>JAQJAG010000003.1:1291954-2583908 GCA_028828245.1 Penicillium lividum
GTTTGCGATCGTAACAGTTATTACTTTCCGCACTAACAAGCTAAATCCACAGACGAGAACGGAACCCTATTTGCCAACAGCCCATCAGATGGCCCTGCTACTATCTTCTACCGACCTCATGAGACATGGACGACCAGGGCTGATTGGCGAACTCAACTGCCCGAAGGAGAGGGAGTGCGAGGTATGAGACGAAGTATAGTTGTTTTGTTTTCGCTGCTAACCATTCTCAGCGATGGCACTAAGTAATTCTTATATTGTCGTTGTTACGACGAAAGACTACGTGCGAGTGTACACTCTATTTGGGACCCCCTATCGAGTATACAGACAGAAGAGCCAGGCCGTAACATGCGCCGCATGGCGAGACTACATCATGACCATCGGTAACGGCCCGGTAGGGCCTGATGGGCGATACACCTCATTGCGATACACAATTGAGAACGTCAAACGCGACGAAATCTGCCAGAATGAAGACGTTGTCGCTCTTCCATCCGAGGCCAAGCTGCAGAGTGTTTTCTTTTCCGATCATGGGGTATGTCATTCACCCCCTGAATGTTGACAACAGAACTGACTTTTTCAGGATCCATGCATCTACGATACCACCGGTGTTTTACTAGTATTGCAGCACTGGCGCACACCAGGTCAGGCCCGATGGGTGCCTCTTCTGGACACAAAGCAACTTGCCCGATTAGCCGCGGGTCGCAAGGAAGAGACTTACTGGCCAGTTGCCGTGGCACAAGACAAGTTCCACTGTATCATCCTCAAGGGTGGTGACGAGAATCCATACTTCCCGCGACCGCTGCTCAGCGAATTTGATTTCCAGGTACCCATTTCCAGCCATGCAGTCAGTGATCCGGAAGGATCAGAGGCAGCAGCGGCAGAACGCAGCGCCAGTCTGAAGTTTGAAGAGGCCTTTGTGCGAGGCAATCTTCTTATGTCACTCTTCCAGGACCTTTTGGAGTCTACCAATGCGACAGCCAGCCAACGTACCGAATTGGCGCGTAAGGAGTTGGAGATCGACAAGACCTTGCTGCAGATGCTGGCCATCGAGTGCAGAGAGGGTGAGGAGCGCGGTATGAAGGCGCTTGAACTAGTAACCATGATGAACGATCGTAATGGTAAGATGCTTGAGGCAGCAGCCAAGGTGGCGCAACGCTATGAACGTGGTGTCTTGGAGGATAAAATCCGTGAAGTTGCTGAGAGAAGGATGATCGGTATGGATGATGATGAATTGGCCTAGAAACTTGATAAACAAATTAAGAGAAGGAGAACTAAATGATTCGATCTTGTATTAAAGGGAGTTACTGTATTGTATAAAGTCCGTTATGATTGAACACATTCTATACTGACGCATTCCGATTGGTTCGCAACTTTCAAGCAGAAAGTGGAACTTTTGACTCCGCAATTGATTCAACTTCAACTTCATGACATGACAAACAGGTAAAAATGCCAAAGCTGGCTTCGCCTTCTCTACGTCTCAAGGTTCCAACCTTGAACACGGCGGGTCGTAGTTTTGCATCTTCACGACGGTGTCAACTTGCTCAAGCGCGACATGGTATCTTGAAAGAGCCTTGGTTACCTCCGCACTCGACCGCACCTCTCCCAACAACATATTTCTCCCCAGCTCAAGTACAAAGAGAAATCAACGGACTAGGGACAGGTCCACAGAGAGGCGACCATAAACCGCCAGATGAGCGGGTATTGAAACTCGGAAAGAGTGAGTGCGAACAGCAGCCTCAAAACGAGTCCGTCGTTAACTTGACCATCCAGCTTTACGAACACTTTCTCCTCTTCTTCCTACAATATTGTATAATACACTCCCTGCGAAAATTCTTTCTCCGAGCGTCAACCTCCACCTCTTTCCATCGACACACCCACACCTCCCCACTGTCAAAGGACGCACCCTATACCGCGCTGCGCTATGGACCGTTCCGGTAGCATGGAGCAGTATCCCATTATTAGGGAATGTTAAGCTGCAGATCCTCAGCGAGCGCATCGTGCGCGCAGGCACAGTCCTTGACCCCGAGCGCGCAGAGAATCACGACTGCGGCGATGAGCGGTTAGTCGTACGATGGAAAACTGAGCCTCGAACCGACAGCCTGCCATTCCACGACTCACAAAGGGAGGTTTTTTCCGGGAGACGACAAAACAATCCGAGTTCGACGCAAACCTCTGCGGGCGCAAGAACGACTCAGCCGTCACCCACACATGGTGGTGCATCAACACCCTCGAAGAGCAGCGCAAATAAGGGACTGAGTGTATTACTTGGCGGCGAGGAACCGATCTTCAAGCTCTCCAAGGAAGAGCAGTTTACCGGGTTATTCATTTTCTCGTTTGACGAGGAAGGGCGTATTTTAACGCATACGATTGAACATGCTGACGAGGCGAATGGATGGGATCGCACAGCTAAGTTTGTGACATTAACAGACTGGTTGATTGGCAAGGCGCGCGGATCGTTGGATCCAATACCCAATCCTGGACTAATTATGGAGTCTTGTGAGGATTATCGGCGATGACTTCAGTCCTCTTAATTGGCATTGACAAGTCCATTAAATCTTTCATGATTTCTCTGGCTGGTCCTTGGGAGATCTTACTAACATCACCACTCTTACCCTACTTGTAATATATTTACCCATGTCAAAGAGGCACGCGTATGATAAACACCACTCCTTGCATGCAATTTTGAGAGATATACATAGAGAGAAGTCATTCATAGCCACTGAAATGCAAATTAAAATACAGTCATTCTGCCACACGACCAGCGAGCGAAGCAGAACACAGAAGAATAATACCCCTCACTCCGTCTTCGAATGAACAACGGGTGACTTCAAGAGACCAAAGACTCCAACAGCCACAACGCACATGGTAATACCACCAACGGTGTATGCGGCCTCACGACCAGCCCACCAAAACAAGGAGCAGAAAAGGATAGGCCCGGTAGCCCGTCCCGCCTGACCCCACCCACGAAGACGGCCCATGACAGCACCGCGGTTGGCATCCCTAGCCTCGAAACTACCCAAGCTGTTAAGGCCTGTTACAACGGTGGCCGTCGTCACAGCAAGCAATGCACCAGCGGCATAAAGGCCTGCGACAGACGAGATTTGGGCGAGGCAGAAAAAGGACAAAGCGCAAGCTACCACACCAGCACGGACCGTGACCAGCGGAGGCAGACGGCGGACGAGGGTCCCCTGGAGAAGGGAAGCAATAAGACCCATCATGGAAAGGAGACGTCCATTCAGAGCCGCGGGGCTGGCCGTGGTGGTTTCAGCGTAGAGCGTAGCAGTCAAGAAGGGAAGAGAAAACTCCAATCCCGAGAATGGTAATAGGAAGAGGAAATGGATAGCATTGAGAATGGCGGGTTGATTAGTATGCGGTCTCTGAGCGGAAGAGTTCTTCTTCGCGTCCTTCTGCACTTTAGAGTCCTCATTCCCAGTCTCGGTCTCGGTCTCAGTGTTGATATCCTGCTTGAGAGTGGTGAGTCGCGGATGCGTCTCAGGCAGACAAGCCCAGATATAGAAAGTCTCCACGGCGATCAATAAAAGCGACATCAAAGCTGCACTAATAAAGGGATTTGCAGCAACGATCTCAATAGAGCTCAGACCGGCACCGAGCAACGGGCCGAAAGTAAAAGCCACGCTAAAACAAGCGCCAACCAGAGCCATGGACGCGCCACGATGCGCTTCATCAGTAACATCCGCCACAATAGCATTGGCCAATTGCACATTTGCTTCACTGAGGCCTCCGACAACACGACTCGCCAAGAAAGTACGGAAATCCGTCGCGGAGACCCAGAGTGTAACGCTGAGAAGGTTGCCAATCATTGCCCAAAGCAATGTGCGGCGACGACCATGTTTATCCGACAGGTGACCAATTACTGGGGCGACAACGGCCTGAAGTAGGGAGAAGAGGGAACCGAGGGCTCCGCCGAGGAGAACGATATCATAGCGCGAGTCGATGGGGCGGGCGAAGGAATTCTTGTAGGCATTCAAGTAGTGGAAGATGCGATTGAGAAGAGAATTTGGAGATGGATCTTGGGCGCGATAGAATGATAATAGCGATGGGAAAAGTGGTAGAATAAATGTAAAGGAGATCTGGTCTGATTGTTAGAAAGGTGGGATGATAAGTAAACAACACTTACAAGATCTAGCAACAACGAGATCATCAACACTTTGAGAACTTGTTTACGTTGGGCGCCAGCGATAGCCATGATTGTGTGTTTGTAGCTGGCGTACCATAGGAGTAGAGAAATTGAAGTAAAAGGGTGTGAAGGAGGGAAGGAGTGAAAATGTGAAAGTGTGAAGAAGCTTGAAATGAGGTGATGGAAGGGTAAAGTGGAGTACAGTGGAGCTGATTACTATTGGGTTTTATTTTATGTTATCAGATCTGCCTCAAATCCCCTCATTAGCATACAGAAATTGGGAAAATATGCAACGCTCGAAACCAAAAGATAAATATGGAGGAGTTTTTTACACTCCCAGAAGAAAATTCGTTGCGTTCGTCATACATCACACCACCTGAGAGACGGTGGAAAAGCGAACCGCACATGTCCATACCTCCTTGATCATTGACCATCTGCAGGTCCACTGGCGCTGGCGCTGGCACCGCCACCGCGCTTTCCACGTCGGCCACCACGAGGCCGGTCACCACCAGCACGGCTCTCACCACCAACACGGCTCTCACCACCAGCACGGCTCTCACCACCAACACGGCTCTCACCACCTCCGCGGCTCTCACCACCACCACGGCCACGACGGGATCCATCACCACGACTGCGTCCATGGCGGTGACGGCTTCGGCCAGAGCCCTTGGCACCATCGGCAGCTTTAATTTCGGTATCGGCAGGAGTGGCTTGGAGGCCAGTCTCGGTCTCTGCGGGGTCACGAGGAACCTTAACCCACTCGTCATTCGTTGGGGATGAAGTAGAGTCGGCCACCTGATTCGCTCCCCCAGCAGTCGAAGTCTGGGTTGGAGGAACCGTCTGGTCGGGCTGAGTTGTGGTCTTCTCTTGAGCGGCGACTTGGGTGCTAATGGAAGTATCCTGAAGCTCGGTCAAGCCAGCATTGGCGAGAGTTGGGTCTGAGGTAGGAACAGTGTCGATAGATTGTTCGGATTCCTCGGTGGGGACGAGACGGTTGGATTCCCTCTTGACATCGCCATCTAAAAAGGTATTAGCTAGAAAAACCAAAGCTCCACAGATAGCAAAATCACTCACAGGTCAAACCCAAGACTTCGCCCTCAAGACCCAAAACTTGCTCATCCACACCTTCAATGAGCTTTACCATCGCCTTGACCGCATCCTTGTTTCCGGCGTATACGTGGTAGAGGACGGCCTCAAAGGCAATGCCCTCGGCGGACTGGTCCTCAGCACGGCGCATATGCGCCGCGGCGGAGAGGAACTTACCCAGGTGAAGTAAGTTCTCGTGCATCACGCGCGAATTAGTCTCAGTGGCATCAGCCAGAGCATTTGCGCGCACCGCTGCCAGCTCCTCCTGATGGATCTTATCCAGAGCTGCCTTCTGCTGGTCCAAAGCCGCCTTCTGACTGGCAATTTTCTCCTCATATTGGGCAGCAAACTCCTTATAGTGGCCGATTTGTTCCTCAATCTGTGTAACGGCAGCCTGGAGGGAAGGCTTCTTCAGCGCTTGAGCTTTCTGGTCCGCATTGATCTTCTTCTCCGCCACGAGGTCATCCAGGGACTTTCCAGGGTGCTCAGCGAGGATGCTATCGAGTTTGGCGGTGGCATTCTATTTAGATTGAAGCATAATTAGTGATGATGGCCCAAATATCAGGAGATAATAGAAGTTCACGTACCAACTTCTTCACCGCATTGCGCAGGCTCCTAGACGCATTTTGTTAGCTCCTGGGGGGGGGATAGAACGCGATTGAATACGTACTTCTGGAGCTCCCTGAGGTAAGCGGGCTCCAAGTCATTCACTTCTGTGGGACTTTGAGGGCTTTGAGGTTCTTGAGAGATGCTTGAAGCTTGAGCGTGTCTCTTGCTCTTAGCGTGGGGTTTGTGGGAAGTAGCCATGATAGGAAAATGGTGGCACAGTGCAAATGAAGACGAGTAAATTGGAAAAATAAGTGCGTTGCAATAGGAGAAAGTCAGAATTCCAAGTAAAGGGAAAGTGAAGAGTACGAAGAAGAATGGAGATGCGGGTGGAACTTCCACCGTGGAAGTCGCCCGAAGCTTTTCCTGATCGGTACAGCCCACATCAATCACTCTAAAACTTGCATCCACACTTCTACATATACATAGAATTGGATAGCTACTTGGGTCATTGCATGAATCATAATAATAAATGAAAGATCTCAAATATCCGGGTATCAACATCCTTAAACGCCAATACGCCATCGTAACAAGCACAGCTCAAGCATAGGCACAAGCACAAGAACACATATAAGTCGACCTTAATCTGACATAGCTTGCGATAAAGCATATAGTTTCATCATGGAAGTAAAAGAGCCCCAACTTGAGCCCCAATCATCCTTGGAATTTGCGTAATGACTTCTACATGCGACCAGGCTTGTTAGTATGTGGGACACGGCCATTGGCACTACCGATTATACCACGGATCCGGATTGGATTCGTAACGCACCTCAGTAACCTTGCGGATGGAGTTCGCTGAGATATTCTTTTCACCGGACTTGCGCGATCGGATGGAGGCCTCTCGCATCAATCTGCGGGTATTATTAGCGCCACTGAAGACAGCTTGGGGGATGTATAGGTTGCGATTTGAGGAGTGAGGGTCAAAGTAGGTAGGATGAGGTCGTACTCTTGCATGAACAGCATGTAGTCTAGAAAGATCTGTAAACCAGTTGAGGCATTAGTGACGTCCCAGTCGCATGCGTTGGGTGGGGTTGAAACTTACCAGGATATCGGCATTCTTGCTCACACTCTTGTTAGAGTGCGCCTTGACAATACGTTTAACAGTTCCACGTGGGTAGAGCTTCTGTGTGGCAGCCATTGCGCATTTGAAAATGATGTGACGAAGGGAGGAAACGCGGGCACTGTTTACGGGTGGAGTGATTAAAGCTTGGATTATGTAACCATTATCTAGTTATAATTATATTTAATTACATCAACATATTCCATCATAACGGCTTGGGCTTCTCTTACTTCATTTCCATGAAATAAGGTAGATTTAGATGTATTGATATTTTTACAAATACTTCCATGTCTCATGAGCGTCTCCGAAGAACTCGCCAGGCTGCGAAAGCAGCCGCCGATCCCAGGGTCATCCGCCAGGCAAGAAATACATAGATCGCCACCCGCAATCGATCATAGTAGCCTTGTAACATGATACCTACCGCATAGGAGGTTCCATCGACAGCCCGATCAGTAGGCCCGTAATAACGCCCGACTCCTAGACCACCAATTCCGACCTCATTGTGGTCATGAGTAACCTCGGGGGTAACAGCTAAGGCGGCGGTTTCACCGTCGGATGCGGTATCACTGGGGCGAGCCCCCAGCTTGACCTTTTGCTTGTTGCGCTTTCGCAGATTATAGGTCAGGATGCTAACAATCAGTCGGAGATCTGGTACCGTGAAAGTCGGATACTTCCACATCTGCACAGCTGTATTGGGAGGAAGCATGTCCAGGAAATCGGCCAAGATGCCGAGGGTAAGACCCCAAAGCAGGAGTGGACGATCCGCCTCACCTGAGTCTGCTTGATTGCTGAGACACCATGATTTCACCTTATGTATGAAGGAAGGCTGGATGTTCTCCTCGGGAACAAACCCGGGTACTGAGGTGCACCGCAGGGTCTCTGATGGAAGCAGTCGAACTGCGGAGAACTGCATAAAGCCCATCAGAGACCGAACGGCCATTCGAGTGAGAAACCCGCTTTGTTTAGCAAACCGTTGCGACATATCCACATACTCCACGGTACGGAGAGAAGATGACAGAAGTGCTCTGAGGGGAATCCAATGTGTTGATGCCACCTCGGTAGGCTGTAATTTGAGGGTCGGGGAATCACTCCGAGTGGTGAGAAAAACAAAAGGACATAGAACCATCAGTCTAGGTATATAACTATCAGCTTTCTTCATTCCACATTCACAGCAATCCCCATAGCACATACGGTTGCGATCCCCAGCTAGTCGTCACCACTCGTTCAGGAAGATTCCCCACATGAATGCAGTCATCTGTGGTCAGGTCCAGCCCAATTTCCTCTGATGCTTCTCTGATGGCTGCTGCGAGATCATCTTCATCTTCCGGGTCTCGTTTCCCTCCAGGTAACGCGACATGACCGGTCCATCGGTCGCCGACTCGCGTCGCGCGCTTGATAAAGAGAGCCTCCGGGTCACCATGTTGGACCCACGGCTGGGCAAAAAATTCGTCTAGTCGTTCTTCCACGCCCAATGATGGGTCCCCGATCGAAGGCGAGGTCGGCCAGTGATCATAGGTCGGGCGAACCCGGATAATTAGGGCGACGGAAGCACGTTTTTTGCAACCTGATGGATTGGGAACATGGGGATAAGGCCGTTGGTGAAGCTCTGACAATATATTATGCAGGGAAAGAGAAAGCCCTGGCTGTGGAGAAGAGGCGTCCATTGGTCCAATGTCAATCGAAGTATATACAATTTGGGCACAATAGGGACTCGTCGCAGCCATGCGGCAGGAGCCTCGGTCATTACTATTCGTACTAGTCCCTATATAGACTAGTGTTAACGACGGGTAAAAAGTGGATTCAAATTACGTAAAGTTACATAATCCGGATTAATTAAGCTACTTGTCCACTTGTCGGGCTATAGTTGATCCTAGAGCTAGTCATTTCTTTACTCTGATTGGTTAATATCTAAATGCGGCAAGTCAATGAGAGCCAGAGAGAGGCGCACGTGCGTCCTAAAGCTATCGACACTAATCACTTGGAGGCACTAACTTGAGGCACTAATTCTTTTTCTCCAGTGCTTTGCGCATCCGAGAAAAAAAAGTGCCAGTGACTGGGAGAAAAGCTTTTCCACAATCGGCCCTGCTGATTAACGTGGTGTCCGCCTCTTACGCCCTTTTCTCGCTCTCATCCCGCTTCTCTTCATCTCCCACCACTTGATACCAACCTGAGAACAGCCTTTCGGGCCCGAGCCAACCCCCACTGAGGCACTATGCGGTTTGGGAAGACCCTCAAGAACTCGGTTTACCCGCCGTGGAAGGGCAAGTACATTGACTACAACAAGCTCAAGGCCCTGTTGCGCGAGAATGATGTCACTGGCGAGGACGCCAGCGACTCCGATGACAGCCTGTGGACTGAACAGGATGAGGAAACATTTGTGCAGGAATTGCTGAATGTACAGCTGGACAAGGTCAGTTCCTTCCAAGCGGAGACCTCGAAGCAGCTCCGTGAGCGTACATCAGCCATTGAGGCCAAGCTGCGACCATTGGCTCCGTCTGGAGAGCAGGAGGCTCTCATCCCCGATCTACAGGAGAAGCGCAGGCTGGCGACAGAGGCTCTCGAGGAACTAGACGGCATCACCAAGGAGGTCAGCGAATTGGAAAAGTACAGCCGCATCAACTTCACCGGTTTCCTCAAGGCCGCCAAAAAGCATGACCGCAAGCGTGGTACTCAGTACCGCGTCAAACCATTGTTGCAGGTTCGCTTATCGCAGCTTCCCTTCAATTCAGAGGATTATTCGCCCTTAGTCCACCGTCTGTCGGTGATGTACTCCTTTGTCCGTGAAACTCTGACCGAGGACGTCGTTCAACCTTTGAAGGAGCCTGAGCGTGGCTTTGGTCGCGATGTCTATTCTTCTTACAAGTTCTGGGTTCACACAGACAACGTTCTGGAGGTGAAGACATACATTCTCCGCCGTCTACCTGTCCTGATCTACAATCCGGGAACCTCAAAGAATGTGGACACCCTCGACGACCCCACCATCACCTCTCTCTACTTCGATAACCCTCAGTTTGACCTCTACAATCAGAAGGTCGCCCGTGCATCCGAGGCTGGATCCCTGCGGTTGCGCTGGACTGGACAGTTGAAGGATAAGCCGTCTATCTACCTGGAGAAGAAGATTGTGACCGACTCTGACAGCAGTCGGGAAGTTAAGGTGCAGCTCAAGGAAAAGCACATCAAGGAATTCCTGGATGGCGAGTATCACTTGGACAAGAAGGTTCATCGGATGGAGGATATGCACAATGGAGAATCTTCAGAAGCAGAATCTCTCAAGAAGGATGTCGAAGAGTTGCAGTCGTTCATCAAGGAGAACAATCTGCAGCCCATGGTGCGGGCCAACTACACACGTACAGCCTTCCAAATCCCCGGTGATGACCGCGTTCGAATTTCCATGGATACCAACCTCGCCATGATCCGTGAAGACTGCCTTGACCCTGAGCGTCCCTGTCGAGACCCCTCCGAGTGGCACCGTGCCGACCTCGATGATAGCGAAATGTCATACCCATTCAGTAGCATCCGAACTGGTGAGATTGTTCGTTTCCCCTATGCTTTGCTGGAAATCAAGCTACGTGGGAAAGCCAACCAGGCGGAGTGGGTGAATGATCTCATGGCTTCGCATCTTGTCAAAGACGCACCCCGTTTCTCCAAGTTCGTCCACGGTACGGCCCAATTGTTTGAGGACTATGTCAACAGTTTCCCGTTCTGGCTGGGTGAGCTCGAGAGTGACATTCGTCGTGATCCCGAGACCGCGTTCTACGAGGAACAAGAACGGTTGGCGAGACGCAATGAGGAGGACATCGCAGTCGGCAGTTTCCTTGGTGGCGCAGGTAGCCCAAGTGCCAATGCACTGGCTGGATCTCCTTTCAGTCGGTGGAGCGAACCCAGGCACGGGGCATTGCGTAGGCCTTCTGGATTCAGCGAAGTGCCGGCAACCCGCCGTCTCTCCCACGTTGAGCCCCAGCACCGCGCGGTGGTACCCCAACTCCCTGTCGAAACAGTTCAAGAGCCCGAGGAAGAACCTTCTAGGCTCACTTCCATTCTTAAATCACTTGGTATTTCGAAGCCAAATTGGACTGGGCCAGAGAACGTTCCCCTGCCTCCTGGAGTGCGGGATCCTGGCATTTGGATCAAAGACACTGGACCCGTCCGTGTGGAAAGTAAGGTGTGGCTGGCTAACCAGCGAACCTTCATCAAGTGGTTGCATATCAGTATCCTGTTGTCAAGTTTGTCACTGGGTCTTTACAACGCTGCTGGCAAGCACAACAAAATCGCCCAGGCACTGGCCGTGGTATACACATTCTTTGCCCTGTTTTCCGCTGCCTGGGGCTGGTACATGTATGAGAAGCGCTCCCGACTCATCCGCCAAAGGAGTGGCAAGGACTTGGACAACTTGTTTGGCCCTCTTGTCGTATGCATTGGTCTTGCTGTTGCTCTCGTCCTTAACTTTGCCTTCAAGGTAAGATTCTTAATTCATTGTTGAATGAAAATTTTGCTGACAATATCAATAGTATAAATCTGTGCTTGAGCAAGCCCGGAACAATGATCCCTCACATGGAGTCCCTGTTCATAACAACTCATCTGCACTGTTCACTGAGCAAGTCCCATGGAATGTTGGTAATCAGGCACAACAAATTCTATAAGCGGATGAGATGTATCATGAGCTATTCCTTCGGGAAATTCTCGCGCTGGTTAGGCCACAGTGCCCTTGTATATGAACTCTTTAGTCATGCATGACACGACATTTTTGGGACGTTTTTCTCTTGGCGCATTCGTGGATTTGTATTTTATCATGGATAGCCTGCATAAATTGCATAAATTGCATCAATTTGATATTTCCTATACAAATTAAATCAAGTTAAATGTGTTAATAAAGCATACTTTGTTGAGAATCCAGAAAAGAGGGGAAGTAAGAGGAAAATGGTAGATATTTATTAGTAACTAGACTGGATTTCGCTGACAAATTGAGTTAAGATCCGCTTTAACTACGGATACTTATACACCGAAGTCCTATCTCCCGTTTCCCCTCATACAGCAGACCATTTGACAACAGAAATCATGACAAATTTCAAGATCCAAATCATCTCTGACAGCGTCTGTCCCGTACGTAATCTCAAAATATATCCCCTAGGCCTATATAAGACTGATCAAACCCAAGTGGTGCTATGTCGGCTACAGACGCCTTTCCCGCGCAATTAACATCCACAAAGCCAACAACCCAGCTGACACATTCACTCTCAACTGGCGGGCATTCTACCTAAACCCAAACTCACCAATATTTCCCGGTATCAACAAGAAAGACTGGTACGTGGAGAAGTTCGGGGCAGAGCGCTTCAAGGCTATGTTCGCACGACTATCAGCCGCGGGCGAGGCCGATGGGATTGCATTTAATTTTGGAGGGAATACGGGATCGACGCGGGATTCGCATCGCGTTATTTGGTATGCTGGTGAAGAGGAGGTTAAAGGCACTCAAGCAGCAGGTACAGGGACGGGTGTTGGAGGATTGCAGACTCGGGTTGTGGAAAACTTGTTCCGAGCTTACTTTGAGGAGGAGAAGAATATTACGGACGTGAAGGTTTTAATTGACGCGGCTGTTCAGGCTGGGCTGGATGGGGGGGAGGTTACTAAGTTGCTTGAGTCTGGTGATGGAGCGGAGCATGTTGATGCGGAGGCGTTTGCGGCGTCTAGGAGGTTGGTTTCTGGGGTTCCGCATTTTACAGTGCAAGGGAAATATGTGGTTGAAGGGGCGGATGAACCAGAGACATTTTTGAATATTTTTGAGCAGGTGAAGCAGGATGAGTGAAGAGATAAGTATACATTGAATAATGGTTATGGCTTAGCTTACATCATTGCAAAATTGATGAACGATTGATTCATTGAAAAAACAAAAACATCAGTACATCGTATCGATGCAAGCAAAAGCTACCAAAGCACAATTCCCAGTCAACTCAATGTCGATATGCAGGTGGGTATCCCGGGGTCTAACGAAAGAAGCTCGTTTGGTTGAAGCCATAGTGAGCTCATCGAGTCATCGCTTCCGCTGAACGCCGAATTTATGCAAAGACAACGAGCAACTTGGGTTGGAAAAAATCACAGAATTCCTGCATGCAATAGCCTGTTTTGTAACCCATGAAAACAGAAAGCGACGGGCAAAAAGGCTGCAAATTTGAAACACAATACAACGCGATAGAGCGAGGAAAAGAATACAATGCCTCCTGCATACCCTGGAGAATAAGGGAAAGGCAAAAGTACAAGATATGGAGCAATGTATCAGAATATTGATATGGAAATCTTATCCGAGTCGAGGTCATCTTGAAGTTGAATGGAAAGATTGTCATCACAGTTCATAGCGAATCATGAGAGTAGGATCGACAAGGGCTTCAGAATGCGATGCTTGCTTGGCGGTCATGTCCGCTCACCTGCTTCAATTCGTAACCGGGAACGAAGTCAAACCACTCGGATTCAGGGTTGTAACGGTAAGCCCTGAAGTCAACACCGTAAGGCTTGGGGTCCAACATGTAGAGCACGCCCATCTCAACATCCAGATTGGCGACCTGGTCACGTTGCAGACCCTGGAAGTAAGAAAGGAGAACGCGGGCAGTAGATCGGTGGCTGACCAGTAATACGTGATCAGTAGTACGCTCAACCTCGACAATGACGGCCCGCAAGCGGTTGATAATGTCGAGGTAACCTTCTCCACCAGGTCCGGGGTATCGGTAAAATAGCTTGTCCTTCTTGCGGTGAGCATACTCCTCAGGGAACTTCTCCTGAATCTCCTTATAGGTCATGCCCTCCATCCTGCCAGAGTGAAGTTCATCAAGCATACGCATTTGCTTGACGTCATACTCTTCTTCATTGAAGTAGTCGACCGTTTGGACGGCCCGTTTCATCATCGATGACCACACACAGAAATTTCGGGGCTGGTCATGAGGGATATAAGACGGATTCGGGGGAGTGCTGTCACCCGGACGAGGTGGGAAGTGCTTCAGCAAGTCCTTCTGGCGCTGATATAGCTCCCACTTTTCCCGCTGGGAATTGATGAATCTAGTCAAGGCCCTGGCGTATCGCTGGCCATTCTCGCTGAGGCCAGAATCTCCACCAATACGACCGGCCTGATCGTCCAGGCTTTCGCCATGTCGCGTGATCCAAATCTGGCGTGGAGAGAGGTTGAAGTTGAGGAGATAGTAGACAACCTGTGATGACAGGAAACCATGCGTTTGATGGGCGACAACCTTGCGACCAACATCAATCATTTGGATAAATGCCATGCCCATTTTCTCCTCGTATTCGCCTAGGGGAACATACGACTTCTCGTAGAGAGCCACACGCCTCTTGAAATCCGCCAGGGACTTTTCCGGGTCTTGGCCCTTGTAGTCAGGTCCAGACAGCTTCAAGCGCATATTGGCCTCGAGCAAAGTCTGATCCACACAGCTGCTTTCAAGGAACAGGATGTTCAATTCTGGGCCAGCCCGTTTCCGAATATGATCAACGACAGCCTTGCGACGCTCCATAGTACTATTAGTCGCATCGAGAATGCCGACGCTGCCACCTTCATCCAATATGTAGTCGAGCAGCTCATCAAGAGTGTCGAGAGCGACCCGCTCCCGAAGCTTGACAGCGTCTTGATTCTGCGGGTCGAAGAAATTCGCAGTCTGGTCCATTGGTTCTGGAGAAGCTTCTGTGGTGGCCTCGTCCTGGATTGACTGGCCAGGGCTCGCATCAATTGACGGAATTACCGTGCCTCCATTCTGTGAGATAGAAGGTTCGACATCCTTGCCGTTTACAAGGATCTTAGTTGGAACAACTGGGGGTGGAAGAGGGGCTGTCTCCGGCGGAGAGTGTTCGCCTTGGTTGTGATTTCCGACGCTCACACTCAGGCGGCGCACAGAGTCGATGAGGTCCCGGTGGACATTCTTCGGGCCCTTTTCCGAGGTTCGAGGGGCCGGTGTGGGAGACCTGCCAGCTGCGACACGACGACGTGCACCAACGTTGAAGATGTGTGTGTCATGCTGAAGCCAGTTCAAGTAGCGGGCAAGTTTCTTGGTGATGTAACTCTTGCCACGGGCGGGGAGGCCGACCATGACGATGACCAGCTTTGCACCGACATCGCGTTGAGCAATACGGCCATCTGGGGAGACCTTGGACTTGGTCAGGCCGGGAATATCAAGAGTGGTGGCTCGGACTCTACTGCTCGGGGTGCCGGGTTGTGTACGACCCGATCTGCAGGCAGAAAAAAAGCGTTAGCCCAGAATATAAGCCTATTGAAATCGAAGGATCACACAACAAGTGAATGCGGCTCAGCCACAAAGGGGGTCCGGAGCACGCGAGCGAGCTTGTGCGTCAGGCTCATTCCCTCATCCCCATAGGGCGGGATAGACTTGACCGCACATTGCAGTGTCGATCAAGCCGATATGTCCTCGTTGATAGGCTGGGGATCGGAATACTCAAACAACAAGGTTCTGGGGGTCTGGGGTATTCGACGACTCAGAGGCAGGGGACTTACATCTGTGGAGACGGCGGTGCGGTAGAAATCGGAGTGTCAGTCAAGGCGGTTCCGACTCCGCCCTTGGGCGCCTGTGATGCTTTGTGGACATCGGAATGCAAGTCATTTCCTAGCGCTCTCCCGACCACAGTTTTCGGAAGCATCACTGCTCCTTCTTTACCCGAGCCAGGGCTAGATCCATTTGAGATGCCGTTGAGTCGATGGTTCATATTCCTTTGATCCCCCAAGGATGAAGGGTCTGAAGTGGCGGACGACATGATTGCCGACCGTGCAATATCGGAATGTTGCGCCATCCCCGGTAAGGAGGGCCTTTTCCGGAGAAGCAAGTTTTTAATATCTGAAAGGGTTCCCTTTCAATAACAAAAAGGATCGTTTCTTGATGAACAGGATCTGATGAAAGCCCTGTTAAGAGACAAAGAGGGGGAGAAAAACAGTGAAGGCGGGAGCGGATGACTCAACTCCGGGGCCAAAACGTCACTTTTCCTAATGTTCCAGCGATTAATATGGTCAAAGACTTGTCAAATTTTGACCTTTTCGATGTTCTTCTTTGCTCTGTGCGGTGGAGATAGAGGGGAAATATCAAAAGTGGAATGATCCAAAGTCGAATGGATATGAAATCCTCTGTACGGAGTGATAACCCCAGACCTATAAACTTCAAATAAGTCAAGGATTCTCTTTTTGTTACTCTTATATAAAGATATAACAAGATATATTATAAGGGAAAGGTAGCAGCCACAATCGGATGAATAAAATCACCAAACAGCTTAAGATGATGATAGAGTCCACTCTAGGTGGGGATCATTGGGGCTTCAGACTCACGGAATGATGTCAGGGGCGCAGAGGGGAAAAAAGGTACTGTAGATCATAGAGCATGGACAAATTTGATAAAAAAAGTTGGATTGGGAGGCTCTATCTATATAAAGGTTCAAAAGAACAAGCCTCCAGACGTTATCTAGCCTAGAATGCTTGGCCCAAGACATCTCCAGGCCAAATCATTATGGTGGAGCAAATCACCATGGCACCACCCCTGTGCTGATATGATACAGTATGACTGGTCTAATCAAAAGAATCCACACCAGTTCCCACTGTTAGGCAATTTCTCGATCCTTCTCGGGAATGCGGCGCTAACATTAGCTCTAAAATGCAACAGATAAGGCCGTCTAGTTGAGATCTGAAATAATCAGGCCAGTAGCCGATTTCAAAACCCGGCGTGTCCGGTGTTGAGGCGGCGTTGTGCAACTGCGCGTCTCCGCTCGGGCAGAGTCCTCCCTTTCCCCATGAGCATGCTCGGCTTACTTGGCAGTTCCCGGGCCTCAGTGCTGCTGATTGATTTCCGACCAACCGTATGCTCTGGTTGCTCCACGGTGATCGTCCCGCTGCCGGTCCCCGGCACTCCCGACAGGTGATAAATTATCTCGGCGGTGACACAGAAACCTTAAGCGCTTGGCGGTCACGCAGGGGGGCAACACACATTGCCCAAGGATCAGATAGTTGGTATATTTTGGGTAGGGAGTGAATGCTCCCACATCCCTCGGATGCCTCCGTTATCAGTTTTGCAGGGTAAGTGTCAGACCGATCAAGCACACGTATGCCGCAATACTCAATGCGGTCAAGACCACCACTGCATTTCCGCTGGTTCGGAATTTGTGACGATGGATACCATCCTCCCCGATCTCCGAAAAGAACTGGCGGTTTCCCTGGGAGCGGCGGAATAGTCCAATCATCAGGACCCCAGTGCCGTAAATCGCGAATAGCGCCCCGATACTGTAGAATTCGGCGGTGAAGATCTTGAGCACGACGAGAGCAAAGGAGAACTGGGAGAGGGCGGTTCGAACATATGCGCCTTCAAAGGTTCGCTGGGCTGCGCGCACCTCGACAATTTCATCTGAAGTTAGCACTGCCGAGCGGGCGCGGTGCATTCGAAGATGGTATCGATCCGCGGCTCGACGCTATTTGGTGGGGGTCAGCTAGGGCCCAGGACAAGGAGACTGGGGATTCCTGGGACTCGGAACATAACCAAAGCTCACCTCAAACATATCGTCTACTCCTAGGGTCTTTCAAAACAGTGCAGTAGTAATATTTGAGAGGAGAAGAGTGAAGAGTTGCGCTCGTAATCAGGTACACATTATGTCACCAAAGACTAAAGTAGACCCAAAGGCCAGTTCACGTGGATGCTTATTTAATCAATGCAAACCAATGCAAAATCCTAGATTTATTCAACTTGACTTGACTTGAACTTCTCTTCTGTTTTGAATTGTTTCAAGTCGAACAGATACCTAGGTATCTTTCTATTTGATTCATGGACTCAGTTCAGTTTCGGGTATTGTTTTATTACTCCACCAATCTTCCATGGATTACCCTGATCCCGTTGATTCCCCACTTATGACGTGAAAGGGTCCAAGGGTCCAGGAGGCCCAGGTGAGTCCAGGTTCAGGGCCGACAAGATTTATGAAGTAAACGAGACTTCGGCCTCAGGCCTCCCAGATCTCATCGCATCTCGCTTTCGCTTTCGATATTCCGACTCGATTGAGACACTTTATACTTTCCGAGTAACACCTGATTGGATATCCGATACGAATGCGAGGGATCGCCACCACAATGCAGATCTTATTTACTCCAGGCCAATGACTACAATACTGTTTTGATAATTAGAGACACCTGCGAGATAATGTAGTAGCTTTTCCGCCTAGGGCTGATGTGGGTGGCTCACGTGTGAATTAATCGATATTTCAAAACCCCCTTTCTTCAATCTTGCTCCCATCAGCATGGCTTCGAGCTTTCTTCAATGTCTGCTTCAAAGCCCTGGCTGGGTGGCAGCTACACTATGCACCATCGTAAGTTTGAATACCTCTTCATGCAACCTTCATAACCCTAATAATTCCACTCCAGGTCCTGGTTCATGCTGTTGGGAGAGCAATTTATAATGTCTTTTTTCACCCCCTTCGGTCCTTCCCTGGGCCAATATTGCACCGCATGTCCCGCATTCCGTATTGCTGGAAGTTGTTAAGTGGCACTATCCCGTATGATGTGCTTCATTTTCACGAGATATACGGTGATATTGTACGCATTGCCCCAGATGAGCTAGCATTCTCCAACGCCACTGCATGGAAAGAGATCATGGGTCATCGCCCAGGCGTCGAAGAGTTTGGGAAGCTGAAAAACTTTTACCGACCGGTTAAAACCACCCCAGTGAACATTGTCAATGCCGAGCGCGAGGAACACAGTATTCTGAGGCGCCAGCTCGCGCATGGATTTTCTGAAAAGTCGATGCGAGAACAAGAGCCTCTCATCCAGGTGTACATTGATCTCCTCATTCAGCGCCTCTATGAAAATTGCGCCGCGGGGGCAAAGGCGATCGATCTTACCGCGTGGTACAATTGGGCGACCTTTGATATTATTGGAGATCTCGCCTTTGGAGAACCCTTTGGTTGCCTTCAGAATTCAGAGTATCATCCCTATGTCCACCTGATACTCGCATCTGCTCGTGCGGGAACTATTTTCCAATCCATTAGGTTCTATCCGATCCTCAACATGGTTTTTAAGGCACTGATCCCCAAATCTTTATTCTCGCAATTTGTACGACAAGCTAAGCTGTCTATGGAAAAGCTGCAAAGACGAATGAAGCTTGGCAATCACCGGCCTGATCTAATTGAAGTGCTATTGCGGAAAAAGGATGAGCTAGTTAGTCTAGTACCTAAATCTTGAATGTTCCTGTGACTGACGGCTAAATAGAACCTCAGTCTTGAGAATCTTCAGTCGAATGGCAATATTTTGATTATTGGGGGCTCTGAGACAACTGCCACCCTTCTAGCGGGGGCAACTTATCTTCTGCTATCGAACCCGATAGCTCTTCAAAGGCTGACGGCAGAAGTTCGGTCCACTTTCAAGAACGAAAAAGAAATAACTATGACCTCAGTCAATAAATTAACCTACATGCTGGCATGCTTGAATGAAGCTTTGCGGATTTATCCACCCGTTCCGACTGGTTTGCCTCGCGTTGCTCCTACAGGAGGGCGTACTGTCCTCGGTCGGTTTGTGCCTCAGGATGTAAGTACCATAGACCATGTTTTGGGATGCAAATTACTGATATGGACATAGACAATTGTTGCGCTACACCACTGGGCATTGTATCATAACGAGAAACATTTTACAGACCCGAACTCCTATCGTCCAGAACGCTTTTTAGGAGACCCTCGGTATGAAAATGACAATTTCGAAATCCTCCAACCATTCCATGTCGGACCTCGGAACTGCCTAGGAAGAAAGTAAGTTGATTTGCATCATGCTTTATTGAGCTTTCGTTGATTTCCATGCTACAGTTTGGCATATGCCGAAATGCGAATGATACTGGCGCGAGTCGTATTCAGTTTTGATATGAAGATCGCTGAAGAAAGTAAGGGATGGATGGAGAAGCAAAAGATTTATCTGTTCTGGCAGAAAGATCCACTCAATGTGCACTTAACGCCAGTTAGGGCACACAGATGATGATAAATCGTGGTGGTACAGTAGTGTTCGGCATCAGATCTACCTCTACACTGTAAAATTTTCCGAATCCTAGCCCAAAACACCCTAATCCATACATAGTCACTTCGTCGATCCCCTGAGTTTCGCAATAGAACCTGTATTTTACATGACGTGCTGGGACCTTTCTTAGTGTAGTCGACAGGAAACTCATATACGCTGATACCACTCACTCTACGCTCATCTCTCCTAGCAAGGATCTTCCTTCATATATGAGTCTTAAGCACCACCATACGTTGAGCTTACAATATGGCCCCAAGGCTCCTCCCCTTGAAACTATATCTTATCCGTGATATTTTAGAGAGCCAGTCACTAACCATAACTCAAATAGCCAAAAAAGCCGAATGCAGCAGGGTCACGATCATAGATATTCGCCAAGAAACAGATTATGTGAAGCGTAGGGGGAACTTAGCCGAGATAACCAGACAAGATCAAAATCGACCTTGCCGTGATTTCATAGCTGGCGCTTTCCATTAGTACCGGAGAAAATATTCATGCAGATTGACTTAGCCCTTACAGCAACTATTTTTGGTGCTGTTGTATGCAATAATGATGTAGTGGTATTGGATAAAGACTCATATACATGCTAATATTTACCTCAATTCATGCAGCAAGGAGTTTTTCACAGTCTGCAAAAAGGAATCCCCCTCCGCCCTATTATAAAATGCCTCATTATATACCAAATTCAAACAAAGTTGGTCTCGAAAAGTCCACACATGACACACAGATTGTCTATTGATCATCTCTAAGCCGCCTGAGACTCGGTCGATGCGGATTCCCCGCTCTGCAGTTCCCTTTTGTCTTGCCAAAAGCTTCTCGCACACGCCGAGGCTGCTGATATCAACATCGGTTGGCGAAGGAGTGTTCTTCCGCAGGTTGCGAAGAAGGTTGCATAGCCCAATAGCGTATTCACGATGTGCCGACATGTATGCATGGCTTAGACCTTTGCGGTACTCGTCATGGTACGCCTTTGCTCGGTCTATCCATGACGACTCGGACGAAACAGGGAACATCCAGCCTGTCGTGAAGATTGTGCTAGCATACTGGCGACCAGAGTATGGCTTTGGTAGGAACGGGCGTAGACTGTAGCGTATCGTACTTGTATAGTGTTTATTCTGATCGTCAGCAGTAGCAAGCGCATAGTTGGCTCCAGCAATTGACGCATGTACTGCTGCTGTTACGGAGAGCTTCCGAGCCTTGCAACCTTGTACTACGGTCTTTGTCTCTTGCTCACTGAGATGTAGACGGCTAATGCACGTACCACCTGGGGAAGTCTCGTCTGGTGCGCGACAGGTGATTCCGATGGCCCCAGCGGCATGACCAAAACTTGCAACATACTGCTGGGCTAGTTGCTTATCTTGGCTTTCCGACGTGACAAAAGTGGACAGCGCTTCCTCAACACACGGGGCTAAGCGGACAGTTTCTTCGCCCCATGGCAGGGAGGAAGTATCTGGAGCAGACTGCGCGGCCAGGTCAAGGAAGTCGTCCATTAAAATCAAGCCTCCGATTCCATCCGTTCTCCAATGTTGCGAGCGGCCCAATAGCTCACCTGTCTTGGGGAGAAAGATCATAGTAGCATATGGAACGCGTGTGTTTGATGCGATGACCTCATCGGCCGTCTTGTCCTCTATCACCCGAAAGGTGCCCGCCGCCCATTTCTCAAGTGCCATGAGATCGGGTATATCGTAGACATATTTCGTTTCACCTACAATGTAGGCGGCGATCGTTGGATGCCTGAAACGCAAAGCCTTCCATGCCTCACGGAAGCGTAAGGATAGATTTTCCTTGGCGAGTGAGCCTAGCGGGGTCACCGAGGCAATGATGTTAACAGCCCAGTGTTCACGATTGAACGGACGAGCGGCATCACCAAGGATCTTGATGAATGTTTCATTCTCGCCGAGTGGACGTTCAAATCGTTGTTCGCTCACTTTAGACCATGTCATGGTAAATTGTTTGCCGACTTGGAACAAATCTTGCCAGGTTGCCCAGTTTGTTTGGTCGCTCCGCATGAAAGATTCTATTAAATTTCAAAGCAAACTACGGTATTATGACAATGACTCATTCATCGTTACTAGGGAATACAATACGGTCTGACAGGGATTGCTGGGGAATGGCTTCACTTATACTAACGTGTCAAAAGCTAGGCTTCGGGAATGAACGTCTAAGGTGTAGAGGTACATCTGAATTCGAATACTACTATACGGAACTCGACATCTTGTATACATGGTAGATTCCAAAACTACTGAAGTGCTCTAAACGCAGAAACCTAATATTGAATCGGATCCTGACCCGGTGGAAACAGCCCAATCTTGTATACTGGGCAGCAACGCTGTTACAGAATAGAGTAGGGATCATGACCAGGGTAGACAAAGAAGCGGGGTCACACTGAGAGGACTCCCGTCCTATTTGTAAATAAATAAGTACCTAAAGTTGCCGCGAGTGCTTAGAAATAAATCCAACAACCTTTGAAAGCAAAGTTGACTGATCTTGAGCCTTCCGAAGAACTTTTACACTCTTGGATCTCTCTTGATCGTGCCATCAGCATCTCGGTGAGAGACATTCAGCCAAGCTCTGAGCTGAGGAGGTTTGTTCGGGAAAGAGATTTCTTTTTTATTAGGACTTTTATTTGGCTATATCACCTTCTCTGCTGCATAGATTTCTTTTTGCATTTATCTCAGTTCTAGCAAATACGTATAGTCTTTTGACTCTCGGTGAATTTGGTACTTCACTACCCCGCATCTCTTTCATCCGAGTGAGAAGGCTGTAGCCTTAGACGCCTTCTAGACACTTGGTGTTTCCTAAATAGGGCACAGACATGGATAAGTCCAGAAAATTGGGCCAACAGGGGGAGAGAAAGACGCCAAATAAACAACAGAGATACGTAGCCAAATAATTAAATGATAGCATTAGAGTATAGCTAGAGCTAAATCATGTGATTTAGTCAACAACGAGTACCACCCGGGGTCAACCCCGTAACCGGCACGCAGGTAAAGCGGAACCGGGATCACATACATCCTTCTTTCTTGAACTTCTTTCCTCCAATAGAGTCCAACCTCAACCCAAACCATTTCGTTTTAACCCAAAATCCATCCCGGCGGGTCTCATAGGCTTCCTTCTCGCCATAGAACGGCTACCCACTCAATGACAGGTGGCACCACCCTCCTCCTCCTCGACATCCAAAATGGCACAGTCGAGCCCCTCATGTGCACAGAGGAATGGCTCAATCGCCTCTCCACAGTCCTCTCAACAGCACGCAACAACAAAATGAACGTAATTCACGTCGTCACAGCCTTCCGCACAAACTACCCCGAGAACCACCTAAACAATTCCTCCGTCCCCGGTGTTGCAGCACGTGGACTATTCCAAGAGGGTGACGAAGCAGTCCAAGTCCACACCTCGGTCTCTCCAGCCCCCACAGAAGCAATTGTTACTAAGCGCCGCGTCTCTGCTTTCTTCGGTACAGATCTCGATATGCTACTCCGTTGCTCGAATACCGAACACATTGTTGTCGCGGGACTTATTACCAGTGGTGCTGTTTTGTCTACTGTTCGACAAGCGGCGGATCTCGATTACCGTGTTACTATCTTGCGGGACTTGTGTATGGATCGTGATGAGGAGGTGCACCGTGTTTTGATGGATAAGGTTTTTAACAGGAAGCATACGGTTGTTACTTCTGATGAATGGTTGTCGGAGCAGAAGTTATCCAAATAATATTTACTCAAACTAATTGAAAAGTTTCATGAATCATGTCAATCTTTGTGTGCCTTAAACTTGAATCATTCTCTGGTCCCCAATAAGATAATCTTAATTTTCCATTGATTCCTGGTTCTTGGGGCACCAGTCCCGACTCTCATGGATCTTCAATGGACTGGATGTACGGCTCATGAGTTCTTCCTTGATACTCGAGACCAGTATCGTGAGATAAACGAGGTCATTATGGGGAGGGGGATCAAGCCTGTTGAACAGCACAATTTCTCTAAGCTTTGTGTTTGAATACCAGGGGCTTTGCTTGACAGAATGTGGTTAGATTATACACATTTCATCTATATACAGAGACTCTTGAATCGTGACGTCTTCCATCTAATTTACAGCTTCACCTGGTTCCGATCCTGGGATCCGGAGCAGCATGTCGGCTCGGGGTGCTCGGTAGACTTGTTAAACGATTGCGAAGACTGGGGAACATCCAAAGCAGGGTTCTTAGTGAAGAAACCATCTGGCTTCAGCATAACGCTTACACGCTCCATGGGCATGACTGGGAAGTCCTCAATGCGAGGATTGTGAGTAAGGCCAAATGCTAGGGAATGTAAGCGGACGATATCAACCTGAAGGCAGAATAGAACTTACTATGCCATAGAACCACATCTTCATTCTCGACAGCATCATTTCTACCAGCCCAGACCTCCACACCGTCGGAGCTCTTGCTCTGGTTTGTGAATTCGCCTGCGGCAAATAGCTCATCTTCTTGATACTTGGTCACCCAAATTGGTCGAGTCGCAAACTGGGCACGCTTCGTTCCAAACGACTTTGGCGAAGCCAAAATCATTTGACTGGGCGATGTCTGCAGCTTGTAGGCGATGGGGTGGTGCGTAATCGGGTTGACAATATTATCGTTGCGAATCTTAAACACACGGTGACGATCCACACTGGTAAAGGCGCTGCCACTCTGCTTGATGATATTCTTTTCGGTAGTATAGCCCACAGACCAAGGATTCGAGTCATCCTCGGGCATGGCAACACTATCCTCGTAGTAAATGGTATTCTTGAATCCATCCAGCGCGGGGTCAATACGCAGAGAGAACATGTGCTGATGGAAGGGAGCCATGACGCCGGGACCAACATTCGTACCCCATGGTACTGTCTGTCCATTGGTGTTGTCGAAAGGCACCGTGGACAAAATACCGGTCGCGCGAACCTCCAGCTCGATATTAGCCGCTTGATCGAAAATAAAGGCGAAAATGTACTCGTAGTTAGCTACGGTGCAGATCATCTGCACCACCAGCTGCCTGTTGCGAACGACAGTTGCGGCACCGGTGCGGTAGTTGGTGTGCTTGTGCT
Organism: Penicillium lividum; assembly: GCA_028828245.1. Classification (NCBI taxonomy): domain Eukaryota; kingdom Fungi; phylum Ascomycota; class Eurotiomycetes; order Eurotiales; family Aspergillaceae; genus Penicillium; species Penicillium lividum. The sequence continues at coordinate 1,316,918 of JAQJAG010000003.1, forward strand.
GGAGACCGGCGTCTTGCTCGTGCATGCAGATGACATTCTTGAGCTGGATAGGGGTACCCTGGGCATCGGTACGGAGACCGTCGAAATATTTGATATGGCCTAAGCAGTCACAGCCCAATGCTAGCTGATTAGCTGTGATACCAAAGCCCACGTCGCCGACGTCAAACGCCTGCTTTCGGTGATAAGGACCACGGGGATCTAAATTTGTTAGCCATGTTTTAGGATATTTTTTAAAAGCAAGGGCTATCACAAACCTCCGTATGGAACTGTCATCTCGGAGAATGATAAACGATAGAATGTGTTACGACCATCGTAGGTCACATTATGCAACACTAGTCCTTCACGGTTATTGAAGCCGACGCGGAATCGCCATTTCTGCCATGAAACCGCATTTCCAATGGTAGTGAAGGAAGCACCCTCAGGCTGCTGCACAATGTATGGTTTCAGATCTGTGCGCAGTGGCTCATCCAACAAGTCATGGGCGTACTGGACGGCTGGCACAGGTTTCCACGGTTGAGTTTCTGTGAACTGGTGATCAGCACCACCGGGTAGGTAGTCCATGCGGACCAGCTGGTGGGTGATGCCATCAAAGACCGGAGAAAATTGGCAAGGAAGAGAGTATTGGTTATTGCCTGGGTGATCGGTTGCGACGATGTACATGTAGCACTGGAATAGTCGTCGAGTCTCCTTAGGGTCATCGGTGCCATAGATCCATGGATCCAGGCAGACAGTCATGTCAGATGGGAGTTTCAATTTTTCAATCTCCGCTTTGACAGCTGGGTGGTTCAGACAGACCTGCTCTATTTCGAGCATTTCGTCCACATCGAGCGGCCCCTGCGGATTGTCAGTTTGATGGAAAGATTCCTTTGGGTGAAATGCATACCTGAATTCCCTTTGGAAGTTCCTTGGCGGACACGATGGACTTAGTATCGGCATTTAGCAGGGCCTTGTAAAACGACCCGTTATCAAGACGGTGGAACATGACCATAAGCAAACGTGCCGGCTTTTGTGGACGGGGCTTGCCCAGCCTTTCGGCTTCAATGTAGGGAATGACATCTTGCTTGATGGGTTCCTGAAGATCGATTCTCTTATATCGCAACTTGACGCCTGGGAAAGCGGATTCCAAAATCCGAACGGCGAGTTGGATCTCTCCCGGGGTAATTGGGTCAAAAGGGTGAAGGCTTGCCATAATGAAAGCAATATTTAATCAGATGAACTCTGGATGAACCGGCGAATATGAAAGTCTTATATATCTCACATCCCCATGTCCCAGTCGAGTAAATCTTTCGCGTGAGTGGGGGGTTTGGTTGTCATTGGTTGATGTTGATCCACTCGGCGCGAAATTTGCTATTTATGGTTTAGCGTCACCTGAAGACCGATTACCGTTGAATTCTTATTGGCTAATGAAGTTGGAGATATCGGAAGTTTTGGGGTAAGATAAACACGATCACTAATGATAGCAAGGGCTGTGCTAGACCGTCTATGTACATACATCAACCTTGAAGTCTTAATATCTATGCACTTGAATTTCAAAGGTCATGATATGGTGACACATTTATCGCCACCCAGGGTGTGCTCTATATTTATTTCCCTTGATCGGTGGAAATCTCAATGACAATTTTTTTCGCTGAAACTCCCGCTCGCTGAAGATCAATGCCTTCCTGGACCTTACTCAGCCCCCCATGGATTATATGAGGATCCGGCTTTGCTTGGAAAATACCTGTAGCCAGTGCCGAGGGCATGAACTTGTGCCAGATAGCATCACCCACGTGTGGAGCGGAGATGCCAGGATCCAGACAGATTACTATAGGCGTGTTAGAAAAAAGTATTATTACCAACACGGGAAACTACCACCCACCAAAACAAGGCGTCACATTGTCGGGGAATGTTCCCTCCTGATAGTTGACGATCGGAAGCTTGCCTCCTCCGATTCTCCCAAGAATCTCACCACATGTAGTTTGTGTGTCTTTGGAGGAAATGCAATCGATGATGTGATCACCCGGCTTCAGAAGACTGACAATCTGTTCGATAGATGTGGTCTCCTTGTAATCGAAAACATGGGAAGCACCGAGACTCTTCACATACTCGTGGTTCGCCTTGCTCGCTGTAGTCACGACCTGAAGACCAGATGAAACAGCGAGCTGGATAGCCGAACTACCAACCGAGGAAGCACCTCCCCAGATGAGAATCTTCTTTCCGGTGGGTACAGGTACCAATGAAGGAAATGGCACCTCTATGTGGATGTAAAGGGCTGTTGCGGCGGTATCAACTGAGATCGGGAGGACGGCTGCATTGGCCAGGGGTAGTGAATCTGGGACTGGGGATACCAGGTTCTCGTTGCAGGTGCTATACAGCTGATACCCCATATTGGTTGATTTTTGAGTGAGGTATCCATCGCAATGCCTGTAACATGTGTTTAGTTACTAGCTCTGCATGCCGTTGTCTCGAAGTTTCCGTCGTATTTACCCAATAACCCGCTGACCGAGCTCAAACTGGGTAACCTTTGATCCAAGTTGCACAACAGTGCCCGCAACATTAGTGCCAAAGATGAAAGGGTAGTTGAGCCACATGTTTTGTACCTTGAAAGGAAAAATATATAAGCGCTGGTCCAATAGCATGAGTGCCATTGATTTTCTACCTTCCAATCCACAGGATTGACAGCTGCGTAGGCAACCTTGATGACGACTTCATTCTCCGTGGGATTTGGCGCTGGTCCTGGTCCAACCTGGAATGGTCGAGAATTGGCACTTTGTACCCAGGCGGCTTCATTTATAAGGGATGCCATATTTTTTATGTCAAGTATTGAACCTTAGAAGACGTTTGGAACCGACAGGAGATATGTAAGAAGCTCAAAGGAGAGAAACCATGAAGTCTTTATGTTGGATGGGTTCAGTCAATACCTCCGCTAGATTTAATCTATTTAAGGACTGTTGACAAAAGTACTATTGATTATCAATATTTTTTATGATTACCAATGTCAGTAATTATGATTTCTAATATGGTGAAATCATTGATCCTTCCAATACCCTATAGTAGGGTGAATTTGCAATGTAATTCGACGAATTTGAAACATAATTTTTTCACTCGTATCGCTTTCACACGGGCATAAAATCCGACTTTACAAAGATATGAATTATTTCATGCCACCTACGCCATTATAAGCCAAAGAATTCCATTCCACAGAAACTCCACGTGCAGACGTGACTTGATGGGTAATCCAGGGCTGAGAATGTCCCACGCTAGGGGCCGAAGGTGTTAACTCCATCCACCTTTTAGGATAAGAGATCCCAAGCCAAAAAGAAATAATCCAAATAAATAAATAATCAAATATTGGACTCTTGAATCCCCAAGGATATGATTAATTCGAAATAATACAGACCCCAGTGATGGCCATTGGGCGACGTGGCGGTCTTTGAAGAAATCAAGACGGGATGGAATTCAGGGCTACAAACCATATCAGATCTCTCTCTCTCCCTTCCAAGATCTAACGCGACTCAACATTCCTTCAAAAGTCCAGACTTTCAAACGCGCTTAGACTATGAATTCATGTCACGTCCCTCGTCGCGTGCTCAAGCTGTCTCCCAACTTTGCGACCATGATCCTGTGGATGGATTGAAGCGACTTAATTCTACTAATAATTACATTTTATAGCATATTTATCCAAATCCCCTTTAATAGGTCCTCAAGAATATTCCCATTGTTCATTTGCACCATTCAAAATGCATTGGAAAAAATCTACCCTTCTCATAGCCACCGGCATCGACTGCGCCCTAGCATCCCGCCGATACCTTCATGGACACGGCCATGGCCATGCTCATCTCATGCCACACGCCGAGAAACTGGAGCTTCGAGACGTGGCTTGGGCTGATCAAATCCCAGCCGATATGCTCATCGAATTTCGCACCCTCACAACAACAATATATGAGGATTGCGCCCCAACAAATCCAATTTATATCACCACCACCGCGATCGAAGACACGTCCAAGCAAACCCACTTGCTTCCTGAGCCTAGCCTTGCTGTGAAGCAATCACAGTCTGCAAAGCCGGAAGCTACAACAACGGTCCACCTGACGAAGACAGTGATGGATGTGGTGGTAGAAACACCCCCAGCCAAGACAGTAGGCTCTGTTCCTGCATACGGTGATATCGACGGCCGTATCGGCAACGTGACTGCACCACTCCGAGAGATCGTGCTGGAGAAAACGAGGACCGGAATTCATTCTACGACAACAGTCACTGCCTCATTGTCTGGGTTTGGAAATGCGACCGTCACAGTTGCCTTTGATGATACAGAGCCTTCTGGAGAAGCACCAGCAAGAGAGGCACCAGCCATCGAGGCCCCAGAGAGAGAGGCGCCAGCCATCGAGGCCCCAGAGAGAGAGGCGCCAGCCATCGAGTCCCCAGGGAGAGAGGCACCAGCCATCGAGTCCCCAGGGAGAGAGGCGCCAATAAGAGATCCAGCTAGAAGACCGCCCGCCAAAGAGTTAGAAGGAAAGGAAGCCACCATCGAAGGACACCTCATTCCCGAACCCACACCAATAGATCCAGTCCCAGGAATCCTCCCAACACTACCTGGCCTCCCCCAACTGCTTCCAGCAACAGCAATTCCAAATATAAACTCAATCGGCCAAGCCATCGACCTAAATGGACACCCCCTGCCACAGAACATCCGCTGGAGCTCCATCCCAAAAGACAGCGAGATTTCCACCAATGGATTTGGAGGCCGCAGCGTCCCAAAAGGCTCAGCCGTGAAATATTGCGGCAACATCGGTATACCCTGGGGTAGCAACATTATCGCTGTCAGCCCCACGGAAGCGCACCGCTACAAATACGTCGCCCAGTTCACCGGATCAAATACAGAGCCGTGGACAGTGACGATCTGGAACAAAGTCGGTCCAGACGGAAAGATGGATGGGTGGTACGGACATTCTGCGTTGACTTTTGTACTTGCGCCTGGCGAGACGCGGTATGTTGCTTTTGACGAGGACTCAGAGGGTGCGTGGGGTGCTGCGCCTGGAACGAATGGACTTCCAGTGGACCAGTGGGGTGGATACACGTCTACCTGGGGAGAATTCAGTTTTGGGGATGGTGAGAATAGTGGATGGTCAGGTTGGGATGTTTCGGCTATCCAGGCACAGCTTGGTCATGATGATGTTCAGGGAATGCGGATTTGTCAGGCTGATGGAAAGGGGTGTTCAATCATTGAGCCTAATGCTAGGAGGGTTGTTAATGCATATACGCAGTCTGAACGGCATTATGATGGGATCGGAGGTGCTGCTGCTCCAGGGCCGGTACGGTTGGTTGTAAATTTGGATTATCGGGGAGTGATATGACTTGTTTCTATGTGTAAATATGGATTCTACTGGTGGCTTCAATCTTTTATATTCAGTACACGACTGTTCTTCTTCAGTACTTCAGGCCCCGTTCTTCATCTCCCAGCGGTCTGCCCCTACATAGCAGGAATATTCATGGCTGCAATGGTCCAGACCTTACCACCCTGGCTTGAGGCCAGTCCAGTATAAGTAGCGCCGGCAGCTGTTGCGATAGTATCTCCAAAGGTAGCGTCAGCCGACTTCAGAGTGATGGTAGTGTTGAGATACTTTTGAGCAGCGATAGTACCGGTGCAGTCATCATCGCACTCGGTTCCAGTTCCGTATCTAATTCCTGTTAGTTCAGTTGACACGCGTTTCCAAGCTTCAGACTTACCCGGTCATGTAAGGTCCGGCAGCAATAGAGTAAGTAGAGAGAAGATCTCCAGTCTCAACATTGGTGACAGTTCTAATAAACGTCAGCTCATTCTCTCCAACGATTCTATGATGTAAAGAATTTTCTTACTGCTTCCAGGTCTCACCGTCACTCTCAAGATTGTATTCGATGCGCACTTGATCAGTTCCACTGACGGGACTTCCATCTCCGGAAAGTTGACCGAATGATCCGAATACACCAGCACGGACACACCACTGACCCGTGGTCGCGCCACACCATGCATTATCAGGCCAGCTTTCCAGGGTTGTCTGAATCAAATCACCAGTGCCGTTCGACATACCCGGCCAGAGGAAAAGCTCTCCATTCTGAGTTGAAGGAGCTGCACCTGGGATGATAGTGGTCACTGCGTTGACGATGGTAGATTTCGACGGGCCGAGCGACACGCTTCCACCCCAACTATCTCTCTTAACAATTCTGGAAGGCTCGTTGAACAGTCTAGCACTAGCGAGGCTAGCACAAGCAAGAAGAGGAAGGATGATCTGCATGGTGAATATGTTCTCTTCCGATGCGAGAAACAAGTCTTGAATAATTGTCTGATACAATCTGGACTAATTACAAGCCTAATATTTATACTCCTGGATCAGGCCTCCGTGAAGTCTTGAAGGGATATTGTTGACTCAAAGTTGTGAGACAAGACCCCGATGTTTCAACTTAAAACGCATTGAGATGAGACGCTAAGTAGCTGAAACAACGGCTTCTCCACCCACCTCACCGGTGGTTGGCGGATCAATTCTGACTATCATGGTCCGCGAAATGAATTCCATTAAGGCTGATGACCCGAAGACGGAAATTTTCATTTGGAAAAATGCTCATGTTTCGATAAGGGAAGACCTCCGAAGGGTCATTCTCCACTGCTATTGAAAGGGAACAGCCCAAGCTAAATGAGGAGCCATTGCCCGAAGCAATCTATCCCAAATATTCACCCCTTGTCTCTCGCTGGATCACGTCAAACAATGGCTTCGCACTGAACCATCCAGCCTTCGGAGTGCCCACCGTTTTGTAAGTGAGAGCCGCATCGGCATCGTCAATTTTAACCGTCGCTCTACCTCGGCCTGCTGCCGCCGCATCTGCCAGCAGCTGTGCATGGCAGGACTTCTCCAAACTAACAAACCAGAAGACCGTTTCCTCGACCGACTCACCAACAGTCAATAACCCATGATTTTGCAGAAGAGCCGCCTTTTTATTTCCCAAGGTCTCGGCAATCTGTACGCCTTCATGCTCCTCGAGCACGACGCCATTGAACTGCCTGTACACCACATGGTCCTTCGAGAAAAGTCAGCTTGAAAATCAACAACCAAACAAGGAAGCTGAAAACAAACATTATAGAACGCGCAAGAATCCTGCGAAATGATATCAAGCGGTTGACCCAACGAACAAAAAGCCCTTCCATAAAGGCTATGCGTATGTGCCGCACAGATAACATCAGGCCGCGCTTCATGAATAGCGGAATGAATCATAAAAGCCGCGGCATTGAGCATCCTATTCTCTCCACCATCAATAACCTGACCGGTATGACTAACGCGAATCAGATCAGAAGCCCTCATCAACGAGAACGCCGTTCCAAACGGATTCACCCAAAAGGTACTCGGGTCCACAGGATCCCGAAGAGTGATGTGTCCGGCCACACCTATTCAAACAAAGGATCAGTATATGTCCCATATGAGAATCTGCGATGACTTACCTTCGTCATAGCCGAATTTGCCAAAAATACGAAACGCTGCGGCTAGTCGGCCTTTCAGGTACTCTCGCTCTTCGACCTTATCCTCGAAGATGGGCTTTTCGAGAACAGTCATCTTTACTTTCGCCTTTTCGGCGCGTGCCGCCCGGTGTAATTCATGGGCTTGAGCGCTGACGGAGCTGGCGAGATCGGTTGCTATGGGAGGTGCCATTTTGAAAAATAGGTGATCAAGGGAAGATTGAAGATATTGAAGATATTGAGAATGAAGCAATTTGAAAGGTCTTTTGATCTGAAGCGGGGTTACTGACATTTAATCGTTGTAATTGGATTGGATGTAAGCCGAGGCCAAGGTGCAGGTTCTCCGCATTGCCACTGATAGAGTTCGCGGAGGTTTGTCCGAGGTTGTGGCTTCTGGGTTGGAGATGGATATCAAATATAAGGAGATGAAGAATCAAAATATAATTTGCTGAGACAGTATACACTGCTCAAGTGCTGTAAACTGTATAATCTGCGAATGAAATTTGAAAGATCATGTTGCTTCGCATCAAGGATATAGAGCCGAAATCACGCATAAACGCTCAACAAATTTCAAAATATCTCATTAACATTCATTGAAGAGGAAGGTATCCACGTCTAACCTCTCCCATCAAAGCATCAAATAGCTCCCGGTCGGCAGCGGTCATACTTTGAATGGTCACCGGTATCTGATCGACATGTCCTACCAACGGTTTCAGATCCGCCTGGCAAAGAGTTCCCATTTCGGGAAGATCACCAGCTTGAAAGTAGGCACGAATCGCTTTTGCTGTGCACATGGATGGAGCGGCAATTGTGGTGTGCTAAATAAATTTTAGGGGTGTTTCAACTTTAGGAACCGGACAAACTTACGCCCTCTGAATCCTGCTGAAGCAAGACTGATCCTGGAAACTTTTCTGACATATGCTGAGCACTATTTCAGAGTTAGAACTGCAGGTATGGCGGATAATTTCCAAGGTACAAGAGACATACTTGTACAAAGGCGTTACTGGATCTAGGGTATTGGATACAAACAACATCGGATATGATGTGATGATCCCATCCCATGGCCCTAAGCGGATTAGCATAGTAGAAACAAGCTGTGGACTCATATTGCGTACCCGTAAACTTATATTTCGTTTTAGCTTGCCATCCAGCACATGCGAGTTCCATCTGAGCCCAATAATCTCCCAATGTCCTGCTATCAGCCTTGAGGCCCTTCCACATCTCTGTAAAGCTTTCAGTGGTGTGATCGGCCAGAAACTCCGCATCTGTACAGAGAATAGCCGCCATAGCATAGAGCGAGTTATCCTGTCCCAGAGTACACTGTGGAGACCATGGTCCCATGATGCTGCACTCCTTTGATGGACAGGCACTGAAGTGCCGACGATGCTTGAAATCCGCCATAGGGATAGGATCCCCACTAGCAAGTGCGCCCATCTTCTCTGCTAATACTGGGAAAACAAGTAACGGCTGATAAACTGCTATGCGAAGAATGGCTTTCACGTCTGTCCAGGTGATGACCTCGGGACCCCGAGTGGGGGAGGCCATGACTGGGATAGAGGCGTTGAGAATCTGGTTTTCAAGTGTCCAGTACGCGGCCTGAATTGCGTCTGAGCCTCCAAATTCGTAGAAGGGGCAGCCCTCCGGGCCAGCGGCGTTACAGTAGAAGCCAAAGCGGTCGAAAATAGCATCCGCATCAACAATGGGGTTTGGGCCTCTGTCTTCGTAGTACTTGTCCATATTTACGACGCCGTCGAGGACTGCCCGAGAAATCCTATCTGGGAAGAGCGCTGCAAAGGTTGCGCCTAGGAGCGTGCCGTAAGACCGCCCCCAATACAGGAGCTTCTCTTGATTCTGGTGCCATTTTGTCCGCTGGATAATTGAGCGTTTGGTGTCATACCCGTGGCACTCATCGTGCGCACCCTGTGCCTTGCGACCTTGCTTTTCACGCCACTCTCCGTGGCGCTCAATGATGGTGAGCATATCTCGTGCGACAAGCGCAGTGTTGACGTAAGACATCATCGAATCATTTCGCTGAATATCATTCATCTCGTATACAGAGCAGCCTAGATTCAGCGCCTGCGTACGCTGCCAGCTTTTCTGGAATGCATCTCCACTACTCCCAATCATTCCCTCGGCCTCGACCACCAACTCCCAATTGCGCTGAGAATTTTGGTTCGGAAAACATGTCACGGCTGGTGTAGTGTGTCCAACACCACGGGGATCAAACCCAATGACATCGAAATATCTGTCCTCAGAGCCACCTAGCCCCGAGTCTGGGTCCATTTCAGCATCGACGATGGTCTGAAGATTGCGGCCTGACAGCGACGCTTGTAGAGTTCCAGAGCCACCGGGACCGCCTGGATTGATCAACATAGCGCCTCCATAGCGAGGGTCCCCAACAGGCACCTTGGCGGGGATCTTCACTATCGCCAAAACAAATTTTCGCGTTTGGCTTTCTAACCGCTCATAGTCTATCGGAATTTCAAGACGAGCGCACTGAAAGCCATCTTCACACTCGTGATACTCCAATGTTTCCGAGGGCTGGATTTGATCCCAGCTAAAAACTTTGTGAACTAACGGGTCCGGGGCCTGCAACTTTTCCACAGGAAGCAAATTCTCCCAAGATCTAACAATAGCCACAGTCGCAAGAAACGCAAAAATCCAACGACCTCCCTTCTCTCGCCATGATTTCACAGGTGTCCCTTGAAGAGGGTATGTGCCTGTGGATTTGCAGTCCATAGCTCACGCGACTTCGTTATCAGCGCAAGGACCCCTCAGCGAGTCCTCTGATCCGCGAAAAACCCACAGGACTTCCCTTCAGTAGAAATGCATGGAAAATGTTCAGGAAATGACTGAGTAGATAAGTCAAACACAACAAAGCGGGAAAACTGAGCTGAACCACGGCTCGCAGATCAAAAGGGTCCACTGGGTGGGGGCATTCTGAATGCAAGGCCTATCACGAGTTAGGAATGTAGCGGTCGATCGCGATACGCCCACTCGATCCCGCTCATTGGTGCAGATACAGACCGCTGCATAAGAAATGAAAGTGAAATTGAAAGGATGAGGAATCGGCGCATTCTGATGGGCCCGGACGGGTGCCGAGCCCTGCAGCTGTGAAATCTGGGATGTGGGCACATGCAACATGATAAGAACTGGGGCAGATAGGCTTAATGTGCATAAATGCCGGCACTCGTGGCTTTCTTTGTTGTCATCGTGGTCATCGCGGGGTTGACAAGGTAGATTTGAGTCGCAGAGGGAAGTGATACAACATGTAGGCAGAAAGTGCAGAGCCGCTCAGGTGCAGTAAAGAAAGCTGCCTACCAGGCTACCACAACGCTTTCCCCTCTACCCCCATCCTCAAAACCTCAATAACCCCATCTAAGAGCTAAAAACGTCTCAGAATATGAAGACAGAAAGAAATAATAGGAAAGAATAAGATGACAGCTCAACTCAAAGCCCATATCGATGAATTCGGCAATCTCTCCCTGAACGATACCATCCAAGCCATCGCAAATTTTCTTCCAGGTCTTACAGGATACGTATCCCCAACCTGTCAATACGTGATCACGCACCAAGACTACTCAGGCGAAGCGCATTTGAATGATATGGGAGGAATCTTTTTAAAATGCGCTAAACGCTGCACGGACGAGAACGCTTCATTCCAAACCCGCCTTCTCCACCACTCACTTGAGAAACCCATCGAGGAGCTATTCAACAATCTCTACACACTCGCCAAAGCAAGAATTGAAAATGGTTTGAAAGAACGCGAGCCTCTTGATGAAAAACAAGCTGCAGTATGTGCTTGCTGTCGTGGAGACCCGGATGCCGTTATCCTACTAGGTTTCCACAAGGGCAAAGCTTTTTACTACATGGAGAATGAGTTCGTGATATGTGGGGAGATGCTGCAGAGTCTGCTTGGCCTACTTCTTTGGAATGAAGAGACGGGTGAGCGGGACGGAAGTGGCTTGATTGGACTTTAATATTAATGAATTATGTTCTCAATGTACATGTTTATACAATTTGGTTCCTGCCAAGCGAGAGGAAATAGCTGCTGGACGAGCCAAGGGGAGTAGTGTAGTATGTTGTTTTCCAGTTTGGCTATAGGACTTGGAATATATCATACTTGGATATGTTCAACCCCGACCACGCCTTCGGCGACCACGTTGTGGGAGATTGGATCGTTCCCCTCTCGATGCCCTCGGCGATTGCGGAGGGCGAGAATCCCAAGCCCTATCAACATTCACCAGATGCTCAACGAATTCGTCAAAATTGTCAAAGTCTTGCCATGACTTGTCTGATCTCGTCCTGATGGGTTCAAGAACACGATCCCACAGATGTCTCAATGGGTTGTGGTTCCGAGTGTTCCAGCACTTCTTATACCGCATCATGACAAGTGAAAAATCCCTCACGCTTTGGTTGGGTCTTTGTTGTAAAGCACAGTATGCACGTCGATTTGGCTCCGCACTCCCTTCGGCTGGTAGTACGCCCACGAGGAAGTTGCAGAAGATAGTCCAGGTAGCCTTGGGCAGCTGTTTGATATACGCGTTCCATTGATCTTTTAGCAGTTCGCTTATCACGGACTTTCCGGTTTGAATCTTCCTCTCGTCGTTGCAGAAAAAGTTGTCGAACCGTTTGAAGTGGATGTCTAGGGTACTAATGAAATTTCGAAATTCTGACCAGCTCGACGCTTCGTAGACTGGAACTGCTGGCCTCGGTGCAAACGATTTATTATGGGCTGGAGATTCCTGCGTTGGTGGAGCAGGATCACTTCGTGTTGGAAAAAGCTCTTTGGTGGCAATTAATTTATTAGGGGCTGGAGATTCCTGCGTCGGTGCGATACTTTTATGGTGTGTTGGAAAAAGCTCTTTCGGGATTCCACGAGCTGCCGGGATATATGCCGGTGGTATGTATCCAGGAGGCAAGCCTTCACTGTATGTTTTTGGAGGCGGGTGCTCATATCTCGGTGGCGAATGGTCTCTAGCCGATTTGGATGGCGACTGAAAGCGCGGCATGTGTGGTGAAGGGGGAATGAATGGTGGGGAACGAGCCATGTAGCCTCTAAATGGAGATGATCTGCTTCCTGGCCCGTATGAGAAACACTCTCCATCTGGTCCGGAAGACGAGCGTGATATGGAATATCTTGGTGGCGAGCGCGCTCTCGGCCCTTTGGGTGAAGAACATGGCCTTGTCTGCTCCTCGGGTTGTTCCCTGGGTAATGCTTCAAGCTTTTGCTCCAGCCTCTTCTCAGCATCTGGAAAGGTAGTCATTGAGGATATTTGTGGCTCTAATGATGTTTCTTTCTTTTGAAGCTTAGCCGATGGCAGCTCAGATTCCTCTGCCGGGCGCTTTGCGGATGGGTTTGTTGCCTGAAGAGTTGCGTCTGTTGCAGACGCATCTCTATTGGCTTTCTTTGAGGCAGCAGGAGCCGCCAACGACTCTACTTTCTGTTTCCATATCTCAGAGTGCGTTGCAGGTGACTCGTTGACCGAAGTTGTGTTCTCGTTGTGGTTATTGACGGGCATTGATTCCTCAGCTGTTGGACTAATGACAGATTCTAAATATTCAGTCACCATGCTGCTCGCGGACGTACTCGCTGGAGTTGTTGGACCCAGTCGCTGATCATTCTCTTTCAGTGCTCTTTGAGCTGCTTTTTCTCTCTCCCTTGCTTGCTGCAAAAGCAGATGTTCCTCCGCCATTTCAGCATGTATCTGAATAATTTGCCGTTGTTTTCGTAGTTCATCCAATTGCGCCCTCATCTCGCGCATCTGGATATCTAGTTTTGTTTCTCCATTCGAAGAGGACATGACGGCGGTTGCGACGGTGCGATAAGTGTCGTGTGTAAGTGTCTCGTAGGTGGAGTGGGTCGTCATTCAATAACAATGGCGGACTTTGAAACAGTGATTGTCAAAGAAGCAAGAAGGGATATACAGGAAATACATTGCTTCAGAGTGAGCAGGGATATTCCAAGACTATCCTCAGTCTTAAAGCGTAATGGGAAATCAACAGCAGGTATGTAAACGTGGTGGAGACCACATTCGGCATGTTTTCTTTCCCGTAAATATTCTGCCACAATAGGAGCTCCCTTTCAATGGCGGTCAGATGTCACTGACTGAATTGGCAGGCGGTGTAGAGCCCACAGATGCACGTGTCAAGCCAAGCCAGCCAAACATTGACAAACAGAACAAACAAGAGGTGAATACGAAGAACATTTTGCATGAGTAATAATCTTGTCAATATTTGCAGGTCATGAATTGAAGTAATTACGGAATTAATATATATACAGTCAAAATGCGACCAGGAAATCCGACGCTTTGTTTTCTGCTCTCGACATCGGCAGCATTATTTCCCAGGAGAGCCGAGCAAGCAAATGAACTTGCGGTCGGGAGTATCCTCCAAAGCGTTCTTGACCAAGTTCCAAACATTCAAGTCATAGGCCTCACCAATGTGTCCAACGGGGTCAAGAGGGCAGGTAGTCTGAACCCAAATGTTGTTGACTCCATCCTCATGCACAAAGGCAGTGGTGGTCGGGGTGACTAGCTCATCATACTTGGAGGCAATGATAGTCAAGCTGTTCCCAGTCTGAGCAATGGGGGTTCCATCATTCAGACGCTCAACAGCAGGGCCGTCGGGGCCGAGGTCGTTACAGGCAGCACAGCCCACAGTATCCAGGACATCACCGATAAGTTCACGAGAGAAATTACCGGCGATGTAAGCAAGGTCGTAGAGGTTGGCAAAGGTAGTGGCGTGAGTGGGGGGAGCGATAGCGACAATTTTATCGATGAGATCCGAGACGCCCTCGAATTTGGGGACGTAGAGTGATTGGAAAGCACCTTCAGAGTGGCCGACCAGGTTCACCTTGCTGCTGCCGGTCTTCTCGACAACTTCTTTGATGTAGGCGGCGATCTCGGGAGCGGATTCGTTGATCGCCTTCAGGCCGCCGACGAATGGGAAACCTTCGTAAGCTCCATAGGTCTTAGCGTATGTGCAGTGGCCCTGAGCTTGGAACCAATATTGCATGTAGTTCAGATCTTCGTAGAAGGTGGCACCGAGGCCATGTAGGAAGACGATGGGGTTGGACGAGCTTTCGCAGGAGAAATCGTTGATTTCTGATGCGTGGGCTACAGATGCGGCCAGCAGAGCCGAGGTACACAATTGACGCAATGAGGGCATGATGAATGATTTAGAGATTCTGTGACCCATGGAACGTGTCAGTGTCGGGTTTTCAAGGTTTTTATGGGAAATGGGCACGGACAAAAGCTATTGAAAAGAGATCTGATCTATCTCCTTTTTTTCTTTCAGCTCATTTCCACGATCGCGACGGATCCATCTGTGCCTGACACTATTGATTGCGGATCGGACATATTCGACTATGACTGGTCAGTATGGTGGAGTCTCAATCCGATAGGTCTTAGTTCAATAGCAGTGGGGAACGGTTCTTGCAGGTTGATCCAATCAAATAGCTTTTGTCAGCCGACGTAAAACACAGCCACGGAGTAAAGCGACACGAGCTGTCTATTTCATGCGTAGCAATATACTCCACTCTCACTCATATACCGCTGAGGTTGTGATCCATACAAACCCTACTATTGATCTATACAAACACTGTTGATTCCGGTCGGACCTCACACAGAAGACAACTTTAGTATGAATAATCATACAGTCCTATTCAGAAGCACAAGATTGAATTGATATCCATTTCATCTGTAAGCAGGTATCGACCTGAAGGCCTGTAGTTCAAATCTTCAATTGACTACATTAACACCATGGTTGTCACTAATGCAATCTACTCTTGGATCTCCAATCTTTATTCGAGCTTCCAGCTCCTTCCCTGGCATACTGTACTTGCCATATTCTCTCGGGAGAGCCAGCCCAGCAGATCTATGACCCGTGTGGAGGGCTCTTCCACACCCGTTGTGTCCGTTGTTGGGACAGCATCCTACTACCCTCCAAATAGGATGGGACCCGGGCACCTCGAGAAGATCATCTCGACTTTCCATGACTTGGATCCAGCGTATGTGACCGCTACACATCGAACTTGTCAATATTGAATCGCTGATTCCCAATGTCAGACTTGAAAGGACTCTGAAAATCAACACAAAGTCTAGAATAAGTAATCGCCACTTCGCCGTGCCTCCAAATGACCCCTTTTGGAGTGATCAAACATTACCAAGCATCTCAGAATGTGACGCACTCTTCAAGAAATACGGTTTCCCAGTGGCTGAAGAAGCAGCGAGAAAAGCCATAGCAGACTGGGGTGGCTCTTCGACGGACATCACTCATGTCATTGCAGTCACATGCACCAACACAGCGAATCCAGGAATGGATTTCATGCTATGCGAGAAACTAGGACTTCACAAAAATGTGGAACGTACTCTCCTTCATGGTATTGGCTGCGCAGGTGGTGTGGCTGCATTGCGCACGGCGAATGAGCTTCTTCTTGGGGCTGCAGTCCGGGGAGGCCAGGCAAAGCGCTTGTTGTGGCATGCGAGCTTATATCAATATTCTGTCGTGCCGAGATAGCGGCTATCGTCAAAGACCAAGAAGTGAACATTGGAGCGACCCTTTTCGGTGATGGTGCCGGTGCGTTGGTACTGAGTAATGGAGTTGGCGTTGGAGCATCCGAAAAAGCGCCCGTCTGGAACATTTTAAATGCAAGATCTACAGTGCTGAAAGATTCAGCAAACTGTCTTGAGTTCAATGTCCACCCACACGGTAAGCTATCCACCTTCTTCTTTTGGCACTTTGCATATGTTTACATATTAACGGCCGAACGGGTTATCACGCTGTGATCTCGAAAGACGTCCCTAAACACGTTTATTTGTCACTTGCATCCGGATTCAAAGACTTGATCGCAACAACCCCGTCACTCGATCCATCTTGGACCAAACTCAAGGCATCCGGGTGCGACTGGGCCTTGCACCCTGGAGGCTACGGCATTCTTCTTCTTGCCCAACAAGCCTTGGGCATAACAGAGGACCATCTCAGAAAGAGCTATGATGTTTACCAGAACCGAGGAAATACCAGTTCAGCCACTGTTCTCAGTGTCATCAACGAGTTGGCGCACGAGGAAAACACAGCCGAAGCTAGACGTGACAAGGTTGTCGTTGGATCGTTTGGGCCTGGCATTGCCATGGAAATGGCACTCATGGTTAGGGTTACTGGAAATGCCTAGATGATCACACGAATGTTCACTCATGTATGATGAAGCGTTGCTACCTAGGCACTATCAAAAGCCAAGTATCGCTGGTGTCTCGACAATGATGTGCAGCAAGAAGCCGGACCATGGACGGAAAATGAGAATTTTGTAGTCCATACTGGCTATCTCCATGGATGAAGTGTGGAGGAATAAAGATTTAAAGTCTATCTCTTTCTAAGGACCCCTAAATCCTTTAAGAATCAGTTTTGATATAATCTGATATCTACTATATTATACCTAATAATACGCCTTCGTTGCTCTGAAGGAAGATTGATTACTCTTAGCTCGGAGAAATGAAGAGAGGCTATATATATAATAAGAACATCAGGTTGATTCTCTATATAGACACCATGGGAATCATTTCTGATGGTGCGGCTTTATCCCTGATCTGCACCAACCTCAGATCACAACATCATTCAAAGAGTATAGGTGGTCGCACCAATTTCAGGACATATTTTACAAATGCACAGACTGTGTGATGACTATTTTACATCTTTTGGTCGGCTTTGAATTCCTCACTGAATGGATAATCGATATACCCTTCCGAACTTTGTCCATACATGGTTTGCGGGTGGAATGGCGCAAACGGAAGTCCCTTCTTGACTTTGAATGGAAGATCAGGATTCGCGATATATGGACGGCCGAACGCAATGGCAATATCGTGGCTCGCATACCTGGTGTCCACAGCCACCTTAGCTGATTCGCCGTTGTAATTGCCAGCTAGCAACACGGGACTGGCATTTCCATAGGCCTTCAGCAACCAGTCAGGTCCTTCATCCTTGACATCCGACTCGCACACATGGAGGTAGGCCAGCTTGAATTCTGCAAGTCTCCGAACCACATGAGAGAACTGGGGGATTGGATCGCTCAAGCGCATGCCCTGGTAACGGCTCCACGGGCTTAGGCGGATCGCGGTTCGGTCACTGCCTTGATCAACTCCACTGGAAACCGCGATCTATTCTCAATGCTTCCGCCCCAGTTGTCATTTCGGGTATTAGAGACGTCTTGCAGGAATTGATCAATCAGGTACCCGTTCGCGCCGTGGATCTCCACGCCGTCAAATCCGGCGAGAGTGGCATTCTCAGCGGCGTTGACAAAGTCTGAAATAGCGCCTCGGATTTCATCTTCTTTCATTGCAATAGGATAATGCATGACATCGCTGAAGGCGCTCTTCATCGGAACGTTACTGCTAGAAATCAACTGATGTCCGCTTCGCTCAAGGAATTGAGGGTTGGCCGCGCGACCAAGAGCCCAAATCTGTGATCGGGGGAGCTGGAGCAACAACAGCTAATTAACATTGCCAATGCTGCCGCGAAACATCTACGCTCCAGCACTATATCTTCAGCAGCCTTTCAAACGTCGCGGAGATGTCGAACGGGAAGCTGAAGGTGCCATACATGGATTTTAAGGCGGAGGTGGAAGACTAAATCAAGCAGAAATTGCCCGATTTGGCCGAGAAGACAACATTTCTCTGGTGCGGCTGGTATGCATCGAACATGGCAGGAAACATGAAGCCGTTGGAAGTGATATGCTTATTCTTCTCCTTGTCTCCTTTGCATTTGGCTCAGACGTTTTCAATTTCTTTCAAATTGATATGAACCGTTATGACCTTTTCACAGCCGGAAACTGGGAAATTCTTATGGTTGCAGCCTAGCCGTGCAAGTGGAGTTTTGCCAATATGTGGCCATACTGCCATTAATACTGGCTTGGCTGTTGAGGTAATTGTTTCCCAACCCTCTCTGACTAGATGCGGCAAATATGTTCCACTGGTGACCGAATATCTGTCTTTTGAAGAGGTGCTCAAAGTATGGGAGAAGGTTACCGATAGGATTGGAAGCCAAGAATGAATAGATACAAAAAAGAAAGGCTCGGAACATGGCAAGAATCGCCAATATTAAAAGATGTTAAATTGGGGAATTGCTCCACGTACCTCGTTTTTACGCTATGTACCCACGCTAGTCCCGATTGGGACGGGAATATTTTTTGGATGTACTATTAATATTCAGTAATGTACTGGAGTACATTAAATTGATGCATGCTTTTCGGGGATATCCCAGAAACTAAGCCGAAAGGATATCTAGTGCTCATTAATTCCAAAACCACGAAAAATCACATGTGGATCCTCATCATCATAATCATCGACACGCCTGGTTGAGCGGGGTACCTTCACGAGTCGAGAGCTCCGACATACCACCACCCCAAAGTGCCAGGGAATGACGCTTCTCGACCAAGGTCAAAACCTCAGTCATGAAAGCCCGTTCGGGCCCACCATCCGGGAAAGCTTCCCATGCAACGCGCGTGGGAAATGCAAGACGATTGATCATATTCCCTGGCGCCGTGAGGATGTAGAATTCATACGTGCGGCAAATACCGCATCCCAGTTCATACTGCTCTGGAAGACCAACCCGATCCTGTGGGCGCGTGTCTATCGAAGACAGAATCAGGCGGAACGCGTAATAGACACACATAGTTTGTGCAAGGAGGAGGTTCGGATAAGAGAGCCTGGTTGGTACGTAGACAGCACCTGTGCGCAAGTCGCGTCTTTTGAAGATTGGGAAACCCTGGTCTCCCGTCTGTTCGACTTCCTCAGGTGGGCCGTCTGGGTAGCAATTGACCCAGTCGTGATACCACTGATAGAAGCGAGCGGTGAGATCGGTGATTCCGTTCCAAAGGGCAGCTTGTTTGGCCGCAGTTTCCTGGGCGCCCATTATAGATTGACCCTGCTGCGCTTCCTTAAACGCATCGGACTGGGCCAGCAGAGCCGGTACTTCAGTGGCGAGGTCGAGTAGATAATGCAGGATATCTTTGGTGGTCGTCCCAGCCGACCACGGGATCGTCTTCCATTCTTCGCGAGCTAAAAATGAAGGCTGTCGAGATGCCAGTGCACCACCAATCCAGTAAGGGCGAAGCTCAGTAAATAAGAGATGTTCGACACCATACATATGATTTTCTGGACCTCGATGCTCGATTAAGCGCACCGCACCTTTGACGTGAGCTGGCACGCCACTTTGAGTGGTGCGCTCCACACTCTCAAAGGCGAGCAAAAGCGTCACTGTGACTAGGGTCGCTTCTGACTTAGAGCGCTCTGGATCAATCAGCGCATCCTGCAATTGGCGCAAAACGCGCGGGTACAGACGAAAGCCTGAAGCTTCCAGTTGTTTATTCTGAATAGACCGACCAAAGAAAGCCACAGATACTGCTTCAAATGCATCTGAGATGAGCGGCGAGAACATTCTAATCCCCGCAGCAGCCCTTAATGCTCCCGCGCGGCCGGACTTCATGTCAACCTGAGGGCTGAATGCGTCGACGAAACGTTCTACAAAGACGTCGACAGCTGGTCCATGCATGGTGATCAAAGAAAATGCACCAGATGACCCTGATGATTCTGACCCGCTGCTCAAAGATATTCGGTCCTCATCATCCTCGTCAACCGTGAGCGGATCATTGAAATTGAGCTCCGAGTTGGAGCTTGTTCCTCGCTGGCGGAATGGGATAACGGACAGTGGGGAAGCACGCGAAGAATCGTAGCCGGCATATGCTAATAACCGTTGCATGAGCATGCCGCAATGGCTCCAATAGTACCGAAATGGTTGACTTACCATCATGGCCCTCCCAAGGCCCTACCTGCACCAATTCTTTCTTTATCCCACCATGAGCGGATCGAACCTCGCGTACAAGGTGGTCGACCACACTAAGCGGGGCCGAGCGAATAGACTCAAATAAACTCTCAAGCCGGTCCAGTCGTTCTAGATCTGGATCGTGAGACCCTGCAGCACTTGGTCAATAAGTTCCACAATTGGATGAATCGAGCCGCCAAGAATATCCGCTAGACGCGATCAGGGTGTGGCCACATACCATCTTGTCTCTCATCTATCCTAGCCCTCAAGTCTCGGATCTCCGCCCGCAAATTTCGAATTTCCTCCGCCTGGCTAATCGGATGCGCCTCCTCGTGAGGCACCGTTTCGTAAACGCATTTCGATGGGTATCCATGGGCGCAACATGCGTGGCAAGGCTTGACACGGTCACACTGGTGAATGGATCGACATTAGCTTCGTGGCCCCTATTGACCTTATTGGGACGACAGGGCTCGCGGTGCGGGTGTGACGGTCCCTCCCGTCGCAGGCGATCTGAGCACGGGACGTACCTTGACCTTGCGGAGCCGGCAGACCTTGCAGGAGCGCGACTGGCGGTTTGGCGCCTTCCTGACTCGTAGGTCGGGGGCGGATGGTCGCGATTCTCCGACCATGGGGACGCGGTTATGGGGTGGACAGTGAGGAGAGAAGCATGGCGGCAGCCAACGACACTGCGAGATTTAGGTAAGTCAGATTCGACCGAGATCTGCTTCTCGGAGCGGGGGGCCGTTTCACAGGGACCCAGTTGTAGCTTTAATAGCTTGCTCTATGGTGACTCTGATAGGGTGCCGAGATAGTGGTTCAGCTCCGCCAGTTGCGACCGGCTCCGCCACACGACGACTCCATTGGCGTGATGGGAGATTCTGAGACAGAGAAGGCTGTCAGTCGCCTGAAATGGTAATGAGGGGTCGGTCGTTGGGACTACAAGGAGACTTGTCGGATTTTATGGAAGAGAAGTTGTGGATGAGGAGGCCAATCGGCAATAACCCAAGCAATTTGATGGGAAGCTCTCGAGGTACTAAGATTTTATCATCCCCAACGGTTTATGCTAGGTTTCAGATAAACGGAAAGTCTAAAGATCCACTTCGCTAAGAGAAAAACTTTCGATGTGAATCTCACAGGATTCTCACGAATTCATGCAATTATCCACTCGTACCTGTCGGTAGGCCATCTGAGATCACCTGATCTGTAGAAATCCTTGTCTGCTGAGTAATGGACATGATCAATCAACCTTGTACTACTTGGGTTCATCACCGACTTTTTGGGCATCCACTTCTCTTTTCTTCTTTCCAGATCGCTACTTATAATCTAGGAGAGTACTTCGACTATTCAACTAATACGGTACGGAAGGTGGTAGAGTACTGGGTAGGACACTGGTAGGATACCAAGTAAGATACTAAGTGGGAGATCGATTGGGAGACTGGGTACGATACGAGTAGCAGACTGAGCAGGAGATTAATTCGGAATTATATAGTATAAGATATGGTACACGTAGGCGCCACGCGAAAAGCGTGGCGGAGAGCCTCTAATAGGTAGTAATTCTACTCCATAACACTTTGACAACATAGAAACAAATATTCTCTTATCGTTGAACATTCCTTAATCAGCCCTATTTTAACTTGAATAAGCTGAAATACATTCACTAGTTAGTTAGTTAACTAACTTAACTAACTTAACTTGGTTATATACGCTTACTAATATTCCTGAGAACGCTAGTCAAGTGCGTTTCTATTTGAGATGTAATGGTTCTTGCTTTCCTTATCAACAACTCTCTGGCCCTTTCATCAACGAAGACAATGGTAGGTTTTTCATAATAGGGTTCATCATAATACTTGGCCTTACCAAATACTAACTAAAACTCTACTCAGGCTGACGAAAGTCCTATTCAAGTACACACTGCGATAGGTTCTGTTTTCGCAGTGACTGCGGCAATCGAGTACGCGCGTACAGGCCGCCCCAACCCATTAGGTCCAAATTACTCAACAAATACGGCATTGGGCCTGTCATTTTTGGCCTTTGCTGCAGGCATATTTAATCTCGCTCGCACAGGCTCGGCTGCTTCTATAGCGGCCGGCCTCACTTTCTGTGCTCTCTACCTCATCAGTTTCATATGTCTGCAAACAGATCAATGGTATGGGAACGAAATCGCCTTGCTGGCCTCTATCTTCATGGGGATTAGTTCCCAGCAATGGGTTATCAAGGTAGTGGGACGACCTCTTCCTAAAGAACTTTTTCTGCTTGGCATTTACGGGACTGCCACGTTCGCGAATGCCATTCATTTCTGGCTAGGGTTGGCTCTATCGCTGTTTTTCGCGATATTGGCGGCTAGTAATGACGCTCTTCGCTACTTCAAGCTTCGAAGGAACGATACTGCCACTTGAAACCCCTGTGTGAGGGCTGATGAATTTGGTGAGCTTGACAACAGTATATGGCTTGAATCTAACCTGCTGCTCTGTCTCGAAATCTGCTCAACACAAAATGAGAAGGGGGCAATCTCTAATACCCACCCTGATTGCGAAGGAAACTAAAGCAGAGGGACGTGCCAAGGGGCGCCCCTTCAGCGAAGCGCCTCAAGATGTAGTACATTAAGCTGGATTTGAAGTGTGCATTCAAGAACACAGTTTGCAACATTGCACATTGAACGGCATGCCATGATGAAATACCATGAATTGACGTCATGAGTGAATACAAAGTACATCTTAATATGAAGGCTTACATATGAGATCTGAATTAAAATATGCGGCCTTTTAATCTCCGGGGACTTACTCTCATGCAGGAAATGGGGTAATATTTGAGGCCCATGCGCTAGAACAGACCAGGAGACAAGAGGAAGAATGCTACTGCATGTAGATTCCATGTTCCAAATGAGGTCAGTCGAAACAACAGACTTCGGAAGAAAAAAGAGCTTCGGGAAGAGGTTTCCCCTCACTCAAGCAGACGATCTTCGGAGCAAACACCACCCTGAGAAACACGCGCGGGGAAGAAAGTCAAACCCGCCAATCGACACCTAAATGGAATTCACGACTCCACCTCAAACAGGAATATTTAACACACGGACTTGCTCCGATTCAATACAGACATCTGGCCATGACAAAAGGCCTGGCACAGTTCATCACGAGAACCGTGTGCAGGAAACTCTCGGTATACGTGGCTTGGCTCTCTACCCCAGATATAAGTGGCTTTAGCCGCGTGGGGTGTGCCACATTGTTCGAGCCTATCACCGACGAAGAAAAATTCCGCCACGCCATTGATTAACGGCATCTCTCCGCGTTTTTGATTGATCCTCTCAAGTCACTGGCTGGTGGAGTTGGAATGGTCCCCCACGTCCCACCATGTACCCCAGAAATCCACCCTCGGGGTAAATGCGATCGCCGGGTAAAAGAACGGAAAGAGGTCAACGACCTCGTATTAGGTTGATCATGCAGATGCATGCAACATAGTCTGATCCGAGGTGCTGCGAAATCGATAAAGATGTGGCCCATCCCAGGCGACAAATGCGCTTTTGTCCTAGACCAAACACTTCCGGTTTATTCCTAGGTTGGGTCCCTTTCTTCTATCATGGATAGCACAGACTATGCCCTCAGGCCAGAGACTGTCGTTGGAAATCCCGCGCTGGTTGACAAGCCGTCAGTTTCTCATGACGAAGCCATATTCAGGGCCTCGTTGACCAAGGAGGAGAAGGTCATCGAGCGCAAACTGCGCGTTCGCATTGACTCATTGATTATGCCCCTTGTGGTCCTGGTGTACCTGTTGAATTATATCGACCGGTAAGCTTCACTTGATGTGACTTCCGGATGCCCATACTAACTACTACGTGACTAGCAACAATTATGCGGCGGCAAAGCTTCAAGGCCTCACAGAGGACCTCCATCTCACAGGTACACAATACCAAACTGGTCTATCAGTTCTCTTCGTTGCCTATATCCTGATGCAGGTTCCGAGTAATTTGCTTCTCAACTACATGGGTCGACCATCTCTCTACTTGGGATTTTTCGTTGTTGCATGGGGTCTCGTGTCAGCCCTGACGAGTCAGGTCAAGAGCTATGGTGGCATTGTGGCTTGTCGCTTCCTGTTAGGATTGGTCGGTAAGTTGAAAATACACAATCGGACACGGGAAACAACTACTGACCCTCATCTAGAGGCCCCGTTCTTTGCAGGTGTACTTTTTTACCTATCCAAATGGTATACGAAGAATGAACTGGCTTTCCGAATGAGTATTTTCTACTCTGGATCGCTCGTCAGTGGCGCCTTTGGAAACCTCATTGCAGCTGGAATCCTCCACGGCCTGAAGGGAAAACGTGGAATGTCGGCATGGCAATGGCTATACATCATCGAGGGTTCAATTACCGTCTGCGTCGGCATCTTGATCATCTGTCTCCTCCCCGATTTCCCAGAGACCTGGAAGCTGCTGTCACCCGAGATGCGTCGGGTAGCTGAAAGGCGCCTTGCGATCGAGGCAGCCGAAGCAGACGTGGACGAGGAAGGTGGAATGAGCCAGCTGAAAGGCCTGAAGATGGCGATGACCGATATCAAAACCTACGTCCTAGCTCTTGCTTACATGTGCATCACCGGAGCAGCCGGCTTCCAGAACTTCTTCCCAACCCTGGCAAAAACCCTCGGTTACAACGACGCAATCTCACTCCTGCTAGTGGCACCACCATATGTCTTCATGGTCTTCTACAGTCTCTCCCACTCCTGGATCTCAGACAAGTTGCAAGTTCGATTCTGGTTCTTCGTTTACCCAATCGTAATCACCATTGTGGGCTTCGTCATCTTCATGACCGTCGGCAGTTTTGGCCCCCGCTACTTCTCCATGTTCTTGATGGTTTTTGTATTCGCCCAGAACGGCACCCTCTTCTCGTGGATCGCCAATGCTATTCCCCGCCCCCCTGCCAAACGCGCTGCGGCCTATGCGTTTATCAACTCCATTGGTAACTCAGCTAGTATCTGGACACCGTATACCTACTTTGCTAACGAGGCACCGTACTATCGGACTGCATTGGGTATTTGCATTGCTCTGCAGGCAGTTGGAGGAATGTGTGCGTTGTTCATGTATCTCAATCTTCGCATGCTCAACAAGCGACAGGAGCTCTTGGAGAACGAGGACCATCAGCTTACTGATAAGGAGCTTCGTCGGCTGCAGGTCACTGCGGACTTCGAGGGAATTGACCTTGCCTCTGCGAGGCAGTTGCAAAAGGGATTCCGGTATATGCTATGATAAATATGATGCGTTAAGCAAGAATTCATACGATGTTTTGATTGAATTTTACAAGTCTGATTTCTTAACTTTGAAGGTATGCATAGGAGGAAAGGTGGTGATCAAGGTGATCAATAGTAAAGGTATTGAGGATGTGATATTAAGGATGGAAAATAAAGGGGAGATTGAGAACGTGGCAAGAGGTTAAGGTGAGGGACAGTCCTGGTGCCGAACTTAAGAGATGCCCTTTAGAGTGCCTTCGACGCCATGTTAAACTAAGCTTCCGTAGGGAGATTTTAAGAATTTCCTCTCTAGTCAATGCTGTGTCTATAGGTCCTCAGTTCGATTCCGACCGTAATCCTTTTTTCCTTTACACCTGATAATGCTAAATAGTTATTTTACAAGCTAGACTTGGACTCTGGATTGCATGTCATCCCCGGGTCTATATTCTCCACCGAGATCCACTCTAGTGCGGAGAATCGGATGACAGAATCAAGCCACTTTGTGCTCCCGGATTCAGCCAGGACCTGCTAGAATACCACATGATCTTCACACCGGAACTTAATCCCTCGAATTTCCGCCACTGTTTTACCTTACCACTTCGCAACTCTTACTCATATCTTTCGATCATCTCTTCCACTATTGCTCCAAAGCTACACCCTGATTCTGTTGATCGACACTCCATCCGCACCATCCCCACATCCACTCCACCTCCCGCCCGCACCGTACGCCATGCAGTCTATCCTCGTTCGATCCTTCGCTCGCGCAACAACTAAACCCGCTTTCATCCGATCTTTCTCTGTCATCCCGTCCGTTATGGCTGGAGCAGACTCTGGCACAGCAAAGCCGCAAGCCTTCATGACCGAGTACGCTGGAGACTTAGCCGTGGAAATACGTCAACGATGACGCTGACTTGGAGACAGTAACAGGAAAGACCAATTCGCTCGCCGCGAAGCTGCGAACGAAGGAATGTACATCAGAGAACTTGAGAAGGAGAAGTCTGTTCTATCTGCCATGGATTGAGCCCTTTGACCAAGCCGCTAATTCTCACAGAATTGAACTCCTGCGAAAGAAGTTGAAGGAAAACAAGAAGCACTCGGAGGAACTTGACAAACACTTGTATGAGATCTCTGCTCTGTGGTCTATCGCTGCATATGCTAATATTGTCTAGAGAGGAACTCCTCGGTTCACAGGGTGGCGAGAAGAACTAAGCACCCATACTTTTATCTATCGGTCGCGATCGTGCAAACCTTGAACTGCATTGGAACAGAATATGTAATACCTAGTTTCACGAATGGCCGTCGATCCTTTGCCGGGGTTTTTTGAAATCTATCAGTCGCCTTGGTGCACTCGCAGTTCGCGACCATTACCACATCAATATTACACAATGATCAAATGTTCACATTCTTTAGACCTTTTAGGCGATGCGCCTTTTTAGATCTTGGCCTGCCATCTCCACCGATAACCGAGACATGTCCATCGTGCCATGATGAACATGCCCAATGCGACAATCAGCACGCTTCCTAGATACCCAACCATTGCTCTCTTGCCCACTTTTTGCAACATTTCACCCCCAATTGGGATGCAGATCAGTGTCCTGTGGATACACGGATCAGTTCGTTCTTATGAAGAAGGGATAAAAAACATGGTACTTACGCTATGCTGACAATGGAATAGCAAATCCCGAATCTTCCTCCAACTTCACTCGCCTTGGATATCTGTCCGATACATGCCGGTGCTAAACTCAGGAAAGAGCCCGATGCAAGCCCAAACACAGCGCTGAACATATAAAGACCGGGTAAAGTGTGACCAAACGGTAGCCAAATGACGAAAATGGCTAGAGCCCCGAGAGCTATAAGAATGGCTTGGGTGTTGATCCGCCCGTATTTGTCTGCAATGCCACCAGCCATTAGTCGGCCAATTGTTGAAAACCTAGCAATTCAATCTGTCAGCCCACACATGGAATGGAAGTAGACGATTGCTCATACGCGCTCAGCACAGAGAGCAGGATCACACTAGTAGAAGTGCTGAACCCCTGCATCACGACGTATGTCGGATAAAGACCAATTCCGGCAAACACTTCCAATTCCAAGCCTGTATGCGTGTCAGTGGCTTCGTCGACAGTATGTGAGAGACCATTGAACTTACCAAAAGTCCCCAGGGTCAACCAAGTGAACCTGGCATCCTTGAACGCCCGCAGATTGATAGTCGACCGGCTTCGACCTTTCGGCAAGCGAGACCTAACCAGTACAATTCCCAAACCACAGAAAATGCAAATAATGAGAGCCAACATTCTAATGGCCCACTTGTAACCCAGACTCGTGAACGCTGCCCTTAGAATCAAGGGAAAACTCACACCACCCACGCCACTTCCAGCCATCGCAGTCCCCATCGCCAATCCGACCCTTCTATCAAACCAATGCGGCACAGCCGCCAACGCAACGGTACTCAGCAGCGCCGCTCCAGTTCCCGTCAACACCCCCAACGTCAAAATAAAATGCCAATACAGCCGACACTCTGCCAACAGCAACAAACCCGCCACGTAGCATCCAGACCCCGTAATAAGAATCCCCGTCGGTCCATACCGGTCAAACATCGATCCCACCTGAGCACTCAACCCAAGCCCAAAGAACAGAAAAACACCGGGAATCCAACCGATGGCACTGGTAGAGTAATTGGATAACTGATGCGTCGCAAAATAACTCTGCAGCACACCGGTAGAGTTCATCAAGCCATATGTACTCATTAGTAAGAAGAATGATCCCATGATCACACTCCATGATTGGAGACCACCATCGGGAAAGTCACTGGGACCCGGGTCTAGAATGTGTGTTGTGACGGACGACTGCTGTGCTGGTGGTTCGATGATTGAAAATACCACGTCTGGCTGCGGGGCTTCTTCGTGTACAGGGTACATCGTGGCGTGCATATTAGCTGATGCCGAAGGTCTGTCGTACTCTGTTGAGTAACATTGTTCGGTGATTGTGTGCTTTTGCTCGGCCATACTAAATGTCTGGAAAGAAACGTTTGGCGAAGAGCAGATTTGAAGCTTTCTTTTCTATCAGTTGGCTTTCCCGGTATCGGTGAGTCACTGCGATAGACCTGCATTGTTCACGAATGAAGATTGGTGGGTCCTGAAAGAAAATTGGGTCTCGAATGTATAAGGTGTTCGGGGTCGCAATCGGGTAAGGCGTGCTAGTGTGGGGTTAAAAGGAGCAAGTAAGGATATGGTTAATCTGGTTCTAATTAAATTGTACAAAGAAATACCATCTTGATTTCACTGACTTCAATTCCATTTTGAGATACAAGGTTCTCCAGATGTGACTCGATAACCTTGTACTAAGCCAGGATAAACGGAGCGGGGTAAGTTCAACTTTAAAACTGGGCTAGTGTAGGCTTAGAAATTATGAGCGTGGAAAAGACCACTGTCTTGGTTCAACTTGTACCTCCATTGGGATTAAACATGCTTCTACAATTATGGCAATATATTTACCCACGCACTTAAAATTCTCGGAATCAAAACACCTGTCTATACATAATCACGAGGATCAACAGATGCCAATTCTCAATTCTTGTAGGTCCAGCTGTTGCGCGACCGTGCTCAGGTGGCATGATGCAGTGGCGAGATTCATGCAGCGAGACTTGACGGAATTTCTTAGCAAAAACCATACTCGCATGGTATGACGCGGTATGGCTTGTCCATGACACAAACTTTGAATGGGTCGATATCAAAAGTTCCTACCTTTGATCAAAACGCCTGATGTTTCCTCTACGCAAACTCCAATTCCCCATCTTTCCCAACTATTTTTCACCATGCAAGCTACCAGAGTTATCAGCCGCAACCTCTCCCCAAGTTTTCATCGAGGGAGAAAACAACTGCGTGTAGTCAACCCGACTCCTTCGTCATACGCAACGCACAACCCATCGATCGATTCCGATCAACTTGCCTACCGATTATGCGAATTATCCTTACAAAAGATTCAAAAAGAAGCCCGGGCTTCAGAGCCTGATATTCGGCATGTGTTGGCGTGTACTTCTATGCAGCGTTTAGCTCAGCAAGATCTTATGTATCGACTTGACACGTTACAAACTGCTATGGATGTCCCCGCGCTGCCCCTACTTCCGGGAGCGGATGAGCCGTTGATGGGGGATGATGAGGAGATGGATATGAGATCGCTTGAGATTGCTGTGTCTGAGCTGGAAACTGCTAGTAGAAGGGGCGAGCTAGCTCGATTTATCTGCTTTCAGCAAATCAAGGAGATGTGACGTAAGGTATGTTTACTTCTGCTACACTTCTACAGCACTTTACGGTACTCACTAATTATCTTTATGCAACAGATGAAAAGAATTTATCAGGGACTTTTGGGAGATCATTGATAGGCGTTTGAATATTTGAAGGGTTATATTGTATCATGAAGCGAAATGTTATTGCAGGAAGCGAAATTTGTAGTTAGCATAGTCCTCCAAAAAGCTATAGATATCCAGGTGGTATACATATACATATGTACATAGCTAGGCACAAGACTAACAACATTACTGGGTGTGTACCTAAGTACGCGATCAAGCATATGACTGGTTATGTAGCCAAGTACACGACCGAGTATATACCTAAGTACATAGCTAGGTACGCGACTAGGTACGTGACTAATTACTTACTTAAAGTATATGTATATTTATATAACTAGTAGGTATATTCTTATGTGTATTTTTATGTAAATACTGGAACTACTTATACAACTCTACATATTAGTGCATATATAAGTGCGTATATCACCGTATACTCCACCTACCATATACATCACTACGCACATCACTATATATATAATCATGGAGAGTATAGCGTATATTGTTGCTTATATTATTATGTTCAATATTGAATTTCATGTAAAAAACATGAATAATATCAGTAAGAAATTGTGACTAATAAGCTAACCATCCTACAACAAGAAGTATAGCATAAAAGTCGACAAAGCTAGTTCAATGTTGGATGGACCCCTTAATTTTAGACTATCTGATTGCAGGTGGCAAGAGGCTGCTATAGGTGCGCAAGTATAGAGCTGGAGTCGATCTACCAATTACGTGAAATTTGAAATTTTACTATTGCTAATAGAAGCATGACATATATTAATAGAACCCTTTTTAGGATTCAGAAAGGGCAGAGATATCCCTAATAGACACTTCTCTTGAGTAATCAAATGATACATCAATTTGAACTCGTAATGAGCGTAGGATTCCAAAATCGAATATCATTTTAAATCCAGATAAAAGCCATCGATTTGTTGATATGTAAGCCAGCTGCATCCAGGATGCTTCAAATCGACCTTATTCTTAATATCGCACCTGCACACGGGTGAGAGCGACGAATTCCAGTTTGCATGGATGACGGCAATTAGTATGGCCATGTCATAAAAACTCGCCATGTTTATTTCGTGTGTCCCGGTGAGACGCGCTTCACGATTTCATCTTTCATTTGGGCATCTAGCATGATTATGCCGTATACTTCTCAGTTTTCGAACACTATAAATACCGTTTTGTTCCATTGTTAACACTACTTCTTCACCTATCAACCATCTTGACGAGTTTTTCACATTACTTGAAAACTCTTTCTCTACTGACTCTTTCTACTGACCTTTTTCCACTGACTTACCAACCACCTTTTTTCGAGGCTACCGGATTGTTCCCATTGTTCCCATTTCTACTCCGCACTACCGTGATTTGCTGTTTGATGCCACACAAACCCACAATACACCCACCAACACCATTGAACTCATCTTGATACATATGCAAGCCAAGCTTGATTGGGTCCTTGAATCACCCAGACTTTCTACTGACTCTTTCCAATTTCCCTCTTACCCTGGTCTCAATGGAGTCATTTATGCGGACCGGGACCATGGCCCAGCTTCAAAGTGATGAAAAATTCCGCTGCATCAAGTGTCATAACGTATTCGGATGGGAGGAGTTCATCTCAGTGGTCGGCTACCGTCTATGCAAGATGTGTAGTGTTTGTCGCAAGATCCACCGTGAGGCAAGTCGCTGTATATCATGATTTTTGTGAATTGGAATTCCACGACTAACATATAACTAGAAGGACTTGATTTGGAAGCGTGGAAGAAGGGACAGGGCCCAGCGCGCACTTCTGGGGGTGGAGAACCCTGAACAGTGGAAAAGGGAGAATCCCGAGCAGTGGAAGCTTGAAAATCCCGAGCTGTGGAGGTTGGAGAACCCCAGGCTTTATGAGGCGGAGAAACGCGAATGGAAGGATAAAGAGAACCGTCTACGATGGGAAAGGGAGAACCGCTTGCGATGGGAGGCTGAGAACCCCGGAGGAAGGGAGAGGCGCCTACAATGGGAGGTAGAGAATCCCGGAGAAAGGCAGCGGGAGGATTGCCAAAGAAGGATGAGGGAGAATCGTGAACTGTTCGAGAGGGAGAGCCATGTACGGTTGAAGGAGGAACCCAAGCCGAAAATTCTCCTTTCTTTCGTTCCAAAGTACCAACGTCATTCTCTGGTATCCCAACGTAAGTACCAATCCCCTCTGAATTGAGACATTCTTGCTGATATCAAATTTAGGGATGAGAATCAGCTTGGAACCAACTCAAACACCTACTCGAGAATCCCCTTCTCTTTCGCCTTGCATAAACGTTACATCTACCGACCCGACAGAGATAGACTCGGATGTGGGTATGTCTACGACCTCAGAAGAATCAGAAGCAGAATTACCCACCATTCCTTACCTTTTTTGTCTTTGTTGCAGCATCCCCCGCAATATCAACTTGATGGACTCTGGAATCTGTGTTTATTGCCTGGAGGAGAAAAAGTACTGCATCTATGGTGGCCATGATGGGTATCGGGAGACATTCATTGACCAACACGGTGAGGAGCAAGTACGTTGCAACAATTGCCGTGGTGAGAATACATCTGCAGATCCAGAGGTTGAGAATCTCGATCAGAAGGACTTGGACGATGAATTCTTCGTTGGTACCGTATCTCAGGACGAGGATAAGCCCAACGCTGAGTCTCAGGTCGATACAAACTCTTGGACGATCATCCCCGACGCAGAAGTCTCTATTCAATCCGAGGGCGATATCGAGCCACAGGCCGGTATCAATACGCAGTTTGACCTGGAACCACAGCACAAGATCGAACCTGGGGTTGACATGAAGCTGCAGGACCAAATCAAGCCCCAAGCGCGTACTGGCTTCCCAATGGATATCGAACCCCAGGACGATACCAAGACACATATCGACTTTGACCCGCGCAGGAACCCGAAATATATCGAATCCTTGGCTGGGATTTGCCAAAGACTATTGGACAAAGCCAATGCCGAAATAGAACGTATTTCTGCACTGGAAATAGAACATGACGTCGAAATTGAGCCCGCATTAGAGCCTCTCGATGTGAAACCAGAGTCTGCGGATGAAATCAACATGAATAACATTCCATCATTCATACCGAAGTCCTCACAAGTTGGAGGAATGTTTTTTGATCCCATTTTTATCGATCAAGATTAAATTTTTCCCTCTTCAGGGCCGTGTGGTGTTTTCTGGAAGCCATTTATCGGTGTATTTTACACTGCTTTAGGACTTGATTTGACCCAGTCAAAAAGACTATGCTTTCATATACGCTCTTTTCTCGGCGAATGATTCCATTGGATCCATAAGTCTAGAGAAGTCTAGGTCCGCTGACAATGAGTGTATGTAACATTGTTAGAAGCTATTTTCATGTGAGTCCTAGCGATTTCTGAGTCATGAGTGGCGATATTAACACCCTGACCAACATGCTAAGGCATCAAGGGTTGGGCCAAAACCAATGGGATCAAAGCACCTAACAAAAGATTAGATCAAGGATATGTAGCTTAATTACTACGCGACAACACCGTATGACATGACCATGAAGACTGGTCTCTGTTATTCTGCGCACCTGGGTGGTTTCCAAAGGCCGACTGGGAATACAATACTGTTAATGGGAATTAGCAAGTATGGTAAGTAGTCACAGATGAGACATTTCTATCTTATACTAATCTAACAGCTTTCAAATATCTTTATCTATAGGATCTGTTCCACGAGAAGACATGTTGATGGAACGTGCCACGGAGGCGCTATAAGCGCAGACGATTAGGCTTCTCGGCCCCACAGCTCTCGAAATGCCACCAAGATAAGACTTCTCGTACTAACCTACTTTTTCTTGGAGAGAATTCCCACCTTCAAGCTTCAATGGTTGCTATTCGGTACCTGCCCAAGTTTTGTTCACCCAGTTGCTAATAAGGTGCTTTGACGGAACTCAAGGCACCTGATAGAAAAAACCTCTCTTCTTTCATGATATTTACTTCATGGAATGCATGGATTGTACCGAAAGTAAGCTGAAGAGTCTAATGGCGTGCTGCTAAGTGGGTTGATTCAAAGTAAGATGGAAAAAGATCATATGTTAAACCCTAACATGTGGAGTAAATAGATTGATAATCATAACTACGGACAGTAGTTTCCTATTACAACTTTATTTACTGTTCCGAGTCCACGGGTCACCCTACCGGAAATTGTCAAGTTAACAACGGTGGTACTATGGAGATTCTCCTAACTCCGATTTCAGATGTCTCAGATGTTCAAATGCACCTCAGAGCAAGGCTGTGTCTAGTTGATGTGTCCATTGAGTCAAACCAGAAGCCGGGTGGATACGGGCAGGGTGATCCGCTGAGTCAGCGGCGATTTGCAAACACCGACTCCATTCGGAGTCCGAGCTGCCACTAGTACCGACAAACGCCGATCAATCAATAATGGCTATTGAACGGAACGATCTGAGAGATTTATCAGAATGGGTGGTCAAACGCTACACCTTCTCTTCCTTCTCATACAAAAAAAGAGGCAAACTAAAGATGCAATGAAGAATGAAGATTAAGTGAAAGATGACTCAGCGGAAGTTCCTGGTTCCGTGTCTTCGCTGTGCGTGGGTCATCCCTGAAGCCTTAGAGATCCACCTTGGTTCGAGAGCAGAGACTTCGTTGGATGACGTGGATCCCTTTTTTTTCGACAAATCAATGTGTCCGAAAAGGGGTTCGAAGTTAAATGATCTATCGGGTTCGCCGCGTGGAAACACTGGTGTCGGAGGTCTATTCGGGAATTCCCCTGATGCCGAGCTATGATTGGAAATCGGAAATTCGGTCACATTTGGAAAGCCGTCTCACAAAAGACCCACTTGAAAAGTTATGGGAAACGAACAATGAATCCTTTAAAGGGACACGGTAGCCCACCGGAGTCAGCACCAAACAAATTTTGGTTTCATCATGGAGGGTTCTAACCACCCCTCATCGTCCCGGAGAGGGTCGATTGATATTAAAGGAGAGACGGAGAGTGCGGCAGTGACTGTCATTGGAGAGGATACTTCCGTCAAAAACAGCCCTGCATCCAGCTCTGCAGCTAGCCATAATAACGACTGGGCCTTACTCTCGCGGTTCCAACAGCAACATGAGCGTGATTTGAACTCTGGGTTCAAGCGCCAGGAGTTGGGTGTCACTTGGAAAAACCTCAATGTGGAGGTGGTCGGCGCCGATTCAGCTGTCAACGAGAATGTCCTATCACAATTCAACATCCCCACACACATCAAGGAGTCGCGCAACAAAGCCCCGCTCCGTACCATCCTGAACAACAGTCATGGTTGCGTCAAACCCGGTGAGATGCTTCTGGTTCTCGGCCGGCCAGGCTCGGGCTGTACCACTCTTTTGAAGATGCTGGCGAACAAGCGAGGAGGATACAAATCGGTGGAGGGCGACGTTCGATTTGGTTCATTGACTGCTGAGGAGGCAAACAAGTACCGCGGTCAGATCGTCATCAATACTGAGGAGGAGGTCTTCTTTCCTACCCTGACCGTGGGACAGACTATGGACTTTGCAACTCGCCTTAAGGTTCCGTTTAAGCTCCCGAATGGCGTTGAATCTGCCGAGGCCTACCGCGAGGAATCGAAGAAATTTTTACTCGAATCGATGGGTATTTCGCACACCGAGGATACCAAGGTCGGTAATGAGTACGTACGCGGTGTCTCCGGTGGTGAGCGCAAGCGTGTCTCTATCATTGAATGTATGGCTACCCGTGGATCTGTTTTCTGCTGGGATAACAGCACCCGTGGTCTCGATGCCAGTACCGCCCTAGAGTGGACCAAGGCGATTCGCGCCATGACGGACACACTGGGCCTCTCGACTATTGTCACTCTTTACCAAGCTGGTAACGGAATTTACGAACTCTTCGACAAGGTCCTTGTTCTTGACGAGGGTGAGCAAATCTACTACGGCCCTCGCTCCGAGGCGCGCCCTTTTATGGAGGAGGCGGGCTTCATTTGTCGTGAGGGTTCCAACGTGGCCGATTTCCTCACTGGTATCACGGTGCCAACTGAGCGCCGCATCCGTCAGGGATATGAGAACCGTTTCCCTCGAAACAAGGAGGCTCTTCGGGCCACCTACGAGCAGTCGCCTCTCCATAGCCGAATGATCTCCGAATACGACTACCCGAATTCCGACATTGCGCAACAGCGCACACAAGATTTCAAAGACGGTGTTGCCTTTGAGACTTCTAGGCAGCTACCTAGCAACAGCCCACTCACTGTGAGCTTCACCGAGCAGGTGAAGGCCTGTGTTGCGCGGCAGTATCAGATTATTTGGGGAGACAAGGCTAGCTTTATCATCAAGCAGGTCGCGACTTTGATGCAAGCTTTGATTGCTGGATCGCTTTTCTACAATGCTCCTGATTCCTCCAGTGGATTGTTTGTCAAGTCCGGTGCCCTTTTCTTCTCCTTGCTCTACAACAGTTTACTTGCGATGTCTGAGGTCACGGAATCTTTCAGCGGTCGTCCTGTATTGATTAAACACAAAGGCTTCGCATACTTCCACCCGGCTGCATTCTGCTTAGCCCAGATCGCTGCAGATATTCCTGTTCTTCTGTTCCAAATCAGCATGTTCTCGCTGGTTGTCTACTTCATGGTCGGCTTGACCATGTCTGCTGGGGCCTTTTTCACTTATTGGATTTTGGTCTTTGCGACTACCATGGTAAGTAGCTCTTCACTTAACCAAAGTCCCGTGCTAATATTGACAGTGTATGACTGCCTTTTTCCGCGCTATTGGTGCTCTTTTCTCGACCTTTGACGGCGCCTCTAAGGTTTCTGGATTCATGATCTCCGCTCTGATCATGTACACTGGTTATATGATCCAAAAGCCTGAAATGCACCCCTGGCTTGGTTGGATTTTCTGGATCGACCCCTTGGCTTACGGATTTGAGGCCCTTCTTTCCAATGAATTCCATGATAAGGAGATTCCTTGCGTTGGAACCAACCTCATTCCTAATGGCGCTGGCTACACGGACTCGCGATACCAGTCGTGCGCTGGTGTTGGTGGTGCGACTCATGGCTCTACTTCCGTTTCTGGTGATAGTTACTTGGCGTCACTTTCATACAGCCATTCGCATCTGTGGAGGAACTTCGGTATCAACTGGGCCTGGTGGGTTCTCTTCGTCGTCGTCACTATCATTGCCACATCTAGGTGGCAGTCTCCCGGCGAGGGCGGAACCTGCCTTGTTATCCCTCGTGAACGACTCGCTGTGCACAATCAGCGATCCAAGGGTGACGAGGAGGCCCAGGTTCAGGAGAAGACCAAGCCTTCTGAGAATGATGCCCGTGACTCTGGTGATATCGAAAACCAACTCGTCCGGAATACCTCCGTCTTTACTTGGAAGGACTTGAAATACACTGTCAAGACTCCTTCTGGTGATCGACTGTTGCTTGATAATGTTTACGGCTGGGTCAAGCCGGGTATGCTGGGAGCCCTGATGGGCTCCTCAGGTGCCGGGAAGACTACTCTGCTTGATGTTCTGGCCCAGCGTAAGACTGACGGTACTATCAACGGCTCTGTCATGGTAGATGGTCGCGAGCTGCCCGTTTCTTTCCAGCGCTCTGCTGGATACTGTGAGCAACTTGATGTGCTCGAACCGTTTGCTACTGTCCGTGAGTCGTTGGAGTTCTCTGCCTTGCTGCGTCAGCCTAGAGATGTGCCGCGTGAAGAGAAGTTGAAATATGTCGACACAATCCTTGATCTTCTGGAGCTGCATGACCTTGCCAATACTCTTGTGGGCCGTGTTGGTGCTGGTTTGAGTGTTGAACAGCGCAAACGTGTCACCATCGGTGTTGAGCTTGTATCCAAGCCTAGCATCTTAATTTTCTTGGATGAGCCTACCTCGGGTCTCGATGGCCAGTCTGCTTACAATACCGTGCGATTCCTCCGCAAGTTAGCGGATGTTGGTCAGGCTGTTCTCGTAACAATTCACCAGCCGTCTGCTCAGCTGTTTGCCGAATTCGATACCTTGCTGCTTCTCGCTAAGGGTGGTAAGACCGTCTACTTTGGAGATATCGGTGACAATGGTCAGACTGTTAAGGATTATTTCGACCGCTATGGTGCCCCTTGCCCAGCTAACACCAACCCTGCCGAACATATGATTGATGTCGTTTCGGGTCAGCTGAGCCAG
Source organism: Penicillium lividum (assembly GCA_028828245.1). Lineage (NCBI taxonomy): Eukaryota > Fungi > Ascomycota > Eurotiomycetes > Eurotiales > Aspergillaceae > Penicillium > Penicillium lividum. Next base: position 1,354,902 of record JAQJAG010000003.1, read on the forward strand.
GGCAGAGATTGGAATCAGGTTTGGTTGGAGTCTCCCGAGCACGGGAAGGCTTACCAAGAGCTTGACCGGATTATCACTACCGCTGCATCTAACCCTCCTGGCACATTTGACGATGGTCGGGAGTTTGCCACATCGCTTGCGGAGCAGTGTAAAATGGTGACCACCCGCATGAGCACTGCCCTGTTCCGCAACACCGACTACATTAACAACAAGATGGCCCTGCATATTGGGTCTGCTTTATTCAACGGTTTCTCATTCTGGATGATCGGTGAGAGTGTCAGCAGCATGCAGCTCCGTCTATTCACGATCTTCAACTTCATCTTCGTCGCCCCGGGTGTCATCAACCAACTGCAGCCGTTGTTCATCGAACGTCGGTCGATCTACGAGCAGCGCGAGAAGAAATCCAAGATGTACTCCTGGATCGCCTTTGTGACTGCCCTCGTGGTCTCTGAAATCCCGTACCTCTGCATTTGCGCGGTGCTATACTTTGTCTGCTGGTACTACACCGTCGGCTTCCCCAATGACTCCAGCAAAGCCGGCCCCACCTTCCTCATGATGCTCCTCTACGAGTTCGTGTACACTGGAATTGGTCAATTCGTCGCCGCCTACGCTCCCAACGCCACCTTTGCCGCCTTAGTCAACCCCCTCATTATCGGAACCCTGGTCTCCTTCTGTGGTGTCTTGGTACCATACGCCCAGATCCAGGCTTTCTGGCGCTACTGGATCTACTGGTTGAACCCCTTCAACTACCTCATGGGTGGCCTGCTTGTCTTTGACATCTGGGATACCCCGGTCAACTGCAAGGAGAGCGAGCTGGCGATTTTCAACACTCCGAACGGATCCACCTGCGCCAACTACCTGGCCGATTACATGACCACCATCGGTGCTAACATGAACCTGCTTAACCCGGACGCTACTGAAAACTGCAAGGTTTGCGAGTACGCGCAGGGAAGCGACTACCTCAAGAATCTGAACTTGAAGGAATATTACTACGGCTGGCGCGATATTGGCATTGTTGCCTTGTTCGCACTTAGCTCGTACGCTCTTGTTTATTTGTTAATGAAGCTACGCACCAAGGCCTCCAAGAAGGCTGAGTAAGCTTCCTAGATGTCATTTCAAAAGTTGGTGGATAGATTACATCAAGATCCATAGATGGGAATTTTCAGGCTTTGCAACGGTTCGGATGTTCCGATATTTAATATTAATGACCGCGGATATGGCGGTTAGACGTGAATACAAGATTTATTCCAAATTTCTGAAAGTCCATCGCTATTGATCATCAATTAGAAGTCACCGCTTGTCTCCTCATCCCGGTCCAGGTCGATCATGAATTACGTCAATTTCCTTCAATGTTGGAATCTTGTATCATGCATGTGATATGCAGATAAACCTTTGAAAATCGGGATATGTATCAGCCAGTTAGAGATGCATAGAGAGCTGCATGCAGAAGCACTGACTTTCCGGGAGAGTGAAGGTGCATATCGGGAAATTATCCCGTCAAGAGATTACGGACATATGATTGTTAACTGCTCCATCTGTCACACCGCTACAAATTTTTGCTACAAAGGTTTGCTGCAAGATGATGTGCTGGTCCTTATCACTGTGTAGCGTAGATCATCACCTGGACTGTACTGGTGGTCTAAGGGTTTAGTACGGTAGTACGGAGTATAAGCTACACACTAAAAGCTCTTCAATCATGCCCCACTGCATTAGGGACATATATGGCTTCTACGGAGGTCGATTTCAAAAGTTCTGTTCCCCCCCACCTAGCACGCTAGTAATATTGAAATCTCCATACGCCTAAAAACTTGCCGTTTTCAACTCCCCCCCCCCCCCCCTACTATCAATATGCCTTCTGACCTTGCTATCCGCGCGCAGGTGGTCACCTTAAAGGCCCATACAAGCATGAATACCCAGGAAATTGCGAGCCGAACTGGCCTTACCCCACAATCTGTGAACCGCATATATGCCCGCGCTATCGATCGTGGTTTTGATCCGAATACCTTTCCTGCTCTTGTTGAGCTCCGCTTTGTTGAAGACGCTCCTCGTACGGGCCGCCCCCGGAAGCAAGAAATCGCGAAAGATACTATCTTATCTAAGGTTCGCCTTGATCGTTATGGCCGGGAAAAAACCTGTGCTGATCTTGCTGGTGAACTTAGCGAAATTGGCCTCGAGATCTCCGCTACCACTATCTGGAGAACCTTATGGAGGGCTGGCTTCCGGAAAACGAAGCCGACCAGGAAGCCTGGGTTGACGAAGAAGATGAGACTTGCTCGTCTAAATTGGGCTCTTGCGCACCAACACTGGACCCTTGAAGATTGGAAGAATGTGATCTTCTCTGATGAAACTTCTGTGATTTTATTACACCGGCGTGGAGGCTATCGGATTTGGCGAATGAAGGATGAAGCTTTTACTCGTTCTTGTATTCGAGAACGTTGGAAGGGCTCTTCTGAATTTATGTTTTGGGCGTGTTTTTCTTATGATTCTAAGGGTCCTTTACACTGTTGGATTCCTGAGACTGCTGCTGAAAAGAAGAAGTCTCTTGAGGAAATTGAGAAGCTAAATGTTACTCTTGAACCTACTAAGAAGGAAGAGTGGGAACTTCGATCTTCGCTTTCGCGATTGAATCTTCGTCGAAAACCTCCTGGTAAAGCTCCTTCTTGGAAATGGACTACTGAAAATGGAAAGCTTTCTCGAGGGGCTATGCGAGGTATAGATTGGTACCGTTATTGGAAGGTTATTTTGGAGCCGAAGCTTATTCCTTTTGCCCATAAATGCCAACAATCTCGTCCAAAAACCCTAGTCCAAGAGGATCGTGCCCCTTCGCATGATCACCATTTTCAACATCTTGTGTATAAAGCTGCTGGTGTTCCTCGGCTACCTTGGTGTGCAAATTCACCTGATTTGAACGCTATTGAGCCTGCATGGCCTTGGATGAAGCGACGGACGACTCGAAAAGGTGCCCCAAAGTCTAAAAAGGAGGCAATTGAGGTATGGGAGAAGGCATGGAATGAGCTACCACAGGAGCGTATTCAGCAGTGGATTGAGCGTATTCCTCGTCATATTGAAGAGATCATTAGACTAGAAGGGGGTAATGAATATAAGGAGGGTAGGGGTGTGTAAATTGATGTAAAATTGATACAATCAGACTAGTCCATATATGGTATAGGGGTAATAATTTGAGAACAGAACTTTTGAAATCGACCTCCGTAGTGTTTCATAGTTCAATGCTCTCTCGCCAGACTTTCCGGATTTAATGTGATGACCCTTGCATGTGCCTGAACTAATGGATAATCCATTGGGCAGCATTGAAGAACGGATGAACTTGGCAGGCCCCGCAAAAGGAGGTACAGGATTTACTTTAACCGTTGGAAGGAGAATTAAAATGAGAATGCACGGATCTATCAGGCAGTCAAGTTTGTCGTAATTGAAACCTCGATAGTTGAATTAGTTAGAAATAGAAATCTCGATAATGATTTGTTTGAACGGATTTCGGCAACAATGCAGCCAATGACGTAGTGTAATGAGAAACCGACCAGATCGCGATCGATGTCCGAGCATTTAAGGCCAGATTTTATTCACTCGCATTGCATCAAATTACTGTAATCAGCTCCAACAGATCTACAATGCCGTGGTCATTTGCGCTCCCTCAGGGAGTATTCACATCACCGGTCCTCGCGGTCGCAACGCCCATAATTGGCGGAACCGTCACAGCACTCCTTGTGAACCGTACGTCGAAAATGCCTCAAGGGCATGACGGGATTACCTCACACCACTGACCACTGACTCAACTTTGCAGGAAACAAAACCCAAAGCACCTACCGCGACCTCCGCCAACCACCCTTCAGCCCACCAGGCTGGCTCTTCGGACCAGCCTGGACGCTCCTGTACGGATTAATGGGATATGCGTCCCACCACGCAACCACAACAGCCTCCACCTCCTCCCTGTTAACGGCCTCCAACTCTAGCGCCCAGACCCTGTACACGACGCAACTCGCGCTGAACTTCCTCTGGATGCCACTTTTCTTTGGGGTGGGGCGACCGGCCGCGGCCCTGGGCGATATGGCGCTCCTGGCGGGTAATGTGGCTTTGTTGATGGTTAACTGGTGGAGTGCGGATCGGACGGCGTTCTGGTTGATGACTCCATATGCCGCTTGGCTGGGATATGCGACTTATCTTAACGCCGGAGTGGGATATTTGAATGGATGGAGATTACCCAAGAACAAGTCGGAGTAGACCTGCAGAGCTGATGTGGGACTTTGCTGGATCTCGGCGAGCTGATAGGACTGTTCTAGAAACCATGTTATTTTCCTATTTTCCTTTCCCGCTAGCATCATGTGGTGTGCGTCTGGGTCCACTTGTGGCGTCTGTGCTGGGTTTTTTTTTTTTCAGGGCCGTGGGATAGTTGATTGTTGGCCAATTGATTCGTAGTAATCGATGTCGTGATTGCCTTGGCTTGGTTCTATGTATAACTAATTGTCCCGGGGGTCCCTAGATGATCATTGCGCTGTCATATATCTAACTCTCAGGAGGTGGCTATATCGAGGGATTGACCTTGACAGTGGATTCGGCTCGGGATCGACATCTCGGGTAGACCGAGTGCCCCGATGATAAGGGCAGCAAAGAATTTTGTAATTTCCTTTGTAGCTACGTAGCTTGTATGGGATGGCGCTAAAAAGTTCGCCTTGGAACAGGGTAAATGGCCGGATAAGCACGCATGAGAAGTTCGGTTCTGCTTTCTCGGTTCTGGATCGCCACTGACTCCACCTACGGATGATGTACAAGTGGTACGTGTTCTACTGCCCTGTAACACAAATCACAGACAATAGGGAGTGAGTGTAAACTATGGGTCATGTAAATCCTAAAAATCATGCAAAATGATTTATAGAACGAATAGGAAGTGGAGATAGTAACATGCTTTGTGGATCCGAATCTAGAATCCGTTTTTGGTATAAAAAAGTCCTTTTAACCCATGGATCCAAGTTGAATGGGAAAGTCTAGCTTTTTCCTCCGATTCCATATTGGATCTAGAACCTTTTAGTTTGTATACATTGTTATCTTTTCCTCTTCTTCATCCTCCCCTTCACACCACATTCGTTTCATACCATAGATTCTTAGACTTCGGTCTACATTTCTAATGTCCGACTCAATTCCTTTCCCACATCCGAGTCCTAACGAAGAATATTCCGAATTTTCTTTTCCAGATCGTCAAAGCTTCGAGCGTGAAGCAGATGGCCAATACGAAGAGCTGCAGGCGCCGACGCCAACAACGCCCGAGCCCCAAATCGAGGTATCGGAAGTACCTGTACCTGAACTTCAACTTCACGAAGAGCCTCAAATTGAACCTCGCATCCGATCCCCGCGCGTACGATTTCGCTCTTTAAGCCGTCTAAGTGATCGATACCTACACCCATCAGATTCCCATCGAGTTTTCTCCGAAAAGTCAGACGCATCCAATCCCTTACTGCCGCCCGCGGAGTTGGCCAATATTCCCCTCCATGCATCCGGAACCGTCACCCCGCCAGTCCCCGCACATTCCCGCGCTGGTCGCAGCCCGAACAGATCTACCTTTTCGGAACAAGAAAAATATGAAGACCCGGATTCTGTCGAACGTACCACTTCTGCACGACACCGATTTAAAGCTGCAGGTCAGCTCCTGCGTCAAAAAACGACTCGTTTGACTGAACGCCTCGGTCGCCCCGCAGATGATGGCGAGGCTTTGAGCGCCTCCCTCCTTCCCGATGACTTCGATGGTATCCCTCTGGAGGAATTGCAGGCCCGTCGCGCCCGTCGCGATGCTGATCACCTGCGCGCACTGGAAGCGGGTGAACCACTTACCGAGCCTGCTCCCAGTGCGGAGGCTCATCGCCTCGTGCGCAGCATGACCATGGTCCAGGACCGCTTGAAGCGCAAGCCTAGAGGCGCCTACCAGCGGTCTGGTCAGACTACTCCCGAAGGCTTGCTGCGGGACTACACCGCTGCCGCCCGTCGTCGATCCAGTAATTTCGGCGGTGGAGGTAGTGGTATCTTGTCGCAGCTGTTGAAGTTGCAGGCCGTGCAGACGGGAGGCTCGTCGCGACCGGAGAGTGTTATCACCGATGACTCGGATAGTGAAACTATGTTTTCGTCGGGGGGTACCACCCCGAAGAAAGGCTCGCGGTCTCCGTCGATGCTACCCTCCATGCCTACCTCTGGTGCCGCCACCCCGCGGAAGGAGAAGATCAAGTGGCACAAGAAGTCCGCTCACCGGTCGACCTCGTCGTTGGTGAAAGCGTCGATGAACTTGAGTTCCACGAGCTTGCCGGCGGCTGTGGAGGCTATGCCGGGTAAGGGGAAGAAGCATAAGCGTAAGACGCGCTTGGAGGATGAGATTCGGGTTACCGTGCATATCGCCGAGATCATCTCTCGCCAGCGTTATATTATGCAGCTCTGTCGGGCGCTGATGCGTTATGGTGCTCCTACCCATCGATTGGAGGAGTACATGCAAATGACTGCGCGTGTGTTGGAGGTTTCCGGTCAATTCCTCTATCTTCCTGGTTGTATGATCATGTCATTTGATGACCCCGCCACCCGTACCGCTGAGGTGAAGCTGGTGCGGATGGTCCAAGGTGTGGATCTTGGACGTCTCGCTGATACACACAACGTGTATAAGAACGTCGTCCACGATCTGATCGGTGTGGAGGAGGCCAGTCAAGAATTGGACGAGATCATGCAGCGCAAGCCACGCTACAACAAGTGGTTGGTGGTATTCCTGTATGGTCTCGCCAGTGCCGCGGTCGGCCCATTCGCATTCGAAGCCCGCCCAATCGATATGCCTATGATCTTCCTTCTTGGCTCCCTGGTTGGCTTCATGCAACATGTCCTAGCCCCCCGCAACGTCCTTTACTCCAACGTCTTCGAAGTCACCGCCGCAATTCTAACTTCCTTCTTCGCTCGCGCCCTCGGCAGCATCGAAGTAAACGGAAGCCGTCTCTTCTGCTTCTCCGCCCTCGCCCAATCCTCTATCGCCCTCATCCTTCCCGGCTTCACAGTTCTCTGTAGCAGTCTGGAGCTGCAATCCCACCAAATGATCGCTGGTTCGATCCGCATGGTCTACGCAATCATCTACTCCCTCTTCCTCGGCTACGGTATCACAGTCGGTATCACAATCTACGGCCTTATGGACAGCAACGCCTCATCCCAAACCTCCTGTCCAAACCTCGACGTCTACGGCTCAGTTTATGTCCGCAAATTTCCATTCGTCGCCATCTACTCGGTCTTCCTCGCCTTGGTCAATCACGCAAAGTGGAAACAGATGCCTGTCATGGTCTTCATCGCCACCGCCGGCTACATAGCGAACTACTTCAGTACCCTTAAATTTGGCAGCTCCTCCGAAGTGGCCAATACCGTCGGTGCTTTCACAGTCGGTATGCTGGGAAACCTCTACAGTCGTCTCTGGCACGGTCACGCCGCCACCGCCATTCTACCGGGTATCTTCGTACTCGTGCCCTCCGGCCTCGCATCAAGTGGTTCCCTACTCTCAGGCCTCACCTATGCCAACGAGGTCATCGCCGGCGACACATCATCATCCAACTCATCCGATACATCTGTCTCTAGTCTTGGATTCGGTATGATCCAGGTTGCCATCGGTATTACCGTTGGCTTGTTCATTTCTGCTCTGATCATTTATCCATTCGGAAAGAAGCGCACTGGTTTGTTCAGCTTCTAAGCATTTCCTTGCATATACGACAGATTTCTTACATTTATTACTTATTTTCATGTCCTTTGTTTTTCAGCGTGAGCGTCATTTCAAATGTTTTGTTTATCTTTCCTTTTAGCGTGATAGATTAGATCATAGATGAGATCTTGATACCATATATCGATACACGAATTTACCGATGCACTTGTGTTTCCAACATTTGAAAGATATAAATAGTTATGTTCTAGACTGGACCCACTTATCTGGCCAATGACGCGTTTATGGGGCCTGGCCACCTGTGCGTGGCGTGGCGTTCGCCATATACCCCATCGCATCGTCATTCAGAAGGCAAAAGGAAACTATTGATAGAATTGATATAGATTCAACGGGTTTCAGCATGACGTCAATTTTGGTACTTTTGTCTCGCTCTAGAACTTAGATACAGAAACGGATTGGAATTTAGCACTATAATCCATGGGAATTCCATAACACCCCAATCGAGGCGAAGAAATGCAGCGTGTCGATATCCGAAACCGATTCAACTATCACCTTCGACGCCGTAGCTGATGCCAATTCCTCCTACAGAAAAATGCAATCCCCACCTCTTATCGCTCTCTCGCAACGGAGAACTTCAACGTAAACCTCAACTCGAATACATAGTAGACAAGGATGTTCTACAGAGACAGACGCGGATCTTGCAATCCAGAGCACTAACCTGCCATCCTTTACAATACTGCATGGATCCCCTTCATCGAAATCAAAGACTTTCAGACTGGTCTCGGCCTATTCAGCCATGATTACAAAGCAATGGGTACATAATCCCATCCGTCCGAATCTCGTCGACGAGATGATCAGACTAGCCATTCCCGGAAGGAAGGAACATCGTCTTCAGAGGCTTTGCTTACAAATCTAACAGTCTCCTACCGATAGGTCTTGGGACGATTGAGCTTGCTTGTGAACCACTTACTCCCGCCATCATCTTCATCGTCTATATCTGGCGGAAGCAGCTTGGGCTGGCCGCTTCTTACAATGATAACTATCATAGGGAGCATGTAGTGAATACATTTTTGAAGAGAGTCACGATGTCTGTCTTGACGTTCAGCTACTGCGCTTCCCAGTCAAATCTCTACAGGCCAAGATAAACATAACAAAATGAACCACCCTATCAACAAGTTAGCAAGTATGAATCAAGCCATTCTGGAAAACCTACATAACCACTCCTGCAAACACAAGCGCAGCAATCGCGCGTCCTTTCAACCCATGCCCATCGAAAACGGCTCCAACCCACGAAACAGTAACGAGAAAAACCGACGCTGCGACCGATATGAAATCGAACAAAATACGATAACCAGGGTGCGGAAAGCGTTTCAAACACAATAACCCAATATTGATCAAAGACCACAATCCACAAACGCTGAGCTGCATTGATTGATTCTATTAGACATCGATTACGTGAAATTCCAAGTAGTCACACTTACGAAGAAATAATAGTAAAACTCCTGCGCGGGATAATTCACCCCACTAACAGCGACGATACCACCAATAGCGGAAATAAGTGAGAGAATTCGTAAAACGAGAGAGAACCACGTCTTAGTGAGAAATCCCATGGTCGAGTACATGTACAGAAGTCCACGGATGGTAGGGCCAAAAATATTGAACAAAAATCCCATTATATGTGATCGGTGCCCCTGAGTAAGAGTCCGATGGGGGCTATTTTCAATCCGAGTTTTACGGAGCTAAAGATCGAGATGGTTTCTTGGCAAATGGGGTTCAATTGATTCAAAGTTTTTGGATCTGGAAGTTCCATCTCTCTTATGCCAATGTCTTTGGGGTCGGTAAGGCTAGAATGATACGGATATGGAATATGTGTCAGATAAGAGCTTCATAGGAACCAACAACTTCAAGTTGGTTAGAATCCAATCTCAATACTCCATAACGGGGAAGAATATCGGGACAACCCCCGCAAGTGGAGAAGGCAACATGATAAGAAATCCCCGCCGATAACATTGGAACATATAAGATGCAAAACCCCATTACTTCCACAGTTCAGAATACAATCCATTGATTCAAAGCAACAATGACAAAGACAATGCAGCCATCGCTCCCCCAACCATCTTCAACTCTATCACTATGGCATCGAACAACGCGCTCATTTCCCCATCTACATGCTAATCGCCTAACTCCCATACCCGCCTCGACGAAATACCTTATTATTGGCTCAGGGATCTCAGGAGCCTTGACAGCTTGGAAGCTGATTGAAAGTGGAGTTCAAGGCGAGGATATCCTGATCATTGAAGCCAGAGAGGCTGTTTCGGGCGCTAGTGGAAGAAATGCAGGACATATCCGACCGGGTGAGTATCATTTTGTCTTACAACGCCATTCTACTTACCACTGACACCTGTGTATGTGACTTAGATTCTTTTCGTGGATTTCTTGATTATGCGAGATTCCACGGACCAGAACAAGCAAGGAAGATCCTTGAGAATGAACGGGTGGTTCTGGAGAAGGTTCGCGAATTCGTCCAAGCGCACAATATCGACTGTGATTTTAACTACTTGAGGACTTTTGAGGTCGCGCTCACGGAGGAATTTGTCGCCCTTCTTAGTAAATCGCTGGCGGCGTTCAAGGAGGCCGGTGGGGATGTTTCTCATGTCAGGTTCTACGAAGGGGAGGCAGCTAAGACGGAGACAAGAGTCCCGGGCGCACTGTGTGCTTATGAGTCGGCTGCTGCATCGAACCATCCTGGAAAGCTGGTGCAATGGATCTTGAATGACTTCATTGCCAAAGGTGGTAAGCTGTGGACGCACTGTCCAGCAACGAGGGTTGAGAGGTCTCAATGCATGGATAATCCCTTCAGATGGGAGGTCCACACTCCTCGTGGTACGATCGCTGCTGAGACGGTCGTTCACTGCACGAATGCTTATGCGGCATATCTTCTGCCGGAACTGGGCAAGTTCATCACGCCTCGTCGATCTCAGGTCAACTCGTTTGTTCCACCACTTTCCCTGTCCGGTGGGGATACTTTGAAACACACCATGGCGCTGAGATATCGAGCGGATCATTTCTTCTCGGTCAATGCGTTGAATAACGGTATGGTTGTGCTTGGTGGGACGGGCACTCGAAGCAGCGCAGATATGACATCCGACGACCTGATTACGTTCGACGATTCCAAATACAGTGATCGTCTCGCGCAAAACAGCACCAGGGAATTCCTGGATCTATGTCGGGACTCGGATTCTACTCGACTCCGCCACGGTGAAGGGCTGGATCATGCGTGGACGGGCATTATTGGCATGACGGCTGATCACGCACCGTTAGTTGGGCCGATTGAAGGACTGGCAGGTCAATGGATTTGTGCCGGATTTAATGGCCACGGTAACTCATCCCTGAATTGTACTCTGATCACCACTGACAGGCTCTAGGTATGGCTGGAATCTTTACTTGTGCTCCTGGCTTGGCCAAGTTAATATCGGGCCTTTCGTGGGCAGATACTGGTCTTCCAGAATGTTTCCAGTTTAGCACCGCGAGAATCCAACGGCTCAACCAGTATGTAAAGAGCACTTTATAAATTCATCGTGGGTTCCATATATCTAGGTCTCTCATCTCTCAGGTTATGCATACTGGAAGCCACCTACAGATCCGTCAGCATCCAGTTCATATGCTGGAAAGTCTGTTTAGTTAATTTGTGTTATTTGAAATTTCGAAAATGTATCAATTAAAGTAAATGAGATACATGACGAAAACTGGCTAGGAAATCTAACTCAACAACGCTGGGAATGCTCATGGTCGATCGTTCGCAAAGTGAACTTGGAAAGCAATAAGAAATGTTTGGTGGCGTGAAAATTCGCAGATGCACCGAGAAAAGCATCAAGGTGCATAAAAGTGTGGAAATAATTGGTAGAAATATCATGGTACGTGGACTCCGTCACCCACTTCTCCCCTTTTCCTTTCTTTTTTTTTCAAAGTTGCAGTTTCATAAATGTATCATCTCTGTCCTCAGGAATTGTGATCACTGAAGCAAGTCCATCAAGTTGACGTTGATGGTCGAATTCAAAGTGCTGAGGAATGAAAAACCATGCTCTTCAATTGCGTATCCAATTACTTTGTTGCCGTTCTCCACATCCTCGAGGGTCTTGTTGGCTGTATTGTACTTGATGAAAAGATCCGACTCGGCATTTTGAACAAGAAAGAGGCTGAATCGGGCTTCTGGATAGTAGTAGCAATCAATGAAGATGTTCATTATTTTGCTGCGATCCTCGCATAAGAGACTAATCTTTGCTTTCCCTTTTCCAAGAGCTTCGGCTGCAACACGTTTTCCACGACGAACCCACGTCCATCGGAAGGGAGTTTCATCAGGGCCATACGCACGATATTCAACCATGGAAGACAGGTCTGCGCAAACATGAATTCCTCGGCCTGCTACGACAAGCCAGTCCTTTTTGGACGCAGTGAAGTTGTTTGCGGCATCGAATACCGATCCGATAAACTCGGATTTGGTGACAGGTTTGGCTGTAGTGTTTTGGCTATGCACTTTCTCTGGGATGGTGCTTCCCTGCGTCGTTCCTATCACACTCTTTGCCGGCTCTTTGACCGGAGCCACCACCTCCTGTTTCACTCCAGTCTGACTTTGACCCCTCTTCACTGGAGTCACTGGGGTAACCTGCTCTGGCTTTGAGTCTGTCTGACCTTGATCCACCTTCATCACTGGAGTCTTCTTCTCCGAGGTGGTTTTCTTCTCTGGCTTTGACCCAGGCTGATCCTGATCCAGCTTTTTGATTGGGGTAACCTGATCAGTCTTCGAGCCCATCTTGTTGCTCGCAAGGGCTTTCAGCGGAGTTTTTCCCTGTTGCTTCGCTCCAGTCAAGCTTTCTCCGCTCTTTTTGAGCAGATTTTCGTCTTGGTACGTCTCCATGTTAGTCCCCATCATAAAACACCAGATGTTGTAATCCGGTTTCCATAGCTTTGGACGAGTGGCTGGATTGAGGTAAAAGCATTTCGCAGCGGTGTGGTACTTTTGCCCACAGTACGCGCATTCCTTACTAGCCTTCGGGGGCAATGTCTCACGTAGATTTTGCGCGTAGACAGATGGCTTGACCTCGTCGGGAGGAAAGTGCCTCCGCTCAGGGCTGACGATCGTTGCAAGCTTTGTGGTGGGGAGATCGTCTGCTTCGTTTTCCACCGCGGCGCTTTGCTGCACCTGCCTTTGAATCGATGCTTTCAATTCTGCCAGTTCTTCGCCGTCAATTTCGAGGTCCATTTTAGTGACTGCATCACGATCGGAAATGTTCAAGTTTCGGCCTTGCTGATATTTCGGCTGACTATCAAGGCGTTGAATGATTTTGAAGCAAAACAAGTGGAAGTCCACAACATTGAATTCACTCCATAGATTGCAATCGTCCGCTCGTCGATTCAATTCTGAAATCGCGGCAGTCACAATGCTGCTGTTTTCCTTCGTGTCAAGCTGGTTCACAAGCTTGCAGGCGGCGACATAAGGCGGAATTTGAACTTTCAGTTCCCATAGACGCTTGAAATGTTCCTTGAACTTCCAGATAAAGTCCTGTGGTGTTTTATGACTCGACAACTTGATGGATGAAAGCGTGGCCACCCCATCCAAGTCTGCAAAAACCCCGGGGGATTGGAATGTTTTCTTGGCTTGTTCCACAAATTCGTCGGCCAGCTTGATAGAGTTTCCTTGGGACGCGATTTCCGCGAGCAAGGACTCCGAAACATTCTCCGCCAGATAGTGTCGCACCAACTTCGAATAGTCTAGCCACCGTGTGGCCTTCTCGCTTTGTATGTCGGGTCTGGGGATTTGAATGTCAATAAGCTTTCCTAGTCCCACTGACTTCAAGCGGCGCGTTCTGTTGCGCAGCCAGAGGTTGAAGTCCTCAGGTTCCACCAGTCGGTCCATCTCGCTGAAGATGTCGATATTTATCTGGACTGGGAGATCCGTGGCTTGGTCGATCGGTACATCCTGGTCAAAGGAAGAGGGTTTCATTTTTGCGTTGGTGATTGCTTTTCCGTCCTGGGCAGGATTTGATGGCGATATCAAAGTGAGGGGTTTTGAATAACAAAGGACTCAAAGTTCCAGGTATTAGGCTAGTGGATGAGACAGTAGAGGAAATGAAAGGTGAAGGAAAAAGAGGGTTGAATGATGGAAGGAGAGAAGAGGTGGGGGGAATAAGAGTAAACAACAACATTGATCGCCTGATAATACCAGTTGACTCTGAAAAGCTCCAGCGAATATATTCTTTTGATCTAATTCTATATCATATATAATCTATTTAATCTATCGTTCATTTCACCTTGGTATTGTCTATTGACGCACAAGAACACCACGGTAGCGCATTTTGCCCTGACGGAGGGTTTCCATTGCTTCTTCAACTCCCTCCCTGTTCAATGGGAACGTCATTGTGGTCGGCACAATCTTCTTGGCCGCCGCGAACTGCATCAAAGAGCGAAGGCTGTGTCGAGATGCCACCAGGGAACCCTGGATCCGGATACCCTTGATGTTCATGGCCAAGAGTGGGACAGGCGAGGGCGCAAAGTCGACAGTCAATGGGTAAATAGATCCGTGAATATGCATCAGGGGAATGAGACTAAAGAGGTCAGTAAGAACCAATATTACCCACGTCAACTCGAGAACTTACGAAGGATAATCAACGTTAGCACTGCCGCAAAGCAGGAGGTGGTTCACCGGCTTGCAGTCCTTCAGCTCCTCACCCTTACGGAAGACATGGTACTCGGAGGCACCGAAGCTGAAAGCCTCTTCCCGCTTGGCTTCAGAGCTGGAGAACACAACAACATGGCATCCCATGGCAGAGGCCAGCTTGATGGCCAAGTGACCCAGACCACCAATGCCCATCACAGCGACTCGATCAGTGGGACGAACACCGTATTCAGCCAGGCAGGTCCAAACTGTGGCGCCAGCGCACATCAGAGGAGCAGCATCTGCGGAGTCGTATCCGTCGGGGATGGGAACAACACAGCCAGCATCCCAGACAACACCCCCGCTGAATGATCCGAGATCATGGTCATGTGAGCCGTATTCCTTCTTGTTCTCGCAGTACTGGTCCCATCCTGGAGTTCATGTTAGCCAGCTCCTTTTCATATCTGACTAGCTCTGCACATACCAGTCAAGCACTTCTCGCAAGTTCCGCAGACATAGTGGGTGTATCCAAATCCAACACGATCTCCAACCTTGACGTCCTTGACATCGGGGCCAATCTGGCGCACGACACCAACACCTTCGTGGCCGAGAACCATACCGGACTTCAGGAAGTGCTCGTCTGTTCCACAAAGACCGGAGTGTGTGGTCTCGATGAAGACCTCATTGTTGCCCAAAGTGCGGGTTGTGGTGTCGCCAACAATCTTCCCCTCCTTCGAACCGCGAAAGACTTCAAATGTGACACTCATGGCGTTGGGTGTGGATCGAGATGATAAGGTGTAACCGGGTGGCGTTATCGATATATTTGTTAAAAATTAATGCCATCAAAAGTCCGGAACAGATTTCTATTTAAATTGGACCTGATCAGAGGCCCCATAGCTCTGATTTTTAAGCATAAAAACAAATGTGGCTTTTTTCATGTGCCGAGGCCTAAACAAAGACTGAATAAGGTTATTCTAGAGAATTCTACGAGTTCCATGGGCCCGGTACGAGGCGATCGCAACCCGTTGAGAAAGGAGCTCCGATGGTTCCACTGCTCCGGTTGCTCCGCAGCAGGATATTTTATCGCTCGATCTACCAGTTCGGGAATGCGCCGTTGAATTGAGATCCACCAGACCGAGTTTTCTTCTTGGGCGGTCCAATTTATTACCCCGAGCAACAGAGAACTCGGCGACTTTTGTATCCACGGCTTTTCTCTGGAGGTGCCGGGCCGATGTCATGGCCAAGGCTAAATTTACTCAATCTACTCTGGAACTAGTTTAGCTTCTTATTCTTATTTGGATCTGCAGTCCAATGCTATCACGTGATGAAATCAAGAGAAAAAAGTTCAATTTATTAGGTAAGCTATTAGCTAAGCAGGCCACTGCAAGTAAATTAACCAAGTCTTGACTGTCGCCTGCGTCAAGACTCATGTACCTGGATTGGCCACTCCTTTCCCTTTGTAGTCTTATTCTCATAGGCGTGAAGAACCTACTTATACTTAACAACAGATATTTGGGTACAAGTAGCTTGCGACCGTGAAAACAATAGCCGGGAGTGTACAATTGGTCCAAGCACGTTGTATGGGCTAGAACGCCGATGGTCTGGGAAAAGCATCATGGTTCCAAATCTTTGGGATGTCAAAGTCGATCTGTCCCGTGTCTCAAGACAAAGATTGATCATTGTCAGTGCTCATAATCTTCTTTCCCCCTTTGTAGGATCATTCCACATCCGACTGTTCTGGAATCTAGTTTCTTGGAAGATCTTCCAAGGACAATAGCAAGGAGCATGTAATCTTCACGGCGGGGTTTCGTAATCTTGGTCGTTTTCGGCTGTCGTGCCGGACTGTCGGGTCTCTGTGCTGAAATCATCAAGACTGTAGCTCTAATCATCCCAGATTCCCCCACAAGTGACGAGACTCCTTTCTTCATGTTGTAGTTTGAGCCCTGCACAAATAATTTCAGGAGACTTGGTAGCCTCATACTAGTGGAGGGATCGTAGTGCATATTCTAAACTAAATACTGTAATGATCACAATCCTTCACCCAGGATACTACGAGACCTTAACTGCGCAGGGTAAGTTAATCTCGGCCCACTCTCCCCAAATTGTCGGGTCTCTCTGATGTGATATCACCCCGCCTCCTTCACTTTCCCAGTCATTTCCCTCTTATTCATTCTGCACTTCAAAATCGGACGATTTTTTTACTATCATATCGAACGCTATGAAGAAAGGAAATTCCAACTCTGGGGAAGATGGGGCCATCACAGTGGTAAGTGGAGGGCGAACGTGAGACCGACCGTATTTCCCGCTTATGTGACATGTCCACCTGCAGGACCCCAGCTGTCAAGCTATAGAAAATGGTGTCCAGTATAGCGACATCAACTCGTAAGTTTTTGCCCTGTTTTGAACATCACTTGATATAATCTAATCTCGAACCAGGGAAACTTTTTCTTTATCCTCCTCGATATATCGGGGAGTGATGGAGAATGGCCGACGGTAGGCTGGCCGACACAGTCCTGACTGGAAATACGGAAATATTGCTGAAACATTTACATTCAGGTATCAAACTATGCGCGAGGGCGAATATTGGTAAAAAGAACACCTGTCGTTTGATTTCAGGTACGAGCGCTAACTTGGACAGGGGTCCTGCAGATGACCAGCATTTTGAGGCACTGGAGGCAGGGTAATTACTCTGTATTGTCAGAAAAATCACGTGCTGATGTAGACAGGTATCTTTCACAACTTGTGATGGACTCGGAATCTCCAAACGCATTATTCCAGTCTCCAATTCAAAATCCTCAGGTATCGCCATCGCTAATCTTATCGCGTTGGAATAGAATGCTCATTCATATATGCCACAGAATGTTCTTGATATCGGTACAGGTCGAGGAACCTGGACAATGTGAGTGTACTCAGTCGAATGGAGAAAATAGTTGCTAAGGGTATGTAATAGTGACATGGCAGATATGTTTCCTAGTGGTATTTTCTTCACCTACCCCTTCTAACGGATTATGCTGACCCTGTAAGCTATGATTCGCGGAGTCGATCTTTTCCCTCCGCCTATCGATTGGATGCCTCCCAATTGCGTCCTAGAGGTCGACGATGTTCTCCAAGATTGGACCTGGCGCGACCCGTTCGATTTCATTCATATGAGCATCATGCTAGGTGCCTTTTCCAACCAAGAATGGAAGAGTGTGTACCAACAATGCTACGAGTAAGAACTCTTAACGAATCGAAATGGGCAATTGAATAACACCAAAAATTACCAGCAACTTAATACCCGGGGGCTGGATCGAGCAATTTGAAGGATCCTGCCACATCATGTCGGATGACGGCAGTTTACCCGAGGACAGCATTCTTGCAAATTGGGGAGATAATATCATTGCCGCCGCGAACAAATCAGGACGCCCGATGGGCACACTCGATACCATGCGGGAGCAGATTGAAAATGCCGGCTTCGTCGACGTACACGAGAAGGTGTACAAATGGCCAATTGGAGCCTGGGCAAAGGATCCCGTACTCAAGGAAGCTGGGAGACTAAACTTAACAATGTGGAAGTCCGGTATGGAAGGGTGGGCAATGTATCTCCTCACACGATACGGTTCTCCGAAGCCGTGGGCGAAACAAGAAGTTCAGGTTCTGGTTGCAAAAGCTCGTTCCGAGTTGAAAA
The DNA here is from genome assembly GCA_028828245.1 of Penicillium lividum. Classification (NCBI taxonomy): domain Eukaryota; kingdom Fungi; phylum Ascomycota; class Eurotiomycetes; order Eurotiales; family Aspergillaceae; genus Penicillium; species Penicillium lividum. The sequence goes on from JAQJAG010000003.1 coordinate 1,372,896, forward strand.
ATCCGGCACATCACGTACATATTCCAGCGTGAGTTTGCGAACACAACATTGTCAAGTCCCCCGAGTTGACTTTTTCTTAGGCGACGCATCTGGGCACGCAAGCCTACCAATGAAGAGATAGCAGAGCGGAGCAAAGGCATGCCAGAATCTACTCGAACTGTGCAGCGACTTGAAAGGGCACCCGTGCCTATCTCCGAATCTCCCACATCCAGCAGATCCAAGTCGTCCTCACTGGAAAGGCCAGCCGCTGTGAACCTTTCTTATCTCGAAAGTTCACCTAATCTTGAGGATTCTTCCACCACAGCTGCAACATCTCCTCGTGCATGTTCCCCTCGTGATCGGAACAACATATGATGGCCTAGGCAATGATAACTTATTGTATGTGCTACCGGAAATCCTTGGGCTCTTCTTAAGTCAACAATATACAAGAAAGGCGCAAATCGAAAATAGCCTTGAAGCCCACTATTTACATAGTTTTCTTTATAACACTTACAAAATATCTATCCCTTTGTCGTTGGTCTGTGGAGTAAAGCTTTAAAAGATAGCAGGGGGCAATTCCAGGTTAACTAGTAGGCATCTGCAAAAGCCAAGGGCATCGCTGCCTTAGAAGTTGGTTTTATTTTCACGTAGCTATAAACACAGGATCACCTGTTTTCAATACGATCGCACGATTGGTTGATCCTGAGTGACAGTGTGATCCTGACACTTCGCGTGATAGGTCGATCCTGGAGGTGGTGATCTTGAGGCTCATTCACTTTACCCCAATGACCCCATCCACTGCTATAAATACTTCTTGTCTCACCTCCCAATCCCTCTTTCTTTCTTCCTTCTCCATCACTCCTTTGAGTTCAAACTTCCATCTTCCATCTCTCTGAACTTCATCTTGAACTTCATCTTCCACTACCAAGTCCTATCTTATGTCTTTCATCTCTTCAAAGATCCAACTTCAAACTCAAACTCAACCCTCTATCTTTAAAAATGAACTTTGAAACTTTCATCCATGTTTCCATCAATACAAGCAACTTCACATCATGTCAAGCCCCCTTGATGTAGTGATCACTCACTTTGATCAACAACTTCCAACCCGACCTGCTGAGTTCCAAGGTTTGTTTACAATTCCGTTCCTGTGGCTTTGCTAACCTTTCAGACCGCCAATCTTCCTTCCAGATAACTGCCACATTTTGCTTCCACACCAACTGAGTCTGCTGAAAAGCCACTCTTCCCCCTGAAGCTTCCATCCTACATCTGCGAACACAATCTTCGAACTCGTCACCGTCAACAAAGATGTTTAGCTTATGATCCTCTCTGAACAGACGTCACTTTTGTGTCAGGGCAAATTCATTGAGGACTGAGTCAGGATAACACTTTGGGCTTTGAAGTCGTCATCGACTTCAAGCTTTTCTTTTCTTTCATGTGGTGTGGAGGGACAACCCACTGGGCGCATTTGCGGTGAAGAAGCACCGGCCACAACAGGAGGATGTGACATATTTGGCGTTCTCTGGGGTATCTGGGATGGTGGAATCAAAGAAAGGGGAAAAAATGAACTTCTTGTTTATCTTAATGAAGTCCTTGTTCTCATGTTGTCTTCTTGTACATTTGAGATTCTGGAACTGAAAATGACTCAATGAGACCCCCCAATTTGTCCTTGCTTTGACTTGTCAACAAAATTTTATGAGTCTTGGTTTACAGTCTTGTCAATGTTCCTATTAAAACAATCACATCAATATGCCTACATCACTTCCGGATTCTTTCGAAGACTGACTCCAGTACTGTAAAATCAGTAATTCTCAGTTTCAGAATCCTATGTTAATGTGTAACTGCTAGTAATCAATGGCCCAAGCCGTACAATATAATCCGTGCTCACTCGCCTCAACCAATGGGATCCCACGTTCCCGCCCCACCTTAAAAAATCATCCACATTCCCACCACCATGTGCGGGACGAAGGCAAAAAGAATGACCAGACTGGGGCTCGATCCCAGGACCTTATCGGTGTTAACGATACGTGATAACCAACTACACCATCCGGCCAGTTCATATGTGCAGCTTGTCAGTTATGACATATGTTCAATAATCTGGAATCAACACGCGCTAAACCCAATAGCGTATGATAGGGTACCATCGATATGCGATAACCAACTACAAGTACACCAGTGATGTAAATTAATACTGCCCTTTAATCTCCATCTTTCGCTATGTAAATGGAAGTCGAATGTGTTTCTCATAACCAATATCGTATCTAATTGAAGATGTCTATGGGTTTGAACAGGGCGGACGAATCCGGGAACCAAAGTGTCCATGCAAAACATGCGAGGCCAACAATCTGCACCGCGTCGGCCAACGTCGTATCTCCGACGACTACGACAATATTCATCTGACGTCAAAGTCTACTTTGATTGACGACTAGTACCCACTCTGCTGGTCGTACGTCTATGGATTCGTGCTGAAAGATTGCATATGGGGCATGTTGGAACGTAAATTTTGGTGGTTTGGGAGAAGCGCTGCTGATTGCCGAAATAGATGTGCTAGAAGTATCCGGGCTGAGGGATCACAAGAAAGAAAAGGGCGTCATTGCCACGCTGTTGGTGAAGCTAGAAAGTAATAAGTAAATGATCAAGGCAGTCTTCGAGATATTCGGGGGAACTTATATGTAGGCCTTCTCCTTACCGCTGGTGTTTACCTAACCCCTTTGCCGAGTGCAGTAACGTATTTCACCGCACACAAGCGGGTCGCGCACCTCTAAACACCATAGTAAATGCGATAAATTACAACTTAGTATCTCAACGACAGTGGTCTATAGGAACTTTTCCTTTCAGTCAAGTTCTTTTTATATGATATTTAGGCACTTTAGGGAGTTTCGAGAATTTTAATGATCTCATGACCGCAATATGTATATCTATCCAGTTCAAGGGCGTAATTTTTATTAATATGATAATATAAGTATTCAATTTTTTTTTGAAATTGAAATAAACGTCTCAGAATTCTTATCGATGTTTATCGGTAAGTACTGGAACTGATTCAGAATATAGTTGCTGAGATATTAGGGTAGTAAATATCGCATTTACTATGGTGTTTGGGGGTGCGCGATCAGCTTGTGTGCGCGACCCGCTTGTGAAATACGTTAGCCTCGGAACGATGTACAAATTGATGGTAGTCTGCTAGAGTCTATGGCGGAGTATACCGGGTGGCCCCCTCTAAGCATTACTACTACCGATCTGGGCTATGAGCTAGAGCTGCTCGAGTACAATATACTTTCTTTCTTCCGAGATGCGATAAAATGGAAGGCAATCGTTCTTCTCGACGAAGTAAACGTTTATCTATAAGCTTGGTCCGCCTAGGATCTGCGACGCATTAGCATTGTTTCCAGTAAGCGGACTTGGCGCATTTGCACTCACCCAGGCGACACCCACCCGACAACTAGCCGCATTCAAGTCACATGCAGGTCAATGTATAGTATTTTAGGTAACCACATGCTCATCCTGGAGTGCTGGTTGTATGCTGCTTTTTTTTTGTTCATTTTTGTCTTGATTCGTGGGGCAAACTGCCGTTGCCGCCCAACTTTTCAGCCCCATTTCCCCCTTCGAGCCCTAAACGCCTTTGTTCTCCATCTGGACGCCCTGTGCAGCACTGGAGCGCTGACGTAGGCTTCCCTTCTCGCGCTGACACTTTTCCTGTAGGTGCATCTCTACAGTCACAACCATTCGACCCGGCGCCCAAAAAATCTCCTGCTTTAGAACCCCTCTTCAACTGCACTTTTCTTCGTTGAGAGACTCAAAAGAATTTCTCAGAACTCCAACTCCAATTGTTTCGACTACTGGATATCCAAAGTCTTGATCATTCAGGCAGAAACATGATTTCCCTTTGGTGGTGTTGTGAATGCTCATTCGGGCCTCATAATTCTGATGTATACGTCGCATGCATAAGTTGTGCGAGCAGGCGATGCTCGCTCTGTAAGGAAGAGATAGTATACGGTGACAATCCAGAACCTCAAGTCGCTTTTTCCATACGGTCGCCTAGCCTGTCCATTAAATCACAAAAATATACATCTGAGGACAAAGCATCAGAAATATCCGAACGACCTAGTGAGAACAATGAAGAACTCGATTGTGAGTCAACAAATATTCATAAGAGCCCCAAAGATTAACGTTTCTCAACAGGGCAAAAACCCACACCTGCAAGAGGCCCAGTTCCAAATCCGCCTACCCCCCGTCGCCAGGTGCAGGAAGGGATTGTTGATAGCGCCATCCTTCCTAGCATAGTCCAGACCGTGAACCAAAAATCCGTCGGCAAATCGTCAGAAACGCAACCGGAAAACTTGGAAAGAGACTCTGGCTACGCATCGGCATCGCGGGCTGCAACATTGACTGTCTCTTCGGAGATCCCTTTCCGCCCAAACATCGAACCACCAATTCCAGGAACACTGAACGAGACTAGACTTGGATATGACGACAAACTTCAGTCCCTTGCGTCTGACAATGAAGATATAAACTCGCGTGTATCCGGCGACTCTAACAACGAAGAAAAAATGGCCAGTCAAGCTCTAATCAGGGTATTTCTCGCCGAAGAGCCTCACTTCCGAGAATTGTGCGAGAAGGCTATGCTTCAAATGAGCAGAGAGCGATTCATGGAGAATATGCGACGATTATTGAAATCCTTTCACAAGAATCTTTCTACCGAAGCAGAAACCGAAGCTGAAAAGGCTGTCGCTAGAATAATGCGGAGCAGGCGAGGAAGGCAGCGAATCAGCCAGCAGCTCGCTGTTCATATCCTAGAAGAGCAGGGAGAAGGTCTGAAGAGTGACCAGGTTGACCTCCAGGTTGCCCCGAAAGACAAGAATCGAGTCGAAACGTGGCTAGCACAGACTTTCGAAATCCCACCAGGTTCTCGGGGGGTAGAAGCTCAAGGGACCAATATTGCATATTCGACATCAGGCTCTGATGACAGCTCGGAGGCAGGTGAATTTCCCTATATTTCTGAGATGAAAACATTTATGCGAAAAGCGAGATCATTCCAAGTCCTTCTGAAGGATCTCATGATTATGTTCTTCCCTTCTGATTTGCGAGGTGTTCTTCTGTCGATCCCCAAAAAGAACATTTGGGTTTCACAGGAACAGGATTTATCGCTTCTCAATCGGGTAAAGGGGTGGATAGAAGATCAAACGCAAGCGAGATGGAATTGGTGGCCACTGAAGCCGAGTAAGCGGTTACTCAAGGATAGTGAATCTCGAATGTTCTGGAAATGTGTAAGTCGATCATCGTATTTGTAGGTCAATACTAAATTATAGAAGACCTGCGGTGCACAGCAGTGGCAAGAAATCACTACAGCGCAACATGCGATTGTGGAAAAAATACTCGTCCTCTCAGATGACAGACGTCTGTCGCGATATAGTTGCAGGGTAAAAAAAGAGGTCACGACAACACCCACCTGGCTCAATGAAGACGCAAGTCAAAAATCACATTCGTCACCACCATTTACCACAGAATCAACAGCAGCTCAAAGATATACACCTCCAGGGAGCAATACATCCGGCTCGCTTCTGCGACGCGGATCGTCAACTAGTAACAATAATCATCCAGCGACAACACTCCCAACGCAGCCTAACCAAACAAACCCCATTTCAGATCAAAATGTTCAGACGAATTTAACAGTTCCAACTGTTCAATCCCAAAGCTGGATATTATTTGGCGTTCAAGGTGCACAGCGGACTCTCACGCCGGCTCAAGTCTTGGTTCATGACTACAGTACCGATTATAGTGTCTTCGAAGACATAAAAAAATGCTATCGGATGCATCGCGGTCTCCTGAGATTATGGTTCTCTATTTGGCAAATGGAAAACTGCGAGGTCGTCAAGGTACGGTCCAGTCGTCCCACTAGAGCCAGGTAGGCTAACTATTCACCAATACTAGTTCAACAGATTGTCCCTTAAACGTATGGTTCGCGAATACAGGGATCTTCCCGATCACCAAGACTACCAGTATAAGCCCCGTGCCGGAGCTATCGACGCGAAAAATCCTCCAATTTCGCCACATTTATTCGAGGCTTTATTCTACACTTGTTGCGCCCCTTGCTCCTGGCCAATTCCTCATGACTGTATGCTTCCCCCGAACGGTGCAAGGAATCTAGAACGCATTCCGAAAAGGGCAAGGTGTTTTGAAAGCGACCAAGGTTCGCCCATATGGGGCCTTGAAGCTGTCTTTGCTGTTTCTTTCCTTCATGTTCTTATCTACCACTGCATCATGGTGGCTGGCCCATTTGCATTTTTCTGGTGGTGGATACGGACTCATCCAGGTGATTTACAGAACGCGTCTGTCCCGGTTACTATCGTTCTAGGTGCCTTATCTTTTTTTTGGAGTGCTGCTGGAATTCTTACGCATAAAAAGCTAGACTGAGTACTTCCAATTGTGAAATCAACTCAAATATTTATTTTTGTGTATACACGCCGAAACTTCAGATGAACAAGTGCCCTGATCTGCATGAAGATAGCTTGTAGGGTCGCATCACCTGGGAAGAGACGGAGAAGTGACTGCGCTGTATTGCTTATCGCTGTTGGCGCGAAGGTTCAACATTGTTAGTTGCGATACGAGGCGAGCGCTATCCTAATGAGCTTGGACTGGATTTATACTTATTGCATCCCACTGTAGTAGGACTGGGGTATTTTAAAACGGATAAGATCGGGGTCAAGCGATAAAAAAAGGCTTTCGCCTGTTAAACCTGCTCAAGCCTTTGCGTATATATTTTCGTCACATGCAGCAGTACACAAATGTATATACTTTGCAACCCTCGAAATCTTTATTCAACTGCGTCGACATCGCATCGGATATGTTCGTTGCAATAAAGGATATCAAATCCAACTATCAGGCACTGAAAGCGGGCCAATTTAAACGATCACAGCTGAGCATCCAGAAAGCCCTCTAGGCAAAACTATTGCGGGTTCGGGTCGTTCTTGACCCACATTGTGGATACCTTGTTACTAAATGGAATTTGGGGACATAATGGCAATATCCCCACCACCTTTCATCAATTGGCCGGATGGTGTAGTTGGTTATCACGTATCGTTAACACCGATAAGGTCCTGGGATCGAGCCCCAGTCTGGTCATTCTTTTTGTCAACCATTCCACTACTGAATGGTTGGCGCTTTTTTGTTGCGCGGGTAGAATAAAGTTTTATTTTGTTATTTTTTCGCAAGCAATGGAATTTTCTTTCACCCTTAACTACATATCAGGTCATGTTCAGTGGATGGACCAAGAATGTGAATCAAAGCTCCGGGGTTATTGCAGTTCGGTTGTAAACCAATAATTTCCAACTAGATACACATTGGTGGATAAACTTGTTAAAGCCTCTGAGTGCATGAAGCATCTGATTCCAAAGAGACTTGTCTAATGTTTCAGTGTCAACACGCCTGGCCGGTACGGTAGGATGTTGTAGTCTTCGCTGCCGTTGGGATCACGTCCCTGGTAGAGAAATTGCAGGTTGCACACATCAACAGTCATTGTTTGATCAGGGTTGGTGCGAACAAGATCGCCGTGGCTAATGTCGTTGGTCCAGGTGGCGCCACTGTTGGCCTTTCCAGCAAATGGCTGGCTCTCAGTACCGGCTTGCACTGTCCACGAACCATCCAGGCTGTCAGCCGTGAATGAGCGGAAATACCGTCCATTTGTCCCTATCGCCTCGACAATCATGAGGTATTTTTTGTAGCCCTGAACAGTGTACACTTGTACAGCCTCGAATAGCTTGTTAGTCGTATCACTCAAGATGATCTCCGATGACGTGCCGAAGCTACCCGGAAAATCGTCAATAGACATGCTGGCTCGGTAGATTTTTCCATTATCTCCTGCAAAGAAAAGATACATATTTTCATCATCTCCAATGACTGTCTGGTCGATAGCACCAGTGCTGGAGCCGGAGATAGTTCCAGAGAAAAGTGCGTGCTCCGATGACCATCCATTGGCGTTGGTGGGATCGCTTGATGTTCGGTAAGAGAACGCGGTTGAACCCCATTGGTAGGCCAGAACCCAGATGCTCTTTGGCGCAAAGTAAAAGAGGGTGGGTGCAACAGTCGAATGGGTCATTGCGGTTTGTTTCGCCGAGGCCATGTTAGACCAGTCTGAGAAGAGGCCGAAATTCATCGAGCCATAATTTCCATCAGATGTAGCGATCGACCCATAAACCAGATGCTGGCCGTTGTAGACAACGTTGGTGAAGTCTTTCAAGGACACCCAGTTTGAACTCGGCTTTGCCAGTGCATTGGTAGATGTCCAACTGTAGGTCGACGGAAGATCGCAGTACGCTGCAACACCTGGTACTGAAAAGAGCAACAAACCGCCAGCTGAAACCAAACCAGCAGTAATTGAATACTTCATTGCAGTGTGTTGCAGATAAAGATAATAAAAGGTTCGAATGCCTCGAGATTGGAAGAAAGAAGGCCATGCAGGGATCAATCAGGCTTATATATCCACATGAGACTTGTGTTTAGGATGATTGACGCAGGTAAACAGAATGTTGAAACCAATCATTCGGTTGTTTTCCCGGATATAGTCCGGTTCGAAGGGTGAATCGACAGGTAAATCGCTTGGCTTCACGCAAAAAATTCATTTTTGCCGAGAGGATAGCGGGGAAAGCAATAAGCAGAGACACAATGGCTGGATTTGAAACTGCGAAATTGCCTGAATACTACTCTTTATCGGCGCTTCTACTGTATGTGGCACTAACTATGTGGGGTAAAGCTCAAGCCCCAAACGGAAGTTCCCCGGCGGACTGCAACCTGCCCAATGACAGATTGTCATATCAATGGTGGCTGCATGTTGGCTTCTCTAGTTCGGTCACCCGTTCCTTGTATGATGATTTAGGTTACCTTCATGGACCCTGAAGCATAGCCTAAATTTGCTCCAATTTAAGGCAATTTTATGACAACCCATCCTTCCGTATGGCAGACTGATAAAATGATTACCAAATTTATATATAGATTACAGCACATATGTATAAGGTAAGCTTCTTCCTGTTGTTTCTTATTGATCGACCGTCTATTATTTGGGAACACCGCGGGATTTTTGAACATACGTTCGAAACCCCCCAGCCCCCGACTTTTCTTTTTTTCATTCTTTTCCTTCCACTTTTAATTTATTTTCTTTCTTTCTGCTACATATAAATTTGGGGAGCCCTTTGACTCTTTAAGTACGGTAGGAAAGAAGGCAGGGTATCGGATAAGAGACGGATTGGGTGACTGAGAAGGACACCGAGAAGGAGACATAGTATAGAAATTAGTTAATCTACTCAGGTAGGCGCCGCGTGAATAAGGCACAGAAAATCTCTAGTACTAGATTCGTAAAAGATATGTGAAATTCCTCAATTTATGAGAAGGAAGTAGTGTGTTTATCAGAAACCGGGACTCGAAGCAAGAGAGTAGACTTGGAGAATGAGAAATTTTTAATCTGCGACATGAACTTTGAGCTGATCTGAAGGAATAAGTAGCCAAGGGAAGCGGCATATTTATGTTCAAAGAATCATTCAATTCGGAGAGAAGGGGCACAGCCTCATGCTGGAGCCGTGGAGCGCGACTGTTTAACGATGTTGGTTTCGTGTTTTCCCTGATATATTCTACGCACGCCCCGTGTTGGGTGGCTTTAGTGTCATCACATGTCGATCAACGACTAGAAAACCAGGCAAAAAGGACGCCTCAAACGTCGTCAAAGGTAGTCATTTGCGTGTCCGCGTTACCCTTAGCGTTGGGGTGCAATACATCAAAAACGTCAAAGCGGAAACACTATGACATGAACACATGAACTTAATATATGAGAGACAGCCATCCCGAAAAGAAAACAAAAAATCATACTCGTGAAAAGGAACGCCGTAAAAAAAAACAGATCAATGACAAATGGATCAACCAACCGGACAAATAGGTTGGTGTCAGATACTGGCCTCCCTCCTCTTGACTGTCAAATAAGCAGAACTTGTGAAAGTCCCACAGTTTACAGTTTCTAAACATAGGTGTGAGGTGTGCAAATGGGGCAGGCGGCGCAAAGTAGTTTCCGTCGTGGGCGTAGTTAATGTATCTGCTGAGTTGGCGTGTTTCACTTCGGTGATCAAGACAGGGCCCGAATATGAAACAAGTCCTAAGCCAGCAAGGGGTCCTCAGCCACGACATGGAGTCGGTCCTTATGATCTCCATGGGATAAATGAAGGAGTCCGGGGAAAATCCAGGTCCATCAAAGCGAGAATCAAAACGGAAGCATGAAGGCCCAGGGGAAATGGAATCCACAGAGGTAAACATCCATGGGCTTAGGGATAAGCAGAGTGAATGAGAAATGGAATGGCCATACATCCAGGGACTCAGGGGCTAGCAAATCTGACGCGGCGGCGTCGGTCATTAATCATTTTCTCCGTGTCAACATAAAGACGGTCGAAAAACTGCATAGCGCTAGAATCCTTGAGGATCTTTGCAACTTGCGTTCCCGCGGAGATGAGCTGAAGCACGTTACGGTCATCCTTGACGGGTCGCGAGCTATGCTTGGCAGCATGGCGCATCTCCAGGGAGTTTTCAAGAACAGTGATGAGCTGCTTGATCTGGCCGTTGTGCAGGGTGTGTCGGGGGATACGACGTCTGGTAGCAAGTCTTTTCAAAAGATGGACCCATTCATTCCATTCCCGGTCAGAAGGAACTTGAACGGGCCTTTTGTCCGTTTCCAGAGGAATAGGGAATTGGTATCTTGCAAAAAACTCATAGGCTGATAGAGAAAGACGGTCATTGACTTCGTGCAGGATTTTATCTTGTTCGGCAGCATCTAGGTTAGTGGGGAGCTGGGGCAGCTCTTCCTCTCGAGTTGGCACACTTCGCGAAGAAGGTGGATCCAGGATTTGATGGGGGCCATCGAATTCATCGCCCCGGATAGAGGTTCGTCTCTGGGAAATGTACTGGGAGCTTCCTCGGTTTGAATCGGGACCTCGCCGGCTGGCTCTTTCCACGATATACGTTGGGCTTTCTGGGGTATTCAGGGGTCCAACATCCTGTCGCAGCGGCTCGTGGACAGGATGATTCCATTCGGAGTATACAGGGACCGGCGGCATGGAGTGCCCAACTGGAGGATAAGACATGCGTCCCATGGGCTGGTTCATCATATGGCCGTAGTTATCCATAGAGGTTGGAGTTCCTGGGTAGTGAGGGCGTGGTTGTTCAAAATCTACCATGAGCGGACGATTGTCCCTCACGCCGTATGGTCGAGGTGTCGAAGGTGCCCTTTTACCACTTAGCAAGAATAATAAAGGCCATGAAAGCGCCAGGGTGAGGAATGGAGAGACCACTATACATGGTATAGAAGTACCTTTGCCGAGCATGGATCACGGGAGGGTTTCCAGGAGGTATATACATAGAGTTCTGAGCCATGTTGCTGCTGGTAGATGTGAGCCAGTGTTCCCTCCGAAAGCTAGCTGGAAAGGAAAATAGAATGAGGGAAGAGGAATAGTATTTGTTTGTGCTGACCTGGTGCGAGACAGAAAATCCAGCTTGCTGCTGACCGAACCCGCTCGAGATCGTAGGTTTGCTGGTGTTGACAGTGGCTGAAAGCTCGCTGGAACAGCTGTCAAAGGGGGAGCAAAGGCCGGAACCATCGAGACAAACTAATGGAATAAATGGATATGGACAAAGACTGCGTAGTCCAGAGTGCGTTGAAGTCCGAGGTCAAGATTAAAAGGCGTAAAAGGGAGTTATGAAAGGGAGTGAAAAATGCTGGCAATTCCTTGTGCGAAGAACCGCAGAGTGGCCAACTAGCGAGTATTATATGTCCAGGAGATTCGGGTGGGATCTTTCTGGTAGGTGTGCCTGACGCCTACAGCTGGACCGTGCTTCAACACACTAACAAGTGGACGGAGAGCCGCGTGAGAAGCTTCACGCCCAGGGTGGAGAAATCACCATGGGAAACAATACACCAGTGACCTGGATACTGTTATTAGACATGGGCCAAGTGCATGAAGCTGACAGGGAACAACCCCGGTACCCCCTGTGCCACACCGGTGTCTTTCCATGAAGGAAGGTCGATCGATCGCGGTCGAAACCGGTACGTCTTGCACACTGATTCGACGTAATGGGGACGTTACGGAGTGGCTCTAAGATGATTGGGGGAGATGGGTGTCCACATTGGGATGGGGATGAATTTGCAATACATAGCTCAGATCTTCACAAGCTCCAAGGCAGCGAGACCAACAGTAGGCATCGGTACTTCACCCTGCGACAATTGAGCTGCGGGAGACTCCTTTGGGCAGCATGTTGGGCAGGACGGCATGAATCTAGGTCAGGCTCTGAATTCTAGTGGTTTGATGACAACCTGAAAATCGCCATGAGAGGATCTGCAAGAATGAGATGAGTGAGCCTGACGGTGGAGGCGGAGCACATGGCACACCCGTGATGTTCATCAACAATGTTCGGTTGTCCGACTTCGATTGAGGTTCGATCTTCACCCGGGAATTGCGCATTGTGTAATTATTGGGCAGACAAGAACTTGTGGCCCAATCAAAGCATGAGCCGAATTTTTTTGATTATCTCTGGTGGACCGATCAACGTTCAATTTTGGTTCAAGTTGATTACTTCGGTCGTGATCCGCTTGGTAGTATAACCCGCTTTAGGGACTTTGGCAGCCCAATGAACCGCCCAATGTCTTACATTGTGCATAGATCAGACTTGACATTACAAATTTTCCCCATAAATTGTATCGGATCATTTTTTATCTCGAGTGGCAATTAAAATCAGGATAGAGCTAAGGAACGCCTCTGGAGTAGGTGGCTCCCATAATGATCGGGGTTAATTGTTAGGTCTCCATCTGGAAAGTTAACTGTCAATGACATGATTGGTATCTGGGTGCCCTGATTGGCTTGAGACGGGAATTTCTACTCCGATACGACGAGCATAATCCTGCAGTTCCAAAGTAAGTCACCGAGTTTACCTTTAACAATGCGAATCGAAACCGCGTAAGATGTCTTACCTCACAGCTCAAACGAATAGAATCCTTCATGCCAATGCGAGCCTTGTACCCCAGGATATCTCTAGCCTTATCTCCGCTAGCATACCGCACGGCACATGCATCCCGTACACTTCCTCGACTCAAGGTTGTGGTGGTACCAGTCACCCAGGTGGCGATTTCACAGACCAATCCTGCAAACCACGCTAGTCCTTCCGGAATTCGAATCTCGAAAGGCGGCACATGCCCGAATTGCGCCCATACTGCCACACAGAAATCCCGAAAAGTGATGGGTTCATTATTTTGGATAAAGAACGCCTCACCAGCCGCTGTACGAGAGGTCATCAAGTTCTCCACAGCTAGGACGTGCGAATCGGCGACGTTGCTCACATGGGTGATATCCCACAAGTTCTGTCCAGTGCCAATGATAAACGGGGTCTCGGACTTGGCAATGCATGCATGAATCGCTGGCACCAACTGGCAGTCACCTGGTCCGCAGAGCACAGAGGGGCGTAAGGCACAAGTTGCCATTCTGTCGCTTGATGCCTGGAGAACAAGAGCCTCCGCCGTAGCCTAATTCTGGTCAGTTTTCTTTCTCTTCATCCATAACATCAGAACCGTGGATAACAACCTTGGATTCGCCGTAAATCAGGGAGTTTGGCGATGTGGGCCACCGCTCGTCAATGTTGGCATAGGATGATCGCATGTCGTCCGTCACCACGCAGCAGGTGCTGGTGTAGATGAATGCATCGGCCCCATTTTCTGTGGCTGCATCCAGCATAATCTGGGTTCCAACGACGTTGGTCTTCCACACCTCCTTCTCCAACCTCCGATCGAACCGGTCAGCCAGCGCTGGGATAATACCAGCCGTGTGGATTACTATATCCGGCTGAACCTTCTCAAATGCCTTGCTAACCTCGGAAGCCGAGGTCACATCAACTTGCATGCATGCAATGCCCTTTGGTAGTGCATGTTGGGGGCGTGGGGGGCTGCGGTCGATGACGGTGATGGCGCAACAGGGATGCTTTTCTGCCAGGGCGCGTACCGTGGCAGACCCAACAAATCCGGTGCCCCCAGAGATGAGAATTTTTTTCGATTTCAAGATATCTGGGCTATTCTTAGGATCCATAATGAGGTTGGGAGAAGAACGTTCGCATTCCTGGTACAATTGCGGTGACACCCGAGAGATCAACCACGGGTTGACTCAATCTGTAGACGTCAACATCAAATGACTTGGGCTGCACAGTCCAATCATATCAAGAAAGGAATTGAAAGGATAGACATTTGAAGAAGATCTGGACATGTTTTTCAAGTCGTTATCTATACACGGTGTTGCTCAGTTGAGCAGAGCACAAGAGATGCGATACACGCAAATATCTAATATACAGATCCTCGACCGAGGTGAATTAACCAACAGTCGCGAAAGACGCGAAAGAAACGAGTCTTATAAAGGAGACTCCGCTGCGAACCAAACAAACTCCAGAGTAAATGCAAAAAGAAAGACAAGACCAAGGTATCCTAGTACACGCTCTGCCGCCTTAAAAAGACGGATCCGACAACCGACTATAACTTCGGATGCGGGATCTATTGCACGCGACAAAGCACCAAGCCTCCCATCTTCTTCTCCACACACTCGCGAGCCTCCATGATACCCTTATCTGTGGAGAGGTAGAGACTCTCACCGGGCGACCGCAGACCAGCAACATGGTGGGCCTCATCACCGCGAACGATTTTCCGCAAAGACTCGACATCGAGAGTGATCCGTCGCTTCGGTTTGCTGATCATGGTGACCTTTCCCAGGACGGACTCGTTCTGCCAGTACTTCAGACCCAACCAGAGGCGTCTCGACGCAACATTATCGCGAGTGATAGGCTCAACATCTTCGGTGGCGGTCGGGAAGCCTAGGATGGGGTGTGTTGGGGGAGGAGTCGGGCCTCCGCGGACGACGGAGGAGATGTAGCCCGAGTTCTGCAGGGCCTGGCAGAGCTTCAGGTGAAGATTGCTGTTGGGGATGGAAGTGAGACCCAGGCGGGCCTTGGTGGCATTGTTCAGATGGGAGCAGACGGCGGCGAGGTTGACAAGAGACATTTTGATTTATTGGCACAGGAATTGAACCTCGGAGGTTGTTGGACGGAGGAAGGAGAAAAGTGCGGAGGGCGCAAAGCGCAGTTCCCGGATGGTATGGCTGGCGGAGAAGGCGATAGAAAGGTGCTGAGAAGAATATGATGAGAAATCAATGTAAACGGCACTTCAATGGCTGGGCTGAAGGAAGTCAATGAGCAACGGCCTGATCGACTTTTGTCCCGAGTTCGCGATGTTTGAGTTGATCGCGATGGAAATTTTCGGAGAAAAGGTAGTTCCGGCCTGGCTTTCCGGAGCTGCCCCTACTCACCAGTTGGCAAAGTCTCGGGTACTTACCCCACTCATACATTATTGATGTGATAGCCATGTACTAGTGACCCCATCACATCACAACTATAAGCGCCGAGAGAAACAAGGCGGCTCGAGGCCGCGTCTCACAGGCTCAGGCCATGACCCCTCCAGGCAGGCGCTAATTACTGGTATTTTCTCTCGTAAGTCTTTAATCTATTTCCCTGGCACATCTTCTCTATTATCACTGCACATATCCAAATTAACCGCAACCATGCCTCAACGACCGGGCGAGGAAATCCTGGTGAATGTGTGAGTTGGACTGACACTTCCCCGCACATCATATCCATGGATCAGCATAACCGAGGACCAAATTGTACTCTCTCTGATACTCTGCAATTCCATAGATTGGCTGATATCCATTACTATTTCACTACACCAACCCCCAAACCCCTCTATCATCGATTCGAAAAAGGTTCTTACCTATACATCTACCACGATGCTTCAAAGAACAAAGCACGAATCGAGATCGCCAATAATGCGGGAACGCCAGATCAAGATGCATTCCAAGGCACATTAGATAATGTCCATATACAACACTCCACCCAATTCCCGAGCTTGTGCACCGTGACAGTGGATGGATACACAGGTGTTCCCCAACAAGAAGCTTCCCAGTATGACTGGCGACTCCCAAGCACCGACGGACAAAATGATTTAATCCGCCTAAACACGGTCGATATCTATTTCTGGACTGTGGATGACGCCGACCAGTTCCTCGACTCAGCGAGGCTAGTTCTGGCAACTCCCCAACTAGAAACCGATCGAGACACAGCGGAGCAATCAGAGCAACCTCTCAGCTCTGTAGTCCAGCAGCTCGAAAGCGTCGCGGTTTCAGACCCCGCATATCAGAATGGCCAAACTCCGGATTCACGATTCAACCCACCAGTGGCAGCGGCAGCGGCAGCGACAGCACCAACAGCGCAGGCCGGTCCAGCAATCCTCAGTTTCGCTCCACCTCCAAGCGCCCAATCAACCCATCAGCGATTCTCGTATGCCGAGAGCAATTCCCCGGTTTCTCCGATCACACCAGAAGAAAGTAAAGAGCTGGAAAATCCAACACCACTCCCCTACAACCCCGCCGCCCCCGCCGCTCCAGAACCCATCAAGCACCGTGAGAAAACCCCTCCACCCCCAGAGGATAGCACGGGAACAGGTCTCGCAGCAGCAGCTGCTGCGGACGCAGGAGTGCCATACACACCACCACACCAAAGAGGACCCAGTGTCGGGATAAGCTCGTTCACACCCGGTCCTCAGCCCACCACACTAGGAATGCCATACACGCAAACAGGATACGCCTCCCCACCCCCAAGCGCAGGTCTAGCCCACGCAAATACATTCCCCCTCGGAACGAGTTCTGCACTGCAAAGCCCTATGCTCCCATCATACCAGCAATCTTTCATGACGGGCCAACAGGTCCCAGCGGGTGGGATGTCGTTTGCGCCGCCGCCGCAGGATCCCAATGCTCATCTGTATGGGCAGGGGTACGTTACGCCGCAGCAATCACCTCTTCAACAGGGACTAAATCAGCCTCCGGTTGGCTTCTCAAATTCCTCGTATGAGCAGACGCAGCCGCAGCCTGTGCAGCGGAGTGGCTCGGAGTATGATATCCATAGTCAGGTCTATAGGCCTACTAAGGAAGAAGTGCACTCGCATGCGCAGAAGCATGCGCGTAAAGCGATGAAGGCGCCTGGGGAGCGGCCGCATAAGATTGAAGATAAGGCGCATAAGATGGAGGGCGGAGTAAACCGGTTCTTGAAGAGGTTGGAGAAGAAGCTCGGTTGAGCGATTTGTTGTTCCTGTTTCCTTCTAATCGTCTGGTTCTTGGTGTCATTCTAGTTTTGCATATTTTAGCTTGGGCTGCTGGTCAGTTCATTCATTTCATGAATCGATGTGAACCTATGAAAGCCGTCGAATCCCGTCCAGGTTTAAATGAGCAAAAGTGGAGAGAGAAATGGTTCTGAGAAAGTAACATTGACTTCTAACATGGAAAAGGCCAAGCACGCCCACTTGATAAATGACAGAAAAATACAATATGCTCAACCCGAAGAATGCAATCAATCGCTTAATAAAACAGTATGCTCTCGATATCGGAATATGAAGCCTCGCGAGACACCGGAAGAGACCAGGAAAAGAATACCCAGATGTCATCTCGAAAGTCAGCAGAAACAAATAGCCGCCCAGAGAGAAAAAGAAGAGAACCCCAACGGCAACGCGCAGAGAAATGGCCTAGTGGGAAGATCGAGCCAGGTGCTCTTGGAGTGGAATGTTCAAAGGTATTAGCACGGAAGGTTATAATAGTATCCCAGAATGTAAGAATGAGGACGACAAGCGAAAATGCCTTTAGTTGAGTGCAAGAGTGACATAGTCGATCTCATCGACATCTTGCTTAGCCTCAGGCGTAGACTTCTCAGTAGAAACAGGCTCACTGGAAGTAAGCTCCTCTTCCGATTTGGTCGAAGGCTCAGCGACGAGGTCATTCACAATTTCAGAGATCTTATCGTCGGAGATATCGGCAACAATTTCAGTAGACTGAGGGGCCTCGAGTTCCTCTGGGGTGGTGGTGGCCTCTTCAACAACGGTAGCAGGCTCATTCGCGGGGATGGAGTCAGTCGTGGCCTGGAAGACTTCCTCAGGAGATTCCGTGTGTACTTCATGGGCCTCATTCTTAGGCTCAGCAGGAGCCTCGATGGGAGCCTCGGCAGCATTTACCTTCTCAATCTGCTCAGCTGGAACCTCGGGGGCATCATTGATATCTGCCTCGGTGGCAAGTTCCAGGGGAGCCTCGGCGGAAACCTCCACAGTGGTCAGTTCGACTGGCTTGCTGACAGACTCCTCCACGGGCTCAAGAGCAGCTTCCTGCTTGACTTTGATTTCAACTTCTGGTGATTCGATCACAGCGTCCTTGAGCTGAATAACCTCGGGCTCCTCCGGAATCACATATGTGGATTCTTCGACATTCTCCTTCTCACTCTCCTGCTCGGTAGGAGGAATCTTCACGTCCTCCTTTGCCTTCTTTGGAAGGGGTTCCTTGTTAGACGCCTGAGACTTTCCAATTTGGGGACGCAAAGCCGCAGGTTTGGCCTTTGCCTGCACGCACTCAGGTGCCCGTCCCATAGATGGACGCGGAGCCTTGGTTGTGGTGCTCTTCTGGGGAGCTTTCGATTCCGGTCGATCGTGGCTCTTGCTGGCTGAGCTGGCTGTTGGGCGCATCATTCTCGCCAGGAATCCTTCGTTGGCCGGCTTGGTGGAGCCAGCATCACTGGTACGTGAACTGGGCCGCTCATGGGTTGGACGAGTGGGGGGAGAAGAGCCAGATGGTTGTCTGCGCACGGTGGCCCCTGCAGTAGTCCGGGTCTGGCCTGGACCGGCATTCTTCAGAGAAGATGGCTTCCTTGTAAGTGTTGAGGCAGTGGCGGTTGTTCGCCCAGCTGCAGGCGCCGCACTCCCTAACCTCGCCGCAGATGATTGCGTTGGTGCAGTCATAGAAGCTGGCAGACGAACAGGCCTAGTGGGTGATCGTGCGCGAGATTTGGCGCTATTCGGAGGTGATGTTCTCGAAGTCTCCTGTGATGGTGTCGAGCCGCGGACGGTACGGGCAGTAGCCTTCGCAGCAGGGTTCAAGGAGGCGCGACTCGGCTTATTGACAAGGGTGTTTGCACGCTCCTTTGCGATCTCCCGGGCGGTTGGGGGTTTTGTTGTGGTGGCAGGTTGCTTGGCCGTTGACGAAGACTTGTTGTTCGAAGCAGTGTTTCTTGTAGCATTGATGGTCGACGGGCGCTTCTTGACTGTCTTCTGAGCCGGCTGCTCCGAAGTTCGAAGGGCATGTGTGGTTGTAGGTGCGGGTGCTGAGGCAGGCGCGACGGCTCCAGTCTCTGTCTTCACGGGCAGCGTCTCCTTTCCGGGACCATTGTCGACAGCAGACACCGCGTCTGCTTTGCCTTGATCATGTGCCGTCGTAGCCGAGGCGGACTTTGGCTGGATGGAACTGACCATTTGATCAAGAATACCCTTCTGGCCATCATCCAGACTGCCGGGTGTGGGGGATGCTACACTCTGCCGACGTGCCTCGACAGCCTGCTCATTGATTTTCGGTCCGAACATTCCTGGGCTATCACTCCGTCCACTTAATTTCCGTAATGGTGAACCTGGGTTTGACTGAACGACACCGTCGACTGTGACAAAGCTTGCACGGACTTTCGAGAGTGGGCGGGACGATCCGGGGGTGTCGGAGCTAACGGGAGATCTTCCACGCGAAGGCGGCGAGGTGACCTGGCTCGGGCTATTCTCAAACTTGGCCAGCAGACTGCGAACACCAGGATGGGCGCTGTCCGACATTCTGAAGTAGGCCAAGTGATCAGGGGGCATAGGCGCAATTGAGAGGAAGAGGACGCGTCTGGGGCGCACAGAGACGCGAGGGGAGGAGTAGGGAGAATGACAGGATATAGGCCGTATGAGCCCCCTCCTGGGGTAGACAAGTCTCAATGAATACGGTGGTTTTCCAAAGGAATCAATGGAAGGGAAAGAAGATGTGGAAAAGGGTCGATCAGGGAAAGCTAATGCACTAGTGACTGATTAGCGTATCCAATGGGGTGTGAAATATCTCTACGCCTTACAGTCCCTATACACTCCTCCCCTATTTTTGGTTTATTCAGGGGTATGAATTTACATGAATTTACGTATGTCGGAATTATGTTTCAGATCATCTTTCTGTGACATGACATGATCTCATCCCCTATTCTCCTTTCTCCTTTCTCCTTTCAATGCTCATCTCCGATCTTCCTACCAGTCCAAGCGTACTACGGGATATAAATGAACAAGTTCTTTGTTTCCAAGAAAATCAATACCAATTCTGTTTGGTATTAGACACGTCTTTCAATCCTATAAGTCCTTGCAGCGGGCAAAAGGAAAAACCGACCAAGTTGGCCTCAGGCAGAAGGTAAACACCTGCGATTCCGCCATCCCATGGTTTGTAGCTTTAAACGAATCCACGGTTCAGGTTGATCTGAAGATCGAATACAAAATGTTAAAAAAATGATTTTTTTCATGTAACCTTCGTATATTTCCAAAAGCATAGGATATGAAGCCTACAGCTGCATTAACATAGAGGACAGGTGTTAGTCTCCCCCCGTACTCCTTCGTTTTCTTAGTACGTAAATAGTGGGGAACCGTATGTATGACATATCCGTAGCGTATCTGCAGCCACCAAGATGGGCCCAGCACATGGCATATAGTACATACTCACCTTGCTACAAAGCACAACTGATACAGATATAGAAGACTTAATCCCCGTGAGACAATTTCTAGTCAATTTGCCTGGAATTGGGGAAAATGACGGGTTCACCGCCCCTAGTTATAAGCCCCATTCTGCCGCTGACATAAACAACAGCATATGTCACAGTCCGTGGTGGCCAATCAACAGGCGTTACGGGTCGGCTCAACTAATCACCGGAATTACATCAGCACGTTGGGTTAGGGATACGAGCGCATATCTGCTGAAATCCTTTACTCTAAATTCATAGTTCGAGATGACCAAAAATGGTTGGAGTACCTCGCAGCAGTGGCTGTCGCGTCTGTGTGAAGCGTCGGGTCAAAGTAGGTGCGTTGGTGGCCTCAGAAACTGCCCATCAAGACTAACAAACACCACAGTGCGATGAACGGGTTCCAGGATGTGCCCGGTGTGAGACATATGGGCAGCCATGTCCTGGTTATGACAAAGGATTCAAGTTCATTGCTGGAAAGCCTTATCGAACTCCTCGGCGTCCCCCTGGAACAGACAATGCAAGATCCAATACCCCAAGCCCAAGCTCATCCAGCTCAAGCCCCAGAACAGAAACCCAATTGTTGGTCCAAAGAGAAATCCCACTTTCTCTGGTCTCCGTTGATGTGAATGTCTTACAGAGTCTGAGCGCTCTCATTGAGGATTTTTCATTCCCCCGTGTTTTGAACGCCCCCAACAACGTGGTGGCCTCCTGGTTTGAATTTCTACCCTCCATTTATGGTCAGAGCCGAGCATTGGACGCGACAATCAAATCATTTGCAGCGCATCATTTTGGCCGAGGCTTGCAGAACCAGGATATGGTCATTTATGCTCGATCTGCATACGGAGAAGCATTGCACTGGCTTCGTAAGGCTTTGATGAACCCCTCAGAATCACTGTCTTCCAACATATTTTGTGCAGTTGTGTTGCTGTGCATGTACGAGGTAAGATCTTAAAAACGATTGCCATTTGCTCGCTTTCTGACAGCCCAGCTCTTTACGGATACGGAAGACCCGGAGTCCTGGATGAAACACGCAAAAGGACTTGGTCAATTAGTCCAAGCCCGAGGACCCGAACGCTACAACAATCAGCTTGATATTTCATTGTTGAAGTCTGCAAGGGGACTGATAGTATGTACTTTCGCTACCCATGAACGCCAGTACAAAAGCGTGCATTACATTGATCGCATGTTCTGACCACCGAACAGGTTATGCACTCAATGTTCGCTGGCGAAGATTGCTTTTTGGCCTCCGAGGAATGGCATCGGATGATGCAACAGCAACACCTGGCTACATTGCCGTTGGATTATCACAACTGTATCGAAAAATTCTTCGCTTACTTTACCCACTCTCCACGAATTGTGCACAACCTTTACCGTCTCAGAGAGAAGGACTACACAAATCCGGTGGTAATGATGGAGATATCGCAAGCTTTGGCTCAAGTATTGGATATGCAGGATAAAATGGCTTCTTGGTATAGCGAATGGTCCCAGGTTTCTTCCCCTCCAGTTGAAAGTCTTTCTACGACGGGCGATGATTTATTTCCAATTATATTGACGTATGCGGATTTGATTGATGCATCGGTCTATTGTGGCTACTATGCTTACATGATCATTATCCACGAAGCGTTGAAGACATTCGGATACCCAGGTCCTCAAGAAACCATGGTGTCTTACTTTCGCGATCAAATTTGCAGGTCAATTGAATACACAGCCTTTGGAGCGCTGGGCCCTTATCGAATTGGGTTTCCTGTACGAGTCGCAATTGAGACTGCAGACGATGTGACGAGGTCATGGCTCCTGGCGCGCTTGAAAGAATTTTCAAAGACCTACGCCGCAGCTAAGCCCGAGAATTATAAGCCAATATAATGTAATTGAGAAAGATTCATTTAGAATATTAACGCATTCCGATTCAAAGACAAGCGACCATCGCAGCCAATTCCAAATACAATAATGCACCAAGACATCCACATCTCCTACAGGACTGGACTTCGAGGTCTCGACTATCACGATTATGTCAAAGAGTTTCATCTCAACTGCTCAATAATTATGCCTATAACTTGGAGAAATTTACTAATTAACTCATCCGGCTGGCAGGATAGTTGGCCCCGCCCCCCTCTTTTGATAAGCCTAGTGGCTGACTCACAAACCACACTGGATGACTCACAAAGCACCTCCTTTCCATACATCACCAATTTTACGAGACTCTACTGAGGATTTTGAAAATAAATAAGTCTCATATCTTGTGTATAAAAATATTACCTCAATGTTACCTCTGCTATCTGTCTGCAATAATCGTTTAAACCCCCTCTAGGCCATTTGACATTGTTATCCACGGACAACACAAAATCGACAAGATGGCAACCTGCACAAGCATCCCTGTGACTATGCCAAAAGATGGCTCACTGACAAAAGCTACGATCAAAGATATTATTGGCACGTTGCTCGCCAAAGAATGGCCAAATGTGGAACCCGAAACTATCGATGTGAAATACCATACCGGATACGCAAACACAAACTGCGTGGTTGAACGACCAAATCCTAATAATGGCAAACCCTTAGAGCCTCTCAAGGTCTTTCTCAAGATCAATGGCGAATGTGACGGAGACATTGAGGTTTTCAAGCACTTGGTTCCCGATAAGCATGAAGAGGCACAACTATGCTACGACTACGGTCAATCCGGTCTCGGTGCCAAATTATATGGCTTCTTTCAGACACAAGATGGCGCTTTCGGAAGGGTCGACGAGTTCCTGGACGCTCGCAATTTGCAGGCAGAAGACGTGGAAGACGAGAATATCCGAACTGATATTGCGAAAGCACTTGCCGGGTTTCATACCATGGAAACGCATCGGAAAAAGAACCCAGTCCAGCAATATTACGATACTGTCACCAGAGAACTTTCAAAGTATCACAAGATGAACAAGTTGAAGAGGCTGGCAAATGAAGCAGGTGTTAGTATCGACCATATCGTTGATTATGATTTTGTCTCCAGAATCAGACAATTCACGGACAGACTGGAATTCATTGGAGGAAAAAAGGGATGGTGTATCCATGACATTCAATTTCTGAATGTTATGGTGAAGAACAATCCCAAGCAAGGAGAAAGTAAAATTGTCCTCATCGATTTCGAATTTGTCTTTCAGAATTATCGAGCGTTTGACATTGGTGGGCACTTTCTGCAGAAGATGTTCAAGTGGTTTGACGAGGAGAGCAAGATTGCCAACTGCCGACCTTACACGGGAGAGGAGAAGAGGCAATTTTGCGAGGAATATGCAAAGATGTGGAACGAAAAGACAGGGGACTCTGATACAGGTGAACAGATTCTAACGGAATCTGAGCTGGGTGTGATGTTGACTATTACTTTTGAAATACATAACATGTTGTGTTTCATGGATCAGGAAGATGCGAAGGAGCCGTTGGAACTTCTGGGGCTCAACAAGTTGTTTGAAGAGTTTGTCAATCAGTATAAAAAGCTTGGGCTAGGAGATTAACGTCAGCTAAATTCGTTCCTGTTCAAATGCCAATGAAAATTTTGTGGAAATTGACGTAATTTGGGTGTACATCCGCTTGTCAATCTGATATTCTCGCAGATGTCGCGTACCTTTTCAATTCCGCGCTAAATTCAAATTTACCCATGTCTTACTTATTCCAGTCGTTTTGTTTCCTTTCCACCATTCATTATCACTGGCTTCCTACGATGCACGATTCGGGCCAAAGCATATCGTCCGCTGTTCCTGTGGGGTTGTGATGATTTTTGACTGGACTTAGACCGGGATCCTTGTAGATGAAAAGACTCCAAAGTTATATGGATGGGATCTACCTTTGACCCACTGGGCCAGCCTTTTCACGCCAAAAGCCAATGACTTTGCCCCTTTCGCTTGGAAGCCGTCAAAATGAGCGATTCCGACAGCGGTAGGGTAGCTTCAAGCCGTTGACCCAGTCCCGGCCTCTGGGCCCGAGTTATTACCGTGGCTAATTGCTTCGTATTCGTGGAACACGAATATGAATATGGCGTATATCCGCACACATTTCTTCCTGCAGACTCTAAAATTCGAATAAAAGGGGCAATAATGACTGCGAAGACGCCCCCCACGATAATTGACGAGGCCACCATTCCTTGGAACCTTTCTCAGCGGCCAAGATACGTTTTATCAGGATCTAATCTCGTTGACCCGGCAAAAGGCGAGGTGTTGGAAAACGTGACAGTCCATCTTTACGACGGTGTTGTGCAGTCTGTCAATGGCAATCCTAAGGAATGGGCAGGTGAATCTACCACGATAAAGATCGATTTGGAGGGCAAGTTCGTCTGCCTTGGTTTGATAGACTGCCATGTTCATTTGACGGCAGTCCCTGGGAATATGGAACTTCAAGAGATGAAGAATATGAACCCATCCGCTTCACTCTTGCGCCAGCCACAGGTCTGCAGGTCCATGTTGGAGAGGGGCTTCACAACCGTGAGAGATTGTGGAGGTGCACTGTTTCCTTTGAAACAGGCCATCGAGGAGAATGTGCACCCAGATCCAAGACTTTTCATTGCCGGACACGCATTGTCACAGACGGGAGGGCACGGAGATATGCGTGGAATACTAGACAACAATGAATGCTGCGGTGGAACGACGCAAGGTGTCGGTCGAGTCATCGATGGAGTTCCCGACTGCCTGAAGTATGCCCGGGGGGAGATTCGCCAAAGAGCAGACTTTCTCAAGATTATGGGCGGCGGAGAAGTAGCCAGTCCGACAGACAAGATCGAAAATGTTCAATTTTCGGACGAAGAAATCAAAGCTATCGTGAAAGTCGCATCGAACGCAGGCACCTACGTGACCACGCATGCCTACACACCCCAAGCTATTCAGCAAGCGATTAGATAAGGAGTGCTGGGAGTTGAGCACGGCAATCTAATCGACGAAATACTGCAAAGCTTATGGCCGAGAAGGGAGCTTTCCTCACACCGACACTCATCACTTACGCCACAATGAATGTGCAGTTCCTCAGAGGCCCACCTGCAACGGTCAATGGCACCTTGGGTGTCGATCATCGCAGAAAAAGCGATGAGATTTACTCCTTTGAAGTCTTATTAGGACCTAAATATTGCATCATATGCTCCCCATTAGTCGATGAGTTGATGGGCTTCATAAATCTCAGAGACTCTCGTGCCCTGAGGAGATTATTCAAAATCGCCGGGACACGAATGAAAAATCTCTATCATCGCCTCAGAATGGAATGCATTGGCTGAAACAAAGTCTGTTGACCCACCAAGAGGGTGTATAGAAGTTTCTATTTTTGGAAAATCCGACGACGCTTTCCTTATAGGCGACTGGCTCTCGTCTCAAGATCTGTTTCTTCAAGATCCAACGTTTATCAAATTCAATACAACCTACCAAAACCCCCACAAGTTTCCGTGTCTGGACTTTTCTGATGAAGGTATGAGCAGTGAGGCATCAGAAGACGAAGAAGACATCTCAACTCTTTTGATCGGCCAAACATCCCACAAAATTTCAAAACGAAGCCTACAATATGTTCTTGATAACATAAATGGCCATGACCTTCAGCCGGTTGAGCCTGATGAGCACTTGACTGTGTCGCTTTTTCCGTATGCTCTCATGGTATGGCTGAGGCTGCCTAGGTACTAAGCAATTTGACAGACACCAAAAAGAAGCGATTGACTTTATGATCCGCCGAGAAACCGGTCAATTGACCCCTTCTATATCCCTTTGCAAAACACAGACCGACCAAAATGGCAAAGTCCTGTAAGCGGAAGAAACCTTAGTACATTTCTTCAACTTTCTAACATGCTCAATGCAGGTTTTCGCATGCAATCGCGGGAAAGCCCATTCCGCAACCGTTAGTTGGCCCCTTTGGTGGAATTCTAGCCGAAACAATGGGTCTAGGCAAAACAATAAGCACGCTATCGACAGTTGTCAGCAACCTTGGACATGCAAAAGAGTGGGCCATGAGAAAAGTGGATGATGGAAGACCTCAAAAACGACGGACAAAGGCAACGTTAATCATTCTTCCTAATGAAGGTAAACTGAAAACCAAACTTTAATGATTAATTGAACGAATTATTCTCACTACCAAAGCTCTCATGGATCAATGGCTGGATGAAATATTCAAGTATGTACTGGCAATACGCGTAAATGTCTGCATTAATGTTGATTATGCTGACTTGCGGTTAGAAAATTTGCACCAGGGACATTTGCAACTGCAAATATCATGGTGGAGCACGGAAATGCCAGGCCTCAAGTTTTGAGAATTTTGACATCGTCTTGACTACCTACGGGATCGTCAAAGCTGATTTGCGCGATAAAGAAAGTTTCATATTTCAGCACCACTTCTTTCGCATTGTTCTGAACGAAGGTAAAGCGACCAAAACACACATACACAGTCAATATCAATGGTAACAAGATTTATGCTCAGCACATTGCATCAAAGGACGAAATACGAGGACTCATCATGCAACATGCAAGATTTCAGCAGCAAGACGCTGGTGCCTTACTGGAACCCCCAAACAAAATAGCCTGGACGATCTAAGTGCACTGGTATCTTTTCTTCGTGTTCCACTGCTTGAAGAAACAAAGATATTTCGGTCTCACATACTTAATCAGATCTACAGCGCAAGTGATGATTGTTTCGAAAACCTTCGTTTGCTCCTTGGATTCATCTTCCTCCGTCGAAATGCAACCAATGGCATGCTCGTGGAACCAACAATCAAATATCCTGAAGTTGGATTTGGCCGTTGAAGAAAAGGAAGCTTATGAAAAAAATATTGGAGTATCATGACCGAGCCATGAATCTACATGTTAGTAGAAAGGGCCCAGCAGAAAGAAGCAGCATTGCTTTTCAAGCTCTTTTACAGTTGAGAATATTTTGCAATAACGGGCTTTACAAGAGCAGGGATCCCAAAACCCCTACAACTCCATTCGATGTTGAAGAGTATTTCAACTTTTTGCGACAATCTGAGAAAGCCCAGTGTGTCTACTGCAATAATGAAGTTCTCTTTCTCATGGAATCTGAGCTCCGCGACACTGCAGTATTCACTAAATGCCTTCACCTAATCTGTGGTGTCTGTTCCAAAGCCGCAAGAAGATTCGGTACATTGAATTCAAACCAATTGGAATGCCCCTTATCACAATGCTCTCAACCTCCAGACCAGTTGGGAATTTTACAAGTTGACCATCTTTCACGGAAGGGTCATTCCTCGGCTAATCCAAACCTTCTTCAACCTTCAGACGGGAAGTTCTCGACAAAATTTCGTGCTTTTTTGAGAAACATCCGCACCCACATTCCTCAAGAGAAAGGGTAGATATATTACTATCCATTCTCGTCCGCTCCAAGCTAACATTTTTATAGGATCGTCTTTTCAGCATGGACCAAAAGCCTGGAGATTGTTGCGCTGATGCTTAGTAAGGAAGACATCGGCTCGGATAGTGATATATGAGCCCTCGAAATAGTGTATACTGATTTCAGCTGGCTTGAATCTTAGATGTTGATGTCATTCTATATATAACTTCAAACACTTTCTTTGCTTGACCCTAGCTAATTTTTTGGGGATCAACCATGCCAGCTGAAAAGCAGGGATCACCCCCAATCTAAATCAATTGTCTTCCGTTTGGTTGTCAAATTCTTCCATAAGCCAGCCTATGTTTCTTTTTGCCTGCGGATCGACTCCTGTTGTCGCTGTTCTTTATTTCTTTCATTATTTTTTCTTCATTTAAGAATAAGCTAAATCTTTATCTATCGATTCGCAAATTCATCACCACAGTAAACGCTTACAGTCCACAGTAGTGCTGCGTAGAGTTCGATGGCGTTATACTCCCGAGGCCCGGAGTTCGGAGTGGGATCAACGATCACCCGGCTCGGCGTACAAAAAGACAAAGCTCCGATGACGGCCAATCCTCGAAGTCAGGAAGCAACTTTGAACAAATCACAATGGCTGCTGCTCGTACTCTTCGCATTGGTAAGAGCTATTCTGGCGTCTGGAGTCCTGCCTGTGGTGAAATTGAAGCTAATCGGCCCCCGCATAGGTCTCATCCCCGGTGACGGCATCGGACGGGAGGTGATCCCGGTACGTAATTATCGCACGAGCAAGACCAAAACAGAATCAATTCGCTGACCATAGCCTCAATTGCTGGGAAACAGGCCGGTCGTCGTATCCTGGAGTCTCTCCCCGCATCGCTGGGCCTGAAGTTCAGCTTCGTCGACCTCGAGGCTGGTTTCGATACCTTCCAGCGCACTGGTTCCGCTCTGCCCGACAAGACCGTCGACACCCTCAAGAAGGAGTGTGATGGTGCTCTCTTCGGTGCTGTCAGGTAAGTCAAGATACTGAAGTACCCATTGCACCTAGCAGATTGCTAACCTTGACACGCCCCTTAGCTCCCCGAGCACCAAGGTCGCTGGCTACTCGTCTCCCATCGTTGCCCTGCGCAAGAAGCTCGACCTTTACGCCAACGTGCGTCCCGTCAAGACCACCGCTGGCAGCAGCAACGGCAAGCCCATCGACCTTGTCATCGTCCGCGAGAACACCGAGGACCTGTACGTGAAGGAGGAGCAGACCAAGGACACCCCCGAGGGCAAGGTCGCCGAGGCGATCAAGCGTATCTCCGAGCGTGCCTCCTACCGCATCTCTAACATCGCCGGTGAGATCGCTCTGCGTCGCCAGAACATCCGCTCCACCTCCTCCATCGCCTCGGTCCACTCCTCTCCCATGGTGACCATCACCCACAAGTCGAACGTCCTGTCCCAGACTGATGGTCTTTTCCGCGAGACTGCTCGCCGCGCGCTCGCCGCCGAGAAGTTCTCCTCCATCCACGTTGAGGAGCAGATTGTCGACTCCATGGTCTACAAGCTTTTCCGCCAGCCCGAGTACTACGATGTCATTGTTGCCCCCAACCTGTACGGTGACATTCTGTCTGACGGTGCTGCTGCCCTTGTTGGCAGTCTTGGTCTTGTTCCTAGTGCCAACGTTGGTGACAACTTCGCTATCGGTGAGCCTTGCCACGGCAGCGCTCCTGACATCGAGGGTCAGGGTATTGCCAACCCCATTGCTACTCTGCGCAGTGTTGCTCTGATGCTGGAGTTCCTCGGCGAGGAGCCTGCTGCTGCTAAGATTTACGCTGCCGTTGACGGCAACCTGGATGAGGCTAAGTTCCTGTCTCCCGATATGGGCGGCAAGGCTACTACCCAGCAGGTCCTTGACGATGTGCTGAAGCGCCTGTGAGAAACTACTGGTAAATAAATGATAGGTGCTTCGAGGTGGAAGCTCAAAAATTAGTTCCGTTTTGCGTGTATAATCAATGATTCTTATGCGAATATACAAATTCATGTTCGATACTAGATCAGGCCTGGTGTAGACAACACATCCACTTGAAGGGACAGCCAGGATATGACAACTGCACACCTATGCTGTTGGGTCAAATTTAAGTTAGGATTCAAAGCTTCAAGGTGATTCTCATAGAATAGGCCGGGGCTGTTCACATTCATCCTGCAGTGGAAGGACATTGGAAGAGAACCCTGATTATTGTGAGAATCCCCGCCAAGCAGATGGTGTATAGTTTTTCCAAATTATAGAATCAAGACAAATTGATGCATTTATGTTTTACTTATACGCCTGAGATCAATTGAAGCATAATTCAATAATGAATTCCAAGGCTGTATTGTTTCTCTGTTGTATTAAGGTTACCGGAATAGGCTTGGTTGGTCTCTCTCCGCACATATATGATATGACAAAGATCTCAGATGTATATCAATAAATAATAATTCTGATGCCGATCTTTCGAAAATGTTATAATTCATAATCCTCGTGTCGTTATAACGTGATAGTAGCTATAAGGGAAGCGAAATAAGAGACATGATCGGCGTTGAATATATTGAACGGACCATATAGTCTCATTGCGAGGAACGGGCTCTCGTTCTTTTTATACCGAGGAAGGTCTTATAAAAGGTATTCGAAGTACTCTGGTGGGCAACTCCCCGATACAATCCACCATTCGTGACCGTGCTGACAGAACATGAAGTAACTAATGCACTCAGTCAGTAAGCTTTCGTCGATTGATCATTATTAGTATGTTCATACCCTCTCCTTGGCCGGTCTTGCCAGTGGCAATTTAACATCCAAATCATCATTTCAACCCCCATCTGCATAAGGGCCTTGGTCATATGCGTTGCCAAGAGCACGGAACCCTTGACCTCAACAATCGCCTCGGGTTGGCGAGATTGATCATGGCCTTGTAACTGACCATCATGAACTGCCATAATGGTAGCCACATAATGCATATCTTTTTGTCTGGAATAGGAAAGTCGAGCTTTTTGACAAGGAAATCAGTAAGGAGACCCATCTCCCAGCGAAAGCGTATTGTTGCGTCAAATTTAGAAGCATCCTCTTCATATTCATTGCGCTCGTAGTAAGCACGCATTCTACCTCTAATGGATGGTATGTAGCCTGCCTCCCAGTCACCAGGACATGTCTGACTGAATAACCTAGCCATTGCCTGAATGCGCCCATGCGCTATGCTAGACGTCATCTCATCAACGACGGCTTGAGCACCACCAGTTTTTGCAGGATCGCTATCAAGGAAATTCGAATTCTTCGGGTCAAGATTTCTGTTTTCTCAAGCTTGACTGTGGTCCTTGGGTTATAATCAAGAAATGTTTCTATAGAGGACTGGAGCAATAGGATATTAGAAATCTGAGTCATAGTTCTTCACTTGAACGGTAAATGGGGATACAATCGAAACCTCGTCTCCTTTATGTAAAGGTTGGTCGAAGTATCCTTATTTTGGTGACGCTGCGAATTTCATTCGTAAGAAGGATCAAATTCAATAGTAGAAGCAACTCCAGGATTCTTAGAAGGTGCTTTAGGCGACTTGAGCGTTCAAAAAATGGTAGAAAGACGTTTTCGTCGCATCTGCTCCTGAATTCGGGAAAACCTCATGGAATGGCAATCCAAAGGAGCCTTTAATTTTTGGGTCCCCTTTACCTCGTCGTGAAATCGACATTTTCTCTGTTGGTATCGGTTTCTCATTCGGCGCCGGCTTTTGCCATCGTGTTATCTCCACCATTGTTATCATCACCCGCACTGTCAATGTGATAATGACCGTATTGCTGAGCCATAAATCCATATCTTCAATGAGCTGCGGCTTCGTTTGGGTAAAACCCACTTCGAGAATAACTGTAGGCCATTGACGGAGTTCCTCAGGCCCCTACCCTCCATCTGCCTTCCTTTCCTTTCCATTTTCATCGCGCACATCGTGTGTCCCCCATATGATCGGCAGTTTCTTTGCGATGTCTTTAGCCCAATTTCTGAATAAACAGAGCCTGTGGGTACTCTAGCCCCAAATAGGAGATGCGTAAGCCAGTAGGCTGTTTGTCATGGAAAACAGCGGATAAGACCAAAACCAAGTATAGTACTCCCCGGTGGTCTGGTTCTTGAGAGCATAGCGGAGCTCATGTCCTAGGCTGTCCAGGATCGGTCCAAACGGGATAATGGGAATTGGAGATTTTGTGAAGAGGTTGAAGCTGTAAATATGTTGATTTGTTAGAAGAGGAAGACGGGAAGAGAAAGAAAATGGAGAGAGAGGGTTGATAGTCACATATTGATGGCCGGAGAAGCTGTGTAGTATATAGCAGGACGTGGAAGGAAGAAAGTACCTAGAAGATGTAACTTCCGGGTATGGAAGAAAAGAGAGAGAGAGAGAGAGAAGACAAGACAAGCATATTCTGATAAAAGTCCTTAAGTAAATGGAATTGCTCATATAACCTCTATACTCCAAGAGATAGAATAAATAAAGTCATGATCAGAACTAGTGAAAGTCAGAGAGGCTTGGGAAATTCAGAGTAAAGGAAAGATTCAAAAAAGACTGTTCATTAGAAATATCTTAAGTGCTAGCTACTAGTGTCCCGGGTATTAAGCCCCCCCCCCGGGTCTGGGTCCAATTACAAGGATCCTCCATCCACCCCCCCCCATTACCTGCCTTGTCGCCGGGCGACCCTTGCCTCAAACAGAGCCCCCAGGCTCGCCGAGGTCGGACCCACCTCCTGGGCGAGGCGCAAGGCAGCAGCCTGTCCGTTGCGAAAAGCAACAGACAAGACCACCACCAAGTACACCTCCCCAGTGGCCCGGTTCTTCAGGGCGTACCGGAGTTCATGGTTGGGGTCATCCATGATTTGGAAGAAAGGGAAGTCGTATCCAGGCAAATTCAGGCAGAGGTCTATAACAATTTTTAGATCAGAAATATCCCAAGAACGAAGAATAAAGCGATAAGAAAGGTAAGGGTAATTTCTACATACCAGTGGAGTTCAACTCCGCGTTAGCAAAGTCGAAAAAGTATTGGACACCTCCGAAAAAACAGAAATTTTCACGGTTCTTCGCATCGTGGAAGAACTCCTTACGATCGGCGGCATTGTCAGGAATACCCTGCACGTTGCGAACTTTTTGTCCGATCTCAGTGTCCGACCCTTCCAGGACGAGGGTGTGTTGGTTGAGTTTTTCAGCCGGCAACGGGCTCTCCACGCCGATGCGGAACTGTGACATGCTCGAAAGGGCGGGGCTGTAGATTGAAGAGGTGGACCCCTTCAAGTTGTACTCAATTGACTTCTCGAACTTCCGCTTGGTAAATTTGGACATCGTGTTCCATGTCTTGGGGATCTTCTCCTCGATTGAGTGACTGAAGTAATTCCCGAACACCAGATCGTTGCCATTGACGTCGCTATCAAAGACGATTGACAATGCAATCGACACTTTGTCCCCCTTGTGTAGAGGGTGATCAAAGTACGCCGAAGTCGGCGGGTCTGCCACAAAATCAGGCGCTGTTTATAATGTTAGTACAATTCTCGCAAATGTAGCATATTGAAAACATACTATTGTAATTTTGGATCTTGACAGCGACATTCGCGGACGCCAACATCCCAAAGACGGTAGTGACCGGTCCATTCACGTGCGCAATCTGGTGGGTTGGGACATGATCATCATCGCCGATGGTAACCTGGAGAGGGTATTGGATGCCCGCATTGGGGTGAATAGGAGTGAAATGCATGATAGTGGTGTTGATAGTAGAATTGGAAATGGGAGGAAACGGATGGAACAGAAGATGATAGGGAGGATGCTTGAATGAGCAAGAACGAAGCAGGAACCGGCAGTTGGAACGGCAGACGGTAGAATGAGGATGCTTGAACGAGCAAATACGAAACAGAAAATCCGGAATTGGAACTGCAGATGATAGGAAGAGGATGCTTGAGCAAGCAAAAACGAGATAAGAGGGTAAGAACTGCAGACGGTAGAGCGAGGTTGTTGAATGAGCAAGAACGAAACAGAAATCGGCAGTTGGAATTGCAGATGGTAGGACGAGGACGCTGGAACGAGCAGAACGAAATAAGAGGGTTGGAAGAAGAAAGAAAGAAAGAAGGGAGAGGGAGGGATTAAATAGAACTTCCTGTAGCGTCATGAGACCTCATGTTCAGGTTAGGGTAGGAGAACTGGCCCTAATTTACCAATAGAGGTCATGAACGGGGCTGATGGGGGCAATGAGTGGATGAGAGAGACCGAGATTATTACCAGATTGAGACATGACCCCCTTCTCACTGCTTTGTGCGCTGCTTTGTTGTGATTTCTCCTCATTAGTGCTGCTTTTTACTATTCCGGTGGGTCACCTGTCAAATAGAGTTAATTAGGGTTTGGCGTGGGAAACCCACTATCAAAATGCTTATTTCTTTGTGGACCCTTATTCAGCGCTTTAAGGCTTCTCCTAGGCATACTTTTGCAATTAATCCTTGGCGAGGGCTCAATCTAGGGTTGCTTTCTATGAACGGTTTTGGGTTTTAACCTGAAGATACTATTGGGCATACTACTGTTCTCCACCGTCAACACTATCTCCAAGCTACGTCCTACGTAAGAGTCCAATTAAACCCACTCATTTCAACCTGCTTTCTATTCTTATAGGATTTCATGGGCAAAACAATACCATCTTATTGATGTGGGTTGTCTGAGGCTATGATATCATAGCCACTGATCCCAGAATCACGATTGGCCCAGCGGCTACGCAATTTCCGTGTCAAGTCCCCTGCGCCCCAGGATTGTGGGTGATGTGGACAATGCGATAATAGTATAAACCCTTAAAGGCTTGGCATAGATATAAAGGTGGCAGGGGTCGCTGGTTTGCAATTAAAGAGCCATCGTTCACAAAATTCACGAACCGAAACACGAATCTTGAGCTCAATTCTTCAATACACACGATGGAGTCCCCCGAGCACTCACAAACAACCACCATACAAAAGAACTCAGAAGCAACTATATTGGACCAATCTCAGCTCCAAAGGCTCGTGGCTATTGACCAGCCTGTCACACTCAAAATCAAGTTCAACTGGGGCTGGTTCAAGTCCCTCGTTTCGGATATCAACAAACCTGACGGACCCCCCTCTACATCATCAAATACAAGCCGTTCTCCCAAAAGCAGCTCGTCTACAATTCCGCCCCCACAAACAATGTCATTGGTACCGGTGCCCTTCACGTGGTCAACATCGACGCAGACTACGAATACCGCGGCCGAAAAGTCACTCTTGTGGCCCAGAAGCGGTTTCGCACGCTCTACACCCACCGGTTTGGCCTCCTCAAAACCCCCCCCCCTAAAGGCCAATCTGCAGTGATGACATGGACCGGTGATGTTGGTGCTTCGATGTGGGATTTTGTCTGCACCGATGAGCAACACATGCCTATTTCCAAGTTCGCCGCAAGACTTTGGGGTATGAAGAAAATCGGCCAAATTGAGCTGATGAGTCCGTTATCGCACGAGGAGGTTTTGAGGAATGAGATGCTCATCACTGTAATGACGTTGGCGTATTGCATGGTCGTACGCATCTTCAGCTTGCTTGGTTCCATCTTTGGGGATCCTGGTCACGACAAGAAATACAAGCCCAAGCCCCTGCCTGTGGATAATGGCAGGGCTTCTTCGGACAGTATTCCACAATTGTCTACCGCGGTTACTGATGGTCAGGCAGACCTAACACATCAGCAGCCGCATTCTGACCCTTATGTTGAGACCGCTACTGGGACCGCTAACCAGTCTGCTGTCAAGTGATATGGTCCTCCGGTGCTCAGTTTGTGGCCCTACATCTTGAATTCCCATTACATTGATAATTTATTTGCCTCCTCTTCCTTGTCCGTACAGAACTATCTAGAGATTAGTATTATGCTATCATTAACACAGAAAGAAAAGACTTAGAGGGCAGTGTGGCCATAAACGACTTCGTATGTGAATGAATGAATTTGTATTATGTATATGCAACCGTGTATAAGAAAGATCTAACATGACGGGATAGGAGTAGGTATCAACAAAGGAAATAAACGACAAAAAAGTTCTTAAAAATTAACAATATTAGACGTTGGCAGGCCAATATCTGAAATGTCTTCGCTCTCCAGGAGCTCCTCTCCAGTAAGGATCCCAACGCCACTATCCATGCGCCTTCGCTCCTTTCCCCTCCCCATCTCGATATCAACAAAGCGCGTCATGCTGACCGGCGTGATAGGCTCACTTCCTGCGACCGTGGTACCATCAGACATGAGATCGTCAGACTTGAGCTCCCAGTTAGCCGCGCGAACCTTGGCTCGACGACGTTCAGAGCTGACGGTCTCTTTCATATGAGCAAAGGAGCGCGCCTGTTCGGCCGCCCATTCATTCAGCAGCTCATCACGGGCCTCCAGCTCAATTTGCAATTGCTGCTCGAGGCCATTGTTTATCTGGCGGAGGCGTTGAGCCTCCGACCGAATGGCATCGAGAGATGTGGCGAGTTTCGAGATACGCACGCTCAGGTAACCCGTTTCTTGGGCATGTTTTTGCTCATCTTGTGTTTTTTCTTGCAGGGCTGTCTGGTGCTCTTTCTCCAGAGCATCGATCTGGGCTGTGAGGTCAGACGCACGAGTGTGGTTCCTCTCAACAATTTCCTCGAGTTGGCGGATGCGAGATTCATACTCGGAAGCGGAGAACTCGGCGTTCGATCGCTGTTTGCGTTCGTGGGAAACTTGCTCTCGGAGAGCAGAAATTTGCGCGCGGTACTTTGATTTTATTGCAACGTTCTCATCCTCCATTTTGCTGACCAAATCTTCGAGACCCTTCACATCTTTGTGGTACTTTTCCAATGCTGTATTTAATCTGTCAATCCCAACGGTCTTCTCTTGGTCTTCGTTCTCGAGGTCTTGCATCCGCATTCTGGTGTGAAGCATGTCTCCTGCAGAGGATGCAATGGAATCCTCGAGGCTGCCGATTTTCTCTGCGGCTGCTTCATATCTGTATAATAAGTTGTCGAATTGGCCACGGAGGGCTTTTTCGCGACTCAGTGAGCCGTGGTGATATTTGCGCTCTGATCCGAGCTCTTTCGCCAACGATTTCACTCGTTCTACCAGGGCACATAACGTGGCTTTCCCATCCCCGAGGGGTGCATCAGCTGTCTCTCCTGGCACAGCACGCTCGAGCTCAAGGCGTGCAGAGCGGAATTGGCTTCTGATATCAGAGAGCACATCATCCATGCTATTTCCGGAGAAACCCAAGCTTGAGCACTCTTGGCTGATTCCTTCAAGAGTCTTGGTGGCATCCGATGCGCGAGATAAGGCGGCCGTCAGCGTGGCCAGAATATTCTCGACGAAATCAGGAGGTGGAGACAATTTGCGGAGACTTTCACCCAATTCAGAGTTCTCAAGAGTAGACATTTGTGAGCGGCATGCGTTAAACAAGTCTAACTTCTCGTTTCTCGCGGCCTCCAGGTCGAGGGTCAAGGTTTGCATATCGGTATCTTCATGGGTATTCTCCAATAGTGTCTGAACGGTGGCATCATCGTCCGGGCCATCGAATAGACCAAGCCTTTCTGGGCTAGGCGGGTGGATGTTCCGTCGACTTCGGAAGACGGGTGAATTGGAAGAGATGATGGCACTCTCATTGAGCATGAATGTGTCCCCATCATTTTCAACAGACGATACACGCTCATCCAAGCTCCGGTGCGAGGTTACGGAGACCCCATCACATAGCAACGTGGTCTGCTCTTCGACCTCTCGAGCTCGAACCTGAGAAGACATCCAAAAAGACTCATAAGATGGTAATTGGTCTTCTGGAGTTTCCCAACTCTGCTTCAAGGAAGTCAACTGCTGCTGCAAATTATCTCTCTCCCGAATCAATGTTGCCAGAGTTTTCTCAAAAGTCGCAACCTCGCGCTTCTCACGCTGAATGCGGTTGGTTTCATCGCTCAGCCCGATTCGTCGGATCCTCCGCTTGGTACGCGTGTCCAGGATCTGCCGCAGAGGAGTGAACTGTACAACACGCTCCGATGATGTCTCATCAAAAGGCTCCAGCGGGTCGAAGGATCGTCGAAACCGAGGCGTTGGGGCCGAACGGCGCCGGGCTTTCCGGCTAGGCGTGCGGTCTCCAGATCCCGGCAATCCAGCATCAAATGAAGTTCGCTGCATAGCCGGCGTCAAACCAGTCGAGCAGCTATCATGATCAAGAAGTCGAGGACCTGGATCCGAGAATCGCACTCGCTTCCTCGATTTCTTCGGTGTGCTAACTGCACGCTTTGGTGCAGGAGATGCAGTAGTGGTAGTGTGCTCAGAACATCCCGACATACTCAATCTTGTCCGGTGCGACACGGGCGACGAGCTCCTCGAGTTAGAAACAGAGCTGTTTCGCCTCTTTCTTACTGACTGTCTGGTCTCCATATTGTATGAAGGGCTTTCTTTGGAGTGAAGACTAGTAGGCAAATTGAGAATAAAGATGTCGCCAAAGTGCGGCTATTGTTATTAGTGGGGGAAAACAAAAGAACCTAGGATAAATAGGACGAATAAAAAGAAAAACAATGCAGCTTGAGAAAAATCCCATTGGCCTCGAGGCGTTTATAGATCACAACATAAACAAACAATTAGTGGGTCCCCGCAGGCAGCAGAGCCGTTCGGCGCGTCCCTTTGTTCCCGATCCGGCGTAAACAAGATGCTCCTTTGGGACATCACGTGTCTTTTGCTGCTCGAAGACGCGATATGTTTCATATAATAATTGTCGTACGTTTTGTATAGTTCTCTTGATCAAGGTTCTTGAGCTCTGTGTACACATATGCTACGAAGGGGGCAGATTTGGCAGGTTTGGTGTAGCAGTCACAGGTCACTTCTACCTGACACAGGAGATATTTAGGTGGATCATGTAGACCATTAAACAAGGACTAACGTCTAACGTTCATTACTCTGGAATGGAAACTCCAGACACCTCCTGGCAGATCTTTAACAACTCATCCTGCTTCTCCACATTACCAGCTCCAGGATGTGTCGACTCTTCCCCCCTTGTCGTGAAGAATGCTCCACTCTTCAGACTTGCCAATTTGCCTTGTCCAATAGCCCACTCCGCCAATGCCCGAGCCGGCTTATCCATCCCTCCAGGAGCCATGGAGCCTCCCATCTTGGTCCTAACCCAGCCAGGATGCATGCTCACAACCTGAATATCATCCCATCGCCGAGAAAACGCATTAGCTAACATCACATCATGCAACTTGCTATCACTGTACGAGTGGGACTGTGTCACATTGCGTAGAGATGCATCACCACCGTAGTGGGAATCCGAGCTCATATAGAGTAGCCGTGATGTAGGCTTATCCATCAAGCAGGTGAGAATGTATGGTGCGAGTGTGTTGACCGAGAAGACGGCGGAGATCTTGTCTGCGGTGATTTCTCGACTGGATGTGGCGCCGTAGCCAATACCTGCGTTGTGAATGATCGTGTCGAAAGGCCCGCTTCCTTTGGCTTCTTGTGCGAGTTTCTTGGTCTCGGAGATCGAGCGGAGGTCTCCGACTAGTACTGCTTCGGCTTTGGGTACGGCTTGGTGGGTTGAGGCAGCACGCTCTGCGTTTCGTGCGTGAAGAACGACTGAGTGGCCCTGATCAGCCAGAATCTTGGCTGCGGCTTGGCCAATGCCGTCGCTAGAACCAGTAATGAAGATGCGCGCCATTTCCATGGAAATTCGATGATACGAAGGCTTTGGTTCAAATGTTCGCAGTGTCCGTAAATGTGTATGTGTTGTATACCTGGGCAGTGCCTAATGATTGTAAGAAGAATCCAAGTTCTTGTTATGCATAAAAATGTGTAAAATATATCGCCGGGCGATCCATGGATGATATCATAGAATACTTGAAACACGACTTCCCATGAAAGGGTGACGTCAAGAACCCAGACGAAAGACATATGTATCTTCTCTCATCCTATAAGACTTGAAATGAATAAGATAAGTATTTCCCATCATAACTTGTTTTCCATTTGCTGGAAAGTTAACGTTATCTCTTATCGGCCCCACGCAAAGCGATATCGCTTTGAATTGCTGCGCTGTCTGTCGGCATGAACAGATCTAGCTTGACGCCTAAGCTTGAATTAGTCTGGCGCGATATCTAGTTCAACCTGCATGCAAGCCAAATATGATTTTTCAGCGCACTTATAAGTAATGTCAGCCGCGTTACTGCAGGCGGTCGAGCAACCAGCAGCTGCATCTGCATCCACATCTGCCCTTGCCCTTTCTTGAAACGAC
Organism: Penicillium lividum; assembly: GCA_028828245.1. Lineage (NCBI taxonomy): Eukaryota > Fungi > Ascomycota > Eurotiomycetes > Eurotiales > Aspergillaceae > Penicillium > Penicillium lividum. The sequence goes on from JAQJAG010000003.1 coordinate 1,413,059, forward strand.
CTGATGATATACACAATGGGAAGTGTGGTACCTGTCCAGGAGGTATGTTTGCCGAGAGATTGAGACCCAGTCCACACAGTCTGGCTCTAGCTTCATGGATATTTTTGCTAACCCCGCGGGCCTCCCCCGCTACAGTCGAGCGACCGCGGGTTCAAGGACCATGAGAAGCTGGTAGACCATATTCTCCATGATCGACGGGCCCAGACAGCCGAACACTCTTCTATCCTTGATAAACTTCCCGCCGAGATCATCCACGAGATATTTTCCTATCTGTCCGCTCGAGACCTTGGTCGCGTGTCTGCAAGCTGTAAAGTGCTTGCCGAGCATGGCTCCGACGACCGACTATGGGCCAACCTGGTCAACTCCCACCTGCCTACACCAGTCCTCGATCCGGGAGTTTTCCCATCCTTCAGACGCCTATATCTCGCCCATTTACCATACTGGTTTATCCCCCAGTACAAGATATGGTTCGCGGACAACGAACACACGGGCAACTTAATTCTGGCTCGCTATGACAACCGAAGAGGCGTGATTGACGCCTTCCGATTGCTGGCAGATCGAGGCAACCCTAACTTCCAAATCTGGCAGTCGAACCCCGATGTCATGATTCAGTCGTTCGACCCCAAAGTTTTCTTGTGGCTGGATGACGCTGTCTTGGATCTCAGAGACGTAATGCCGAAGGATCCCACGCCCGATTGGCACAAGTGGAAGATGGAACGTACAATGTCAATCTCTGGTCAATTGGATGTTTTCAGCTCGCTCTTGTTGTGCGAGAAACCAGAAACGCCACTACTTATTAACCAAGGACCAGTGTGGCCCCCGTTGACCATCCCTAGCGAGCACCGTATTCGCAGAGCGAACCCTCGACAGAAATTGTCGAATCTTGAATACTTCTCGCAAGCCTCGGAGAGAGCGTTTCGCATTAGGAGATGGGCTCATTTCAATGTGATGGACAACGAAATTCGGACAACGTATGCTACTCTTGATCCGAGCTTGTATATGCCGACCACAGAGAAACCATACCAAGGAATCTGGGTTGGAGATTACTCAGCCCATGGCTGCGAGTTTCTTTTGTTTATCCAACGAGGCGTAGGAGGCGAGAACCCAGAGCAACAGGATGGGAATTTGATTCATAGCGGAAGCCTGGAAGCAGTCAAGCTTACAGGTGACCCGAATGTTCCCCGTGGTGCCATTTCATTCGTGGCCCATGACATTGGCCCTGGAGGTCTCATCCGGGTTGACGACAAGGAACCGTTTGAAAATGCGCGTATCGTGCGGAGCTTGGGACATGTTGCTGGTATTGGCTTCCAGGATGGTAAGTTATTCTTGTCTATTTTTATCCTTGAACGTGGATCTCTAACTTCTTATATTCAGACACGTTCATTACCTCCCAACTCATTCTTATTTCCCCGGATACTGTAGCGCACTATTGGGAGGAAATGGGCCACGTCTCCTACTACCGCCGAGTGGATATTGATGCCCTCATCCGGATATGAATGGCGTTAGAATCTTGCATTCAGCTCATTGTTTATGGCCATTGATTTCCTCCATACCCCTTTAAGTTGCGTTTAGTTACCTAACACCAAGTGCCCTCCACCCCCAGTACGGCTAAATCAACACGAGTGTGTTTATCAAACCACCCCCCTCCCTCCATGGTGTTTGGGCAGTCAAACCCAACGCTATTCATGGCTCAAGTAGAGAGCCATCATTTATTAGTCGTAACGGTGACCCCTTGCGACTACTCGCACTGCGCCTTTGAACGCTCCGTGGCATCCCAGTCCAAATCAATACTTCTAAGACTTCATCAATGACCCTCAACCCAGCCTAGGAACCCAAGCTCATGATATAATATCCACCGAAAATAGGAGGAAATAGTTGATTGTGTATGGAGATGCTATAACACAGGCAGTGGACAGAAAGGTATCGCATAGAAGCCAAAGACGCCATAACTCTGAGCATGATGTTGAAATTGGAGGGAACAGCGGTAAAAGTAATAGCGCAGAGAGGAATTGGATCATCACTCGTCACCCTAGCCGTGAAATGGGGACCTGCTCAAGAGCCAATATGAGGGAAAGCGAGCCGGAGAGTCCAGCACTTCGAAACTGTACAAGACCACCAAGTATTGATTTGGCGATTCAAAATACATCTTGCCTCCCTAGGTGATGCGCAAATTCACAGCTGGAATTCAAGTCGAGGCACAAACAGAATTCAAAAGGGAATCAATCGTAGCTTGTTTCAGCGAGTCGTATATCTCCGTCTCGTCCGATTATCGTCGACGCTCGAACCAGCTGGAGGAGCCCATCACGGCAACTGACTGGTCCATGACCCACTCGCCGACACCAAGATAGTTATCGAACCACTTCTTGACTTCTTTGCTGTCAGAAAGTTGTTCGGTCTTAACACTGGGGCTATGGACGCCCCCGCACGCACAACCCGATGGGGTGGTGCAGAGGTCAACAGAGTTAGCTGATCGATCTTTTGTGTTTGATTGTGGAAGCATGTCCCGCTTGGGCAAAGGGCATGGAGCAAGCAAAAGAAACATGAAAAGGAAAGGAGGGGTTGTATTTACGTGAGGCCCGTGGAGCGCTTGACGCCAGCGAGGAAGGCGGAGACTATAGAGCGAAATTTTGTTTAGCTGAATGTCACGCTAAGATCTGGACCAAGAAGTAAACTCACAGAGGACCGCATCAAATGCGTAGTGGGTAAGACGGCCGAGCTATTGAAGTATCGGTCAGTCACGCCATGTTTATGGGTTGGAGGACCTCATGAAGCTCCCTGTCGGAAAACAAGACAAATTTATGGTCCTACCATGATTGAAGATTGGTATCAACACTTGGAGTGAGGAAAGAATGGCAAATCCAGGGCGACAAAAGCTGCTGTTATCTAAACTTAGACAGGTGATGCACGGCAGCAGACGGGGAAAGAAGATCACGTGGAGATTGGAATTCACATGACGTCGAGAAGCACCGCCACTCAGATTACATAATACAGCGCCACACTTCTTTATCGATAAGGCTGATCCCACCGAAAGTCCGTTTCCGTCAAAGGCGCTTGAATTGGGTGTCGCGATTTGTCACATTTTACTCGATAAAAAGGATCCAATGTACGCTGGGCAGGCCAGCACGGGCACCTCCGCTTTTTGTACTGGGGCTCTATCCATTTTTTTCCGTTTCTCCTTTTAGAGGTATATCCCGCCGTTGCCGATGGTAACCTTTCAGGGTACTCAAGGTAACGGTGGCCAAAATCTGGGTGAGGAAGCTTTACAGCTAGGAAATGGATTAGACTTCAAAAGAAACAACAATTGGCAGAATAAAGCTAGAAGAGAAAATACATTTATATGGTTTTTTTTTAAAAAAAGAAAATCCATCAATAAACAAGGAAATCAATTGAATTATAATAATTCTAGTTCAAATAGTTCCAGATGTCTACACCGGGGTGATTCTAGGTGAGCGGAGATAGTATCGGTGTCCAACATTTTCCAGGCCCCGCCCCTCACCCACTTCTTCTTCCTCTTCCCCTCCTCACCTTTCTTTCCCCATCTCACTTCTCTACTTCATAACCCCTTCTGCCATCCTAAATTTAATTAGTTTGTTCAGAACAAAATGGCGGCCAGCACTTCTCTTGACCACCTGTCCAACCGGATGAAGCTGGAGTGGCACTCCAAGCTCAACACTGAGATGGTCCCGGCGAAGAACTTCCGCCGTACCTCCATCATCGGTACCATTGGTATGTCCTCCGCAAAACCAACCCTCACGTCTCTTTTGATTGGAATTTTCTTGCATCAAATATCTTGATGATTGTCGTGGGAATTTTTTGCTAACACACAATTGCTGTTCAGGTCCCAAGACTAACTCTGTCGAGAAGATCAACGCTCTCCGCACTGGTACGGCCGTGGCCCGATAAATCCGACAGAAAATTGAGCGAAAACTGATAAGCATCATAGTTGGCCTGAATGTTGTCCGTATGAACTTCTCCCACGGCTCATATGAGGTAAGTGTTTCTCTTGACATCTTTGGTTCGAACCCCGAGGAACATTCATTGACTTCCGCAGTACCACCAATCTGTGATCGACAATTCTCGTGAGGCTGCTCGCGTCCAGACCGGCCGTCCCCTGGCCATTGCCCTTGACACCAAGGGCCCCGAGATCCGTACCGGTAACACCATCGATGACAAGGATTTCCCTATCAGCATGGGCACTGTGCTCAACATCACCACCGATGAGGCCTATGCCACCGCCAGTGACGATAAGAACATGTAGGACCCCATCGAGTCAAGAAGATTGCAAGTGAAGTGGAAGGCTAGAGCTGACCAAATTATAATAGGTACCTCGACTACCAGAACCTTACCAAGGTTATCTCGCCCGGTAAGCTCATCTATGTTGATGACGGCATTCTGTCCTTCGAGGTGATTTCGGTGGTGGATGAGAAGACCATCAAGGTCAAGTGTTTGAACAACGGCAACATCTCCTCCCGCAAGGGTGTGAACTTGCCCGGCACCGACGTAGACCTCCCTGCTCTCTCGGCGAAGGATATCGCCGATCTCAAGTTCGGTGTTAAGAACAAGGTCGACATGGTCTTTGCTTCATTTATTCGCCGCGGTAGCGATATCAAGCACATCCGTGAGGTTCTCGGCGAGGAGGGTAAGGAGATTCAGATCATTGCCAAGATCGAGAACCAGCAGGGTGTCAACAACTTTGACGAGATTCTCGAGGAGACCGACGGTGTCATGGTTGCCCGTGGTGACCTTGGTATCGAGATCCCCGCCCCCAAGGTGTTCATTGCCCAGAAGATGATGATCGCCAAGTGCAACATCAAGGGTAAGCCCGTCATCTGCGCTACTCAGATGCTTGAGTCCATGACATACAACCCTCGTCCCACTCGTGCTGAGGTTTCCGATGTTGCCAACGCCGTTCTCGACGGTGCTGACTGTGTCATGCTGTCTGGCGAGACCGCCAAGGGTAACTACCCTTGCGAGGCTGTCAAGATGATGCACGAGACTTGTCTGCTGGCTGAGGTTGCCATCCCCCACTTCAGCGTCTTCGATGAGCTGCGTAACCTGGCTCCTCGCCCCACCGAGACCTCCGAGTCGATCGCCATGGCTGCCGTCAGTGCCAGTCTGGAGCTGAATGCCGGTGCCATTGTCGTTCTCACCACCAGGTATGTTCCCCTGCCCGAACCCCGTCGAAAATCTGCATGTACTGACAAACTTCGCAGTGGAAGCACCGCCCGTCTTCTTTCCAAGTACCGCCCCGTGTGCCCCATTCTCATGGTCACCCGTAGCGAGGCTGCTTCTCGCGTAAGACTGCGCCCAAGACCCAAGATTGATTTCCATGCTAACCAGAATGCTTTCCCAGTATTCCCACCTGTACCGTGGTGTGTGGCCCTTCTTCTTCCCGGAGAAGAAGCCCGATTTCAATGTCAAGATCTGGCAGGAGGATGTCGACCGTCGCCTCAAGTGGGCTATCAACCACGGTCTCAAGCTCGGTGTTATCAACAAGGGCGACCCCATTGTCTGTGTCCAGGGATGGCGCGGCGGTATGGGCCACACCAACACCGTTCGTGTGGTTCCTGCCGAGGAGAACCTTGGCCTCGCCGACGAGTAAACGTAGCTTTCTAAAATGGTAAGCTGAACGGATCGATCACCGCTTCATCTTATCTCTTTTTTCCCCTTTTTTTTTGTTTATCGCTGGTGCGATGGTGGGACACATACCTTTGTTTTCCTTTTTACCTTTTGTTTTCTGTTCCTTTCAAGCCAAGTTCATTTCTGTTCTGCGATCTGGACCATCGCTGTGTCCCAAGGGGGTTAATGCATTGAACATGTATACATGTATGAGACGAATTTAATGCCTTCGGGTCAGGTGCGATGTTAGTTAGCCTAGACATTCTCCCTGGAGGAAAAGAGTTGAATAGACCTAGAATGTTGCTGCAGTTCTTCGTTAATTCCATTAGTCTTCGCTCAATCGTCACTTCATAGCGCGCGGGACATTTTCGGATAGCGCATCACTGAAGCCATTTGCCGTAGGCGCTTTCTGAGCATAAGGCTTGGTAAATTCACAAGGAGAAAAGTGCGAAAGAAGTAAAATGGAGAAAAGAGAGCGATTAGCCGGAGAAGCGACTCATGCGGGGAAGAGATCACGAAAACGCCCGAGGCCGAGACCGAGGCTCATGCATGGATGGCTGCATGGTCGCGCAATTGCGGCGGTGTGATTGCGTTGGACTTCACGGGAGTCACGAATCATTAAAATTCTAGGTCAAAATGAAGGATTGAAAAGATGTAACAAGTTTAGAAAAGATCAGATCAGATCCTTACTAACATTTTCCGATGACTGACCCGGTGGATTCCGATTTCTACCGAGATTTCGGGAGAGTGGAGGTCTGATGGGGACATCGATGGAATAGGTATGTATTTGGAATAGAGCATTGGTTTATGGCATGTAGAATGATCGTATATGGCTCAATATCATTGCTTAGAGATTATCTAGCGGTATGTGTGTGATGCCTCTATAATGCATGTGCGCTTCAAGGATGTGGAACAGATATGAGGCTCAAATGTCGTCAAATCATCAATCATCATGTAAAAGAAAGAAACAAAAGAGAAAATTATGAGGTAGAGCGCCTAGATATGGAAGTAGTGTTGTTGCAACTCATCTCTAAATGCTGGCTTCAGCATTCTCATCCATGTCCAACTCGGTTACATTGGACACCTCGCCTTGTGGGTGTCGATATATTGCGCTAGGTTGGAACTGATGCCAGCAGCTAAAACTCGAATCAATACCGAAGACTCCAACAATCAGAAATTGGAACAAAAACTTACCTCGGGGCTTGGAGGACATATCGGGCCATCGCCTCTCGGAACCGGCTTTTATACTCCCTGGGGCTGGTTACAGTCGGACGATTGCGACCACCACCAGCAAAGCCGCGATCCTTGATCCACGACTCAAGTTTCTTGTCCCAGGTGTAGGTCCGAATGCAGTCGATAATTCCCACAACCAATTCACTGCGCTTGTCATCAATAGCAATCATGAGCGAGTAGTCCATGACATCCTGGCGGCCGAGGAAAAGGGTGTCGTTCCACACGCTCTGGCTAAGCAACTTCTTGGAGTGCTCACGCGAGAACAAAGGTGTTTCGTAGATGAAATCTACCATGTTCTCATCTAGAAGCACTTCATCCCGTTCACCGGTGCTCTCAACCTTCCGGTTGCGCATCGAACCCTTGAGATCGAAGATGCGATTCGGCTTTCGGTCGTAGAACAAGTTCTCCATCAACAGCAAGAACCAGTTGAATTCAATTCCAGTCGCTGGGTTTTTGATGATAACCTGATAGAAACCAAACATTTTGGCAATTGCCGAGGGCAACTCGTGAAACAATGCCTCGGACATGATTTGGAAGTAAGCCGGGGCGAACTTGAGGAAGGCCTGGGTCTCAACGGGAGACAGAGATTTGAGGATGAACCGATCATCCAGCGTTTTCAAGAACAAAGACTTGGTTTTGCCACCTTTGGAGTCCCATTTTGCACAGCGAGAAAGTGATTCCACAATGCGATCAGCAACGCCGCATTTTTTACGAAGTGCATCAAATTGCTCGGCATAAAACACCTTACATAGCATCTTCGCCTGGCCTTCTTGAAATTGGTATTTTAAATGGGTTCCAGTTGGCCGCAACAGGGCGCGTTCAACTCGGGCCTCGCGGGCAACTTCAGGGTCATCTTCAGCTTCTGGCACGTTCTCCTCCATCTCATACCGTTTCTGAATGGTGGCCAATTTTTCTTTGTAGTCAGACGAGTCCAATGCAAATGCAACGAGAGAGCTCGGCTCATCTTCTCGTACAATGATATCACAGTCAGCGAAGACATGATCCAAAACACTGAGAGGGTAATCGAGAGCAGCCCATCCACTGGCAGAGCGCTCGGACCAGAAATTGGTCAACATCTTCAAAAGAGTTGTACGTTCGTGCTTGGCCAGATCCTTGAAATCCATGGAATCGTCTTCCGGGAGCATTTTTGTGTCTTCCTGTGAATCCACAGGATGAAGATCTTCGGCTGTAGCTCGCTCCTCGTCGCTAGGGCTCTCCTCTAGCTCAGTCTCAGACATAAGTTGAGAGTCAGAGCGGAAGATACCTCCAGACTCAAACGAATCAGGAGGCGTTTTGCGAGGATCAGCCTCTGGAGAAGGCTCTTTGGGGACGATCTGATCCGCGAAGCCCTCACTCATGCGACTTGATTCCTCCATTGGAAGCTGCGGTACAGACGGCGGAGATTCTTCTCCATCGACCGGGCGTTCCTCCACCGCTTCTCGGACGTTTCTGTAAACCTCCACGATGGGCTTTGAGGATGCCAATGGAAATGCACGAGACTGCGTGCTTAGAGCAGCTCGCTGGCGCCTCTCTTTTTGTCTCTCTTTTTCAAACTCGCGACTCAGTTGTTCAAAGTGTCTAGCTAGGTTTGACACGCGGGAGTTGTTCCGCCCCTTCGGTGTAGATCGAGGGATCAGAGAGTGTCCCGGGGTAAAGCGACCATTCTTGAGGGCTGTCAGACCGAGGCGTTCTGCGAATTTCTTTTCCGCTGTTTTATTGGTGTCACTTCTAATATCAACCGAGTTACTCGAGGAATTTGTCTTGAATCCTCCCGATGAGGAACTGCCAATGGACTTGTCTCTGAGAAGATGTGCAGGTTGAGACTGAGCACGCATCAATGGGGGAGAACGTGCTTTTCCTGCGCGCCTGAAAGCACCTTCGGTCAATCTTGGAATGGCCGATGGCCTATTTGGTGGGGTACTTGGTGAACGAGGCACCACACACTCCTTGAACTTGATGCTCTCATGTGAGGGCTGCGTTGACTTCGGCGACAGTGGCGGCGGTGATGCATCCAATGAACCTTCGCCGTCATTGGCCACAGGCAGAATATCTATCGTATCTGAGCGTGTCAAAGAATGGCCAAAGGTTGAGTTCGAATCAGGAGGCGATCGACCAGACTGGCCTGAAGGTACAGCTAGGTCGAGGTGTCGAACTTCCTCTTTTGAAACAGCTTCTTCTTGGGGAGAAGACTCGTTGCTATCAGCAGCATCTGCTCCCAGCAATGCGGCTTCGTCGCTAGGCGCTGCGGGCAACGGGGGCAACTCGATATCTTCTGTTGCATCCTCTCTGTGCTTTTTGCCTGCATGCTCCTCGACCACGGAGACCAAAACATTTTGAGCCTTCTCTGGAGAGAGCGTCATACGGCGTCGCATCCTTGGCTTTTCGTTTTCTTGAATGCTCTCATCTCCCGAATCGGTTGAGGTGTGCAAGGCATAGTCTGGGGCCACGGATGTGGCGTCTTTGTCAAGGAATATTTTCTTTAGCTGCAGGGTCGCAAGCCGCTTGATGTCCTTTTCAGATGGGAAGAAGCTTTGTTCAAACTCAGCAAAAGTGGTGTCCCATTCAACCACTTTCTCTTGAACAGACCGAAGGACTTCATTCAGGGGTATAATTTCCCAGTACCGAGAACCGCTGTATTTGTCCTGTAAGAGCCGGATCAAAGCTGCTTGATGTTCATTTGCCTTCTTGACCAGGCGATCAATCTCCTTCTTGCACTCATCGAGTAACTCTGGAACCACGCTTTCGACATTAATTCCCTTCAAACGTGCATGGACAGACAACATGAACTTGCTTAGACGTCTCTCGGTCCGCAAGTAAACCTCATTTCTGAGCTTCAAGTCATTGTCCACTTTCCAGGTTACACGTGGTCGGGGGACGATGACCTCAAGCAGATGAATGGTATCATACTGAATTCGAAGCGCAAGATCTTTGAAACCGAAGTAACGCAGATGATCCCGCTGCAGATCGTGAGGGCAAGCTCCAGCCCGAGCATGTAGATTCCTTCCCCAGAAAGACACTTCCAAGTACTTGCCAAATGAATATTTCCATGTATTCTCTGACATTTGCGTGACTTGAGTCTCATGGCCACAAATCTTGCAGCAACTCCACATAAGCACTGTATCTTGCATGCCCCGAATTTTTGATGGATAGGGCTGGACAAGAACGCTGATTTGTGCATCACCATGAACGTACTGTCGATGGTGCTCAAACATACGCTTCTCGCAACCATTAGCTACACAGACAGCGTTGGCTGTATGGCAGAGTTCTTCGACATATTGCCCAATTGTGCAATCAGGTTCAAAAATCCCTTCGTCGCCATGCTCGTTGTAAAACTCCAAAGCAAAGGTGTCAGGCCCGGAACAGGGAATCGACGTTGTAGTGCACACAAGGCTGTAGAGAACAACAATGTTCTGATGCGCGTACGGATCAAACATGCTGGAGCATCCCGATACATAAGCCTCCCATTGCCGCTTTTGTGTCTGATAGTGATAGAGGACTCTGTCATATTCTGCATCATGAGCTGCCCGTAATACTTCTTTGACCTGTGGAGGTGCATCGTTGGGAGATTCGTGAACCATCTCGGGAGTGATAAGAATGAATTTCTGCGGTTTGGCAGCCGTCTCCTCAGCGCCTTGTTCAGGGTGTCCAACTTGGTCACGTAGCCGCTTCAAGTAGGCTAGCCGTCGCTCCATCTCTCTGGTACGCATGAGCAGATAGGGGGTTTCAAACTTGACAAAAGGCGACGCTGACAAAATCTTTGTATTGTGATCATGAATCATGTCGTCGAAGTATGTTGGCATTGGGACATCGTCCGGAACATCGATGGCATCAGTGGTTGCAGGTGCTTTACTTTCCAAATCTTCGGTAGACTTTTCAACCGTAGTCGGAGAAAGTCCCGACTCTGTCAAAGACGAGTTGCCTCCAGAGGTGGCGACATGACAGTTGCTCTGATCTGCCCCTTCATTTTCCAATTGCTTCACATCATCGATAAATGATGTTGGAAGCTTGGCAAATTCATCTCTCATCACGCAAGTCTCAAGCCGGAGATTATACACAACGTAGACCATAAACTCCGTAATCTCTTTCACCTTTGCGAGGACTTCTTCGTTCCCACCCCGTAAAACGATCGTGCACCCAAGTTCCTTTGGACAACCGGAGATATACATGTATGTCTTCTTACGCCTAGAATAGACATATGTTTTTACATCAAAACTGATGCAATCGCTATGCAAAGCGGTGGTCAAAAGCTTGTCCATGGACGTTACAATCCGGGTTTGTGTACATCGTGAGACAGCCTCAAGGACCGATGCTTTCACTTTGTATGCAACTGCGATCCCGGCCTGCTCAAGAAGACCGAGCGCTAGCCCTGAGACATTTTTTTCAACAAGCAGTAGATTCGGACGCAAGGCTGCGATCCGGCTAACAAGGTTTTCAAGGAATTCACGCTCCTGTCGAATAACAGGCTCAAGGCTCATAAAGTGGTGTTGTTGACGGGCATATTCGAGAGGAAATGTGATGATCAAGATGTTTGGACGTAGAATGCTTCTGGGCATGCTCTTCAATGCCAGATTTTTGGTAAAGACCAAACCTGAGACATAGGATGTATCACCAGGCCGACCGCCAGGGATCTTCTTCAACTTGACGTAGTGACGGATGTCCATATCATCTCCGCGTTGAACATCTGGGTCCACCTCATCGGCTGCCTTCAAAAGAATTGGCATCAGCGCATTCTCCCAGCTGTCCGCATTTGGTACCGAGGACATCGCCAGGAGTTGTTGTAAGAGCCTTCGCACGTGTTCCAAGCTAGCCTTATTGAGCTCAACTGGTGGTGCTTCCACTCCTCTCATTGACGAGCTTCTGGTCTGCTTAAATCCGGTCTGATTTGAAGCAACGGGGTACGGAGTACCTGCTACAGGAAGATCATAGAGAATTGTGTCTTTAGATGTCCTGGGGGATTGACGATGAACACTGCTTGCAACACTCAAGTTTCGGCGACGAGAGGAACGTGGCAAATTAACTGCCCTCGAACTGCTTAGGCTGACCTCATCTGCATCTCGAATGGGTTGGTTGATACTAGGAACGGTTCGATCCCCGAATGCAGATCTTCCCTTCTTCATGGCTGCAAGCAACCCGCCGAAAGGAATTCGCTCACTGTCGCCGCCACTTTTTGAGAACTGACTTTCTGAAACGGCTGCTAGCAAACTTGGCTGTTCGTCCCCACTTGATGCATCATCTGAAAGATATTGAGCCAGAGCTGGGTCAATGATGTTGTCTTTGTGAAAGGCAGGCAACCGAGACTCTGTGCTAAAGTCATCTGCGTGACGGCGTTGAAAAGGTGCTCGGTCGTCGTGATACGACTTGAAACTCCGAATATACTGTTGGCGAGAGTGATGTCGCTTGTGGCCCATTGAATGTGGCCTTCCTCCCAGCGAAGATCTGAGAGACCGAGATGAGGTCGGTCTCGCCAAAGGGCGGTCGGGATTGATTTCCAAAACCGCTGATCGACCCTCACCTGCGCGTCGTGTCGCCGGTATGGCCATGGTTGGAGTTCTAAGAACATGATCAATGGATTGAGATATTACGGACGCAGTATCATCATCGTCCGCGGATGGGCGGGCACTGTTGCCGCCCCAACTTAGTTCCGAAATCCGCGGATTCATCATGATGGGACTCTGTTCGCTGTCAGAAAATTCGGAAGAGTCATCATCATGGCCATTGATCATCGCCTCGCAGGGCTTGCAGACCCTTATGGAGCCGGGCTGCCCAAACCGGGTCCCAGGTATGAGATGTGTACACTTTGAATCAAAGATCTGGCCACATGTACGACAGTGGTGTTTCCTGCGAAATGTTGTGAACGGTTCTCCGCAGTGAAAACAATCCTTGGCGTTTTCATCACGCATCCAAAAATCTCTGCTAAGCAATCTGCTTCCCAGCTGTGAGAGCATTCCGTCTCGAGGCCATGCATCACGACGGTCGCGAGAAGCCTGACCTGTGACCCGTCCAACATTGGTATTCAAGGGTGGCAAAGAAGAGATCGTGGTGGTTGTCTCCGAAGTAGATGCTCGCGAAAGTCCATAACCGGGTAATCGATTATTTGTCGGGGGTGGTTTTGATTTTTCACCAGACTTTGTGGCAGTGGAGGGGTTCGCTAGCTGGCTTCCTTCTGTGCCCTCGTGGGTCATTGAAGTGATGCTATCCGATGCTGAGCCAGTATCTGGAGGGGAAACTTTGGCGCGAAAAGTCGATGCTAAAGCCATGCTCGAGTCATCGTAGCCGAAAGACATGCGCGAGGCTGACCTGCTTTCTTGAGCCTGAGAAACCGCGTCTTGAATTGGCTCAGCATGCTTTGAGCTTCGCGGAGCAATCACTTGAGAGGAGCTTTCCGCTTGTCTCGGCTGATCTGCAGGTACCAGCTTTCTAGGTGGAACATCCGAGACATTGGTTGTCGGAGTAAAGGGTCCACTGCTTTCTAGGACATTTGACTCGTCGTGAGTTCCTCCGTGTGTCTTGATAGACAGTACTGGTGAGTGCGAAAGGGTCTGACTTAAGACAGAGGAACTTTGACTCAAAGGCGGCTCCATGGACCCATCCCCACTTGCAATGCTGGCAGATTCTACATTTTTGAGCCCCTGCTGAGAAATATTGACAGAGCTACTTCTAGAGCGTCGAGCGTTCACATGGAGTTGGGTGATGGCAGGATCCGCTGCGGTCGAGTTGCCGGTAGATTTGGTCAGTGGGCCAATGTTGGCTTTAATGCCCGGAGAAGGAGAGATTGAGGTCTTCGAAGATATGCTAGCGCTTTGCGAAGAGATCTTAGAGCTTTTCCCGGCGATCAGTTGAGGCGCAGCTTCCTGGCTGATCTGGAAGTGTGTTGCCACTGGCGAATGAAGCCTTGAACCCTGCGATGAGTTCGGATGTGACGATTGATGATCGCCCGAGCCAGTCGCTATATCAGAAACTGACTTGGTCATCGAAGGCTCCAAGATCGGGCTCTTAACTGCAGGCGTCTCTGCCGCACTTCTGTCCGTAGATCTTGTTCCACCGCTCACGATTCCCCCGACCGAGGTCCTGAAACGGCTATATAGCCCGCTCAATCCTCCTTGTAATTCTTCTGACAGCCCTTTCTCATCTATCGCCGATGCCGGTGCAGGTGGTGTAGTGAATTCGTTGAAAAGCGTCAAAGAGTCGGATTGGCACGCGGCGGTGTGGATCTGGTCAAGAGCTGCATTCATATTTTCTCGTTCGGCCTGAGTTGTTGCCATCGATGCTCGTGACCCACGTCGTCCAAGCGGAAGAAACCCGGATGACGCAGACGGGCTTGGTGTCTCATGCGACTTCGACTCCATCAGGACTGTTTGGATTGCTGGTTGGGCTGGAAGATTGTAGATCGTCCCCGCACAAGACAAATGTGCCACTAGAAGCCAGTCATACAGGCCGGAGAGGGCGAGAGAGCTCGAGGAAAAGCATAACACCAAGTCCTGTGAGACTTATTCCCGGTGTGGTGTATGCGAAAGAAACGAAAGAGATATACTAAGAACCAAAAGCCGGGAACTTTCGATCGCCCTTTCTCTCCGCAATCTGATGTTCGCCCAATGACGTGGGGCTGAGTCAGCGATGCGCGTCGCGTCTTATCGTTATCGGCGGATTTTGGCGATTTGCTCCTGACGATCCTGGACTTTTGCGGGCTCAACATCTTGCATCGCTAAAGGTCTGCTTGGTTGGATATGAGTCTGACTGTGAATTTATTGAGCTGGCATTCAGTTGCAATTGCACTATGAGTCCAGAATCCTGGATAGCACCATTCATCCAGCAGGTGCTGCCAGTCTACCTGGACCAGACCAGACAGGATGATATTGAAGTGGAAGATAATGGAACCAGTCTAAGCTTCCGACGCCAAAATCATGGGCATAATTATACAGCAATTTTGTTAGAGGTATGTATATTCCCAATGGATGATTAACAACGTACTGACATTTTTCGATTTACCAGTGGGGTATGGGACCCTCGGATGACCGTGCAGTTTTGATGGATACCGAGCTCCAGATCGATGCCATTATCTCCACAGATCGACTACCTGTGTACAAGCCTGATTCTACAACTACAAACCCGGTACCTGCCAACCCCAAAAGGCGTTCGATCAAACTTCTAGACTTTAAGCTAGTCGTTACTCACACAGCATACCCACCCGATGTTGAACTTTTCATCAATGATTTCCAAATCGAGTGGGATAAGGAAGCCAGTGCATTCCAACCAAGGAAGAAGTCTCGAAAGGACAAAAACATCAAGGCTTTGTTGGGCAAGGTATACGAAAAGGCTCAAGGCTTGTCTAAGGCTCTCGACTCTACTAAACCCAGGACCTCGACATCCAGAGTTTCCGGTCAAACGCCGAAGAAATCTCAGGGCGATCTCCTGAATGGGGTCATGGAATCCCAGCAGATCTACTCCCAAGTGCCTCGCGATCCGCCTTGTGATCCCGATCACATAGAATACACGTCGAAGGAAGCACCTGCTCGTTCATTTGGGGCAATGGAGCTGCTCAAGCATCTTGGGCCCAAATCTCTTCCAACTTCAAATAAAAAGCCACAGCATACTACCCCAGATCAAACTGTTCCGAAAGGCCCGGAAGTGAGGAAACCGCGCGAAAGTGATCCTGATACTAGGCGAAACACACGGCAAATCGAGCCAATCTCGAAAGCAGATAATGGCTCGGCAAAGGCCAAATCGCCAATCTTAAACCGCTCCCCGGAAACAACTTCACGTCAAAGTTCTATTTGTTCTCAAGTCAGGAACGAAGACGACTTACACACAAGCCCAGGTGCCCATGGCTCCCCTATGCGAACACAGGCAAATACCAAGGCATTGTCACCTTCATGCAACGTGATGCAGTCTCCCCTCAAAAAGCGACAACGGAGAAGCTCGGATGGACTATCTGAGTCAGGCGGTGATGAGGACAAGAGCCTCGGGTCAAGGGAGCATATCCCGGCTGCGAAGAAGCAAAAATTGGCCAAAGAGACAGATAACTTGGCTCAATTTGAGCCTGAGAAGCCAGTCACTGTTGTCCCTATTCCAAGTTCTTCTCACAAAACTGTGGTACCCCGGTCCAATCCGTGGGAGAGTATCACGGCAGACGATTTCGATATTCCAAAAGATCAGCGAGAGCTTCTTGAGAGTGATAGTATATGCTGGGTTCCACCCCGTCCAGGTGAACCTATGCCCCAAGGGCATGTGCCACCCTCACTACTAAAGATGTGGAATAATTATGTGGAGCGGCGCCATCATGCGGCAGAAGAGCATAAGGCTATCTTAGAAAGATCCCTCGCCACGAACCAGGAGAGTGACACCTCGTCTGTCGCTAGTGACTCGACTGAGCATTATAGTGAGGAGTGGAACTCATCTCCTGAACCCTCTCCACGACTTCCTCACAACGACCTTCCTCCGTCTAGCCCTGTCGTTCAAAGGGCCAAAAGAAAGCAACCAAGTCCTAGCCCGACAAATGACAATATCTCCAGTGGACTTGAACAAGGCAACAATGCAGTCGTCCGAGATCTTCCGAAAGCACATAGAGCCGAGAGCCCTCAGTTTCCGGGGCAAACCGCAACGGGAGACAGGCAAAGGTCTGAGACCCCATCTGCTCGTTCTGGCTCCTCAGACAATGGGGAAGTGAATCGTCAAATCCTCTCGCAGCTATCTGTTACTCTAGCGCCGCCTGAAGAAACAAGTTTGAGATCACCCACTCCTTCCACCAATCTGAGAACCATTGTCGATGCGCAAGAAGATGATTCGGATGACGAGTCTGTAATGGACACGTCCGTGCCTTTTGCGCTCGGAGAAAAAATTCCAGACCCTACACAGTCCAGTCAGGTTGGAGAGGAACTGGCAAGCTCAGGTCCATCCCTTCCCGCTGTGAATGAGGAATCTGTGCAAGTTGCGGTGACCCCAGTCTTGGGATGCAATAGGCATCACAATTCGAATCCAGAGCCACGCGAAGGCGGGCTCCCGAGCTCGGATCCGTCCTCTTCTCAAATGAAAACATCCTCTCAGCCCCGTATTCTGGATACATATCCGTTTCATGCAACCCATGAACAAAGTCAGTCTTCTCACGAAGCCTCAACTCCCTCTGGACAGGGCCAAGAGATGGGTTTTACCGTGGATGTCCCTGGGACTCAGCTGCCAGCCAGCAGCATGGCCTCTC
The DNA here is from genome assembly GCA_028828245.1 of Penicillium lividum. Classification (NCBI taxonomy): domain Eukaryota; kingdom Fungi; phylum Ascomycota; class Eurotiomycetes; order Eurotiales; family Aspergillaceae; genus Penicillium; species Penicillium lividum. The sequence continues at coordinate 1,430,103 of JAQJAG010000003.1, forward strand.
CGTGGAAATCACAACCGTCGCAGAATGTCACAAATAATTCCCAGTCAGATATTGTGCTTGATTCCTCAGGGCCAGCTCAACGTCATCAAGACTTTTCTATTTCTGCGACTCAGCCATCGCCGATTGCATTAAAGAACGATCATGGACCCACTGAATCCCAGCAATGTGAGCCAACCCGAAATCTTGCGAACATAACCCATGCTTCAAACGAGCCCGCGCGTTCTCAGGCCCCTCTTTCCTCCCTCCCGCGCATTGACGACCTTCGTCCAACTCCAACCGACCAAACCAATCAATCACCGCATGGGGAGACTCATAAATCTCCACGAGACAACGAAGAAGACGATGTGAAAGAAATTAATACTCAAAGCTCTTCCTTGGTAGCTCGCCGACGGGGTTTTGTCAACAATACAGAAACATACGCTGAGGCCCGGGAAGTGTACAGAAAGTTTTGCAGTGATTATCCCTCCTATTCTGGAGATTTTGCTCATTTTACAAAATTGTGTGGGATGTTACATGCCGTGCGACAGCAAGGAAAATTGCATAGGTCGTTTTTGTGGGATGATTTCATCACCAAGCACCTCACAAATTATCCTCGATATCTTGAAAAGAACTCATCACAGGATTCGAAAACACTAAGCTATGAAGAGTACTTTTTCGAGAACTTCTCCCGGCCTTTCTTCAGGAAACGCAGCTTGACAGCACGTGGGATTGAGTTGGCAGCATCACAATTCACTCCCGATGAGAAACCCCCTGTAGCTGCGAGCAGTCCATCATATCCAGCTCCAGCACATACCCGAGATCCTGCTCTGGATGTTTCTTTCACGGGCAGTCTAGTGGAAAAGTTTACAAATCTTCACGCCCAGTCATTCAATGCCCACTCTCAAGCCGACACCTCTATCCAATCCCCTTACCTCAAACGCCCCGCAAACGCCTCTTCTCCGGAGATCAAATGCGAGGGATCTGAAGCGGACCCCATTTATATCGACAGCTCCCAGATATTCTCCCAAGATGCCTTTCAAGTAAAGCCCGCCTCCATTACTCCTGCCTCGGAGTCAAAAAGACATCATTCCACCCAGGTGGAGGCCCGAAGTTCCATCGCCCCAGTGAAAGTCGAAGCTGAAGTCGAAGTGGAATCCGAAGTAGAATCCGAAGTGGAGTCTGAAGTGGAACACGAAGTTGAAGCCAAATTGGAAGTGGAAGCGAACGACATTGACATTGACATGGAGGAAATCCCAGAAACCGACCCTGAGGACGTCGACCAGGATGAAGATACCCTCCACGAAACTGCGAGCGTTGAGCTAGGCGATGAAACCTTCGTTTCCAGTAGAGCTCCGTCCCACGCAGAGGACAGGCCGACACTGACCATACCCTCTGAAACAATCCCAGCTTCTCCAGAGATGTGTGAGCCGGACAGTGACAACGAGAACTGGTTTCTTTCGCTTCAGCATATTCGTCCTAAAAGCCCGGTGTGGTCTGATGGTCCAACGGAGTTCAAGCGTTGGGCAGAGGCAGACCTGAATGTGAGGAGTGACCGTCTACGCCGTGGAGGCTCCAAGGTTCTTCTTGAAGATAAGGGTGTGATTCGACGTCTGATCCACCGTTGACAGGCATGTCATCATTTTCATTTTCTGGCGTTGGGTTCAAGGTTATGAGATACGCAACAGGGCTACTTTATCCCCTACTTTCGGTCATGTACATTACAAAAGATATCCAATAACTTAAGCATGAAGAAGAATCATTCTGTGAGATTGAGTTCAACTTACGTACATACTAGGTAGTCGCAATGATGCCCATAACTTAATCGGTCTCGAAATATTGGGTTAACTTGCTATTCCAATGAGCTTTGAGATGCTATTATAACGTGGACCTGTATGGTACTGTACTTGGAATAGACGACCGCCCAATGGGAATCGTTAAGGTCATCAAGATGGATAGTTTCGTTGATATCATTGCTCTTCATGGTCATGAAGCAAATGGGAAGAATCAAGACTGTATTTGTATTTGTCCCGACCAAACAGATTCAACTGAAGAGTCAGCTGAGCAAAAAGCCCAGCTTTGATCATAAACATACATGTAGAAACATGATCTCATAACATGCTCAATTTTAAGATCCCAGATGAGGATGAACTTGATCTACGCTGCATATTCACAGTAAATGCCGAACCCGGATCCGACCACGAACAGCGATCGAGTGAAACTCAGATCCAAAGAACAAGAAAAGAACCATGATTTCCGCTCCGCCGGTCCGGAGATCCGGAGACGAAATGCGGGGATAAAAAACCGGGAACAGAACCAGATTTCGAGATTCCATGGTTGAGGAATGTTCTTTCTCGGCATCTCTTTACCGGGGACCTAGAACTTGAGCTTTCTAGAAATGCTGACGTCGATTCAGATCATGCTGACATTTAGTTCGTCAGCACAATCAAGTTAGTGGCTGATCCCCCGCACCAAGGTCAGATGTTCGAGTGGGGAAATACTTCTCCAAATTCATTCCCTTTAACTTAACACAGTAACTGCTTATGCGGGGATCTCATCTGCTCCAGCAGGAATCAGGATCCCATCCTATAATGATGACTACAGGGCTGCGACAAGGGTTCCCCGCACTTACCGGCAGACCCGGGGTTGATGGCCTGGGGTTAATGGCCTGACTTTTAGGTTTAGAGAGCTACTTGTATTTTGGCCATGAGATCTTGATACTTGTATATCAGAATCCTGTGGGTACGCAATGTGGCGGTCAATGGTGGATGGTGTATTGGATTAGTGCACGAGATCTCAATTATTGAAAATCGAACCTGTGGTGCTGGACATGTGGAGTCCAACCTTATTCTTTTTTCTGCATATGAAAAATGAAATATGAAATCTGAACAAATACTGTATATTATTGTAAATGATGAAAATAAATCGCTTGCAAGACACTTTTTAACTGCGTGAGACAGCTCATGCGCCACTAATGCACGTAGGAAAATCGGCCAAGAAACTCCGTCAATCAGCGTGCCCCTGGATCGACCCTACAGAAAGACGGCCGAGTCAAGCCAATCCCAATTTCTGCTGCAGGTCACCTTATTTCCGAGCTACTCCGTGCAGTAAGATTATGCGTTGACTGGGGCCAAATCAAATCTGCACTGTCCCCTAGGCACGGGATGGATATCCATTCTGCGGAGTACTCGCAGTGCCACGAACGAACGTGTAAAGTATCCATACTCCTAAAAGTATCAGTGCATCGTTCCTGGTCGTACAGATATGCCCCGTAGATTACAGACCGGTTTCTCGGTGGTGCATGTGAATCGATCTGATACTTAAGCCGTCAAGAGTCCAAATGGGACCCGACACGGGCCGAGTCCGAGAGTGAGACACAAAACCCACCTTTGACTAGTTAGCGGGCTTTAGGACCACAGTTTCCAAGGAAACGTAGACCATTCTCAGCTGGTGTGGATGTTCCACTGACATGCGTGTCAAAGTAGCTCCTCGCAGAAAAAAGCAAGTAAAAAAAAACCATGAATAAAAAGCGGTGAAATAGACCCATCAGATGGATTAGTGTATTTGGCACGACGGGTGGGACGGGGGGATGGCCTGTCATGGTTTAGCGCGAGCAGAAACGATGCTTCTCACTGCTACTACGGAGGCGCCTTAAAAGCCTATTCAATGGGGGTCAGTGGACTTGATACATACCTCCATCATGGTCTAAGCCGTGTGCATGAAAACAAGCACTCACTGGTTTAATGAGGATTCACGTGTGGGCGTAGACGTCTTGAGAACCCCACGCGGTGGGAATAATTGATTAGTTTGGTTTGGTGTCATGCAATGATAGGTCCACTGTAAACCGTGCTTGTATTGTATGACCCGAGACGCCAAAAAGGGGCGGATTGCTGCGGTTGTGAGTGGGGGAGCGGCTCAGTCCAGTTTCCTGTAATTGAGGAATTGGTGGAAATCCATTGGTGCGTAAATTGCCAAGCCTTTGTCATATTAGCCGGATGATCTGCATCTGTACTCCGTACTGTACAGTAGTGAAGTCAATAGAACATGAACATGTTAATCATGAAGGCCAATATCTGCTAACACAGAATAATTGGGGATAAGTGGGCTTGTGGCTGACTTTAGGTCCAAGGATCAACAAGCGGTTCTCCCCAGAAGCTGGATTTTTGCCACGTTTGAGATCATCCGAGTCCGTGCCTTTACCCCGTTAGGAATCAACGGATATGGGAAGTTACCCATGGTACTCGGTACACAAGGTCAGCAGAGAGAAGAAAAGACCCTGTGTGTAAATGCATGGGACCCACTTACTCCAATTGATTGAGTGGCGGAAAGTGAAAATCACTTGGTGACATCAAACAAGTTGAATCCCCGGATCCATTGACTTTGTCTCTATCCTTAACTCCGTGCCCAGTTTATTTCGTATTTTTCTCCACGGGTCCACTAGAACACGGTCCCTTTGCTGCATGTTAAAATTAATATCAATGGATAAAAGGGATAATTGAGTAAAAGTACCAACCTTGAAACATATAACCTCCCCCCAGGTGCCTGATTGTGCTTGACTTTCTGTTCCGTTCTGTTCTTGATCTTCATCTTTGGTCCACTTCCTTTCCAATTAAGTTGAACCTCTTGGTGGGACCGAATCCTGCATATCATTGTGATTTGAGAGCTTTTCTGTAAAGCGGGTAAGTTGATTTCTCCACTTTTCACTTCCTTTTGTCCCAACCGAATTTTGTGTTTTTTTTTTCTTTTTCGGCGGTTCAGGTTCCCCATGAACATTTTGCCTTTTAGCGTCTAAGCCGAGAAGCTTGAAGCTTGAGCCGAACCAAAATGTTATATCAGCTTGCCACCTCCCTGATCTTTTCCCCTGTACATCTTTCACGCCCAGCAGTGCTGTTTGGCCCTTTTTGATCATTCTTCTTCTCGTGTAACTGTGTTACAGGAACTTTATCCAGCGAGCTGGATACTTACCCTTCCCCTTACCCTTTTTAACGTTTCACGCCCCATCACGCTTTCCATTTCCTCCAAAAAAAAAAACCAAATTCCTAAAAAAAAATTTATAATCAGGATTCATCATGTCTGCGACCGATTCCCACAACGGTGCTGTCGGTGCTGTCGAGAAGGACATGGGTGGTATTGCTCCTCTGCAATCCACTGATGGTCATCCCGTTCACCCTCAATTGGCCCACGAGCACGAGGTCGCTCGCGCCGCTGCCCGTTTCGGATATGGCCCTCTAGCTCATGTCAATAACACTGAGGGTCTCCTTCGTCCATTCGGTGGTGAGTTCCAGCCTGGTCTGTACAAGCCGGTTGAGGGCCGCAAGTTCGGTAACCCTGCTCCTTTGGGTCTGTGCGCTTTCGCTCTTACCACTTTCGTGTTGAGTGCTATCAACATGGGTGCTGCTGATATCACTGCGCCTAACATTGTCGTCGCCTTGGCCTTTGGTTATGGTGGTCTGGTCCAGCTGCTGGCTGGCATGTGGTATGTTTGTGTTTTTGTTTCTGTCTGTTTTCAATAGAAAATGTGTTAATGATGTCGCAGGGAAATGGCTGTCGGTAACACCTTTGGTGCTACTGCTCTGTCTTCGTATGGCGGATTCTGGATCTCCTTCGCCATCGTCTTGACCCCGGGCGGGTTCGACATTGCCACGGAATTAGGTGGCGCAGATAGCAAGAACTTCAACTACTCCTTCGGTCTCTTCTTGATGGTATGTCTTCCTCTTCTTCCCTCTCAACTTCCCCAACTAATTGAATCAGGGCTGGTTCATCTTCACCACCATCCTAGTCATCTGCACCCTGAAGTCAACCGTCGCCTTCTTCCTGCTCTTCTTCTTCCTGGACATCACCTTCCTCCTGCTCGGTATTGCCTACCTACAGGGAGGAGGTACTGCCGCCAACCCCAAGATCGCCAAAGCAGGTGGTCTCTTCGGTCTCCTGGCCGCGTTCGCCGCCTGGTACAACGCTCTGGCCGGTATCGCCGATACCAGCAACAGCTTCTTCATCTGTCCCGTTATCCACTTCCCCTGGTCCGCTACCGGCCGTAGCCGCCGTGAGAAGAGCGACGCGGAGATGGCGTAAATATCTCCCTGTGGATAGGATGCGTGAAGTGCGCTTGTAATTTTTGATACCCGCTCCCGTTTTGTACAAATTGTGCAGTTGTGGTGGTTCTTTGGACAAAATGTTCGGTTCGTTGGATTTTCGTGCGTTTGATCGTTATGAGTCAATTGGCTGTGCCATGTCCGCATATTGCTGTTCCGTGTGATCTTTGATCAGGAAGGCGATCGTGCAGTGGGATAAATCCAAACCCTCGCAACTTGGCTGGAAGCTTGCTTCTGGTGGTTCGGGTATATAATTGGGGATCATATTCGGTTCTCTTGTTTCCATTTTGTATTCCTCTAGTTAATAATGCATCTTATGTTATAATGATCTTGTTCTCGTAACGTACCTGTGTGCTTGTACCTGTGGATGCTTGAATCCTCATGTAGAATATCGAGTAAGTAGGTAAAGAGGAAGAAACACCTGCCCCTGCAAGAACTTCCTCCATCGGCTCGGAAACCGGAATATGCTATATCCCCCACACAAACGCCTTCCATGTTTGCGAACAAGTCAGCTCGCAGCAAGTGGAGCATAGCCGACCTCTTTTGCGCCGCAGATTTCTATGCGCAACAGGATTGGTTTGGGGGAGATTTCTGGCTTTAATTTGGCGTCTAGTGCAACTTTGTTTATCGGAAATGCCGAGTTCAATCAAATATTGAATGTTCGGTTCGGCAGTTCCTAAGTGACAGACAGCGAGAAAAGAAGAATTTGAAGGGAATGAAGGAACTTCGTAAGTTAGAAAAGAATGAAATGAAAATACTTGAGCTTGAGGATGAGGGATTATTTCTACTTCTACTTCTATTGTTGACTCCGAGTTTGTGCCGGCATCCACCCGGCTGAAACTCGGTTGTGCTTCGGGATTCAAGGTATACGAGGCTCAGGGGTTTGTATGGTTTAAACACGAACTTTTTATTTTATCATTATTGATTCGGCTTCTTTCTTTCAAATGTTAAGATTATTGATATTACGAGAGATCTACATTTTTCTCTGCATATGCTGCATTCATGGAAGTTGAGCTTCGGTTGTTTACGATGGACCAGAGGTTATTGTTCAGGCAAGAAGACGGGATACAACGGGCCCAACGGGCCCACCGCTCCTTTCTATTTCATCCAAGTCAAGTTATGTAGGTAAGCGTCTTGAAAATCAATGCAGACTTTCATCTGTCGATATTTTAATTCATGAAGAGAGATGGTTATTATGTACTAAGGGGTATATTATATACGTTGGTACGGTGTAGACAGTGGCCAAATCATCGGGTATGGGTATAAAGCTCACACATCAGGTGACTCCGATTGCACTCGGACCTCCTGCCAGATCTGGCGCAACATAGGCAAGTGGACACGATCGGTGTAGAAGAAGCCGAGCAGGATATTCCGACATTCCTGCCACGAAGTCACGCCATGCAGACGAGTAGCTGCCGCCAGCTCGGTGATGAAGTAGTTGCGCTCAGCAGGCATGACTTGGCTACATGATGCACCGATGAAGAGTAGCCATATCAGCAGGTCGCGGCACAGCGCGAACAGTCCAGATGCAATAGTCGTCTCCAGGGCGGCGCGGAGGCATAAGATTGGTTTCGGGAGAAGCGGAGCTATCATCGGGTAGAAGTTCCAGATGGCACTGTTGTGGAAGCATAGACAGGCTAGGCGGCAGCAGCCCTCGATGGAGTTGTCGCCTTTGGGCTCGCCGGTGGGAAGATATCGGTCTTGGTGCAGGGAGTACTCTACAGATAGCACCTCGAAGTTGAAGTAATCTTCAGTTTCGTCGCTGAATTCTTTGTATCCGTTGTTTCCCTTGACCCATTCTGCGTACCAGCATAGTTCGTGGAGATCGTAAATTATTTTAGCGAATGTTTCGCTGAATATGCCGGTGACTTCGATTAGGGGGACTAGGCGGGTTGCAAGTAATGCGGCATCTTCGGTGGGTGGAAGCAGCGTTAATTCTTCAGGACGTGTAGCTCGGACAAATTGGAATATCGGTTTTTCCATTGTCATGCAAGCGACTCGAATATCAGTCCTGGTCATTATTAGCAAACTATCTAACGGCTACGTCAGGCCTGACGAACCATGAAATCTGAAAGCGGATATCCGGGAGAACGTCCGCAAAGTTATTGCGCAGTCCGATCATCTGTCGCAAACCAGCCAGATGGATCTTCATATATTCGGCGTTGCCGGATGCAATCTAGGACACGTAAGTCATTGTTATCTGACAATTCTCATGGAACCCACCTCAATGGTCAGTAATGTTGACACCGCAGCGATGAGCTCATCACTAGAGGCCTTAACAGGATCTGACAACCCCTCGTTGACGAGGCGGATGGTCTCACCGCGGTGATGTATAGTATCTACCACAAGAGGAGGACGCTGTACGTTGGCATCGGGGTCTCTCAGAGGTAACTCGCCTCTCTGCATGGCCGCATTGGAAGTGGACATGCAGATTGTCGCGTGTAGAATAGCCGGGTCTCGCTGAATCAAGGAGGCCCAATGCGCTTGCAACTTAGGTTTATACCGTCTCTGCAATGGATGTGCCTCTTGCGTCAAATCCCAGAGAACTATGACAAGGTTAGCGATTCTTCCTATCAAGGTATTGCCCAAGGGTAAACTAACAATTCTGCAGATGCCGCATCATCCGATCCGTAAGCTGAGTATGTCCAGTATTAAAAGGATCATGAGCCCCCGACCCCAAAGGACTCCATATTTGCGGCATCATATTCTGGTAACCCATCGCATCAAATCCATCCTCCAACAAGTCTGAAGACGACGACCCAGACGAGAAATAACGTCTCCCTTGTGTTGTGACCAATTCCTGGTTTGTATCTTGTTCCACCACATACGAGACCTTGCGGCTATTGTTCGAGCTCGGAGTCGAGGACGCCGATACCGAGGGTGAGAGTACCGGAGGCGGAGGCGGTCCGACACCTCCTGGGATTTGATCTGGCGGACTGAAGGGCAGGTGCTTGAAGGTTTTTCCTTTATATCGTTTTGTATTTTCCAATCGTTTCTTGCGATTATGCTCTGACATGACATGCGATCGAATGCGCTTCAACGTTTCCTCCCTTTTCCCAGCCGACGCGGTATCCGCATCCGTATTGACCCAGAACAAAGTTGACTTGACCGCCGTGTTGGCTGCCTTGCGAGGCTTGCGGACCTTTGGCGCATTGCGATCATTTGCAGTTGGAACGGGCGGTGATTCGGAAGTCGGCGCTGACGCTGGCGCTGGCGCTGGTTCTGGTGGCGCAATCTGTGAAGTGGATGAGAGCTCTGTCTGGGTGGCGGGAGCAACGGTATAAGGGTCAATGTGGGGGATCGGATCGCTTGGCGATGGCGGAGCCGGTGGCCCAGGCAGCACGGGGAGAGATTCGTGGCCGTGAAATGATTTGCCCATGATACGAGTGGAATTGGAAAGAGATGGGTAGAGGTTCTCCAGGGGATCAGCGGGGTAGAAATCAAGTTGTACTCGGAAATATATGGATGAATTTCTATACCCAAGAACGAATCATGCCGCTGATGCGCTGCGCCTCATTACCCGGGGAATTTCAGAATTCCAGAACAATTCAATTAACAAGATCTTGAAAAGGTAGAACGGATGGGTAGGCAAATCCGGTACGAAAGAATTTGGAATCAAAACTTTACCCAAATCTTTCAGGGTCTCGACCTTGTATTCTGACTCCAACTTGATTTCCACCTCTTTTGTACTTGGAGACAGTTATACGGAGTGTATTATCCCCACTTTCCTACTTTTTTTCCCTTTCTTTCGCAGCTCGCTTAAAAGTGGAACAAGACAAACTGATCTCCTTGGGTATTGCATTTGGTGGCGCTTCAACTAATAATCTGCAGCGGCCAGACTACTCGAAGCAGCACTTTCCAGTGGATACACTCCTATGGGCCCAATCGGATCCACCAAAGAATCTAAAGATTGGATTCAACCAACGCTTGATGCAACTTTTACCAGAAATAAAATACTCGCAACTACTCCGTAGTGGATTTAACAAATGAACAATGTACTTTTGTTACTTTAGCCCCTTGCGTTTATCTGCCATCTATGATCAGCTTTTCGTTCCACGTGCGCACATCACGTATAAGGTCATGTCCATATCATATGCAAATGTACTCTTTTCTTGCTCTGCAACGCAATGATTCGACCATGGAGCATTAGGTCATGATAGTGATTAATTGAAATTACAAAAAGAAAGGAATACGATAGAAATGCATAATGTTATGTAAAGGGGAAACTAGGTCATACCCGGTCGCGGGAAGATGGGCACGGTCTCCAACTGTTCTAACCCACCCATCGTACCATTTTGTCCGCTCGCTTGCCAGCCTTGTCCGGTCTGTTGATGGATGAATTGGCTTTGACGGAAAGGATTTGTACTGCCCGTAGGAGTCGGCTGGAGGGGTTGCAACCCAGTGGCTTGAGTCGGAACCGCTGGTCGAGCGAAGGGGTTGGTCCCAGTCCGCTGGGGCTGAAGCGGCTGAGGTGACTGTTGAGGGATTGACGGCATTTGGGGCATTTGGGGAACGGGTTCAGCACCAAAGTTTGACTGGGGTGCGGCCACGGCGATTCGCTTGGCAAAGGGATTGGTGTTCTGTCGTTGCAGCGGGGCGGCAGGGGCAGGGGCACCGCCTGTATTCTGGTTCATCAACATTGACTGGCGGAAGGGGTTTGTTGGTGTGGATGGTGGCTGCAGTGCCTGCTGATTCTGCATTGGTTGTTGCTGGGAATATGAGGGGATTGCATTTTGCGGAATCGGGGCGAGTTGCGACTGGAATCCATATGCCTGTGCTTGCGGTGGTTGCGGCGTGTATCCCCCAAATCCAGCACCAGTCGGCGTGGATTGAAGCGGCTGCACCGGTTGTCCAAACGGATTGCCGGTGTTTTGTTGCTGAACACCGTAGATTTGTGCGCCATACCCTGTCATCTGCGGCTGTTGTTGCTGCTGTGGGAACCCTGTCTGTTGTGGATAGAACGCCTGTTGAGGCTGCTGGAATCCGGTCTGTTGGGGTTGGAATCCAGTCTGCTGGTACTGCGCCGGTGCTTGTTGAGCCATAGGCTGCTGGTTCTGTTCAATCGAGTCAAAGAAATCAATCAGATCCGATGGCGGCGGCTTTTGCTGTGCGGGTTGCGGTGCAAATTGCTGTTCCTGTTGCTGGGGTGCAATTGCTTGACTGGATAAAGCCGATGCTGCAGGCGGAGCACGGCCCTCCTGCTTGATTCCTTTCCCGCTCAAATATTCTCTCCGGCGGAGATCGAAATCCGGATCATTTAAATCATCTTCAAGGAGGCGCGCTAAGTCTGTAGACGCATGTTTGAGTTTGGGGATTTCCAAACGAGTGGCGGACTGGAAGTGCCTTGCGACTCCAAGAAATCCGACGACCTCTTCTGTCTGTTTGGTAAATGTTTTGTAAATGGCCAAAGCACGTTCACTATCCGGCCTTGACATCTCAAAATAATGTTCTGCTGAAGGTCAGAATGCAGGTAGATCTGGTTGGAGTTGAAGAACATACCCAAGACATTGATTGTTCCTTCATTCATGACAGAGTATAGGACCAGGAGGTCGAGGGTCAGAAGGCGGAATGCAGTCAAGCTGATCTCGTTCTCGGGCTCATCGGTCAACAGCTATGGCACATTAGTTTAAATGGTCATAGTATCTGCGCCAAGGGGTTTACCCACATCACACCGCAGCAATGCCCGGATCTGCTTCTGTACAAATTCCGTCTCCCGCAAAAGACCCTTATCCACACTTAATCGCTTCAGGCGCCCTGGGCCGCTTCGCACATAGTCTGTCTTCGTGGCCTCGAACGCCTTTGCGCGTGTAATAAGATACTCGGCGTACCGACGGATATTACGCCCCTGTGATTGCGCTGCACCTCGTCAACACACTGTCTCCCCAGATTGGATTGCTAGGGAGTCTCACCTTCGGAGAAATTACTGGGCGCAATCTTCTTCGGGTTATCGGCAAGGAAGGAGAGCGCGGCATCTTGTTGGCCCTCGCGAATCAGGAGATGAACGATGATCAGCGCTTTGAACACAATTGTCCACGCTGAGTCGCGAAGTCGGTGCTGAAGTGTTCGGAAAACTTCCGCGACACCCGCCTCGCCAGTATGGGTCGCCACCAAGATAGTTTCGACATATTTAGATTTGGGAGCCGCAAGCTGTGAGGAAGTTCAGGTCTCAGTATGCGTAGGAACTGCGTGGGGTAGATCGGCAACACGCACCTTGAGCTTGGTGGCCCCTTTGACGGACTTCTCGAAACCGGTCATGGTCTTCGGGAATCCTAGTCCGTGTCCGCTCCTTTACTTAAAAATCAATTGCGCGTGTTGGGGGATATAAATCCGAGGGTAGTGTAAGAGAAACTGAAGAGCCCGCTTCAGAAGTGAATGCCTTGGTAAGGAGCCGTGTGGATCCTCAATCAACACCGGTATCGCTGACGGGGTGGCTCATTGAGCCATCACGGACGCCTGAGGCAATAATGACAACGCTTTTCCAGGACCAAATTGGTTCGTCAACAAGCACTTGAGGGGGGTAGAGATGTGGTAAGGATAATGGGGGGGGGGGCACCTAGAGGGTGGAGAGTAAAGTCCCAAGGGTTGAGACGTGGGCGGGAGCTTGCACCGGTTCGTTGCGGCCCGATCAGGTATAGCGTAATTTGACAGCACGAGGATCGTCGGTAATGCCGAAAGTTATACACTTGGTACAGTATACATGACTTATGCTCAATGGATCTATCAATCTAGATTTAAGATTGGAAAGGAAGTGACATTCTAGCATGGACAGTCAAAATGGATTGATTTGGCCATATAAATATTTAGACTCCCGAGGTCAAGCATTTGTACACTACACATCAGGTAATATATACTTCCCGAGGAAGGGTCAAATGAGTACAGTTGACAGCATATAAACACCGGAAGAACCAACAGCCTACAGTGCTATTATAAGGCTGATTTCTGAAAACCTACCTACATATATAGGTACGTACTGAGGTCCACCTGGGCAGAGGCTTTGTGAGAAACGTCTCAAATGCTTATCGTTGTGTCTGCTACTTTTTTTGATTTTCTACCTCTGTGTCTCTTACTTACTGACACCAACCCCCTTCCCTTTCAATACCCTTAACGAGTCAGCCTGGCCTGTCGAAATCATATCGCTCACGTCCCAAAATGGCCAAGAATAGAACCCCCAAGAAACCCAAGGTTAACTGGGACACGACAAAACGGCAAGTACTATGTTGTCTCTACAGGTTTTTCTCTTGGAAGAAAAAAGAAACACTATGTCGAGTGTTTTCTGAGATATTCAGACAGCACCTGGTAAACCGTGGCTTTCGAACAAATTTGGCGTATCCCCTGTTGCATACCCAATGGTCGGGAATGAGGCTGGAGATGAATCCCGTGTGGTACCATGTTCATCTCGCCACCGAATTTCGTACTGATGCTGAATGGAAGTCTTGCATCGACACTATTAGAGAAGCTGCCGGAAAGTTGGGAGTTGTTTTGCACGAGAAAACCCGAGACGGTATCGATAAGTCGAAGCTACAAATCTTTGATCTTGAAAAAAACCTGAATGGATACGCAGAGTCCATTCTCTGGTCGGTAAGAATCGAAATGAATATCACGTCTCTACTTCCAATCTAATCTCATTCTGAATTCATAGGACCAGAGTCCAGACAGTACTTCAACTTTCCCGACTGAACAGTTACGACCACGACATGAGCGTGAAAATCAATCTGTAACACCGAGCTTGCCTCCTGGGCCATCAACTCAACAAGACACCGAGCAGCAAGGCAGTGAAAATGAAACTGTAACGTCAGCCTCGCCTCCCCAACCGCCAATTCGACAAGAACAAGAGCGCCTTGTCAACAGCCATGGAAAGATTTGTCTCTGGTGCTACAGAGAAGGAGCTGTCTGCTCTGAAGACGAAACACAGTCCCCTGACATGATGGAAATAGACACATTCCCTGACAATCAAGACATTGCGAGACCTTTCACTCCAAAGACGGACTCGAAAGACCAGGAGCGTCTTCCTGGAGTCTGTTCCGTTGACGATTTACCACCTCTCTTGTTCAGATGGTCGAACTTTGATTCCCAGGGAATAAATTCACGGACAGGCTTCCTGGCAGGGCTCTTCCAAAAGGACAAAAAGACTGGCATTAACGTAGATAAACTCACCCGCAACGAATACCTCGAGTTCTTCAAGAGCCATGTGACCAAAGCAAAGATCTCGTCACCCTTCATATCAGCATCCCGACTTCCGCTCACGCCTATCCACAGGGCACTTTGGAACAAACAGGGAGCCACTGTTGCCATCATCGATACGTCGAAACTCAACACCATGGTTGTTAAAGCTTCAAGTTTGGTGCCGCTGACCGAAACCGAAACACCTCACTGGAAAGGCTACGGGGATTACCTCATCTGGGGAGAAATCCCTCAAGCCGCGATCTCATGCATGTTCACGATCACTAATCTGGAAACGATAGCAGGTGATTTTTCAGACATCAATGAATTCCTCCAGCTCGATCTTATTAAGAGCCACTCGTTTTGCGGAGCGAGTTTGTATCGGGAGCTTGCTCACAAGTTGAAGACCGGCGCTAACCATTGTGTGACCCTTGAGAGAATGGCAAACCTGCTCAACGTACCGCCAGAACACGTGGGCCTGGTCGCAGAAAGAATTGAGGAAGCATGGGTGAGCAACAGGTTCGGCTACCTTGACCAGGTCGCCGAAGACAGGGCTCAAGATATGAATATCAGCAACATGGAGATTGGACCTCGAGAACCATTCTTTTACAAAGGGGAATCCACATCTGATGCATCGACATATTCGCCTTCTCGAAGTGATCTTGACCACAGCTCCGAGAGCGAAGAACCGCATCAGGAAACTGGTTCGGCTTCACCAGAAGCCCCTGCTCGTCGACATGATACACCCAGTCCACCATTCTCGACCCAGGATTCCATTGACGATAATGAACCGTGGCGTTGGGGTCAGATGTTCGAAGAAGAAGAGATGATGCAGGACGAACGAGGACCTCTCAATGTTCAACTCTTTACGCCATCGACGAACAGATCCTAGCAAACTGCGGAGACCATGCTCATTTCTCCGATTCCAATCGACTTCGAGAGAGATATCAGCTGGCCACCTTCGGAAAATTATGCTTGAAAATGGAAATGCAGGCAAATTGCAGATTATGTGTTAGGACGACGGTGATCGAGAGACATCTAGTGACTGATATTGTCAAAGGAATAGACGAAGGGCAATAAGCCTAAGCCTGTGAATTTCGATAAAATGGATGTAGCAATACCAAACCTGGACACCTTGAATTCTACTCCACTCGCTTTATTTGGTATCCTACGGTAGTTTGATATCACCTTGAACTTGACGCCAAAAAGAGCACGTGGAGTATTCCAACACTGCTTTACCATCGCTTGCCAGTCGATTGTTCCAGACTAATACTACGACGAAGCAAGAATGGACAGGTCCTATCCGTGACGCCAAGCTTGCAGTAAACGGAAATATCGATTCCTCCTAGTGTACAAATCACAGCCTCAGAAAGCACGGATTTGAAGAATTAAATGTAGCATCAAGGACAGACCCGTCCTGGTCTTTATCGCCTGGACGGGCGTACGGGTTTCCATAGCAGGAGGGTCGATGAAATATTTTTGCTTTTTGTGTGGATACACATTCTTCAGCAAGGTATCTGGGACATGGAAACTCGTAAACTATCCCGACCCCTTCGAAATTCCTCTATATCCAGTTCAAACCGCTTCCTTCGCCTTGTCCATTCCGAGCACCCAGTTTCTTCAAACGCTTAGAACTTGGCGAAAGACTTGACAGCCTTACCAGTGCGGGGCAGGACACGCAGAGTGTTGAAGCGGACCTAAAAAATTCAAGTTAATTATCGATCTAAATGATGCAGATGTAGCCTGTGCTGTGCTGAGGATGGAAAGAGTCGCGTTCTCCAGAAATGCAGAACACGAACCCACGTCGCTGCAGCAATTCATCGACTTTTTGTTGGGTGAAAACGTACAGTCTTGGAGAGGGGACGGCACTGGCCAACGGTGACCCAGTCACCCTCCTCAACACGGAAAGCGGGGGAAACGTGAGCAGCCAGGTTCTTGTGGCGCTTCTCGTAACGGTTGTACTTGGGGACGTAGTGGAGGTACTCGCGGCGGATGACGATGGTGCGGTGCATCTTGGTGGAGACGACACGGCCGGTCAGGATACGGCCACGGATGGAGACGAGACCGGTGAAGGGGCACTTCTTGTCTGTAGGAAATTGTTAGCGATTGGCTTGACCCTGGGTCGGCTGATAAATCTTCGAGGTCTTTTGGTCTTTTTCAAGGTATGGAGGCGTATATGTCGTGGCAATCGAAAGCAGGGTTGCTGGTCGGAGCGAATACATTGTTGTCGCATATTTCAATCGGTGTCGCACAATTGCAATCAATGCTCTTGCAGCCCTGGTTCCACCCTGTTCTTTGCCTCCCTTCCCATCCTTCAAAAAGACCAAAATTTTCGTAGATATCGTGCCGATTGGAGAAATCGTGGATCGTGCATACCGATGTAGTTGCCCTCAATGGCGGTCAAAGGGGTACGGAAACCGAGACCGACCTCCTTGTACCACCGGCGGTTCTGACCAGCCTTCTTGGATGACTTGGCCTTGGTCTTGGAGTTCAAGAAGATGTGAGGCTGCTTCTGGAAAGCGCGCTCGGACTGGACGTTCAACTCGGTGGCCATGGTTGCGGTTGTTTTCCTGTCGACGGAGGAAGCGGGTGTCGAAGAGATTGGCGGGTTTGACGTCGAGAATCAGGAAGTTTCGCTAAAGGCGAAAGGTTTGGAGCGGTGATTATTGTGTGTGTGGCCGCTAACCCTATTTGAGACTAGTGCATAGCGGGTTAGGGCTTCAATTATATAATCATTATTCTGTTACATAAGCTGCGGTCCGCTTTGTTTACAGTCACGTGCTAAGGAACGCGCGCGGGCGTGTTTGCACTACACGGCGTTAGCAAGAGGGGAATGCGACAAGCTTCGTCTTAGCTCTCACGCCACGCCCTTTGTCTCTGGATCATGCTTGATTGATTGCTTAGTACTTTGTGGGTGCCGCCATAATGTCCTCTCGCCCAGACTCTGCGGCCACACGACCGCGCTCTCGTCGGTCTATTGCTCATGTACCGCGGTCGAAGATGACGTCTGGACTGGATAAAGAGAATGCGACAACAGATATCGGAGCAGTGCCACCATTTGGAGCAAACGGCAAATCCATCACCAGGGATAAGAAGTCCCGAAGTAAAAGTTTAGGTCCTGGTGGTCTTGATGCTCTACAGAATTCACATGGCAACCGTCGCAAGGTAGCTACAATCTTATTCTCCCCCGCCTATCGCATTGAATAACATGGATCTCAATCCCTTCCAGTCGACGGCCTCCTTTCCTACTAAATCTATTCTTAAGCCCACGGTCCCTGTCTCGCCAGTGCGCAACATTCCATCATTCGAGGAAGTTCGCCGTCGCACCCCGGCTCGAGATGCACCCAACCAGAAAGCAAACACCAACACCCAAAACCAAGAAGGTCTTCTGATCGATTTCGCAACCCCGCCTCAACCTCCTGTCTTAGATCCCGAGGACACCTCTAATCCATTTGATACCTTCAATGCGACATCGGCCATTCGCGATGAGATGGCTGCAACCAAAGAACGCGACGAAAAAGAACGCAAGGATCGGGAACGTCAAAATATTCTAGAGAAACGAGAGGCGCGACGAAAGTCAATGGGTTCGTTCTCAGTTGAAAAGGCGGAGAAGGAGAAATACTAAACCCTTTTTCAATAGCAAATCGCCGTGTCTCGTTTGCCCCCGAAGCTACACTTCACACTTGGAACGTTGTTGAAATCCCCGACGACTCAACCTCATCATCTGCCGCGAATTCAACTAGACGTGCTTCCTCAAATCCCAGCGCCCAGGCTCAGCAACCTCGGCCTTCTCCAGAGAAAGAGGCACCCTTCTCTCCAGATGAAGATGCAGAGTCCGACTTTGGCTTCTCACCAGTTAAGCAGCAAGACCTGGAACTTATTCGAGGCCAACCTGGGTCTTCTAGAGAAGATGAAGGCTCTGCAGCTCTTTCCTCTAGTCCTTTCAGCGGTAGCTCGGTGTCTGGAAGTGAAGACACAGGAGTGCAAAGTTTGGCTGGTGAGGACGAAGATGGAAATTCCTCAGAGTCTGACGACGGGTTTGATGCCGAAAGCACCGCAATGAGTATGGATGATATGACTTCTCGCTCTGCAGCAAGCATGCAGTCGGATGCAACCGCTAGTTCTAGCTCCAGTGCGAAACTCAACGAGGCACTACGCCAAGCTGCGAGAGAAGCTGGAACCCAGCCCGTTGATGATGGAAATGGAGATATGTCCATGGAGATTGCCGATGAAGAAATCACAGGCGCTTTCCAGCCGTGGATCAAAAAGGGTCAAAGTTTTGATTGGGATGATATCAGTTCTCGACTTGACCAGGAGAATACTGATCCGTCAAAGGCTACATCCGTCGGACAGTATGCAGAGTCAGACGGAGATGTAGATGAAGAACTCAGCATGGACGTCACTAATGCTATTGGGCGCATTCTGGGAAATGGCCGTCGACAAAGCGCCGCCCCCCGCAGATCCCTAGGCCAGGAAACGACCTACGACGATCAAACAATGGAGATGACTACCATGGTTGGAGGAATCACGCAAGGAAACACTCCTCAATTCAACGACGATGACATCAACGAAGACGAAGAAATGACCATGGAGTTTACTGCAGCCGTTGGTGGTCTTTTGAACAGACAACCCTCTCAGATTGCACAATATGCTCAACAGCCGGGTTCAACTACCCCTAAGTCCGATCGTATGGATTTTGAAAGAGACGAGGAGTCTGATGGAGGCATGGACATGGAAATGACGGGCGCGATTGGCGGTATTCTACCACCTGGACTCCAAACTCAATCCAGAGACCAAGCGAAGATGCTCATGGAACTCGAGTCAGAGTCAGGGCAACTTGGTAGTTCGCCTTTTCAAGAGAATGTTCGACAATCGCCGGCAAAATCTCTCCTCTCCCACGTTGCCGCTGTGGCCTCTGAGAGTGGTAGTCCCAGTCTGGCCAGCATCCGATCGCGTCCATCGCGACGTAGCTCTACAGCTAAGAGTACCCCGGGAACTCCAACCTCAGCGACTCGAAGCCGGTCGCCGTCGAATAAGCCATCGACACCCCCTAAGCAGTCAACACCTCAAGTGAAGCCTACTACGCCTGGCAAGACCCCTCCATCTGCCAATGTGAGCTTTCGAAGCGCTTCGCCCAAGAAGCTGTTTCGGCCTGAGCTTCAGAAGTCTGCGGAAAGACGCAAGTCTCTCCGTCAAAGCATATTCGAACAGAATATGGCTGGCGGACAATCCACTCCCCGTATCGTCTTGCAACCTCGAGAGGGTCGCCGCTCTTCGGGGCTTGGGATTGATAAGGAAGGCCTTGGGTCCCCTCGTGTGGCTGCAATATTAGACGAGCGTCCCTCTCTCGGCGAAGGCACCCCACAATTTACCCCGCAAGAACGCCCGCGTGGAGGTGTGCGCTTTGAGGATCCATTGAAAATGCAGGCGGATGAAGAGCGGGATCGCGAGCTAGAAGAAATGAGGGAAGATGGTCATATTCCGCCATCTCAGGGGGAGGGTGATGTGACCTCGAACCTGAGAGATATGATCTCAAGCATGAGCCCGAAGAAGAATAGGATGGGTAGTCGAAAGAGTCTTCACGTTGGTGCCGCCCTTGGCATCCTAGGCAAGCGTCCTCTCGAGCTTGACATGGACGATTCGGAAGCAGAAAACTCCCCCAAGAGACTACGCGGTCGAGATGTCAGTCCAGTGAAAGGTGTAAAGCTGCCGGCACCAACAGTGGGTGATGAGAAAAGCCGCCGTTCGGTCCTATCTCCCGTTCGGAGAGCTCATAGCTCTTCGCCTCTCAAAGGCAGTACTACGCCTACTTCTCTTTCAGAGCTTCAAACCCCCACCAAGACGGGAGCAACTCCGCTGAAAGAGGGAGTTGATGCCCTGCACCTTGCTTCTGATCCTCAGCTACCTGAGCCGGAAGAAGACAATCCACAAGAGCAAGATCCTGATTTCGAACCAATTCAACTTCAAGATTTCTTAAATATGACCAATATTCACTTTATGGAACTTACGACCACGAAGAGACGCCACACGACTGCCCCTGGAAGTGCTACCAGGAGACTGTCCAGACGATCGGGCGAGAATGTCCCGAAGGCAGGCACGATCACCTTTGATGATTGTGTGGTTGCTGGATTCTGCACAGTCCCTATGCTTGAGCTGTACCAGCACTCCTGCCGCGAACTAAAGTCGTACATCTCTGAGGGCCGACAGGTGATTCGATCCATTGAGGCAGAAACATACACTGAGAATCCGCCTCTATTCCGAGAGTATGTTGATGCTCCACCAGACATTCGAGTCATTATGGATAATCAGTTCCGAAATGTCAAGACTCACGCGCGACTGCTCAGCAAAGCTACGTGGTATGAGTGGCGTATGAAACTTCTTGAGGGTTTAATGCAAGGCCTCCATCGCCATGTGGATGACATGAAGGCAGATGACGAATTACTGTCTAAGCGCGAGGAACTTCTCAGTAGGACCGTGCCTTCACTAGTAGAGAAGAATGCCTCGCTGGAGGATGAAGCAAATAACCTTAAGCAATTGGTGGAAGAGATGGAAAGGTCCGATCAGGATGAACTTCGGGAAACTCGTGAGAAGCTGTCCAACGTTGATGATGAAATCGAAGCCAAGAAACGAGAACTCCAGCAGCTGCAAAATGAGATTCACGAGAAAACTGTATCGATTGAAGCTGGCACGGAAATGCGGGACACATACATGGCCGAATTTCAGGAGGCCGAGCGGGTCAAGGAAGAATGCCGCGGGTGGAGCGCTCGAGATATCAGTGATCTCAAAGGTGAGTTGTTCCATTCGGTGTGTCCTTAGTATTCGCGTCTAACTGAGATATAGCTTCGGTCCACAAAATCGAGCGTCAAACTGGCTGGTCCATCACCTCTGCATCAACACCGACGGAATCCTCCAGTGATCCCATGTTGACAATGTCATACCGAGGCCAGCTACAGATCAAATTTCATCCTGGGGCATTTGCCACCAAGAATTCAACCAAAACCGACAAGAGTAACCTTCCTCTTGAGTTGACATTGACCAAGACTAAGGCTATCTCCCCCATTGCATCGTTGGTCCTCCAATCCCTGCAGAAGCATCTAGCTACGGTACAGCAATCCAAGGTTGCTCCTAAACACCTTCTCCGCTTCATATCTACCGCCTGGGACCGCACTCTTGGGCTTGAAAACGAGGCCCGCATGCTCGAATTCTGTGGTGTCACTCGTCTTACCCTTTCCGATCCAAAGGGAAATCTCTCTCTCCGCGCCCGCTGTACACTCCTCGGCAATGCCGCCGTGCCATTCACACAAGGCCGCAAAGGCGCTGAGAAGAACAGTGGAGCTAAGCGAATTGATGTCGACTTCACTGTCCGCACATGTGTCAATCCTGACAGTGGCGACTCTCAATGTATCGGCTCTATGGACTTCGATATGGATGTTATTGCGACTAAAGTCTATGGATTTGGCTCTGGTAACAAGTCCGGTCTACCAGACACGGAGATGCAAAGTATCCTAGGTCAGGGACTTGACAGTGGAGAAGCGGGAGCTCTAGGAAATGGAGTGTGGTGCAAGGCAGTTCAGAAGCTTGCCGGGTCGGTGTTTTAAGCTTATGGGAAGGTGGTTGTTTGTTTCTTTAATCTTGATACCTCGGGTTTCTTCAAGGCGCTTGATGGTCTGGAATAGCATAGGCAAGGAGTTTAGCACCGGGTAACTTTTACTGCCTCGATGACTATGGTGTTTACTTTTTACCAATTCAATGAATTTTCCTTCAAATTCATACATGCTTCCAAGGTTAACACCGTAAATCGTGAGTGGAGAGAAGCTTCACTACGAATAGAGAGTTTGGACATACTTGAGAATCTTTATAGAATGTGAAGTATGTCTTTCCCACAATCTAGATATTACTGGAGAGCAACATCGAGAAGCGACTGCATTGGGATGTTTAACCTATGCAAATAACACGGGAAAAGGAATCTGAAGAATGTGAATTATAAAAGTGACGATGATTGGAGTCTATCATCTCATAATGATTGAATGATTGAAGACCACTTTTGCTCAATCAAAACGGCTCTATTGTACTTGACCGGATTCCAGCTCTCGTCAAAATTAATTTGTTGATCCATGCTTCAAAGTACTACTCATAGGAGCATCTATATTGAAGCCATTCACTGATGATACTTGTAAACAATCCCTTTGATGCAATCTATCCCCCCAACTACCAAAATTGCATAATTATATCCATATTAAGAACCATGCAAGCTCCTTTCCACAAAATTGTAAGACAATGTTACAGACTCGCCGGGGATCGCGAAATGACGGAAGGGAATTACAATTCCTCCAGGAATATCCTATCCGATGATCCGTACTCTAGAACATGCCCATAAACCCATTCCAGAAACGCGACTGGGTGTGATCCAGATCCTGGTTGGGATTCTGTTCTTGATCTTGATAAGGAGCTTGGCCTGGACCTGGACCTGGACCCTGTTGGGGGGAATGAAATTATAGCCCATGGACTGAGCTCCATAGTTCATGTAACCATTCAGGTCATTTTCAAAGGTCTGAGTTTGAGTCTGACTCTGACTTTGTGAATGGGTCTGAGTCTCCGTTGCGTTCGGACCATTGAGAAATGAGTCCGAGTTTAAGATTGGCAGGGAGGTTTGCTGTATTGGATCTCCTATTTCGTTGCGGATGAGGCCTGCCCATAGATTCTCGCCGAATTGCCAGTCTGCTGTTAGGGGAACTTGCCATGATTCTGGGATCATGGTTCCTGTGCCGTTGCTGCTGGCTTGGGAATAGGGACTTTGGGTGGTGTCGAGCGGGGATGATGTTGATCCAGTGTAGTCTTGAGATAGTTGCCAGTTTGGGTACTTTGCTGTTGCGAAGGACGAATCTGCGTCTGTTCCATTGAGATTGCTTAGACCAAGGCCTTGGGTGTAGTTGGGTTGTTGGTGGAGGTTGGTCGTTGTGGGGAAGTTGGGATCGCCTGGACTCATCGGAACGACGTATCCGGATGAATTGACGGAGGGGAAACCTTCGATGGCTTCGGGCATGCCCATTGGCAGGTTTGAGCGGGTAGCGGCTGATGAGTTTGGTATGGACAGAGCAGGTGCTTGAGGGTGGGCTTTTGAATTGGAGTTTTTAGATGTCGGAGCTCGGTGGTGCAGTTTCGGGCGTGACTCTAAGAAAGCTCGGCTGCTGTGTCTTTTTGTTCCTTGGTCGTCCTCGTCTTCGTCATCGGGGCTTCGAGCCCGTTTCTCATCTCTTTCGACAGCCAATCTTGCTATGCGCTCCAACGTGGTACTCATGCGAGTCATGAAACCCACATAGCTTGTTGGACCATCACTAGGTAAAATGAGGCTCGTAAAGAACGTCGCTGCCATGTTGAGAGACTTAAGATCATCCTTCACCCCCGAACTGCGAGTATCTCGGAGAATGTTGGAAAAAATGGATGCTGCTGCTAGAAAGACGTAATGCAATAAAGACCTGGCGTTTTATTAGAAACGTGGCAAAGTTGAGTGGTGCTGCACTTACCAGAGCCAAGCAATGTCCCCCCAAGGCATATTATTCACCATTCTCAGTGTGTCTCGTGCGGCTGTTGTGCAAATGAGGCCTGATTTTGCAGCGAATGCTTTGCTGAGAGACTTCATCTCGTCCGATTCTTCCTCGCGCTTCGTTATTAGGAAGTGGAGAAGGAGAGGTATCCGGTGGATCATGATCAAGGCATTATAGTAGACGAAATGGAGACCAACAGAGGCAAATCCAAACAGAAAATCGGTTTCAGCACCCCTGAACTGTGGTATCTCAGAGAAGGGGTAATCTGTCTTCCATTTCTCAAGTTCAGTATTAAGCTCTTTGACGGTTTCATAGATCTCACGAGGGTCCTTGAACAAGGACTTGGCTGAGTATAGCCGGCAATAAATGCGACTCTTGATGAGAGACATGCGGCACAGCTGGCAGAAAAAGTGGATATTTGGGGCCACTTCTGGGTCATTGTCCTCCTCTGTTAATTGTGGAAGAGGAACGTCGAAATCGTCAGGGTGTTGAGATGGTGCATATCCGGCTCTTAAGCATGTACTAGATAGGGAAGATGTCAGTAAATCTAGATAGTAGAATGGGTCGAGGTGATTTACCTCTGATCGATAGTAAATGCTACCCAGAACACACGTCGTCTTTGTTCTCGCTGAGCAGGGCTCAAGTCTGGTCTTTCGATATTACGGTGGAGTCCCATTCTCTGGCACGACCGCATTGCTGCGGTCATAAAAGGCAATGCAGACTGTGTGCCAGAATTGCCCCGAAGAAAGAAACCCTTTGGTTCATTAGATATAGGGCGGAGAAGACGGATTGGAAGAACTTACCATACTGATCAAAGCCTGCACACTTAGCAGATCGGTGCGCCGCAATGCCAGCTCTGTGAAAACCGACATGGCATTTTTAAAGTATAACCGAGCCTTTTCTCGATCTTTCTCCGGTTTCAGGCTATTGGAGAATCGGTACTCATAAGCCAAACATATCACTATGTTTATACTGGCCCATCGAGCGGCATCATCGCATGTCTGCTGTGTGTACTGCCACTCCACCATCTTCATGAAGGAGGCTTCATGATAAATTGGGAATAAACGATTCGCAGTTCGAAAATAGTCCTTGATAAGAGAAAACACTTCGGACCTTGGCGGCAGCGGCTTATAGACCCGAGAGGCGAACAGATCATGAAAAACATCTGGACGCCAATCATGCCACGGGTCATGGGAGGTGGAATCGGGAGATACAATGCTCAGGAAGCTGGTATCGCCGGTCTTGCTCTTGATCCACTCGATCCCACCCCGTGAGAATATAGATAGTTGAGAGGAGCGTCCTGGTGTATGCAGTTAGTGAGATCTAAAAATATGCACAGCTTGGAATGGAGAACAAACCGAAGTATCTAGACTCGTCGCTCTCGTGGGAATTAAACATGGGCATAGCGAAGTCGCCACCACTGGCATAACGTGCAGTCTCATAGCCCTCCGAGGGCTCGGAGGGATTTGATGTTTGACCCGAAGAAACAGAGCGGATACTGTTCTCCCACTCATCTTCGTCTGAGACGGCGTCTTGACCGATATCACTCTCGCGCAAGACACCAGCCGCCACCAGCAAGGATTCAACCCTCTGTAAACGATCTTTTAAAGACTCAACATACTGATCACTACTATTATAATATCAGTCGAGCTCAGTCGAAAGCAATCAGAAACGGGGTTGAATCATATGAAAACGACCAATATCTGAACATGGAACATAGCATAGGGTCGGGTGGCGAAATACCTCTGTAATTCACCATCTTTCTCCTTCTCCTTCTCCTGCAACGGCGGCTGCGGCTGCGGCTGCTGCTGTGAAGGAAATATACACTTGGTATTACGTCGAATACATTGAACACAGACCTTATGAGGCCCTTCAACCTCACATTTGGTCTTTTTCTGGTAACACATCTCACAGGCCTAACCCCTTAGTCAACATCGCCCGAAAAAAGCATGGTCACGGATAACAGTGTCACATACCCTCTGACTTCGTCTCCGCCCGTTAGACCTCGTGGAGCCGGTGGGCAGAGCGGTGGAGTCGACGCTCATTGCATCACGGGAAATTATGCCCGGCTGTCGCATGGCGTTGTGCATTTCCCCCAAAACGGAGTTTCATCCGCGGAAGTCATGCCAAGGCCTTTTGGCTCTTCGGTTCTTTAGCCTTACGCTGATTTGCAAGGCTTTTTTTCTTTTAGTGTGAATGTACTGATTTAGGAAGAAGTGTGGTTTTTCATTTAGGAGTTGTCGTTGGGTCGGAGTCTCGGCATTTCACATTGCCGGGCGGGATTTTCTTGTGTTGCCGATTCTCTGGGGTACTTAAGTGGGACTTTGACCGTGGTTGTTATAACGTGGGGTTCACGTGTACTTTTAGGTACTGCTTGACTGTGTCTTTTTTAGATGAAAACCGGCGAATAACAACCTTTGAAGGTGAGGTCTTGTATGTCAGCCACCATTTTCCCTCTGAAGGGTATTTATCCAACATACTGTGGTCCAGGGCGTACATTCAATGTTGGATCATGATCTGCGGACAAAAATGGGGAATGGGGGAAATCGGACTAACTAGTTTACTATGTAGATCAGGTCTGGGCACAGACATCAAATGATTCGAAAAGACTAAGCTTAAATGTTCAAATGTTGCTATCACTAACTTACAAGGCGCCACTGAAGCTGACAAATGACCCCGCACCGTTGATATACATATCCGTGTCTGAACAGCTTGAGTGCATGTGCAACTGTTGACTTGATTTCAAGCACTGAGATTTAAACTGTTCCCTCATGTGCTTTATCTAAAAATCGTAAGCATATTTCGCTAAAACTTTCAAAATATGCGTGCAGTCACTGTTGGCATAGTCTCCATTGGAGATATGGGGTTGGGAATGGCAAAACTGCTTAAAGCCCACGGCTACCGAGTGATTACGGTCGCACAAGGGAGAAGGTACAGTGCACATGTGGGCAACCAATTTTTGTGCTCATTACGTTATACAGACACTAATCCGTCTACAGTGAGCATACTCTTGCGCGAATCAAGAGAGCTGAAATTGAAATATTGCATTCGGACCAGGAACTAGTAATCCAGGCGGACTACGTTTTATCCATTGTGCCTCCTCGGGACGCACTATCCACCGCGGAGCGTATTGCAAGGGCTGTCAAACAACCAGATACAGTGACGAAACGACAAGGTCTCGAAGAGGTGAATGGCCGGCCAAGTCGCAGCCCACTTTACTTCCTCGAGCTCAACGCAACACCCGCCCGATTGGCCGAGGAGCAAGCCTCACTCTTTGAAACAAACCTGGCCACGCCAATCGGGCCATCGGCTAGGTGCCACTTCCTCGACGGTGGGATCATTGGGGGCCCGCCGTCACAGAATACGGACGGGAAGTGGAAGAAACCCAGTATAGTACTCTCGGGAGCGGTGGACTTGCCCTCCACATGGGCGGCGTTCACCGACGTCTTGAACATGAAGTTGGTGTCCGATCGGATTGGAGCGGCGTCCACCTTGAAGCTTTCCTTTGCGGCGCTGACCAAAGGTCTCACGGCACTGTCGATCTTGTCGTTCTCCACTGCACAGCGCGAGAATCTCTTGCCGGAATTGCTGGAACATCTTCAACAATACTCACCGCATACGGCTGCGCTGGCTCAGTCTGGCATTATTTCCATGAGTCCCAAGGCCTACCGATGGGTGGACGAGATGCGCGGCATCGGTGAAGCCTTTGACCGTGAAGGCGGATGGGATGGTGTCGGTAGCAGTGTTTATGGAGGCTTTGCGGAAGTCTACCGGAGCGTGGCCGAAGATACCCTTCTCGGCCATGAAAGAGTTGAGTCGCGGCAACGCGGGATCTCCGTGGAAGATGCCGCCACGATCATAGCGAGACGTCAGCAGTCAAAAGTCGAGGATCACGACATCGGACCTATGTCATAGGTCCTTTGGGGAATATGGCAGAAACGACGATCTCAGCCGACAGTGGACTCCATATAGAGTAGTTGCCAAATCTCTGGACCTGAACCAGAAGTAGATTTTCTATGTTTCCCAATACGGAGTACGTTATGGAGACAAGCATTAAACCAGATGGAGACCACGGGACCGTGCCAAGCTTCTGTAATTACGCTTGTATCGGGTAATTTAGGTCCGCGTCATCTGTAGGCTTAGGAGTGGATCTCTTCCTCCCAATTTCCGCGGGCCCGTCAAAATTCACTGAGCGGACCTTTCTGAATTGTTATTTTAGAATATTTTATAAACACAAAACACGACGGTGAACTAGTTTAGCCCGGGGATTTTACCCCATTACTATACTCAAGATATTACATCTATCCCCCCCAAATACATATACCTCGGTACTACGTAATCTATACCATGCTTTTCCCGCCCCGGCCAGAGCGGTGAAAGAGGGCGTTCAACTGACGAACCAGAAATCGCGATCACGACATTTCTCCATTCTATCAGATCATCGACTAGTTGATCTCGAGGCTTGAAGCTCAAGACACTTTCCCCTTCCCCCTCTTTCCTTCCGACGCCCCCCTTTTTTTTTTCTTCTGATTTTTTATAATTCTGACCCTGTGATTCGTGACAATAAACGTGGCGCGTTATGCGAGTCTCCATTCTTGTGTAAGGTGATCGAGGCCGAACTTCGCCCTAATCCCCCCCCGTGTACTCTGTATTGGTCTTGTCATTCTCATACTTGCTTATTCCGGGATCGTCCCCTCCCTCTTTTCCATCTGATCTGGGGTTGAGTCTCATTGGAACTTGAAACTTCCCCCTAATCCACAACCACTCACGTCCTTCCTTGTTCTCACCCCCTCTTGGCTAAGTGCCCTAAACGCAACACCATACGCCATCGTCAAGATCTTTGGCTTCTGTGTCGTTTTTGACTTTTGGGACTTTTTTGCTTCTTTTTTTCGTATTGTTTTTTTCCTTATTTCTACATTGCAATACCCCTCAACCTGCAACCTTCTTTCCTTCATCATGCCTGAGGAGCATCCTCGCCCGCTTGATTCTGGCCCTGCCTTTGACAAGATCGAAAACTTCAACTTCTTGTTTAGTCGACACGATCCATCTACCAAGAGTCGACCATATTCGCTTGACACTGACACCGGGCTGGTCCCGTTTGGCAACGTGAACATGGATTACGATCAAACGGAAGGCATGGGAGGCTTGTCCGTTAGCTCTTACGATAGCATAGACGATGACCGCTCTTTGGATCTCCGGGGTTATCCCTATCATGGTATGTGCAAAGATTTATTATTTTCATTGAAGCTTTGACTTTGTTGCGAGAGGTTGCATCTGTTGCGCCATCATCCTGCGTTGTGGTTCGTGCTTGCGTTTTTGGCTTGGGTTGGCTTGGGCTGGGACGGGCCCCTGGGCAAGATTGAATGTTCCAAACCCCCTTTGAAATCATTCCATTTGAATCCCATTTGCCCGTATCACTCAATTCTTGTCCGGAGTTCCGTCGAGAGGGCGTTCCCATTTGGCCGCCCTCTGTTAATTTTGGCCTGGTTGCTCTCCCCTGCCCGATATCAACTTTTCCCTGGGCTTCATGGTCTATTTGAATTCAAAAAGCTCGTGCCCACAAGGTGCAGCTCCAGAATCAATCTGGACTGTTGCGGAGTGATCTATCTCATTTTTGGAATGAGATCATCATGCTTTGCCCCCAAAGGCCCCTCTGCCCAGCTCAATAGCGAGCACGCAATCCCGCATGAAAATGAGTGCAGAAGCCACGGCTGCCTGGTTTAACCGGGGTTCAACTTACACATCACTTCCCCTCCCCCCTCTTATGTGAACCCTGGAGTTTATTTGATGCAAATAATGATCGTGTGCATGGTCCTGGCGGCTCCCTTGATAGGGTTGCGGATCTCTACCCCAGCTTACGGATGAACCTCTCCACGATATTGAACTTCAGTCTTAAGCAAGACCACTGCTTACTCAATTCTTCAGGTCCTACTGGTGACAAGTCCATCAATTACTCTATCCCTGATCACATGATGCCTTACTCGGCTCACTCCATCTACCCGCCTGTCCCATTTGCGCCCGACGAGCTCGGCCACGCTCCGGGACAGATGACTCCCTCGGACGTCTCATCGTCCATCTCCCCGCCCAATGGCCATCTGGGGGACAACAAGTACAGCACCTCCATCCCTGGGGACCGCATCGCTGCGGCCCTCGGCCAGGAGGAAGGTGTACGCTATGCCGCTGAAGAGGACCGGCGCCGCCGCAATACGGCCGCCAGTGCTCGCTTCCGTCAGAAGAAGAAGCAGCGTGAGCAGGTCCTCGAGCGCACTGTCCGTGAGACCACCGAGAAGAACGCCTCTCTCGAGGCTCGCGTGGCTCAACTCGAGATGGAGAACCGTTGGTTGAAGAACCTCTTGACTGAGAAGCACGAAACCACGGCTCGGATGCCACCGCCTCCCGTGGATAGCGGCGCCTTAGAACCTAAGACATCTGGTGGCCGGGGCCAAAAACACATCCAGCCTAAAAAGAAGGGTGTGGGCACTGACGAGTAAGCGCTCAAACTCAAGTTTCGTGCTTTGCTGTTCTTTTGGCCTTCTTCTTTTCATGTATCATCTCTTGATTCCGCGATCATCGTCGATTCTCGAAAGACTACGCGGGTGTTTGCCCTTTTCTATCTTGTTCTTGTTCTTTCGATATGAGTTTTGTCTCACCTCCCCTCGACATCCCATTATTTATCAAAAATGGACCAGACCTCAAGGAGAGACAAAACCCCATGACGACGTCACGACCTTTCTCTCTTATTCTCGTTCTTCGCGACTCGGACCTCCCCTTCCGACTGCGACTCCTGCGATTCTTAGGGATGGTCTCTACTACGCTTTGAAAGACACGGTCTTTGAATTATCATTGCTATCATCCGACCCTCCCACCCCCTGGGCTTTCTCCTCTCCTCTATACTACCTCTTTTCTCTGCCCAGCCCTTGCTCATGCTGGTATATCTTGTCTGCGATTTGATTTGATCATTTGCCCGAAACTGTGTCCTTTAGTCCGACATAGGGACGAGAGACGAGATATTACGGATATGATGCGGTGTTGTGAGACGTAATCTCAGATAACTCAAGAATGCGTTTTCTCGGAAGGGGGTTTAATTTGTTTTTGACTTATTGGGAATCCGGTTGCTATTTTCATTTTATCTTTGCTTTTTGGGTTTCGATTTGTTGGCATGCATATATACAAGGTACAGAAAGACCTTCGTTGCTTGGACCGGAATCAAGAGTCCTGAGATTTTTCTCTTCGAGTACTAGAGTTCTATCCGTAGATATGCCTTACTTGTCACGCCCAAATTAGATGGGGTTTACCAGGGCTATTTGGTAACATTTCCCCTTAAGCTATCCATGGGTACTCGAGTGCTGTTTCAGGGTTTAAATTGTTACACCTTATATCTAGTACATTTCGACAGAAAGTGGACATCAAAGAACAATTCCATTAACACCTAATTACCCAGCTCCGACCCTCCTGTCAGGCCGAAGACCGAACAAGAAAACACAGAATAGCACAAGATGGTATTACATTAGGGAAAACCAAGACAAACAAAACAGAAAAATACCCGTACGTATTTCAGTATCCAAGCCTGAACAAGAAAAAAAAACTGGAGAATCAGGGTCCTCGACCCACACCAGGTTGGACAAACAGGGGCAGAACGAGCACGATCAACGGGTACAGTATCACGACATCGACATAAAGCAGGGGTCATCATGTAAAGGAAAAAGGTAAACCATTGCGTGACCCGTTTGTGCAATTGCAATATGCAATTTGGGATTAAATGCCATCCGACCGGAGCCAAGAATGCGTCAGCACAGCATAACTATGGATTCTTCAGGCTCCTGGGATGACAATTGCGACATATTTGATCGGTCACATGTGAGAACTTGCTAGGACACCAATTTGGAGGGTAAGTGGGGGAAACGAAAGACAGGACAAGAAAAGAAACGGTTTCTTTTCTCATTTAAGCGGCGATAGGCTCCCGCTCCTCTTCACGACCACGAACCTCGCCTTCCAAGGTGCTGACTCCGTCCTCTTCCTCGTAATTGGGGTGCTGGTCGGCAGGCAACCAGGAGTCACGGTCTCCGGCCATAGGAGCATCCTGCTGAGAGAGATCGACGCCCTCGCGGTTCTTGAGGTTGTTACGGTGGCGCTGGGAGAGAGTGCGCGAGCGCTGCGACAGGCTGGACTTGACGACGGCCTTGGAGTTGACCCAGTTACCGAGGGCATCTTCGCAGTCCTGAATGATCGCGCGACTGGCATCGTAGCCGTCGTAGGCCTGGCGGGTCTCGCCGGGAGTCACGGGAGTATCATCAATGAGGTCGAGGAGGTGCTTTCCGTAGCCGGCGACGATGGCGACCTTCTCGCAGTGCTCGCGGAGGGCATCAAACTGGTACTGGAAGGCGGCCTTGACCTTCTCGCGGGTGATGTTGGAGAGCTGAGCCTCGGCGACTAGGGACTCGGCTTCGGCCCGGACGAGCTCCTGCTCCAGCACGACAATGCGGGGAGAGTTGGGGTCCTTGTACTTGAGCTTGGCGATCTCGTCGGTGATCTTCTGCTTGCCTGTGGGGGGTTAGTGCTGTTTTTCTCTGCTGAGGGTGTGATTCTTACGGTCTCGGCTGGGCTGCACGGAGGCCTCGATGTTACGGATGCTCTTGATGGTGACGCGGTACTGATCGTAGCGGTCGACGAACATGTCCTCAAGCTCACCGATCTCGTAGATCAGGACGCCAAGCTTATCCGTGACATCCGAAACGTCCTCGTCGCAGGCCTCACCCCAGAGGGAGAGTTGTTGCTAAACAGTATTAGCTGCGTTGATCCATTGAATGGCAATAGTGCACATACCGCAACCTCCATGCGCTCCCGCGCGACAAGCTCCATGCTGCGCATGGCGTTCTTCTCCATCTTGACAAGCTGGGACAGCTTGCGCGCAAGATCGGGGCCAAAGGCGCCGGCGGCGTTTTTACGGAACGCATGGCCTGATGAAATTATTAGCCTGTGCTGAACTGTATTCTGCCGAGCTCGTCGTAGTTTGCTCTTGCGAGGGGCGGTCGGCAAGTGCCCGATCAGGCAGCTTCAAGTTCGCGCTCCCAATTGCCCGCAAACCCGATCGTGATCGGAATGTCAACTTTTCTTACTCACCTAAGCCACCCTTTCCGAGCCAGCGGTTCGACTTGGTAGTCGACATTGGTGGTGGAGGGTTCTCGACCTGGGAAGCGGTCGGGGCGCGCGTCTGGCGCATAGAATAGGTGCGATGCATGGTGGAAGATGTTGACAAGGTCAAGGAGAAGATGAAGGAAGACTTTTTGGTTTAAAGAGATAAGTTGTACCTGCAGCACGAGAAAGTTAGAAAAGGAAAAAAACCCCCCAGTTCCTTGCGACCTTGCGCAGTAGTGACGTATGGTAAATGTGAAAGAGGGGGAAACACACACGGGATGTGACGGAAGCTGTACTGCAACCGGAGAGCCTTGGAATTTTTTTCTTTTCTTTACCTGATGAGAAGATTATATGAAGGAAGAAGCTTTGGAATTGATGGTGACGTCGTCAATCGGGAGCTTAACCCGATTTGGGAGAGTTTTGAGTAGAAAAGGGTGAAGAGAGAAGTTGAAAAGACATGAAAGTCGTCTCAAACCCAGTACTGTCGGTCATGGGGGTTTAGTGTATCCTGGGCAACTCAATTAGGCGCTAAGATTCAATAGCGTTGATTTCTGATCATTTTGGTTGCATTTTTTGGGGTATTCGATCACCGACGTCATCGTTCCTTCTCTGATGTCATGGACCTCGTTCCTGTATAGACTCAACCATGTCATGAAAAATCATGTTGCACTTAGAATTTGCTGGGAAGGTACAAGGTACTCTTCATCGACATTATGGTCCGATCTGTGGGAACAGCTTATTTTGGCTGATCAGTGGGGGAAAGGCAGATCCAGTTCCACGAAATGAAATCGTCATTTCGGCGAACTGCAGGGGAAATATGATATTCATGTTCATGTTCATGTTCATCCTCATGCTCATGCTCATGCTTATGCTCGTGTTTGTGACGCGTCTACTTCCGAAGGATAAGCTTTAGGTGTACCCCATAGTTCATGTCCTGCCTTGACTTTTCCAGCCACATTTCCATAGTGGATAACAATGAACTGTGGCGTTTTTGAATCCAACTTGCTAACAGACCTCGAGAGCTGCCAGGCTCCACGGCTGATCTAATCAAACCCTGTCATATACTTGGCAGATTCAAGTGTTAGAATATGAATAGATAAGATCATGAACTCATTCCCCTTCGGGCTGCCATTGGCGAAAAGTAATAGCATGATTCCTTGCCCTTGACAAGTAGTTAAGACCGCTCAGTCTAATTGACCCCATGAAAGTCATTCCAGGACAGGATCACCTGTACAGACCTGACGTAGAGAATCACCCCATGACCTCTGCATCCCTTCAATCCATGTCCACATTATCCATACATAAAAAGGGCCCCGACCGAACATCTTATGCATATTCCACATCCGATATTCTTCACGGCTACCGCAGATCGATTCCCGAAAAGCCACGGGGCCCTCCTACGCGCATATACCCGGAAATGTAGAGACTAACTATACGCCACTGAGCCATGAAGAACAACACTTACACAGCTTTGCGGAGAAAGCCCCTCTTGGCATCGTTTTGGGTATATAGATTGCAACTAAGTTCCGTCTCAGAACAGGATCCGTGCAAGGATCTTGGAATGGACTACATTTGAGACTTTTTCTTTGGTGTGAATCTTCCTCGGGCTTGAATTTCTTGTGCATACCCCGCAAATTAGATCGTCAGCATGGTACCCCTTAATATTTAGCCTTTTGCGGGGTGACGGGCCCATGAAGTATGCTCCGTGTTTCTTCTTGACTCCGTCTACGCGCTAGGATACTGGTTAGATGAACACATAGGGTCCTTGGGGTATAAAATGGAGTTTTTGCTGTTAGCGTGTAGGTTGTTTGAAGATCAAGACAGACTCGCGACTGTTTACCTTGGAAATATCTGAAGATCTCAATATGAGGTTCGGCTACTTTGCTCTTTTGGCTGCATTGGCATCTGCATTGGCATCTCCGCTGAAGAGTGCTAAAAAATCTTCTTCATTTGAGTGTTGGTTTCTAGTTCATGATAATAAAGACCATTCCAAAAACTGATAACCGTATAGGGTTTGGAGCCAGTGAGTCTGGTGCTGAATTTGGTTCAGGCAATATCCCAGGTGTCTATGTGAGTAGATTATCTATGAGATACCAAATGTTATCGAATCTAATCCTTGACAGGGAACCGACTATATTTTCCCGAGCACAAGCACCATCAAAACTTTGATCGGCAATGGCATGAATATCTTCCGTGTGACGTTCCTCATGGAGCGATTGGTCCCAACTACGATGACAGGATCCTTTGACGCTGAGTATCTGAGCAACTTGACATATGTACGTGCTCCACCAGACTCAATTTTGTACTTCCTGAAATTGACTAGTCCAGGTGGTGAACTACATCACCTCACAAGGCGCCCACGCAGTTCTGGACCCACATAACTTTGGTCGATAGTAAGCATCTCTCACCCCCACAAGACCAAGTATCCAAGCTAACATATCAAAGCTATGGATCAATCATCACAAGCACATCCAATTTCCAAACATTCTGGCAAAACGTCGCGAAGCAATTCGCCTCCAACTCATTAGTGATTTTCGACACCAGTAAGCACCCAGCATCCCCACAACCCAGGACTACACACTCACACTTACAGACAACGAATACCACGACATGGACCAAACCCTTGTCCTAGACCTCAATCAAGCCGCAATCAACGGCATCCGCGCAGCAGGCGCAACAAGCCAATATATCTTCGTCGAGGGAAACTCCTACACTGGCGCCTGGACATGGACAGAATACAACACTAACCTAGTCAATCTCACGGATCCTGAAAACAAGATCGTCTACGAGATGCACCAGTACCTCGACTCAGACGGATCAGGGACCAGCGCGACCTGCGTCTCGAGCACGATCGGGCAGGAGCGCGTGGAGTCTGCAACGCAGTGGCTTATTGATAATGACAAGGTTGGTATCTTGGGGGAGTTTGCGGGTGGGGTGAATACTGTTTGTGAGGAGGCGATTGTGGGGATGTTGACTTATTTGGAGGAGAATTCAGCGGTTTGGAAAGGTGCTATGTGGTGGGCTGCGGGTCCTTGGTGGGGGAGTTACATCTTTAGTATGGAGCCGCCGAGTGGTGTTGCTTATACGGGGATGTTGTCGACGCTGGAGCCGTTCTTTGCGTAGAAGATTCACGATGTACTGCAGAGACGGATATAGGGTTGAGAGTTTACTCATGAATATTCACTTGATGTCTGTGGCTTCTGAGTATACTTCAAAGACCTCGAATGTGCTAGTTAGCAAGTATGCCATTTACTTACCAGTCTCCTACCATATCTCCTACATGATTTACCACCATATTAGTTTTCTAAAAGGGGCCTCCTCAAGTAGCTAAGTGGAAAGGAAAGGAAAGGAAAGAGAAGTAGAAGGATGAGCGAACGCGTGTTGCAACAGACCACGGTATCCAAGTAATAAAATGGGTGCTCTAGTGAGGGAGACAACCTGCACCTTTGAGAGTAAACGGCGCTGAACCCAAATGGGTCATGCTAGACACACTCCAGTTGACTAACATATGAAAGAAGCATGGAACTGCCACGGCATCATCTTGGCATGCATCATGTCATATGCGTGGCTGAAGTCCACGCAAGTTTTGGCGCAGTCGCTAAATAGCTGCCTCAAGTTTAGGATCTTGGATGCATTTCGGGATAATTTGAGTATCCAGGGATACTCAGCCCCAGAAAAGTTTGAAATAAATTTAGAACATTTATGAATGT
Organism: Penicillium lividum; assembly: GCA_028828245.1. NCBI lineage: Eukaryota > Fungi > Ascomycota > Eurotiomycetes > Eurotiales > Aspergillaceae > Penicillium > Penicillium lividum. The sequence goes on from JAQJAG010000003.1 coordinate 1,466,721, forward strand.
GGATGCCGAAAAGTCAGCAACGACCCAGAAAAAACGTGCGGTTGAGGCGCGGCCTCCACGCCAAGAGTTTAAATGCAGAAGCCTAGGATTAGAGAATTTTCTACGCAAGCTTAGCTATTTTAGTATAATCTGATGCTGGGCCTCTTAGTAAAGGTGATGATTTAGTCAACAGGATTTTTTTCAATTTTTTATTCCTTTATTTTTGTGCAATTTGGGGAGAGCAAAGTTCACAGGGCTGGGAGGGTGACGAGGCATGGAATGCTGATCCTGCGCTCGACCATGGAACTTGGCCAGTCCCTGAGCACTAGTGACCGCCTACGTAAGTGTAATTATTGTGTTGTACATAGATTAAATGACAGATTCAAGTGGCTATACGTGGGTTTTAAGTTGGAAAGAGGTACTTAAAATATTTTAGCGTGATACATTCACTGCGTGGTTCATAGTATGAAGTCAAGAAACCCATAATTTCTGATGTTTACAGTCTATAGAATCTGTTACGGATCCTACCAGTATTACCTAAATTGGGCTAGCGTTGACACGAATAGAAACTCAATGTGGCGAGCAAAATCAAATTTGGATCCACTTTTGGTTAATTCATTCTCTGATTGGTTTGGGGCCAGAGTCCTGCGCCTCTTTAACAGGGAGGCTGGTGTCGTTGCTAAGTCAACTTTAGAGGCTGTACACTTTCTGGGCGCTGATCTTCTTAGATTAAAACCTGCCATCTTCCCCTCCCATTTCGCTTGTCCACTTACTCCTCTTACATACCCTTCCTTCCCTATAGGACTTCCCCATATATCACCACACTACATCCTTTCAAGCTTATCACACCATGGGAAAAGCCGGTCGTGTCGCGTGTATCATCACGCCTTATCTGTTGACAATCGCCACATTGATTTGTATTATCTTCGTGGGTCTGGGATGTACCAAGGCTAGCTCTAGCACCTTGAACAATATCTACTTCATGCGGGTAAGACATACTCCCCATTCAATTCCACCGTTCGCGATTAACCACTGCGCCAATAGATCGACTTATCGAATATCACCAATGGCACAAAAACAACTTCCGAAATCGAGAGTATCCTCAGTGATTTGGACATTACCGATGTCACTTCGTCGGATGTGAAGACCCTAGTCGACGATATAGCCAGCAACGAGGCCGACAGCCTGGTTAAGGAATTCTATGACATCGGTCTAATGGGCTACTGCGATGGTACAATCAACAACAAGAAATTCAACACCACTTCCTGTTCCGACCCCAAGGCCGAGTTCTACTTCGACCCCCTCTCCGTCTGGGATCTGGACAGCACCTCCATCAAGGATCTCCTGCCGAGCGACTACAACAAGGTCATGAAGGTCTACAAGGCCGTCTCCAAGTGGATGTTTATCGCCTACGTCGTCGCTTTCGCCGTCACCATCATCGAGATCCTCGTCGGCATCTTCGCCATCTGCAGTCGCTGGGGTAGCTGTGTCACCACCATTTTCGCCATTGTCGGCTTCCTCTTCACCGCAGCCGCCTCCATTACCTCCACCGTTCTTTTCTCCATCTTTAAGAGTAGTCTGGGAACTACCCTGAAAGCCTACGGCATCAAATTGACCATGGGCAAGAACATTTTCGCTGCCACCTGGCTCGCCGTCGCCTTCTCCCTCGCTGCCCTGATCTTCTGGGTCTTCAGCGTCTGCTGCTGCTCCGGTCGCTCCCCCTACAACCACAAGAACAGAAACATCCGCAGCAAGGGATTGACCGCTGAGAAGGCCCCATACACTTACGAGCCCATTGGTGCCGGTGCTCAGCCTCCCTTCGGCCACCAGCAGCCAACCTCGTACCCTCCTCCTCCTCCTCCCAACTCCTACCCTATGACCAACCAGCAGCAGCACCATGCGAGCCCTTACGAGCCTTTCCGCCACTCCTAAGCGATGTGAAACAAAATTACGGGTACATGAAGCGTTCTTAGAGTGATACCAAGGCGTTCAATTGGCTTTTCTGGTTGGGACTGGCTTTCTGTTTTATTGTTCCTTGGCAACTGTTTGACGATTTCCTTTTGATGACTTTACGCCTGCACATGCATCTGCGAATGCATTTTTGATACTGTACATGGTTCTCATGGCCTAGCAAATAAATACTAATTATTGATGATAAGTTGTCAATAATTAGAACATTTCCAATTTCAACACTTTATTTCGAAACTTTAATCTCCATTCATTTCTCCATCTGAAACTGTAAACCAAATATCTTCCCGTCCCTTGGCAAGCAAATAAAGAGTCTTAGCTCTGCCTAGCCTCATAATCATTTTAAGGAAGTTCCAGACTGCGTGCCCTTGGGGCCGTTTCAACTAGTGTGTAGAGTGGGTCCTATCGAAACTCAAAGCAGCGATGGAACACAAGGCTTGCTAGGCTTGCTTACCCCGTATAGCAGGATATAGGTACTGGGGCTAACTGGGTTGGTGCTGTGTGGCTGATATTGCTGACAGGTCTTCCCTGAGGGGTGAAGTCATATGAAGCCTAAAGAAGAGCCATGGAGAGAACATTGAAAACATAATCTGGATTGAAGACCATTGGAGAGGGAAGAACCTGGGAGTGGAAATATGGCTGATTCGTCTCCATCTACGAAGTTAGCGCTTGAGCACTTGAGATCTTAATCTTATAATTTTTGAGTGTTGACAAAACCTAAGATCCATGGCTTAAAGCCACTTCTTCTCATCTAAACCTAATGGCTTTGGCATAATATCCCACCCCACATGGACTCCCTGGATGGAACCTGAATGGCGCACAGCAGTCATCTCGCCAAAGCCAGTATCCCTTGTCTCCAGGTATTCAACAGGCACATCCGTCATACAGTTATAGTCCGGTGCTTGGAAGCCTGATCTCCCTTCAAATTGGCCTAGGGACCTTAGATACTTCATCACACCGGCGAGAGACACATCAACCTCCCAAGATCCACCTTCAACAGCTTGCTTGTATAGAGCAGCCTGGATGCCCGATGCAAGGAAGTAACCTGCTGCATGATCCAGAGCCTGGCACGGCATCGGCCGTGCAGGCTCCCCAGCCCCGTAATGCTCAGCCTCTGAAACATTCATACCAGAACATGTCTGGACGAGTGAATCGAACCCACGTCTATCAGACCAGGGACCATCAGGCCCATATGCCGAGAGATTGGCGCAGATGATACCTCGATTGGAGAATCGGCTCGCTAAAAGATTCGACGACAGACCACGCGACTCAAGACTGCCGGGGCGGAAACCTTGGATAACGACATCGGCGCCCTCTAGAAGCCTAGAAAGATCCTGCTCACCATGTGGTGTCAGCAGATCAAGCTGGATGGTTCTTTTCCCACGACCGAGGTCGCGATCGACGACTGGAATATCAGGTAAATTCGGACTTGTCACCCAGAGAACATCGGCGCCATGCGCTGACAAAGTCCTTCCAGATAGCGGGGCTGCAATCACTCTAGAAAATTCAAGAACCCGTAGTCCTCGTAGAGCCTTGGTATTCCCTCTTTGCATCTCTCGCGGTAACCCAACTGGTGCATCTCCGATCTTGCGGAGAGTGATTGGGAAATCGGACACAGCTTGCGCCTGAGGGAGAGCATCCCATTCCGAGTAACTTCGCAAAGCAGCAATTACCAAACCGGCTTCAAAAGCCGAGGTTTCGAGTGCTAGCGAGTTCCAAGAGGCAATATTAGAGGCAACCTCCTTACGATGTGCATCAGGTGCACATCCAAGCAGCGCCTTTGCACCGTCTCTATGATTCGGAAAGCCATCATGGACCCTGACATAGCCATCGGCCGATTTATGAAGATCCCCAATTGGGCCCCAGGCAGTGGATACTGCTTTACCAGCTAGGGTGTAGAGTCTTTCGGATTTGAACTCGATGACTGCATGTACTCGTGAAACCGTCACAGCAGGAATTGGAGTTGAGTTGCGCAGGGCATGTATCTGGGCTGCTAAAAGAGTAGACAAGCCTATTGATGCCTGGGCGAGATCGGCGATTTTGAATGATGATGGTAGACCCGGTCCGTCGCCGCTGATATGGAGAGATTTCAATGACTCTGTTGGGAGGCCTAGGCCGTTCCAAAGATACTCTACACTGTCTTTTGCGGAAAATCTTGAGCGGGCCTTGAGGCCAAGATTTGAAACCATTGGATGTATGATGAATGCTGTTTTTTGGATGCGACTCACTTATACAGCGATTCCGGCATTTCGGCATATGGTCTTGGCTGCTTCGTGGTTATCCTCGGCAATCGCCGGAGCATCGAGCGCATGACCTACAAGTGGAGCTAACAGATCTAGTAACTTTTGGAAGTGAGGTACTCTATTTCTAGAGCGAAAATGCGTTGATATGAAATCAAGTGCATGTGACCAAATTTCCCCAATTGGACTCATCGTGATTCACTTGAATCTGTTATATGCGCATCATCTCTGGCATTTGGAAAGTAAGAAGATTCGATTCCATCAGTCTCGATTCTACTCAGCTCGAGGCCATCTGGGGCTGCAGTCATTCTGGGGGTTTGCATTTTCCTCGTAGGTGTGAATCGAGGAGACGGGGTTTCCAAATTCGTTTCTAACCTTTCACTAGAAAAGAATTTGGGCAGATGATGGCGAAGGAATTGGCGTAAGTACGGAAGACAAGCACATATTATAATGAAATTGCCTTCGATGTTGCTAGAGAACCGTCATTGGTACTTATCCTTGGGAAAGAAATAGCAAAGATATACTGATAACATACACAAATAGGCTTGCAAGTGCAATGCGGTACGGTAGGTCAGGTGTATGTACTAAAGGCCATATAGTCGCTAACCGAAGCACACTCGTGGCGAGGGCTCTGAAGGTTGGTGTTAATAGCATATCACAATGGTAAAGCGCAACATGTGAAAGATTCATACTGCTGAGAGTACTCACAAGCTTCCAAGCCCAAGCAAAAGAGCTACCCCTATCTTCTGGAGTAATGGTAGTCGTAACCCCCAAACAATATAGAGGGGAACGAAAATGAGGACCACATCACTGGCGGTATTTGTGACGGTGGTCATCAAGTAAAGAATTGGACGATTGATGCAGGAACCATAGGTGATGGTGACATCCCAACTTTTCTGTACCGGGCTACAAGCAAAGATGATGGCGAAAGACAATCCTAGTGTGTATCCAACGACAATGAAAGCGAGAATATAGAGAAAATATTCCCAGTTGCGGACTATATGCAATATTCTGTGATATAGCATAAGCAAGGCCAGTTTCGCGAATGCAAGAGCGAAAACATAGGTGACGGACAATCCTAGGATGGACTAGTAATGAATGTTAATCTTCAAGCGTGTAGGAGTAAAGTCTAGGGATTTGTCTATACCTTCAAACATTGATCAAGGAGGGATGGAGTCAGGTCGGTGATGTGTGTTCCAAAGCCCAGATGATTGAATGAGTCTATACGGTAAATACTAAGTAAGCCGTGTTCATCAAGATTCATCTCATAAATATTACATAGAATAAGTGCTTGACTAGCCGCGATGAGGGTCTGTACAGCGTGGAGTCAGTCGACATCGGCAATCATGGCACATCGAGCCATACCCAAGCGATAATGATCAATACTATTAGCGGAAAGTTAATATCACCTCTTAGACAAGACCCATTCAAGAGTCACATACCATCGTCCCACCAAAATTTTTTCATCACCCGTGTCTTGGTATAAACTCGCATAATGAGGGCACTAGTGCTCAATGCCAGTCCAACCCCAACCACCACTCGGTTCGCTGTCCGCAGCCATGGTGTGGAATCGCCGGTGTCGCGTGTTCCTAGGAAGTCTAGGATGTCGCTAGTCGCCCGGATCATCTCGGTCAATAAACCAGCAAAGCATTTGAATCATATCATCAAAAATGGTCCGTAATATTCTTGGTGATGTAGAGGATCAACGGTGTTGACGGGAGTAAAGATCCGAGGTCGCGATTTTGCCACTTTGGTAATGAATCATCGATTCCAGACATCCCGGGGCGCCATTTTAGCAGTCTTGGAACCTTGGAAGGTTCCCGAGATATCAAACTCAAACCGATGTAGATTCTCACATGTAGTGATCAAGTATTCGCGAAAAATATAAGTCAGCAAAACCACTGGGTTGAGGTTTGGCTTTGGTCAATGACTGATATTGATACATACATATTTCGTGACCTGCAGGTTTGTGAACTGTCTATACTCCGTTAACAGCACATTCTTATCCAACATTTGAAGCATATGAATTTCTATTCAGAATCTATCTGAGTAAGATCAAGTCATGCTTTCTGATACTTCCAACTAACCAAAAGTAGTATCAAAAGGGCAACTGCTCCAACTGTGGATAAGTGCCATAGACATTTGCCAGCCTCTCTGGGTAGTTAGCGTGAAAGACTGACGGTCGTTGAGTCGTGGAAAAGGCACTTATGGCTATGGCCCACCGTAGAGGATTTTCATGCAAAGGATCTGGAGACCTCAGGTTTAGAAAAACCTGAATAATAGAGAATCTCAATTGAGTTTTCCTGATCCGAGAAGCTTTGTCTAGGCTTCTGCTAACTGTCTGAGAGTATAAAATGTGATCAAGAAGTGGATATCTAAACCATAGACCTCAGAAGTGAAGAGTGAAAACTTAGGTATTCTGATTTCAACATGTGGAAATTTGATGTGTAAATCAATTAATTCTAATGACAATGTATAGATCGCTATGCAAAAGCCAAGACTCGTAATCCCAATCAAGCCCCAGCCTGAACAGCCTTGAACTCAGCACTGAACTCATAGTCGATATAACCAACAGGGTCCTTCGGCCGGTAGAACATATCACGGTCATAAGGTGTAAGGGGAACATTGCTCTTTACCCGGAAAGGCAAATCCGGGTTGGTGATATAAGAACGCCCAAATGCAATCAAAACATCATAATCTTTATAAACGGCATCAACAGCCTCACGCGCCGAATCAGGCTTATATCCACCAGCCACCATAACGGGACTAGCCTTTTCATAAGCGTTGAAGAAGAAGTCCAGCTTCTCACTCGCCTCGATCTCCGCATTTCCCGCAATGCGCGCCTCAACAACATGAGCATAGGCAAGCTTATAGCTCTTCAATTGCTCCGCCAAATACGTAAACTGAGGGACAGGGTCCTCCATCCGCATCCCTTGGAAGATGCTAAACGGACTCAACCGAATACCAGTCCGGTCGGCACCAACAGCCTCAGCAACAGCCTTGGTAACCTCCAGCGCGAAACGAGCACGGTTCTCAACACTTCCACCCCACGAATCAGTACGCTTGTTGCACGTATCCTGAGTAAACTGATCAATCAAGTACCCGTTCGCACCGTGGATCTCAACACCATCGAATCCAGCCGCGATAGCATTCTTAGCTGCTTGAGCATAATCCTGGATCCATTCCTGGATCTCGGATTCTGTCAGTGCATGCGGAACAGCGCCTCCATCAAAGGGTGTGGCGCTGCTGGAAACCGGGACGAAATCGCCCATGGTCTTAAGTCCATCTGGTGGGGCAACTCGGCCGAGAGCCCAGATCTGTAGGTAGATGTAGGAGCCCTTTGCGTGCACGGCGTCGGTTACTTCCTTCCAGGCGGCGATTTGGGCTTCATTGTAGATGCCGGGGATGTTGGGGTAGCCGCCTGCGCGGGCGCTGATGAGTGTTGCTTCGGTGACAAGGAGGGTGCCTGGTAATGAGGCTCTTTGGGCGTAGTATTCCTTGACGAAGGGGAGAGGGACGTGGTTGTCGTCGGCGCGGAAACGGGTTAGAGGGGCTAGGGTGATGCGGTTGGAGAGCTCCATGCGGCCAACGCGGAGGGGTTCAAATAGTTTAGTCATTTTGTTGGATTTTAAGTTTCCAATGGACTTATGTAGGGAATTGAGATTGAGGCAGGTATAGTTGTGATGCAAGCAATTCAAGTGGTTTGAACTTGTTCTCTACGGTACATACATGGGTCAGGGGAACGACTTTATAACTTCCTAGCCCCACTGTTGATTTCCAAGCAAATTTGGAGATCCGGAGAGATTCTATTCGAAAATTTGCTCCGTACTCCGAAGAGAAAGAGAAGGACCCTGACCTCTGATTTGTTCACGGCAGTGAAGAAAGTGGGTTTAGTGGGTTTAGTGGATCGTGGCTGGCCAACTACTCGTAGTTTTTGTGGCCTCTGATTGGGTTTACAGTATGTGAGTGGATCCACTACTAAATACTTCCAAGCTTTTCGCCACGCGCAGAGTTAAGTTGGTTTGCATAATTACTAAAGTATTAATAAGTATACGGAGACATATCTTAAATCCGGTACAGTGTGCATAATCACGCAATTTTATCCTTGGACCAGCCATGGGATAATGCTATCAGTTAATTATAACCCCGATTACCGTTATTAATCTCCTCGCCTTTCACCTTTCTAAATTTCGAGCCGTAGTCTCTAGTTGCGCATTGAATGCGCGAATCTGGTGAAGGAGTCCTCCTTGGGCTCCTGGTGCTCGACAACTCACATCCTCAGCCACGGTGCGGAGCATAAACTCTAAGTCTGCCGAAGATGGTTCGGTAGTAGATGGAGCACGGTGTTGGCTGCGATCTAACGCAAGCTCAAGGCTGTGAAGGGAATTATTGATGGTGGTGCGAGACTGTCATTGTCATTGTCAGTGGACGATTCGGTTCAATTCAAATCTTAGACTTACGGCTTTCGCATTCTCCTCTTCCATATGCTTAGCACGCACTGCATCCATCTCTAGAGCAATGCTCTCTCGTTCCCGTCGTACCTTGTAGAGATGGGCCCGCATATCCATCATGTCGCGCTTTGTCTTCCTGAGCTGCACACCGAGCACAAAATTGCTATCAAGCATCTCACTCAGGTCCAACAGACGTCCGTCAAGTTCAGAGCCGAAGGCTTCAACCGCCTTTCGCTTGCGCGTCCACTCCGCTCGCCTTTGTGCGTTAGTTTCGTTCGCAATTCCGTTCTTGAGAGCTGTGAGCGTCTTCTCCAGGGTTTCACGGCAAATCTGGCTCAAAACGTCGGCGGGGTTGACACCACCACGGCTAGGCAACTTGGTCTTATGACGAGTTGAAAGCTCATCGGCCGATTCTTCGTCCTCGTCAGAGGCAGTTGACGCGTACATTGCACCGAGGGCTGAAGGATTGAACAGACGGTGCACGGTAACAGGAACCGTTTCACCTCGGGGCTCTCTTGGTTTTCGACTTTCTTGAACGGCCTCAGGATCTGCCTCCCCTTCCCTTGTCACCTTGCCCTTCTTTCTTCCCCGGCGTGCCTTTGATACAGGTTCCTCTGTCTCTGGCTCTGGTTGAGGCCCATCCTCGATATTCGATTGTTCTTCGGGAGGTGTAGGCTCCTCTGCTACCGTTCTATCTTTCTTGGTTCTTCCCCTGCGCGCCTTTGGTGCAGATTCATGCTCTAGCTCTGGTTGATGCTCATCCTCGGCATTGGGTTGTTCTTCCGGGGCTGTAGACTCTGCTTCTATTGGCGGCTTGTTCTTCGCAGGCCTTCCCCGACGTGCTTTCGATGCAGGTTCAGCCTGTTCTGGTTCTGATTGAGGCTCACTCGTAGCATTTGATTGTTCATCTGTGGTTGTAGACTCGGGTTCTACTGTCGACTGGCTCTTAGCAGGTCTCCGACGAGACTTTGATGAGCCAGGCTCTGCTTCGGGTTCTGTTCCAGGCTCCTGTGCTTTCCCGGAAAGCGACGGTCTTCCTCGGCGCGGCTTGGATGGGCCAATTCCTGCCTCTGGTGCCGGTTCAACTGATTCAGGCTGGGGATCTGCCTGCTCCTTTGCAAGCTTCTTTCCAGAAAGTAACGGCCTTCCACGGCGCTTTGATGGTCCGGGCTCTGTGTCAGGCTCTGTTTGTGCCTTATTATCAAGTTTCTTTCCAGAAAGTGACGGCCGACCACGAGGACGTTTTTCTTTGGAAGGGGCCTTGGTTTGCGTAATGTCAGATTGCAGCTGTTTTTGAACTTCTGGAACCGTCTCTTCCACAATTTGAGCGGGCAAGCCATCGCCATTATCATGGCGACCGTTGCGACCCCGAGTCTTCTTTGCCGTCTCAGCTAAGTTTTGGGCTACGGCTGCATTATCGGACGGAATCTGGCTCGCATCCACGGCATCATGTCCGGGTTCTAGGTCACTGCGGTCTGGTTGAACGGCAGTCTCCGGTTGATGGCCAGGGGTATCAATTGAGGTAGCTTTGGGTCGCGGAATTCTTGTCTTCGGTTGACGACTTCCTTGGGATGACGGCGATGTGTTTCTCGGTGGTTGAATCGTTTGTTCTTTTCTTTGCTCCACTGGAAGCTTTTCGGCTTGTGTTGGTGATCGGCCTCTCCGCTGCTTCTTGCTTGGGGGATGGGTGGGCTCGGGAATGGGTTTCGTTTCGGGTAGTAAGTCTTTGGGTGATCGAGACTGTCGAGGACGTCTCTCGGTGGTCTCTGTAATGGCGTCCGGCATCGGACTTCGTGTTGTACTTTGAGTTCGCTCTTCAGAGACAGCCTGTGCCCTAGAGTCGCTAGTTCCCCCTGCAACATCTGCTTGAACTTCAATATTTATGGGTTCCTCTGCTATAATTGGAGGCTCGGGCGCAATCAGGGTGTCTTGGGGTGCATCTGGCATGGAAACGTCTACCTCGGGGCCTGGTGACGCATGTGGTACCACCGAGCCGTCATTCTGACTTGGCTCTGAGGTGTTACCACTAGCTTCACGGCCGCTCTGCTTCGTAGGAGTTTCATCCGTTGTAGGAGGGTCTTTAAAGCATCAGTACAAACACTCACGACCTCTGCTAGGTAAAACGCACTTATTTTTCTCCTTTTATTGCTTCGCGGCTCTTCAGGCCTTTCATCGGAGGGTATGTCATATGTCGAGGGCCGTCGAGGAAGATCGTTACGTGCGCTTCCCGGTGTGCGCTGGGGCTGGCTCGTAGACTGCGATTGGTGCTGCGAGGAGACATTCAGTGGCGGCGTTGCGGCGCTCGGCGCGGGCGCAGACTGTGTTTGCGACGAAATCTCGGGTTCGGGGAATAGTGAAATAGAAGCAGCGCCTGCTGGTCCAGGTGCTGGAGCTCCAAAGGAGAAGCCGAAATCAACTGCTTTAATTTGGCGCGTCCTAATTGCTGGTCAGCTCACGGTTCCATGTTATGATTTCGCGGGGTAGAAGCGCGTACCCAGCTCCACGCTGTCGCATTTGCAACCGCTCCTCTCTCGCTGTAAACAATGAGCTGCAAAATACGCGATTCGTTTTAATTATCCCAAACATACTTGATTCCATGGTGGAGGAACGGCGTCGAGGTAGACGCGTCGTGTTGATGGTGGAAGAGTAAAGACCGCGGCGGTCGGGCTCCTATCGGTATCAGGGTAGATCCATTTTTATCCCGATTTCTCCGCAACGCTTTAAGAAATACCTTCATACGCCTTCCCCTCAATTACCCCCGTGAATTACATTACCAATGGGTTGGTTTTCAGGAGACAGCAAAAATGATCCTGTAAAGAAGCTCGACCCAGGCCTCCGCGAGTACCTTGAACAAGAGCGACCAGACAAATATGTTCCTGCGCCGGACGTGAAACCGCCTACCCCGTCGCCGCAGCAAGAGCCAGCCGATCCCTCGAAGCCAACCGTTCCTGCACAATCACTCTATCCTGATGGTCGTTATGCGGATCTGTGGAAGACATACAATCCCCCGGTCAGTGCCGACGGAGGCGATGGGGTCCGCGGAGCGGCACGAGTGATTGAGAAGTTCAAGGAGCGTGGCGATACAGTGCAACGGGCAGCGATGGAGAACTGCGCCATGGAGCATGAGGCCCTCACGTTATGCTTCCAGACCGGAAACTGGCGCAAGCAACTTGAATCGCGATTGACCATGTGCGCGGCGGAGAATGGCACTTTCTCACGATGCTTTACAACTCAGAGTGTAAGTCCTCTCGAATCCGATCATCCACAATAGCCCAACATTAATATCTCGCTAGAAATTCCTTCAAGCATTAGGCTATGCATCAGCGTTTGAATATGACCCGGAGAAAGAGGAACGGATTCAGATGCATGCCGACAAGCTCTACCACCAGATGTTGGACTATGAGAAACGAGTGGAGGAAGCCAAAGCCGCGGGAACAGAGCCACCACCAATTCAGTCCCTCTTCAATCCTGAGGCCTCAAGTTCCACAGACAAACCCCAGGTCATTGAGATCCCCGGCGGCGAGTCTGTCCCAGCTGGCTTCAAGCCTTCCAAACCGCTGCAGAAACTCACACCGCATGAGCGGGAGCTGGAGATTCGAGCTTACAATGCTCATCTTGAGCAGACAAAGCTGTATGCCGAAGAGGCCAGTCCATATATGAAGACGCAAACAAACGCTCGGTCGAAGAGACAGGAAAAGGCCGTCAGCTGGTTTGGCGAGACAATTGGAAAGTGGGTTTCCTAGTTATCTTATTTCTGTACTTCTAGTCCCAGGTCATTGAAGGGCTGTTTATGTACCATTTGACTCGTATGTGTATTATAGTAATTAAGATTTTATATATTGAAAGGGCCAACTCATCTACTCTAATAGTCTATTAATCTAGTACTTAATACTCTTAATTCTTAAATTACTGGATGACTATTTCCATTGTGCTGCGTTGCAATCCGTGCCCGTTTAGTGGCTCATATCTAATCGGCCTCGTCGGTCGCGTTCCCGCGCAAACAACTCGAAGCATCATCGAAACTCCCCTTCATCAACTTGACTGCTCCCCCCTTACTACTCTCTGTCATCGGTTTTCTCTACCTAATTCTAATTCTCTTGATCTTTTCTCTTTCACACCACCTCCGCTTCGGGATAAACAGGTCACTTTCCTTCCCTCCCCCCCCATTCATCGGCTGAGAGACCTCATTCAACTGGCTCGGGTTTCTTTTTTAAAAAACCTATTGTGGAATCCTTCCAGCACACCATTCACAGGACTGGTGGCTTTGAAGAACAGCTTCTGGGCTGTATAGTTCATTATGAAGGCCTCCGCGTTACTGATCTCATGGCACGATGACAATGTCCCAATCTACTCCGTCCACTTTGACCCCAATGGCAAGGGTCGCCTAGCAACTGGTGGAAAGTAAGTACTCGGACTATTTGCCGATCAATGTTCATGTCTAACAGTGGTTCTTTAGTGATAACAACGTCCGAGTACGCCTCCGCAACTTTTACCCTCGGTTATCTTGCCCTCTATGAACTCCTGTCTGACACCATAATAGCTCTGGAAAGTCGAATCTACCGGGGAGGAACGAAAGGTCACCTACCTGAGTACTCTCATAAAACATACCCAAGCCGTCAATGTGGTTCGTTTCTGTCCAAAAGGTATAATTACCCACGCTACGCCAATCGGCCATTGATCTGACTTGGTACAGGTGAGATGCTGGCATCTGCTGGAGACGACGGCAATGTCTTACTCTGGGTGCCATCGGAACTACAAGCACAGCCTGGTCTTGGGGAGGACCGGTCAGACGATAAAGAGACTTGGCGAGTGAAACACATGTGCCGCTCGTCCGGTGCGGAGATCTACGATTTGGCTTGGTCGCCCGATGGGGTGTTTATTATGACCGGCAGTATGGACAACATTGCCCGCATATACAATGCGCAGACCGGTTGGTCTTCAGTTTAGATCCTAATTTGATGCGGTATGACTGATCGAATTTTCAGGTCAAATGGTCCGACAAATTGCAGAGCATTCACACTACGTCCAAGGCGTTGCGTGGGATCCGCTTAATGAATTTGTGGCTACTCAGTCATCTGATCGATCAGTTCACATTTACAGCTTAAAGACCAAGGATGGCCAGTTCACACTCACTCCCCATGGCAAGGTACTCAAGATGGATCTACCTGCCAAACGGATCGCATCCAGCAGTCCTGCTCCGGAGCCTACCAGCCGGCCTCAACATAGCAACCAACTTGCAATTGCTTCACCGGCTCCGTCTACACCGGGAACGCCAATGGCATCCAATTTACCCATGGACCCACCGCCGGTTTCTCACAGCCGACGCTCTTCCTTTGGTTCATCGCCATCGATTCGACGCTCAGCATCTCCCGCTCCATCTCTGCCACTACCTGCTGTGAAGCCTCTGGAAGTGTCTTCCCCAAGCCTTATTGGGGGCCTAGGCGTGAGGAATGCTAGTATCTATGCAAATGAAACGTTTACTTCGTTCTTCCGACGGCTGACCTTCGCCCCGGATGGAAGCCTGTTGTTCACACCGGCTGGTCAATACAAGACTTCTCATGTCTCACCCACCGATCCTTCTAAGACAACAGACGAAGTTATTAACACCGTTTATGTCTATACGCGCGCCGGTTTTAACAAGCCACCAGTATCTCACCTTCCTGGTCACAAGAAGCCCTCTGTTGCCGTCAAGTGCTCTCCGATTTTCTACACTCTCAAGCAGGGTAACCAGTCTGCCAAGCATCTCACTATCGACACCTCGTCTGACGAGTCAATGTTTCCTCCGTTACCGGGTCCAGTAGTATCAGGAAATACAGATCAAGGCTCCAAGGACTCGCTATCCGTACCGGCAGGTGACACCCCGACATCTCAGCCATTAAAAAAAGCCTACAGCCACAATGCCGGCTCTACAGCCCCCATTTTTGCGCTTCCTTACCGCATTGTATATGCTGTGGCCACTCAGGATGCCGTTCTCATCTACGATACACAGCAGCAGACTCCTCTGTGTGTGGTAAGTAATCTGCATTTTGCGACTTTCACTGACTTGACCTGGTAAGTTTTCTATTCCCGTCTTATCACGCAGGGTAAATTTAACGATTAAAAGGTCGGATGATGGTTTGACTTTACTCATGAGCTCTTCCGATGGGTTCTGCTCTACTCTTTCGTTCTCACCCGGGGATCTGGGTCAGATTTATACGGGACCAACTGCAGCTGCCAACCATGCTAGCTCAAGCACTCCTTCAAGCCATGCGACACCTTTACCTACCCCAAGTCATGCCCCGTCCCCTATCAAGTCTAGCCACCAGGCCAGCGCCGCATCAAACACCTCTCAAGCGCCGCCGGCGAGCCCTGCACGATCTAATTCAGCTTGTTCGGTTGCAACGCAATCATCCAACCAGCAGACTGGTGCTGTAGTCAACAACCCAACCCCAACTCTGGGGTCTGTCCCATCGGTGACGGCAACGCACTCTGCGCAACCTTCCACACTTCCACTCACCACTCCACCGCAAACGCCTCTGCCGTTACCTGGCTCGCAAGGTGGGACCAATACACTTACTGGCACTGTCCTTGGGAAACGAGACATAAAAACCGCCAGCGAGTCTGAGAAAGAAGAAAATAAGGGACCAGAAGCCCCCGCCCAGAAACAGAAGAAACGCCGAATTGCCCCAACACTTGTTTCAGCCAGCACTGACCCAGCACCATCAAAAGACAATGCTGGTAGCACAGGAACCAGCAACTAAACACAACTCCCTGCTCTTCATGCATCCTTTCTAGAGTCATCCCGACTCTCACACCAGCAACCGTCCACTACTGCCGGAGTTATATCACTTGCATCAGGCTTCCTTGGTCGAATTCTCAATCTCGTGTCATGTGCCCTGCATTTTGCCGCATCTTCGTTTTCTATCATGTCCCATTCGCTTCTCAGGGCTATTTCGCGTGTAGAGTGGATCTCTACCCCGAATAACCCTCTTGGTCCAGTTTGTTTCAACATTCACTGCCATACATAGCGCCCCTCGCATCCCTATCCCCATCCCTATCTCTATTAGGACCGTGCATTGCGCTCACTCAGGGACGAATCTGAACTTGAACTTGAACTTGAACTTGAACTTGAACCTGAACCCGAACTCGAGCCTGACTCTGATCTGATTTTCCTTGTTCTCATATGGTGGGTTTCATTTGTATTTGGCGCGGCGCGTTTTACCCCCTGCTTTTGGTCTATTGCCATTATTACTCATGTTCATTCCTGAGAGGATGACTCCTGTTTGTTTTTCTGATGTCACATGTATTTGCTTCATGTGTATGTTTAGTTCGGATGTTCGATATTTTAGGGACGCTAGGTTCTGGGAATTTTGGGATTGGCTACTTTGATACCATTCGAGGGATCACTAAAATTCGAGTCATTGATAGTTGATTGATTTATGTCTGCTCGCTTGAAGTAACTTTGAATACGCTAGTGCATACGATCCCTCTACTTATGGGTAGGGGTCGGTTGAACCAGGGCTTTTAGGTATGAGGTATTCGGGCGACCCTCGGCCCTCAAACACAGTTAATTATACGTCCTAACAGTCTTTGAGATTACCCAGTCATTGCGCAAAACAAGCGCGATTCTCAACCATTTCTTTCAAATAGTTCTTATGTGTAAAAGTATCCATATCCATAACCACGTCCGTGTTTGCTTCGATAATACCGCAGGAATATACATATTCCAGTAACAGACATCTGGACTAAGATATAAACCCAGAAAAGACCGACAGATAAGAAAAAACACAACAAGACTAGAGAGAAACAAGTAAGTAATGAACCCTGGAGACATCCTATCAGTATCAGTCATCTTTCCTACGTGAGATCTCCACATCCCGAAGCCACGTCAACAAGATACGGAAAGACCAGTAGCCTCAACACATCCAGCAGTGACAGTCCAGTGGGCAGGATGGCACTCGCTTCAGTAGCATGTGTACCAGCTGTGACTGTTGTGACAGCCATCTCTCTATGTCCGTGTCCGTTTCCATTTTTATTTCCATTGCCATTGCCATTGCCATTGGCTTTGACTTTGGCTTCCTGCACACCAGTCAACTGATTCGCCCACCGGAACAAACTCTCATCTCCTCGCGCTCCGCCCGCCACAAAAATAAAGTCCGGGGACTTGTCAGCCGGTACGCGATCTAGCAGTAATGAGGCCGCAGCGGCTTTGGAAGCATGTAAGGGCTCAACGCTCACGGCGCTCGTATTCCGTACGACGCGGATAGCTTCGCTGCCGCGTGCGCCATTGATCTGGTCCGCTAGTTCAGAGGCTTGGTGTGCGGCGATATCGCGATCAAGCGCGTGGGTGTAGTCGAATGTTAGTGAACAGCGGCGCTCTTCGATTGTGCTGCCTTCTGTGCGTTCTTGGAAGTACTCGATTACCTTGCGAATGCCGGCGCGCCAGTCGCTTGTGCTGTCAACGTCGACAAGGGCTTCCCATGGATCCTTATCTTTCTCTTCTGGGGAGAATGTGAGTTGGCGGCTGGGTTTAGCGAAGCAGCCATTTTCGGCAATTAGCCCGATGCATGGTGAAAGGGTGCGGACTGCTTCATCCAGCTGCTCAGGGCTATTCTTGCTAGTTAGATAGACTGTGTTCTTGGGGTCGAGGACTAGGGCTTGAATAAGGTCAGTTGCTTCTGTGGATGGGTGAGTTTTATCGGGGATGAAGGTCGCGCCGTCTTCGAGAAAAAAGATACGATTATGGGCGGCTTGGTAGGATTCTTGGAGGATGTCTAGGCGGAGGGGGGTGACGGCGTGGGTCTCGCGAGACTGTTGCATGCTGTGGGCTTCGTTGAGTGCGCTTTGAATGGAGGAGAACCAGGCCAGTGCTGTGTGGGGGGCTTTGCGGTCAAGGAGAAATTCCCAATTTTGCTTTCTTTGCTCCGGTGACATTTCAAGTGCGATGTTAATCGCATCGGCGCACTGTTTGTAATCCCATGGGTTGACGAGGAGCTCATAGCCATGGAAGATGGATGCACTGCCCGTGAACTCGCTCAATATCAGGGAGCCGTGTTTCTGGGAAACCAGTTGCCCATCTTGGCAGTGAACAAAGTCATGACTTGTGAGGTTCATTCCTTCACGAAGGTTAGTGGCCATGTAAATCTCTGCCACGCTCAGCAGTGCCAGGAATTGAGAATAGCTGATGTCCTGTTTCAAAAGAACAAGAGGTGAATGGGTGAGAGTCGAATAGATTGAATTGATTCGCATTGCCACTTTTGAGACCTGAGCTTCTAGCTGAGGAATCTCTGATGCCGACGATGCCACTTGGACAAGGACCACCTGTGTAAATGAGGTTAGAAATCGTGATCAACTGAGATCGAGGAATTCGGATTGGCTTACATTCTCTCTCCACTTCGGATAGCTTTCCAAAAAGAGCTCATAGGCCAGAAGCTTCTGCTTGATACCGCCGGGTGCATCGAGCCGATCGCGAGCTACGATCAAGTGCTTCCCTCGGTATTTCTCGTCAATACTTGAAATCCAGTCTTTAACCTCAACGGATTGGCGTAATGCGTTGAGTGACTGGTAGTCAATCCCCAAGGGATAATTCTTGACTCGCACAAATCGATGATTGACTTGAACACCATCGACCGAAACCTGCAATTGTCGAAGCCGACTGCAGGAATGAACAAAATGATAGCAGTATTCTTCAGTTTGGAAACCAATCAGATCCGCTCCGAGAAGACCATCCAGCAACGCATCGCGCGAATTTAAACAACGAAAGACCTCAGACGAGGGGAAGGCCGAGTGAAGGAAGAACCCGATTCTCGCCCGAGGTAGCTTCTTCCTCAGAAGCGCAGGGAGTGCGAGAAGATGATAATCATGCACCCAGATGGTGTCCCCTGGGCGCCAGTGGTTCGCGATGGTGTTGGCGAAAGCCTCGTTCACCTTGAGGTACTGTTTCCAGGAGTAGTCATCGTACGCAGTATGACGAGGGCTTTCTTGCATCTGATAATGAAGAGCAGGCCAGAGCACAGAGCGGCAGAAGTGCGCATAGTGGCCTTCGAATTCGCTATCGCCTACGAATACAGTCAGGGACTCGTAATCGTTCCTGAGGGTCTCGTCGATGAGGTGTCGCGTCATGTCTGTCAGCGAGTCAGTGGGCATGCCTGGAGTCCCCACCCACATCTTGTTTTCGAGGAAGCCTGCCTCTGCCGCAGCGTTGATGGCGTTGTGGAGACCTCCGTTTCCCTGCTCTGCTGCCTTGACCACCCAGTCCTCGGCAGAGAGTAGCGCCCGAGGGCTGCCTAGTTCTGTGGGGACAGGGGGAGGACGCCCCCACCATTCAGAAAGGCCGATTCCTTCGATTCCTGTCGGGAGGCTGGGCGGCTCAGAATAGACGGCTCGGGGTGGATTATCGCCTTTGAGCGAGGTTGGTTGAACTTGCGGCTCTGGCCCCACGGGACGGCTCGAGGCTCGTTGGGACCTGGACCATTGGGATCATCGGCCAAGGGTATCTCCCCTGCTGAATGTGATACGTATGCTTTGAAAATCTTCTCATCTTCCGTGGTCGCTCCTGGGGTAAGTTCCAGGCTCGCGGACCTTTGTCGAGGCTTGTGGGATTCAGCCAGGCGACCAATAATGGGCATAGCACCGGACCCATCAACGGCTGCATAGCTGTGTGAAGACTTGCGACGAAGTGATTTGGTGCTCTTCAATCCCGTTGACTTAAAGTCAATGGTGTAAGGGAGGAACCTAAAACATAGATGTGTAACGTTGAGTTCAAATGTTCCCGGATTGCGGGGTCCCGAGAAAGCGGAGACTTACAGGGATGCGATGAAAACCGTCATCTTGGAAATGATGTGGACCTTGAAGGGGTGGAAAGTCGAGATTACTGTTGCGGGTGATGCATTTTGGGTGTAAGAGGGAAAGATGAAGGTGAAGTTGCAAATTTAGGGTGGGGGTCTAAGAAAGGAAGTGACGGCAAATGTTATATATTGGAGCAAAGGCCGCTATAGTTCCTCTCCGCTTTGGCTCTGGCTGCCCGACATTTTGCGCAGGGTGCATATATCTCACTGCGCTATACCTTCTAACGGTCGCACGCAGACCCGGACTGCTGTAGTCCGGGATTAGCCCGAGGTGAATGTGATATTAAAGAGATATAGATGATGCTCGGGTTGGATCGGGCTCATTCCAACGATGTTACCGTTGAAGCCAGGAGAGTTTTATTTCGCAATCTCACCAAATACTTGATGGGGAATCCTACAGTTGTTGAAACCATATCCAATCCTCTCTGCATGTCTTGCATGTGGCCCAACCCCAGTTCAGGCACAAGCAGCTCGGAATATTACCCCCGGTACTGGTGGCCAACCATACCCTGGTTATAAAGCGGCCCAATAGCGATAGCCAAGCCTGCCAGGTATACATATGCTGGAAAGCCTTAACATGAGTCATATAGCTGACTATGTTCAAGGAGGAGAGGTCTTCATATTGAGTGGATACTCGACTGCACAGTATGTAGCTCCCCAATGGCAACGGATCAGATAGCCTATCTGTTTCACGTGCTGACCTGCGACAGTAGAGTACTCTGTAGTAGAGTAAGGCTAAGAAAAAGCACCAGGGTAATTCATATTACCCAGTACAATTCGAGCAGAAAGCCTGCACGGAGCAAGCCTACCGGGAAACAAGGTCTCGGACATTAAAAATCGTTGACGAGTGGGGCAAGTATCGGTTTCTATTTGGAGAAAACTTCCAACATTTGGCCAGCTCCAGATGTCGTAAGTTATCATGTAAGAATTTCCGTCAATAACAAAAGCGTCGAAGCAATCCACGTCAAGAAAAGCCCAAGCCTTGAAGACCATGGTTGAAATTTCACATAGAATCATCCAAGTACGTAGATCAAGAGCTTAGGCGTTCGTTCACCAAGCCCATGCCGAATACCGAAACCCACCAATAATGGTATCGGCTTCGTTGTCGGGCTAGATAAAAATCACCCCTGATATGCGAAGGGACCCGCAAAGATATAGTTATTACGGAGTACCGTGGATCCGAATGAGAAGGCTTGAAAAAACTAGACAAACCATTCCCAAGTAGGAAATATGAAAATAAAATCTTAAGGATCCATTCACAGAAAAGGGTTAGTCAAAGAGCACGTAAGTCGACGCAGACCGGTGGGTGACGCGGAAGTGCAGAGCTAACGCGCGGTAGTGTCACTAGTGGGCCACACGACTCGATGGAGGAAAAAATGTAAAACATACAGATATTGAGTCTTTTGCATGCTTCAATAGTTGGAATCACGTCATGCAGATGGGTTATCTATTGTATAGGTATATGTACGGTGCACATATTGGATGATCCCAGGTTGATCAGGAGTAGACCGTCAATCTTTGCATATCATCTCCGCTGTATTGCGTGTCTTAGGCTGGGCTGATGACATGAAGATCAAGATGGACCACAAGAACGCGTCAAATTGCGGTGAAATACTGTGAATACCAAGCAGAAAGCCAGGAAAATTCGCTAAATTAGTCACGGAATCCCGTGCCAAGCGCCCATCACGACGGTCGTCAGACAGCGGAGTCGTAGTCGATGTCGAAGTCTTCCAAACATTCAAATGGCTGAAGACTTTCATACGTCACATCACCGAAGACAAGCAGTCTTTTAGCTGGATTGAATTTGGTCCATGCGTTTTGTTTTTGTAATGACGGTTCTTGGCACTTGGCGTGGGGAGAGATCGAATTGGCTCGGTCGGCAAGATGAACCCAAATTCAGACGGAGTTGACTTTTCCCGGCAAAGAGGGGCTTGCTTAGCTTTCCCCATATGCCTGCTAAGGCTACACTAGCATAGTTCCTTGCATTAATTCCAAGGTTTCGCCCAGAGCATCATACGTAGGCTTTGCCTCGCGTAAATGAAAGGATTGGCGTGGACAGGACACGCAGTTAGTTATACGGTGTACGATGTAGTGAGTACAGAGAATGCGCTTGTGTGGTGCTTTGCGTAAGCTAGGCCGTCACTGACGCCATCATGACTAGCGTGCATAATCGGGTTTCTGGGGTGAAGAAATGCAAATTGTGTACTATGAACGAAAGACTCACATACTAGTTATATAGGAAATTGAACATGAGTTGATGGGAGTTCGGGTTAAGCATGAAACACTTGAAACACCGGTCGGGTTTTGGACCGATACATGAACCGATACATGAAGATCATGTTAAAATTAGAATACATAAAATACCGAATACCGAACACCTCCATCAGTACCAAAGAAATGAATACTCCAATATTCCCCATGTTGAGGATGAGTAATCGATGACTCCAAGGGAAACGTGTCGGTGGGTATTGATTGTCGGAACGAAGCGCAGGCTTGAATCATGGGAAGATAACCAGATGGGTCAACCCTGACCGATTTGTGACCCTCTCAGGGTCCAGTTGAACCGGAGGTTTTCCTGTAGGTTTGTTTTTGGGTTAACCGGGATAAAAAAACGAAAAAAGAAGATGACATGGAAAAAGCTATAAGCTCCGACGTATCTAGAACTTTACAATTACACATATAATGTTGCATCCCCCTAGGAACATTCATACCACAGATGGAGTTGCGACGATGCCAAGCCCCCTGGGTCTTTTAGGATCCACTTGAGTCCACGACGTTGTCAGCATGTCTAGATTGGGTCATTTTGGATGACTAAGTAAGTTTGTTCCCCAAATAGGCTTAGCTTGGTGGAACCCAAACGAGGCTCTAGCCCGATCATACCAAGTGCCAAGACGGATGCTTGCGCGTCTCCGCCACCAGTCAACTTTCCCCCAAAGAGAAAATGGAAAATGGAAATTGGAGGCTTTCGAACGCGTATACTCAAGACACGGGATGGGATCTTCACATATGCTCATACTGACGACATGATCTGTATAGAATAATCTTTTGCAATATACATTGTTTTTCACTTTGTCCCAGTTTACTAGCTCACTAGTCTACCAGATTAGTACAGGCAATAGAATAGAGACCTAAAATCGGATCAAAGCCGAAAAGAGGAAAAAATAGAGAGGTTAACCCCCGTGCGTCGCAAGTTGCCAAGTCAAGAAGAGAGTACGTGTGCAAAGGGAAAATTACGGGAAAAAAAGGGTCTTTTTCTTGGCTCTTTTCCGTTACGCACACGCGGCTTGGGCGCGGGGCCCATGATTGGGGCGAGGCGCTGACGACGCTCGTAATACCGCTGTATCCCTCCGTAATACCTGCCCACATATTCTTCTATCCTTCCTACCTAAACCTCCTTCTTCCCTCTTATTCTTCAAAACCCTCCCTTTAGGGTCATTTTGTCTTCTAATCCTGGAGTAGAAGATTTCCCGAGTCTGCCGCCCCGGTGACTCTTCAAATTCGATACCATGGCGGACGGCAGACAACAGCAGCAGGCTCCCCAGCCTGGCTCTAACAACTATGATGCTATCGCCCTGAGCCGTGAATTCGAACAGTTGATGCGCGAAAAACGATTTAATCAGTTACAAGAATCTCGCGCTTCTCGATCACCAGCGCCCGCCAACTCTTCTATTCCGCCACCCTCTCGAGCACCTCCGCCGCCGCCCTTTGGCATCTCGTCGAACCCGTCTTCACAACCACCCACCCCGAAGTCTAATGCGCTCAAGGGTCTTCCCATTATGCCTTCACCACCTCAGGATGCCGCCTCATTGAAGTTCTTTAATCTGCTGAAGGGTCTTTCCGTCACTCCCACCAAATACGAGAACCCCGGTCTACTGGATGAGGCCCTTTGCACTATTCCGCTTGATCGCCTGTATTCGGAGGCCGAGGAGGAAAGCTCGATTATGCAAGCACAAGCGGCTAGCACGAAAGGAAAACCGGAATGGGGATACCAGGATTGTGTGATCCGAGCATTGCTGAGGTTCGTTGAGAACTCTAGACCCCCATCGACCCACCCTGACCTTTGCCACTAACATCCCTTGTTTCGCAGGTGGTTCAAGTCTTCTTTCTTCCAATTCGTCAATAACCCCCCATGCTCGCGGTGTTACATGCCCACCATCGCTCAGGGCATGACCCCACCCACCCCCGATGAAACCGCCCGTGGAGCCACTCGCGTGGAATTGTACCGCTGCTCCGAAGCGTCCTGCGGTGCCTACGAACGATTTCCCCGGTACTCTGATGTCTGGCAATTGCTGCAGACGCGTCGAGGACGAGTTGGCGAATGGGCCAATTGCTTCAGCATGCTGTGTCGCGCGGTCGGAGCTCGGGTCCGTTGGGTCTGGAACTCGGAGGATCACGTCTGGACTGAGGTGTACTCTGAGCACCAGCGACGATGGGTTCACGTGGATGCATGCGAGGGCGCCTGGGACCAGCCTCGTCTATACACCGAGGGATGGGGTCGCAAGATCTCTTACTGTGTGGCTTTCTCCATTGACGGAGCCACTGATGTCACCCGCCGCTATGTTCGAAACTTCCACAAGAATGGTAGCCCCCGCAACCGCACTTCCGAGGAAGTGGTTCTTTGGTCCATTACCGAGATCCGACGTAAACGCCGAGAGAATATGTCCAAGGCCGACCAGGCTCGCTTGATCAAGGAGGACGAGCGGGAAGAGCGCGAGTTCCGAGCTTACACTGCTTCTGCCATGGCGGCTGAAATTAATAACCTTCTTCCACGCAGCATGACTGCCCTGGCTCACGAGCAGAAGCACGCCGATGCCCTGCAGGAGTCTTCCACCGAATGGCTTGCAACTCAAGGCCACGGCCACTCAGGCCCTGACCGGTCGTCCGGCGGGAGGTAAAAAATCCAAGAGAGTTGGATGGAACTTTCTTTTTTTCTGGGGTTTTAATTTTCCTTGGATTCCTTTAAATCTTGTCGACCGCTCAAGCGACCCGATCCCCTCCCAGCCCCCTCAGCTAAGCTGATGAGAGGTTTGGCCGGACGCCTTCGACCACATCGAACGGCCTCACACCCCTTTCCACCCTTATCCGATCGGAGGGTACGTCGCGCCGGGTCACACACAACGTCGTAGCACCCTCTCGACTTGTGGCCACGGCACTACTGGTCAGATACCAGAGTGCGACAGCGACCCCCCGAACTCGGACCATTCCGGGCTTGTTCAATCCACCGACTTCGACTTGGCGGAACATGCTCACACTGATCACTACGATCATACACCCCTTTGACGGTCTTTGACCCGATCTATCTTTTTATTATTTCCTTATATTTGGATATCACCCGGAGCAAGATAATTTTGAAGTCTTGCCATTTTATACCGGTCTACCAACAAATGGGTCTTTCATTTTCATCTGGTTTCGCATCATGGTATTTGGCTTGGGCATGGTTTTGCACGGCGCCAGTGGTGACGACTTTGGGATTAGCCTTTGGGCACACGAGACACGCTCTCTTTTTTTTTATAGCGATCTTTTCAGATATTTTCCTTTCTTTTATACCTAAATTCTTCTACACAATACATTATTCTAATTTTGACAAAACCTTTATGAACCTAGTCTACACCTTAAACATAAACCTGATCGTAGTACTTAACCAGGACCTTATCCAGGAACCGTAAAATACCCAAAAATACGTTTGATTAGGATGTGCGATCCTCCCCCGCGATGAGACTCTTAGCGCCTGCCACACCCGGTGGACCCGATGGATTCAGTGGAGTCAATGCGAATCAACACGTGATCCTTCAACTCATAAGAATACAAACAAAACTTTTCAAATGTTTCCATTCCTTTCTCTTCCCTTCCCCTCCCTTTCCGTTCACTGCATTTTACTAAACGATATTATTCTCTTCCTTCAATGTATCTTCATCTCAACCCTGGTGGAACCCGTAAGGCAGTGCACGGCCCCACTTATTTATAGACGAAATCCAAGTGGGTCCAGGGTCTCACAGAAACGGGCTTTAGGGTTACGGAATAGGGGTTAAGCGTTGATGTCTATTTCCTTGATTTTGATTCCTGATATACGTATCATGTTTAGATTAAGCAGAAAGGGCCAAGCAATTGATCCAACACTTCACCAAGGATTTCGATTCCAAAATTTTCTACGAGAATGTACGGATATGGTGTAGAGAATCCCTTGCACCAGGACCCATATTTCTGGTATGATATTTCGCAATTTTTCAGGCTGGTAGTTTATGTGGAGGTTATACAGCATGGAACTTGCATTAGGTAGCAGGGCATTTGCTTTTGCTTTTTATTTCCAAGGTCACTCGTCAAGATAGCAATTCAAGAATCCATTCTCCACATTTCATAGATAAGATCAATGGCACGTATGATCGAAGAGAATCCATTCCATTAGAACCCTAGAACCCTACAAAGAGCTCTGGAGAGTAAAGATCAACTCAGTCTGCATACTCGAATGAATCCACTCGCCGTGCCCGAGGTATGTCACTAATCTAGGGTAGCCGAGCCTAGGTGATTGGGCACAACGTGATCCGTGCCCACATGGCATACAACCTTTACATAACATCATCTCTCAGCCCTCACGTCGACTGGATACAACAGTCGATCCCCCTCCGTCGAAGATCGTCGCCCATACGACCTAGCTCGTGCACATAATACGGCTGCCCTTGTAGACGCAATTCCCATGCCGTTAGTCCGTCTGTCTTGATTGGTGATGGTATGTTAGCTGGGGATGGTGCTGGTAGCGAGTTGTAGAAGGAACAGTATGAGTGTAGGATGGTGGTTGTTTTTGCTTGCGCCTTCGCTTCACCCACGCCCACACCCTCACCAACGTCCACAGCCACATCCCCATCCCCATCTACATTAAGACTGACAGTGGAGCTGGAGCTGGAGCTGGAGCTTGAGCTGTAACTGGAACTGGAACTGAAAATGGAACTAGGGCTAGAGCTCAAGCTCAAGTTCCCCTTCTCGTTCTCATTCTCAATATCCTCATACTTATACTTATCCTGCCCCTGCAAACCCACCCTTAATCCCCTTAATGGCTCCAAAAACACCGGTAATCTTTCTATCGGTTCACTAAACCATGTCCCACCCAAGACGAGCACAAATGACTGTAATGCAGGTAACCTCGCTAATGCGCGACATGTCTCAAGCCATTGAGCCCGTCCGGCAGAGACGTAGATTGTGCGCACGGGATCTTTACTGGGAAGCCAATGGCCCTGGAAAGACCAGCGTAGCTCGACATTGCGAATACAATCCCAGTGTTCTGCGGGGATCGTAGGGCGCATATATGGTAGGGACCAGGGGTTACTGAATTCGAAAGTGTTGAGTGTGTAGAGGAGGTGGATGGATTCGTGGTACCTGGATTGGGGTCAGGATGATAACATGAATATGAACTCTAGTTCAACTTGTTTGAATTGTGAATTCTGGATTTTAGATTGTTTTCGTCGAGGACGAATCAATGGAGTGCATCAGGGGTTGTTCTCGTACATTTGCCGACATGTTAATGCGGGACTGAGGAGCTTGGTTGTATTATGCGTGAGATCGCCCTCTTTCACGGGTTGGGGGATCCCATGCCCGTGACAGATCTCGCAGAAGGGATCGCGATCGCGATCGCGTGTGCGTGCCCTGTTATCTGAGTGGGTCCCGAATGGACAGACGATATGGCCGAGGCGTTGGTTGTTGCGCTGGATGATATGTAGCCGCTGTCCCCCCAGGACCATTTCCCAGATCATCAAGCGGAGTTCTGGGGAGAGACGCGATAGTATGCGGCATTGGGGCTGTGGTTGAGTGGTCGGGAGAGTTCGGCAACGAGATCGTGAGAGTTGAGGGGGTTTGTTGCCTAGTAGTCCCGATTAGCCTGATTCCATTCCCAAGGATCTCTATGGTTTTCGGGTAATGGACAAGGTAATAATGGTTGTTATTATAAGAGCGAAGCGCATGGGGTACTGACTCTGGTATCGTTGGGCGAGGACATCTTCCCAGGAGAACACGCCTGATTTCATGCGGGCCATTGCTGCAGATTTGCACAGGATATAAAGGTGTGGATTCGGTGTTTTTAATGCTCAATGAAATGGACTTGACGATTCATATATGTAGATAGTTCCGTTCGTTCTCGGGATCTGTGTCCTGGTGATCAAAGCCATAGGCTTGGCCAGAGTCTGAAAAGAGTTCCATCAATCCGGATGGGCAGCAACAGGGGTTATATATGAATGAAATCAAATCAAACAAATCACAAAAAGGGCGCATAGAGGACAAAGCCAAAACCACTTTGTCCAACCTCGGATATGAGTCGGTGTGCGGTAAATGATAAAGGATCAAGATAACGAGTGGAGTCAAGATAATAACCCGGTCTATTGGTATTGTTTTTGATCACTTAGACTGACCTATTGAAACAGTAACGCCCTAGTCTACGGAGTACAAATGAAGGACTCCAATGGTTTCAATGTGTTCCAATCTCAACCAGCCCCCTTTTCACACCGCTATCAAGCGCTAGTGGGAGTGCTCATCCCACTTGACGCACTCGCCATCACCAAAGTATTTGTCGGACATGCCACCTTCAACCCCTGCGATAACAGAGACAGTCCAGCCGGCTGGAGTTGGTCAATTTTGGTTGGGGCAGGGAGCGTCCCCACATAGGCATTGAAGTTGTAGATCCCGCAGATGCAATGATCAACAATATCTTTCAGGCTGGTTCCTGACAACACCGTCTTTCCACTCCGCTTCACCGCGAAATGCTGTCGACCCACCCCCATGGGCGCAGACCACGCACTGATCCCCGCTGGAGCCAGGAACGTCTTCGACTTGTTGCCGGATTTCACGTGGACTTCTGCGGGGGCCTTGAGTAGCGCCACGACGAACACCTCGTCCTCCATCGTTTCCCATCCGTCGGGCTTGCCGCGGAAGAAATTGCCACTCGCGTTGTTGGCGCTGCCAGTCATTGTTGTATCGGTCGCGTCGCAGTTGACATCCCGGAGTGTGGGTCTGTACCAGTAGACCAACTTCTCTTCTTCGATGTAGGGGAGTGCTATGAGGCTTCCGGCCTTATAGGCGGCGATAAATGGCTTGGCCATTTCTAGCCAGCCGTCGTGGGGCCTTGAGAAACGTGGTATTAGGGTACTGATGTTAACAACATGGAGGTCTTCATGGGTACTCACATATCCATCACCCACTGGGATGATCCATCGTCAGTATGAGGCGATGACAGGGGTCCAACGTAATGCGACTCTCCATAATCGTTCCAGGTGATGATTTCCACAAAACGAGGCTGAAGAGCCAGGATCTGGCGCCAGCGCCGATACCAGAGTAAGTCGGAGGGGAAGACCCAATTCTTGCTGTAGGAGACTTCACATCCGAAATGAGTGAAAAACCACGGCGAAACCGCTATCATCAACAGTCAGCAGTCTCCCATCCAGAAGAAAGGATAACATACGCGCGATGTATGAGTTATCGCTCAAAAGATCAAGATATGACTGATCGCCATGAGGAACTTCCACAATCTTCTCAGCAGTTGGAGCCTTGTTATCTCCATTACTAGGCCAAGCCATCCAATTGAGTGCACCTTGAACGGCACTGAAATCCCCTTCCCCGGGATGGAAATTTGGCGCAAAAAAGAGGCTCTGGCCAGCCGCAGCCGTCATGGCATCGACATCGACCCCGTCGCCCGAAAATGACGAGACAAAGACCTTGCCGTCGACTTTGAGCTGAGCTGGGTGGCTGGCGTACTCCTTGATCTTGGCACCAACGGCGCTACCCTGCCCTGTGCCCCACCAATTGAAGTCGAAGGAAATAAACACTTTCATTCCATTCCTATACGCTGAGGCGTACGCAAAGTTGAGCTGAGTGTCGGTATATGAATCCGTGCCGATGTTCAAAGCAAACGCGTCTATGCCGGCATTTTTGGCGCGTTGCATGTCATCGTCGTACTCGCTGGAGTTTATGCGATTGCTAGTGATTCCAACCTAGATCACCGTCAATGAAAACATTCATAACATGGTTGAGTATGCGTTTACCATGAAATGACAAAATACAAGTCTATCGTCGGCTGATGTAGTCACTGTAGAAGTGGCAGCTGTGGCGATTGGACTGGCCATGGCTGATACTAGAAGCCCAAGAGCTAACAAGACCCGTGTCAGCATACTGGGTGTTTGTGGTTCGATAAATGAGTGCGGTAAAATAAAATGAGTGTGGTAGAATAAATGAATGTGATGAAATGGTAGGGTAAGGAATGAAGGAGTGTAAATCTACCAAAATCTGAATCAAGAAGGAGTGAACGGAGACAGGAATGGCGAGAAGGAGGAGAAGAAGGAGAAGGCGCCTAATAAAAGAAATGAGCCGGTCATCTCCATATCCCATTTAGAAAACATCCAAAACGACACCTACCCTGTGTATGCGCCGCCACAAATGTTAGAGAGATCTGGAAAAAGTGTCAACCCAATTGCTACAGTATCACACTGTGACCTGTCAGACGAACGGGCTCGGGCTCGGCATCTAAGCGCCAAAGGGCTGAACGGCAGTTATTGCCTAATCAATCTCCAACACTAGGGCGATCGGTGTGTTTCAGACTTACTTTGTTTGATGGTGACGGTGGTTGCTAATGGCTGTCAGTGGTTGTCAGATTTAATTTGATTCGACCACGATGCCCTAGTTCACGAATCACGAATCGTGGTTCAGGAACATACGTAACCCCTGGCCCCGGGCCCCGGGTATCTACGAGATAGCTCATGCCTTATCGATAACGAATCTATCAGTTTCAACCTTGGAGGTTCCGTCAATACAAGTTTCTAGTTGAAACCCCCTTTCCCAGACCTAAATATCATGTCTGTGGGACATCCATAATATCACGTAAAAATTTTTATACTTCGATGAGACATTAAATCAAGTCGGGCTTGCAAAATATAGTTGTACCAATGGGATGGATATGGTTACCGGTGTTGGTGCAAGGTTCAGCGTTTAATTTTATTCCAAGGGCGATCTCGGTATCTGTGAGCCTCTAGGACTTGACTTCCATGGTTCCGATGGATGTTTCCCACGTTTCCCATGCAACATTCTCAAACTAACTTATTTGGGCATTGATGTGATGGAATTTCCACTGTAAAAAACGCCCTTCAAGTCCTAGTTGGCTCATCACCGGAAAATTATGCACTTGTTTTACACTTAATAACATGTCTGCAAGCGTGGAATATCTCCCGACAGTCATCTGACAAGTCATAACTAGTGCAAGTCCCTATCACCTACGTAAGCCCAGGCGAATGGACATCAAGAAAGCACGAGACAACCCGAACTACATTCCTCAGATCTTATCACCAGCAAGGTTTCATTGAGTAACTCTACCAGCACAATGATACCCTGTTCAACGTTGGAACAAAATAAGCAAAATCAAACGAACATCCACTAGGTTCCCCACTAGAGAGCCGCAAAAGCCGAAACATAGCTCACAGAGCTGTCGTTCACATCTACTGCATCTGAGCTACGCTCATACCTCAGAAAGTGGAAGAGGCCTTGCTTCGATTCCGGTAGGTCTGCTGTCACGATCTCCAGCGCAGCCATGATAACACCAATAGGATGGCGACCACAGACGGTGTTTCCGGTCCGCTCAATTGTATTCAGGAATGTACTCGCCGACCCTGTGGTAATGGCTGTCATAGTGGCAAGGTCGAAAGCCGATATACTTTCGTGGATCGCGGGTTCTTTGCTAGAGATGCGATCCCCGCGCCGCAGGGCATGTCCTGTACAGACGGATGCGATGCTCTCAAGAACGTCATCATGTGCCTGTCCTGGCTGTGGAAGAGTGTCACTGGACAAAGGAAGGTCAGGCCCGGGTTTTGGGGCCTCTGGGACGTAGTATGTGTAGCGGAAACGGAGACCCCAATGGCAAAAATCCGAACTGATGACGAATACGTTCTCTGGATCAGCTAGGTAGGAAGCTAGAATGGCACCAAATGCTTGTTCTGTGGTTGGAGAGGTACTGCCGACCATTATTGGGACTAGTGGGGGGTATTGAGCTGTTGGGGTGTCAGGGTATTGCAGCTGGAGGAGGCGATGGATGTAGGGGAGATGCATCTCGATGCTGTGCTCTTCTTCATCCACAGACTGGGTCATGGTAGTAAAGCTGACTTTGGATCCATTCGGCTTGGTTGTCTGCGTGTTCTGAAGCTTGGCGATCAGTTCGGTATCTAGTGGGAGAGGGTCGTTCGAGAGTGGCGTGTAGTAGGATTTGACCTGCGGGAGAGCTAGAGTTGAGAGCGAATAATGGTGAGATGGACCAAGGACAAAGATGCGTTTACTACAAGGGAATGGGATTAGAGAGTAAACCTCAGGAAATCCTTGGATGGCATGCTTACGCCCTGGACAGATCGAGTGCTTTGTATGCGTACGCTGCACAAGGCCCGGAGTAAGAATAACCAGCGTGTCTAGTTGAATTAGCAACGAATAACCGTTAATATAATTCTGTTAAAGAATGGATACATACGGTGCTATAATGATCCGGGCCCCCGAGACTGGCAGTGAACCCACATTGTCCAGGGTATCAGGTACCTGTGCTAGCCAGCCATCTAGCTGTCTTGTTAAGGTCTGATTACTATCCGAGTACCATGACCCAGCGTGAAAAGCGCGTCTAGAAGTCATGGCGATGAGGAAGATAGCTGCTGAATGGTGGTCAATAGAGGTGAGTTTGAGTGAGGAGAAGCGGGGGAGATCATCGTCATGGCGGAGCAAGGGTGCGGGATACCGAACGCTCCAGCCAACGGGATGCCGGTTAGTTCAAAGTTAATGAGTTCAAACATTTGCCTAATTTCGGTCAATTGATAGCTACGGTACGGGGTAAATGGATATTCTCAAATTATGGAATCGGTGACTTTGTCATTTCAAGTGATCTATGAACCCATTGTTGGTCACTGTAGCCAGTCGGTACGGTTTGATATGCAATGTTTGATAAGCCCAAAAAACCTGTAATAATGCGAAATCCCGAAAAAGTCCAAGATTTATACTGTGTTTATTATATGAGGGTCATTTTACATTGAGTTTTGTCAATAGTTTCATTGCTTGCGGGAGGGTTGCTCGGGGCAGACAAAGAATCTAGGATAGCGACCTGTAAGGGGCGTAATCGCAACACCCCTGGTACCTTTTTACTTCCCTCAAATAGCATACTTATAATCCGTGTAAACATTAGAAAAATAATTGAATTTCCAACTTCCCAAGAAATGCAACCAATGGTAATATTACTATATACGGACTAGCGTGGATCTGAACCAAACGCGACTGTAAATCCACGCGACCAATTGCATTCCCGCGCGCCCAGCCATTCTTGTCTCCAAATGCAACTCTACTCTTCTACCATAGCCGAACCATTCACTCTCTTTTACGCCAGTCGAAAATCTTCAGATCGGACTTGTTTCTAAAAAACCATGTCTCTCAAACGCAAGGCTTCCTTCTCCACGCCATCCACGCCATTTGCACCCGTGTCCTGTGAACTGGACATGGTCGATAGCTCCAAACACCTCAACAGCCGGACAAGAAAGCGTTTTCGCGATGGCCGCCCCAATGAGGAGGTAGTATATGGTAAGTCTTTCATCTCACCTTTCCCTGGAAAAGCAATTCGCCAGACGCGACTGCTATGCAGTGCGTTGCACCAAAACAAGCCAAGCTGACCAGCAACCAGCCAAAACCCTCCGTTGGATTTTCTCAGCCCAGAAGCAACCGCCTGCTGTTCCGATGGACACAAGCGAAGAAACCATGGAAGAAGATCCATCTTTTCAAACACCCTCACCCGAAACCGAAACCATCGATCCACGACAACACACATTGCTGCGATTCTTCCAGCCCCGAACACAACCCGTACCCCGTTTCAAACCCTCCCGTGAGGCACTTGTGCCCCGTGCAAATGAGACTATGATGTCTCAGGATGATGCCCTGCGGCGCGCGGCATTCCAGCAGATGAATGCTGGTGCTGGATCGACTGGAAGTGAGACAAGTACTGGGTTCAACCAGGATATTGATATGGATATCGACACAGATGAGAGCAGTGAAGGCTCCAATTTATCTCCCAATGTAGGAGGTATGGCGTGGATGTGAGATTTATATCGTCGACTAGGCGCTGGTCGCTGGTGGAAGAGCTATTGCTCTCAGCTGCTATGTTCCGGTCGTCCAGGAGACGAGGGATATTCGTTGCTGCTCTTCTTTTTCTTTTTCTTGTTAACTGTGAGAACCTTTTTTTTTCTGGTGTTTTTTGGTGGGCTAGGATGGTGTGAGGCGTAATAATCAAATGAACATAGTTAATATTCGAATTAGACCTCACTATTTATGATTGTTATTCGCCTGCATTTTCTCAGATAAATGTGGGATCAAAGTAGTCGCCCTGCATATTTTGTGTACGAAGGGGCTTCATATATAAACAGAACATCAATGTGTCTGGAGTACTGGGTACCCAACTCCTGTAGGTACGTACCTGATAGAGTAATTGGGCACATGTCAACATGTCAAGAAATTGAGCACGTGTATTTTTCTTTTAATTGTAGGTGCTATCTAATTCAAAGTCCACAAGTTAATTTTGAGCATAATGAGCTAATTTTTCTTTGTTTCAAGTTGCCGAGGCTGGTATACACAGACGTCGTTGCACCAGTGGACCCCACCAATTTGTGGCCTCAGGCATGACTCCAGCTTGTCCTCCGCAGCTGCTCATCATTACTTGCAACAACCCGCGTTGTGATCCCACAATTGCTACACAACTGACAAACGCAGCATCCTGCCGAACTACTGTATCTTGCTGAGACCTGAAGCTCGGCTATTTGTTTCCTGCAAGCTTGAGGTTTACCACACCGGTTCCCGCCCTCGTACCAATCACGATACAAGCGCCCGACAAATTCAAGCATGGCTATGACTACGGACCAAGCTGTCCAATATCTGGACGGATTGATTGGTCGGCAGCTACGAGTCTACGCGACAGACAACCGTATATTTGTTGGCATCTTCAAGTGTACTGATGCGGTAAGCCTCTTATCTTCATAGCTGGAGTTACATCCTGGTGAAGCGTAAGACCAAAGACCATGGGCTGACTGGAACGAGGTCACAGGACCGAAACATTATTCTTGCCAACTCTTTCGAATATCGTCTTCCCTCCCCTTCCGCCGTACAAGCAGCCGCCGACTCGTGGGAGAAGGACTCCGGAGCCCAAAGCGCTACACTGAAAGTCAACATGACCCACCGACTTATTGGACTCATCGTGGTGCCAGGCCGTCACATTACGAAGATCGAGCTGGAATAGATCCTTTCAGCCTGAGCTCGTGTCCACGAGACGCCTGATACGTTCCCTATCCCAATCAGAGTAGACTGGCAATATTATCACACATCGGGACTCCACCAATCGAAAGTCATTTGTCAAACCCTTGCTAGGTGGGCCCAGAATCTGCCCTACACCCAGTGCATTACCTTGGTTCCTGCTTGGCGGTTAGCACGAGGTTGAACGTGGGGCTGCCAAGGCGCCTTGGAAAGCGTCTAAACTTGACGGTCTATCAACGTGGCATGGAAGACACGACAGCTGCATCGCAGCGACTGGTCTTGGCCAATAGCCCCGATGTCAAGGAACAGCCACTGGGAGCATTTCTGGAAGGTCAAACCTGGAAATGAGTGCTATGGATGGAGGGGGAAAAGGCGGTGTCTCTGCCATGAGAGTCTCTCTACCTTGGCATGCATGCAGGAGCTATCATCTTTTATGCAGTACCAAGATTATCTGCGGCTCCTGCCCAAAATGTGTGATAACGTGCGAGCCATGCATAGAGAAAGAGGCTTCCGCGTGTTTCTACTTATCCCCATTTTCATTGATCACTGCAGGAAATTTATAGGGTTGCAGTGTACTGTGTGAAATGTGCTGCGACTTGATTGTTTCCTTCTTTGTGTCATTAGGTTTTTGAGATGGTGGCGCGAAATAGACACGGAGAAGCTAGTGTTGTCTTTCCCCGCTACTTCTGATAGGGAGCCTTAGTGGAGTCTAAGCTCTTGATCCCCTCTTGCCCCCCGGTTGGTTCAAGAAAGCCACCAAGATGTTGGCCCTGCACTACCCTTCGCACAGTCCCAGGCCAGACCAAATCACAATCTGGAGGGTGGTAAGATGGGGATCTAGGACGTGGTCGCTTATCGGAAGGATGAGGAGCGGTGGAATGATCATTTTGCCACACAAAATTGTGTCTTTATATCGATAATTATATTGATAAAAATTACTTGTGTATCTTTAATCCACAACCAAAATTTAAATGCCCTAACGACATTAATATAAAGTCTAAAAAGTCATGAACTCATCGCTATAAATATATCACAAGATGATAAAAACCGGGCATCTAGGCAGCCATCGGCCCGGTGATGATCCGTGATTAGCTAAACAAGTCCAGCTGTGGCCAGAGCCGGACGACAGCTGAGTATCGTCTAAGTATCTTTCCACGCATTAGCGGTGGCTGAGTACTTTCACCCTACTTAGACCTAGGTTTTACTCCCCCCCCCCCCTTCTACACATATTCCCCTCTTTCTATTTTTCTTTTCCCTGGCTTCATCCCTTTACATTTGATTAAGAGGGAAATCAATAACTCAGGTGAGTCACGCTTCATTCTTGTTGGTGTTTCTGTTTTGTCAATCTATGTGGGATAAATACCTCGCTCAAAATCCCCGTACATAATGACGCATTCCTCCACCCGCCCCGTCCACACCCCAAATCCACTACAGAGTTTCCCCAGCAATTATAACCTCCCTTGCTTTCGCCTCAACCTCCACATGCTCTCTCGGATTCTGTGGAGTTCAGCCCTGTCCCCTCACGAGTCATCATAGAAACAACCCGCCGACTAATTTCGTGTAGGAGGAAGCTTCTTTTCCACGGCCGCAAGCCTCGGAGCTTCGCCTTCCATCTCTTCCTCAGGCGCCCTCAAGCTCCTTCCACCCACCTCTACTCTTTGTAGGCGCTCCAGCTAGCCCTGTTGTTTGCCATTACCTATTTGAAAGCGCCCACTCGCTTGATTCTTTCTTCTCCTGAACAACCTGGAAACCTTGAGCTCCCGCCAAGACAAGACAAAGAAAACTTCCTCGTGGAACCGCCAGCCAAAAATTAAGCCCAGACCCACCAGAGGGATATCTACGAGCTTAATATACCCCTCATTGAGACTGACCTTGCTGGACCCTAGAAGCCAAGACATTCCAATACACAGGGGGCTCTTTCTCGGCATAGCGGCTTGAACGTCCGCTGTTCGTGCGATCCCAAGCTTGGCAGACATCCCAGCCTCGCAGTTATGGGTCAGTCGCATTCCAAGAGCAACGGGGGCTCCGGTGACTCGTTGCAATCCTACCCGTCCTTTTCGAAATCAGACACCAAAGAATCAATTCGTTCCTTCCGTGGTTCGATTCGCTCGAAAATTCCTGGCGGTCGCGGCTCCGATAGCCCTCGAGGCTCGACTACCGCCCTCTCCCAGACCGATAGTATACCAGATAAATCAGATGCGGGGTCGACAAAGTCGTTTGGCAGCCGACCGGGCTCCAATGCCGGTCTTCCTCAGTCTCCTGGGTCTGAACTTCCCTCACGAACAGGCTCCCCCGAGCCTCCGCCATCCCCATCCCTATCCTCAAGCTTAAAGCGAGGTCATAAAGATGTGAACGTAATGCAGCAGAGTGGTGAGGTGGATCATGTGTCTGATGGCCCGCCTCAAGGTGCACCTACCACCACTCCAGTTGTCGGCGAATCCATCTTGATGAAGCGAGAGAACCAGCTCAATCCAATTCTGGACTTCATTATGAATGCTCCGATGGAGACCTCCGGGTCTCCAGGCATGGGAATGGGCGCTTTGAAGTCCATTGACCTGGATGACATGATCACACGACTCTTGGATGCTGGATACTCCACTAAAGTCACCAAGACCGTCTGTCTAAAGAATGCTGAGATTACGGCCATTTGCTCGGCGGTCCGGGAACTCTTTCTTTCTCAGCCTGCGCTATTGGAGCTGTCTGCACCTGTCAAGGTTGTTGGCGATGTCCATGGCCAGTATACCGATTTGATTCGCCTTTTCGAAATGTGTGGATTCCCACCGGCGTCAAACTACCTCTTCTTAGGTGACTATGTCGACCGCGGAAAGCAGAGTCTGGAGACTATCTTGCTTTTGTTCTGCTATAAGCTCAAGTACCCGGAGAACTTCTTCCTGCTTCGCGGTAACCACGAGTGTGCCAACGTCACTCGGGTTTATGGATTTTATGACGAGTGTAAGCGACGGTGCAACATCAAAGTCTGGAAGGGCTTTATTGACACATTCAACTGCCTTCCCATTGCTGCGATTGTTGCGGGTAAGATCTTCTGCGTTCATGGCGGACTTTCGCCTAGTTTATCGCACATGGATGATATTCGGGGCATTGCCCGGCCTACCGATGTTCCTGATTATGGATTGTTGAATGACCTTTTGTGGAGTGACCCCGCAGACATGGAGGAAGATTGGGAACCCAACGAACGTGGCGTGAGCTATTGTTTTGGCAAGAAGGTTATCATGAACTTTTTGCAGCGGCACGATTTTGATTTGGTCTGTCGCGCTCATATGGTTGTGGAGGATGGTTATGAGTTTTACCAGGATCGAATCTTGGTGACAGTCTTTTCTGCGCCCAATGTAAGTTTCTGCCATATTTTTGCTTTTTCTTGTGCTTGGCTAACTTGCAATAGTATTGTGGCGAATTCGACAACTGGGGAGCTATCATGTCCGTTTCTGGAGAACTTCTTTGCAGTTTCGAATTATTGAAACCGCTGGATTCAACGGCCTTGAAGAATCACATTAAGAAGGGTCGGAAAGAGAGGAACAGCATCCTGAGCAGTCCTGTAAGTGCCTCCTTGCTTGGATATCCTTGGCATCGCCGAGACCCTTATCTCCTACGCGTCCTTGCCATCTCAGCTGCTAACTCCATTCATCACAGCCCGCGGCGCCCTCTGCCCAGAGCTTCTAGATTGTTGATGATTTTCGAACCACTGGTCTTCGCTCAAGCATCTGCAATATATTGCCATTTCAAAGTCGCCGCCATCGACACAAATTGACTTTGATCTTCACTCCACCAGTCCGCATGGTTGCACTGTCAGCCATTTTTAGGCCATGGTCCCAGGTTAAGGTCTTATTTGGAACTTTTTGTTCCAGCCTTAGAGCCTCAGATTACATCCGGCCATTGTGAGAGCCCATGGAAAATAATCCGTTTTGATCCGACCCGCGCAGGAAAAATCTCCATAATGTGTGCAACCAAGCACATCCTATTAACAGAGGTTCTTTCTTCACACGCGCAGGAGTCAGTTCGGGTTTATTCCAGGTTGTATCTTGGACACCTATTTAGCATGCTGGTGTGTCCGGGTACTCATATGTTCTCAGTCCACTCCAGCTGTCTGCGAGGACAAGCCCTTCCAGCTCAGCTGGTCTGATTCGCCCTTGGGCTTCCTCGCTGCTGGCAGTGCTTTTCTCTACTCCTTGATTTCCTTTTCTGTGTATCTACTCTTTTTGTCTTACAGAAGCTGGTGTTGGAGGGACCTTGTGCCTTTAATCCATTAGGTCGCTTAGGCGGCGTTGATCCAGAATTGAACTTTCCTAGAGCTTTCTTCACGGTTTCTTTTTCTTTCATGGTACACATCTATAGATGCAGACGCAAGCTAAAACAATTTCTTGACTTTCGTAGACCGAATATGGGTTTACATTTTCATATGTACTGTATATAGTTCCCGTCACAATCATCTGTAAGGCTGTATTCCATGCCCTATTCGCATTCACAACCCGAACTGTATTTGCAAACCAATCCAGTCTACATCCAGGTATTCGCTCAAGATACATCTCATCTCTGCAAAAGTAAAGACCTATTACTCTCCCAAAACAACCTACATCCCGTATGCCCCCAATGCTCCGTCCACCACTCCCCAAAACTGTCATTCACATCCCCCTCATCAACCCTCAAAACCCGCTCATCCCTCTTAAGCGCACAAAGCGCACAAGCATGCGACGCCTTAATCGCGCCCTCCTCAGCACGAGCCAACACAACTTTCAACGCTGTCGGATCCGTGAAAACAGGAACAGGCTTCCTTCCCACGCCCTGAACAACAGCATTGAAGAGTACAGCGCGCTCACGCCATAACCTCAACACCTCAACAGCATCCTGTGACTCCTTTACATCTTCATGTTTGTTCACGGTGCTCAGTTTCATTCCGCCGGGTTTACCCGCGGGGCCGATACGCATGCTTTGACTGAGGATTGTGTCGCGTTTCCAGCGGAGACTGCGGCCTGCTATTATGCGAGCTGATGTTGTTAGCGTGGTGTGAATTTTGATTGCGGTTGATTCTTTTTGTGCGGGTGGTGTGCTGCGAGGTTGAGCTTTGAGGGCTTCTTTTTGTAGTGCGCTTAGGATTTCGACGAGGAGGGAGAGGAGAACGGATGGCGGTGGGATGTTGGTTGGTCGAACTGTGGGAGTTGGGGATGGTGTGGACGATATAAAGCTTCGAGGGTCTAGTGTTGGTGTAGCTGGTTTTGATGATGCCGGTTTGGGTTTCTGTTTGGATATTGATGGTGTTGCTGGCCCATCGGCGAAGTCGCCCCAATCTTCAAAATCATTTTCCTGGTTTGTTTGTTGAGCAGTGCTGATATTTTTGGCGGCAGGTTTTGTTTTCTTCCGAATTTCTGTTGGCGCAGGTTGACTCGTGCGCGTGGCAGAGGGTACGTTTGTGAGGTCGTCCCAGTTTTCAGACGAAACATCCTCCCATGCTGGTTCCGAGGTATTGACGGTGCGTGGCAAAGTTCTCTGGGAAGAAGAGCTGACCTTCTTGGCAGCTTTGGCAGCATGATTGCCTCGCGTTGAAACGTCTTTTGCAGTAGATGGTGCGTCCGTAAAATCTTCCCAATCTCCAAATGAATCATCGTCCCATGTTGACTCCGATGCATTAACAACAGGTGCCGGGGTTTTTCCGGGAGCATTATTATGTATATTAGCGGTTGATGCCGAGTCTCCCAGTGACAGCGAGTCCAACAAGTCTGCTACCGGCGGCCTGACTTCGAGTGTGACATTTTCAGGACGTTGCGTTTGATAGTTATTGGTGGTTTCCGGTTCTTCAAAATCACCCCAATCATCTTCTGTGTCATTGGCCGGTATGTCGGTTTCAGCGTCAAACAGCACATCGCTGTTCTCGTGTCGAGGCAGCTTGAAGAGCTCGAAGCCCGGTGGCTGTCGCAAAGCCGGGGCTGGGTACTGGTTTGTTCGGCTCGTAACGAAGGCCTGGGGCTTGTTTTGATTCCCTGCTGACAAGGAAGCAAAAAAATCATCATCGGTATGATCTGGACCACCAGATATCAAGCTTGTTTGTGGTTGTCCAGCTTGTGGTTTCCCTGCGGACCTTTTCGGAGGCCCCGAGTCCTGGCCGAACTCTGCTAGTAAGTCTGCAGACATCTCTGGCTCTTATCATGAATGTAAGAGAGATCGCATAAGATTGAGGGGCGGGAAACTCGGAAAGCTCAGTTTTGTTTGCGATTTGGATTCGGAGATGCTGTCATGCGGGCGCGAGGCAGGATCGCGATAAGAGCGGATTACATTATCGCTTCCCCTCACCCTCACCTCTTCCACTTTCCAACAATCGCATGACATGAGAACCATTGAGGAGACTCGGTATTTATTTCCGAACCTTCAAGACAAAGCCGAACTGACCTTCTGCAGAAAGAGATGGGAATTTTTATTCCTCGGCAATGATACATCCTCTGATCTCCAGGCGGCGCTGCGGGCGGAGCAGGATGGGAAGCTGTGCAACGAAGGGCTGAGGTCGATTTGCTGGAAGGTCCGTGGTAGTCCGTGGAAATATACAATGAATCCATCTGAACTATGACTTATTCCGCCTGCAGGTATTTTTACTTTTCGAGGGTCTCGATCGCGAAGAATGGTCACAGAAGCTTAGCGAGTCTCGAGATGCTTACACTGCTATCCGTGATCATTTCTTGAAGTATATTGAACATCCAGATGATTTGGAGTCAACGGTGGATCCGCTGGCAGACGATGAGGAGGTATGTGGCTCCTTTAGAGTTACGCTGCTTTGCATATATCGGGACGTTTAACTGACTTTGGCTTTGATAGTCCCCATGGCAAGCCCTCCGCAATGACGAGAACCTACGAGCCGAAATCTCCCAGGATGTTGACCGGTGCTTGCAAGAGAATTTCTTTTTCCGGGAACCCACCACCAAGTCCATATTGATCGACGTCTTGTTTGTGTACTCGAAACTTAACCCCGATGTCGGTTACAGACAAGGCATGCATGAACTACTGGCCCCCATTCTCTGGGTAGTCGATCGAGACTCTGTTGAAAGAACAGAGAGCTCGGTAAATATTACAGATAATAAAGACGACCCGCTCATGCTAGATCTCCTTGATTCCAATTTCGTGGAGCATGATTCTTTTACGCTGTTTCTTTCCGTCATGCAGACGACACGCATATACTACGAGCATGGAGAAACTAAATCCGCGAATGGCCAGGTCGATGTGATACCAATCGTCAATCGATGCCAGTATCTTCACTCCGAGGCTCTCATGATTATCGATCATGAACTAGCTGAACACTTACAGGCCGTGGATGTTCTCCCCCAAATCTTCTTAACGTGGGTATCTCCATTAAGGAAAGTATGGACTACACTAATTGATAGACCAGCCGATGGATGCGTCTGTTATTCGGTCGAGAGTTTCCGTTCAACGATGTGCTCATGATGTGGGACGTGCTATTTGCGCATGGGTTGAGGTCTGACCTCGTAGACTTTACATGTATTGCAATGCTGCTTCGAATCCGCTGGGACTGTAAGTTGTCAAAGCCTTACTACGCGCGAAATGAGCTAATGTAACCGCCGAAGTGCTCAAGGCGGATTATTCCGGTGCCCTGACACTGCTACTTCGCTATCCTTCACCCCAGGCGCATGCACCCCACGAGTTCGTGCGTGATGCCCTATACTTGGAACAAAACCCTACCGCAGAGCGAGGCAGCTTTATTATCGCCAAGTACTCGGGCAGAGCACCGGAATCTCCAAACCGACACAGCCAGTCTGGCTTCCGGCCGGCTCGCAAAGCTTTTCTCTGGGAAGATTTCAAGAGTCGCAGCAACAGTAGTTCACCAGCTTCCTCCGCGAGGAACAGCCCCAAAAGTCTCGAAGCACTACTGCAGGATGTTTCTCAAGGGATCCAACGCCGCACAGAGTCTTGGGGAGTGGCCAAGGCAGTCCGAGGGGCCGTCACAGAAGCGCGGAAGAACATGCAAACGATGCATTATGAACCCGGCCCACGGATGAATGCTGCAAATCACAAACCTGGGCTTCCTGCGGCCAAGCCTACGGCTACTGAACTTGGGCTAGAAAGTAAGATTGGCCGCCTGGAGGAAAGAAACAAAGAACTGTCCACTGCCTTGGGCGAAGCCCTGGAGAGCCTTCGGTCTCAGTTAGCGGACTGCAAACCGTGTGCAAACGAGGCCGTGGAGCAGGCATTGACTCAAGCTGAGGAAGTTCGACGTTGTCTTGAGGACCCCTTACTTCCAGTAGTCACGGCGCGGCCTGTCCACGTAGATAACGAGCCAACCACGCCTATTAAGCCCACTGAGCTACCAGCCAATTCAAAAGCAGATGGCCCAGCAGAAGTGGCGCAGGATCAGCAGGGCATAGTTAAGGCGGATGCCGAAAGTGAAACCTCCAAGCCTGTAGTGGTTGCCACTCGCGCGACGAACGGCCAGGCCGACGGTGAGCGGGTATCGAGGTCCCTTGTGCGGCCATCCCTGTCGGATGCAGGGTTCTCGTGGATGTTGGATGGAAGTCGAAATGCCTCCAGCTTTGTGAGTTCCGCGTCAGTTCCACCTGAGCAGACTCGAAAGACTCGACACCAGGACCACACCCGAAATAGAGGCAATCCGCTCTTTGGGGGAGATGAGAAAGCAGCATCAGACCCCGAGCATGATGAACTGGCTCTGCATAGTCTCGGGGGTACCCGAGGACCACTGTAAGGGGGTGATCGATTTATTTCGGTGCCAGTCGTGGGGGAGTTGTCATAGATATTTTTCGATCGTCATTCGCCGAAACCTATTCCCGGCAATGGCGGTGGGGTCCCAAGGTTCTTAGATGTTCCACGCACTCGGAACTACCGGCCAAGGATTGAGCTGCAATGAATCAGTGAGATATGAAGAGAGAAAGAGAGATCATATGTATCTAGCTCTAGTATCACAATGAACTATTGAGATTATTGTGGGGTTTTGGCGTATTCGGAATGAAGCACTCAACAAGGATAAGATTTGCAGGACTCGAACTTCGCTCTCTACCCATGGTAAGGTTGAAGCCTTCCCATTCCACATGGTACGACTCCCGTGCCGATCGGTCGATCCAAATTCCTCCAAATACTTTTTTCCAACATTTAAAAGACATTCCCTCCCTTCTAATCAGAGAAAGAAAAGCCGATAACGGGGGGATGTTGATGAATTTCAACGCTCGAGGCTTGCATACGTGAACAAGGACTATTACATCACCCGCCCCTTTTGGCGTTCTTTTCCCTCCCCACTAACAACCTCTTTTCTCTTGAAACCCATTTCTTCTTTCCTTTCTCTTTTCCCTCCAAATTCGAATCATCTGCACTTACGCGTGCCCTTGGACGCCACGTATGCCGGGCGCGTTACGAGGCAGCTGCCCTCTGCCATCTGCCTGACTCGAGCGAATGACTTATGACTTCTATGCCGATTCGATCTTGAGCCTCATTCATTTACGTATTTACGAGACGATTCAAATTTCTTTCAAGCATGGGGTCGCCATATAATCCCGATGGTGAGTTCTTGTTTCACATGCCACGGACCTCTTTTTTCTCCATGAGTGGGGTTCGCAGTAAGGGAGATG
This sequence comes from Penicillium lividum, assembly GCA_028828245.1. NCBI lineage: Eukaryota > Fungi > Ascomycota > Eurotiomycetes > Eurotiales > Aspergillaceae > Penicillium > Penicillium lividum. The sequence goes on from JAQJAG010000003.1 coordinate 1,511,057, forward strand.
GGGAGGGGAAAGACGTCGGACCAAGGAAAAAAAAAGAAGGGAAAAAAAAGGCACATCGGAGGAATTCAATGCATGAATCCTTTCATGGATTCCTCTGAAAGAACATGTCATTTCTTCACATGTCGAAAGAAAACATCTGACCCCGCGGAGATCTAATCCTCCCCTTACACCACATCACGGGAAGCAATCACGCTGGGGAGCCCCCATGGAAGCTCAAACACTTACCGTTTGAGTTGATAAACGGGCGCAGTGCGCTGATCATTCTCCTGTAGGCGATCCAAGTCCTTCGTCGTCTCCGTTGGGTCCTCTGTCCGAGTCGCCGGAATCAGAGTCGGGATTTCAAAAACTTTCACTCCAAACAACCGACCGTACCCTAAGGAGCTCCGTGTCGTCGGGATATGACCCTCTTTCAAGGTCCGCAATCGATTCTCCTTTCTCTTCTCCCTGGTAGGAAAAAATAAAAACACAACCTATGGAGAACCAAGTGAATTGACATGTCATCGCACTTTCCAGCAGATCACCGTTATTCGAAAGCGAGCATGGACTGGGTCCGTCTGGGCTGGACCGTATACGCCAGCAACCTTCGCGGGTTTTGACACTACCGAACCTGTCGACATCGTCTCTAACGCCCATGAACGTCCCCCGACCACCCCCGTCGATGCGATCTAGTTCCTCGTCACGAGCCCATTCTGGTCGCATGTCGATGAGCCAGGAATTCGGAGACTTGGAGGACCTGCACCGATTCCCGTTGGAATCATTACATTCTTTTTCTTTCGCTCAGCAATCGGAGGAATTGCTGCACAGTCGGCAAAACATTCTCAAACGTTCGATCGACTTCATGAGGGACCGCATGGGATGGGCTGCCAGTAGCGCTGCAATCGCCAATGCCCAGGCAAGCATGAGTGGTGACTCGGACATCCAGAGTATGATGGACCTGCTGACCCGGGCCCATGTTCTTGACGAGGGATCTGTCAACAACGGACGAGGCCCCATTACTGGACCGGCGGAAGTGAATGGCGACAACATTTTCGAACGGGCCTTTTCGGACCACGGATCATCTCCCAAGGACCTTCACCTGGAGCCTCTTGCAAGATCACAGACCGCATCTGACAGCAGCCCCAAGCACTTAAGTCCCATCGGCTCCAATGACCGTATCCCGGCATCCAGGACGGACCTGAAATCGGCACCGGCATCCAGGCGCGTAAGCTTAAAACGTACATACACGGACCTAAACTCTGTTTCCCTCAGAAGCAAGCTGATGGAAACTCTAGCGCAACCATATTCTTCCACGGACCCCTTTGCATCTCTCGCCTCTTCTGCCAATGGATTGGGATGCCCGATTCCGGCCCTGCATACCCACAGCAGCAAATGGACCCCGGTTTCCCAGGCCGTCTTCCGCACCGAAGCCCAGGCACCATGGACAATATTCGCGGCTAACGATCTCTCCTGTCTTGTATTCGGGGTCACACAGTCTGAGGTCCGTCGGCTCAGTATCCTAGAGGTCGTACAGCAGGAGCACAGACAGTGGCTCGAGGCCAAGCTTCGAGATCCCAGCACTGATGCCGCTGCCCGCACACCACTTCAACCGGAAAGGCCCAACATTCGGGCGGTAAACCCAAAGTTTCGTGGCCTGGGGAATGGTGTGACTGCGCAATTGCTCAATAAACCGTCATCGCGTGAGAAATCCCGCCGAGCGCAAACTGATGATGGATATGGTTCTAGCACGCGGAATCCGCGCAACGCTAATCATCCGGGCAACAAATCCCGAGGGGTTTTGCTTTGTGGTGATGTCGTACCCATACAAAAGCGCAATGGCACTAAAGGGTCAGCTAGCGTGTGGGTGATGGAGAAGCGCGGTGGTCTGATCTGGGTGATGGAGGAAATTACGGAGAATGCGGCCTCTGTTGAATGCGATGAGAGCTGGCATGTTGTGAATGTCAATGGTGATGTGGAAAAGATCTGGGGCCCATCCGTAGTTCGCAAGGGTCAGTTGATTACTGAACTTTTACCCCGTCTACCATCCGAGTCTCTCGCAACCACACCAGACAAGGGACTGGCCCGGATCGTGGAGTTGAAGCACTTCGCTGCAAACACAGCGGCGGGGGTGTGTATTCCGGTGACTGTGGGCAATGCCGAGGGTGCCCGCACTTTACAAGTGTCAAGTTTCCCTCACGTCGCTGGCATGATGGTTTTGTCATCTGCGTCGCTAAATGTGATAAGTTCCAACTCCGTATTTTCGTCTGCACTTTTCGGCCAAGACCGCCCCGAGGGGCGCCATATCACGGAGCTGATACCCGGGTTTGACGAGCTCTTGGATGTGTTAACCGAGGAGGACAACGTGCCATTGGTCGATGGGATCGTCATCCCTGAACACAGTTTCCGCCGAGCGCGAACCCTGTCCATTCTTCGGGATGGGAAGGCCAATGCGGCATCTGTCTTCACCGAGCCCAGTGGGCTTTTGGCCAAGCACCGGGATGGCTCCACCATTGTTGTGGACGTTCAGTTGCGTGTGGTGAAAAGCGGCACTTTCTTCACGAGAGAACAGGCAGAGAAGCTGGTTGAAGAGCGATCAAGTGATTCAGAGGATAGCGATGATACTATCGCAGTCACAGAATTGGTATATGCCTTATGGGTTACCTATTCGAGACAAATTCATGCTGCTGGCCCCGCAACCAACCTGTCTTCTTCACTTCCAACTTCGAAACCGACTTCACCTGGCCCAGACTCAGCCACATTTGACTGCAATACGACCCCTGCCTATAACTCACAGACCCCTGACACCAATCAAATTTCCGTTGAAATCCAAGCCCCCAGCTCCACCCTCAGCCAACAACTCAGCGAGGCTGCATCTGAGCCGCTGACGGATCGGCCCGCACAGGTCCATGGGGTGACTTCGGGTACTACCCGACAGGACGTTCCGCACAAGCGTGTTATCAACGACTATGTGGTTTTGGAGGAAATGGGACAAGGCGCGTATGGCCAGGTCAAATTAGCACGTCTCAAGAAGGCACCCATCGACCAGAAGACAGTTCTCAAATTCGTCACCAAGAAGCGAATCTTGGTTGATACATGGACTCGTGACCGACGACTTGGAACGGTGCCGTTGGAGATTCATGTCCTTGACTTTCTCCGCCGAGATGGTTTCCGGCATCCGAACATTGTGGAAATGTCAGGATTCTTCGAGGACGACATCAACTATTATATTGAGATGATCCCGCATGGTCTGCCAGGCATGGACTTGTTCGATTACATCGAATTGAAGACCAACATGGAGGAGTCCGAGTGTCGCAGTATCTTCAAGCAGGTTGTCAGCGCCATCCACCACCTGCACACGAAAGCTCTGGTTGTGCATCGCGACATCAAAGATGAGAATGTCATTCTTGACGGAGAAGGCCGGATCAAGTTGATTGATTTTGGCAGTGCTGCTTACATTAAGAACGGACCGTTTGATGTGTTTGTCGGTACCATCGGTATGTGTATACCACCTCAAACCTTGCAACTTGTTTTTGCTAACCTTTCTTTTCATATAGATTATGCCGCTCCTGAGGTCCTCCAAGGCAAATCATACCGTGGCAAAGAACAGGACATCTGGGCACTCGGAATCCTACTCTACACAATCGTCTATAAGGAGAACCCATTCTACAGCGTCGATGAGATCCTCGACCATCCTCTTCGAATTCCATTCGTACCCTCCGAGGACTGCCTCGACCTGATCCGCAATATGCTTGACCGCGACGTGGAAAACCGCTTGACCATCACTGAGGTGCTCGAACACCCCTGGATGACAGAGGAGTAACCACCCCAATTTTTCTTGTTATGACCACAAAAAGACACGATACCCCATGACGTTTTGATTTGTTTGATGGCGGGGCTGGGGACATTGGGGGATTTTAATAACTTCTCTCTTTCTTTCGGGTCTTGAGTCGGATATCTTCGTTTGGGGTTTTGCACAAAAATCTAACCTAACCCATGCACATGTGATGACTCTGGCCTTAGCTTTAGCTTCGATACCTTTGCATTGCCTTTTTTTCATATATCCCCCATGAATGTACCTAGACTTCTGAAGACCATAAGCATGGCATAAAGAATCTATATACGAATTTCTACTGGAAAATGATTGAGGTGGCCCCTTAGCCAAACAGGTCTAGTGTAAACCTTGGAAGTAACCGAACCATCTGAAGGTCCAAACACATTCCAACTACTTTAAGTAACTTCGCATGGAAACTTACTAGATATCAGCCACCGCCTCTAACGTGGCAATGTAATACCGGAATTCCCGTGGGTCGCATGTATCCCCCCGCATTTCTAGTGAACGGCGATTACGCGACCCAATGATTAGTTCAGGAACGTTGAGAACTGTACCTGGATCGGCTAGCCTTGCCCCTCATCCTAAGATTAAATGTAACTTCGATCCTTAGGACATTTGACGCCATTTCGAGGCCATTTCGAGGCCATTTCGAGGCGTCGTCAGCCGACGGGGGCGTGGGTCACACTGTCTGTGCCACGTTTATACGCAATCCAAGATGAAGTGGGGAAAAGCGATAAGCAATAAAAGAGGGGATGCACCTGGGCACATGTGGGATTGTTACATGTAGTGAATGACCTCGTCCAATTTATGGTAGATCTACATAAAGCACCAATGGAGTTGTTAAAGATAAAGCATGATAAAAGCTATTAGTAAAGGTACTTTGAATGTACTTAATCATTCCCGGTTGCCTCATAGTAGAATCAGGTTTAATTGATGTATCGCATTCCTTGTCCTACATTCCACTTTTTCTCCCACTAAATTTTTACTTTTCCTTTTTCTTTTTTCTTTCCTTCTTCTTTTCTATCTTTTGTTTCTCTTTCTCTCTAGAAACGTCACGTCTGGCTACAAATTCAAATTCCCGCTGGTCGAGGTTGGCCAGTGCCACGGGTTCACTCGGCGCGGGTCTTACCACCTTTGGTCCTCTCAGCCTCTTTCAGCTCCTCTCGAAACAAAAGTATTACTGATCCCGATTAGAATCACTATGGTTATCTAAGTGATCACGCAGTATCGAGCGTTGTCTCGTTCACTCCGATCCTGATCGGTGGTCCTCTCTCCCCTTCCCCGTTTATACTAGACCACAGCACGTGGCTACACTGTGCTCGATTCGACTCTCACCATGGCCTCGCCAACCAACGAGGCGATTCCCTCACCCGAGATCTCGCCGGCGAGTCCAATATCCTCAACAGGTCAAATCCCCCTCGAACAACCCCCGAAGCTCAAGGGTCGTCAGAAATTATTGCAGAGCCTCCAGCGCATGTCATCTAGCCCGACGTTGCCCCGCCGCGGGCGATCGGCATCAACCGGTTATCGGCGGGACCACAAGGCATCCTTATCGTGTGTCTCATTATCATCGTCATATTCGCCATGTTTGGGGAATGGGAGCTCCTCTCAGTTCTATGGAGGTTTGAATCCCAGACCCGCGACACCGGGTTGCTCTGGTTCACCGGCTGAGTATTCGGGTGCTGATAATGCTCGCATCCGGGTTGTGGGTACTGAATCACCTCAGCGTACCGTGCCTTTGCCGTTCGATGTACGACTTGCTTCGCGGGGTTCGCCTCGTCGCAGTGCGATTTTGGAGACGGGAGTAGATGAGGAGGTGGTGCCGGAAGTGCAGCCGGTGCGGGTACTGGATTTCTGGGGTGACATGCCGCTGGAGTTGAAGATGGAGATATTTCGATATTTGACACCACAGGAAATCGTGCGCTGCTCATCGGTTTCAAAAAATTGGCATGAGATGTGCTATGATGGTCAGTTGTGGTCCAAGGTTGATACGACAGATTATTATCAGAAAATCCCTAGTAATGTTCTGGTGAAACTCATGACCTGTGGTGGACCCTTTGTGCGTGACCTGAACCTGAGAGGCTGCATCCAGCTGCGTGAGAAGTGGTCGTCGGATGGAGAGCGGATCTCTGACTTGTGCCGGAACGTGGTCAGTTTTTCGCTAGAGGGGAGCAAGATTGACAAGACATCCATGCACTACTTTTTGCTGCGGAACGCCCGCTTGGAATACGTTAATGTGTCGGGGCTGAAGAGTGTGACGAACTCCGCAATGAAAATCATTGCGCAGTCTTGCCCACTGCTTGAAGTTTTGAATATCTCATGGTGCCAGCAGGTCGACTCCAAGGGCCTTCGAAGAGTAATTCAGACTTGTGGCCGACTTAAGGATCTTCGCGCTAGTGAAGTACAGGCCTTTGATGACCAAGAATTTGCCCAGGAGCTGTTCAAGCGTAACACATTGGAACGACTTGTCATCAGCCGTACCAACCTGACTGATGAGACCCTTCGGATTTTGGTACATGGCGTGGATCCAGATATCGACGTGTTGACCGACCGTCCCATCGTGCCACCTCGACGATTCCGACACCTTGATTTACACCACTGCACGGGCTTGACTGACGATGGACTGAAGAGCCTCGCATTCAATGTTCCAGATTTGGAAGGTCTTCAGGTTTCACAATGCCCAGAGTTGAGCGATGCATCGGTCATTCATGTTATTCGAACTACGCCACGACTCTCCCACCTGGAAGTGGAAGATCTGGATAAGTTGACCAATAACACCCTCGTCGAACTCGCCAAGTCACCATGCGCTCAGCGCCTCGAGCACCTGAATATCAGCTACTGCGAAAGCCTCGGCGACACCGGAATGCTCCAGGTGATGAAGAACTGCCCAAAGCTACGCTCCGTGGAGATGGACAACACCCGAGTCTCCGATCTAACTCTAATGGAAGCAAGCTTCCGCGTCCGCCGACGAGGCTACGGCGAAGATTTTCCCCAAGTCGGACTCCGCCTAGTCGTATTCGACTGCGCCAACATTACCTGGGCAGGAGTCAAAGAAGTCCTCTCCAGCAACGCATACATCCCCCGCACCCGCAAACCCGTATCGGCAGTCGTGACCGTGACTCAAACATCGGACGCAGGTTCGTCCCCGATGACCACAACTTTTGTCACGCCAGCCTCCACACCTTCTCCGTCTCCATCTCCGCCCACTTACCCGAGTGAGATTATTCAGCTCAAGTGCTTCTATGTATGGCAAATGACTGTTGACGAGCACACCAAGCGGGTTCTTCGTGGTGACCTCACTGCTGCGAGTCGATTGGATCGAAAATGGGCGGACTACATGATGGCCACTGAAGAAGCTGGTGCTGCTGGTGCTGGGGCTCGGCGTAGAAGGCGCCGAGCTCGCGAAGCGGAACGACTTTACAATGCTGATGAGGATGAGGACGATTCTTTCGGTGTGGGTGGTGTCAGTGGCTTGGGCCGAAGACGACGCGCTCAGAGCGGTAGTAGTTGTGCATTGATGTGAGATTGCTAGCCATGGTGTTCAGGCTGCACTTGTTACTCTTGTATGGGTACACGGATTCTGAATTGGCGGAGATCTTACCTTCAAGTCTTGTTTGCGCCTCTTTTTCTGGGAGAGCCCCCTTGCAGAGTCCCAGTGTGCATGTCGCAAGCGACGAGGGCTTTGTACTCCAGTTCAGCGCCGGAACGCTGACATTGCAACGAACCCTCCTTCCAACGTGTCAACTTATGAGTTATGAATTTCCCCTCTCCTCCCCTCAACTAGATTGAGCTACAAATGGGCCTCGGAACCTCGATGGTCCGCCTCTTCTTTCTTCTTTCTTCCTTTCTTCCTTTCTTCCTTTCTTCCTTTCTTCCTTTCTTCCTTTCTTCCTTTCTTCCTTTCTTCCTTTCTTCCTTTCTTCCTTTCTTCCTTTCTTCCTTTCTTCCTTTCTTCCTTTCTTCCTTTCTTCCTTTCTTCCTTTCTTCCTTTCCTTTCTTCCTTCCCCTTCCCCTTTCATCTGCCGCGCAATCGGCATTCCTTCAGACTTTGATTCACCTTTCTGCCCTTGGATATTATTTCGGTCACCATTTACGGCGTCAGGAATAAGACCAGACCAACCTGCATTTCATATTGGCTCCTGATCAGCTTTTCTATCTTCTTTTCATTATTTGGTTTTCTCGGCCTAGTTTCTACCAATTTAGCACATGTAGAAGGATGGATATTGGAGTTTGCTTTTTTTCCTTTCCATTCCCTCAATAAATTTGCTCTGGTTCTTCCAAGGTTGTGTCAGTACTAGCTCTGTTCCAAGATTCCAATAAAGAATTGTCAAATATATATCCCAAATTCAATTGACACCGTACCTCTTGATCAGGGACAGAATGCATTTGAGTTAAGTCAACCTTGTAACTGACTAAATATTTCTGTCATCTCCTGTTTCTTGCTGTCGCATTCCTACCCAGGTACCTACAGTATAATTAGGAAAATCCTCATTTAACGAAATTGAAGGGAAACTCCGACCATTCTCACTGAACGACATTATTAATCTTTCCCTGAACCCTCAGGCCAAGGTCAATACATGCACAGTTGCCAGGCTGTGGCAATCTCTGCAGCTCAAGTGACTTTCATGTCAATAGGGTCATGTCCCAATCGGGCAATGTTCATCGACATCTGCCTGAATCCTCGGGTCAACATCAACATCACCTCTGGTCACCAAGTAGCGTCGAGTGTATCTACCCAGTTCTCTACTCTTTTTTTGAGTACTAGGTGAATCTATTGTTTGAACTGAGTGTACCTAATCGGGTACGTGCCTATTTAGCTACGGTGAACTATAAGTTTTGAAGGTACTGTACGCAGAAAGTGTCTAGGAGTCGATCGCGCAAGTAGAGTCTGGGCGGAGGAAGGGGCAGGGGGTCATTTGAGCTTAAACACCCAGATTCACACATGGGATTCACTGTAAATGTGCTCAATCCTTCTTTAAAGTATTTCTCTATCTCCTTTCTTACCCTCCCCCATCTTCCTTTTCCATCACCTCGAAATCGCCTTCAAGTATCTCTCAATTTCTTTTCTTGCATACTTTTAACTGAGCTTCAGCACCAATGCTGAGAAGTTGACAATTTGACATCTTCAAAACGTTACTTTCCTCATCTCCTCACCTTCTCTTCTCACCCTCATTCATCTTACTCTGCAATCATCTCTCCATCTTTTGGAGAACCTTTTCGAGCTCTCTCACTTATTGTTAGTCTTACACTCTCCAATTATTGAACACCTATCTAACAGATCTTCAGATACTTGAATATCCGTTTTCGACCACTTGAAATTTTTGACTTTCCACTTGACCTCTTACGAAAGTCGGACATCTCAAAAAGAATTCACATCTATCGACTTCACTTGAATCCTCAATTTCTGACGTTCAGCTTCAAACCAAAATCTTCTTAACTAACCGCAGCTCTCCAAACTCTGTAACCAGCTCATCAAAATGGTTAGCCGTCCAACAAAGGAAGGGCCAATGGCGTGCCCCAAGGACTACATGCACGAGTACGCAGGTGAACTGGCGAAACACCGCAAAGGATGTATCAAGCTCCTGATTAACCACGAACAAAACACTTCCAATGAGTACTGGATGGAAGGCGACGATGCCCCCGAGAAGCCTGACCTCGACGACGACAAAGACAAAGCCCTCCTCCCCCTCGCAACCAAAGTCACCATTGTGAACAGACAACCATTTTTCCCACCCCCGTTCGTCCGCCTCAGCGATGAACTCGTTTATTTGGCCACCAAGTTTCTCTCATCAACTGAACGTGGCCGGAACTATCCCTACGACTTCCTTCCAGGCGGTGATATCGATCCTAAGCGCGTTCCCTCAGGTGTCGGCCCTCTTGACTGGGCCCATGGCTTGCCTTTCTTCCCCATCTACAAAGGATACTATATCCTTTGCGGAGGGGCAAACGCACACTGGATTGGTTGGATCCTGCATGAGAAGTGTCAGGCTGTGATGAGGAAATACCCCATCTGGACCATCGGACCCGTTATTGCTCCTGGATCTGCGGTTGCACTTCATCGGTCAGTTGATCGCCAATTGCACACTCACATGATTGCGAGTGCCAAAGAATGCGGGAAGAATCTCGAGAAAGCTCCCACGGCGCGCGACGTCGTTTCTCGGGCTCACGATGAAGGGTCTATTGTGCCGAAGGATATTCATGAGGGTGTCATGATCACGGCTATTTACAATGTTCAGGGCTACTCGATCAATGTTGGACCCACTGGGCCGCTTGGAGGTACACCTGTTACTATGACAAAGGCTTGGTTCGCAAAGTTCGTAGGCCACAATTTCGATTACGATGCTGCTTCGGCGGTGAAATATGCCAATGAGAAGTCTCCCCGTGTCTATGGTGGTGTTCATGATGATGACGACGAGGATCAAGAGGAAGTGGATGGAAACTCGACCGATGGAACCGATGAAACCGATGTCATGGATGAGACGGCAGATAGCCAGATCACGGCACCTGAAGATTCCACCATGAACTGCGATGTCGAAGGGGAGACTGAGATCACCGAGCCTATCGTGGATGAGATCACCGACCCGGTCCAGCAGGAAATTGCTCCCATCGAAAATCTCCATGTCGCCGAGCCCAAGCAAACCTCCAACGCTGAAACCTTTCACATCGCTCAACCTGAAACTGTTCAGGTCATCGAAGCTCCTGAAGTCGCCACGTCTGAGGAAGTATCCTGCGCCAAAAGCATCGACACCGCTGATCCCGAGGACATGAACATCAACGAAACCCCTGCTAAGTTTGAGGAAGAATCCTGCGCTGAAAGCATCGATGCCGATCCCAAGGACATGAACATCAACGAAGCCATTGCTAATACAGAAGACAAGGGTAAGGAGCAAGACAGTGGTGGAGATAAATGTGATTCAAATTCCGAGCGTCGAGCGTCGTTCAGGGATTTGAACGACAGGGAAGCCCTGGACTTCAACCAAAACACGCATGCCCAATCCAGCGGAAACTAACTGATTCGAGAGATTTTGATTTTTTTTCACTGTCGCTTCATTACACAGCGTACATTGTTATCAACAAGAAAGCTGTGAACCACGACCAAGATGCGCATGCTTATCCCAGCTCCGGAAATTGATTGCTTTGAGGTGTTTTATGTTTCTACTTGACACTTTGCTTTTTTGATCTGCCATTTCCTTTACAGAGTGCATTTGACCTTCATGGCTGTTACTTTCCCCTGTCTTTACACGAAGACATATTCTATTTGGATAGTCAATGCCGTCTCTCTTTTGCATTCATTTCAAGTGTATTATGCTCCACCGGACCTTACAGAACGTAAATCTAAAATTGAAAAAAAATTGGTGGACATAGCCACCAATAATGGCATTCAATCATGGCCAGGCTTGAGAGACTGTACAAATTGATAGAGTTGAGTGCCGTTCACAGTTCTCAAATCTAAATGTAATAACTTCTATAGTTCTATAGTTCTAAGTCTAAGTTCTAAATCTCTAATTCTATAATCCCACGACCTTCTAATTCTAAATTCATGAAGCAGACATGTCGTCATTTCAGTCATGCCAGAAAGCTTCGGAGAAAAAGGAAGCTTATTCAGAAGCCATCTCCTCCTCCTTTCGTCGCCAGATACGACCGCGCATTTGTAACAACATAGTCGGGAGGATGCTGACAGCAACGATCATCCCACAAACGATACCCGAACTAGCAGCCACTCCAACATTGTCGAACATTGGCGTAAACCTAATTTGATGGTTAGCGACCGCAATCTAACCCCAAACATTCCAAGATGAACATACCAGAACGGACCAAGGAAGCCCCAGATCTGTCGAACGAAAGTAATAAAAACTCCAATGCTAGCTGCGTCCTGCGGACAGCAGTCAACCGCATACGTGACCATAACAGTGGTTACAATCTGAGCACCCGCAGCAGCGATCCCGGTGCCAATGAGGGGGTTCACAACCCAGTGACCAGCGGTAGCTTCCTGCGTGCAGATCAAAAAAACGATCAAGCCAATGCAGGCAAGTGCGTAACCAAAGTAGCTGAGCCATAGACGGAACTCGGGCTCTGGTCTGCTGAGTGTTCGTCTCATACGCATTCTCATCCAGTAGTCTGATAAGCCGCCGCCGAGTTGCTCACCAATGACGGATCCAATGATCAGGCCCAAGAACTGGAGTCCCACTTGTTCCGAGTTGAGGTCGAATTTTGTTTGCAGGAGAGCGGGAATCTCGACGGTTGTCAAGATGTTGCCGAAAAGGAAGACCATGGCGTATGCGCATGTGGGGATGACGATGAAAGGGCGAGTGACCATGGTTAGAGGCTTGACGAACTCATACCAGGTGAAAGGGGTAGGATCAATGCGCCGGATATAAATATATTCTCTCTTAAAGACAGATCCATTTGCGCCATCCTCGCCGTCGATGAAGCGAGTTTCCGGTCCGAGGAAGAGATACAAAATGAATTGTACACCATTGATCTAGTCGAAGAAAATGTCAGCACATACTTCCATGTATATCATACCGGGTGAAACTGACAATTGCGAGAACCCAGTATATCCAGTTATAACCTGCTCGGTAGGCCACAAAACCAAAGATAAATGGTCCAAGAGGAACACCCAATGTAATCATGAGTGTCCACACTCCCATATATCGAGCACGGTCTACTTTGAAAGTTGTTTCCATCACCACGGCACTACCGATGGCAGAAGCAGGGGCGATGAAAAATGCGGAAAGCGCTCGACAGGCCGCGGTCGCACCATAGGTAGTGCTTTTCGCACATCCTATATTGCACACGAGACTGAGAATGAGGGATAGAAGAAATATAGGACGACGACCAAAGCGGTGGGACAAGGGTTTCCAAAAGAGTGGCGCACCACCTAACACCGCGATTTGGAGTGATGTCAGGTAACTCGCTTGTTGATTGGTGACACCGTATAGCTCCACGATATCGGAATAAGCTGGAATAATTCCAGCGGCAGCAAATGTTCTAGTCAAATCCATAGTGGTTAGTGGATTGATCAAAGTTTGTGAAATTTAGAAGTGAGGGTATGAGCTTACCCCATACAGGCATGGAAAGCCACAAGCATGAGATTGGCCATTTTCTGCAATTTAGAACGATCAGTTTTTTTTCTTGCAGAGATCTTTCGTATGGCTTGTACTAACCTTCCACTCAGGCCAGTTATAAGGGTCCGCAGGGTCCATTGTAGGAAGGGGATCAAGCTCCAATGTACCATGACGCTCCATCAAATAATCACGGTGTGATTTGGACAGTCGCGATGCTGCCATGGAAAAATCGAGCCCCTGGGCAGAAATCGGGGCGCTTTCCACAAAATCACAGTCATATTTTGAGTGGGCATTTTCAAAATCACCAGCTGACAGTGGTTTATCGTTGGATGCAGCCATGACGAAAAATGTTATTGTTTAGACACTTCCGTCTGGAGGTTGGAATGATCCTAGACCCTAGAAAATGGAAAGAAAATCCCCCGGTCAACCCCTGGGGTAACCCCGCCTTAACTGGGAAAACGCAAGGCAGATGGATACACCATTGGGGATGATGCAAATACTAACCAATGAACTAGAAGGTTTAACCCATCCAGACTGGATGAGACCCATTTAGTGGGGACAGAGGAGTTCAATAGGTTCAAGGTCCAGTCAGATGAAGCCCTTTGAAGTGGGTCGGGAGCAATTACAATATCCCTCGGCTAAGGATCATTGCCACCCTCAATCCTCCATGACGTGAACTAAATGGGCTAATCTATGTGGGAAGGTGGGAGTAGATACCGAACGGAGGAGGCCTGTTTTCATGAGAATATCCTCGGGTATGTGTGATATGAGGTCCGTAGGCTAATCTCCGGGGCCCCGGATACTCCGGATCGGCCAGCGGAAATACGGCAAAAAGGGTATGAAAAGGTCCCGTAATAGATCGGCAAAGACACTAAGAACTAGAAGCCGAGACCGGCATTTGTCTATTATAACACTTTTGACAAGCCGACGGACAATCGTCCTCGGCTCAGCCACCATAATAAAAGGCCCTGAAATTGGTGATTTCTACCGATGGGACTCGACTTGCGAGGATTCGCAGGTAATTCAGGAACATCATACTGATCAGATACCTGGTTTGATTGCTGGGACAGGAAATTCTAAATCCACTCTAAAGCCCAAGACGGGTAAGTATCTCGACTAATTTCTTCTTCTCATATTTTCCCCTAAGATAAGGACTTCTTTCGACTGCCACTTCAAGATGTCCGATTTACTGAGGCGCCAAGGCAGAATTGCACAAAGGACAGTATCAACATCTGCAACCTTTTCAATTCCCAACATGGTTCTTGGGCATTTGATGTCCAGCTTCTCCAACTCCGCTTCCCATGCCTTCGCGACATGCCAGTCTATTCCATCGCTCATCGTGGACGGAAGAGGAGGACGGAAAGCCGTGAAGCTTTGCGTAGCCTAATACCGACTCCTCACTATCTTCATCCGCTGACTAGCCTCGAAACTGGGCTCCAATCCCATCAAATGAGCGAAAAAAAACTCATAGAGGATGCAAAATGCATTGAATATCGTAGTCAACTAGTTCCGTGATGCGTTTTGTGACGGTATCGTATGGAATGTTGCTCGTGCCTTGAAGTTAGTAAAATGGCTCGCTTGACCACGAGAGAACTGATCAAAGTCCATGAGTCACTCACAAAAATCGGCAAGTGTAATAACCCTCTTGTGAGCGAAATCAAGAGAGCTGGACTGTGCTGGAACATCACGCTTAACATTAGCATCAAGCCGTTCTCTGATACCATTCTACACCAACACCTAATGCAAGGATTGGCGTCGGCCTTTCCAAGCGCTACCTGGAGTCTTCCTTCAAATTTTTGAATGATGCCTCGTAAGTTGGCCAGGGACCACTACCTACACCGGTCATAGCAGTGCGGATCATGTTACCGACGTCATCAAATGTGACTCCACCGAAAGTTGAACTCCCTCGGAATTGATAATCCTATAGGCCCTTTAACGGCTTGGCCATCTGTCCAAGGCTTTATTTCTTCTCGGGGGAGGTTCATACTCCCGAACAGAGCTTCCAGAGAAGTTCCTGGCATCAGCCCCAGGATGATATATCTCGGGGAGGATTGCGCAGCTGCACTACCCCAACCATACACAGAAGGCACAACATGGGGCTCGAAACTTTGTAATGCAGCGGAATAATAGCAACTTCATTTTCAACGCGGGTTTGCTGGTTCATTCCCTCCGCGTTAGGGTTCGTCAAACGTAGGATAACTCTGTGGCGTCGGTGAAAGAGCGACGCCGCCCGATTGAAGGGATCCATTCTTGTCGGACAATTAACAATTAGCCTAAGACAATGGGTGAAGGCAAGGAGACGCAATAAATGAAGTTGTTCTACTTGAAAGGGGATTTGGGGTCGTGCTGGATATGGGTGATTTCTATGCTACCCTATATTACGGTCTCGCTTCGCCGTGTTGATAAATATACGTACAAAATCTTAAAGTGATTTTGAACCTTCCACTGAGCAAGTGCTGAATGAAATCCAGACAGGCTTGGTAACCAGTGTGATTTCAGGTCATGGTTGGAATTCTTTATGGGGAAACTTTGGTAGGGGAAGCGGGCCGTTGGTGGGCCATGGGCCGGCGGTCTCACTCTTAAAATACCTCGAATTCGCTAGTCATCTTACAATGGCCTATGTAGGTAGCTGAGATGTGGTGTCTTGTATTTGTTCAAGTTCGAATATAATACGTTGCAGGTCAATCTCAATTTATGCAATGCTATTGTGGATATCAGGTAGAGACAAACCAGGCACCAGGCCCCATACATGTTATGCTGATTACTCGTCGAAAAATCCGCCATCACTATCATCCGCAATGTTTGTGTGTTGGACAGGTGCCACATCTTGCAGGCGATCTCTCTCGCGGCCATAGTAATCCTTGTGGTCCCGTCTACCGTTGGGCACAGCGTTCGCCGCAGCACGTCTTTCCCTTCTCGAGCCATATTGAGCTTCATCGGACTCCTTCTTTTTGGTTTTCTTTTCCTTGGCATCCTGCGCTGGCTTCTCTAGGACAGCGATTGGCTGGCCATCGAATGCAATGTTCAACTTGCCCTCACGGAGCAGACCCATGGTATTATCTGCCATACACTTCTCCACCACTGCCCAGAGCGGAGGTTTAGCGCCTTTCTCTTGTTTCTTCTCCTTGGAGTCTGACTCTGCGCCTGACTCTGCACCGGCTTCTTTAGAGGGGTTCTCTTCCGATTTGGGGTAGAGCGACAGGTATTTCTCGGTGAGGGGGTAGTAGATTGTGTAGTTGAGGCTGACTCGGGCCTCGTGGATCTTTTTCTCAAGGCGGGCCTTCTGCTTTGCGTCGGTTTCTTCTTTTTCGCGACGGAGGAGTTTGTTCAGGTTCTTGGTTGCAGTCTTGCGATCTGTGAGAAGAAAATCGTTAGCAATCAAACAACTAGACTGGGATATTATGACTTTGCGTACCCAGGAATCGAACAAAGTGGTATTTTTTGATTAATTGTGATCGATCGCGCCGTGTGATTTCGTCCGCCAGATCCTGCTCATATCCTGCCAGGGCTCGCTCCTGCACCACTCGAGCATCTGCAGGTAGAGTGCCCTTATTAAGGAGGCGCTTGACATCACGAATGCGACGCTTTAGGTCGTTGACAGAGGTGAAATCTTTGTCTCGTGGGGTAAATTTGCCTTTGGGGTTCTGAGCCTCAGAGTCGTCAAGTTGCATGTCTTCGTTACCGTCGTGGCGATGTTGCTTTTTGCGAGGTGCCGTGTCTTCGGAGACATGATGGCTCTTCCGCTTGGAGGAATCCCCACGGGGTCGTCGAGAGTCAGACATTGTTGGTTCTTGTGGCAAACGTCGTCGAAGAAAAAAAAAGTTACAAAGCTCGATTCGGCGCAACTCTCGGCCCGTGCACCCCAGATCGCCGCAGCCAATGAGCGCCCGCCCGATCGGACATGACGATTAACGACCTCCCCTCGTTCTCCCGCATTTCCTCTCGACGCGAGGCCGCGGCCTCCAATTAATAAGCTTGTTGATTTCTCAAGGTGGCGCACATACAGCATGGAGTCTGCAATTCGCTGGTCACCGAGTTCGACTGCATCGGAGCAACGCTTTCTCTCCGTCGACGTCACAGGCAAAGCGTTTCGCCTGTGCAGGATCACGGGGTTTGATGGCAGAAATATACAACATGAAGTCCTTTCTCATCTTAGGGATGTCCCTCTATTCCGTGCATTTGACTGGTCCACGTCCAACGAGAACCTTATTGCGGTGGGCCAATCATCCGGTGAAGCTACAATTCTACGACTTGACACCGATCAGAAGGAATCACTTTCCTTTCCTGTCCGAAATCAACGCTATTGTAACGCAGTAGCATTCAGTGCACATGGTCTTGTGGCCTCGGGTCTAGATCGCGTGCGCAATGACTTCTGCTTGAATATTTGGGATGTCAACCAACGACTTAGTCCTGCCGGCACTACCAAGGGTTTCCACGAGCCTCTCAGAAAGCTGGCTAGCTCCGAGCCTATCACCAGTATAAAATTCTTTCGAGACCAACCAGATACCCTAGTCACAGGAGTGAAGAGCCAATTTGTTCGGATCTATGATCTGCGAGGTTCGCTTTGCCTGTGCGTCGCACCAGTGAATCCTTGCTAATTTACCTTACAGAGGGCCCTGGAAATCCATCATTACAGTTTCCAACTCGATGCGTCCATAATTTGGCCATAGACTGGCTTGACGAGAACTACATCGCTTCTTGCGCGACATCCAACGAGAGCACCGTCTGCGTATGGGATCGGCGTGTCGGAAATCGATTAACATCACCCTCTTTAGGCTCCTCTGCGACAAATCCCGAGGCTGGTCAAACTTCTGCTTCTGTCCTGCAACTCAAGAATGTGTTCAATCCCAAAAGCTCGATCTGGAGTTTACGGTTCTCCAAGACTAACCGTGGATCCTTGGGCGCATTGTCCAGCACTGGCCATCTGAAAATCTTTGAAATTGCGAAAGATCATTTATCAGAAGAGTATCGCTCCTCAATCGACGAAACACTCGGCCAGGGATCATTCAGAGACTACCCAGAGCCGGTCCATACGAAACATATACGAGACGTCGCCACGCCATTTGACCATCCTATTCGAGGGTATGCAGAAAAGGACCGGGTGGTAGCATTCGACTTTTTGAATCTTAGTCTCTCGTCACAACCCAGTGCTATTGCAATCGATGGTCATGGAATACCGCAGATTATAACCAGTCGACCGCCATGTCCTCCGGTGGCTCTATCGTCACAAGGAACGTTGGCCTGTGGTATTTCATCCATTGAATCGGACCTGAGATCCATTCGCCCTATGTCTGAGCAGATTTCTCCTATCTCTGAGCTTGTCGGAAACATCAGGTCACGCGTCCTGTCAAGCTCAAGAGAGTCTAGAATTGACGAAACAAAGCCGTTCGTTTCCGAGGCGATCACCTCTGATCCTGTACCAAGCCGGGAAGGTCGGGAGCGTGCATTATCCTTGGGCACATTTGGGACTCTGCTCACTGCAAAAGAAGCTTTGACACTCTCTACACTAGGCCGGTTCCGGTGTAAAGAGGGTTATCTTTTTGATGAAGCGCGAAACCGACAAATTGTCGCAGATGATGCTAGTCTCCAAGATCTTTGGAGCTGGATTGAACGTAAGATATTTGTGGATTGAAAGAGAATGACTCTAATGTGCGTGTTAGGAGCTCGGTCTGACTCGTCAGGAATGGCCATGGTGATGAATGGCTTGGACTTGAATTATCTTGGTGTGAGCAGTGTGTGGCATAACGATCTCGGTTCGCCTTTTCCCCTCTTACTTGGTTAATCTTCGCTAATGAATTATACAGGCCATGGCTTTGAAAGACGACGCGTCGGCTCCAAGGGAGAGGATGCCAACCTTGCAACCGAGGCAATAATTCAGCTTGTCGAGCAATTAAAATTACCAGAGACAAAGGGCTGTGAGACGGCATATGCCGAGCATCGCCGACTTTGTCTTCGCCTCTGTGGGGCAGCTCAGTCGCACCGAGAACTGGAAGATTTGGTGAAGACCCTCTCTGCCGAGGGTCAACATACCAAAGCCGCTGCATTGGCTGTCTTCCAAGCCGAACCAAAACTAGCCTACCTAGCACTTCGAGGCAATGAACCCAAGCAGGCCCATAAAATGCTAGCAATGGCAATTGCTGGCTCTGCAAAGGGAGATAACAGTGCCGATTGGGAAGAAACTTGCGCCGAGATCTCGAAAGAGCTCACTGATCCGTACGCACGCGCCATTCTTGCTCTCGTTAGCAAAGGTGACTGGCAAGCAGTCATCAAGGAGACTACCCTCCCCTTGAGATATCGCGTTGAGGTTGCCTTACGCTGGCTTCCGGATGATGAGTTGAGCGAATATCTGAAAGATGCCACAACAGAAGCAATCCAACAAGGTGACGTTGAGGGTGTGGTGCTTACGGGATTGGGCCATCTGGCTATGGGTCTGTTTCAGTCATACATTGACAAGTTCAATGACATTCAGACTCCGGTGCTTGCTATGAGCCACACCATCCCCCGAATCATCAGCAACAACACATACATCACACAATTTGAAGCCTGGCGCGAGACCTACCGCCGGCAGATGAACTCCTGGAAACTCCAACTTGAAAGAGCCCGCTTCGATGTTGGCTCTCGAAAGTTTGCCGTCACGGTCGACGGGCGCAAACTCATCCCCGCACCACCTCAGCAAGTAAGCCTGACCTGCAACTACTGCACGCGTCCCCTCACACAACACGATTCCTCTTCCCAAGTCTCTCCATCTACCGCGATGGAAACCATTCATCCAACTGTGGGCAACCCGCTTGGCTCTGCAGCTCTGTCTGGAACAGTCTGTCCCCGCTGTGGTCGCCATATGCCTCGCTGTGGTGTATGTACACTGTGGCTAGGATCGCCAGACCCACTGTCTCGCTCAGGCATCGCTGCCGATGCCGAATCCACACACAAGGCCACCGAGGCCGAGGTCATGCGGCGTTTTGTGGTGTTTTGTATTCATTGTAACCACGGCTTCCATGCACATCATGCCCGTGGCTGGTTTATGCGACATAAGGTGTGTCCAGTAGCGGAATGCAGCTGTATCTGCGATCGATAAAGATTATCGGGGAGCTGTTTTGTTTTGTTTAAAGGATATACCCATTGATCCAGTTAATATTGTGGAATTATATAGTCAGTCGAGATCATACATCACAAAATTTTGTAACCTATTGGCAAGTATGCAAAATGAAGTTTTGTCAGTAATTGAATGCATTAAAGGCGAATCATGGTGAGTCATCCCAGCGGTTTATAGTTGCAACCTGCGGCTCTACTTTGCCCCGCACCAACATTTTAAAGCTCCGCAAATTTCAACGAGCTCCCCGCACCGCAACGCGGCATCCACGACACGAAACATGGCAAGAGAACAGGAAAAGCGGGATCGTGGCAAGGGTCGAGGAGGCCAAGGCCAGTCCCGCGACGTGCAGATCTCCAAGGCGCTGAGTCTGCTACTGCGACACGCAGCAGAGAAAGAAGGACTCAAAATGAATGCGCAGGGCTACGCGAACGTAGCCGACGTGGTATGGTCCCTTCCCCCCCCAACTTACTCCCCATGAATCCTACTTTGAACTAACAAGATCTCTCTACAGCTGCAATGGCGGAAGTTAAAATCCATTAAATGTACCTTCGACGAAATCAAACATGCCGTCGATTCCTCCGACAAGAAGCGCTTCGCACTCCTCCACATCCCCTCCTCTCATCCTACCGAATCTACAACCGAGGCGACTACAGTCCCTGGATCAGATCCCATCGATGACACGACCGTCCTAGAAAAACCTTCCACAAGCGAAGAGCAGACCGATGCAACACAGCAGGCACTTTCCGTGACAGATACCGATCCCGCAAACTACCTCATTCGCGCATCGCAAGGCCACAGCATCAAAAGCGTAGATGCGGCCTCATTCCTCCAACCTCTTTCCCTGGACGACGAATCCAAGCTCCCAGAGACAGTTGTCCATGGAACTTTCCATGGTGCATGGCCTCTTATCCTGCAGTCGGGTGGACTACGCTGTATGAATCGCAACCATGTACACTTCGCCACAGGCCCATCTCTTGATTCAGTACTTGCGGTCCAGGAGACAGAGACGTCTAAGCAGGGAGCGGAGAAGACGGTGATTTCGGGAATGCGGGGGGATGCACAGGTTTTGATCTATATTGATATTCGGAAAGCGCTCAAGGCTGGATGTCCATTCTGGCGCAGTGAAAATGGGGTTATTTTGAGTGAGGGATTACCTGATGAATCTGGCGTACAGAGGGTGCCTGTGGACTTTTTTGATGTTGTTATTGAGCGGAAGCTTAAGATGGGCAAGATTTGGGAGAAGGGGGAGGAGTTACAGGAGTTGCCGGCGAATTTAACGAGCAAGGGAACTCCGAAGAATAGACGGTGATTGGTATTTCATTTAATATTGAAGTGCTGTCCATTGATTTCATAGATTACCTAGATATGTCTTGATGAACTGAATTTCATGATTCAAGACATTCAGCTTGACTTATATGTATCCTTCTTTCATGCATTAGTTAAGCAGGACCATGCATGTATAGTTACGGCACTGACGATATAGCTAATATGCAGTAAATGGCATGAATATACAGTATTACTTATGAATTTCTCCTTATAGGCTCCCCGAACTTCTTGACCAATGAAAACATCTTGATATCCGAAGTGCGGGGAATTCGGAAGTGTTCTCTCACGTTAAATGACCCGCCCGATCCGACCTAGGCGTCAAAACCACATCCGACGCCTTCGACTTCAACATCCGATCCGTGCTGAACCAATCGTGCCACCGTGATTTTGCGGGGTCACCCTCTCATGAGCGTCAATTTAGTCAACTGACTTTATTCCGTCTGGGGGAACCGGATTTAGGTCCATCCGTGCAGCCGTAAATTGCCGCTAGACAAATTCCCGTCGGATATTGAAGCAATTAAATACTCGAGCTCCGTAGCAGCGTGTCGCATCTTCTTTTAACTTAAACCTGAACCCCAAAAGAAGACGTTAAACAACATCTACATCTACTTTTACTTTAACGTTATTTCTCAACAAACTACGAACCTTCAACATGGCGACACACAGATTTGACCCCAACTTCACCGACAATGTCATCAACTCAATGGGTCCCAAGACCTCGCCGCGTATGCGCCAGCTCATGACCGGCTTAATCCGACACGTGCACGACTTCGCGCGCGAGGAAGAGCTTACCGTCGACGAGTGGATGGCAGGAGTGAAGATGCTCAACTGGGCCGGACAGATGAGTGACGATAAGCGCAATGAGGGCCAACTGGTCTGCGATGTGATTGGACTTGAATCGTAAGATTACACGCTCGCCGAAAATCACCTTACTAACTTCGTGGCAGGCTCGTTGATGAAATCACTTTTACTTTGGCTGCGGAGGCTAAGGATGCGCCTACTGCTACTGCTATTCTGGGACCGTTTTTCCGTGCGGATACCCCGTACCGCTCTAACGGTGATGATATCGTCATCAATAAGCCCAAGGATGGGCAGATGGTATTTATGCACGGCCGGATTTTGGATTCCGTTACTCAGAAGCCGCTTGCTGGCGCTACTGTTGAGGTTTGGGAGGCGTCGACGAATGGCTTGTACGAGCAGCAGGATCCTGAGCAGGTTGAATTTAACCTGCGTGGCAAGTTTCAGACTGACGCCGATGGACGATACTACTTCTACTGCTTGCGACCAACACCGTACCCTGTTCCAGATGATGGTTAGTGATATTTTGTGCTAGTTTTACAGGAGTGGAAGCTGATGCTTTGTATAGGCCCCGCTGGAAAGCTGCTTGAGCTTATGGATCGTCACCCGTTCCGCCCTGCTCACATTCATATTATGGTACGTTTCTTGGGCTGAATGAGAGATGTCTGTACTGACTCCTGTTGCTAGGCTACTCACAAGGGCTACCGTCCTCTTGTTACCCAGATCTTCGATCGCAAGGGCAAGTACCTTGACAACGACTCTGTGTTCGCAGTCAAGGATTCGCTGGTCGTAGACTTTGTTGCTCGCGATGGCGACCCCCGCGCGGCGCTTGAGCTGAAGTACGACGTTAAGCTTGTGGAAGACGAGCAATCTGACGCATGAGGAAAATTGAAGTGCCAAATTTGCATACTTGACTACATAGCATTAGTCACTGTTTTACTGTCTTATTGAAAAGCGTTCTTGTCATATATCTAAGTCGAATTCGAAATATTGAAATTTTAATCAATCAAATTGCTACACTTCAATCTGTACTTCAATCTACACTTCAATTTATATATCCATTTACCGCACATAAAATGATTACTAAATTCAAAGCATAAGGATTGGAAGACTAGATTGGATTTATCAGATATCCACTATCTCTACCTCTATCCAACTCAAACGACAATTCCATTCGCAAATTGCGCAATGAGTGAGCCAACTTCGTCAGCAGCCTCAATGCAATGCCAATGTCCCACTCCCTTCAAAACTTCAAGCGACTTCTTCTCGCTCGAAACATGCTTGAAGATATGCTCACACCCCTCCATAGATGCCGACTTATCCTCTTCACCAGCGATAAGCAGGAACGGAGCCTTCACAGCAGCATAATCAGCCGGCTGAGCGGCAGAGATGGCCCGACAAAGTGCCGCATATCCTTTCGGATCCTGGCCAAGCACCAATTCACGGATAAAGGCTTTGTGAAGTGGGGTGCTGCGGGATCCGACGGCTGCAAAGGGAATAGAATTGGCCATGGGTTCCATGCCACCTGGAAATAAAGTCAGTATCGGTATTTGAATCGAAATTTATTCATATCTGAGAGTAGAACGTACTCTCCAAAACAGCCTCCGCTCTCTTACTCATAACCGACTCTAGCATCTCGGTCGGATGTGTCGGCCCAATCGCTACGACACCGAGCACCCGATCCGGGTACCGCGCTCCTATTTCCGTGACTGTCAATCCACCCATAGAGTGGCCGACCACGACAGCCTTGGGGATTTTCAATTCATCTAGCACGGCGATAGCATCGGCTGCGATCCCCGGGATGGAAACCGGGTCATTGGTGTATGTGGAACGCGCGGAACCGTATGTGTCGATAGTGATACATCGGTGCTTTGATGTCAAATGCGGGATCACAGGGAAGTAATAGTTTTGTGAAGATCCTAGACCGTGGATGAAAAGGAATGTGAGCCCAGTTGGAGTTGGCGGGCCGGTAGGGTGAGAGTCGGAATAGTGAAGACTATGGGTGTTGGCTTGGACGAACGGCATGATGATATAGATTGCACAAGAAGGTCAATTTGGAGTTGAGGAGAGGGAATAAGCAGCGGGGAGCTAAGTTGTTAGATCGGATCTATAGAGCTCTGACGTTCATGGTACCGGGCCGACTTTCTGTTTCGATGGTGGGGTTCCGACGGCGGTAACCATGTGCAGAGTTGGGAACTAATGAGTATATCTCAGAATGCTTTACTTCCGACGGGCTAATTAAGGTTTTAAGGTTATCAATAGAATTTGGCTTACCGCCTCGATCACCGCCTCTAATATTCAAGTCAATATGTCGACAGCTGATCTGTCATCCAGGGGGAAGAAAGGGCTGCATGGTAGCGTGAAAACAGAGGAAAGGAACAAGATCTGTAGTTCAAGAGGAGTGGAGGAGGAAAAGAGAGAGGGATAGGGAGAGAGATACCATTTAGCTAAGACACGGAAGCGCTGGTGCAAACGGAGGGAGCCACTTGACAACAGTAGTCGTTGATGGTAGATAGAGATGTAAATAGGTACAATGTACTTTTGCGAATTTTATCAACTCCCACCAATAGGTTTCAGATCAATTGATACTCATACAGTCAGTAAAAAATGGTGTACAGACTGGAAGAACAGTCCTTTTACTCCAAGACATATCCAATATCAAAATATCCTTGTATTATCCTAACTACCGATTCTGGACTCATCACCGATCAAGAAGTCCTCAAGTGCTAGACCCTCTCATTATGGTTCGCAGATCCTATCCCCCCTTTATTCTCCAAGGGTGCAATAACTTCCATTTCTGACGCCCGAGCCTTCTTCAAGCTAGAAGCGTAAGCAGTGACCTCCCACCAGTGCTCTAGGTTAGAGAATAAATCATCCATTTCTTCCAAGGAGCTGCCATTCGTTTGCGGGAAGAAGAAATCACTTATTAAAGCAGCGGAGACACCCATCACGGCATGAATGACGAGATGTATGTGTTTATGAAATCAAGGACTAGAATATTGTTAGCTTGCACATATCTAAGTCCCTTAACTTATTGTATCTTCTCGTTCAAAAATAGAAGTAGGATTGAAGCCAGAGTTTCAAATCTCCATACTTTCCGCTCTATCTACGCCATTGATTTCTTTTTGATTGTCGCACCTTGCAGCCTATCTCGGTTATGCAATCTGATAATAATCAGTCACAGGACACCATTCATACGATATTTTTCAAAGAATAGTTTCATTCCCCGGCTTGGCTTGAGCAGAAGTGCGCTCAGCATGTCAGCCCAAACCTCGCCTTTCGAAACTCTCGATGCAAACAAAAAGAAGAGGCTTATAGTCCCTTACTCTCAAAGCTTTGAAATTTTCCAATTGATATCTTCTCATAATCGATCAGCAAAGGATGTTTGCACAGTGCAAGATATCCAGCCCTAATCGACATCTAAGCTGTTTAAAAGTTTTTTTCAATCAAGCAGGGTGATTAATACTACTTTTCAGTAGACTAAGGTTAACTGGAATTTACAACATTAAATTCTTATGGAAACTCTAGAGTAGGGATGATCGACTCTAGCCACGGATCTCCTTGTAAACCTAATGAGTCGAGCCATGCCATCCACTCAGGATCTTGAGCAACATTAGAATCCCCGGGGCTTATGTAACCAGTTTGCTCGTGGTGCACCGTCAATTCTTCAATATCCCTCTGGTTAGGTGTGGTCTGGTTCAGAATGGAATCCAGGCTTTTGGAAAAAATCGATTGGGCTTGCTTGCAGATTTGGTAGTTGCTTTGCCCAGATTCGGTCAAAGAGTCACAGCATGAGATGAGGATACTGATATCTTGGATTATACCGCTTCGATTGATGCTGAGTTGTTCTGTGGGGTGTTGATTTTGTCTCAGAAGCTCCAAGACCAAAACGCTTGCACAGGGCATGGCGTAGAACACTAGCTGCGATGTTGGTAAGTATGAGAAGGTTGAGTTGATTTCCCTAGGAATGTCGCCACTTACCGTCCATTCCATTTCTGCCCTACAAATGTGCAGTAGATCCCTCCTTCGCGTTGGTGACAGGACAATGCTGACAATCTCGTGTGCAGTTATTATCAACCTCTCGCGACTAGTTTCACAGTAACAGGCAAGAAGAGTGTATAGAAGGAACTCCGTGTAAAGATACTCCAACCGCAGGGCTAGTAGCATCATGCCATTCTTAGTTTGGCCTGTCCACTGTTTCGTTGTGTCATATTTCAGATGTGATGGAATTGACTGCCAGGTTGACTTTAAATTTCGTAAGATGCATCTGACGCTATCGTCAATATGGATAATGGATTAGATGTAGAATAGTTGCAATACTTACTCTGCCTTTGTCTCAAGGTCTAACGCTGCAGGTCCAAGCTTCAGCTCTAGGGCCTCTTCACGAATCATACACAGCATGAGTTGCGCTCGATGACCGGAAACAGGAAGTATGGCCTTGTCTTTATTCCAACCATCTGCATCTAAGTTCTCACGAGCTTTGAAGAGGGCTTCGTCTGTACCCATTAAAACACTGTCTGCAAGATCAAGGGGCATTTCGATTACGCAAAAGTGCCGACTAAGACGGGCTGGTCTATAGTCACTGCACTGTCAGCAAATGTTATATGGGCTGATGGCTAAGGATAAGGTCCTACCGTGACGTGAAACTGGCCAACACCTTGTCGTGATCATGTGCCCAAGCGATCGCTCTTTTCCGTATCTCGACGAGATAGAATGGCAGAGATGCATCGTGGATGCCTCTATGAAAGCCCAAGGCCAAAAAGACGGATGACATGCTACCTACGAGTCGTAACACATGGTACGAGTCATCCCCAAAGCACCATGTCGCGAACAGTATAGTTGGCAGGAGGAACCATAACGTCAGATCGTTGATAGCACCGAGATGGTCACAAAAGGCTTCGCATTGGATGCAGGCTCGAAAAGATCTTTGCATTAATGTTTTGCGGTCTGATTTCCATGTCTCATGGGCAGCTAGGCTGAATGACTTGTCTTTTTCTCCGCCGAGGTATACTCCGATTTGCGCACAGTAGATGCCAATCGTTTCCCAACGCAAAGCTTCTGTAGAGAGTGCTGCTTCCAGTGCGCCAGAAGAAGCAGTGGGGGGGAAGACAGGGGGTGAAGAGGTTCGCTCAAATATTGCTTGCGATATCGATTCCAGGTTTATATTAGAGCGGTCTTTTAACAGATTTCGTATGCTATTATTCGTTGCTGTCCAAGCTAGCTCAATGAGAGGTCCATGAACACATAGTTCTGCGTCAAGAAAGGAAAGGCATTCAAGAGGGTCACCAATTTCGCTGACAAGTTCCAGGATGTCATTCAACAATTCAGCTCCCTCGGAAACTTTTTGCGGATTAGCTAGAGAAGGCCTAGGCAAAGCTATACCCGTCCTTGTCAGGGATGTATATATGCGGTTCGAGTGAGGAGTGTTTGGGTCAGCAAAGCACATCAAGTTCCTGTTCATATTGATAGGCTCGTAAGGTCGAGAGTCTTCTGTCTGGGGGCTTGAGCTTGCTGCGATAAACCTGGGAACATGTTGTTGCTGAAGCATCCCTGTGTCGCTTTGGGGCATGGAATGTTTTGCCATCGGAGCTGGGTGGTAATGGCATTGCTGCTGTGATAGGCGGCGACGCGCACACCTCCCACAAATTGGTCGATTGTGATCGCATCGAAGCTTGGACTTGCGACATGGCTCACATGATGAAAGCTGGCCATTTCGTCGGACCCTGTCAGTCATTGTGATATTTTGCATGAATCAAAAAAGGTTGTCATGAAAGCTGAAGGGAGATCTGAGTGGTAGCTCGGACTTCATGCTCCGATAACTTAGCGCTTGTCAGCTCCGAGCTCGGGGTAAGTTGTAATGCAACTCCGGGGTGTCCGAGCTCCGAACACCGATCTGACGTGAGAAGTGATTTCTTTGCTGCTACAACACGCATTTTCTGAATCTTCACTCGTTGATGTTGTTTTGGCTGTGCAGACTAAACAATACATCTCGTTTGGAGTAGCTGATATACGTCATTGATCTCCCACATCATATTATACTGTGCAGCGCACCTGTACCATCGGGATCATATCTCATGGATTCGGGGATACATCTACGCCCCGCGCGAGCCCAGGATCTGCCTCATATTGCCGATCTCCTCGCACAGGCCATGCTGGACGATGAACTCTTTACCTGGATGCATCCTGGGCGCCACGAGTACTATGCAGATTTTCGATATTCCTTTCTCCGGCGACTGAAAATACGTTTCGTCACTTCGGGTTATATTAATATTGTGGCTGTGGAATACTCTGGAGACCGTGAGCAGATCCGTGGGTATAGTGGATGGAAGAGAGTCGGGACTGGAGCCGATGCAAGACAATGGAAGCGCGGCAATAATGACTGGTTCCATGGTGGTGATCCCTTTTCATTTAAATTGACCTTGTCTGGTCTTTGTGGACGGGCATCTGGCTAACATCAGCATATACAGCCCTGGAGCGCACATTGCTAAGTTTAGAGGACCAATATATCTCCCTGTTCTACCCAGACCGCAGTTTAGATCTAAATCATCAACAACACTACAGGACAGCTGCGGCTGATGGCGGCTTTCCCTTCTCTACTTACCCCGAGATATGGTTCTTGGGGCAATTGGCTGTCGATCCAGCTCATCAGCGTCGCGGCATTGGCCAAAAATTGGTCGATTGGGGATTGCAGCAGGCACGGCAAGAGCATGTTCCTGTCGGGTTGGAGGCCGGTGTTAAGGGCGCGGGGTTGTATCAGAAGCTTGGCTTTCATATAGTCAATATGACCCAGTTGACTCCGGGCGTGACTATTCGGGCAATGTTGTACACCCAATAAGTGCCCACTAGGGCTCTGTATGATCATCCTACGGTCGGCAATAGGGGCTTGTTCGTGGAAACCTCTTCAATCGCAGGATGAAATGGCAGAAAATCGAAAAAATTCATAGAACTCAGCACGATGTCTGATGAACGTGCTTTCTAATTTAGAAAGGTCGCAATCCTCCGGTCCAGGGACTAATTAATTTTCGATGATATACGTCACAGTGATCAACGAGAATAGACATTTCAAAAGCGAGGGATATTATGAAGATGCTTGTCTGACTGTTAGTGTCAAGAAAAATGTGAACTAATACAGTCGGAGCCGAGCAAATTACGCTCTTTCACACTAGATTTTATTTCGTTCATAATAGTGAGCTGGCTTTTTGTATCGGTCAGATCGACGGTACACAAATCCACCCTTCAAGCGGTCTTGCATGCCAACCGCCCCCTCTTCGTTCTAGATTGCTTTAGTCTATAATGTCATAAAACTGGTACATTTGTCATCACTAGCAGCGGTGGCGCAGTGGTAACGCGTGAGATTGCAATGATATTTGCAAATTATCTCAAGATCCCGTGTTCGAACCACGGTCGCTGCTTTTTGCACTATTTTTTTTATTCTCCTCAAATAAGAGAATATATTTTAAGTCGGGCATATAGTAATTATTATAATCTTCACATCCATCGGTAAAAGATCCGATATGATGTAATCCAACTGGACAGCGGAAAGACTACATGTTCATGGTTGTGCGTGGTGTTGTGAGTGATAATCATAGTATTTTTAGTCGAGGCGGTTTTATAGATCTAAATAGGTCTAGCAGGTAATTGTCCCGGCTCTTCCGAAATGCGGCTACAATACTCCGCAAACTAACATTCTTAAGACCCGACGAAATGTACTTGACTGCACATAATTTTGACTGTCTTGTCTGTCAACTCTCAGTCTCGATAAAGGCTATATATAACGTGAAGGTCTCGGTCTTTCGAGCCCTGCTTCTCGAATTTCCTTCCTTTTTACGTTTGAATGATGATATCTATTTACAATTGACTATTCGTGCTTGAGACACTGGATGATTCTCGATTCTGTTGTAACGGTAGTGGGTCGACCAGATAAGCCCATGGTCTTTCGAATGGCCTGTAAGAGCTCTTAGTATTTTTCGGCACGCTCATTATGTCAATCACAACTGGTAAATATTCTGGTCTTGTGGTAATCCTTGACCCGTCAGGTATCTCGCCAATCGGAATGACGATATCAGGGGCACCTGAGATTGATGCAAGAAAAAGCTGCTCTAGCGCAGACTGCCAACAGGGAAATGGCGACGGCTCGTCCCTATAATTTGGAGCGGCGTTTGCGACTGGAAGAACAACCAGAGTCCCAGCCTCACTATCAGATTCGGCCAACATTGTGTTAAGCAACCATTCCTTGTAGATATCCATGCGCTGTGTGGCCTCCTTGTGCTGTTCTTAGCCTTTCCCCGTCGGTAGTGTACAGAGGGAAGTACATACGGCAGCTTCCCCACATATTTCTCGGCGTACTTCTCGCGAAAGGAGTTTCCACGGATGTAACCAAAAGCCAGATTGGCTTTACATTGACAATAATCCTAATCATATTCCAATGTTCCCTAATGTGTAACTGTTAGCAAGTAACTAAGTATCTTTATGAGGGGGTACCTGGGAGTGCCTAGGTAGGAGGTGGAGAAGGAGGAGACATAGGAGTAGCTTATACAAAAGAAGAGACTCTGATGTTCTAATATCTGAAGCTTATCCCCTATATACAGCTGCTAAATTCAATCACACCGCCAGTCTGCTTCCCCTACTATGCATACTAATATCTAGTATGTAAGTATCTCGACTGCCCCTGCCTGGTTTTTACCTGATCCTATATACCCTATGACCACTTTCCTTGCTGATTTTCTCTTGAGATAATAGTAATTATTCAGTTATCCTTAGCAATCATCTGGTAACGGAAGCAGGACTTTTTAAGGGGCCAGTAGTAATAAAAATCCTCATAATTTTGTTTGGGAAAATCATGTCGCACTCTAATGATCTCAGTTGATATAGACATAATGCTGGAAAATTTGTCATCACCAGCAGCGGTGGCGCAGTGGTAACGCGTGAGATTGCAATAATGTTTGCAAACTATCTCAAGATCCCGTGTTCGAACCACGGTCGCTGCTTTTTTTCTTGTTTTTCCTAGCTTTTATTATTACAGTTACAAGAGAGATTCTCTCTCCTATTTAGCACTAAAAAAAGGTGTACAATAAATGACTAGGAAACTACTTATTGCCTCCTATACCATACCCTCAGGTAAATAAGATAGGACCTATAGAGATGCTCGTCTGAAGTCGGGCATATGATATCAAAGTTTATTTGTTTCTTTCTCTATAGCTACAGAGCGGTGGAGACTTGAAAGTGGGCGACCGCCCGCATGATCGCTTTCATGAAATTGACAGTGGGGTTCTCTGGGGTCGCGCGCGCGATCCAGCCAAGATTTGGAAAACCATAAATTTTTTCTCGCTATCAAAAGCACAAAAACAACATAACTTTAGGTTAGTTATGGAAAAAAATTTGGGAAATTAGAATAAATATGATCTTTCATCTCACAGCCAGAGTATATCACCTGCTGCTGAACTATGGGCACAGAAGCTAAAGTAGGCTAAACAACCAGTTCATAAGTATGTAGTATATCTCTCCATTGGCCATGGATTTGAGACAAAGTGATTAGCCAATACTCAGTCCTTCAACGTATCATATACCAGACTAACCACTTCCCCGCAATATAGCAAAAGGTGGATGAGTCGCCACGCCATCGATCTTGAGAACAGGAAACGGCTCGTACTATACCATGGGCGAAAGACACCACCAACGTCATAGAATTCTAAGTTTATTAAGCAATGATTTTGCCCTAAAAACAAGGTCCGTACAGTCTATCAGCTTCAGTGATTCTTTTCATATCAGTCTCTAATACACGAAGAATGCCTACAATGGAATCCACCAACGACGAAAACAACGGGCTCCCCTCGGATCCTTCAACGGCCGTAACAGACCACAGAGAAGACCAAAGCTCCTCGCAGACTGACAACAGGATCGAGCTAACCGAATCAGCCGCTTACTACGCTCTGGGCTACAGCTACCCCGTCTGGCGAAAATGGCAGATCCTCTGCGTTATGTTCTGTATCCAGATATCAATCAACCTAAACGCAAGCCTCTACGCCAATGGCGTCTCAGCTATCGCCAAAGAGCACAATGTCAGCGAACAAGTCGCCCGAATTCCACAATTGACTTTCCTCTGCGCCTATGCCTTCGGATGCGAGCTCTGGGCTCCATGGAGTGAAGAACTTGGCCGATGGCCAACCCAGCAGCTCAGTTTGTTCCTCGTCAACATCTGGCAATTGCCCTGTGCTCTTGCCCCCAACTTTGCAACTTATATCGTGGTCCGTCTGCTTGGGGGACTCAGCACAGCTGGTGGCTCGGTGACACTAGGTGTTATTGCGGACATGTGGGAGCCCGATGACCAGGAATACGCCGTTGCATTCCTCGTGTTATCGTCTGTTGGAGGCTCAGTTGTTGGTGCGGTCGTCGGCGGGTTTGTGGAAGCCCGTCATCCATTACCTTGGATATTCTGGGTTCAACTTCTTGCTGGAGGATGTGTCCAGATTATGCACTTCTTCCTCGTGCCTGAGACAAGAGCTACGATCATTCTTGATAGGGAGGCGAGGAAAATGCGGAAGGCCGGGCCGGGGAATGTTAATATCTGGGGTCCTCATGAGCTTCATGGCTTTTCCCTCTCTCCGCGAGAAATTTGGAGAGTATGGAAACGGCCATTTGTTATGCTCATCACTGAGCCTATTGTTTTATGGCTATCGCTGCTAAGTGGGTTTAGTGATTCTTTGATTTTCACTTTTCTGCAAGGTTTTCAGCCAATCTACAAACAGTGGGGCTTTGGGACGATTCAGATCAGTCTCGCCTTTATACCGTCAGTATCCTCTGTTCCATTCTCACAGGATATGTAATGATCCTATCTTCTGGACTAACTTGGTGTGTTATTTTTAGGCTGCTCATCGGATATTTTCTCGCATATCTCTCTTTTCTACCCTCCATTCATATGTTTAGACAAAGACGACGCAAGTTAGGATCTGAATCTGTTTCCCCTGAAAAAAGGCTGTGGTGGCTGCTCTATGGTCAGTGGGGGTTTTCAATTTGGGCTCGGTATGTTTATTTTGTCAATCTACTAACTAAGGTCCTAGTCATACCCTGTTTACCAATTGGCCTCTTTGGCTTCGCATGGACAAGTTTGGGTCCACCACAAGTCCCTTGGATCGCCCCCATGTTATTCACAATGGTGATCGGTATTGCTAATGTAATATGCTCTCCTGAAAATTACGAGATATCTTCTAACTTCTACAGTATTCAATCTACCAATCATCCATTGACTATACAATCGCTGCTTACGGAGAATATGCAGCATCTGCAACAGCGGGCAATGATTTTGCTCGTGACTTTCTTGCAGGAATTGCAGCTATGTATTCCACTCCAATGTTCACGAACATTGGCCACACACATCCGTACGAATATGCTTCAACCATTCTTGCTTGTATCTCGATCCTTGTTACAACTCCTATTTATTTCTTCTACCGAAATGGTCCTGCAATTCGTGAAAGGTCACCGTTTGCAAAAATAATGATGGAAAAGAACAAAAAACGTCGACTTTCTCAGGTTAACCGAGGTGAAAAGAACGGCATCAATAATACTCATACAGAGCACATTGAAGAAGATCCCGAGTTGGTGCATTAATGGAATTTGGCCTTTCGCTTTATTATAGTTCTAAATAAAATGAAAACATAATTGAAACAGGCTTTATCGGTACTATAAGTCCCTCAAAACCACATTTTGGCATCATCGTGCTACATGCACCAAACAGCCCAGAAAGTAGATTCCTAACGTTGCTTAGGTATTGTTGCAGAGCATGCCAAAGGATTCAACTGTTGGAATCGCGGGTACAGAACATGGCGGGGGCGGAACAAACGGGACATATGCGCATAAGATGTTCGATATATATCACGTGATCCGATATGGTGTAGTGGCTAACATCGTCGTCTCTCACACGACAGCCGGGGGTTCGATTCCCCCTATCGGAGTTTTTTTTGCTACCAAACCGCAGCATGATGCATATCCTTCATAGAAAGGAATGATTGGATTGGTCTTGGCTTGTATATAAGGTCATTCCATCTTGTTGATACGGACTTTGCCGGTCTCTAACCTAATAGCCTAACATATTCCCTGTTATCTAGTTACTTAACTCTGCCATCAGCCTCGGCGTTCAGTGGTCACAGATTAGTATAAGATAAGAGTACCGAACATGGAAGGCGGTATGAAACCACCACGTTAAATTGTCTTTGTAGGCCCTAGCTATTCGCGTGATCTTTGATCTTCATTCTTCTTTACCAATATTAATTAATGTGAAATAATCGTTGAATGACAATATAATTCTGCGCAGCTTACTCCCACTTAATTGGTAGGAACCTCATGATTAAAAGCTGGGAAAAGCTAGGCATCACTCTGTCTCCGTTCATCATAAGTTATAGGCCGCAGATAAACAGCATGTCTACCCTGTGTGTCCATCAAATCTGCCTGCGATAAAAGCTTCCCCTGCTCTCGCTGTGCCAGTGAGTTCACCAGATAAATAAAAGCGGGAGGGTCACTAATTCTTAGCAGGCCTTCAAATATGCTGCAACTACCAGAGATCACATGCTGTAGATCACCAGAGGGGTCCACCCCCAAAGAATCGGAAGCGCACCGAACATACACGGTCTAGCAACGGATGCCTGACGTGTAAACATCGGTATCCTTAAACTTGATCAAGCTTTCGAAGCAAGAATACCTAAATACTAACCTCTATATGTTCTAATCTAGGCGGAAGAAGTGTGACGAGCGGCAGCCGTTATGCTATGACTGCGAAAGATTGAATGTCCCTTGCAAGTGGGCGCAACATTTCGGAAAACCCCGAAAACCAGAGAGAAAACAAGATAAAAGATTCTTAGAGAACTTGCGATCACATATAACAGATGTCTCTCTTGCAGATGTTACAGCGGGCATGAACAGCGGGATTCTTATGGAATGGATGACACTTTTAGAGGATGAGGAACCCTCAGAGGCGGTAGAGAACCTGGCAAAGAGCAGTGCATTATGATATCGTCTTTGGTATTTTTTGCTCACCCGAAGTCTCACTATGGAATGAAGGCTGATCATTAAAACTACTGTTTAACCCATTTTGGTGTGTGGGATCTAATATCGCTGCATGGACCTGCTTTGGTACGAGTCATATGGCAGTGACAGATACCTGGGCCTGGAGAATTCCTTCTTTACTGCAGGATATTTTCCCAGCGATTTCTGTCTGCTTCGTTTTTTTCATGCCTGAGTCGCCAAGATTCCTTGCATATAAAGGACACCATGAAGAGGCCCATAAAGCTTGTGGCTTATGCTTGTTTATATGTTTTTTTCCCGAGACAAAGGGATATAAGCTCGAAGAGCTGGCGATGCTTTTCGACGCTGAGAAGGTTGTTGACGGCGTCAATATTCATGACGAAATTGGAGTTGAAATTACTACTGTAGATATTGAGGGAAAGAAGTAACAGCTGGTAAATATAGAACACATTCAATACAGTATTACTAGGGTACATGAAGGAGGATACACCTGACTGAAATCTAACTTAGATGATTTGAGATAATCCACCATGGCAAGCAATGTAAGATCTGCCATAGTCCAGGGAGGAGGAGGGCGAAGAGAAAATTGGCATCTGGATTGGGGGAAGACAAGGTACTTTATTCATGATTAATTGTAATCCGCTTAAAGGCCTTGAAGATAAATTTTTGCCTCTTAGGAGCGTTGTTGGGGCCGGTGGGAAGGAAAGGATATAGCTATCCTCTATCCATTGCTAGGAATCCTAGAGCAGTAACTCTTACATCATCGCTATAAGTCAACATACTATCAATTAGTGACATAGCGTTTATAAGAGACCCATGAAGTTGAAAGTTTAAACCAGCTATCGAGGAGGATATATATTTCAGAGTTGCAAGATCAAAGACCCGGGCAGATAAAAATAATTGTGAGCAGCTACCGTAGCTATTATGGTATAAACCTATCCCGACATACTAGGCAAAGACATAGATATTTTACAAAGCACATCGGCATAAAGAACTTGTCACCGGGTTGCTCCGATAAAGAATCTTCCACCATCAAATCGCATCCTCGTTCAAACAAGCCATCACGCTCACAGTATTAGTGATAGTCGTTGTGAGAGGGTCACGAGAATCGGTGACCTGGCTCGGTGCCGCGGTTACCACCGGCGAAGCATCGGATCCATTATCGTTCGCCGCTGAGAGAGTCGGGGTGGGAACCTTATCCAAGGTTACAGGGTGGGAATAGTCTGAGCACCAACCAATAGTCTTAGGCACGATTCCGGGTTTTATATATTCAGAGATAAAAGTGCTGGCAGTGCTGGGTGACGGAGCAGGGTGGACGTGGGGGTGATGATGATGATGGAAAGGACGGGAGCTGGGACCGGTAGGGCTCACCGTGACATAAACGGTAGACACCGCAGCGCTAGGGCAGGTGGAAGTGGTCGACAAAGGAGCAGTATCCACACAGGCGGTGCTATTGACGGGATTGGAGACAGTAAACTTATCTCCCTGTGCGTAGATTATGTAGACGTTGGTGCCGTTAATGCCGCTGATCTGGTATCCCCATTCGGGGTTGGTTTCGCAGGGGATTTGGACAGAGTGAGACAGATCAGATGTGGGGACGTCTATAGCCAGTGGAACATAGGATGGAGGCCAGGACACAAAGTTCCAGAGATAGAGACTGAAGTTAATGGGATCGGTATCGACGCTGGTCCACTCGACGGTGATGGTGAACCCGGCTGCGTAGGTCGTGTTGGCTGCGGGACTGGTGATTTCGATGGCAGCGACAAGCGAAGCGAACGAGACGATCAAAGGGATCACGGAGCGCATCATCTTGATTCCTCGTATTCTTTTGCTTTTTCTATTTTGGAGAACAGGATTCCGAATTTCACTATCGGAGAACACTGGCAGACAGAGAAAAACAAAAACAAAAATATTTGCTGAGAGGTACTTCCAAGGAGTGACTGGTTATATCCAATGAAAATGATTGAAAAAAAAAGAATGACTAGAAGTTGGAACACGAGCTTTGCCAATTGAAAGCAACGGGGTCCACGAGGATATAAGTACTCAATTGCGGGGAATTGCTCCAGAAAATCTCGGGAATAAGCCAATGATCGGAAATTAAATGGTCTTGGAGTGGTCCCTGCCGTAGCCTCTTTGAACAATCGTTAATCCTGATATGCCCGGTGATTGGTGGTGTTCAAGACAACTTGTGGGGTCCGTGCCCGGCTATTTCCTTGGCTACAACGTAGCTCGGCTTCGTTGTACACAACGAGCGAGGAATTCAGTCCGCCCCCTATACCAGACATTAACCGATCGATGTCCTCGGCCATTTACACGCCACAGGGTAACCGAATTCCCATGCTCTGCTCTAACTCTCGTAAACTGCCAGCCACCCAGACCCATAATAATCTTCCTTCACTCTCCCACCAGCCAGGTGCGTTTAAAACCTCTGGAGCCGATGGTATTATCAACGGTGTACTGCAAGCGGTCTCTGATGCAATTGCACCTTTCCTTGCTACCCTCTACAGCGCCCGTATCGACTTAGCGTATTTCCCCGCTATATGACGAGAGGCGCGTACAACCGCCCTTCGTAAGTCCGGAAAGGGTGACTACTCTAAGCCGTAATCGTAGCGCCTCATCGCCTTTCTTAATTCAATATGCAAAGTGATATACAAGTACCTCAAATAGCCTAATTCTTTGAAGCTCTTCGACAGAGCAAACTTTGACTGCAGCACAGCACCAGTCTGACCTTCACAATCATTAATAATTCGCATTTTGCATTCCAGGAGCTTTTGGCACCCGAAATGAGCGTCGAAGCGTTAGCTACGGCCATTGCTGCCAATAAAAGCTTGCTTTTTGTGTCCTCAGGATGGCTGTAGCTCGCTGGTATGGTTTTACACGTGTTATATTAGTTGTTTTAGCTGTTACGATCGATACAGACAAGTTTATATGCTCTCGCCATCTTTTATTTCTTGAATTTGAACTAGATACGCCTGAAGCTTGTCCCTATTTACAGAGAAGTACAAATTGCATTGCCCTCTATTCACCACAATAGTCCTATGTTTTGCTATATGAGTGAGGATAGATATAAAGGCTCGTACTATAAGATGAAACTTTCCCTTCGTTGCCTTTTTAGGTTTCCACTTATATGTCACTTATTCTATGTTTTTGGTCACCAATGTTTATATCCCATACTTCAGACTCTATTGAAAGCCTTATCATATAGACTTGTGCTCTGTCAGTCACGCTTACGCCTATATATATGTTTCGCCCAGTTTAAGGTAAGAAATCATTAATCGGGATATTGGAAAAGGCCATTGATATACTCATGTTAAAGGTTTTGGACGGTGGACTGCTTGATAATGTACTAGATGGGCCAAATGAGCCCCAAATAGCATCCCTCGACCGCTGTGCCTAAGGTTCACCACCAATCAACATATACATATCAGTCCTACTAAGATATCCAGAAGGGTTTGCGATTGCTTTAAATTGATCTTCTGATCGCTCCAAATATTGTTTCGAAACTTCTATTATCCCAGAAAGTATTCCAGAGTCGGATCCAAAACATCAGTAGAAATTCCAGGAAGAGGTCAAGGTGCACCCGGTCAAATTGGCTCCGATGAAATACAGTACTTCACAACATAAACAGGAGACATCTCTGGAAAGAAAAAAACTGAACCGCTAGTACCCCCTTTTTTCTTTTGATTTTGATAGCAAAATCCCGCAAACCATTGTCAACGACGAAATGCCGGCGCCGCTCGCCGGGCTATCGGCCAAATTCGCCGGCAGGAAAGAACCGGAGTAAAACGTCCCCGATACTTAAAGAATGGTTTTAAGATGGACTGTCAAATTTCTATCCTCATATTAATTTTTCCAGCCATTCATCTCACATTCCAGTATCGCCCATCAAAATGGCCGATACTAGCGAAAAAGGACCGTCTTTGGACGCGACCAAGGTTTTTGATGACTCCCATGGACACTTGAGCTCTGGGGCCTCCACGTCAGACGGTTCAGAAGATACTGTGCAGGCTGAAGATGAGCGAAACAAGTACCGGTCAATTCATGGTGTCAAAGTGAGAATTCTTCCACGCAGGGCATTCGGCAATTGCTAAGGATTACAGTGGTTCCTGGCTGTGTTGGCGATTTTCTCTTCTGTTTTCCTGTTCGGACTGGATACGACAGCAGTAAGATTCCACCACAATTTTAACCTTATTTATCCCAGTCTCTTATGGTAATTTGTGGTTTCAGGTTGCGGATATCTCCCCTGCGATGATCAGTCGATTTGGCCAGGCAGATTTGCTTCCCTGGTTGAGCTCTGGCTATGCACTTGGAGCCATGAACATTCTTCCTTGGGGCAAGTCATTCGGAGTCTTCAACCTGAAATGGACGTATATCCTCACGGTTGCCCTCTTTGAGGTGGGAAGTGCTATCTGTGGCGCGGCACCGAATATGACGGCCTTGATCATTGGACGAGTGATTGCGTACGTCTGGTCCCTCTTCTTGTTCAGTTGCGATTGCTAATAATATGACTAGTGGAATTGGAGTAGGTCTCCGCTGAATTCCTAGGACATTCATTCTTTGGAAAATTAACGAAAGTAGGGATCGGGTATGTATCTCGGTTGCATCACATATCTCGCGATGACAACTAGTCCTCGCGAAGGTCCGCATTATATCGGGCTCGTCGGCTTTGTCTGGGGCATTGGCACTGTCCTCGGACCAATTGTATGATTTCTTCGACATCCTCCATACACGGTATAATCTCACTTGCTATATAGGTCGGCGGTGCATTCGCAGACAGCTCAGCAGGATGGCGCTGGACCTTCTATATAAACCTCCTAATTGCCGCCCTATTTGCCCCTATTTACTTTTTCCTGCTCCCTAATATCGACGCACAGCCAACGGCAACTTTGCTTCAGAAGCACAAGCAAGTGGACTGGGTGTCCATCATTTTCCTGAATGGATTCATCGCATGTTTCGTTATGGCCATCAACTTCGGAGGTGCCGTTTATGCGTGGAATTCTGCTCAGGAAATTGTACTTTGGGTCATGACGGCAGTCATCTGCGTCGAATTTATTCTGATGCAGTATTTCCACCCGCTTGTGAAGAAAGAACAGGTTATCTTTCCTAGCCATTTGCTGAAGAGCCCTCTTATGCTTAATTTGTCTGTCCAAATGTTCTTGTCATCAGGTGTGCTCCAAGGCGCTATTTACTATATCCCCTTGTTCTTTGAATTTGCGAAGGTATGCTTTTTTTTCTTTTGTTACTTCCCCTGTTATTCCTGGTGGACGTTGATATTAATTACATATTTTTAGGCCGACAAAGCCCTTGAAGCCGCCGTGCGGCTTCTACCCTACGTTTTTATGCTAGTCGCTGGTTGTTTGATTAACGCTGCTCTTATGGTCCGGTTTGGATACTATATGCCCTGGTACTTTGGTGGTGGCGCGCTGGTAGTAATCAGCTCAGCATTGATGTGTATGTTCTAAAATCCTTGAAATATCTAAATGCGGGCGCAGCGATGATAAACTAATCTTGATCAGGCACTGTTAATGCGAATACGTCGAACTCTACTATTTATGGATATACTGTGTTGATGGGAATCGGCATCGGCTCCTACTGCCAGGCCAGCTATAGTGTATCCCAGCAATTGGTATCAATGACCGAGCTGACCAATGTCGTCGGCTTGATGAGTATCTGTAAGCGCATGGCGAATTTTCCAGCCCTGCAGCGGAAGACGCATACTGACATTCTTATTAGCGCAATTCTTGGGCATTTTGTTTTTCTTGGCGATCATGGGCACTTCCTACCAAAATCTGGTCATCGAGAAGATCCACAAGCTCCTGCCTAATGCTAGCGTTATCGATGTCCGTCAATTTATTGCTGGAACCAGCTCCTCCCTCAGCGCTAGCTTGACAAGCGCCCAATCGGCCGCCGTGACAGATGCTATTGTTATTGCTATGCGATCAGTGTGGATTTTGCTCGCTGTTGCCGGTGGCATTTGTGTGGTCTTGTCTCTTTTCCTTGGGGTATGTTCTGCAAGTCCCGAGCAGAATTTCATGAAATTCATACTGACTTGCACTCCTCCTACAGAAAGACAAACTTTTCACGAAGGGTGCTAAGGGCACAGCAATCGCAGTATAAATGTGTCCCTTAGGTAGACAATTATCAAAGAAACCACAGCCAAACCCCTGCTCTTTAGATTTTAGGGCATACCTAAATTGTGATACTTAAGCCATGGAGTCAGATACAGGTTAGAGCGCGTCTGAAACCGGTTATGGATTGGGTCATTTCATTGGTTTGCCTGGTTTGCCAAGTTTTCGGATTATTCGCATTCTAATACTAGAGGAATTGAGTAATATATCCTCCATTGAAACTTCCTTATTCATCGAGCATCTTTTAATTTTCCTTGGGCTTTTGTCCGGGGTTCATCCCATTCTTGGACTTTTGTTCTTTGTTTTACGGCGAAACTGGCCGGCACTAACATCGGCCATTTTCGCCGTCCCATTACTAATGGACATTTGTTCCCTCAGCGGTTTGGACTGCTACCTCCCTTCTTAATACTTCATATGTTCCACGTTCTGGGAATCTCAGCTCTAAAGGCACTAAACTAGCCGATCGGCCATAGTTTCTTGTTCTATTTATCCCACTTTAATCAACTAGCTGCGATGTACGCATGTACCCTCTGCTCGAAGCCCTTTAAACAATGTAAGTTGATACTTTTGACAGGTCCCAAACTGATACTGCTGAGTGTTCTGAGGAGTGAAACAGCTAATATTTCTTTAGTGTCCTCCAGAAATCGGCACCTGGAATATTGCCGTCAGACAACAGACCGGCCTCGCGCGCGAACTCTGTCGTGTCGCCCCTGCAGCGCTGCCAAGACAAAATGCACCAGCACTCATTCATCTTGCATTCGATGTCTACGACGCGGCATCGAATGTATATATGAACAGCGACCCGGTCGGCGGCAACTGCCTAAGCAAAACGGCGCTCATGAGACCCCTCTAATGGACACACGAACACCAACCTCAGTTAGCACTAATCTAGATGACGGCAATACAGCCAGCCTGATGGCCAATCTCGACCAACTGGCAGATAATATGATCTGGGATGGGCAGTCGAATTCTACAGATTTTCTTTTAATGGATCCAAGCCTCGCTGTTTCCAAGACCACACAATCTTCTGCACCGATGGTGGTAAACACTCCTGACTTCACATTCGGCTTACAAAGCTGGGGCATGGATCCACCGGAGCTGCTTGCTGCACTTTCTGCGCCGCCAAAGGTCTCACCCTTGGCCGATGCGGGGTTTCTTACGAGGCTACCTATTGATGATCCCATTGCACAGCGACACGCCACTCATCTGATTCAAGTTCTACGAGCTTTCCCGCAAATGATGGTCCGCAGAGCGGTTTTCCCCCCTTTATTCATCCCAACTGGCACCGTGGAGATGGGCCTGAAGTACGGAAGACACTACCCGAGCCTATTGGTAACTGCATGAGTATTGCACAGATGTTCGCCTCCAGAACACCCGATACAAGAGCCTTTGTTTGGAACACTATCAGGACTGAGCAGCGACGACTAATGGACCAGGTAAGCCTACTTTGCGCTTTTGCTCAAATGGAACTACAAAGGCTAATGGAAATTATCCAGTCTGTATCATTCGGGCCGGAGGACTTGCTTGCCTCAATACAATGTTATATTATTTATATCATTATGCGCGTAGTGGACGACGCGGCGTATCATAGTGAGCATGACCTCAATATGCTACTTACCTTCGCAGTCGGTTTCCTTTTCTATTCCTATAAATCGGGTGACGAATATGGTGCTAATAGGAAAAAATCAGACTCTCTGCGGTCGCTTCCGCGCGCTTTGTCAAGGCCCGTTTAGTCTTCCAGAGCAAACACACCCTAACCGGGGCTGGCCCGACTGGATATTTGCCGAGTCTCGGCGCAGGTACGTGGATTATGTGTGATGGATTCATTTATTGCCTAACAAAAGCAATCACTAGGGTTGCATGTATCTGGTTCCTGATCGGACAGGTCATATCCACCAAAACGGGTATCCCTTGCGACACGTCTGAAGAATATCATTGTCTTCCCTTGCCTGGTGGCCGATCCCTGTGGGAATGCCGAACTAATAAAGGCTGGGAAGCGGAGTACAGCGCAACACAGACAACTATTCCTGGGTGGCAGCTTACGTATTTCGGTGACTTGATGGAGGCTCAAAAGGCGAATAGTGACCCGAGCATGATTCACAAGATGGATTCCTGGAACGCAGAGGCTGATACAATGGGGTTTATGCTTACGCTAGCTATAGCAATGGTTTAGATTGTAGACGGGGTTTCCCGACCCACTGTGTTAATAATTTCTTTCCCTCTCTAGGGATCCTCTTTTCCATATCTTCACACTTCAGGCAATGCTGATAACTACCCCCATGTCATGGACTGCGACTCAACAATGAAGAGTGGCTTATTTGAGAAAAATTATAAAAAAATAACTAAAATTTCTAGACTACCATCATAAACAGATAAAGAATAGATATCTGGGAACTAGTCAAGATACTTAGGATATTACTAATAAGCAATACAGTATCTTCTCTGTGCTCTTTCGTTCTTTTTCCGTCATAAACTGTACTCCTTTCCCGCCTTGGTGCATTTGGCGCCAACAGCTTCATCCAAGCACAGACGTTAGATAAAGGCCTTATGAAAGCATATCAGCCACAATGAATGGCTCGGTTACTGAGGCATTCCTTGCCTCCATGAGAGGAGCTGCCGTGACCTTCCAAGGAGGCGCTCACAAGGTCTTCTGCTTCGACCTTGGAGTTGCAATGCACAGGGATTTGATTACTTTCTCCCAGACATTCAGCGATCTTGGCCATTGTTTAAAAATTCCGGACGATAGTAGAGACATTCTTTTACTTAACGTTGAAGTAGTCTGGTGCGTCAATTCCTTCGATATCGATTCATAAAATACATTTACCCATCATGGTCTGATGTTAAGGCTGTTTGGGACAAAGTCCCGTTGAGAGATAGGAATTTTGGATCTTGCCCGGATGTT
The DNA here is from genome assembly GCA_028828245.1 of Penicillium lividum. NCBI lineage: Eukaryota > Fungi > Ascomycota > Eurotiomycetes > Eurotiales > Aspergillaceae > Penicillium > Penicillium lividum. Next base: position 1,555,194 of record JAQJAG010000003.1, read on the forward strand.
TTTGCTTTCAAAATTGTTCTCCAAAGCTTGGAATGGAACATTTAAGTGAATATTTCAGTAGCTCCGACTTTTTGAATTCAGGTAGAAGAGTCCAAACAAAAAAAAAGCGAGCTTAGCTGTGTCAATTGCGTTTCTTACAAAGTGGAGCGAGTGAAATTGATAGTTAAGAAATTCTGACACAGCAAACCGGAGCCGGCACCGACTCCTAGAATTACTAAATGTGTTCAAGTTTTGTTCAGGTCAGGAACCGGGGATAATCATACTATAGAAAATTATGTCGTTGCATGACCAGCGGGATTTATCCATTGGTTATTCCAAATTTTCGCAAATGGAATTGCCGAGCCCGGCTAAACATCCTACAAAAGCCTGGTGCTGCCCCATAAGGCTGGAAAATGCTTATCACTTCCTATAACTATTTTGTGGAGTATAATTCTGTTAATATGGTGTGCAGTCACAAAACGCGGACCTCGCCCTGCGACAGCAAAAGTTAATAATTGCTGAGAGTAATAATTTTTAAAAGTCAGTACAGTAAGGAGGTGGAGAACGAGAGTTTGGAGCATAATAAGGCACGAAGACGTGGGGCCGAAGATAGCGGGCACTTTGAGGCGGCAATTTATGTCCAATAGTAGTAGATCAGCTTATTATTGGTACTTCGCACAAGAACGGGGTCTGAATAGGCAGAAGCATTAACCTGGGACCGCGAGTATTTACTCGAAAGTTCTTATTTTCCCTCAATTCTCATTACCCACGCCAAGTTCAAAGCGTCCAAAACTATCACCAGTATGAAGTCCTATCCTGATGCCTTTCTCGCATACTTGAGTAAATGCATAGATGATGCTCCGTTCCAGACTATTCTTATCATCGCCATACCCACATTCCTCGTCATGATCTTCACGGGGTCGGTAATGATACACCCGGTATTTGAAACACTACAGCGAATTGGAGAGAATCCTCACAGCGAGTCTCCAAAGTCTGGTGTTTGCCCAACTTGCGGCCGTCCCAGCATTGGCAATGATGAGACTCAAAAAACAACATCAAACTCCAAGAATACCTAAGTTTCCATGCCTCAAAATACTCCCTCAGCTCCAGCGTAAGTCCAGAAAAACTTGCTTTGACTCAAGCATGTCTGCTTGATCTCCCACCCCACTCTCTGAGGCTGAAACTGAGGCTGAAACTGTTAGAACAACCGGCCACATATCCAATATTCCTCTTCTGTTGACGTTTGCGGTACCTCAGCTCTCGTGTCACGGGACCGCCTGAGCCGCGGAGCTTTCATCTCATCAACAACAATGTTTTTCCTTTGGTTCCTTTGGTTCCTTTGACTCCGTTAGGCATCCTACTCATAGGATATACATCGCCCTCTCTTCAGCTTCTTAAATAGTGTAGAATTCCTCACGTACTAAAACCTTAGGAACAAAAGCGACTAATGAACAACCGTTAGGTGGCAGATCGACATAAATTAGTTCACTTGCTCTGCAATATAGTGACCTCGGATTTTTTGTCTGTTTTATTAGACCTTGATTAACCCAGTGACTAGGTTACGGATGTTTGATTGTTGGCTCCAATATACGTCCTCGCGGGACTGGCCTCCAAATAGTACTTCGTCTTTTCCTATCCGCATTCCCAGTGCACCGACGGAGGATGCGTGAATCGACATTACAAATAATGCTTTTGCGAGGTATAGCTCCTTTATTATCCGAAATTCATCCTTATCGTATCGATTCGAAATTCTGAAGCTTTTGAATAGAAATTTTCTTCTGTCATTATCACGTCCTCATAATAGATATCCCGGTCTCATCGATATGGGAGCTTAGATCCTCAACAAAGGCATTAAATTTCGCAAATAGAGCAAGATCGAATTAATAGAGCGTCAAACGTTTCATGATGACCCTAGGGTCAATATCAAAAGTACCACCATTTTCAGTAGGGTGATGCTCCTGGGATCCATCATCACGTTGGAATAGTCGGTTTTCCCCTGACTTCAAAGCTCCAACCTCTTTTTCATCAATCTAAAGATCCAGTTTCGTTGCCCAGAGAAGTCTTCTAAATTCCCCAAAGCATCATTAAACTTCTCCTGCAGACCCAGTATGATACTCTGCGTGTACTCTAATCCGCCAGAGGCTTTGATGTCGTCCAATGTAAGCTTCCGCAATCCAGACGCTAGAGAATTACCCGCTTTGCAATGCTGCAGGATGCTAAGTAACCGGACACTGCTTGAAGTGTTCGCTTCGAGTGTATGAATAAGTGGTAGAGAAATCTTGCCTTCACTCAGATCCTCTGCGAAGCCCTTTTTTTGCGTATGCTAGACACATATTTTGTTCAGCTCGATTTGTGCAAAAGTGAAAAAGAGATAAAATATTCCAAGAGAAGGGGCTCCGCGTACATCTGAATCTTGAAGGTTGAAGTAGTCATCACGGACTTGAGAAATCCTACCCAGGGCCTTCATGAGTGGCTTGACGTCGAGGTCTTTGTTCGCTGTTGCCTCGGAACGCATCAACTCGGCTATCAGGGTGAACAGAGCGCCGGTTTCTGAGATACAACGGGTATCAGCATGTCAATGATGAATGAGGATGCGTGTTTTCACATACTGCCATCAATCATAGTAAAATAATCCTCAGTTGTTGGAATCTTCGTTTGATTTGTCCAGTGTAGTTCCAACCCTTGGCCAATGTGACAATCTATCAATCTGTTTGTGACAATAGCGACGGCATCAGATGAAAGCATTATTGCAGACTGGACGGCTTTCATCAATAGAAGGTTAGCAGAGTTTATTGTTTGGCTGACACCAAACACAACATGTGTCGCAGACGCGCCACATCTAAGCGGCGAGTTGTTCTCTATATCACCAAGCCTGTATCATAAACGTTAATTTCCTTGGACCAGCCAAATAAGAAAGCAGAGATTTATACATTAGAGAGCGACTGTGTAGCAGATCCGCAATCTCTTGGATAGCAATAATAGATCGCTCCGGGACTTGATACCAGACGTCAAGGCCATCAATTGTCGCGTTTCGCGCCCCCTTTGACGGCAGGGACTTAAGGTATAAATAAGGTTCCAAAGAAACCTAGTTTTGGGTCAATATGCTAAAACAGCTTTAGGGATTTAGTTCCTTCACCACTTAACTTTTCGAAGTCGGAGAGGGAGAGGTGGGTAAGATGTCCTGATTCCTCGAGCTTTGTCATATCAAGGCTTGTAGGTGGGGTACTAGCCGCGTCAGATATTCCGGATCCTGCGCTGTTTGGGGAAACTGGCGAGTCAGGCCCCGATATATGCTCATATCCCGCTTTAATATCAAGCGATGTGATGGGGGTGCTCAGGCTGCTAAAGGGACGAGTGGAATTCTGTTCCTGATTCGCAGCCCGCAAACCTGGGTACGCATCTTCAGCATCGGCGTCGTAGCGTGCGGTGGTCATGCTCCACGCAAAGTTTGCAGCAGTTACACGCTCCAGCAACTCAAACCATGTTAGAGTCCTTTCTGTCACGTTTCCTCGAGCGAGATATTCCGCTTTGAGTTGGCAGAAATTTTCCTCGCGAGCAATAATCTCATTCTGAACCATTCTTCTAGCCGTTGCCGGCTCGATGTTATGCCACTTCATGAAAAGGAAAACCGCATTAACGATCTGTCCGGAACATCCGGTGGCTTGGTAATTCTGCCATTCCTTTTCCCAGGAGAAGTAGTCATTGACTAGGATCCAAGCATTAAATCCAGCATTCGTGATGGCGGAAGTTTGCTCAGCCTCTTCAGCGGTGGGGTAAAAATCCATAGAAAAGCACAACAGGCTCATAGTCCATCTATTCAATTAATTCAGCTGAATATCTCCCCGGTGGCACAATTGAGTCAGGATATCTTACGGACACCCAGCATCAACAGCTCGGAACTTGAGATAATCATCCAACCCGTGGAATTCACGATCTCGGATGTCCACGAAAATTTTTGACATTTCTTTCCAGTGACCAAGGATTACCTGGCCCTGCTCTTTGTCTATTTCCAAGAGCTCTGCAGCCATCTTGGCTTGCATCTGTCTGTTGACATTGTTTCTTGCAGACAGTCGTACGTCTCCATACTCCTCAAAGCCTTCTGTGAGCTGATTATTTGCCTTCGAGAGCTATAAAGCGTGATTGTTTAGAAATGTCTTATTAAGCCTCGATGGACAATCAATAAGTACTCACATCCATTTCCCGTTTCTTTTCGGCATATTCAATGACTGCAAGACCATATTAGTACAGTTCAGCTTGTTGACGACGGTGATACTCATACGATCATCATGCACGAATGCATACTCAATGATATAAGAAATTAAAGCAAGACGCTCAGGGATAGCCGCTACCGCGCACAGGGCTGTGAAGTTACCCACGGTGGGATTGATGCAACCAACAGCATAGCTTTTGTTGCTCCCGCTCCGAACCGCTTCGGCGTGATAATGCCCCAGGGAACCTAGAAGATCTAGCTGGCACTGCATACACCCCAAATCCGCAAGATGAGCATCACGGTGGATGCGAGGCGTGAATTTGCAGAACCACTCTTCTCTCTCGTATGATTCTGGGGAGACTGGAATGGAATCAGGCACAAAGTGTTTCTGAGAATCCGGCTTCAGAATCGACATCATTGCGACATGAAGATTGTAAAAGTGGAAAGTTGTGAAGTATAGGGAGTCCAGTGTTTACAAGATAAAGACTGTCAACTAGGTAAGGTAAGACCAATATGCCCCAGGAACAGATGTATTATGCAAAGAATACAGAGACTGATTCTTGGGTAACTCCCAGGTCCCAAATAAATGGTGCTATCTGACAAGGACATGAGCGGTGTAGAGAGGCGGTCAGGTAACTACAGGATCGACATCGATATGCTGAGGGGTCCGTTGCTTTCAATGTTAGTGGTTGGTATTAGCTTGCCCGTGAGCATAGGTATCCACAAGGCGACTGACCTATCTAGGACTAGTTCGTCAATTATGTTTCTCTGCAAAAGCTTGCGATCCCTTTTCATCATTTTTATGTGGACTCGGTTAGAAGCTCCCCCTTACTCTTCTCTGGATTCTCGCAGTCAACTCCCTCCACAAACACAAATTAACACTCGAAATTGTCGCAGCTGACATCGCAAGAGCCTTAGCCGGCGGCCATCCCTAAGATCCACCTGCATCCGACGGATTTATTCTGAGCTGAGCTCCCGGAAGAGGTAAAGAGTGGCTGCTATTCGTACGGGTAGAGGAGCCCTAGGAAATATATTTATATGATAACATATAGTATTAACGGTTAATCACTGTAGGAAGAATCCCAGCCCGACTTAACCCCGGAAGATAGGCTGCGTCAAAGGCGAGCCCTAATCGAGAAATGGGCCACCGCCAGTCAGGATTTCCGCGAGGTCCGTATAGCTAATTTTCATGGTTTTCTACTTTCTTTACCTATTATTTATCTTATCTCTCTCGCTTCCTTGACTCAAAATTGAAATTAAATTAGCATAGTCTTACTATAATCATGCCCTAGAATGCGCCTTAGCTCTCAACTACCCGGCCGCGGTACTCTTATAGCTAGCCCCGCGACCTAATAAGCGGTTCCTATATCTACATGTAGTACCTGTAGACCGGCAGACCTATCCCCAGAACTATATCCCCCTTATAAAGTTCCTAATCCTACTACATCTCTACTAATGAGCAAGCTTCATCGGGATAGGAAGATTGCATCGAAGAGAGATATAGACAGAGAGAGATGTAGTCATCTTCTGAGCCTCCTCCAGAATCTGAAGTTAGAGGGACGGTGCTGTAAACCTGAATGGCGATTTGTGGAAGATGAACTGGTAAGGCTTCCGGGTTGGTCTCTTCGAGTGTCATGAAAATCGCAGGTTGCTGTGCGTGGTCTCGGTAATGATGGGCAGCCCATTTAGTACGCGGAGTCTGCCGCCAAGCTTTGATTCTAGCCATTGTGCTGTATCTATTGTGTATGCAGAGGGGTAATAGGATAAATTGGCGCAGTCTGCTGAAAAGATGATGGTGCTACTAACCCTCCTCCGGTTAGATGATTAGTAATATGCCGCAACGTTTTTGAGCACTTAGTTAGTCACTACTGATCACATTTACCACAATTGAAACAAATTGAGTGAATTCTTAATGTCAAATTCGTTTGACTAATCTTCCAGCTTAAAGAGCAATTGGGGTTAGGAAACTTTTAGAACCCGAGAACTGGAACGAGATCTAGTTACTACAATATCATTAGACGAAAATTGGCTACCTAGGCTATTTAGCATCGTTTGAGCTAGCTATATAGTATTAAGTATCTGTAATCTATCTATAGGTATAATTCATATAAATTTTTCTTTTCCACTTGTCATGGCAGCGTGTGGTCTGGTAAAAAAAATGTAATCAATCGTTCTGAGAAGAACCCAGGTCAGTTTCATTAAAGAATATATAGCTAATTAGAGTATATTCAGGAAGATTAGACACATGAAAGACATGCAATATGCTCATTCAAGAAGAAAAGAAGTAGTGCCTTCCGCTTAAAGAAGAAGGTGCCAGGCAGTCAAAAGACCGGAGATGGATATGATCGATCCGGAAAGGAAAGCAGATTGAGAGGCCGAGGCGCCTGTGTAGACTGGCTGGCTTGCACTTGTTGTGAATGAAGCACCAGCGTGAGAAGATGACACCAAGGTGCTGCTTCCAGGCGCAGAGTCGGAGCTGAATTGGGGGCTGGAGCTAGAAACAGGGCTGGAGCTGGATCCACTAGTAGGAACAGAACCAGCAGCATGAATCGCAGTTCCAGCAACAATGGCCTTAGTAAAAGAGCCAGAGCCAGTGAAGGAACTAGAATCAGAGCCGGAGCCAGTAGAGCCGGAGCCAGTGACGGAACCGGAACCGGAGCCAGAGCCAGTAGAGCCAGAGCCAGTAGAGCCAGAGCCAGTAGAGCCAGAGCCAGTAGAGCCAGAGCCAGTAGAGCCAGAGCTAGTGATGGAACCAGAACTAGTAGAGCCAGATCCAGTAGAGCTAGAGCCAGTGATGGAACCAGAGCTAGTAGAGCCAGAGCCAGTAGAGCCAGAGCCAGTGATGGAACCAGAACCAGTAGAGCCAGAGCCAGTAGAGCCAGAGCCAGTAGAGCCGGAGCCAGCGATGGAACCAGAACCAGAGCTGAAGACATTTGTAGGAGCAGAGCTAGCAGGATAAACTGTAGTTCCAACGGCAGTGGTTTCAGTAACCGCATGAGCAGTTCTCGAAGCATAGGGGCAGTTATTAACAGTCGAAGCGCACTCGTAGAGTGTAAAGACCCGGGTAGAGTAAATAGTCTCAGTGATTGAGTTTCCCCCAAAACCAGAGCCAGGGGTAGAGCCAGGGGTAGTTGCAGAAGAAGAAGTAGCAGTGGCAGTCACAGGGCAGACTGTCGTCGACACAACAATGACTTCAGTCGTGGTATACGTAGTCTTATCGCTTGCTGGGCAATTGGTGACTGTTGACGGACAAGCGGTAATAGTAGCGGTGCGGGTTGAGAGAACGGTCGAAGTGGTAGATCCCGCGCCACCAGACTCACTGGTAGGCTCTGAGGTTGACGTAGCAGTCACAGGGCAAACTGTCGTCGACACAACAATGACTTCAGTGGTGGTATACGTAGTCTTATCGCTTGATGGGCAATCGGTGATTGTTGATGGGCAAGCGGTGATAGTAGCGGTGCGGGTTGAGAGAATGGTCGAAGTAGTAGATCCCGCGCCACCAGATTCACCTTGGGATGTACTAGAGCCAGATCCTCCACCAGGAGCAGTGAATGTGCTGGAGCCGGAGCCTAAGCTGTTTCCACCACCGGGAGTGGAGGTTATGCTGAAGGAAACGCCAGAAGATGAGCCTTTTCCACTGTCAGTGTTGCTAGAAGTGGTAGATGCTGTGGTGGAAGAGGCAGCAGAAGTAGCAGTAACAAACGAGGATACAGCTCTGGTTGAAGATGGTCTAACTCCGACCGAGGATGGCGTAGTTCCGGAGGATGACTGGACAGTGCTGGATGAAGATGTCCTTGTTCTCGTTTTGCATGCCTTAGACGAGGGCCGAACTCTAGTTGGAGATGGTTTAACTCTAACCGAGGATTTGACAGTGCTGGACGATGGGTTGACTCTGGTTGAAGACGATCCAACTGCGAATGAGGACGACGCGAGTGTGGCTGAGGATGCAATGACTCTGGATGAAGATGATCCAACCAAGGGTGTAGTGGATGCAACTGTGGAGGAGAAGACTGAGCTTGGGGTTGGCGTAGGTGTCGAAGATGGAATAGTCGAGTAGGAAGTAGTGCAAACCTGGGTTTCTCCTTCGATCTGGAAGTTATCCCATCCCATATACCATGCGGTATCTTGACCGGAACCACAATCTGGAGCGAAGATCAGGGTATGACTGGTCTCTGTGGCTGCAAAGGTCAAGGTATGTGCTGTCCATGTAGTGGATGGGGCGTAGTACATGTAGGCGATTTTGTTGGCGGTGGTATCCAAGTAAACAGAATCCCAGCAATCAGCTAAAGAACCTAGGTACTGAGGTAGGTGGTTCCAATACGTGATCGTATATGTAGAGCCAACTACAAGATTGGAAACCGTTTGAGAAAGTTGAAACTCGTGAAGGTAGCCGTACGTTTGGAAGTAATAGGATCCATCTTCGGCTGAGCCTTGGGCGTCTGATGTGCCAACCTGTACGACGCTGTAAGACCGCGCGTAGGTATTGCTGAAGGTCCAGTCATCAAGTGATCCGGACTCAAAGCTAGGATTCTGGAAAATTTGGACGTCCGTGCTGGTAGAGCACGAGACAAGAGGAACGCCGTTCGCGGATCCGGGGGCGACTTGGCTCAAGAGAGCGAAGAGAGGGAGAATAAATCCGGATGAAGCGAGCATCTTCACCTTCTTATTATCGTCCAAGGCGAGCAAGATAATACACGAAGGTCTTCGGGAACTCCCAATGAAGGGGAGGAAAGTAAACAATCGAACAAAAAAGAAAAAAAGAGTGTACGACCTTGCGAAGATAGAACGAAGGACAAGGAGAGGTCAATTAGTATGCTATATTTTTGGGGGGAGGCTTCTGAGATAGTACATAATTATATGGCGGCGATCCCGAGAAGAACTAAGGGGATAAATAAGCGAGGAATTTCCCACGCAGCTGGGCCAGCCCCACCTCCATGCCACATGGCGCAAAGTCGGTTGACCAAGTGAGGCATTGAGCCAGAGGCTATGGTGGTGAACTGGCTGTCCTTTTCTGAGGATGGACATTATTGCCGGTGGCGGAGATTTAACAAGTCGTAAAACCCTAGATAAAGACCCCTTGAGGCTATGGGACCCAATTTTGGGGGCCATATGGAATTACTCCGTGGAGCCAGAACTACTTGAATCACGCACGAATCCATTTCCAAGGTTCTCAATGAGCTTATCCGACCAGTGGAGGCCGGAGCTGCCGCCACACAATCGATCCTGGGAATTATAGCCGAGCACGAATCTCAAAAACCAGCTGCGAAGCACACAAGCTGTAATAGGAACCGCAATGATAAAGTCGCCTCACTTCGTTCTCTAAGGGACCCTTTTGAATGAGAGTATTGGGAAAAGGCGCAAGGATTTGACAGGAAGAAACAACATGGAAGGTTCGTCCTTAATCTGGCCTAGTGTTCGCCGATGGCGCACGGTCCCAACAGGAACAGGGAAAGCGCAAGCCCGATGGCGACACTATTGGCGACTAAGTGCTGCGATGGGCTAATATCACTGTTGTTCAGGCTCAGCAACCTGGAAGTGGGGGAGTTCATGCCTGCCAGTGATCGTTCTCGTTGCTTAAAAAAATCTAGTTTTTATTCAGATGCCGGTCTTTTTTCTTGATAAAAAAAGGGGCTTATAGAGCTAAAAAAAAAAAAAGAAAAAAAAAACGCCACCAAAAATAAGGGTCCTCATTCATGCACCACGAATTTCTTTGCCACAGAATCTAAATACAGGAGTTATTCAAGTTTTTCGCATAGGGCATTTTCTGATAGTACGATATCACCTATTTCTCCATACCCTAAGCACCTATTAGGGGGCCTTACGCCTCTTTATCTCTATTTAGACTTCGGCACGGGCCTGTCTATGGATAAGGACCCTAAGTAGGATTCGAAAAAATTTATCTTACTAAGACGAGATTCTTTAAGAATAAAACTTCTCGCCTTACTTCTAGGTTGATAAAAACCGAACTAATATAGTGCTATTATATTCTATAAATAGATTATAGATATATATGGTTTCGGTTAGCGCCTAGATACAGTATACTATATAGGAGGAGCTATACTACGTTTATAGTAGGATATACGTATCCTAGGGTAGGCCTCCTACCCCTCCCTCCTTCTATTGACTACTCTAGTAGTATACTATCCTATGCTCTATATCCCGAGTTCTCGAATTAACCGCAGCATAATATTTTAAAGAAATATATGGGGTACCAGAGCTCGATAATTAGTTATCTACCTCCGAGCTTTTTATCAATAGGGTTTTTCAATTCTCCAAAGCTCTATCTTAGGCACAATCTAATATATCATTAAACAATTAATAAAGGCGACTTTTTTCACTTAAAGCTTGGTAACTTTGGCTTCCTTAGCATTGGGGTCCTAGAAGCTAATACTACGCTCATTGGCGTCTCCAAAAGTAATAGACTGCGGAATTTAGCAGGAATTCACAGATATACACATTATCAGAAGCTTAGAGCATGTCGAAGATTACTTTCTTCTGGTTCAAGTAAGCGTCCGAAGCTTTTGCGAAGCCTTTTCAGAGTGGAGAATCCGTTACGAAGCTTTGTAGCCGTGGAGGATTAGATGGGAACAGCTTGTCAATTCGGAGATAGTGTACTGTAACCGTGTAAGCGGGCCCGGCCGCCCGGGGCCGCCACGTCCGCATCAACAACATTATTATGTTATTATGGACCAGGATTCGTACTCGGATACACGGATACACGGATACACCGTCAAAACAGAGACCCAGAGAAGAACAAAAAGCAGAGGCACATGTGATGACTCTGCAAGGAGTTAATTCTCCTCATTGGTTGCTTTAAATACATACTAAGCTTCCAAGGTTAGCGTGATGGCCCCCGGGTTCCCCTGATCCCTAGCCGTTTTGCCAATAATGCCTCCCTGGGAATGGGATCAATTGTTTGTCATACCAATTGGTCGAGCTCGCTTAATATTCAGGCCCCTGGGGCCAGAAGACTGGCTCGACTAAGGTCGCTGCAACGTTGTTATTACAGAAATGCAGCGCTACCATTGTTAGTGCATGAAACCCATAGGAGGTCGTCACGATCACTGTTTCTCCACTTTTGAAAGGTTGGGTGGTCCAGGAACCATTTACATGTGCCTTTCACTCGAGGAGGATTGATGTCTTTGTACCCTCGATAGGGGGAGATGTTGAAAAAGCTAGACTCTAGATCGTGCATTACTTTATCAATATTTGTCTATTCGATAGTGGAAGTTGCTGAGGATGCTGTGTCAGGAAAAACATACCGGGGGGCGGATGGAAATTTGCAGATATGGAACCATTGTTTGTCAATATCTGCAATCCCAAGTTATTTGAACCAAATGTCCCTATATTCGACATGGTGAAAGTGATAGGCGGTTTCAGATGAGAAAAAAGGTAGACGGACGTAACACGAAGTGAGGGATAACGCGGCATTATTATTGAGCTATGCGCAAGACTAGTCCGAAAAAGGATTCGGAGTTTTTTTGTAGAGTAATATAGTGTACCTATACGATTAGCATAATGTATTGGAGTTAAACTTAATAATCAAAAGTCATAACTCCGGCAATCTACTATCAAGTTTATTAATATTTCCAGGTCGATTATAGTTTATATTACCACAAATTTAGTAAATACTGAGGGGGGTATCAACCCAAGGTCATGATTCTTCAAGCCAAATACGTAGTCTATTTCGAATTATCTATGCCCATTAGCCTTCTGGCAGAATAGGAAAAACGATAATCGTAGTATAGATATACGCGTATATCATACCAGGGTTCATATAGTTATCCTGCGGTTAATAGCCCGCTTTATACAGGTAATCATCCAGTGAGAACGGAAGACACGTCAATGACAGCATTTTCGAATAACTGGCGGATAATCAAATGAGGACTAAGAATTTGGGGGCCAGCGTCAGGGCCTCAGAGAAAGTAACTGATAAGGAACGAGGTGAGAGCCCAAAATGCAGGAAGTACAGTGACCGGACAAAAGTGTTAAGACCCTCTTTGATTATGTAATATTCTGCCAGTCAAAAAACTTTTTGAAACTAGGCGATTTAGTATACAACGCTGCATAGTAAGGCCTATGTAACTCTTTTTATCGAATCATTGCTTGCATTCGGGGCTCTCAGAAATATTTAAAATGTTTTGGCAGGACTTTTATACGCGATTTAGATAGGCACAGTAGGCGGTGGGAAAGGCGGGTTGTTAGGGGGATGTTAACACTTTTGTCCGGTCACTGTAAGTCGTGCAGAGGTGATGACGAGTCACATAGGGAAAAAAATGGTGGAGCTCAGGAGCTTGGTGATCCGGATCAATGGCAAAAATGCCTCAAAATTACAGGGTGAAGGGCCGCGGAAAAATAAATCGGGATGCTGGGGGAGGGGGAAACTGGGGGCTATAGACGTCGCAAAGGTATGCAGAAACCGTTGGCGCCAAACTTTACTTGGTATAGCGAAAGTTGCATAACTCTGCATCTACAATCCGATATGGTGTAGTGGCTAACATCGTCGTCTCTCACACGACAGCCGGGGGTTCGATTCCCCCTATCGGAGTTTCTTTTTTGCCTTCCTGATCTTCATCCACATCATAAAAATTAGTACCTTCAAAGGCCCTTTCAACCAGTATTTTTTTGAAAACGGATTTCGCATTTTCATCATCTTATACTGTTATCTAATCCCTTATGACTTTTATTGACTAGCATTGGAATTTTCTGATAGTCACCATGCGAAGAGAATATAAGCCATTCTCCTCCACGAAGATTTCAACCGTCTTCACGCCCTAGCTTTTTGAATCAGGTTGGTAAGAATAGAAACTTTGAAATGGTTTGTCAGCACGATTGATACTAGTCAGTTCGTAAGCAGGTATAGCGAGGCAAGTATCGTGGTAGTCGCGTTAAGCTTTTCTGGTGGAATATAATAGGTGGCTAGAATTCAACTGCCTCGTGATGACACGATCTAGATGTGGGGGATTGTTGCCATCCAATCTATTGTGACGTAAGACTTAGCAGGCAATGCTCGGAGGGAAGTGAACATGAGAATGAGATTTCCCCATCTTGCAATGGAATAGACCCAGAACCAGATAGCCCAAATAATCAAGATTCGACCCGGGGAAATATCCAAAGCTCCTATAAGCGCCCTCTTGTCGCCTGCTGCTCGGTAGAGACGCCAAAATCTCCAAATATGGACCAGATAGATTGGCCAGACCACGCAAAAGGCAGAGAGCGAAAACACTCGCCAACAAATTTGTTCCGCTTTGGTCGGAAACTCCGATTTCCAGCTAGTCAAATGATTAGAAAAGTAACAGCAGAACTAGCGACAGTGAGACTTACGCAGCGACATGGATTCCACAGAATAACAGGGCCACGAACATATAGAGATTGGCAAGATTGATATAGCTACCAATACTCAGTAGCTCAGGTGGATTTCTGACCTTGCTAGTCGATCTTTGGGATTCCTCCAGCTTCGATGGCTGAGCGATCTCCTCATCTTGAGGGCGGTCATTGACTGGGGACGGATCGTCGTTTGACAATTCTTGCTTTACGTCCGCATAGCCTTTTGTAAATCCTTCGATGAGAAGTTTTCGTCCTTTGACCGTAAATGGCAATCTGAGCAGATGCGCCGCTGCTTTTAACCACCTGAGAAAATCTCCATCCACTGCATCCGGTAATCGAACCCAAGACCCGTGTCCCTCGTCCAATGTCTTTCTTATCTGCAGGGGCATGTCGGTGCCATCTTTGACGTATGGTAAAAATATAAGTATAGGCGTTACCATGTCTTTCGGTTTGTGCCACCATGTTATATAAGTAACGGCAGCACAAGCAACGTATGCCACAGTTGAATATTCCAGTGGCGAGACTGGCAAGTCATATGCGCGCCTTGCGATTATGTTGCATATGACCCAAAGACTCTGTAGTAAGGTAAATAATTTTGCAAGGGAGTCGGCCTTGGCGCGGTCTTCAATGTCGCGGGATCTCAAGTGAAAGTGCTTCACAATGCCGGCTTCGATGAGTTGAACAACATTGTTCGGCTGAACTGGGTAGGTCCAACCGTCTTGAGTCTGCAGAAGGACTCCATTCATAGTCAAACAATAGCCTTGAACAGTAGACCATTGAGGGATCGCTTGTGGTTTATCTCGTATTGAAGCCTCCGTTTCCTGAGTTGACGCAGCTTTCTCAGGTGAGGTCGCTTCTCCATCACAGCCCTGTTCCTCTATTTCAGGAGTATTCATTGGCGGAGAGACCAAACGTGTTGACTCATTGGATAGCTTGCAGAGCGCATCATTGCAGCGCGCAACTACAGCCCGGGCCCTACATAGCTCCTCGGCCGCAACCCCGGCCATTAGCTCTGGGGCGAGAATTGCGAATATCCATCCCACAATTTTCCAAAAGGTGTACGCATTGTCAGACTCGTCTCTTTTTGGAGCTGAGATATGTAGCGCTGTCCATGTGCAGGCGAGTATTGTTGAAAGACAGGTCCACAAAATGTCCCAGCTTGAGCGTGAATCATCGTCGAACTGCCAGCCTTCCAGAGCCGTCGAGTTTGACTGGGCAAATGAGGGAATTACCAGCCCAATAAATATTATGAAGGTAATCATGACAGCGCTCGTTTGTTTATGAGAAAACCGAAGAACGGAAAGACGCCTCGGACCGTGTGAAACTTTGGTGGGGTGAAGCGGCTCAGCCCCGAAAAAGGGGTCCATGTGAAGAAATTAGCTCGCATTGGCTGATACATGGTGCTGACAGCAAGTGATCCACTAGCTTGGTATGGCTGAAGTTGTGCTTGGTTTCCATTGGTCGCATGCGTAGATTTTTCAAACACCCTGTTTAATATTCTAGAAGTTTTGTGACCTTGATTTTCTGGTGGTGCAAGCTTCGTGTCAATTCCCAGGATTTTTAAACATCCTAGTACGAGGCAAAGACCATCTATGAAGTATAAAGATTATGTTCCCCGATTTATTTTTCATATTATCGTACTTTTATATCTAATAGACTCCATTGTCCATCGCTCCTTTGGTGTAGCCTTCATTCATTCCCTTCTTCAAGCAAAATAAAGCACTGAAAAAAGTCCTACCACCTCACCATAGCCTGTGACTAAAAAGGCAATACTTTTAAATAGCTTTTTGGAAGTACATATATCTATAAGTACTTATTTTGCTGCAGGGAAGATCAGGTTTGAACATGGTGAATCCCGGAAAAAGTCATATTCCTTGTACAATCTGACGAAGCGGCAACAAATTTCTGCATATCATCGGATCATATCTCCCGTGGTCGACTCCAGCCCTCAATCTCAGCGGTACCCCCTTGTTGCAACAAGGTAGGTGAAACACCAACACCAGTTGACCATTTTCGTCAATCAACATAAGCATTGTCGGAGGATTTATAATTCAATCTGAGTGGTGGGAAGCCGAGTGGCAACCATGAAGTGGGTGAGAAAACAACAAGAAAGGTATCAGACTCGCGTGCGTTTGTTCTCGGCTTCCTCGGGTGAAATGTTCTGGAACCAAGATTGTCTTGTGGTGAGCGTGCTATGCAGATCTATGAATGAGGTTCTGATCTATAGCGCCAATGCATATGATCTTGCAACTTGCGAAAGCCTGTGTGGATGCTCTATGTTCGCGTGCTAATGGAGCTTTTGGTTTCGTTAAATCCCCGTAATAATCTCGCAAAACTTTCTGTTTCTTTAAAAGACATATCGCTAGGAGTACCTTATTAAAGGTTGAATGGCTCAACTGTAAGCTTGGCATGGCCGCAGGCAAACAGTAGAGCCTTGATTTTGTTTTGGTGCAAGGCCCGTGTCAATTCCGAGGCCTCTCTTTTCTCATTCCGCATGGATCCCCAATACTCTGTGATTGTCAAATAGTAACTAAGTAGATGAGCATGAAAAGGGCCTACCAACCCCATCCTCGCTCGCTTTGATCTACACAAAGTAGTTAGTGAAGCCGAGCAAAAGACACATCATGCATTCTGCTTACCAAATTGACGACACTGGCGTACATGCCACAGACAAGAACACCCATTCCAAACAGGAAGACGGCTCCATTGTAAAATGCAGTTCGAAGATTGTACTTCGAGAACCAACTGCCTTCTTTCAGAAGAACAATCCACATGACAGGAGGCAGATAAAAGCACAGTCCTGACGAGAATAGAGCAGCATTGATGGATAGGATGTTGGAAAAGACCGGAATCGCTTCAGCAACCACCCACGAAATCAATGTTAGAACTGAAACAAGCGCAATCCAGGTGATCCAGCCCATTTTTGTGTTCACATAACGTATGACCGAGTCCCTATAAGCGATCGTATGGAGATAACGAGCAAGGATGCTGACGTTGATAGAGCCGGAGATAAAAATGACTGGAAGAGCAATGCCGAAGGCGATCCGCGATACAAGTGGCCCTGCAGATAGTAAAGCGGGAGATTGTACATCTTGTCCCACGAAAAGGTACACGAGTGATCCAACAAGCGTATAGAGGACGATTTCAATGCCTCCCAAAGTACACACAGATTTGGTATAATCTTTCGGTGTTTTCATCTCGTTCATAAATGATGGCAAAGCGGGCGCAAATGAAAACGCGAAGACGATGTTATTAATAGCCACCCTTTTATAGTTAGACCTGCTGTTGCGAATCAACGGAGATCGGGCAGTAGCTTACATGCCAGATGCAAAGTTAGTGTCTTGTTTTGGCCACGCCGACCAATCTGAACTTGTCATGCCACCCGGAGACTGAGAGCGCTGAACACCCGCGGCAATGATGGTGATGCCGATGGCGATCATCATCGAAGCGAAGTCAATGTAACCCAGGATGGCGAGGTCGGCAAAACTTGGTGGAATGGATAAACAGAGAAGAACCAAAGCGGAAACAAAGCCGAATATGATCGTACAAACATTGCTTTGAGTGATATCTACAAGGGCAATTACACCCGTCAAACAATGCGAACCCACGTTGAGTAGCAGATTGAGGGAGAAAACAAAAGTCATGATCCAGAAACCCCAGTCTCCCAAAATCAGTCTTGCAATATCGCCATAGTGCTCAACTTCGGGATATTTGATTTTCACAGCGCCAACAATGTAACTGGCGTAGGTTGCGATTAAGCCAATTCCCACAGTCGCGATCACGCCTCCGACCATGCCAAGTGTCGCAAATGCTGCGGGAAGACTGAGGCTCCCCAAAGCAATAGCCTCGACAATTAGGACAACCGTAAGACGTTTCCAGCCAAGGCGGTGGAATTTGTCGCTTCCATGGATCGCTTTTTGTGTCTCGAAGACTGAAAATGAAGAAATTGACCTATCGCCAACGTCCGGCTCCTTTTTGTCAACTGAAATCGGAGATTCGAAATAGCTTTCGAGGGGTTCCCTCGACATGACTGGCTATTTGAAAACTGTAGATGATTTAGGTAGAGTTTAGAAAGAATATTGAATGTCAGTGAGCGAACCCCTTGGCTATATCCCCTCTTCCTCAAACTCAGACCATGAGGTATGCATGAAAGGTAGCCATTTTTGCCGAACTATTGAGACAGAGTGGCAAAGCAATCTGAGCATACTTGCGTTTTGCCTTTGTAGGATGCGCAAAACGTCATGTGCATGATGCTTCCGGGATGAATGCTGTAGTTCGGCCGTCGTTGACGAGTACAATAGCCGCGGATCCAGATCCGCCAACATCCCTTCCTACTTGACACACTCATATTGCCTGTGTAACACATGGTAGAGAGCGGTGTATGGATAATATTAACATCACAAAATAGCAGGGATTTGCTATGAAAGCCGCAGTTAGAGCTTGGCTGCACCTTCGGTATGCGTACTCGATGTTAAGATTAGGAAATGGCGACATCAGGAGACAAGTCTAGATCCCGAATTCAGCATTCCTTGCCCTTGACAAATTTTCTCCCTCTATATTTGAGCTCAGTAACTTCACGCCCCCTTACTTCCCTACATGTTTTTTGCAGAGCGAAGCGACGAGACTACTGTGCTCGGATGGTGGAGACCTGTGAGTGTGGCTGGATTTAGCCCCTGTTGTTTGGACCATAGGAAACCGAGTTTCACAGCCAAAAATTCATATGCGCGCGATCTGGGGTCAACGTGCCCAGATGTGGCGATGGCGATCATTTCCAAGTCTGTTGAGTATCCACGTGTAGACGGACATGCGATCTGCATGAACCCGGTGGGTGTAAGACATATCCTGGTTAAAATCAAGATCCTAGAAAAGTTCATTTTCAATTAGACAAAAAAAGAAGAAAGATACTGCTCCGGACATCTGTTTATTTAAGCATTGACATAGCAAGGAGAGGAAATGCTTCTTTCTCGGAGTCTGTAGCCGGTCCACCGAACAGAGGTATTGATGGGTGGATCGGGTTAGTTGTGTTGTAGCAGGAATTGCGAGTTGGTGGTGTTGGGCAAGATGCCATGCCATGTTGACATCATAAGTACCCCTGCCTGCATTTGATCATCGCCCATGAGACGATCCAGTATGTTGGAGATGTAGGCCTGGTTCTGCCAGCCTCCTGCTGCGGCGCCGCCGCGGCCATGGGAAAGATAGAGCATTGGAAACTCCTTTGAGATGTCATTCGATTCATACACGGTCGACAGGAAACTCTTAATCGTGAATGCCCGCAGATAGACTTATGAGCCAGTTGGACTGTTGATTTCAACATTGAGGCTGATTCTGGAGGGATTTGCGTCGTAGGGAAGTCCATAGCCTTGTTGATGTTTTGATGGGGAATAATATTCGTACTCATGAGACCTGGAAAATGGAGGTCACCTTGGAACCTGGCAGGCTCCCAAGTGGACTGCTTGGATTTGTGCTTTTCTGGCCGGTTGTTGTATTGCATATGCGGGGATCAGAGCAGCCAAGCAGAAATGAGTAATGTTCGCTGAAGAAAACCAATTTTCAGGTAGTAGTCCCGTCCGAGGCCGTTCAAATCCCGGTTAAGACAAGCTATTCAGTGGAACGTTATTATGGACGCAACCAGCAGCAAGACTCCGATGTCCCTTGTCAACAGGGAATACAAATGAAGGGAGCCAACTCCATTGAACGTATCACATCAAGGATATACTCTTGCATAAAATCTAGTTGAAGCAACTAATCGTAATGATTGTAAGAAAGTGATTGTTCTGAGCATCGATAGGCTAATTTCATGACTTTATGTAGCACATCACGCAAGTCTGTAAGTCTCATAGCATTTTCCAGATTCAATATTTCCAATGCAAACAAAGATAATAAACAGTCTTGATAAACATCCGCGTATCAGACACAGCAAAAAGTATTTTGTTGTTTTTTTCTTCCACCATCCCAGATACCCCATTGAACGCCAAAAGTGGCGCATCCCCTTGTTTTGGCCGATGCTTCTTCACCCCATGCCGTTGTTGAACCGTGGCTGAGGCTTTGTCCTCCTTGCCACAACAGGTGCTTCTTCACCGCGGATGCGCCCAGTGGGTTGTCACACCACACCACATGAAACAAGAACAAAAGTGCTCAGTCCTCAATTAATTTGACCTGACACAAAAGTGACGCCTGTTCAGAGAGGAGCATAAGCTAAAAATCTTTGCTGGCGGTGACGAGTTCGAAGATTGTGTTCGCAGATGTAGGATGGAAGCCTCAGCAGGGAAGCCTCGCTTTCCAGCAGACTCAATTGGTGTGGAAGCAAATTGTGGGAGTTCATCTTGAAGAAAGACTAGCACAGTCTGAAAGGTTAGTGGGGAGTCAGAGGGGCTAATTAAGTATTGTAGCAAACCTTGGAACTCGACAGGCTGAGTTGTTGATCATAGTGAATGATCACTACATCAAGGGAGATTGACATGATGGAATGAGTTGAAGGATGTTTTTTTTGATGAAAACATGGATGGAAGTTCCAAAGTTGAAACTTGTTGTTTGTTGTTTCTTGTCTCTTGTTTGAGCTTTGAGGTTTGAAGTTGAATCTTGAGATAATGGAAGACACAAGATAGGACTTGAGGTTGGAAGATGACAGTCAAAGAGATGGAAGTTTGAAGCTGAAGGAGTGATGAAGGAAGACAGAAAGAGGGAGTGGGGGGTGAAACAAGAAGTATTTATAGTAGTGGGTGGGGGGGTCACTGGGGTAAAGTGAATGAGCCTCAAGATCACCACCTGCAAACAGCATCGACTAATCACAATACTTTGAAGGATCACTCCAAAAAATCACAACCTAAGAATTCAGGAACTTGGTTTTCATTTGTTTGAAGGTGTGATCTATGATTTACGGTATTTGGTAGGCAAATGGGCCTGAGAAGGAACTTCCTCAACCACCGAAATGGCCAATGCTTTACTGAGTAAGAATCAACATTGCATTGCCTGACTATTGTCATTTAATCAACGCCTTCACTTGCTTAAATGCTACAAGTATAGTTTTGCTTATTCAATTATTTGTCAAAGTCCATGGGCTAGGCGGACTGCAATATATTCCCCGGCCTGTCAACCCCAGTTCGGTATCTAAGTGTTTTGGAGAAGAATAAGGAGCTTCCTATTTATGGTGAACCTTAAATCTCGAGGCCAGACTACACCTCCCATTCTTCGACCATTCTTCGACCATTTCGACAGCTTTGAAAGGTGGGACTTAACATACTGTGTTATACTATAACCCCCACTTCAAGTGGGGGTCCAGGGACTCTGTGCCGCCCCACACAGGACCTTGCTCCATCCACATGGTTGAAAACGGAGACAAGAACAAATACAACAGACGGACACTGATCTACGATATAATCCTCAGGGTTTGCGATATGGGGAGACAGGAGCAAAACATCAGTTTGCCGACTTGTTCTCTCACAGGTGTGCGATGTGGTCTTGTCGTACTCTGCGTCAACAGCGTCAAACATAGGCCACTTCGTGGTGCTATTCATGAGTAACCCTTTGGTGAAGCTTAAGAATACCCAGAAACTTTACAAGCTGATACTGCAAAGCTTGATGACAACAGTGTGAAAACGTTTACTATCCTCCATTCGACGCACAATCGCTCCGCAATGACGAAGTGACTGGACGGCAAGATGATTCCTGTGACTGCGCCTTCTTTGGCATTGGAGGAGCACTGTGAAAGTTTTCGCACATACCTTGCCAGATAACCTCAAGCTTGTCCCGATCATGCGCAATATTGATGCATTGAAGGACGTCGGAGCGGAGATTAAGATAAAAGTCAGAATATTTCGGCGAATGAGTGCGCCAGGCAAAATCATTAATATGTTGCGTATTCTTGGCTTCTTCATTCTATGGAGAATGGTCAACGGAGGAATACTATGTAGGATGCCTCGTGAGGACTGATGGAGGCGTGGACTACCCTGGCTGAGATGCCTTCTCGGCGTAATGGGTACTCGTGCTGAGTTACAGTGAGAATGTTCTGTTGGCGGACGATATATCCATGTGAAACAACCACCTTGCACTTAGATGCTCTACCCCTAGCGGGAGATCTACTCGAGGAGGAATTATGGCTTTGAAAATAAAGGTACATATGTTCAAGATACTTCCTAGTAACAACTCATGTAAATCAGAAAGATCCCCACTGTACATCACAACTCCTTGCCCAGTCCATCTAGAAAGAAATCGACCACGACCAAAAGACGGAAAGGAAAAATAAACGAAACATGGCAAAAGGACCACGAGAGCCCGAACGCCTCTCAAGTATATTGAGATACCAGCCGAATCAAAAAACTACCAACACCGGACACCCTCTTCCGAAACACCCCCAGAGACAGAAATCGCGGCAATGGAACCTATGCAACGCGACAGGCAAGAAGGACAATGCTGAAGATTGTAGAACATTGACCAGCACAAGAGCCCCGTGCTTATGTACATGCATTCATTTCGTATCATTGGAAACCTCGTCCACATGCTCCACCTCATGCCTTCCCTGTCATCCCGCTAGGAGTGTGATAACCGGATCCTGGGTGTTGAGGGGTGTGGGCACCCATTGAGAGGTGTCCAGTATTGGGAGTGCTTGGTGTGCCGGCTCCAGAGTAAATGGTTGCGCCATTTAGGTTGGGCGTTTGTTGGGCCATACTGTAAGTCATAGCAGGCATGTGTCCGTTGAGACCCCAAATCTGGCCAGAGTATTTGCTATCGTCGATTGTTCCGTTGAAAACCATCTGGCGCATCTTCCAGTAGATCTCGCCTGTCACCAAGGAATCAGAACCGGCTTGGTGAGCAATTCCGACACGCTTGACACCAAGTTCGTCGGCAATATCCTGTAGACCAGATTTCTGGCCCAGATTGTTGAGAATTTGCATGGCGGCGGGTGTAAGGGGGGAATCATTGACGGCTTGATTGCGACCGGCGTGTTTCATAAGGTACTTGATGTCGTATAGAGAAGGGAAGAAAATATTTAGAAGATCGTGGAACTCTTCCTCACGTTCTGGCAAGGGGGAACAGAGCATGATCTTCATCAAGTAGCCGAAATCGTATCCAGAGTGAAAGGAGACCCAGTGGACATCATCCAGGAGCACTAAACCTGAGCTGATCAACAATGACCCGAACTCAAACGGATCAATACCGTTTTTCTCGTGTTGATTGAAGTCAATTCCAGATTTGGCAAGCATTGTTGTAGAGTCTTGCGCATACATATCTCCCTCCAGCGAGAAGCGGAAGTTGAACTGCCATGTGCATGGGGCTGGGACCATTGAGTTGCCGAATGGTTGACCTTTGGCATCGGTGGATGTAGCTGGGGCAACTTCTCCGTCCTCATTGAACAACGTGATTCCCAACTGGATCATTTTCAACAAGTCGACATTGCATCGAAGGGTCTGGTAATGGTAATCCGCTTTGGTGGTGAATGAGCCGATCGGTCGAGCAACGATGCCGGGGAACTCGGTGTCCTAAAAATCAATAAGCATTCTGTGGATTGCAGTACTGTGGATATCTTCTCGCAATCTGAAGATCCCAGCAGTGTATATTGCAGGACAGTACTCACCATGCTGATGTATGGGTACTTATCAACCAATGATCTTAAAACCGCCATTTCGTGGGCCAAGTTGTGCTTCCACACATCCCGTATTCTTGATTTCACTGCACCCGCCTTCGCTTCCAGTGCCAACCGTCCATCATGGCCTTGGTGTAGTTGTTGCTGTTGCATCTGCGCTCCCCGCGCGAACCCCATCTGCGCCGCGTGGCTAGCGAGCCCGGTCCCACCACCATCAGCGCCCCCGAATCCAGCGACTGACATGCCGTTCGTAACGCCTGCGCTAGATAATGTGAAGGGATTGATGTTCGTGTTCGGATTACCGGCGAAACCAGGGTGGCCACCAAGTGAAGGGGGCGGGAGAGCCGAGTTGGCTGATTGAGCGTGGGGATGTTGAGATTGAAGATGAGCTTGTTGGATAGCATAAGGAGCACCGAGACCCGAAGGCCCGTATCTGCCGACAGGAGGGGGCATGGTTATGAGCTTCTTTGTAACGATGTGTGGTGGAGAGGGTTATCACAGTTTCGTCGAAGGCGGGAGGAGCTACAACCTTACCGTATTGGGACTAGTGCGAGTGTCGTTCTGCCAAGCGCACCGCTCCGGTTCATCTCTGGTCTTGAACCTCATTGAATCCCTCTTTATTCACTCTAGCCCTCCCCTCAATCACAATGTCTGCCCGAAACCCCACCGGCTTCGACATCAAGCAGTTCAAGGCTGCGGCCTCCCCCTCCTCTGTCTTCGCCAAGCGGGATCCCTGGGCGCGCAAGTACGTTCTATCACCCTGGCTCCTCCACATGAGAGAGAGACACTGCACTTCATTTACTAATATTGCCCAGTGAGACTTGGCGCTACACCGGTCCCTTCTCCCGTTGGAACCGTTTCAAGGGACTTTTCCCCGGTCTCGGCATTGCGACCGTTGCCTTCACTGCCTACTGCGCATACGAGCACTTCTTCCTGAAGGATGACCACCACGGTGACGCACACCACGGCGAGGGCCACCACTAGAGGGCAAACATCAAGAATCGAGTAATTTTTCACTCGCCCAAGAGCATTCGAGCGGAGCAGGACGGATACCCCGGCAGGTGAGAGGCACCTGCCTCGTCTCAGTTCAGCAAAAGACATAAAATCGGGAGATTCAACACGGTCACTGTGGTCTGAACACTCTAAGAAGCGATTCTTGTTTTTGATTGGAGATGCAAGCTTTTTCCTGAAGAATTGGCTTGCAGACGGCGCTTTAGGTTGAATTGTCAGATGTATATAGTTTATGTTCAATTACTAAAGATGTCTTTTTATTGGTTCACACCATATCTCCATTTCCAGTTAGATATGATCATAGGATTCTCAAGTCAATCTTTGGAACAAGCATGGTAATATATTTTTGGGGTGGGGAAATCATAGTTTCCCTGCTCTATATGTGTAACATGATATCATAAATCAATCGACCGTGGGTGATTCAACTCTAACACTAGCACCGATGATCCTATAGCTCCTCGAAGACCAGCGAGATGCCGTCATCACCAGCAGTGACAATGCGCTTGCCATCAAATCCTTGAACAAAGCCCATGATACCACCGGCTTGTTCACCGTCCTCGTTCTCAACCGCAGCCATGTGTCCCTTCCACTCTTGCAGTTGACCCTGGGCTGCCGCGGCGGTACCACCACGTGCATCCCAGCGGCGAACAACACCATCCAGGCCAACGGAGGTAAGCAGCCATGAGCGTCCCTGGGCGGGAGCGTTTCCGGCTCCCCGGGCAACAGGAGCACGGGTTTGCAAGAATTCCACCTTGACCACAGCACTGCCTTCGTGAGCCTCCCCGATATGGCGACGGACCGCAAACCGGTGAGCGGCATCGAAGAGCGCAATGCTTCCATCGACTGAGCCCGCAGCCAGAAGTGTCAGCGGGGGCTGGGAGAAGGACAGGGTCTCAACACCATCCGACTGAGCTTGCAAGGCAGCGACAATGGTACCACCGGCAGAAGCAGTAGCTGCCTGAGCTCCTGGACCCTTACCCTTTGCAGCGGGACCGGCGCCCGCAAGCCGGGGAAGACCGACAACTCGAATGTGTCCCTCAGCACCACCAACCGCCGCAATACCACCACCGGGGGAAATGGCAATACTGTATAAACCACCCTCAATCGCGAAGCGCTGATCCTCGGCAGTCAAAGCAACAACAGTACTGGTACCCTGGGACCCGGCGATACCCGCCGCAGCCGCAGCTCCAAACACATCATAGACATAGAAGCTTCCGTCCTCGGAAACAGTCGCCAGAAGGTTTCCATCTGGTGTCCACGCACCCGCAGTGCAGGACTCGGTGTGCTGGAAGAATGTCTGAATGATAGAGATAGGCTGGGAGTCGGTGTGATCGATACGGAAAACCCACGCACTACCATCATTGGCACCCAGAGCAACAACGTTGCGCTTCTCTTCGCTTCCCTGTTGGTAAGGGCAAACGGCAATCCAGTTAATCTCCTCCACCTCCTGTGCCTCTGCGACAAAATCCCAAGTGTAACCCGTCTTATCGGGTGTGGAATCGCGCCAGGCGCGAAGCTTGCCGTCCAGACCAGCCGTCACTGCGTATTCGCCTGCAGGCTCGGTAAAGCCCACTGCATTGACTGTATCGCTGTGTCCATCGAGTTTGCCAAGGGGCTTCAGGGACTCACGCTCACGGGGCTGGGGGTTGGATTCGTAGCTCGCCGGAAGAACGGGGCGCTGGGCGGGTGTAGAGTCAAAAATGTATGCCGTATCGTCACCGGCTCCGGTGATAATGATGTTATTATGCACTGGGTGCTGTGCGACACAGAAGACGGAGTCGTTGTGTGAATCGAAGTGTGCGGATGAGTCGTTCTGGAAGGTAATCTGCTCGTCGTAGGTCATGGGTTGATCTTCGTCTTCGCCGTCGGACTCCATGGGGTGGTCATCATCATTCTGGAAGACCTCCTCGCCCTCATCGGCGCCGACATAGGTATCCTCTTCGTGGAGATCGTGGGACATTGTGAGGTGGATTTGGGGATATTTGGAGGGGTTGTTGTATGAGGTTTTTGGTGTATAGGATATGGGATAATATGCAGATAACAACTGTGGATAGAAATGTCTGAGGAACAGATCAAAGAGACTTATGGATAATCTCTCTCTGACTGATCGTGGAAAGCGGGAGAATAGAGGAGCTTGAACTGGATCTAACTATTTTTTTTTTCGAACTTCCCCCGCTTAGAAATCTTATCCTCCCCTCCCCGCAGGAACAAACGTTGCAAACAAGATTACATTTCTGTACACTTCTCCACTTATCATATCCACGACTCAATCCAAGTGTCTAAGGACATTGAAAACTTTTGCAAGGAAATACAAAAAGAACACATGTATTTTATCTATATACAATGTCTAAAGTCTACACTCAAAGTTTAACACCGGCCTTTCTCCGAGCCTCCTTCTCTTGATCGCGAAGCAGTCTTCGCAGGATCTTGCCACTCGGACTCTTTGGGACGACGTCCACAAACCTGACACCACCCTTCAGCCATTTGTGACGAGCTTTGTGATCTTCAACATGCTTCTTGATAGACTGAGCAGTTGCCTCGTCGGAACCAGCAGATGGAGACTTAACAACGATAGCCTTCGGGGCCTCTCCGGCAGTGTCATCTGGGATAGCAATCACAGCGCAGTCTGCAACGTCGGGGTGAGTAAGAAGATGTGCTTCAAGTTCAGCTGGTGCAACTTGCAAACCCTACTTCATATGTCAGTAATCCATGTTGTTCAAGATGTGTTCACACTGCGTGCAGCCGAAAAGAAGGTAAGGGAATGTACGAACCTTGACCTTGATCAACTCCTTAATGCGATCGACAATGAAGATATGTTCAGTGCCCTTGGGACTAACACGGACAACAGCCTCATCACCAGTGCGCATCCACCCATCCTCAAATGTCTCTTTGGTGGCCTTCTCGTTGTTCAGATAGCCGAGTACGATACTAGGCGATCGAACCACCAATTCACCGGGGGTGTCATAGCTGGTGATCTCCTCGCCCTCGGGCGAAAGAATACGGGCTTCAAAACCAGGGAATAAACAACCGGAGGAGCCAAGTACCACATCGTCAGGGTGGGTAGAGCAGACGACAGTACATGTTTCTGTCAGACCTATAAAAACGGTAAGCAATTTGTCTCTGGATACTGGCGATAATTGTTTTTCATACCATATCCTTGCCGAATGATCACACCTGGGTACAGCTTTTGAAAGTCGACAGCCGTTTCCATGCCCAGTGGTGCCGCACCAGTAAAAAGTGTTCTAACCGAGCTTAAATCGTATTTGGAACACACATCATGGCTTCGAATCATGTTGATAATAATCGGAGGAACCTGTATAGTCTTAGCTCCGGTTGGGTCTATGATATGGTGGAGGAACTTACCAGGAAGAGCGATGTAATCTTAAATCTCTGGATAGAGGCCAGGTATGACTTTAACTCGAACTTGGGAAGGATAATGGTTTGGTCCCCACGGTAGGCACTGGACTGATTGATAACCACAAGAGCATAGATGTGGCTTTGAGGTAAAAGGCCGAGGCCGACCTCAGTGAACGGAGATATACCAGTGGCCTTTGAGCGAGCATCACGGTAGGTTGTCTCAAACAGCTTCGTTTGCAATACGTTGGCAATCACGTTACGGTGCGAGATCATTACGCCTTTCTGTAAAACGACTGGTCAGCGTACCAATACGTCGTATGCACAGGGACAGTGTCAGGGTTTCACATACGGGCAGCCCTGAAGTACCACTGGAATAGCACAAGAATGCAGTTCGTCGAGCTCCTTCTCCCGGGCCCCAGTTCAGCGCCTCTAAAGCAGGCAGCGTCTTTCCTGCCTCTTCAATCTGCGATAACATCTTGTACGCGACTGGTGGCTTGACCCCACCCAGTGTCTCCATCGGCATGTCGATCAGGTATACCTTGCTCCGTGGAAGACCGGCCAAAGCAGCGCCTTCCAACGCAACTGGTAATAGGGGCACGCAGGTGAACAAGGCCTTCGCCTTTGAATCCAACAGTTGATGTTTCAGCTCTGCGGGGGAGTATGCCGCATTTGCAGGAGAGACAAGGCCACCCAATCGCTGAGTTGCCCAGAAAAACGGCAAAGAATCAATCTATACAGCCGACGAGTTTAGAAATGGACCGCGTACTGTGGCCGGGCAATACGATACGAGACATTTCACATACCGTATTCAAACTAAAGACTGCTAGAGCCTTATCCCACTCTGTACCCTGATTAGGAGTCCATCCAAACTCCTTTGCTAGGCCTCTCGCGATATGATCTACACGGTCGACCACTTGTCGTGAGCTGTATGTCTTCCCTGTAATTCCACATGTATAAGGATCCTTTGATTTATCGTGTGGAACTCTTCCATATTGCTCATTTAGCATAAACTCCCCGATCGGAATATCTTCGGGAACGGTGCCTAGCTGGCCGAATTGAGGGTGAGGTAGAAAGACCATTCTTCTGGACGCGCTTTTCAGCACAATTATATAACGGGCTGCAGAATATACCTAAGAATGGTATGTTTGATGAGTATATTGACGCGCAGTAGGAAGAAAAATGGCATACCAGGGATTGAATACGAAAGTAGCAGAATAATGTTGGAGAAAAAGGGGAGACTTTAAATCCCCGGAGGCATAACCGAATCTGGGGAAGCGTGCGGGGAAATCGGCAATAGCCATCAAGCTCAGTATACGGTGTTCATAGTCGCAGGAGTTGACTTTTTACATAAACAGAAATAATTTCAGTCCAAGGAGATCTTAATGAAGTTACTATCCAGAAATAGTAAGATTAATCGGGATCTTCATCAAACCTAGAAGAGTATAATGAAGGGCAAATGGTACCTATGATATAATGTTTAGATTTGGAGAGCCTCGGATATACTGCGAGTCTGCGACCGAGGGATTTTTTAGTCCCCACATAACCATTGAAATCAGGATACTTTAGCTAAGCCTAACTACTTTAATGACTCTAGCTCTGATATAAAATCGTAATATTAGCCTAGCATTAAGGTATATCAAACTATCATACCCTTCCAAGATTTCTCTTTTCTTCTTAATACCTACTACTCCGTATATAATCGTGAATCTTTTGTCGTACTGATATCTGGTCGTGAAGTGGGGCTGAACCTACATGCCGATCATTCTATTGGCCTAGTAGAAGGTACTAAAATAATATTCAAGCAAGTACAAAAAAAAATAGAAAACATTCTAGGCATGGCATGAAAGATACGGAGTAAAGTCATAAAAATGGGCGTTATCTCACTGTACCAGTGGAAGCTCAAAACGCTCAACCCAAATACGCGTTTTGATCTCATACACTCTTTTCCCCCCACCATCCAACTTCATCTCCTGATGCTTGAATTTCTTCAAATACTCCAAATTCAACAGTCTATCTACTCTCTCTTGAAAATTCAGTACTTGTTTCTCTATTTGAAAGCTCTCATCCCAATTGACGCGTCTGTTCTGTGGCGACTTCGGTTGGGTTTCAATCACTTCAGTCTATTTGGCCTTGAGGCCCTACGTTTTCACCACCTCACCCTTTTCTTTTATCCCAAGTTCATGGTGAGTTTCTTCAATTCAAACTCACTTGTGCAAGCAATATTAATATATGAACAGATGGCAACTCATCGGAAAGCTGCTCGTAAGTCTGTAGCAATGACGCGTCACAAGCCAAACCGGGGGACCAAGAAAGGTCTTATTCCGTCTTTGAACTATACTGGAAGTACCAGATCAAAGACTAGATCACAGAGCAAACGCGACAAGACTCATGATACGCAAGGTAAGCTACATCGTTCTACCCCAGGTCGCTCGTTTCATCTACAAAGAGAAATACTAACTCCCCCGAAAGATACGCAATCAACTCCCGAGGCCAAAGCCAGACCATCCTTGATTGTCACGTTCCGGGTTCGGAAAACCATTGATTTAGCTGAGAATTATGCCACATCCACTTCTGTCGATTTTCCTCGTATTATTCAATCAGCAGTTCCAATCAAGACCAACCAAGCCAATGGAAAAGGCCCCATTACTGCCTTCCCCATTGTTCGAAATTTCGATCTGATACAAAATGGTGATCTTCATGACAAGCCTCCAGCATGGGCCGATGTTAGCCTTTTGACACCCTCTATTGATGTGTACCGGTTAACGTGTTGCAGGCCCGGCAGAGTCTCTGTGACTCCCTTCCTTGGTATCGAGCAGTCCAAGGATCTTGCTACAACCATAGTGGTATTTGCTACGGCTTCCTTATTGATGAGGATTGCGGCTCTGGATTCTACATGGATGAAGAGGTTATCATTACTCGAGTGTAAGTATATTTGCTTCGTGTGTTTGTATTTCCATTGCTAAATTCACCAGCGGTGGAAGCTACAGCAAGGTAGATGGAGAGCTTCGACTGAACAAAGATCAAAGCTTGGCGAGATTCCCTGCCAGGGCACTCCAACGCAGCAAAGCTGACAAACTTCCCGTGGGCCTGATCATTGGTAAGTCAACAGGTCATAGAAGTTGTGATTAATATCTAATTCATTCCAGGAAACAAGAACTCCCTGCTGGGCCCCACCCTCCAACACCGTTACGCCGTTTTGGCTTATTTCCGAATTACCGATATCTGGTATGAGAAAATTGATACCTATGCAGGGCTTAAGATCCGCTTTGAGAAGTTGGACCTCTTGGAAAAGAGCTGGTGGGCCGCAAAGGATAGCCCTAACCCTCTTCCATACGAAGCTCGAAACCCTCTTACTGTTGCCAAGCCGGAAGTCATCAAATGCCTTCATTGCCTTCAACCTAGCCCACGTGCCTTTGAGCGAGGCTGGATGTGCCTGACTCACCATTGTGCTCGATTTTGGAAGATTGGCAACACCAACCAGCCAGAAAATCTGACTTATCATTCCACTTGGCTGTCAACCCGTCAGAATCCTCGAGATGATGAGAACACCCAGAACCCTATGCAAGAGCCTAGTGGCCCTCTGATTCCAGATCATGCTCAAGTTTTACGCGAGTCCAACGAAATTGACACTACGCATCGGCTGAGCTGGCGTGGCCTTGTGTGCCCCTGGTGCAGAAAATGCTTGTCACGGACTCTATGGGAAGGATGGAAGTGCAACAGTGATCCTAAAATCGAAGATCTACCTGATACGTGCAAGTTTGAAATGATGATCCAGCTGATGCCAGTTCCAGCCAGCCTTGTTCTTCGCCAACATGAACCCGTGCCTGGAATACCCAGACCTGGACTGAATGTTGATCTGGTTTCTTGCCTCCCTTACCACAAATACACCTACGAATTTCCTGGTGTCGGCTCTTTGACCCAATTTCGGGCCAATCAATCCATCCAAGAGGTTCCAGGAGGCCCAAACGATCTGTTCGAAAGCCTTCAGAAGGAGCCTTTGGGTTTGAAACGCTACCCTCTTCAATCGAGTGTTGGTGGGTTTCATTTCAATGTCTAATATACCTCAGATTACTGATATTATTTTTAGTTAACAAGATTTTGACCTCTCACTTTGCTGTGAACTATGTATGGTCTCACTCTTTTCTCTGATCCCCTGAGAATTCAGCTTACTGACAGTCGTATAGGGAATGCCCTACAAATATGTGGTTTCAGTAGCCTCGAAAGGCTTCAGCGAGGCACCAGATGCCATCCTTCGTTCTCTTGGACGACTGACATGGGCCACTGAGAAGGCAGTCACAGCTGCCGGTGGAGTTTTCCAGCCGCCAAATGAATTACTGACCCTTGGGTACTTCGAGGGAATGAAGATTGGAGTAAGTGCGCCCTGTCTAAAAAGTGTTGTCAACGAGCTTTTTCTGATTACCAGACAGTATCATGATGATGGCGAGATTGACCTCGGACCGACAATTGCCACCTTGTCTCTTGGAGCGTCATCAACAATGAGCCTCCGCATGAAGCCCAAATACTACCATGGCCGATCCAAGAGTGGGGTTCTCCCACAGGATGACATTGTCCTCCCCGGCTGCAAACTTGAGAAACGGCGTCTAACCTTGAAGAAACAATTCGAGGAAGGTAGGATTAACCGGGATGCCTATGATCGCCGTCGTGCCACCGCTTTCCAGCATGAGAACTTGACCGGACAAGCACCTGCGTCGGTTGTGATGAATCTACACCACGGAGACCTAGTAGTCATGCATGGTGAGAATTTGCAGAAATACTTTGAGGTTCGTATGATGCTACGTAATTGTATGATCCTTTTTATACTGACCATTCTAGCATTCCGTTATTTCCAACGATCTTCTGCGTTTTGCCCTGACGGCTCGCTACATCAAGCCTGACAGCGTCAACCGGTCCGAGATCGCAAAGGGAGATTTCACCCTGATTCCCGACCAAGCATACAACGGGGACTAGGACTCACCCCCGCTATGATGAACACTAATGGAGGGCTTCATAATCCGGGCTTTGTGGATTCCAGATCCGCGTTTTATCTTCCTTGCACCCCTTTATCCGATAATCGCCATTCTTTTGGTACCCCCTGCTATGCATCATTACCCATCCCTTTGATTCCTAATGCCTATTCTTTCGATTTATGACCGTGATGCGTGATGACTGATGCGAAACGAGTTTCTTTGATTTTCTTTGCGTATTCGTGTACCTTTCATCACATACCCGCCGCCCAGCAAGTCTCTTTCTCAAGGGGCCAGTTGCTCGTTCCGCTTTCCAGCTATGACTCTTGCTTGACCAGACTGCTTGGTCATTTTCAGATTCCGTGACTATGCTTGACTTGCGGTGCGTGGGTCGATATCTTTAACCCTCAAAGTCAACCAGTCCCTTTGATCTTCCGTGGCTTAGATTCTGCGGCCCTCACCAGTTACACTTGTTATCTTCAAACAATTAGGAATAACTTTCATTAAGACCTATTTTTCCACTGTACTTGTAATTTTATCTCGCTCAGTCTATATCAGTGGCAGCTAGTTAAGAAGAGAAAAAAGAACTGTTGAATAATACCTGTCCAGAGAAAAAGTCGTTTTGATAAAAGGAAGAATACTATCGTATATCATAAGGCTACTACTAAGTCGTAACTCCAAGTACTGTCGTAAAAATAACGGAGCTTCAGAATTACGGGTTCCCTATCAATTTGGAAGGATTTATTCTACTCCGTATGCAATTCTAAAACATGTATCATTACTTTTTCCAATCAGCCAACCCCAGCAAATTGTTGACTCCACATGATGAGACAATATGCATCTAACTTGCATATGCACCTACAGATCAATCAAAATCCAAGGATATATCCCTTACATAGAATATTCAGGAAACGACGTGCAAGGGCTGATATTCTTGTGAAGAAATTATTTTTCAATGATCTTACCTTCAACTTTTCTCTTGCTTACAAGGTTTTGGAAAATGGAGGACACGGATGATTCGCAATCACAAAGATCACAGATACGGCATTTCAAATGGCGTTCCTCAAAATGGTTTATCATTTCCACCATCACACTGGCCTTGTTTGCTGGTTTGTCAATCATCTTTCCAATTCAAGTCCTTCACTAACACTCGACACGAGAAACCTTTTTATATGCATTCATCCTTCCAATATTAAACTACATGCTAGAAAACCGTCTGCAAATCGATCACTCCAAACAGCAAGCCGCTACCTCTATCATACTAGCCATCCATGGCGCAGTATCCGTTATCGCTGGCCCTATCATCGGGCGGTTTACTGATAAATCACATATCCGCAAGATGCCATTGTTGATATCACTCCTCGGGTGTATAATTGGCACTGTTCTTATTGCCTGTGCCCACTCGTTCATCGTCCTTTTACTAGGCCGTGTGCTACAAGCGCTTGCAGGATCGGCTGCGTGGATTATCGGCTACGCAACTATCGCAGATACAGCAGACCAGAGAAACCTGCCGAGGATTATGGGGATTACAATGTCTGTTGTCAACGTGGCGGTTGTGGGTGGACCTGCAATTTCGGGCTTGTTATTGGATTATGCGGGGTATTGGATGACTTGGTTGGTACCACTGGTTATTCTGGTGATTGACCTTGTTGCTCGCCTCCTGATGGTTCAGGAACCGCCAATGCACTTCTCTATGCCCGATACAGAAACGATAAGCTCGGAGGAGGAAGCAGAGTCGACAGAGACTACGGGTTTACTGTCTTCGGATGGCGATTCTCAAAGCCAATCTACAACGGGCTTCTGGCGAGTTATATGCCGTGATTCTCGGGTGCTGACGGTTCTTTTCCTTCAAGTATCGAGTATAACTGTGGGGACATGCTTCAACGCGACTATCCCTCTCCATGTTCAGGAGACCTTTGGATGGGGTCCAGGGGTTATCGGGCTCATCTTTGCCTGCTTATCCCTCCCTGTGCTCCTTATCGGTCCTCTTGCTGGTTGGGTACAGGAACGCATTGGTGCAAGATACCCAGCTGTGGTTTCTTTGATTCTACAGGCGGGGGTGCTCATACTATTGGGGCTAGCTGGGACCGAGCGCATCGCTTGGTTTAGTGCCCAGCATCATGGTGGAATAATCTACATTGTGTCTATCATTGCCATGGGGGTATTGCGACCTTTCATGACTGGTTTGGGGCCAGTAGAGCTGACTGGTGAGTATTGAATGTCTCTAAGCGAGCCCAACTTCCCTACACATATGCAGCTACTGATAGTCCATTACAGCTGCTGTTGAGGACCACCAGGAAAAGACCCCAGGTGCTTTCGGTCCCGAGGGAGGACTCTCTCGGGTGTTTGCCTTAGTGGAGACTGTCTCTTCGATTGGCATGATAATTGGCCCAATGCTGGGTGGTGCCTTGAAGGAACTTGCAGGCTATGACTTGATGAGTTGGACTTGGAGTAAGTGGCCAGCTCTTGCCCTTTTATATGACTCTAATTCGTTTAGGTATACTTTATATTCTGCTTGCAGTGCTGGTAGTATGCTTCTTGGGACCTGATCCTCCTTATGACACTCCTGTCTCTGATGAGAATTGCTAGAACTTTAATCATGCACGTGTTTTCAAACACAAAAAGCTAATTCATAGCGAAAATCGAGGATCAATATCACAAGCCTCTGAATGGTCCACTTCAAAGAAACAAATGACATTACAACAAATTGTTTATACACGCTTTCAGCAAATCATTCCCTTGAACACATCAATCTTATTCCTCTCCTTTCATTCTATTCTTTACATAAAAGGTCCTGCGCCGCGGCGTTATTTTTACAACTTCATATTAATATATAACAAAGTTTCACAATATATCAATTGTGACGAAGTGTTTTCAGCGAACCACAACGTTCTTCTGGAGTTTTGATATAAGTTTATTTCTTAGACCCAAGGTAGAAGAAAGCTTTACCCTATTAATATATGCAGTAAATCCGAACACTGACGTCTAATCCATCTTAGTGGAGCCGAGCTCGGTACGGTCTAAGACAGGAGTAAGGAGAACGAAAGTTTCAGACACTCAAGTTGGTTACTATAATGCCTGGTCCCGTTGCTCCTGTGTTATCCTGTAGATCTGTCTTCGGGTATGGCTCAATGTCTTCAGGTGGAAGTTCTGGACCGTAAAACTCGCCGGTTCCCCCTCGGCTTGTGTGGGTTGTAATTCCATTAGGAAGTCACCAGATTTCGTCATCGAATTAGCTCTTGCGTTTACATCGTGGTTGTAATTCTAACTTGATATCGGCTGGACTAAACCCTAGCCAATCGATTCTGTGGGTATTAGTGCACTGAGCTGGGCCGACAAGTTTGTTCCAGTTGAAAGTGTTCTCGGTTTGTCGGCGGCCCCGGCTCCTAAAGCTTGAACCTTCATCTGCACCACTCGCTCTGCTAGCCCGACTGACCAGGGTGCTTTTACTGGAGCAAAGATCTACTCACTCCGGATTCTTCGGAAGCCTTTGCTAGGTCCCGACTGATGAATGGCCTACCGTTGTCTGCGTAGGTATTCTGTAGCCATCCGAAAATGGGAGCTACCTCGTCTTTCATAAATTCAAGGACCACATCGTTGTTCACTATTACAGTGGGCTTGGCAAATGTGAAGTTCAATTTGTAATCCACTCCTACCAGAATGT
The DNA here is from genome assembly GCA_028828245.1 of Penicillium lividum. Taxonomy (NCBI): domain Eukaryota; kingdom Fungi; phylum Ascomycota; class Eurotiomycetes; order Eurotiales; family Aspergillaceae; genus Penicillium; species Penicillium lividum. The sequence continues at coordinate 1,591,286 of JAQJAG010000003.1, forward strand.
AATTGTGTCCCATCCTGATGGTGAGCTGATGCTCCATTATTAACTCTCGCTTAGGTGTATCCGATGATTGACGTCAGTGGGCAGGATAAATGCTTCGGCTTTTTGTAGCAATTTTGTCGTTAAAACTTCCTTGATGGATATCTTATCTAGCTCCCCTGCTCATGATTGAGCAATTATCTATAGCGGATGCTTTCATCTTTTAGAAATCAGGTTTATAATCCTCCAGTGATCATCCTTTCAGTTATAGAGAGGTTGGCAAAGACTATTGCGACCATATGAAATTTTTTATGCCACAGAACAAGGAGAATAACATGGACGAAGCATAGGCGCTCGATCTTTGGATCAAACTACGGAGGACAACGGGAAGTTGCCAGAGATGCGAGGAAACCCGCCAAGCTACCCGGCTGAATGAAAATGATTCCGATACCAAGGTAGGAGTTAAGTAGAGATTGAGTTTTGGGTAATGATCTCAGTTATATCATATAAGTCTTACATATTCGCGGACATTTATCGACCGATTCGCGGTGCTGATTTCATGTTTATGTATGAATAAGCCGTAGGTTCACTACTACCATGCAGCGTGCCAAATTAAGCTCGTTGATCAAAAGCGAATTAAGAGACACTGAAATGCAAAGAGGACTTGAAAGCTCAAAATCTAATGTTAATGTGACTGATCAAACGAATCGTAAGAAAATATCTGTACATTCATCAACTTGTCACTACAATGCATAAAACTGCAACTGAGCAGCGATCAGATCTACAATTGTTTAGGGCTGTGGGTTAGATGCATCACTTTTACCGCCCCACAGTGGACCTTCTTCATCCGGAAATGGTTAATCTCAAGGTTTCAAGTTGTGATAGATCAAGTCCATTAATTTGCTCGGGAATACCCCGCTGAGGGGATTCCCGAATCAGATCCCTTGCTTCAGTCTATCGAACGTTCCTAGAACTTTCCACATTAAGTTTTCTCGATACAATGTGGAAAATTCACCTTGCTTTTTTTTAAATACATTGTAGGTCTAACGAACTGTGTAGATCTGCTGGAATTGTTCAGAGAACACCAAGTAATTTAACAGGTCAAGTTCATGGTTGAGGCGACTTCCAAGGTTGAATTATGATACATCTAGGCAATCTGACATGTACAACCACAACATGATATATCCGGAAAGCTTCTTCCGTTCCCTATGACAGCGGATTTCCATCTACGTTCCCCGAATCATGATTTCCGGGCCTAACAGTCACTCAATAGGCAATGTCGATCCACCCCTTGAGATCAAACACCGCGCTATCAATTCCCATGGCTTTTATTGACGTCAAAACATCGCCTTGGCGAGATATGCCGAAGCCCCCATGCATATGGTTCTGCATGATTGGTGGATACCACGCTCTGACACCTCTGAGATGTGTCTATACGCAGTATACCATGATCGATATGACAGATCTCGGTGGATCATGTGGAAGAGGCGAGCAGCCCTATCCGCTATAAAGTCCACTTCCGCACCTTGATTCCAAATCATCAAAGTTTCTCTCCACTCCTGGCGCTCCTTCAAGCCTCGAACCTACACAGCTGTCATGTCTTCTAATCAGACTTCCTCGGGTGTGGCGGGTGATTTTGACCACCCCAACGAGGCCTTGCAGCGATCAGTCAAGATCTCTCTCGTTTTCTCGTTCTTATTCCCAACTTTGGCTGTTGGCTTGCGTATCTGGGCGCGGAAGTTGAGTGGCTGCAGGTTGTTTTTAGATGACTACTTGATTCTGATTGCTCTGGTATGGATCTAACGTCTGTGGGGCCATTGCACAGTGGGGAGCTAATCATGTCACTAGCTTTTCAAGTATGGATGTTCGATCGGAGTCACGATGCGTGAGTGATTTGGAATTATCCGCTACGGAACCAGGCTAATAAAGAATCAGTTCTGTACAACGGATTGGGATCCCACATGTCCATGGTCCCAGAAAAGAATCTCATCGCCTATTTCAAAGTCTGTCCGCCCTTATATTGATCCTACGAACACAATTGCTGATCGGACACAGATTGGATGGGCAAACCCCTTTTTGTATACAACATGCGTTGCCTTCACTAAGCTGTCTATTCTGGCGCTTTACAAGCGCTTGTTCGCCGTCAAGTACATGGTCATGGCGGTGAATGTAATGGGATCGATTGTCGTGCTTTGGTGTGTCAGCATTATGGTCGCAGCGACCTTGAATTGCATTCCTGTCAACAGTTTCTGGGATAGGTCAATCAACGGAAACTGCATCAACACGGCAACCTTCAACTACGCCATGCAGATCCCCAATATCGTCTCTGATTTGATTATTCTTGTTCTGCCCATTAAGGTTGTGATCGGGTTGCCAATCCTCAAAACCCAAAAGATCCTCCTCTCCGGGGTTTTCCTCATCGGTGGCTTGTAAGTGTCGGTCCGTTGATTCTGGTGGGATTCTCTAACAAGCCACAGAACTTTAATCTTCGACGTCGTCCGACTGTGGGTCATGATCGAACTAACCAAGGCCGGCCCGGATATTACCTGTAAGCCTCCCCATTCATTCCTGCTTGACAGCCCCCTTACATTTTCCAGATAATCAAGCCCCAACCGCCATGTGGACATGTCTCGAGGCAGCGGTCGCGATCGTCGGGGCATGTCTTCCCAATTTGAGACCCTTGTTCAAGTTTAGCACCCGCGGGTTCTGGACACAACTCCGATCCTCCAGGGGATCGAGTAAAGCCCACCTTAACTCTGACAATACGAGCAACATGAACAACACGAACAACACGGACAAAACGCACAACGCACATAAGGCTAGCTTGTCCGAGGACAATAGCATGATCAAGCCAGGCCTGGCTGCCCACATCTTTGAGTCGGGTACTCCAGGTATAGAAACACACCGATACAGCAATTACATGGACTGTGAAAAATGAGTATAGTGTTGAGATTTATGGACGGTGGAATTGGAATGGAAAATGTGCTGAATGAATGTCATGGAAATGTCGGCTATGAGGTGGATTGAACCGGTATGCGCATGGTAGTTAGTTTATCTTCATATCATTCCTTTTGTCTATATAATATTTAATCATTGATGCTGGAAATTCTAAGTTGGAATAACCACATGATTTACTCTCTCCTTCTACTAATTCTCCTTCGCTTTTCACTCCTTCCTTCACATCTAGGTCATACTTCTTCCGCATAATCTCTTCCTCCCGGGTCCTGCTCGCTGACCCCCACCCACGCTTTTTAACAAGGCCTACATCTCAATGTCTTTTTCAAGTCATGGAGCAACAAAAAAGCATTGCGAGATATTATCGGGAGCGGTCAAGATCGGGCAGAGTTTTTCTTCTGTCAAGATCGAAATTTGAAGTACTTGGTTAGATATGTAAGACAACGTTTATTGGATGCCCTCACATGGGAACTCTACATTTTGAAGTTTGACTGTGGTGAACCTTGGTATTATAGATAGGTAACTATCGCACTAATAAGAATTGAATGTGTCCACGGCAAACGAGGTGGACGGATATATATTTTGCATGGTAAATACTGTGAATATGCTCAAATGTTCAAATGTTGGGCTTCCAAGGTTGAGAACCATCACATCAGGAAATAGCTATTATATAACCTTGGAAGTACCGGAAATATAAACTTAAATGCCCTTGAATTGGGGAAGATCAGGAAGATCTCAAGTCTGTGGCGCTTATCGGGATTTGTTATCTCACGTGATGACGTGAAAACTTGTGGATCCGACGCATCCCAGACGGAAATTTGCCAATCTTCAACTTTTGTTTCAATCAAAGAATGTGCTGTGACAATGCAGCAAAGCCCCAAGATTCACGGTCGACCTGCTGAAGAGAGTGTCCCCTTGCGGACCTCTCAGACAGCCCCCAAAAAGTCCCATGATCCATGGACACATCTCATAGCCGGCGCGTAAGTTGTCCGAGATCTGTCCGCAACCCAACACCCCCTAAGAATTGCCACAGGAGCGGAGGTTTCGCGACCGCAATTGTCACATCCCCTCTCGATGTCCTTCGAACACGTCTCCAATCGGACTTCTATCAACCCATTTCCCACCCCCATGGCTCCGCTGCCATCCCTCACAAAACAAGCCACAAAACACTCCGCATCATCGGCAACATCTACAAAGCTGAAGGTTGGCGCGCGTTCTTCCGCGGCCTCGGTCCAAGTCTTGCAGGCGTGGTCCCAGCCACCGCGATCAAATTTTACGTCTACGGAAACTGCAAGCGCATCGGTGCCCAGGTCCTCGGTCTCGGGGAAGACTCTACCCTCGTTCACGCCCAGGCCGCCATCTCCGCCGGCATCGCAACTGCCACTGCGACCAACCCCATCTGGCTAGTCAAGACACGGCTGCAACTTGACCGCGCCCAAACGACCACCGGAGCCCGCCGCTACCGCAACAGTCTGGACTGTGTGCAACAGGTCCTTCGCCATGAAGGTATTCGCGGCTTGTACAAGGGACTGAGCGCTAGCTACCTGGGCTCCGTCGAGACTGCATTGCACCTGGTTCTCTACGAGCGTTTGAAAACCATGATGGCTCAGTCGCTCGGGTCACCAGATGGCAAAGACACGGCCGCGCAGAAGGAAATCACTAGCTGGATTAGTACTACCGGAGCTGCGGGCTCGGCCAAGTTTGCCGCTGCTTTGATTGCATACCCCCACGAGGTATGAGATGTGCCAAAATCCAGTGCTGGATCATTACTGACGAATTTCTTCCAGGTCATCCGAACAAGACTCCGTCAGGCACCGCTCGAGAACGGCGTCCCCAAGTATACTGGCCTAGTGCAGTGCTTTAGCTTGATCGCCAAGGAAGAAGGAATGGCAGGTCTTTACGGTGGTCTGATGCCGCACATGGTGCGCTCCATCCCCTCCGCCATCATCACTCTCGGAGTCTACGAATTTGTCCTGAGATTCGTGGGCACCTCATAAAACATGAACTTTTGTGTTCATGGTTGTGGTTGACACCACTGTACACTATCATCCCTGGTTTCTGCTACACTTGCTAGACGGGGCAGCCCGTGATTTAATCTGCATGTATTCTTAGGGCGTTGGGATGGATTTCTTTTGGGACTGTGAATAGAATCTCCTGTCTGGGACTTGTACCATATTAACATTTGTCATTATCAAAAACACATTGAACATTAAATGCACCAAAGACCTTCCAATGTACCCCTATTAGTCGTTGACAACACCAAGGCTTGATATATTTTTGACATAGCGGTCTGGTTATATTCGAAACCCCCCCGACTTTGTGTCTTCTTTCCGAGACGTATGAATTTGGAGAGCCCTTTGACTGTTTAACTAATCCGGTAGGAGAAAAGGTCTAATACTAAGTGAGAGACTGGGTAATAGAGGGAGCATTTCAAATATCGTTCATCATACGCAATAGACAGCAATAGATGAAACTGAACTATACTAAATTCACGGAGGGAAAGAAAGACCCAATTTGTGCAGTACAAACAGCTAGTTCATTATAGAAACAGTCTAACAGCGAATCATTCCAAAATGACTATTCAAGTACAATCCGGAAGAATCTGACTGCAATGAGAAAAAGGCTAGGAGCCGGGTATGATATTTTGCTCAAAAACGCCATGCAACGCTGATCCGAACAGGGAGTGGGATCAGAAAAGAAAAGAAAGAACCGAGCCAACGAAAAAAGAGGAGAATGGCCAAAAAAGTACAGTTATCTGATAAGTGGATTGTTACTGATTCATCTATTGCGCTTCTTCATCTTCTGCTTCCTCGACTGTGGCGGCCCGAGCTTTGCCTTTGGATGCAGATTCAGGTGTGCTTTCCGTTGGTGTCTCGGTTGGAGTCTCAGTGTTTGCGTTACCGGGGTATGTGGTGGCTTTAGAGGCCGCATCGGGTACATGGTCTCGTTGGATATCAGTCCATTCTTGGGATAGGGAGTCTGCCGGGTGGATGTTCTCTGCCGAGGTACTTGTTGCTCCCCAGCTGGGCAACGGTTGAGTTGTGTCAGCCGTGGTGGCACTGGTTTCGGCAAATGCAGCAGGTGGTTCATTCTCGATCTGATCGTTGTTGCCCACAGGAATTGTTGGGGTTGGAGCCGGGAACCCATTTGATCTATTGAAGAGGGGGTGGTCTTGTGGAAGAGTATTGGTCATGTGCGGGATAGAATTTCCTGGTGGTGAATTGGGAACCCATGGGGTTGGACTGCCTCGTAGAGGGCTCGCAACGTTATGATTGGCAGACTGAAGCGGAATAACGGTCCAACCAGGTGGAAGATTCAAACCTTCTGGTAAGCGAGGATCTCCGGCACTCAATGGTACCGTACCTGGGCCTGCTACGAACTGATGTCGACCTTCGCTATTGGAGATACCTGGAAGCGTCGATGTGGCACCAGTAGGGGCAAAGTTTTGGACAAGGCGAAGTCGGTTCATCTCCAGCTCAAGAGCACGTACATGACGGAGTTGCTGTGTCGTAGCGCGCAAAGCAGCAATCTCTTGGGCAATTTGTTGCTCAATTTGGTGCAATTGAGCATTTATACTGGTGAGACTTGAAGGGACTGCAGTGGACTGGGGTTGAGCACCTCCAGGAGGGGCTGGTACCCCGCGGTCGAATCCAAAGCCAAGCCCCATCTGGCGCGCCCCCTGTGCTCCTTGTGGGTTGACATGGGCACCGTGTTGTGGAGGCACATTGCCTTGATTGACCTGGTTGTGCAGATTCTGTAAAATATCACCCCGTACAGCACCAAAGCCAATTCGGAAAGGACCAAACTGGTAGATACGAGCTCTGGGTAATCCGTCTTGGCCTGGTTGACCGGGTTGGTTTCCGCCTGCACCATTTTGTCGACCATTACCAGCATTGGCGCCTTGCGCACCCGCTCCAACTACTGGGCGTCGACAAGTGGGACAATTTTGTTGCCGCTCCAACCAGCTCCTGAGACAGGCAAAGTGAAGGATATGGCCACAAGGCAACTTCTTGGGGCGCAAGCGATCTGGCACACGCCGTGTGTTGGTTGCAGGCTGTTCATTACCTTCAGCCGGAGCTGGCTGCATGGGGACCATCTCATCTCGGCAAATGATGCAGACATCCTCTCTTCCAACTTCATCCGCTGTTGCATCCGGGTATCGCTCATTCATATCTCGAGTTGCATTGCGATACCGAATGAAATCCATGATTCGACGACCAAAAGAACGGATGGTAACAACGACGTCGCGCAAAATATGGATAGGCAAGCCGTAGAAAGTGAGGAGGATTGCGAAGAAGATCAGGTAGACCAGAAGTTTCACAAAGTCGGTCAAGAGATCGAGGTAGAAAACCCAGCGGCCTTTCTCTTCCCAGCCGGGAACATCGATCTCCTGCTCATTGACATCGTTTTCATCCGGCAGGTTGGTAGGAGGCGAGCTCTCCCCAGCCCGCGCGTTGGCTCGAATAGCCTCCAAACGAGCCTCCCGAATCTCCACTCGACGTTCCTCCATCTTCACCTTCACCTGCTGGTGTGTAATGTAGATCTCCGCCAATGCGATCCCATACCGAGCAGTGGTTGAACTCGACAGGATGGTCAAAATTGCAAATTCAAAGCCGAACATGACCATCATGTCGGGCCGAGCTTGATGGTATACGGTGTTGACGCAGTACCGCAGCATGAAGGCATTGAACAACACCGACAAGACCAGCGAAAACGCCAATCGGATATGGAACAGTCGCGGGTTTGCGGGGGGTTGCTGTTCCAAATATTCCACCCGACCTTCTCCAATCCAGCCCCAGACCTTTCCGACCAATAGGGAGATGAACATAACCAAGAACCAGCCCCCGAGCTCACCCCGGAAGATGGTCATTGCCAGACATGTCTCCGTGATGGCAAACCACGCCCGTTCGTATAGCTGTTCGGTTTCGATGGGACGCAAAGGACCGTATAGGAGTCGCTGGAGCCAGAAGAGAACAAAAGCAGTGATGAGAAGGCATAGATTCGTAAGGATCTGGAGAGCAGCGCTCGGCGCATGTTAGCCTGGTTCCAACGCGGGGAAGGCGGACAGGTCTGAGCCCACAGTGAGGGACTGATCCAACAACTGACTTACCATGAGATTGGCACTACTTTGCGAAAGATAAACACAAGCCGAGTAGAAGTTCGATCTCTGATGTAAAGCTTTTAAGAATACACCGGTGGCTAGGACCACCGAGGCCTAGAGAAGTCAGCAGGCGTCTCGCAAAGATGACGGGGGTACATACCCCAGCATACGCGGCCAGTCTCATGACAAACAACTGAGACTCGGGTTGAGGATCATCAGAAGATGAAGTGGGGAAAGACTTGGGGTATCGTCACAGGAGTAAGTATACTGCGATCTGGACAGCTTTCCAGAATGCCGCCTCCGCATCTTACGTCAGCGGAGCTATCTGCACGTGCCTTGGACAGACTGATTATAACAGACAAAATTGGAAATCAATGTTTGATTGATTGTGGGATTCAAGCTCTAGAATAATCAATTCTTAATGCAGAAGCGTAATTTCCCATCTCATAGTCGTTGTGGTCTACAATGTCAAGTATGTGCCTATGGTCTACTATGCAACCACTAGGCCCAGTAAAAGTTGTTGAACAATTAGTAGGTAATTCATATTTCATATTAATGCAAGCGAGTTATTCTTTAGCTTTTGAAGTTCTTCTTTGCCTTAGTGAACTTGGAATCGGCATCAGTGGACAATGGTGATTACGCTTTATATTCACGATAACCTGATACCTTGTACCAGTGACGGATTTATTATTCTATACGAACATACAGTACTCATTTTTCATTCCCCAGGCTTATTACCTTAACAGACCAAATCAGCTGCTAAAAATGGGTAAATTGAAGAGCAGATGCTTCGGTTCGTCATAGCGTGATAAAGCTATAGGTGGGGCCCCGGATCAGATCCATCCCGAGTGGCTTCAAAAGTTCAAATGTATTTCCTAGCATTTTATGAAGAACATTCCCCTATATTTATGTATTAGGGATATTTGCATCGAATTGTGATCAATGACATGAGTTACTGAGCTTAGCACATTAACTTTCATCCTCGTCATTTATCGACTTCATTGTGATCCGTATCCCGGTTTATCTGATCGCACGTGACCCCCCACCCCCAGGCGACACAAGCTGAATGCTCGCCGATCATTCTTGATCCTCCTTCTCCAGAATTCTCTCAGAGCAATGCTCTGATACTGGTGATGGCTTCAGATCCGGCATTATTCACGGCCTCAAGGGGCCAGACCCTGACATACCTGCTAGCGGTCTGCCCCTTCTCCATCGCATTCCTAGTTTTCATCAACTCCTCGGTTTCCTTCGTGGTAACGGATCTGATCGGACTTCAAGATGGAGAGGGTGATGCGGTGGGGACATTGGGATTTGCCGATGAGCTACTTGCGCTAGCTGCCTGTCCTCTTTGGGGCGTGCTTTCTGATCGGATCGGTGTACGTCATGTAAGTTTATCGTATCCTTATCTATAGAGCTTTGGAAGCTCGGGTTGCTGATCAGAACAGGTTTGTACTATTGGCTATGCTATCATTGCTCTCGCATTGGTTCTTTTCGTGCAAGCTACGAATGTCTATCCGCAGCTTCTCCTCGGTCGGCTGCTTTTCAGTCTCGGTGGCTCGGCCGTATCTACTATGGTCACGGCAGTCTTGCCCACTGTGACGGGGAAGGCCCTCCGCAGCCAGGGATACCGGGCCTCTGTCTCGTCAGAATTGACCATCACGCCTGAGCGGCTGCGTGGCCTTCAAAATGGAAACTTGGACTCGAAGGCTCGTTCTTCACCTTCGGCTCGACTTTCAGGCTTTGTTGGGCTCTTCGCTGGCTGTGGCGCTCTTGTTTCCCTTGCGGTCTTTCTTCCTCTGCCTGCCCGATTTGAGAAGGTGGGACTTTCCCCCGCCGAGTCTATCCAACGAAGCTATTACCTTGTCGCTGTTGTCGCTTTCATCATCAGCGTGGTCAGTTTTCTTGGCCTTCGTCGTCTCCCCGGGGAAGAAGGTAAAGGATGGTCCTCTTTGCGGAATTGCCATCCGGCACCAGATGATCAACCCGCCACTCTTCCATACTGGAAGCAATTGACTACGGCAATGCTTCTGGGATTCCGCAACCGGAGCATTGGACTGGGGTACATGGGCGGATTTGTCGCCCGGGCATCATCAGTGGGAATCTCTCTGTTCATTCCTCTGGCGGTGAATCACTATTTCCGCGTCTCAGGTCTCTGTGAGGAACAGCCCGTCCAGGGATCCGGACTGTCGGACATCAAACACGCCTGCCCACGCGCATACATCCTTGCATCTATCCTCACGGGCGTCTCTCAGCTGGTGGCTCTATGCGCGGCGCCGGCCTTTGGGTTCCTGACCGACAAGTCGAGACGATACAATGTGCCCCTACTGGTGGCGGCCTTCCTTGGTGTGATTGGGTATACGTGGTTTGCACAAATGCCCAATCCGCAATTCAAGGGACCGGATGGCAATGCGGTGGTCTTCCTCGTGATGGGACTGATCGGCCTCAGCCAGATCGGGGCTATCGTGTGCAGTCTTGCGGTACTCAGCAACGGGATTCTGCGGGTCAGCTTGGACGACGGCACGCTGCGCAAGATCTATGACGAACGAGCCGAGATGGATGCTGATGAGGACGAGTCAGGTGAAGGCCGACCGCTTCTCACGGGGTCCGTAACCCGACGACTGGAGCATCTGTCGCATTTAAAAGGGTCTATTGCGGGAGTGTATTCGTTATACGGTGGAGCCGGAATCCTGCTCCTCACCAAGCTGGGAGGGTTGTTATTCGACCGAGTATCCTCGGGTGCCCCATTCTATATCATGGCGGCTTTTAATGGGATCTTGCTCGTTGTGGGCATCCTCGCTGGGATCCTGAATCAAGTTGTGCCTGTGGTGGAGGTCTCGGCATAGGCTATAAACGTTTCCACTCAATCCATTGCTGTATCCACTAAGCCCGATCTTTCAGATTACCGATCTAAATTAAATGACTCTAGAAATTGGGGGTCAAAGGAAATGAACATGACGATCCCTGGGAACGTGGGCGCGTAAATTGCGATGATCTAAAAGGCTGCACTAACGTACGCGACCCGCTTGGCGTTTTCCCCCACAGAAAAAAAGGGGTCTCAGGGTCTGCAAAGGGTAAAGCATGAAGAATGATTGGGATTTCCTAATGAGTATTGATCCATTGGCATACTCTGTAAATAAATGGAAATGAATCGCGCATCGATATGATGATTTCGCTTTATAAGGAGCGACCAACAACCTTCCTCATCCAGAAAGATCAACTCGAACCAACGAAACAGTTCAACAGCTAATCCAAGTATAGTTTAGTGGCGTTAATTAATGGAGCACGAACCTCCTCATTCTCTCATTCGAACCCCTGGCCAAAGACCGGTTCCTGACGGGTTCCTGATCCAAACTTGCTCTAGTTCCTAATGGGTTGTGCTTGGCAACCTATCAAAGTTGGGTTTTGTGTTTTTTTACCCCGTAATCAGTCCCGTCCCTGCAGGTTCAGTCCTGAACTTGGGGCCTTTTAGTCCCTTAATGAGCGTATCGCCCCGAGTCTCATCCTGCATCTCTCTTTCTGGGTTCGACCCTGCCATTCTTTTTCCAGTCTTTCGTTAATCCATTCTTTAAGTATACGCATTATTTTCAACTCTAGTCATTCTTTATCAAAATGCGTTTCTACACTGTCGCTCTTTTGACTGGCGCCACTGCTGCCACTGCTGGTAGCACTGCCAACCTTTTCCTCCCTGGCTTCCAGGGTTATGATATGCAAGCCGGTGTTTTGGGTCAGGTAAGCAAATTCCCTGATATTGATATTGCCATTGTGCTGTGTTGTGTTGTGTTGTGTTGTGTTGTGTGCTTTGCGATCGCGATATATGGTTTTTTAGGGCAACAACACAGCACAACACAAAATCAGCATCAACATCAGCATCAACATCAGCCTCACCATGCGCCCCAACACAATCTAAACCCTTCCTTAGGACGGCGATGCGACCACCTACCTGATCACCTGCCCCACCAGCGTGGCCTCCTCCGCCTGTGGTATCCCCGGCAAAGGCATGACCGCAATCTCGGCTCCCAGCTCCGCCCAACTGATCAACACCAACGGCGCAAAGTAAGCAATAAACTCAACCCAAACACCCAAACCAATGCTAACCCTCTCAGCACCGCCTCCCTCTCCTGCAATGTCGCCGGAACCACCTACGCCTCCTGCTTCGCGCAAGAAGGAACCGTAACCGTGCAACAAACCCTCGCCGCCAGCAACATCAACTGGATGGCCGTGACTGTCACCGGTCCCTGCTCAACCAGCACCCCCACTCCAACTGCTACTCCAACTCCAACCTCAACCCCGACCTCGACCTCGACCTCGACCTCGACCCACTCTTCAACTTCAACCGTCACTCCATCCTCAATTTCAACCTCCTCCCCTGTCTCAACCCCCAAGAAGTCGCCTACCAAGTCCTCTTCTCGCATGATCAGCTCCACTCCCCTGATCACCGGTGCCCCTACCGCTACAGCTGCAACCCCTGTTCCCACTACCGCCGCCCCATCCACCCCCGTTACAGGTGGTGCAGCCTCTATCGCCCGTAACGGCTGGGTCCTTGGTGGTGCATTGGCACTTGCCTACGCACTCGTGTAAACGAGATATTCCCTTTTGATCTTGTTCTTGGTCTTGGTCTATTCCGATCTACTCCGACCCGATCTTCTTTTTTCTGGCTCTTTTCTAGATGTCTGATTCGGGTTTCTTGGGAAATCTGCATCCTTGTGAATAATTTTGGGGGTTGTAACGTTGCTTCTGTGGATGTTGTCATGTACCTGTGGACATACTTATATGTACATCTAATTCTTTTCTAATGATTGATATTGATACCTTTTTATATTTGATTTTGATTGGGCCGTTTGGATTCGTATTTTTGATTTGGCATTTTATACTTCGGATTTGGATCCGGGCTGGTCTTGAGCCTCCACTAAAATGAAACTTGCCCGTGCACCTATGGAGTGCTCCCCGAGACAATGTAGAGACCCACTTCATGGTTTCGGTTTGTCTAATGTTTGAAACGACATGTTCCGGATGTCTCGTTTGACGCTTGGAACAACATTACTGACTACGAGGATTACACCGTGTTCCAAATTCACCTAGTACAATGCGCACAAATTGATGCATCAAGACATCGAGCCCTGAGAAACGAAATCAAATTAACAAACAAGATATAAATAACGAGCCCCACGCTAAACCAACACGAGCCACCGCATAAAGAACTAAAACGGCCAAAAATACTTCAAAGCCAAGTAGTCATCGAATCATCCCGCTTCCAGAAGTAGATAAAATATTCCAGCCTAAGGACTGATTCCTACGTATCATTCCAAGATTCACCCAATGTTTCTCAAAAGCACGCTAACTACCACCCTTGCTTTCTTCCAAGAACCGGGGCTGCAGTGTCACCATAAGCTTAGGTTTATCCCACAAAAAGTAAACCTTCTGATCTGTCCAATTGGCACTTTCCAGACATAGTGCGGCATCAAAGTGGTACAGAAGTTTGCAGAGGATAAGACGGATCTCGCAGTATGCCAAACTGGATGAATGATCAGCAAGGGCTCAACAAACGAACAAGATTTGTTGTCCTTACTTTTTCCCAAGGCAATTCCTTGGTCCAAGACTGAAGGGCTGGAGAACATCTCTTTTATCTTGGTCAAACCGCGCATTCTGACCAAGCCAACGCTCTGGAAGGAAATCGTGAGGGAATGCAAAATTCGATGCGGAATGATAGGATGCGTAGTGGTGGCATGCTACTGTAGTCTTTGGTGGGTTAGTATGTGTTTTGTAGGTGGTGGGTGAAACGTACCCCTTCGGGAATATAATGGTCGTCGATCGTAGACCCTCCTGCTGGAACAACGCGGGCAAGACTGGTGACAAATGGCGGATATATTCGAAGAGATTCCTCGATAACGGCGGCGAGGTAGGCAAGACTTGCCGCACCGCTGAAGGTGATGTCGGTGTCTTTGGCAAAGGCAGATCGGATCTCGGTGACTAGTTGGCGCATAGCGAGTGGGTGGGTGCATAGGTAGAACATGCAACCGGACAAAAGAGTCGCGGATGTCTCGCTACCTGCGACGATGAGACTTGATATCGTCAGCAGGGCTCTGGTATAGTAATGAGATAGACATACATAAAGGCATTTGAGTGAATCTCAGCCCTACTCATAATCTTTTCGCCATCCACATACTGCCCTTTGGTCTCACTGAGCCCATTCTGCAAAATAGCCGACATGAAATCCGGCCGGGAGATATTTGCATCCAACCGACAGTCAACCTTCCTCGCACTGAGATCAAAATGTTCTTTCGCTTTGCGCTTCATTTCGTTAGGAATCAGGGCAGCAAGCATTACCTTCAAGATAGGGAACTGCTGCGCCACACCAGTAATAGACAAAGCTTTGATGGAGCTAAAAATCAACTGGATCCACGGATGCAGCCGACTATCTTTGAGACAGTCGAATGATTCACCAAACATCAGATCACCCGTGATATCAAAGGTAGTAAAGTTCATCCAGTTCTTGATATCCACCTTGGAATTAGGGCTTTTGCCCACCTCTTCCCGCAACTTGCTAATCAATGTATCCACATACCCAGTAATCAAACCCCCTTGATCTCGGAGAGCGCGTTCAGAAAAAGCATGAGCCAGTAGTCGCCGTTGTCGCGCATGTACGCCATGATCAATCGCACAAACGAGATGATCGACCCCATTCGCCGGCGGGATATAGTGGCTTCGATCCTTGGGAAAACATCCGCCAGGCCGAGCGCCATATATATCTCGAAAAGCCTGCGGAGTATTGAAAGCCAACTCGGTAGGACTGATGCGTACAACGGGACCATAACGATCATGTAGATCGGTGATCTCCAGATGATTGTGGCCCCGCAAGACAGAGATCTGCAGTGGAATGCGAGAAATGGCCCAGGACCGTGGACCTGGGAAGTGACGCAGTGGTGAGAAGTAGAGCTCATAGAGGACTGACTTGGCGAGCCAGAAAATGACCTAGACTCCGGACAAGGATTAGTGTCATGTCAGCTAAAACCGAGCCCGAGGGAATGGGAATGGGTAGCAGGAGGTTAGTATAGAATGAAATCAGGATAGGATTGGCGGAGGATTCTGTAGGATCCTGCAGATGCTGAGGGCGTACGGAGACATGCAACTTACCAGACATGATGCTGACAGGATCCAGAATAGGGTGCTGGATGCCCAGGTCAAGAGCATCGTGGACGATTATAAGGTAGACAGATTCTTGTAGATTCCCAAGACCATATTATTTACTCTCGGGTGACATCCACTCAGAGAGATGGAGTTGGGACTTCCCTGTAAACCGATTTTCAAGTATGAAGCCGAAGTTGCACCAGAGTCAGAAAGACGGAGCAGGTCTAGGAAAGAGGGCAGCGGGCGTTTCCCAAATAAAGGATCCCGATGGCGCTAGAGTGTGATACGTTGGCATGTTTGCTCTTGCCTAAGCTTCGTTGCCCCCTCTCTAGTCCGTACGGAGTCCTCAGGCTTATCATGAAAACCTTGGAATGGAAGTAGCGTGGAGATATTTAGAAAAGAAAAAAAAACAATAAAGAAGCAGAAAAGAATAGATATTCCTAAACTGACCATAATGAATCTACATCTCCGAATTGCCCTCTGTTAGTCCGATTCTCAACCCAACTGACCGGCATGATAACCGTGTTCCGGCTTCCGACCGTATACGATGTGCAGATTGCAATAAGTGTGGACATCGGGGTTGTTCAGATCTCTACGCACTCCCGCATAAAACACTTGGGTTTGTAGATTCGACCATCCCAAAACACGGGTAAACAGTGCCAAAGAGTAGGATTCCACTGCCATCAACAGGGAACAGAGGTTGTATCGTCCAATCTGTTTTTGTATGGGATCAGTGGGCCACATGCTAGAGGGAACCTAAAATATCCATTAGTCATAATGCAATCAGATATAGATGTTTTTATCGAACGGTATATGCCAGGGACCGAAAACAAATAAAGAACCGAGGGGGCCTGGATGCGCATTAGTCGTACCTTGTACACTTCATCCCTGACATCTTGAAAACCCGCCTCCACCAGCCGCTGCCGATGCCCCTCGGCGATATTCATAGGCCGGTGAAACGCCTCACTGGCTGCATGAAGGTGACCGAGGAACTCGTTTAACGTCGGTGCTAGACGCATCGAGTCGTCATCCGACCTCAGCGTAACCTCAAACTCCTGTAATTCGACCCAACCACCTGGTCGCAAATGTGCGTAGGCCTGTCGCAATAGCCGGGGCCAGTCGGCGATGGCCCCGCCGAGGTCCCGGGCGTGAATAAAGTCAAAAGACCGATTGGTACTGAATAACCACGGCGACTCGGCGTCGTCAACGAGGAATCGAAGATTGGGCGGGACCCAGGATGGCTGGATCGGGCTGAGGTCTGTACCCACAACCTCGGCGCCGGGGTAGCTGTCGGCAAAATCGATGGCCCAGATACCTGTGCCGGTTCCTATATCGAGGGCTCGTTGGAGGTTGTCCTTTATTGGAGCTCGGAAGAGAGCCCCGTTTAGAACGAGGTTGCGAACGTGGTGGAGGAGGTCTTGGCGGTCTTGTTCCTGTTCGTCGTTTGGTAGGACGTAGTGGCCTTCACGGTAGGAGTGGTATCGTCGGCCATTCTCGTATGAGTAGTCTTTTACATCTGAGAGTAGGGAAGCCGTGTGGCTAGATGTATCAGAGTAATAGTCCTCATCGAAGACGGAGCTTGCGTCATATGTGGACCCATCAGAGGCGTTCCCGGGGTCTACATCTTCCTCTAGTTGAGGCTGAGAAGCCGGGGAAACTAGTGATGACCCAAAGTACGTTTTTTCTTGATTATGTGCGCTTTGTAGAACATGCCCGTCTGGAGATGGGGGTGATAGAATGGAGCTGGTCACGATGTTCGAGATAGAAATTTGAGGAGAAAAGTCTTGTTCCGTGGTCACTGGTAGCACATTGGTCTCATCTCCAGCAATGTCTGACATCCAAGTTGGAGGGGTCAAGGCTGAATTTGATTGAGAGATCAAAGAATGAAGACCATCGTCATCTTGAATGACTTCTTCAGCTACTGATAAAAGCTGAGGTGATAGCTCTGGATGGCCCGGTGCATTCTCGCTGATCGTCTGAGGATCAAGCCCGGGGCCAGATGGGATTATCATGGTAGGTGCTTCTTCATGATACGTGTCGGTCCGGGATGTCGAAACTGGATCAAAAGACGGCTGTAACGCCAAACTCTCCCCATTGGCATCTTCTGCTACCTGATGCGGCTGAAGAAGTAGCGGTGACGGGGGTGAGATGAATTGCTCAGACCCATGAGTAGACTTAGACTGATGCTCTGGGTCTAGAGACTGCTCCCGAGAGTTTCTCCCAGTAGAAGAAGCACTTAAAGGAGACTCAGGAATCGGAGGATAGGGCAGAGCCATATCAAGATCTATGTCAGAAGAATCAGAAAATTCGATTTGATCTTCCATAGGATCGAGAAGCACCGAGAAATTGAGCGCGCGAGTGCCATCACGGGCAGCAAATGAAGACATCCTGTCTCACAGTAATGTTCTTCTTGTTAAACAATCAGATAGCGAACGAGCCTGATGTTGTGCAACGCGAGGGAAGTTCTGTCCACTCAGCGGGTTTCTCCAGGAGGGTAGGACTGAGGTAGCCAGTTTGCCTGCGCAGGTAGTTATTAAGGGCGGATCGGGGGAATCGGGGATGTAGGACAGGGCAAAAGCCCCGACCTTGTATCCCATCGCGTTGGTAGCGATCAGCCATTTAGGCTGTGCGCGTACCGAGAGACTGGTTGATCCGAGGAAAGTGAAATCATGATGACCAGGGGTTTGTCAACTTGGCTCAATCCGTCCTGATCCAAAAGTAGTTTCGTCGGAATCAAGCCGTACTGATC
Organism: Penicillium lividum; assembly: GCA_028828245.1. Lineage (NCBI taxonomy): Eukaryota > Fungi > Ascomycota > Eurotiomycetes > Eurotiales > Aspergillaceae > Penicillium > Penicillium lividum. The sequence goes on from JAQJAG010000003.1 coordinate 1,609,192, forward strand.
AAATCGTTTAATCAATGATGTAGGCGTCACTATGAATAGATAAAGAGCATTTTCAAAAGAAATGTGCTCGCAGATATGTGCAAGTTGGAAAGTTTGGCGATGTTTGGATTTCTTTGTTCGCCGAGATTACTTACTCGACTGCTCGCCCACTCCGTTGGGTTGGCCCCAAACGAAATTTTTCTAAGCGCACCACCTAAGCCAATACGATGAAAAGGAATAATCACAGCCATTGCATTTTGATTGACCGAGAGGTCTTCTGACGACCATGACCTAGTAGATACAAATCTCGGTGTGGGTATTATCTCGTTTCTCATTTACGTGGCCCATGAATGCGTCTTCCACGAAGGTTTTGTAACCAATTGCATTCAACCAGAGCCCGGGGGCCCAAATCGGGGATCCTTAGATTCCGCTTTCCAGCCCTTTTCACTGGTGACGGGCCCTGGAACTTGTAGTCCAGCGTCAGTCACAGCTGCCGCCATCATGCGCCAATGAAGTTCTTGGGTGAATTTAGTCACGTTCTCCAGAACCTCAGTTTGCATCTCGGATCGAATATCATGCTGGTTTTTGACCAGCAGTTTATGCTCGAGATCGATACGGACGTCGAGGACTCCATCCATGATGAGCTGAATAAGCTCCTGCAAAAAAGGAGACTCGAGTCCGATCTGTTGGCCCGATTCGTTCGGAGCGAAAATGGCAACCATGGAGTCGAGGGTAGCCTTGCTGAAGGGGACAAGGTATTGCTGCATAGACTTCACGCGGATCTTAGTGTAGAGTGCAGAGACGTGGGGCTGGAGGTAAACGTCAAGAAGGTAGTCGTTGCGATAGGTCTCCAGAATATCAAAGCATGAGCGGAACTTGGAGTTGCAGAAGAAGCCTATAGCACGTCGAATGTGGGGTTCAAGTTCAAGGAAAGGACGGAAAGAAATGTTGTCCAGCACGAGATGCTGTAATTCTGACCGATCCATGGAGGCCAGAGCACAGAGACCGCCATAAACGGCGACATCGTTGGGGCTGATTACATCTTTGTATGATTCACCCAGGGTGGCAGGCACAGCGAGAAAACAGTTTGCAGCCTCAATATAGGATCCTTGGTTCAGGTGAGCCAAACCAAGTGCGACCGACATCTTTGGCTGGTTCTGGGCCAGGTCCTCGGGCTTGGATACAGCGTTGCGCAGCCGGTGCACGTAAGACTTGACGCTTAACCAATCGCCACGTTCAATGGAAACATTGATCAACTTGTAGAGCATGGAAGCAACATGGTTTGGCGTTGTACAGAAGTCACGCATGCGAGTGTATGCTTTGGATGCTGCGACCAAGTCACCCGTCTCGTAGTAGTGGTTACCTAAATCCTCGTTACCCATCTACTGCAATTAGTGAATGCATACCCCTAGGGACAGCCTGCACATACCCGAATGCTCTCCTTAATCAAGTTGTTTTTATATCCACGAAGTTCATGTTCCAAACGATCCGTCTGAGCCATGACGTTTCGTTGAACATCTTGGACCCACACGGAGTTCAGAGAAGCACTCTCATCATTTGGAGCGACCTCGGCTAAGGCGCGAACTGCTCTTTCGTATAGTTCGACATCCTTCCCACATAGAGCCTCAGCCTCAGCTTGTTTTAGTGCCTCGACGGCGAGCACGGTGCAAGTAGTACCGATGAGATAAAGACGGTTAAAGCGGGTTCGCCCTATTCAAAAGTTAGACATCAAATTAACATGTTGATATGTAGACTTACCAGCGTAATTGTCAATGTATGATTCGAGATCGAATTTGGGAGCCTCTGTTAGAATCCACTATCAGCATATTCAAAGCTCTTATCGGCAGCTTGTGGTTTACCCCGCCGGAGGCTCCACGCACCAGTAACTTTGATCTGAGACGCGATCAGCTCCCCATCTGTACCAGCCAGGGCTGAATTTGTGTCATATCCAACTGAGGGGGCTGGGGCAAAGGCATCGGGAAGGGTGTCCATCTCGTTGCGGTGTCACGGAGACACCCACTAGCCGATCTGTAACGGGTCAAAGGCCGACTAAGTAGGGAGGATTGAAATGTGGAACCAGAGTAGAATCTGACAGGACTCCAGTAGAAAGCTGAAGAAATAAAGAAAGGAACAAGGTTGTTGTAGTGTTGACAAGAGGAACTGATCGCGCCCAGGTGGTGAGCTGTTGACCAGTATAAAGCTAGCAGTATACGACCGCCTAATATACCGCCTATGGGGCTCATTCCATCAAGCATAAGTGTACTCTGTAACCTACATCTACCTAATTACCTGATTTTTAGTATTGTTAGTATATATAAGATGTACAGTGACTTTCCTTGCTCTAATGAGATGGAAATCGACCAGTCATATATGGCGGTCGGATTCCTTATGGAATAGACATGCATGTAGTAGATACCTCCTATCTGGGTAGATCTAAGAGTACATATGAGGCTAAGAACTTATAAAGCTATCGAAATTGGATGAATTGCGGAGGACCATTATGGATTTTAGGTGTAATTTAAAAAGACGCATTAAATCAAATTAAGAAGCTTGTCAGGTGGTCTGAACCTCGGGAGTGGAGTCGAGCCTCGGGACCGTGAGTAATCACTAAATCATCGGAGTTGCCTCTACCAGCGTACTTAAGATCCTCCAAAACACAGAATCTAGAACATTAAAAGTTTGAATTTACTTATTAGAAAGCTCAGCCTCGGGAAAGAGCTCTGGAAACCCCCGCATATTAAGCCCCCGCATATAAACCTCACATCCCCCTGCCATTCTCCAAATCCACAATCAGTCACCATCAAGAACAAAATGACTACTCAAAACCCCGTTGCGCTCGTTATGGGCGCATCCCGTGGAATAGGCCGCCAGGTAGCCATTGACCTATCCAAAAATGGCTATGCAGGTGCGACCATACTCAACAATAGGCCGAAAAAAACTAACACTGAACAGTAATGCTGGCGGCCAAAACAACATCGGACGCCACCAAGACTACACCATTTCCACCAGATCCCAACTCTTCGCAGTCTACCATCAATACGGTAGAGCGAGAGATCCTGGAAGCAGGAGGGCGCGCTGCAGCCATCGCAGTGGATGTTCGGGACGCGTCGCAAATCCAACATGCGGTGGATGAGACCGTCCGGATCTTTGGGAAGTTGGATGTCTTGGTGTATAACTCTGGAGCTATCTGGTGGTCTTCCGTCGAGAACACACCGCTCAAGCGATTCCGGCTGATGCAGCAGATTAACCAAGAAGGCTTGTATGCCACTGTGCACGCTACTTTGCCACATTTCGAGAAGAATGGCTGGAAAGGTCGGATTGTGGTGGTTTCGCCTCCGATCTATTCTAGGTTCTTCCGTGGGAAAACAGCTTATGCTATGGGTATGTCATCCACTTGTATGGAGTGCATTTGATTAACAGTATACAGGCAAAGTTGGAATGAGTGTTTTGGTCAAAGGCCTGGCTATGGACTTTGTACGACAAGGTCGGACAGAGATGGCTATCACGAGTATCTGGCCAGCATCGGTATGTTGACGTTCTCCACGATATTGACCTGACTAACTAGCAATGCAGTCCATTGAATCAGCCGCCACTGAACATAATAAAGCCTCGGATAAATCGCACAAGAAAGATCTGAGAAAACCGGTAAGTCAACCCAACTTTAAGTAGCAGCTCGTCTTACCAGATACAGGCTATTTTCTCCGATGCTATTTTGGAGATGCTCCGGGCTCCAGTTACCACCGTGAACGGGGTCTTGGATACCGACGAGGATTTCCTTCGCAAGTGCGGAGTGAGTGACTTTTCGAAATACTCTGTTATACCTGGCTCTACACCACGTCGAATCATGCCAGCCAAGTTCCCAGTCTTGGAGGTTGCAGAACAGGACGACGAAGGGCAGAGGATGGACAGCACGAAACTACGATCAAAGATATAAGAGGTTCATTGAAAGTCCATAAACACAGTCGATAGCTGTGAGATTAATGCAAATTGGCTCCAAGAAACCCATTATCAAAAACGCTCGATGCAAATGTAGAGATTAAATTAAACCAGTGAGAGAGACCAAGCGATCAAGCCCCCAAGCCCATAACCAATGGACCAGCTGTCAGCCTCGCTCACGATCTTAAAGCAGAGCAGAAAAGCCCACAACGAATCCACCAACAAGACCACAGAGCCCATACACATACCCCCTATCCCCAGCTAACATCCTCGACGCCATCCCCGTCGCAGTAGTTGTCCCAAGCACGACCGACGACGTGGTAGTAACTGCAACTTTCGCCGAAGGAGTAGCAGTAACATTAGTAACATTGACGCGCACGGGATGTTGAGCACCACAAGGATGATCCGAGCGACAAGCACCCTGGCAAGTAGGATCGGCGCACTTGGTAACACACTGGTTATTGGCTTCAGTGCAGATAAAGTATGGCATTGTCAGGGAATACTCCGAGGAGTTCGGGGAGATGCCGTTGCTGCATACGCATTGGTATTCGAGGGTTTTCTGGAAATTGTTAGAATTCATTCAGGATTGAAGTGGGTTTGGTGGTAGACTCACGGGGGAACAGTCGTTTGTCAGCGCGCCGGTGGTGTTGGCCATTTGGAGGCAGAGGAGTGGACAGGATTGTGTTTGGGAGTTGCACCATCCCTCTGTAGTATGTTAGTAGTTGTCAACATCCTAGTTTGGTTTGTCAGGTGTTACGCACCACGCTGTTCTAGGGGTACTGAGCTTGGTTCGATAGTGGGCGTGTACTGAGCGCTGACTATGGTGGTTGAGGCCAGGACTGCCATAATAATTGACAACATTGTGGCGAGATAAGGATAGATGGCTTAGGGAAGTTTGGTGATGAATGAAGATGAAATTAGGTAGGTTTTTGCAGCGACTTTGGTAAATTCTTGATCAACTGCAATCAGTTCCCGAAGTAAAAATAGCCTGTGAACGGAATGAAGGGGGGAGGTTTTGACACCACGGAGTCTAGAACTCACCAATAAATCGTGAAAGTATCCAAAATTTATCTTATTCAGAGTAGAGAATGGAAGAGGTGAGTGGGCAAAATAATGTAATAAAATAAGTAAGTTACTTGGAAAGAAGAGAGTAACAGCAGATATAAAGGACGAGAGGGGCAATCGGGAATTGGATCAAGCGCCCTAGATAGACAGACACCGGTTTCGTATCTAGGAATCTAGGAATCTAGGTAACTTATCTACAAGGGTATAGGCTGTACGAGTTTGCCCCTCGGCTGTAGGGGATCATGACTAGGCACAAGATCTGCCTGTAAAGCCTAGATTGAAAGATTGAAAGTATCCACCCGAAACACTTTCATTGCTATTGGTCGATCAAGGAGTATGAGACCAGATTAAAGGACACGTCAATCCGGGGATATAGGTTTGTAGCTCCCCTCAAACGGAAGGGTGATTTCCCTCTAGATGGCAGTCCTTGGCCCATACACCTCATATTGAACCGATATGACCACTTGTGATTCTCATTTGGACCAACTCTCACTACGATTGCGAAAAGAGTGTATATGGAGTATGTCTCAGTCGCGTCACCCAAATGATCGCCCAACGCTTACCCGGTAAGGATTAGCGTGATGTTAATTTCTGACATCAAAGTCCTTGGGTTTTATCTGTAAAATAAGATAAATCTAGATTTATAGCATATAGACTTTGAAGATATAAAAATGTCATATAACTCCTCTACCAACAATATAATAGTTACCAATAACATCGTTCTGCGTTCCCCGAACCCAGCAATGGGGGCTTACATAACATCCCCGCAAACCTCACCTGGAACCTCCTCGATAGACTTTCATCCACCAAAACAACTCCTGCCCGCTTGGACTCGGTCCGTTCCAAGGTCAGTCTCGTACCACCCTAGTCTATCCGCGATACCTCTAGACGATGATATCGCTTGTTCCCTACCTCCAACCCAACCCACCCCAACTCAATCCACCCGAACAGTCTCCCGTTCACCTCGGTCATCTCCCCGCATTGAGGGTCCGACCACTTGCATCTCCCCACGCGAACGCCCATGAACCCAAAAAATAAACAAGACGCTAACGCCAATGCAGCATACCCGAAACAAACGATTAATATCTAATGGATGGAGTCAGCTCCTGAGGAGGCTGGTCTAGCTCCGGCGCAACTCCCTTCTCCTTTTTCCCCTTCCCGTTCCCCATCCCCTTCTCCGCACGATATCCAGCATAGCGCCCAGCCCATCGAGGATAGAGACAACGATAGCTCTGACCATCAAAATGATGCAAATGAGCATGAGCATGAGCATGAGCATGGGTCGGATCACGGCACCGAATCCCCACAACGCCCCCTATCCGGTGTAATCCCTCCATACTGGCAACGGCACGAACGAAATGCATCCCGCGCATCACAAACCTCACTCGCTCGGTCGACGATGATTACGTTGGAGGATCACACTGCGGATCCGGAATGCGAAACGAGTAGGGGGTTGTGGGCGCAAAGCGTCTCGATCGAGGACCATGTTGTTGTTCAGGGAAAGACGGGGGTCGGTGCTTATGTAGTATGGAACTGTAGGGTTCAGACATTGGATGTGAGTTGGATTGCCGTGACTGTCTGGTACTGTTTATTGATATTTGATTTGCTAGGGTGGTCCGATGGTTGTTCGTATGAGGTATGTTCGAGTTTGGAGTTTCTTTGGATTGTGTTGACAGTCGTAGGTATTCTGAGTTTGATGATCTGCGACAACGGCTTGTTTCTTCTTTCCCGCATGCCAAGAGTGCTCTTCCTGGTCTTCCACCGAAGAGTGTATTTTGTATGTCTATTATTTTTTCTCACGGGGAAGACTGCTAATTATGGTAGATAAATTCCGGCCTAATTTTTTGGAGCAGCGACGAGTTGGACTGGAATATTTTCTCAAGTAAGTGGTGGAAGTTCGTTCTTTTGATCCTAGCTAATGGTCTACAGCTGCGTGCTTCTGAATCCTGAGTTCTCAAGCTCACCCGTCGTCAAAGACTTCCTCTTTGGCCGACTTTCTTGATCTTCTCAACATACTGCGGGTTTTGATCTGTGTAGCATATTATGATTTAGAGCGTACTGTCTTTACTGTCTTTACGTTGGAGTTTGGAGCCAGAACTCATTGTATAGGAACATTGCGGATTGAATACAGAATTCCCAACCATCGTTCTTCCATGACTAGATTGAGCATGTGTGAAGGTCAGTATAACAGAACAGCAAGACGTGGCTATTGGCCTTGAAGAAACACGAGACACAACGTCAGCTTGAAAATCATTAGTTGAAGTGATAAAAAGCGATTCGAAAGAAATGCAAAGAATGAAGGTGAGGTCTGAATCCTTGACCGAGTTTCAAAGTAACGAAAGCAACGCCCGTACTATTATACAGCGTCCCAACGGTCAATATGATATTGCAACAAGGGAACTACAACACTGAATCTGGCGGAAGAACTCATGAGATGCCTTGGTAGACATGGGGTTAGATAAAGAAACAGGATCACCCATTCACAGATACGGGCTTTTGATCGACACCATCAGCTGAAACCTGTGGGGATGAGGGTCTTGAATTCAATTTGTGGTCGGTCAGCATGGTACGCAGATCAGTCCACAGCATTTTGCGCAGGCTGATATTAGCCATGTGCATCATAGCCAGCAAATGTCTCGGCCCTGGCACACCATCCGGGAAAACAAGATACAATCCCGAGTCTTGCGTTGGATCCGGTCGGAACTTGTCATGGTATGCCTTCTTTCCATGGATTGGAAGACGGGTGAAGGTATGACCATAAAGATCGCGTGTGAGACTAGCCAGTGGGCTTCGCATGCCGCGTACATCTTCAGGTAGGAGCGTGCGGGCAGGTTCAAAGCCAAATCCCAGATATGATACATCAGCACGGTTGAGCAGAGCCATTGCGGCGACGATAAGCAAGTCGCTGATTCCTTTCGGACTTCCAGGAGCAGCAATGCACGGGTCGACGTGGTAGCCGCCGCAGCCTAGCCGCCGCAAGGCAGCAAACCCATTTATTTGACCGTCCGACCCACGGGTATATACGAATGTCATCAGAGCTGGCAGCGCGAAGGGGTCGTATACTGTGATGAACGCCTGGGGGCCGGTAGAATGATTGCGCTCTGCACGCCAAGCATCATAGATCGCAACCAGATCTGATTGGAGCTGGGCATCTGTTCCGTGCACACCTGGCACATACACACCCAAGGTGACGCCACCTTTGTCGCGATGTAGAAGCTGTCGGTTCTGTACAGCGATACGTTTCCCGCTTCGTTCGAGAAGGACATCGTTCGTTTGGGGATTCAGGACCCGCTCAGTACCGAAGCGAATGGTTGTCCACTTTCCCGGTTGTGCTTGAACATAATCTCGAACGAAAGATTCGCTCGCTCCCATGAAAGCTATCCCCCAATGATGGCGTTCTCGATATTTTGCGAACTCGTCCAACAGTTCCGCGATAGGGACTGGATCTGGATCGCAAAGAGGGTCTCCTCCTACAATCACCACGCGGTTTTGAACCTTGAATGACAACGCTGCTGTCCTCGCCTTGTTCACAAAGAACCGGTAACTGTGATCCAGCATGCCCATGTGTGCCACCCGACCGTACTGGGCCGTCAGACGCTGGATGGCGGTAATAGTGGAGAAGTCGTCCAAGCAGAACACATCTCCTTGTTGGCTGTTTTTGGTGTGAAGTGATTCGCTGTTTGATTCAGAATGTCCGATCACGGTAGAGGGTGGGGAAGATGGAATACTCGAGACATGAGCACACGTATCGCGATCATCTAAACTTGTTGCAGCTGTACTTTGGACGTGGCTTTCGACTTGGGTCAAGGTGCGGCTGCTGCTGACCGAGCTGGCATCGGAGATAGGTGCTGTGTTGAGAGACGTCCGTAAATGATCAACAACAGACACATTGGACACCTCCAACCGATCATTCAAGCTGGGAATGTAGAGCTGGTCGACGAGGGCATCACTCAGCTCATCAAGAAGGATGGCTTTCTTCGATTTCTTGCCGCTATCGAAACTCTTGGCCTTTCGAACGCGTCCAATCCGTTTCTTCTTCTCGGGGGGTGACGATGTGTGGGCGGATGGTACACAATCAGGCGTGGTGATAACGAGGGATGGTACAGCCATGTCCGGGAATGGAGAGACTGGGAGCATCTTAGCAATGGACTAGCGATGTAAAATGCAAGAAAAGAGAGGGACAGATGGAGGGGAAAGATTAGAATTGAATGCCGACACCCAAGGAATAAATGGTGAATGACAGAAGAAAAGGCAAGCACAGCCCTGGAGATTTACACGACATGACACTTCTAATTCTACGTTTTTGTGTCCTACGGTACTATGGACCCCACGGCCGAGTCCCTTGTATGGTATTTTGTATTTTTAATTTTGTATTTTTGATTTCTCTAATAAGCGGGTGATACACGCCAAGCAGAATGCTGGTGCCTGAGATACTTGAAGTGAAAGTGACGGCATAAGTACGCCTAGATTGAGATTAACGTTTAGGTCAAGCATCAAGTGGGGCGCTTGGCGTGAATCAGGGTCTTTTCTTACATTCTAGAATCCTAATTCCTGGGTAGAATAAGATCTTATGACTGGTCATGTTTGATAAGACCAGAATCGGAGTTCCCGCTGAGCTTACACATTGTAGTTTGGTTGCTGCCTAGTGTGTCAGATATGCCGCATCTGACACGCCCCCACTGGATCTTTTTCCTATGTAACAGGCCTGTTATTAGTTGATTTCTAAAATTAAGCATATGTTAAAAGAAGCAGCCTGCTATGGGACCGAGGTTCCGGCCGATCATATGTATATTGTATATTATTGATTTATGTCTCCCTAGATGCCCCATTTAACCCTTGAGCCCTGTCATTTGTGGGGCCCCGGGCGTTACTGCAGCAGTTCTGCATCATACAATCAAGCTAATTTAGCTGCAGGGTGCCTAAAGTCATTTCTCTTAGTCATAAGGCTACCGATGATTACCGATGTTCCGAGAAGTCTGCAGATATTTCTTTCAAATTCGATATACACTGCTCTTTTGACCATCAATGTTCACCATCGATGTTTATTTCTATGATATAAACCCAGTCTTGAGTTAGAGAAGTGGCCAGCCCGTTGCCTGCACATGTATTTGGACTATTATTATGTGAGTTGACCCGACTTGCGGCTATTTGCTTCACAAAGCACCATCAGTATGATATGGCGGCTGGTTCGCTATGGTGTAGTGTGGAAAACAAGAAGGACGTAAGGACAAGTCTCGTTTTTATGGGAATGCTGAAGGAGGAGACAAGAGAGCAGGAGGAGATCCCTCAGGCTGCAGTATTCAAGCAACCGCAGGTATCCGGCCTGACGATGATTGGATAGATCCTCCCATGGTTGACCTGGGATATTTCTACGGGAGGGTTCCAGAGCTCCGTGAAGAACTCCTTTGTTGAAGTATAGTGGTCCAAAGTTGCAGAATCACCGCACCAATTGATGTGAACATGATTTAAATGTTGCTAATCTTAAAAGACACTAGTCTACTTGTCTACATCGGCTATTCTCCATCCTAGGAATTCAATTAGGAAATAATCGGCATTGGATGAAGCATGGGCATAAGAAGAACTTTGATTGGCCAATTGAGCTCGGGCAAAACCCGCGGTGGGGAACTAAATGCTTTTGATTGGCGAATGTTTGGAATTGGTATCCACAAACCGCCAGGCACAACAAGATCCCTTCTCCTCTTCCACGAGTCTCGCACATGGCTGATCGAACATTGCAGGAACGTGCGCCCCGGATACAGTAGGCGAGTTCACATTCTCCACCAATTTCCCGGTTCTTTCGGCGGGGCCTTGATAAATAAATATCAACCTATGACGGTCTATCTCTGAGGCATGTGAATACAATTGACATCTGTCATTTGCCTCAGAGATGACCGTGCTAACCACATCTTGATTGATGACCGACATAAGCGCGACTGGGCCATGCGGACTTTTTCCGGCACAGGCTATAAAATGAGATCGCTCCGTCGTTAGAAAATGCTTCTCCAGCCCAGTTCCTTCTCTACCTTGCAGGTCCAGTTCAATAATGAAGGCAAACACTGTGATTCCCCTCCTTGGCCTTTCGGGTGCCGCTCTTGGTGCTGCTGTTGCCCGGAGCACCCAGGAGCCTTGGGGATACAAGTCTGGCTCCAAAGAGTCCATCGCCAACTTGAAGGATAAGATTGAGAATGTTGTTTGGATCCTGCTGGAGAACCGCGGATTCGATAACATTCTCGGTGGTATCCACAAGGATGGTCTGGACAATGTGGTCAACAACGGTCCTTTCTGGAACCCCCAGCTGGTTAATGAGACCGACAGCAAGAAGTGGTACAGCCAGTACAAGGATTACGACTCGGTTGCCCATGACCCGGATCACTCTGTGACTGGTGTCAACTTCGAGATGTACGGCACTTTCACTCCCGACAACGAGGCCATTGCCAACGGTTCCTTGAAGCCCAGCCTCAAGGGCTTTGTCGAGCGTCAGATGGCCGTATACCCGGCCATCTCTGCTCAGCGCGCCACTGAGGAGGTCCTCGGATACTACTCCGAGGATGAGGTCCCCACTCTTGTGGACCTGGTTGATGAGTTTACCACCTTCAACTACTGGCACTCGTGTGTGCCCGGTGTAAGTTTAATTACAGATCTTTCCAGACTATATATACTGACCTTCCATAGCCTACCAACCCTAACCGTCTCTGCGCGCTCGCCGGTACCTCCGACGGTCACGGCGAAAACGACGAGAGCTTCGATGATTCCACTATTGAGATCAAGGGAATCTTCGAAGAGGCCACCAGCAAGGGTATCTCGTGGAAAAACTACGACGGCACCAATGGTGACTTCCTCCCCGACTCCATGTTCTTCAACTGGACCGCCAAGAACGCAGAGAGCAACGTTGTGCCCCTGGAGAACTTCTACCAGGACGCCTACCTGGGTCTGCTCCCCCAGCTATCCTACATCAACCCCTCGTGCTGTGGCCTGAACACCAACTCCATGCACCCCTCCGGCAACGTCTCCTTCGGCCAGGTCCTGGTCAAGCAGGTGTACGACGCCGTCCGCACTGGACCCCAGTGGGACAAGACCCTTATTCTCCTCACCTTTGACGAGACGGGTGGATTCTTCGACCACGTCGCTCCTCCCCTTGCCGTCCGCCCCGATGACAAGACCTACGTTGAGACTGCTGCCAACGGCAAGAACTACACCCTGAACTTCGACCGTCTCGGTGGCCGTATGCCTACCTGGTTGATCTCCCCCTACGCTCCTAAGGGCTACGTTGAGAACTACGGTACCAACCCCGTTACTGGCAAGTCTGAGTCTTACAGTGCTACCTCTGTTCTGAAGACCCTCGGTTACCTGTGGGACTTGGAGGACTTCACTCCTCGTGTCTCACACTCGCCTGCCTTTGACCACCTGATTGGACCCAAGGCTCGGGACTCTACTCCCGCCACCCTGACCAACCCTCACACCTTTGCCAATGCTGTTTAGAGGCTTGATTGAAGGTTAGAAGGGTGAACTGGTGAAGTGGTGAAAACAAGATAGATAATTGTGTATGATCCGGACGACGTACTTTATTTGATGAATTAATTGATTTCCAATGGAATAGAATAATGAATGATATTCGAAGTTCTGCAAATAATAATTGCTCTCCTTTGAAACTTTTTATGAACTGGAGACTTAGAGTTCAAAAGCTATGTTGCTGGCGGATAATATGAACTTGAATTCTTAAAATTCCTCCATTGATTACCCACTTATCCGCCCGCCCTTGCCCCGCGCAATGTTATCCCTTTCATATGGACCGACTGTTGAACTGAGTCTTTTCGTTCACCCGCATTCTCAGTCTCGTTCGATCGGTTCTGCTCTGTTGGATAGTTTGCTCGACATGGTAAGACGAAATACAGTGCATCATAAGGTTGAAGAGGCTCTTCTTGACGAATCTGGGAATTTTGAATTAAATGAGGGAGAGGCTATCGTGGTTCGGAATGTCATGGCGATTATGGCGGTTGATCCTGAAGGTAAAGATGGAGGAGGTGGTATTGTAAACGTGGATTTGTGGAAAAGGGGAGACTGGAGAAGGTTGGGTTTAAAAGGGGTCATTGGTAAGATTTTTCCAAGTTTCATTGATGCATCGAGGCTAATCGGTCACAGGATTGATACGATTTATTTGCAATTTTCTACTTTGACCTCAATTCGAGTAGACAGATACAGAAAGCACCGGGCTCATGAGAATCACGGCTTTTGTTGATCCTCAACAACCATCGCTGTATCATGTTCCTCTCGGGCACGCTGTACAGTCTGGGAATACTTCTTGCCCGCAATGATCCACCATATAAGCTCTATAATCAAGAACCCACCTACAACAACGCATGTATAATTCATATTCGCAACTAGATTGTTGTTAGCAACTGAATGATTTATCAGGAACCTGTCCAAGGTCGGCTTACCAGTTGCAGGCATTTCAAAAGGAAAAGAGAAGAAGACGATCGCAAAGACCAGCCACAGAACAGAGATGATATTCACCGTCATACCGGTGAATTGGCCCATTGCAAATGGCCCACGATGCATCGTTTTCCGGCGAAGCAATACGTTCGTAAGGATCGGAACGACGTAAGCAAGATTATTGATCGTTCTGTATGTTATCAGCTTATGCCCAAGCCACTTGTTTTGCCATTCATACACTGCGGAGCTCATCATGGAGTTGAATGCCGTACTGGAGCCCAAATAGATGCAGCCTAGCAAACCGATAATCACACCGACACACAGTTGGGCGTTGAACGGAGATCCGAGTTTAGGATGTACGCGTGCCCAGCTGCACGAAATTAGTAGGATGAAACCTTTTTCGACGGGAGACCTTACATGTGGGAGAGTGGGAGGCCATTATCGCGAGAGAATGCCCAAAAGACACGACCCGTGCCTATGGTTTGGTTAGAAGTTGAAATGTACTCCATCTGATCAATTCTTACTCAGCTGGGAACCGATCACACACGGTCCTAGGGCCACCCAAACCATGAACACGAGACCGAAGGCTCCACCCCTTGTTGAAGTTACTTGATGGAAGATCTCAGCTAGTGGTAGACCTGTCCTGGTGTCTGCCAATGTATCGTAGTTCTGAACGGAAAACATCAAGCTGAGCAAGTAGGACACTCCCGTGACGAACGCAATTGAGAGGGTAATTGCTACTGTACGTGAGCATATGTTGATTCCGAGAGGCTGGCAAAGCTTACCAAGACCAAGAGGCGCGTTTCTGCCAGGCTTTATTGATTGTTAATGCTGAAAACATAGAATGATTCAGTGACTCACATTTGGCATTTCTTCAGTAATATGCTGCAATATCATTAGCATCTAGACATAGCATTGTCTTGGTAACTTACCGAAATCCCATCCAGTCCACCCAATGCGTATAGCGGGTTTACCAAGCCCGTGATAAAGCACATCACATTATTATCCCAACCGGTCTTATTCATCCACGTCGCAAACACAAATGTGCTATCATTGTGTGCCGGCGCAGCTGCAGCTACTGTGACCATAGTAATGAACCATGCCAACTGTAAATACAGCACTACCACCAGCATGAGCAATGTCCAGATGTGTGATGTATGACAGATGATACTCACGAGAAAACTTATTGATAGCTGGGATAAAGCGATTCCCAAACATGACGATCGCCGAGGTAACGATATTGAGGATCTGATATGCAACAAATGTCATCCACGGCTTCACAACCAAATCATCATGGTACAGCGCAATTAAAGCCATAACCGTCGAGGCATAAATGAGGTTGGTCGATGCAGTGGTGAAAATCCCTAAACAGTGTCAGTTCTTCACATGCAGCTTGTTTCAATGCTAATAACTGACAGCCAAAAACCGTGCACCACCCTGTCGCAAAGCTTAACAGACTATTATATCTTTTCGGGGCGATAGCCGCAATCCAGTGATACATTCCGCCTTCTGTAGGATACGCGGACACGAATTCTGCTAGAGAGGCGCCAACAAATGTCTGAAGGATAAAAACTAGAATGAACCCATAGATAACTACAGTCATTAGCACGGAATTGTGGTGTGTAGATTGGATGGCTTACGGGCGCCAGGACCACCAGAGTTCAGGGCAGTGATCAAACCCAGCCCAAGACCTAGATTTGAAGCTATATGAGCGCTTGGCGCTAGTTCAAAGATGTAGGATGTACAAACCGGTCCATGAGATGGTACAGTTGGCCGCCAGACCAATTAAACTCCACACGGAGAAATGTCGCTTCAGCTCTTGTTTATGGCCTTTTCTTGTCAGCTGCAGTACTCCATGCGACGCTTTTTCAGTGTCACTTACCCATCTGAGCCAGACGAAGTTCATCTTTATCACGGACCTTGAGAGTCTCCACACTTTCGCGTGGTTTGGGGAGTGTGGATGTGATCTCCGGTGCGCCCATTTTGTGAGGGCTTTAAGGGTCAAGAGAATGCGAAGAAGAAAATTATCAATAGGACCCGGTCGCAAGACCTCAAGCTCGCATATCTTTGTTTTTTAATGCAGCTCTTATCATCGGTGATCTTTGGCATTTCGCCGGTTTCGCCGGACTGATAGCCGGTGAGGGGAAGCGGGGACTAATCATAGTGCGGGATGCATTCAAGGGAATCAGTTCTACCGGTGATCAAGTCTGTTCTCCGAATAGCTTTGGGGAGGTGGCGATAACTTGATATTGATAATTTCAATCATAATGCTCGCAAATCCTAGGATCTCTTCACTCAAGTCCACGTGTGTAGGTATGCTTGATGTGATGTTGGCTATCGGCCACAAAACACATTCTAGCATTTGTGCGATCAACAATTCCACATTACTGTCAACACAAGGCTTTGCCATTAACTATGCTGCTTGGCTTCACCAAGAATCTACATAACATTAGTATCATCTCCGAGATATATGTGAGGAACATACCAATTTCCGCATCTTCCACTGGTATGCATCACCAACAGCCCGAGGCAAATACATCATCCCTCTAGGCGCTGCCTTGAACCCATGATTCCTCTTCAAGTCTTCAAGTAAAATTGGCTGCAGAAGCTCATAAACACTAACAATCTTGTAGGCAAAATCAAACATATCCCAATCCTCGTGCCTTGTGTTGAATTCCACATTGCCAAACCCTTCCTCTTCAAGCGGTAGATCGCCTGGGTTTCGTGTCCTCGCCGGGAGAATTTCACAGATATGAGAGATGCTAGAATAGGGACTAGTTCGATAAAACCAGATCCTTTTCACCTCAGATGTGAGCTTGTATTTTCTGAATTCGTAGGTCTTCGTTCCGTTGATTATCTGGTCCATGTAGGGATCGTTAATTGCGGAGATGATGTCGCTATGGAGGGGGCATTCGCCTTGGGTGTTTGTTTCGCAGGACATTGGATTTTCGATGCGTACCTGATGAAAGCATTTGAGATCAGGAGATGAGCAATGTATGAGAGTCGGTTGCTCACCGCTTCATGCACGACACAACATTGAGTGTTCTGGGCCTATACCAGTTCTATATTTTGGTGACTATTATACAACTTGGGTATACATACTCCCTCTGGAACATGAAATAGTATGTACGGATTGTCGACGGATTTAAGAAGAGAGACAGAACATCACCAGCCAGAGAATTTAGACATGAAGACCACGGCCAAGGCTCATTCATACTTTCTTTCCGCACTTCAGGGTATTCCACCAGATAAAGAAACATCAAGTTATCGATCTCGAATATCAGATACAGAGCACCATTTGAATTTTCAGACTAAAACATAAGCCAGTTCAATATCACCAGGGCGTTAATTTTTTGGGATTGCCGAGCCATCATGTGAGTACAGTGGCCTGTCAGGATTTCCATCGCATAATAAGCCCACGAGGTCCTAAGGCCCGGGCTTCCCCATTATTATCCCATTATTACCTGCAGGATCGTCCCGGAGGCAGCAAATGCACATAAGGTCTATGTGGTTGGTTTTGTCGACAGCAGGCGCTCTCGCTCAAGAGAAGGTGGAACCAGATGTGGTATAATAGCAACTAGTGGTATGCAGTGTTTATGCAGTATGCTGGGTATAAAAGTGAATTACGAAATTTATGTTATTGATGTCCCAAGGTTTCCAAGGTTGTCGTCATACAATATCAATTAGGAAACATGAATAATATAATATATCATTAAACGCATTAATCATATCCAGGATAATAATAGAGTCCTTTCAATCATGGGAATACATAGTCATCATCCTACAAAGAATTCAAAATCCCCTCGACCAACGGCAACAAGCTCGAGACGTCATCAATAATCGTAGCAGTCTCATTGACGAACTTGGAGGTGAGCAGATCACCAGCGTTGGTCAGAAGGGTGTGCAATTCCTTGATGGTAGCAGGTTGCAATAGAGATTCGAGCTCGGGCATAGACGACTCGAGACTGCTGACCAGGCCAGTGAGGGACTTGACGGTCGAGGGCGTGAGAAGATCGCCTGCCTCCTCGATAAGCGACTTGGTATCGGTGACGAAGGCGGTGTCGAGGAGGGTGGTTCCGTTGCCCAGGAGGTAGGTTAGGTTCTTGAGGGTCGTAGCGTTGAGGAAGTCCGCAGTGATGTTGGGCACCACTGGGACGAGGTGGTTGAGCAGGTCGCTGAGACCGCCGACCACGTAGGGGGTGAGGAGATCGTGGGCGCCTGAGATCAGTGACTCGGTCTCGTTGACGAAGGTTGGCGACAGGAGATCGTTGGCATTTGTCAAGAGAGAGGAGATCATCTCGATAGTGTCCTTTGTCAGAAGCTTCTCGACTTCGGGGAGGAGCGGGGTCACCTCGCTGAGAATGCTCTTGAGACCAGAGACCAGCGATGGGGTGAGAAGGTCGTCTGCGTTGCTGACCAGGCTCTGGGTCTGGTTGACGAAGGAACTGGTGAGCAGGGCACCGCCGTTGGTGAGCAGAGTCTCCAGCTCGGTAATAGTCTCCTTGGTGAGGAAGCCCTTGAGCTCGGGAAGCAGGGGAACGACGTAGTTGAGG
Organism: Penicillium lividum; assembly: GCA_028828245.1. Taxonomy (NCBI): domain Eukaryota; kingdom Fungi; phylum Ascomycota; class Eurotiomycetes; order Eurotiales; family Aspergillaceae; genus Penicillium; species Penicillium lividum. Next base: position 1,627,155 of record JAQJAG010000003.1, read on the forward strand.
ATCTCCTTCAGGGCGTTTGCCACAGAAGTGGTCAAGAGACCTGAAGCGCTGGCCACTAAAGACTTGGTCTCGGAAACGAACGAGTCGGACAGGAGATCGTTGCCATTGGTGAGCAAAGTCTGGATATCCGCGATGGTGGACTTGGTGAGCAAAGTCTTGAGCTCCGGCAGCAAGGGCACAACGGCAGTGAGAATCTCCTTCAGAGAGTTGGTCACCGACGTGGTTAGCAGACCAGAAGCACCGGCCACGAGAGACTTGGTCTCGGAAACGAACGAGTCCGACAGGAGATCGTTGCCATTGGTGAGCAAAGTCTGGATATCCGTGATGGTGTCGTTGGTGAGCAGGTTCTTGATCTCGGGCAGCAGTGGTACAACGGCGGTGAGAATCTCCTTGAGCGAGTTGCTGACCGAGGTCGTGAGAAGAGCAGAAGCACCAGCTACCAAAGACTTGGTCTCGGTAACAAATGAATCCGAAAGGAGATCGTTGCCATTGGTGAGCAGAGTCTGGATATCCGCGATAGTAGACTTGGTAAGCAAAGTCTTGAGCTCCGGCAGCAAGGGCACAACGGCAGTGAGAATCTCCTTGAGAGAGTTAGTCACCGACGTGGTCAGCAGACCAGAAGCACCAGCCACGAGAGACTTGGTTTCGGATACGAACGAATCGGACAGAAGGTCGTTGCCGTTGGTGAGCAAAGTCTGAATGTCCGAGATTGTATCGTTGGTGAGTAGGTTCTTGATCTCCGGCAGCAACGGCACGACGGCGGTAAGAATCTCCTTGAGCGAGTTGCTGACCGAGGTCGTGAGAAGACCAGAAGCAGAGGCAACCAGGCTCTTGGTCTCGGTGATAAAGCTGGTAGTGAGCAAGGAGTTGCCACCCTTGAGCAGGTTCTCCAATTCGGTAAAGGTGTCGGCCGTGAGGAAGTTCTTGAGCTGGGGCAGGAGAGGCACAACAGCGCTGAGAATCTCCTTAAGAGCGTTGGTCACAGAGGTGGTTAGAAGAGAAGTGGCGCTCGTGATCAAGTTCTTGGTCTCGGTGACGAATGAATCCGTAAGGAGAGAGTTGCCGTTCTTGAGCAGGCTGGCAAGCTCCGTGAAGGTCTCCTTGGTGAGGAAGTCCTCCAGGTTAGGCAGCAAGGTAACAACATCGCTCAGGATCTTCTTCAGGGCGGCGGTCACGTCTGAAGTCAGCAGATCGTTGGCGTTGGTAACCAAGTTCTCAATTGACTCGACATTCTTGGCAGTGAGCAAGTCGTCGGCATTGTCAATAAGGGTGTTGACCTTGTCAATGTTGTCAAGCAGCTTCTGAATGCCAGCCAGATTCTGGTCAGACAGCAGAGTATCAGCCTTACTCAAGATGTTGCTCAAGGTGTTGGTGTTCTTCGTTGACAACAGGGTGTTGGCGTTGGTAACAAGGTTAACAATAGCCGCAGTGTTGTCGTCTGAAAGCAGCTTTTGAATGTTGGTATCCACAGGGGGGGGCCAAGGCGGTATAAAGATACTCGAAGGTGCCGGTGAAATCTTTGAGGAAACTTGGGCTCAAGACGCCTTCCAGACCTTCTATAAGATCACTCAAATCAGAAGAAACGGTGGTGAGACCAGAGCCAGAGAAAAGGCTCTCAAGGGTGCTCAGAAGGCTGCTACTACTGCTGCTGCTACTGGAGTCGGTAGTTGTGGTACTGGCAGAGGTAGTAGTTGTGTCCTCCGCGTTAGACTTGACGGTGGCACTGGCGGCGGAAGTGGCAGCGGCAGTGGCACTATCCGCAGCAGCAACACTGTTGGTATTGGCATTAGCAGCGGCGCTGGTAGTCTCGGCGTTGGAGTTCGCCGTGTTGGCATTGGCAGCAGCAGCTGCGGCGGTGGTAGCCTCAGCAGCCTCGCTGCTGACCGTGTCCTCCTCCGCATTAACCACATTAGCACTAGCAGCGGCAGCAGTTGTTGCAGCAGCCGTTGCAGCGGCGGTAGTGGCCGCATTGGCAATGGTATCGGCTACATTGTTGACCGCAGCAGCTACACTGTTCTCGCTGTCAGCGGCAGCAGTAGAAGCCGACGCGGTAGGCGACGCGCCTGTGACCGAGGAGACGGCCAGGAAGGCAGTCGCGAGGACTGGAATGAAACGCATTTTGTCGTGGCTCCAATATCTTGTGTATGCGTTAGATCCGCAGTCACAATGGGCGTCGGGCTAGATGGAAACCGCGAAAGGAGAGCCTGAACAGAAAAAGCCATGGTGCGGGTCGCGCCAGCTCTTTATTCTTTCTTTTGGCGGGTCGTGGGATCGACTATCTGGGGTATCATTTCGGGGGTGCCTCCTCCACCTACTTCATACGCTAACCTGGAAAGAAAACCGAGATGTGGATCGACGTCCGAGGCAGCAAGCTCGCCATGTGATAAGCAAAACTCGGTCACACCACGTTAAGAATTGGATCTTTGACATTACAGTACTCGGGTTCCTGGGCCTGAGCGCCACCGGCGGAGCAGGGGAACCAGTTCACATGTCCCAAGTAATTTGGCAGGGTTTGGACTCGGTGGCTTGGTAAAGATGGGTCGCGTTGGGACCTGCGGGAAGTGCAGAAGGAGCTAAGGGGTTAGCGGCAGGAAGCTAAACCCAGAATAGCGGATCTGACTCCATGTCGATGCCCATTGTTGGACCGAACTGGACAGAGTAAAAGGTCAAAATGAGGGGGCTCGGAGCTAGAGCTGGAAAGGGAAGTAAAACCTACCCCGGACCAACTCGGGCGGGGCTCGAGTGGGGACAAATATTGGCTTCAATGACTTTGAATTGGTGTGTCTTCTCCTGCATTCATGATTATTGACGCCGATCATTACTCCACATGAACATAATACGCCGGAGAGAAAAGAAAAAGAAACTGCAATCATTGGTTCCCATACCAGGGACCAAAGACCCTGCTGGTTCCTGAAATGCGCCATTTTCAACTATATTCCTCAGTGTTACAAAACATCGAGATTCTCTCCTATTTCTCTTGTGTCTGCTTTTCTATCCTACCTACTTCGTACATTTCGATACATTTTTGTCAATGAATCTAATATTCTTACTTGATCGACAGAATTCTCACCAAATGCGTAGAATAGTAGCGTGGATCATCTAAGACATAAACATGGTCACGTTCCTCGGGATTGATTGGATTGTGATTGGTTAAATCCAATTTCATGTTCTCCACTTCCCCGGGCTCGTCTCTTTGATCGCTAATCCTCATTTCCTACTTTCCAAGGTTCTTAGTTTGATTGCGTCATGTGGAGAATTTACTTTAGATGAGCATCAAAAATGGTATGGGGTACGGACTATAATACCAGGCTTGTCAGGACAATCAATGGGTGACGGGTAGAATCATCGATTCAGGGGAATAGGGGGAAGGGTACTAGCGTCAGAGGCTGCCAAGAATCCGAGGAAAAGCCTCGACGCGAGTAAACTGAGAGTATGGAGTACATTCAAAAGAATTGCTTTTGCACGTCATACACAACCTTGGAAGCCGTGGTATATGCAAGCGAGCTGGGCTAAATCTCGCACGACATACAGACCCGCACGCTAAATCCTGCATGCAGACTAGAATGTTATAGTTCAGCTCGGGCTCCATGTCTCGAACAGATCTCTTACAATCCAGCACAATCGGGACTCTTTGTAAGATCCCGATATTAAGGCATAAATCAAATTTTCATACCGAATACTCCGTGATTATGACAAACGAATAAACATTGAACAATCTGTAACCATTCGATGATCATCTTCCAAATTATGGGATCCACCTGCCTGGTGTCTTGTGGAACATGAGACGGAGTACTCCGTTCATCCTGCAAGTTGGGGGTTCTTCTGATACTGGTCACCGCATCGATCGCATGGAAATCTCTATATCAGTTGGATCTGATGTCTACTGTACTCGTGCTACTATAGAGAAAGGCACGGACCCTCGTAAAAACTCGTTAGAAAACCTTGTTAATTCCCGACATCGCCAACTTGGCTAAATTTCGAACTTTCTCACTGATCGACATTGGCCCAAGATTTGCAACCTTGCGGCTCTCCAATTTCAGTCACTCATGTCTAGCAGTTTTCTATTAATGGGATTATTTAGATCCTGCGTCTATACTCTTATCTGAGAAACCCTGCATGATGAGAATTCAGAGCAAACTCTATAGATGCAGGGTACAAGGCTTCATTTCAGGATTTTCACCTAACAGCCTCGTGTCAAAAGTTCAGGCTCGCCGATCCAGACGCCTCATTCGATCATACATACTAGATTAAGGGTGTGTTTTGCCGGCCGAGTTGCGGGGTCAGCATGTCACAAAAACAAAAGCACTTCATCTAAATTCATTAATCGCAACGATTAAGCCTCGGATCTTAAATAGATTAATCATGTGCTTTCTTATCACTTCTCTCAACGACTACACATTCGAACCGCGGGAATCAGATTGAAAGACCCTACATATCAGATTTTAATAGAATTGCTCTGCTGGTTCCTGGGTCTTTGGCCCCCACGTTTGATTTCTGAGTAGCTCAGTGTTCCTGTCGACAAGATGTTGGTATTTTGTATGCGGTGGTTGTAGACTTGCGGGCCCCCAGAATAGTCCGGAGGTCAGCGGCATTTATTTCTCAAGTATAACCCCGCACTACACGGACAACTCTGAGGATCGTTTACCCTGCTCCATATATATATGAACAGATGAATATATCAGTTATCTTCAATTCTTATCACACACTATACCATTGACCGGTTTAGCTCCCGCGCTATCTATAGAGGGCTGTGGTAAGAGGCAGATTGGGCTAGTAAATGGTTGACCGAACGTTACATACTATTGATCTTTACCCAGGTATATGTTCACTTACATTTCCATATTCACCACTGTAATAGTAAAACATTAAATCGATATCTCTATGCTCTAGTTTCCCAGGAGTCCAGGACTGTAAGCTCTGAAAATAAATAATATACTCAAAACTTAGCACTTAAGAGTAAGCATTATAATAAAGCTCACGAAGTTGGAAGCGTGTGTCAAAATTTGTTATGCACGCACTTTTTATTCCAAATTCCACGCTTCCTGGTGTGAGTCCAGTGTGTAGCGGCAGAATTCGAATTCCGCCTCTGTACACTGTACTCTGTATTCCATAGTTATTGGCGTGAATACTATAGGCGGTGAAAAGGCGGTCACCATGATTGAATTGCCTACATATGTATTGCGGACGCGTGTGTATTCACGAAACTGACCCCTTCTTCATCTATTTCCACGCACTATTTAATACTCCTGCCTCCTGCCAATCATCATGTCTGAATCAACCAGCCGAGGAACACAGACGGACAATGTCGATAACGCATCCTGGAAACCTCCTTCGCATCCCAGTGTAAGAAGTATTCCGCCGGACTTCTACCAAACTGTGATTTTAAGACGTGCTCAGCAACTAACAAGCTAAGCCCAAGGGAAAGACATGCAGTGTGAAGCAAGAGAGGGAGAAGGCCAAGCAAATTAACCGATTCCAAGGTTTTCCTATCTCAGATGAGGACATGCTTGTGAGTTGAGCGCCATCTCATCAAGATTGATTAAGATAATGCTAATGGATTATCAGCGCCTGGGGGAACAGTACCAAAGACGACTCCGCGCCAAGTGGGATGAAGGATATATCGATTCCCACACTATTAAACAATCATTTGATTTTGAACTGGCCCGCCAGACATATGACACTGAGACGAGAGAGCTATCTCTGAGCACGGCTCTCAACTCCATGAAGATCGATAAGCAACTCGAATCCACAGACTCCACTGCCGTTGACCCTAGTGTGGATACCAAAAAGATGGATAAAGCCTGAATCTCTGCAATGTTCCGGTCTTGATTCCTTCGGGGGTTTCAAATCCTGTATGTGATCTGTGTCGCTGGCGTTTGTTTTTGTACTGCATATTTATCTCTTCCCAACCAAACGCTTTTTTTTATTTTGAATGGTCCTCATGTGCATCCTGTTATCCCCAAAGTAGAAAGCTTGAGATACACTGTCAATGGCCACTGACTCTGGGAAACAGGGGTACCAGCTTCATTTAACCATCGCCCGGATCCCAAATCCTCATTTACTTCCTTCATGTGGTACATCTTGATACACAGCTGTATCATGACCTACTTCTCCATTTAACCACTTGGTGAAATATTCAAGGCAACACTCTTTCTCTGCTCTTACTGACATTGTCCATCTATCAACAGTCCGTTGCGATCGTGGCTCAGCTTCCCGTGTCTTGCTTCCACATTCAGCCAATTATTGATGATGGATTCCCAATTAGATCGGTGCACTTTTACTGTAGACAAGCTGCATTCCAGGAAGGCTATGGTTGGGCTTCCTATTTTCGCCATATTTCGACTGGATGAAGGTCACATCGCCAAGGTGGTGAATGCCATGATTTAGAGGGGCGTGTGGGGCAAGATACGGCCATGTTATCTCCCTAGTCGAGTGGTATCATTGGTCTCGATGAAACAGATGATAATGAGACTCATCTTTGGCGCATCCAAATTGGTGTAGTGGGAACGCAAAATTTTGGTAGTTCTCTTGGCGCCTAGGGTAGCTAAGGGGGGAAGATGACTACGATACTGTAGGAGAGCTCACAGAGTAGTATTTGTATTGGGCATATCGAGAGAAGAGAAGAGAGAAGGTCGGAAGGACGCAACCCTGACCACTTTTATTTAAGGGGTGCTCGCACGAGTACCATCTTGACGCTAGGGTTTGGACAGCACGTGACCCCTTTGTTCTATATCATGAATCATGAGAAGAGGTATTCAGCTGATACTCGCCTCAAAATAATATTTCTTGCTGATGTAATGCCTTTCCTCAAACTAGTTACATTCCTCTAGAGGACAAAGAACACGAACTATAGAAACAGAAATAAAAATAAACGGCGCCGGCCAGGTTCGAACACGACAACTGTTAACAGTTTGAATTTTCGACTCGACGCACCCGTATCGTAATGATTAAGGAAAATAGAGTACTTTATTATCCATGTAAAACGAAACGCTTAGTCGTATTATCAAATTGTAAACAACGCTTGTTTCACAGCTTGACATTTCCTTCTCTTCCACACCATTTTGATCTCTCATCTTTCGTTTACACGTTCATCCAACCTGAACTTGAACTCTTCACATCCCTAATTTCTGGCATAAGTGCCATTTTTCATTCCCACTTAAGACCGAACAATCCCTACGTGTACAACTCCGTTTCAGTCTCACAATGAAGCACAAACGTGAAACCTCGGACTCCACGTACGTTCCTTCGGGTTCGGACGCTTCTGATGCCGATTCAGATGGTGATATCCAGCTTCTGAATGCCTATTGCGATACTGGAAACGTTGAACTACAGTTTGGTGACGCCAATCAGGATACTGAATACGTTCATTCAAATTTTGAAGATGCGAATTGGGATCTTGACGATATTCAAAACCCTGACGCTATGGATCATGACGCTTCAGCATCTCTATTCCACGAGCCATCCAATTCCTTCGTGGACGTAGAAACTGTAGACTCAATCAGTCTATCTCATGTTCCAATCTCGGGCTCTGTTACCCAGCCTACCTCAAACGTTCCCTTGGAGTTTCCAACTTGGCACACCCCAGTTGAAGATCAACCACTTCAACCCTTTCTAGAAGCTCCTGGAGATGATCAGCTCTCCTCATGGGGCGGCTATGATCATGGAGTGGGGCCTATGCTTTTTGACAGTGTGAACCAAGGCCAAGACGATACCATCCAAGGGCCCATCTTCGAAGGGCGTCCCCCGGGTGGACTACATTACCATCCGGTGGGAGATTGCTCACCTTTCACGTACAAGCTCGCTTCTGATCAGAGAAAAATCTTCTCATTTGAAGAATATTCTCGCCCTGAAGACGTCATATTTGACAGTGCCAACATAACGCAGGTCAGTCTCAATCGATTGCCTGATGGGAACGAAGATGGTCTTGGTGTGCCCAATTACAACCCTGCACAGCTCGACCAGTCTATGTCTTCTGGAAGCAATGATGAGACCCAGGTCCAAGGACAACAGTGCATGGCTTTGGCTGCTGCGCAGCCTAACTTCAACCAAGTGCCTTTGCAGTACTATCCTCCAGTACCTGCTCCGCTTTATGGACAGGAATCTATCGATTCGGCTCCTGCGCAGCTTGATCCCAACCGAATGTCTTTCCTCTACTATCCACCAATGCCTGATCCACTTCAAGGACAAGAGTACATGACTTCAGCTCCTGTGCAGCCCAATTCCAATCAAATGATTTCTCAGAACGATCCAAACATGCCTGATCTACTTCAAGGTCGTGCATACCAACTTCCACCCCTGGGGCAGAGACCTGGCTACAATGAAATCGAGGAGCCCTCTCTTCGGGCCGAACAGCAAGCGCAGATTCACCGAGGCCGCAATTTCCAGCAAATTGACGAGGGTGATCCATACCAACTGACACCAAGCCCTTCAAAGAGTCAAGATTCCTACACTGTATCGCTCGACACTAGCCCTCCTTCCTTTACGACACGCGTGTTCAAGGCTTCCCCCAGTCGCACAGGACTCCTAAGCCGCGCAAAGCCAAGGCCAGTCAGATGTACCATGAAGATTCCACTGAAACGGATCGAGTAAGAATACAACCATGATAACGTGAAGCATCTTGCTAACAGCTCCATTCAGTCTTCAGATCATGAAAGTAGTACCGACGATGCTGCCGATGGAAGTCCCAGTCCCAGTGCTTCAAAGACATCTCCTCTGAAGCGTGATAAAGGCAAAGCTCCGGTCCGAAACCCTCCCAAAAAGTCAAAGAGTACAGTGACTGAGGATCTAAAAACCGTGCGCGAACTGAATGATCAGCTGTCTGAAATGGACAAGACCATAGAAAGCCTGGCGGATACCCTGCATCAAATTGCGGCAGGCATAAAAGCAAACCCTGAATCTACGATGGCCCAATCCTTTGGTCCGGAGCAAGCCAAGAAACAAACTTCGATCCTGGGAAAGCGTCGTGCATCGGACACGACGGATCTCAATTCGAACCGCTTGAAACACGATTCAATTGCCAAGAAGCGTTTCTTGAGTGGTGCAGGCGGATGCACCGAGGCAGGCCCCAGCGGTATCGGTAGCGGTGTTCAAACGTCAGTGAGCAAGAGAGCCCAAGCTGTAGATGCCAAGGCTAGCAGCAAAAATGCCAAACGCAAGAGCCTGGATGCAGAAGCCACGCTCATGAATTCACCTACTCCGGTGGCCAAGAAAGCTCGGGTGGCATACTCCAAGGCGAGCAGCAAGGGTAAGGGCAAGAGCTCTGTCACTACCCCCGCATCAGCGGACAAAATTACCAGCAAGAAAGATGGCAAGGGCTCAATGGCTACAAAGGACACCGAGACGTCCTCGGATGAGGAAGTCCAGGTGAAAGAAACCAAGGCCAGCAAGGAGAAGCGCAAGAGCTTGATTGACACCGCTATGACCATGGATGCCCCTACGCCTACACCCAAGAAAGCCCAGTCCCAGGCTTCAGAATCCAAGCTCAGCAGAAAGGACAATCAGAAGAGCTCGAATGACAGCAGAGGCAGACTTCAGACCCCCCCTGTCAAGCCTAAGCCGGCTTGCAAGCCGATTGCTATTCCCGAGAGCTGGGACGAGGCCACTCCAGCAGACATCCTGATGTTTGAGCTGCGAAAGAGCGGGGCAACCTGGACGACAATCGGAGAATGTTTGACGAATGCCTGTGATTCGGAGTACTCGTACCGGACCCTTGCGAAGCGTTACACCAAAATCTTCAATCTTCTAGGTGAACTACCGGCTCGACTGTCCCTGCCGGATGAATCATCCGAGAACTGGTATATCTCCCTTCCATGCGATGTAGTTGATTTAGCTTTTTGGTAACTTTTCTATCATTTTTTAGGGCCACGAAGGAATGACGATCATGAAAGAGGATTTTAGGAGAGTTTGAGAATACAATTTTGTGGGATTTAGGATGGAACACGGCACATGGAGCGGGGCTATTGATATCTCAGGTGTGAATATGGGGGAGGATGGGTGGAAGGATTGCTATGGGCAGAGCTCGGTGGATGATGTGCCATATTCTTATCATTTTCGATGATCCCACAATTCTTTATTACTGATGTCTAACCTCTGTCGTTGAATTAAGCGTACACGCTAGGCCAATAAGAATTATCGGATAACAGCCCAGCCAGCATAATTCTAACGGGTTTATTGAGCCAATGTGTAATGTCTGCTAATCAAACTTACAAGAACACATCAACAAGCCCTATTATCAAACCTTGGAATCTCATCATCGAATCGATAGTGGATCCCAGTGGGTCAATTGGAAACATACTGTACATACTGTAGCTGCAGATCGACCAGTCAGCGTGAACAACTCCAGCGGAGCCCAGTAGATCTACAAATATTGCTTCCATTTCAGGACTAGCAATGTAGATCTTGACAAATATGCACCGCGAAAACAACACAGCGGGTCTAATTAATACTCACCGCGATAAGTAGTCGCCCCCCTTCCTCCCATGCGCCAATCACATCCTCGGATTCGGGCAGATCAGATCCTATGAGAATGTTTGTTGCGTGCAGATATTGGTACCCCAATCACTCCAGGTATTGGTACCACAATCACTCGGTAACTCACCGAGTTCGCTGATCAGGTTTATTGTTAGTCCTGTTGGCTCTTCTCTTTTTTTTGTGCGCTACAAGTCTTGACTTTGACTCTGGCTGTCACCCACACACTGAGCAATGACTGTGTTCCCTGGAGAGGTGACCAAACCAAAGGGCATCCCTTGCTGGCGCCTGGTTTTCGATGCTGGCATCATCCCGCCCGATGTCGCAGCCCACCATCACAAAGGCACAGGGACAGAGAAGGATCCCTTCCAGGTAAACTGGATTGAGAATGACGCACGGAATCCTATGAACTTCGGTATCGTGCACAAATGGATGATCACCGTGTTGATGGGAATCAACACTTTAGCCGTTGCACTGGTATCATCTGCGTACTCGGGTAGTCTCATTGAGGTAATCGATGAATTCCAAGTCAGTGAGGAGCTCGCCATCGTCGGGATCTCGCTATTCGTCGTGGGATTCGCTGTCGGTCCGTTGGTCTGGGCACCGCTGAGTGAGCTCTATGGCAGAAGACCGATTCTCATTGCCAGCTCCGCTGGATTGGCGGCTTTCACGGCGGGGTGCGCTGGCGCGCAGAATATCTGGAGTCTGCTTATTCTGCGGTTCTTTGCTGGTTCGTTGGGTTCGGCTCCGTTTGCTGTTGCGGGTGCTGTGATTGCCGACTGCTTTCCTCCTATCAACCGTGGTCTCGCGAGTGGGTTGTATTGTGCTGCGCCCTTCTTAGGTCCCACGCTAGGTCCCATCATCGGTGGATTCTTGTCTGAATCAGCTGGTTGGCGCTGGGTGGAAGGGCTGGTGGCTGCTTTCGCTGGATTTCTGGGTATACTTATTCTTTGCTTCTTGCCTGAGACGTTTGCACCCACTCTTTTGAACAAACGCGCGGAGCGGTTATCTGCTACTACGGGTCATGTGTACCGTAGCAAGGTTGAAATCGACGATGGCAAGAAGAAACCTGCGGCTATCTTCAAGGTGGCACTCTCGAGACCGTGGGTCCTTCTCGTCCGGGAGCCCATTGTTCTGCTATTGTCGATCTATCTCGCCATCATCTATGGAATGTGAGTATACTCCCCTAATTCATTTGACTCGACTAACCTCGCCAGCTTGTATCTGCTCTTCGCAGCCATGCCGATTGTCTACCAAACCGAACGCGGATGGGGCGAAGGCCTTGGCGGACTCTCGTTTTTAGGCATCACAGTCGGTATCCTCTTCGCGGCGATTGCGACTTTCCCGCTCTACTTCAATTATAGAAACAAGACCCTCGCCGCTGGTCGTCGTCTAGCACCTGAGCAACGCCTTCCAGGTGCTATGATAGGTTCCATCGCGTTGCCAGTAGGTCTATTCTGGTTTGCCTGGACGAATTCTCCATCTATCCACTGGATGGTCTCCATCGCAGCCGGTGTTCCCCTCGGTTTCGGCATGGTGATGGTCTTCCTACCGATAGTGAACTATCTGATTGATACATACACCATCTACGCCGCATCAGTTATGGCTGCGAATACTTCTCTGCGCTCGATCTTCGGTGCTGTATTTCCCCTGTTCACCACTTATATGTATAAGAACCTCGGTATCCATTGGGCCTCATCTGTCCCAGCTTTCTTGGCTGTCGCGTGTGTACCGATGCCGTTCTTGTTCTATCGATATGGCCCGGGGATTCGCAAGCGCTGCCATTATGCTGCTATTTCGCATGCGTTTATGGAAAAGCTTTATGAGAGGACCGCGTTACCGCCGAAGATTGAGAGGGAAGACCCCGATACAGAAACGCTATGTGGCTAAAAGACTTGGCCAGGGATCTTGATGATTGACAGTACATACATATCTAAGAGCAAAATAGATTAGTTAGGATAACGGACTCATGAATTATGTGTATTGTCATCAATTCCATCTATGGAAGCTTACGTGTTTTCATCTTATAGGCCTAGATTTAGATCGAAATCTCTACAAGCATTTGACCTCGAGTATGATACAACATAAGCCGGCGCTAATGCATTGATCATTATTCTGGCAATCCAGAACCACTTAACAAATCCTAAAATACCATCCAACGCCATTGATCCAACCCATCCATCCAGCCTCATAAATCATAAATAAATAACATCAAAGAACGCTCAAGTCCCGCCTCCCACTTGTTCCACTTCGCATACTCATACCCATGCCCTGCCCACTCCATTCCGAAGACGAGGAATCTCCTCGAGCACGTGAGCCACCAGTACTGGTACTAGCACCGATACTAATTCCCGCCGTTGTGAGGGAGTCTCCATCGTCCATGATTGTGGGTACAGGTCCACCAACCATGACTGGGCGGATTTTCGCACCGACAAAACCACGACGGTCACGACCTGTGCGGCCACGTCCGAGCCAGTTGTGTTTTAGTGCTTTGCTGAGGATCTCGATTCTATCTTGTGAGGCGTCGTCTGTTTGGACGCTTCCAGTGACGCTGACACATTGGAGCATGCGACCGACTGTCTCGGTGATGACGTGGGAGGAGTCTGCGGAGCCGACGCGGTGCTTTATTGTTGGGCGCTGATTGGAAGTTGGTGGGGAGGAGAGGGATGAAAAGATCATCGGATCAGGGTTGGAGGATGTGTTGGATGCTGCGCGACTGCGGGAGTCGCTGCTCCCGGGTCTATAGTTTGTGTTTGTGGGTGCCAGGACACTCATCGAGTCGGAGGAGTAGCTGTCTGCGACGTTGCTGAGCATAGTTGAGGATTGGGAGTTGTAACTGCCGAGACCTGCATCTAGTGAGGCGGCGGTGCCGGGTCGACCGCCGGTAGCGGTGCTTTTTGCGGTTACGCTTAGTGTTGGGAAGCCGGTATTGATGCTATCGAGACTGAGGCGGGAGAAAGTTTGTTTAAGAGTTTCGTAGCGGTTGAGGATCATGCGATCTCGGAAGGCGATCAAGACTAAATTGCGCACGTCGAGGGATCTACCGGCTGGTCGGGAGCCCCAGAATTCATGAGATTCGCGAGAGGTCATCAACGACCCAACTCCCTTGAACTCGAGATCCAGAGGCAAGAACACAGCCTGGATGAAGGGGAGAATTGTGCCGAAAACTAACATCCACACCTGGACTAAATGAGGAACCAGCTTTTCGTCAGGAATGCCAACCAAAGAACTGTGGTTGAGTGTCGCAAAGCCAGTCTCCAGTAGTTCTTGGAGGTCCGAAATAATCGATGTCGGGGTGCGCTTCTGTACACAGCGTTGTAGGTGTACCAAAACGAGCTTATTGAGGTCCTCGATGGCAATTCGCACATCTTCGCCATCGAAAATGACCAGCAGCTTCGCCTTGAGAAAATCCCACGCATCTTCAGGAGACATGTTGTTTAGCCCGAATCCTTGCAAAGTCTCTCGTAGCACCGCTTCTCCCATCGCACCGGACGAGCTGTTCAAGGACGAAGGCCCAGTAAAGACTGCAGTGGCGGCACTTCCCGCTGCTGCACTGTTAAGCCATTCAGTATGTTCGGATTCCGCAAGAGCCTTTTCCTTCCCCTTTTCTTCTTTTTTCTTCTCGCGCAGGGCTCGTCCGCCATGTAACAGATCCAGCCCACTGACGGATTTACCAAAAGTCGCACCTGGAGCCGGGGAGGAAGGTCCGGTAAAAGAGTAGAGGGACTGGGGTGCGTTGGGGTCCGCGGGACGAGAGTTGCTCGACGCCGAGGAAAGAGGTAGTTTCAAGTGCTCGTCACGGTCCTTCAGCTTGAGCTTCTGCCGTGACAAGAAGTGATGTTTGTGTTTATCCTTGTCCTTGCTATCCTTCTCCGGCATGGCGGGCGTAGATTTCTCCCCAGCCGGCACTACGGTACTGACAGAGGCATTGGACAGGTTATACATGGAGTTGTTAGAGGGCAGATCGGCCAGACTAGCCGTAGACGAGCTGACCATGCGCGACAGACCATTGCTGATCTTACTCGGGGACGGCAGTCCTCGATCCCGGTTGAAAGGATCCGACTTCTCTCGACTGAGCACGATGTGTTTCGGTTTTGAGAATAGCTTTTTCTTCTTCTTGTTTTCGGGTTGGTCCATCGGCTGGACTGATGCGCCGGCCCGCGGAAACACCACGTTGGCAGCTGTTGTTGCGACATTCGGAGGCGGCTGGTTCACTCGAAGAGGAGCGGGTACCAACGGGGGTAGAGGTGGAGGAGAGGAACTGCCACTTCGTAATGTGTCGTCTGAACGTTTTATCTGCTGCATAGCCGCCTGGGCGGCGATGCGGGAAGCTGACACCGGCATCTGATCGGACGATGCGGTGGGTAGTGAGGGCTCGAAGAACCCTTGGGAGTGATGTCGAGACCTGTGTCGTGCCAGTTCGAGTGAGGGGCCTCGACCTGACGGCCGACGGTCTTGTGGCATTCGAGCTGCGTGTTGGGGCGACGTGTTGGCTGACGAACGGTGTGGAGAGAAATAACCACCCCCGGGAGGAGGGTTGATCGGGGTGATCGGAGCAGCGGAGACAGTGGTCACATTGGAGGAGGCATCACTACCGGAGGATCCGGGGCGATTCAATTCGTCGTCATCTGAATCGTCCTCGTCGGAGACTGGAGGTTGGGTATGATGACGATAGACCGGGGCGGGGGCACGTTGGGAGCGACCCGGGGAGTTCGGAGATCGATAAGTAGGGTTCATGGTGAATCCATGTTATATAGTTGATTTCTATATTTATATAAGGACTGGAAGGGTAAGAATGTTGAAGTTGACAAGGCTGGATGCCTATTAAAGTGATCAACAAGCTCCCCCCTTTCGGTTTAGTTCATCTCTCACTCCGCCGATCTTTTCTTTTTCTTCCCCGCCACTTTCAACTCCAACACATACCACTCGAACCATTAAAATCATGGCCAACCTTCAAGCTGTTTACACCGCTCCTGACGCCACAAAGTCCTTCCAGCCTGAAATCCCTGTATCCTCAGACCCTGCTGCTAAGCACACCCATCTGACGGCCCTCCAATCCCTGGTACCAAAGCTCCAGGATGAGATAAACGTCTACTTGACCGCACGAATGGAAGAAGATAAAAAGGCCCAAGGGCAAACATCGGAAAAGGAATCCAAGGAGGAGGAAAATTACGGCGAAGAAGTCATCGACGACGATGCGTGAACATCCATGAATGATATAATATGCTATGCTACAACTGGGTATCAACGAAAAGGCCAAACCTGCATAATGCAGACCAAAAAAATAAACCGAACAACTCTACGAACGAACGCCCGCGACTCGACTTGCACAGCCTAGATGAACAACAGTGTTGCTGGACAAGTTAGCACAATTCATTCGGAAAGGCCATGGATGATGGAACTTACTCGGGGAATACATTAATCACACTTCCTCCCAAGCGCTTGTGACACACACCACAGATACGCTCCTCTGTGATCGTAACGTGTCGCGCTCGGGTGCCGCCTCCTCGAACATTCTCGCCGAGTGTGAGTTGTGCTTCGGTCTGCATGTCGCGTGCCTTGCGCAGGCTCGCCACGATGCGGGACTCGTTGAAGATGGAATTGGCCGCGCGCATCCGGCCCTTGAAATAGAATTCGAGGTCTTGCACAGCTAGTGTCGCAGGAATCAATGCTAGAGCTGCGTCGGCCGGTAGTCGGGATCCATGCTTGGCGAGCATGGCTAATGCGGGTCCATTCTGAGCTGAATAGCCATGTGGTGGGGCCAAGTACAGCGAGAGCAGGGTGAGATAGATGAATTGTTCTGGTTCTTTCCCTTCGGTTGTTTCGGCCAAATAGACGTGGTTGCAGTATCTAGGGTTGTTAGTATGGTCCAATGGTTCAAGAAAGACACTTACTCTTCCGCTTTGTCGTGAGCTTCCAGCTTAAATACATAAATCTCAAGTACTTGGCGATGTTGGCCCATCTTGCTAAAAACAATAGCTCGGGCCTCATAGAATTCAGGATCTGCATCATTATCATCAGTATAGGTTTCGTTTTTTTGGATCAGAGAGCCTACCTTCGCGGTCCAGCCGGTTCAGAATCTTAGCTGGCGAATATTGCTCACTTTCCTTGAGCATAGTCAAAAACCTTTCTTTGGTCTGGGTGTCTGTCTTATCCGTTGTAATCCGATCAAGATACAAGACCAAAAGCTGCTGATGCAAATCTGGGCTCATATCATTCCACTCGTGAACGACATGTTCAAGATATTGCACAGCGAGTTTGGGATCAACGCTCTGTAAGAACCGTAAGACCCTTGGTCGTGGCAGGGTCTCAGCATTCTCAGTGTCTGTCAGAAATACCTCCATTCCAAGCTCTTCATCAATGCGAAGAGGCCATTCTCCGAACTCCAGGATCAATTCAATCTGGTCGGGTGGGAGATTTTGCAGATAAGCAACGGTGCGTGCAGGACCGCTGAGCACACCCTCCTCGTCCTGTCCGAACCGGTGAAGTAGTTCCAAAGCCTGGCGGTGTAACTTCTTCCCGTAGAGGAAATCAATCAGATCGTTATACCGACCAGTTTCTTCCAATCGCTCCATTACCACCTCTGGGTCACAGAAATTGGCAATGCGGAACAGAGATCCCGCGAGTGAAGGCGTGGCATACATATGGGCGCGGAACAAGGTTGTATCAACAAGGCGCGCTTTTTCACGGATTGCAGGTAGAAAGTCTTCGGTGCTTGGGAAGTCCAACAGTTTCAGTACAGAGTCGCTAGCTTCGTCCGAGGATTGTACTGGCGCGGGAGCTTTGAGATCGCCATCTTGACCTAAGAACCTCTGGAAGCGCCGACGAACATCTGCCAAATAACCCTGGAGCTCACGGACGGCGTTCTTCAGATCTTTTTCTTCGTCGCGAATGCTACCTGAATCGCTGCTCCCGTCGGCTCGTCGAAGGAAAGACTGGACAGACGGCGCATAAAGAGACGATATAGTACCTCCATTAGCTGGAGCTCCATTAGTCCCATTAGTTCCATTGGCTGGAGGATCAGTTGAGCCGTCAGCTTGCACGCCATTGATCTTTGGGTCTGAGCTCCTCGGGTCTGAGCCATTGTCATTCTCTGGGGTAGCTGAAAGATCGCCAGCGATTGACCGAGGATAAAGACGAATAACCGTCTCGGGTGCAGCTGCAACCTCGGTGAACAGATCCAGAGAGTCCCGGTATTTGTGCAAGGCGAACAAACTCTGGGCTTTTTCGAGCTGAGCAGCGCGTAGCCGGCCGGCCTTGTCTCGTAGTAAAGCATCCTCCAACATCCCTAATAGGCTAATAGCCTCGTCCAGGTACCCCTTCTCGACCAACGTATCAATCTGGGTATCATAGCTCAAAGCATCCATCCGCCAGATTGTACGGTCACTCCCAACCAAGAACCCTTTTCCGGCGTGAGCAAGGCTGATGTTCGGCTGTGGAATGTGCAAAATGTTTGCCGACGGGAGCGGGATCGATTGCAAGAGCGACAGGGTCTCCGGGTTCCGAACCTCTAGCACACCCTTGGCTGTATCATGTAGCGCCAGCAGGAATGGGTAGGAGTATCCAATCTCCATCGGAGCATGACTCCAGGGAATCTGTCGTCGCCCAAGTGGCTGACCATCCACGTCGATGAAATTGGTATTCACATCTTTGGCCAGTAGAATCTGGCCTTCCCCTAGCCTCGAGGCGAGTGGTTTCGGTACCATACCTCCCATTCCAATATAACTCATGCTCGCCGCACCGACTCCCGTAAAACGGCCCGACTCCTCCATGCTCCCTGGACTGGGAAGTTCAGTCACCTGGCCACCCTCCACATCCACCATGACAAAGCTTGAGCCCAGTCCTACAACCAGTCGTGTAGCTGACACCCAGGTCAGGGTCTTCACCCCGCTCACCAAGCTCAGCTCCGTGGTATGCGGTTCCAGCTCCATATCCCGCCACACCCACATCAAGATCTTCCGTTTGACAGCGACAGCCAATCTCGACACAATAGCCGGAACATTTGTATCGGGATCATTGACAACGTTCGAGGTGATGGCAAACGACGAGGCGCCTTTCGTCTGCGCAAGCTGTTCCTGGAATTCATAGGTCTGGGAGTCGTGGAAGCTCAGGTAGCCACCCGAAAGCGAAACAATCACATGTGCTTCCTTCACCAGAGCTAGCTGCTCAATTTTGTACCGGGCGAACTTCTCCACCTCGCGGAGCAGCTCGGTCTTGCCATCGTCGGTCACGCGGTAGATGCGGAGTGTGCCGTTGTTGAGGCCGGCTAGTAGTCGGTCACCGTAGGCTAGCACCGAGTCGATTTTGGATTTGTCGCGTGGCTTTAGTTCGACCAGCGGTTGCGCAGTGAATGCGGACAACATTGCTTCCCGGCAAGGGCCAATTTGTCCCTCCTGTCCCTTGGGCTGGTGCTTGCGCATCAAGAGCTCCGCCATGTGACGTCTTGATGAGTCAGCCAATGTTTTGGCCTGAGGCAATGAACCACCTGCAAGTAAGCTGCAACATTTACTCTTTGATTAATCCTGAATCCAAGGATTTGCGTTTGAAAAAGCTCTATTGATTCATATGACGGGTTTCAGTTATTATGAAACTATCTGTACTCAATGTCAAATGTTCAAAATGGAGCACATGTGTTGTGTGAGGTCATATTCCCAGAAGCGCTACGTGCGTCCGACCTCGGGAGCACCCCTTCTTTGCTTCCATACTACCTCCAGCACTGGAGTGGCCCCAGACACACATCCTCTCCCAAGGTTAATAATGATAAACCCATATGAAACAGATCTAGATAAAATCCCTGCAACCGACTTATACGCAGATGTTCCCTTTTATGGCCGATACTGCCGGAGACCGAATGATTTCCGCGTTGATCTCCAGGATGTCAACTCTCAGACTACAGACTCCCTGAGATATTGGGCCTTGGTTTCATCAGCTGCACAGTATCAAATCCATGGAGAACCTTACGGCTCGCTCTCACGTCGAACCGGACCCGAATATACTTAGCAACAGTCGAATCAATCCGTTAGAAGATTAAATACTTTTTCCAAACAATGATGATCCAGATATGAGCTTCATGCATAACGACTTTACTACGTCAAATTGCATTGTGGACAATGGCATAATTTTGGGGCTCATTGACTGGGAAATGGCTGGATTCTTTGGCTGGAAGACTGCTGGAGAAGTTCACCGTCGTATCAGAACCCCACAACGAGAGCATTTCGTGAATTCCAATTTAAGAGAGGAGCAGCTTCATGAGATGATGTTTTGGAATAACCTCTATGATGTGCCAGAGAATTAGTAAGTCTTTACAATGAAAATGAATGGAGCATTATCCTGTGTATGCCTTGGCAGACTCTTGACCCGACTCTTCATAGTATTGTACATGATTTAAATGTCAGACTTAGGTACCTAGGGATAAACAAGCATCTTCAACAGAAAATTCTTCAACCGAACAAATGGGAATCAAGAGGGCGAATGAGGGAGAAGAATGATATAGCGGTTAAAATGATTCGGGTCGTTCTTGAAAAGAGTTTCCGGGCTTCCACGCCAGATATGAACAGGGAGACACAGCTTATGGAGATATTAGATGACCCAAGGTATAAATATGGCTTTATAGAATCAGACTGCTGGACCGTCAAGGACACTTTCCTAGAATCAAACATGTGGTGAATCAACTGGAAGCTCGACGTAGGTTAAGTCGCTGAGGAGTTCAAGCTCAGGCAGATTAGAAGCTATAATGACATTTTTGGTATCTATTATCTGATTCCTACTTATGTTCCTGTCCATTCTCCGGGTAATCCTGATGCTTCGCTGAACTTCCCTTCCCACGCCACGTAGACACAGCCGATATACCAGCCTTGAAGCGCTGCTCTTCTGTGCCATACGCACGAGGCGTAAGCTTAATCAATGTATGCAGCGGGACTTCCATCCACGGACTCTTCTCCTGCGGAATATTCATAAAGTACGCATAAATACAGCGCAGCACAGCCTGGTGCGTCACGATAATGACATTCTCACTGCGTTCCAGCTCCATGATGATAGGTTCCAGACGAATGACGACATCGCGATAAGACTCACCACCACGATAGCGGTAGTTGTACTTGTCTTCGTCGCGGGCGGCGAAGTCTTCGGGGTATTGCTCGGCAATATCTTCATAGGTGAGGCCATCGCAGACGCCGGAGTCCAGCTCATCGAGCGCTTTCCATTCTAGTTTCTCGAAGCCGGTTTCAGCTTTCAGGTGTCGGGCTGATTGGATAGTACGCTTGAGAGTTGAGGTCCAGATGACGATTTTGGTGTTCTCGGGAATTCCGGACTTGCGCATTAGCTCGGGGAGAGCACGGGCGTAGGCTTCGCCGCGCTCTGAGATGTTGGAGTCACCGCCGATGCGGCCAGTGAGATTATATTCCGATTCGCCGTGCTGTTAAATGTCAGAAACTGCTTTTTGTCTCTTTTAGACGAAACGAACCCGAGATAGCCAAATTGATCTTGGCTTGATGTGCAGATTCTGAATGTAGTATACCAAACGACTGGACAAATAATCCTTGATCTGGTTGATGATAACGGTCGATCCCACATTGATGAGCTTAACATAGGTGTAGTGCTTTTCACCATTATCAATCGTCTCATAGGCCTTTTCATAGTTGACAATACGCTTCCGGAAATCCAACGCGGCCAGCTCAGGATCCTGACCCTTGTAATCTGGAGAAGTCGTCTTGACCTCCAGAATGTTGTTCATGATGAGATCCTCATCGTCACAGATTGATTCGACGAAAAGGGTCTCGATATCGGCAGCGGCACATTGCTCGTGAATCCACGCGCGGCGCTGCTTGGTCGAATTGGTAGCATCTAAGATGGCAACCACACCCTTGCCTGCTTTGAACCAGGCCAGCATGTCAGACATGGCGGCCTCAGCGGCTGCCCGACGCATACGCTCACCCTCGGCATTGTGAGGATCAAAGAAAGTTGCCTCTGGCTGAGGAGTGTTATGACGCCGGTAGCTACCGACGTTGAACACACGAGCCGGGATGCCCACCCAGGCCAGATAACGCATGGCTAGAATTATTAGCCTGGATCACCAGTGGGGTTGGTGGGGGCTTACCTTTTCCAGCTATGAGACTCTTGCCTCGCGCTGGAAGGCCAACCATGACCACACATATCTTGGAATCATCTGACTGAATAGGAGGTAAGCTTGGTGCCATGGTAAAATACTGTATCAGAAATTGAAAAGAAATGGAAAGAGAGCACATGGGCAGAATGAAGATAGAAGAAAGTCAGATCAGATGATCATAGAAGTTGTGATATAAGTCCCAATGGTCATATGGTCACATAGTGTCATGATGGTCTTATAGTCTCCCATAAGCAATATACTTCTCTATTAATCGGGGGTTACCCCACATAGAGAAGATAGGCAATCGAGGCCAATATCACAATCGGATTATAAGGGCAGGACTTGAACCGAGGCAAATAGGAGGGGCAAGGATCCCCGGACAGCAGACGATCCGCAACTAAGAGAAAAAGAGGGGCAATTGATCCAACATATAACTTACGCTAGCAATAAACACCTTATGCTGTTGCTGACTTCGAGTAACACTTTTTGAAGACATTGTTGTAATTGTTGTAATTGTTGGTAATTGTTGAAATTTGAAGTTGTCGGAAGGAATAGGGACAACTTTCCGACCCGGGACCGAGAAGAATGCAAGATTCGGGGTTTTTTTAATTTTCACCTAATCATGCAGGGATTTGCAGATATTTGCGAAGACAGTTTCACTTTGACCCGTGTGATCTTCAGTAGAAGAAAGTAGAAGTTAAAAGTTTCAGGAAAAAAAGGAAATGCGATCATGCGGTGAGTCTGGAATTTCGTCTCCACTATTGATAACTAACGTCATCCGTTTTTCCCGCTTTCCAAATGCTTGATGTTCCCATGATTCCTTTTTCTATATGAATTTAATCCCTGAAATGCCTCTATAAACTCCCATACTTTTTGCTTTTTGCGTTTCATCTCATCATTCTTGTAGTTGTTCAGAGCTAATGCGCTCTTCTGGCTTGATGGTTGTACCCCGCGCCCGCTGCACGCGGATCGGACCACCCCACGGCCCTTGCTGACCATTCAGAATATCCATTGCCCGTTGAGCCTCTTCAACACTGCTAAGATCGACAAACAGATAATAGTGCTCGCCGGGATCGAATCGCTTCGCTGGGTGGGGGGAGAACAGCTTGCTCACTTTCTCACTGTTGCAAAAAGTCAGTTAACGGGACAAGATTGGATTGACCAAGGGGCCGTCCGTACACTTTGTATCCTTGGAAAAAGGTCTTGATCTGAGCCTCCGCTACCTCGGCCTCCACACGGGGTAATCCTCCCACGTACACGCGTTGACTGGAATCGGAGTTGACAATGGGGGCCCGGGGTGAACCCTCAGTCTCCGAACGACGCCATCGGTCGACGCCAATCGGTGATCGCTGCTGCTGTTCACTCGCTCGCTCGGCTGACGACTTAGCCACGCCGGGCTTGATCTTGACGGGACGACCCAGCATATCCTTTCCATCCAAGTCGATCATGGCTCGCTCAGCCTGTTCTTTTGTGTGCAGGTCGACAAAACAGTACGATGGGTTACGGCCGGTAAACGGGTCAATGGCAATATCGATGCGCTCGCTATCAAGGTTCAGACTCAGCAAGGCGGATTCGCCAGCAGAAGGTTAGAAAGGCCATACATGGAGAACTCGGAAGCTGTGAAGAGTGCCTCGACATCCTCGGACTTGGCTGTGTAGGGCATGTTGCCTACATACAGACGGCGACCATCCGAGATAGCCTGGGGCACATGAGATCCTGGGCGACTAAAGGCGGTGCGGGAGGTATTGGTTCGCGGGGAGGGGGAGGGGGGTTGCGGGCTTCCTTCACTCTTCATGCGCCAATTGGCAGAGTTGAAGGCACGACCATTGGTGCGGACATTCTGGTGAGGAGTTCTCGGTGCTAAAAGACTGTTAGAGATCTGGATGATTGGCTTTGCTGGGTTAACTAACCCTCCTGCTCCTCGGGTCTGCGGATCTCGATATCGGCCATGATCTAAAAGTTGTGTTAGAGGAAAGGTTCAAAATCATGACAGGACAACTCATACTCAAGTTTCTACTGAAATTAATATTTCGACAAGTTTGCAGAACCAAGAAAAAGCCTCCCATCACTTGCTTCAAACCACTTTTTTTTTGTTTGTGTGCAAACAGTGCAAACACGTGATTCCACTATTTATTTTTTCGCGCGAACTCTCGCTTCTTCCCTTTTCCTTCGTTACAAGAAAATTTCTGAGATTTTTCTCCTCCTTCGACATGATTTTGGTCTTGAATTCGTTTTAATGATATGCTGCCAAGATTGTCTGTTCATGCAGTCTGACAGTCTGCATGAGTCAGAGCTAATTTTGACTCGCCTTGCATTCTAACCAACACTCGACCCATCGACAATTAATTGGTAAGTTCTTTGTCTATTTTTGCAATCCGCTTCAATGATGAGTATGATTATACACAGACCTGTTCCAAAAAACCTTGAGGATACCAGATCGATATTCAAATCTGATGAAGCTTTACAATCACGTTTTATCAACACCTTGTCTGATCATTGCTAATGATCATTCTAGACACTGCAGGACAAAAACTAAAGCAAACACCTCAAAGATCGTCTAAACTAATGGTGAGTCACTTTGTTTTTTTTCCCTCCCGCTTCAATGATGAGTATGATTATACACAGACCTGTTCCAAAAAACCTTGAGGATACCAGATCGATATTCAAATCTGATGAAGCTTTACAACCGTGTTTCATTCAACACTATCTGACCATTGCTAATGATCATTTCAGACAGCCATTTAACTTGACCATTCCATATTGATCCAATCCGATGCCCGACCTTAAATACAACTAATGGTGAGTGATTTTGTTTTATCCCTCCGCTTCAATGATGAGTAAGATTTTACACAGACCTGTTCCAAAATACTTTGAGGATACTAGATCGATAAAAAATCTGATGAAGCTTTACCTCTCTACATTGCTTGCCAACATGTTGTGATCATTGCTAATGATTATATCAGATCCAGATCCCACATGCATGAATATCAATAATAGAAATATGAATATTTGCCATCCCATTGTTGCCAATGTAGTAGATTATCGCATCCTGTAGTCCTTCATATAATCACCTAGCCACCTAGCAAGCCCTCCGATCAACCATCATACCCCAAATCTTCCCGTACCGCTCCCACCTCACTCTCATAAAGAACCTCCGGCTTAACATTCCTTCGCAAAACATACCTCTTCGCAAAATACGGAATCTGCCTCAATCCATATTGCGCATGAAACTTAGTTGGCACCGAAAATACTTGATCCAACTCCTCCAGGGTCCTGTTCTTCGTCTCAGGCATAGACAGTAAAACAAGCCACCACCCAACAAGATTCCACCCGGCATAGAAAGCAAACGCCCCCTGCGACGTAAACGCACTCTGCATGGCTGGCCACGTAATTCCCAGGACGAAGTTGAAAAACCACGTCGTCGCCGTAGCCAATGCCATCCCGTGCGGTCGGACGTAGAGCGAATACGCTTCTGCGGAGTAGGTAAATGGTACTGGACCTGCGCCTGGAGAGTACACCATGCCGAAAAGATAGGTTCCTAGTGCTATGCAGATGATTCTGACGCTGTGGGTTTCTGGGATCCAGAAGCTAAAACCTGTGAAGAACATTGTTAGTGACATAAGTGGGAATGACTAGGAGTTGCGGCGGCCGAACGTGTCAATTGTGTAAATTGCTGGGATTGAGAAGACCCAGTTTACTACACCCCAGCCGAAGGAGGTGAGCATGGATGATACGGCAGAGAGGTTTGCGTCCTAAAAGATTAGAACTCATGAAAGCAGAGCGGGAGTACACTAGACGTACCATGAATATGGCGGATGAGTAGTAGGCAATGACGTTGACTCCACAGAGCTGGTTTTTTTTAACAGATGTATGACTTGAAGTTGATCATGGTCTTACCTGCTGCATGAACATGACAATCTGCGAAGCAATCATAGCTCGTCGATTTCGAGGTACTGTGATAAGTTCCATGACCTAATTCCGTCCCAGCTTCATACTATTCTCCGCTTCCAGCAGAGTATGCATATAGAACATGTCCCTTGCCGCTTGAATCCTATGATGTCGCAACGAACACATGGACTCGTAAGCGCGATAATATTGATTCTGACTCATATACCAACGCGGCGACTCAGGGCACGAGAAAGCAAACGTCAAGACGATGATAGCCGGGATCATCGCAGATCCCATCATGAACCTCCAGTTCAGACCGTAGATCGAATTTCCATCGGGGATCTGATAGAATGCCAGGTCCGCAACATACCCTAACATGATCCCGAACGCGGTCCACATCTGCCACTGCATTACCAGGGCACCGCGGATAGAAGGAGGTGCCGTCTCAGCTGCGTAGATGGGAACAGTAGCTGATTTAGGACCAATACCGAATTCCAGTTCAAAGCGCGAAAGAAAAAAGTTCCACCATTCTGATGCGAAGCCGGACCAGAAGACGGAGAGAGCGCTGAAGGCACATGTGATGAAGATTGTTCCCCGTCGGCCGAACCATTGATTGAATGGCACTGTGAGCCAGCAACCGATGAAAGCACAACAAAGATATGGGGCTGAGGTGATCAGGCCCAAGATCCAAGTACTTCGGGCACCGTTATCAGCGATTCCGAATTAATGCTTGTACCAAAGCTGAGCACCGTTGATGGTTGTTTCATCTATGTTAAGTCAGCGCTGCCAGTCATGTTATGTAGGACTGTTCATACCCATTCCCTGCACAGCAGCGGAGAGCGAGCACAGCACAATAACCAAGTACATTTTCTTCGGCTGAGACCATCGGTGCTCAACCTCATCAAGCAGAATTGCTTTTTCTTCCGCTGTCAAGGCTTCGATGCTCGCAAATCGCTCTGGCGCCTGGGCCTACACCGCGCCTAGCTCAAAGGCCCGAATGTCCTCGCCGTCACCTATCTCGTGATTGACGGCGAGAACACGACCCGGCTTCTGTAGCTCAGAATGACTAAACCCAGCCAACGGATTCGAGAGTTTAGCATTGAGATTACGGCGGGTGCGCTCGGCCGCACCAAAGTTGTGCGTGAACTCGTCGGGCTGTTCATCAATCTCGATTTGCTTCATTCCATTTTCTGGTATGATCACGAGGAAGAAAATGGCGAGGATGCATCGGTGTTAAATGCACATGCATGGCAGTGGACTGGGATCATAACAAAGAAATGACCAGAGGCAAACATGTTGCTTACTTTCGAGTCTGGGAAGTGCGAGTCTTGTCAAAGAAGAGACGCCCAGGGCTATAAGCTAGTGCAGAGGGCCACCTTGTGGAGACATGGTTAGTGTATTCTTTTGAATGATTGGTGGGAATCTAGGGTAAGCGGCCAGAAAGACAAAGGATCGCCTGCTCGTTTACTCATTTGGAGTGCAGGGATCACGCAATCTATTGAAGTGGCTGGACGAGGAGCATGCTGGTTGTAACACGATTCGTAGCAGGGATGATAGTCAAGCTTGAGTGACAAGAAGAGCTGAAATTGGCGAAATTAGCAAGGGTATGTATACACACATGGATATCAGACAGGAAGTACGGGGTGCTTGAAGTAGAACTTTGTTCCAGCTGAGCTAAGTTTAACTTAGTACATGTCTCGTGGCAGATCACCTAACAAGTGACCAGAATTTTACTCTAGAACTCTATGACTGAGGTACGGGCTTTCGTTTCACTAGGAGATAATGGTAGATTAGAAGCTTGAATACCTACTAAACAACACCCCGTCGGATAGATCGGCTAGGGAAACGTGGAGAAGTGGACGATCCGCCCCCGCATGTATAGGAACCGCCAACAGCGGATCGCCGACCGTCGGATAAGGACCCGATTGTACATTCCTTCCGATGGTTACTTGGAACACCAATGCTCAATGTTGATGCAGAAAGTGCGGGGCAAATAACTAAGAGCCAAGTATAAAGTGACGTGAGGCCGAAGTAAATCGTAGACTCCTCACATTCTTTTCCTACTCCCCCATACCATCCTTCACAACACAACAATGCTAGGAAAAATCGCACTCGAAGAAGCCTTTGCGCTTCCCCGTTTCAAAGAAAAGACAAGATGGTGGGCAGGCATGTTCGCCACTGATGTTGACAAGCACGTCGCCGAGATCAACGACGTGGACTCCATCCGCTTGAACTTCGCCGAGAAGCACGGCGTCGGTTTACAGATTCTCTCATACACCGCCCCAGGTGTACAGGATATCTGGGATGCAAAAGATGCACAAGCACTGGCCGTTGAGATCAACGATTACATCGCCGAGAAGGTGCAAGCGCACCCTGATCGATTTGCAGCTTTTGCGTACGTCACATTCCCAAAGATGCCGATGCCGATGCTAACCGCAACACCTGCAGAACCCTATCCATGCACGATCCCCAAGAAGCAGCTGCAGAACTCCGTCGCTGTGTATCGAAGTATGGTTTCCTCGGTGCTTTGGTTAATGATACTCAACGTGCAGGACCAGATGGCGATGACATGATCTTCTATGATAACGAGAAATGGGATATCTTCTGGCAGACATGTGTGGAGCTCGATGTGCCTCTTTATCTCCACCCGCGCAACCCCACGGGTACAATCTATGAAAAACTCTGGGCAGATAGGAAGTGGCTCGTCGGGCCCCCTCTTTCATTTGCACAGGGCGTGAGTCTACACGCGCTGGGTATGGTTACAAACGGAGTCTTCGACCGCCACCCCAAACTGCAGATTATCCTTGGACACCTGGGTGAACACATCCCCTTCGATATGTGGAGGATTAATCACTGGTTTGAGGATCGGAAGAAGTTGCTTGGATTACAGGAGACGTGCAAGAAGACGATTCGGGAGTATTTCGCACAGAACTTATGGATTACTACGTCGGGTCACTTCTCGACTCCGACCTTGCATTTCTGTATGGCCGAGGTTGGGGCGGATCGAATTTTGTTCTCGATTGATT
This sequence comes from Penicillium lividum, assembly GCA_028828245.1. Taxonomy (NCBI): domain Eukaryota; kingdom Fungi; phylum Ascomycota; class Eurotiomycetes; order Eurotiales; family Aspergillaceae; genus Penicillium; species Penicillium lividum. The sequence goes on from JAQJAG010000003.1 coordinate 1,655,640, forward strand.
ATCCGTTTGAGACTTTCGAGGATGCTTGCGAGTGGTTTGATAAGGCTGAGTTGTCAGAGCCGGATCGGTTGAAGATCGGGAGGGAAAATGCTAAGAAGTTGTTCAAGCTGGGTGCTTATAAGGATAGCACCGCTTGATCTGTATTATTGAGAGTGACATGCTTAGTGTTAAATTCGAAATGAAATAAGTATCTGGTCATCATAAAGTTCGAGGTACATGGACAGTAGAACCTCTTCAAGGCGCCGTGGTTTCTTGAGATGTCTGCTGCCATTAGTCAGTAATTTCGGTATCAGAGGCGATACTGACGTTGAGACCAGCAGTGCCATCCGTCGATATCTGGTCACCCATGCAACATCCTCGACGACCAAGAGTCCCAACATGTAATCCACGGAGCCGGTCATCAAGAGTAGCTCCTGCATCATACCATCCACCCATGAGGCAAAAGCGAGTATCACCGTTGCAATTGACTCGGCATTAGCCGTAGCCTTCGGGTTGAGGAACGACTCTTCATCAGAGACGGAGAAAAGGGCATTTTCCAGACGAATGACCATGTTGGTTAGCGCAATGAATCGCATGCGGGTCTTAGACCGAAGCTGGGGGTGAGAGAGGCATCCTTTCATGGCGTCCAGTGTTTTCAACCTCTGGTCTACCGGTATATGATCGAGGATCAAGATTGTTTGGTTCCACGACTCGGGTGCGAATCTCCTCCTGCATGGCTGCGGTGAAGGCATCTTGGTATGCCTGTTCGACTTCATCTGACGCGGCTGACTCGTCGTCGTAGTCTGGGAATGGCTCGGAGTCGATGAGTTCACGTCTTAAATCGGTTGGCTCTGGGTCTTGGGGTCCCAGCGTGGTAGCGACTGGCGGGGAAAGGTCAGCGTCAAAGTCGACAGTGAGTTGGGAGCGGATGGATGTAAGCAAGGATATAGCAGGCTGAAAATCCATGATGCAGTAATATTGGAAGTTGGAAAGCTGAAAAGGGAGGTTTACAGAGATGAGGAAAGTAAACGTCAATGGTAAATAATGAATTCCGAAATTATGCCTAAATGATTACTGCATTTACCACCTCTCAATCCCAAAATGCATAGTGAAAAATGCTTCCTGATTGAATTGAGTTGTGGTCTTGCCTTCCCCTAGATGGAAGCCTGAATAATGAAACAGACCAGTAACAGCGGAACAAGACGTTCCAGTAGTCACCAGAACTGTCTCTCAGGTGATTCCACCAAAGAGTTAACGAAAGCAAACTGATTCTTCGCACATTGACTAATCAACGTCTCATTGGAAAGGAGGCGACAACTTAAGTAGTGCGATTTGATATTTTACTCGGCTTTGGGATGGGTCGAGGGCTCATCGGGTACAATATCATCCTCATCCTCATCCTCAGGTAAAGGAACGTCCATGACCTTTTCACCCGCCCACTGTAAGGTTCGTTTGCTCCAAGACCGGACACCTTTGTACACAGTCTGGAGAATGGTTAGTGATGAAGTGGCATCTCAGTGACGCTCAGCATACCCAAAAGAAAGTGGCCACTCCTGCCAGAATCACTAGCCAATTCAAATTGGCAGCTCGGTTGCGTCCAGTAGACCGGCCATTGCTCACGACACCTGAGCCTCGGATCCAATATGGCGGCGAGAAGGTAAACAGCACTCTGAGGAACGACGTCAATCCCAGAGCAGCAAATCCTTTCACGAAGTGTTCAAGCCAAGAGGCCTCTTCATCTAGCTCCAGATATGTATCGTCCAAGGGGCCGACGTAGAGATCAATAACGGGGTCAGCAATGAATCCAAGTAAGAAAATAGTCAACAGAAGAATGGCTAGCGTGAGGACAAGCTGGGTGGCAGTACTACTGATCCAGCGAGCCCATGTCAAACGCTCCAGGCGATATTGAAAACGGCAGGTTGGGCACTCCCAGTAATTCCGTGTGCCAAAGCCGGCATTGGCTAGTCGCCAGGACTGCAGGCATCCTTCGTGTACATATCGCGAGGATCCTTTGCATTTGCAGGGGCGAAGTAGTCGACCTGATTCGGGATCGCTGGACTCATAAACCAAGCGAGATCTTCGGAGAAATTCCGAGGGCTGAACGGTTGGCCATACTGTTTCCAAGCAGATGCGACAGACTCGTGGGGGATAGCTCTGCTCGGACCCTAGCCCCGATGAGTCTGGCTCATTGCTTGGGGAGTCCATCATTACTGAGGATCATATCTCTGGACCAAAATTCGCTCTGAGTTCAGAGACCAAAAAATTAGAAGAAAGAAAAGAGAAAAGGACAGATGAAGAAACTGTGGGAAAGGGCAGTCAGGGGCTAAACCCAATTGGACTCACCGCCTTGAAGCAGCTCAGTCACAGCTACCTAAGCACCGCGTCAAACGTCACCCTCCGTCTGCCTACTATCAATCTCCTTCCTCTCATCCTCTTCGATCTCTGTGATTTGGTGTTTGTATTCTACACATTATCATGGCTGACCGTTATTCCTTCTCCCTGACCACTTTCTCCCCCAGGTAAGTTGATGATCCCAACCCCCAGCATTGGTCCATGAGCTAACACATCCTCAACAGCGGAAAGCTGGTGCAGATTGGTATGACCGAATCAAGAGAATCATAGGGAAAATAATGAAACTGACCTCGTGGAATAGAATATGCTTTAAATGCTGTCAACCAGGGTGTTACCGCCCTCGGCATCAAAGGTGAGGCTCTCACCACCATCCAAACTACCTAAGCTAATGATTATCCAGCCACCAATGGCATCGTCCTCGCAACTGAGAAAAAGTCCTCATCCCCCCTCATCGATCCCCCCTCCCTCTCGAAGATCTCCCTGGTCACCCCGGACATCGGTATGGTTTACGCCGGTATGGGCCCTGATTACCGTGTGCTTGTGGACAAGGCCCGCAAAGTGTCACACACTGGCTACAAGCGCATCTATAACGAGTACCCTCCCACCCGGATTCTGGTGCAGGACGTCGCCCGGGTGGTGCAGGAGGCCACGCAGTCTGGAGGTGTGCGACCGTACGGTGTCAGTCTGTTGATTGCTGGCTGGGATGAGGGCGTTGAGCCCCAGTCTGAAGAGGCTTCACCTGAAGAAAAGCCCTCCACCAAGACTGGTGGGATCCTTAAGGGGGGTCCTAGCCTGTACCAGGTGGACCCTAGTGGTAGCTACTATCCGTGGAAAGCGACGGCCATCGGCAAGCATGCGACAAGTGCCAAGACCTTCCTTGAGAAGCGATACACCGAGGGTTTGGAGCTTGAAGATGCCATCCACATTGCGCTGTTGACACTCAAGGAGACCATTGAGGGTGAGATGAACGGAGACACAATAGAAATCGGTGAGTTCTGGCCCGAGTTGACTGTACTATTTCTTGACTAACACGAATAGGTATTGTTGGCCCGCCAGCAGACCACCTGCTGGGCTTCGAGGGTGTAGAGGGAGCCCAGGGTCCGCGGTTCAGGACATTGACCAAGGAGCAGATCGAGGACTACTTGACCAACCTATGAGAGACACGATAGCAGAAACGATAGGACTCGAATGACATCTCATTTGTTTGACAGACGCAATCATAAATAGAATCACACGGACAACTGCAAGTACCGGGTAGCTGCTTAGTCGTCAGTTCAGTAGAGTTTCACACCGTATATCCACGGCCATCTGTCAGTTGGACACTGACTCGAGTGACTTCTTTGGCTACATCTGAGCATTGTGTGCAGGTCTATGTGTACCGCATGAACCAAGTGCAGTGGTCCGTGGCATCCTTGTTGAACATTCCGAGCAGAACTAGACAAAATTACAATCTTGCCCGACAGGTTCCTAGCTGCTATGAGCAATGGCTGAATCTCTTACCCCGGGTTTAGGCCATACTGGATGTAGCCACGCACTGACCAAAATTAATTATATCTGTCCAGGGGTTTGCAACGTTACAGTCCTGCATTTGTTGCATTTGTATCGGCTGTACGACCATCTGTCTTCCTCCATTCCCTCTATTTCCAGTCTAGAGATGTGGGCATATCAAACAGGGTGAAAGACTCCTGAGTCTATTTGCTTGTTTCTCTATACACCAGAAGTACACCATGCCCTCCCTCCCCCAGGATTTACTAGATGGTATCTCCGGAGCCCTAGCAGCAGAAGGAGACATCCTCCAAATGGTCCTCGTAACCTTCATCGGCCTATCATGCTATAACGTCGCCGAACTAGTCGTCCTAGTAACAGCCACCTTCCGCCGCTGGCGCGGTCTCTATTTCTGGTCCTTGTTGACATCAGGCTGTCTCGGCGTGGTACCATATTCCATCGGATTCATGATGAAATTCTTCACCCGTACCGACTCCGCATTATCTGTCACCGTTCTCACCATCGGGTGGTGGACGATGGTAACGGGTCAGTCGGTGGTACTGTATTCAAGACTTCACCTTGTTCTTCGAGACGAGAAGATTTTGACCTGGGCTTTATGGATGATCGTGGTGAATTTCTTTCTGCTACAAGTACCCACTACCATCTTGACTTATGGGGCTAATATTATCCATACGGATAGTCTGGCTTGGGTGTGGGGGTACAATGTTATGGAGAAAGTGCAGTTGACTGGGTTTACGATCCAGGAGAGTTTGATATCGACACTCTACGTTATTCATACTATAAAGTTGCTTCGCCTCGGTGCGGATGCGACGAGTAGGTCTGACTCACGGACGATCATGTATCATGTCATTGGGATCAATTGTGCTATCATGGCGATGGATTTGTTATTGTTGAGTTTGGAATATGCAAATCAATATGCGGTCCAGATCGTGTTAAAGGGCTTTATATACTCCATCAAGTTGAAGTTGGAGTTCGCCGTACTCGGTCGGTTGGTGGATATTATTCAGGGGTCCAGGCATCCCATCTCCGTTGCCATCGCTGATACACTGCCTCTTTGTTCTTATCCACGTCCACCGGAAACGGACATTTCTGAACAGCCTGATCCCGAGCCAGAAGAGTCTGAGCCGAAAGAGATAGCCCCGGCCGGGAAGGTAGCTGAGACGAGGGACTTTGCCGAGTCGGAGATGGAGAGGCCAAATCATGATATAATGGATATAATGTGAATCAATGTATCACTTGTCACCATTCACCTCAATCAGAGAGGCCTCGTTCCAGTCATATTCATCCTCCGAGTCCTCATCCTGACTATCGGCAATCTCATCAGACGCTTTTCGTTTCCGACACGGCGTAGGCTGAGTCTGCTGCAATGTCTGACTCGACTGTAAAGGGTGTTTTAAATCAAAAGACCTCCGATCAATAACAGTAGCCCATTGGCGAAGACCATCCTAAACCTGTCAGATAACATCAAACAATCCGGGAAACCCACTCACATCTTCAATATGAAAAGGAATGATATTCTCCCCCTTTCTAACAAGAAGAACCTTCCCACCCTTCTTCGTAAGCTCCATAAACCGCTTATCGGGCAAATCCCGATAAATAGAAATGCGCGTCATCACATGCTTTTCCCAGCCGGCACCAGCAAAAACAGGATACAACGTCGCACGCGGTTGTCCCTTAATCTTCACATGAGCCTGATTAATCGCCAGCACGGCAATACCCCGATTTGCGAAGCGAGTGAGATGGGTTGCAAATTCAGAGTAAACGTTCCACCTCCGATTTAGGAGCCATTGTAGTTGTGCTTTGTCCTTGATCTTGCCTTTTTGATGTTTCTCTTTTAGCGCTGATGCGGTGGGGAAGTAGGAGGGGGATAGAGCGGAGATGGAGTCGATTATCAAGACAGAGGTTTCTGGTGGTGGGAAGTCTTTTGGGGGGTGCATTAGGAGGGATAGGAGGTGGGGGAGGGTAGGGGTGCGGAAGTAGTGAAAGTTTGATAAGGAGGGAGTTAGTACTTGGAGTCGAGACATTGGGATTGGAGCGCTTGTGTCTGATATTTGTTAGATCTTAGATTCACTGTATGATGATGAGTGGAGGGGCAACGTACCGATCCAGACGACTTTTCCGCCTTCACGGAGCGCATGTGATGCAATGTTCATTCTAAAGAATTAATACATGTTTCAGTAGATGACATGAGGGTTCTCACGCTAATGATGTCTTTCCCGCTCCTGGTGGCCCAAATACCTCCGTAATCTGACCACGCAGCAGCCCACCAGGTCGGTCTACAGTCGCGCCATCCAGTGCTTGATCAAGATGCGGCAGTCCTGTCGGGATAGGCTGCCGGGAGATCTCAGAGGCATTAAGAGACTGTGAGGCCGAGATTGAGATGATAGGCACTATCAAGATCAGAGTGGTTCCTCGTTGTGGGTTGTGGACCTGCGTACCTTGGCTCAGCTTAAACAGATCGGCAGCTTGGCTCATGATGAATTATTGTGTTCGAGATTTATCTCTATGACATGTTTATATTGATCAAGCCTGAGCTTCGTGTACCACGCACACTTGACGTGTAGTCGAGTTGTGTGGTTTAGGTGGGTCCAGTCGCGCGGCGCGCCGAGACGTGATGTGATCTGATGATGCCTGGCATTATGTGTGGTTCTATGAGTGATACGCCACGACTAACTTAATATCGATAGAAAAGTTAAGACTACTGTATTTTTGTATGAATTATTTCAAAAGTAGAGGTAAATTCCAGTATCAATTCCAGTTGATTCCATCAATGCAAATGCAAATACTACCTACTAGCTGGGTAGGGTCATGAGAAGGCTATAAAATATACAAAACGCTAACCAATTATATTCCATCCAAATTATGCAGGAGTCTCCAACTTTCCAGAAGTTGTGGGTACAGTCTGCTCAACCACTTCATCCTCCGACTCCAGAACAGGGGTCTCATCTGGCTCATCAGGAAGGAGAAGGTTCAAAATCACACCCACAAGGGCAGTGACCGCAAAACCGTTGGTCATCACCAAGTCAACAGCGTTGAGAAGACCCTCCAAAGCATGGTTGTCACCAGAGTAGGAGAAGAAGTAACTCCACCACGACGGAACAAGGGTGATACCCATACCCAACGCAAAGCTAGCGGTCAGGATGAAGCGGTTGCGACGGTTGAAGTCGATAGTGGAAATGATGCGGACACCCGAGATAGCGACACTGCTGAACAGGAAAGTCGTCATACCACCGAGGACAGCGCTGGGGATTGACACGAGGGCAGCAGCGAATTTCGCAAACAGACCCATGACAATCAGGAAGAAACAGCAGCAGAAACCGGCATTCCGATTCGCACACTTGGTGAGCGCGATCACACCGTTGTTCTGGGCAAAGACGGACATGGGGGAAATAGTCATTAATCCGGCGAGAATACCGGCGATTCCGTTACCGAGAACACCACCCTGGATCCGGGAGTCGAAGGTCTTACCCTCGACTTGTAATTTGGAGACATCGCATGTGGCAGTGATATCGCCAATGGACTCCATCATGGTAACAATGTATAGGGCCAGCAGTGGGAGGATCAGTGGTGGGTATACCGTGAGCGGGAAGGTGTGGACCCAGGGGAAAGAGATAACGGGGGCCTCGGCGATACCCGAAGACTCGAAGTAGTTGCAAGCAGCGGCGACGATGGAACCGACCAAGAGACCGACGATGACGGCGCAGGACTTCAAGATTGGGGGACCGAATCGTTCGCAGATAATGATGGTGACGAAGGCGAGGAAGCCCAATCCAATAAACTGCGGGCTACCCCACAGCAGAGCGTGTGGGGCATCAGCATCGGGACACATAGCGCGTGGAGACGGTCCACAACCGGAACCACCGCCCCAGTCTTCCATAGAGGATTGGAGGAGGGAGGCACCGATGAGGAGGACAGTAGGACCAGTGACGAGTGGGGGGAAGATGCGGGCGAGGAGGCGACTGCTCATGAACGAGAGACCGATTTCGAGAAGAGCGCAAAGGCAGGAAGTTCCGAGGAGAGCACCGTAGCCTTGTGGGCAGGCGAGTTTGTTTCCGCTCGCGTCGGTTGGACAGTAGCCTGTTTTGTACATCTGGGTGAAAACACCTTCGGCGACAGTGATTGTGGCGAAGGATGTGCCGACCACAGATAACAATCCAGTTCCAATGTAGTATTTTGTGCCGTAAATGTGGAAGCGGAGCATTTGAATGGCGCTGAGAATACCGGAAACAATTAAGGATGCCGAAACGAGATATTGAGAGTCGACAGTTCCGAAGTTGGCACCTGAGCTACCACTGAGCAAGATTGGTGGTGAAATGACTATTTCGATCAGCGCTGAATATTAGATGAAAGGAATACAACTCACCACCAGCCAGCATAGCGAGCGCATGTTGCAATCCGAGGATTAAGGCGAGGACCACAGGCACGCGATCTTCGAGGCCGAAAAATGGAGCAGATTTCCGTTCTTGTTTGGTAAAGGGCACCCTTGGGATGAACAAGTGGGCATAGTCATAATCGCCGATGAGACCATCACTAATAATGTTTAGTTGCGATCAAGCAAACTTTGCAATTAGCGACATACCGAGTGGTGAAAGTTCTCACGATGCTGCGGAATTTATCATTGAAGGAACGCTTGGGCGAGTAGTCCGGACCAATCTGATCGGGGCCGTCCATGATGGTTGAAAGTGGATTTGTTGATTCTACCCACTTTCAACCTGGGGAGGATGTTTCTCTATATAGTATTCCATCACGATAATTGAATTTAATAATCAACCCCGGTATAAATTTGTTAGCGTACATGGTTGTGTGGAGAAAAAAAAGATAAGATTTTATTTTCTCTATCATTAGACAAGAGTATCGAGTAAATCGCCTCCATAGAGTATTTGCCTAACCCTTTCCAGTTGAAGCTAAACTTCATTAGGCTAAGCGAACCCACTTTCCCTCTTATCTTTGTGGGGCTTCTAGTCTTCTTCGCCCCCTTCCTCTACCAATCATCATTCATTTGTCCAACCTATTTCCGAAGTCTAGAGATAAGGACCAAATGTCTTTAGCCGCCACTCAATTTACGGTTCGTGCGCCCTCAATGCCGTTCCAAATTGTAATCCCATTTCGTGCGTGTCCTGTGGGGCTACCGTTCTACGGCATTTCCCTACGATATGATAGGACCGGGAGGCCTCGGGCACTTTGTGGACACGGGGCCCCCGAGAATTATTCGACAGTCAGTTATCGTGATATCTGGGGTTTATCTTTTCTGTCTAAACCATCTGGCGGAGTCCCCCGTGAAGCATGGAAGGCGCCGATGCCTTATCACGGTGCTTTGGAATGAGGTATATCACTTGAGATCATCTTAGAAATCAACTCAGGAGTTACAAGGATGAGTTGATAAGTGATTAGCTGATTGCTAATATTACTTCAGTGACAATTCCAGCTAGAAAAAGGAGAAAGGATAAAGGAGAAAGGAAAAAAACTCAGTAAGCAATCGATTGGAAGAAAATCTCCATTGTTTGGAGACAAAGTGTTATAAAGGCCTCCGTTCCCTCTGGCATGTTTCTTCTCAGAATTATCGGGTTCTCAGAATCATCGGGGACAAGCTCAATAGAACAACATGGTTGATTCACCCTCTATTCCGTACCTATTTCGGGGTAAATGGATGGTGGCTGATCCCTGATAGCATGTGAGGCTATTCCCAGTGTACCCTGCATGTACTAGTGACGCCCAAATGCGCCCCTTCACTACTCGGGTACTCCTTATTACCACTAGGGAATGAGCTAGCACTTCTAAGGTTAGTAGATGACCCTTTTCTTCTAAATTGATCAACGGATAAAAGCCCATTGATTCAATATAGTAGTTGGTAGTCGCTGGCGTATGTCTGAAATCTTTAGTCAGGGAATTATGTAGCCTTAGCCCAAACTGTGGAACTTTGCTTCTTTAAGCTTTCCGCTATTCCTAATCATGATTAGCTGTTGTAGGAGCTCCGGGATAAACTGCGGTCTTCGGCAATAAAGCCCTAAAAGAACAATGAGAAAATTTGCCTCGCCGCCACCTACCTGCACATGTGACGCGTGGACAGCCATAAAACATTGACATGGTTTGAGCGCTTATCTGGATTGAAAAAATGCTCAATATGATTACATCAAATTATCAGAGAATTACTAGACTTACACCACGAATTGATGATGTATTACCCGACCAACCTGACCAAAAACGTACCCGATCGCTCACCACTGAATGTCTAGAATTTGAAAGGGAGAGTCCAACTGGTTATAACGGCACTTTTATAACAATCACAACAAGAATTCTATCCTTCAGCTTGGAAGTAGTTTTTTGAGAATTAATGGCTGTGGGAGTGATTTGTATATTTGATGATGGCTATTCAGAGGTTGAATTGATACTACCTTTGCCACGTTATATATCCTCAGATGTTGGAATAGACAGACCCACATGTCCAACATATGTAATGGACGGCCTAGGCCAGGTATTCAAGCACTTGAATAGTAACAAGATCGTGAGTTTACGTATATGTAGCAGCCGGCGATAGCAGAACTTCTGCGCTCTGCTTTACATGTCTTACTCTCGGAATTAACCTTGGACTCAATTGATGAGCTCTCCTTACAAAAAATGTCTCATGAATTCAGCAAATGATCTTTCTGAAACTAAACATTAAGCTTAGGATACATATATATTCATGTTATTTGATCGTCAGTATAACAGCGTCCTAAGTTGGCCGCACCGGAGAGTCAGACTTAGAGTACTGTTTGAATTCCTCCACGCCTTGAGGGGCGAAAAATACCAATTCAATGTTGCCAACGCGATGAAAAAGGGCAAATCAACTTGAACGTATTCAATCATGTTTCTGAAAATTTTGCGGATAATCTCCTTTTCTTCATCGGAAAGTTTGAAGCCTCGAAAGGCGATTCAGCACCGGCACTCTGCGGTACAATGGCCCCTGCCTTTCTTCCTTTCGGATAGAAGCCTCTGCGTACAGCATCCGCATCCCTGGCTACAAAAACCATCTTAATCTGAACAATCCTGGACCAATTCTTCTCGCACATACCATCTGGCATTACGCTGTAAGCTATCATGATCTGCTTTGAAGTCAGCTCGTAGCATAGACTCCATTAAATAAAGAATGCCTTGGTTGCGTGGGTATTGCGCTTGAGCCTTTTCAAGCTGTTTCTATGCTTTTCCCACTCAAATTTTGTCCAACTCTATAACTGCGGTCTTTCGTAAGGCTATCACCTTGTGGTGTAACGCTTCCTCGCGCTGTGTAATTTCATGTAGAGCGTACTCGCTACTGAATAAATCATTCAGATAGTACCGTTCGATAATGCGTGAATTGTATCGTCAAGTTGACAATTTTTGCTTGCATAGTCAGATGTTGTAGACTTGGCCTGAATGTGCTTAGTAAAGAGTCCGATGGTTTGATCATGAGTGGAAATCTATCAATGAAATAAGTATACAATGAGAAAGACTGACAAATAATGTGGGTCAATAGAATAAGTAAAGAAAAGAAATAGAATTTTGAGAGATGTAACATGACATATCATAGTCTGGGCCCAAGCCGAAATTCTTACTAGTCTGCTTTGGGAATATGTCGCATCCAGAGTTACCCCACGTCTACACGGTTTCACTCATACGCGAGTTCTACCTACCTAGATATAAGTTTTTGAAACGTCTATAAGGAATATGCACAATATGCACTAAGGGACATCTGGAGTGACTTTGAGAAAGACGTGGGAAAAATTGTGAGGATCATGATTCGTTATATTTAAGGAATATCGGTTGGGAATTGATTACATTGACACTCTTCACCGTCCGGTATCTCTTGAAAAGTCGATGACGTTTGTTATCTTGATGGTCTATTTATGGGGCCTGGCTCATATCTACTTGATATCTTATACTTGATGGAAGTGGGACTGGATTCAAGGCTAACTTGTTTATCAAAACCTTAAAGGGAGGCTCACGTGCTATCACGTGATTCATGCGGAGTAGAGCTCACGATTTGCCACCATAAGGCTTTAGGCTTTCGGCTTGGTGGCGCAGGGGCTGAATACATAACCCTGTGTTCCCGAGGCTGTAAATATCAGTAAAACATCAGTAAATCCCTAGAAAAAGATTAGCATGCCAAGTCAATTGTATCAGGACATATGTCTCGTTGTCTGAATACAGGGATTGTCCCTTGCTGTACTTCGTAAAGAATGGAGATCCTCCTGGTACCTGTTGGGGATCACGTGTCCTGGCCCAGGCCCTGCACCTTAATTCCTGCAGTTCGCGGAGCGGGTATACAACTACAGAATCATTGTACATTGTCGAACGTATGATACCACGGGAAGTATGGAGTGATGAGAATCTAGAACAAATAAAATCTGATACACAACATGCCACCCGTTTTTGGGAACAGCAAATCAGGATGTTGCTAAAGAGGGAAATTCCTAATCTTTCCGGCGTTTCCGCATGGGGAAATGGGTCGCCGCCTCAGGCAACAAAGCGTTGGGGCGGAACCCAACATTGTTCGGGAAAAAGCATTGATCTCGCCACCCATGATCAGGATAAACTGGCATTAATAGAATTGATCTTCCTGCTTTGCTTCTTTTCTCTACCTCGGGATCTTGTGATTCAGTGGTCTTTTCGTTTTCATTCGCTTGGGTGTCCTACCCCCATATTCGTTGGCGATCAAACCCTTCGACCCCCCCAACGTTGGTCCTAAGTGGGCCCTCCCCATATAAAAAAAAGCTCTTGCCCACGCCTCAGACTCTTTCTTTTTCTCATCCTCTTTGGTCACCTTCAACCACATTCATCATGTCGACTAAGGCTGAGGCTTCCCGCCCCCGGCCGGCTGACACCAAGAAGGTGCACATTGCCGACACCCAGATGACTCGTGCCAACTGGTACAAGCACGTCAACTGGCTCAACGTCTTCCTCATCCTTGGTATCCCCGTCTACGGCTGCGTTCAGTCTATTTGGGTGCCGTTGCAGCTCAAGACCGCTGTCTGGGCTGTTATCTACTACTTCTTTACCGGTCTTGGTATCACTGCAGGTAAGTTTCCAGTGCTCTATATCATTAGATTAGTATCTAACCTGATATACAGGATATCACCGTCTCTGGGCTCACTGCTCCTACTCCGCCACTCTTCCCCTCCGCATCTGGCTCGCTCTGGTTGGTGGTGGTGCCGTTGAGGGCTCCATCCGCTGGTGGGCTCGCGGCCACCGTGCTCACCACCGTTACACCGACACCGAGAAGGATCCTTACTCCGTTCGCAAGGGCTTCTGGTACTCCCACCTCGGCTGGATGGTTATGAAGCAGAACCCCAAGCGTATCGGCCGCACCGACATCACCGATCTTAATGAGGACCCCGTCGTCATCTGGCAGCACCGCCACTACCTCAAGGTCGTCTTCGGAATGGGTCTCATGGTCCCAATGCTGGTTGCTGGTCTCGGCTGGGGTGACTGGTTCGGTGGTTTCATCTACGCCGGTATTCTGCGTATCTTCTTCGTGCAGCAGGCTACCTTCTGCGTTAACTCCCTGGCTCACTGGCTCGGTGACCAACCTTTCGACGACCGTAACTCACCCCGTGACCACGTCATCACCGCCCTAGTCACTCTCGGCGAGGGATACCACAACTTCCATCACGAATTCCCCTCGGACTACCGCAATGCCATTGAGTGGCACCAGTACGACCCAACCAAGTGGACTATCTGGAGCTGGAAGCAGTTAGGTCTGGCCTACGACCTGAAGCAGTTCCGCTCCAACGAGATTGAGAAGGGTCGCGTGCAGCAGCTGCAGAAGAAGATTGACCAGAAGCGCGCCAAGCTGGACTGGGGTATTCCTCTGGAACAGCTTCCCGTGATGGAATGGGATGAGTACGTCGAGCAGGCCAAGAGCGGTCGCGGTCTCATTGCTGTCGCTGGTGTTGTCCACGATGTTACCGACTTCATCAAGGACCACCCCGGTGGCAAGGCCATGATTGGCTCCGGTATTGGCAAGGATGCCACTGCCATGTTCAACGGTGGTATCTACTACCACTCCAACGGTGCCCACAACCTCCTCTCCACCATGCGTGTTGGTGTGATCCGCGGTGGCTGTGAGGTTGAGATCTGGAAGCGCTCCCACAAGGAGAACACCGAGTATGTGCGTGATGAGTCAGGTCAGCGCATCATTCGGGCCGGTATGCAGGTGACTAAGATCCCTGAGCCTGTCCCTACCGCTGATGCTGCTTAAATGAGCTCAGATGACGTGCCTTGCATTTTTTTGTTGGTGTTTTCGGCGTTATTACCTTTATTGTCTATCAGAAAAGCGACTGTCACATAGATAATTTCTCATGAACTAGAAACGACCATTTTTATATCAGATCTCAATATTGAATCTTCACCAGTTCAGACTTACTAGTCCAAAATCTCATAAATTCCCCAGTTCTGCACAGGCTTCAATGATTGGATGCCCATCGGTTCCACCTCGTTGAGCAAAGCAGAGGTATCCGAGTTGTTAGCTACCAGCTGATCTCATAAACCAGTTCCCTATTCATTCTTCTAACAGTCTCTCACTGTATCCCACTCAGTATGGTACCATATCTCTTACCTTATTTCCTACAGTATTAGTTAAATTTTCAAAGGGTCTTCTAGAACGGGTCTTCTCAAGTAGCGGAAAGAAAAGAAAAGAAAAGAAAAGGGAGTGGAACGCCAGTCCAGAAAGTGTGTGGTGTTCCCAAATAATAGAGGGGTTGATTGACTACTTCGTATTACGTGATATCGTATTTCCCTGGGTTTAGCGGGGAAACTTTGTAATCACCTGATCCCATATCTAGATACCTCCGATCCCGCTTGCTTGTATCGCAACTGCAGCTTGAATCTGAAACACACCGCATCTTTCTTCTCCTCTTCTCCACCATTCTTCTTACTCGCCATCTCCTCATCCTCCTTGCTGCTATCATCGTGGCGCCCCTCCTTCGTCTCCCCGCTGCCCGCCTTTCAGCTGTACTGGGTCACTTTCGAATTACACCTCTCCGATATTTGACAACCTCCAGTATGGCCCCCGCTCACCTCCGACGTCCGCCACAGGCCCCGCCAACCTTCACTGCTACCCCACAATCCATTGTCGCCGATGCCGAGCGCCTCATCAACACATCTCGGTCTGTTCAAGACAAAATCGTTGCCGAGATCAACCCAGATGCTGCCACGTTTGCCAATGTGTTGCGCCCGCTCGCTCAGGACAGTAATGCTATGATGTTAGAGGCACATATCCTGGGCTTCTACCAGGCCGTATCGACCGATCAGAAGCTCCGGGATGCTTCCTCAAAGGCGGAGGAGCTCATGGATGATTTCTCTATTGAGGCTAACATGCGCGAGGATGTGTTCAAGCTGGTGGATGCTGTCCTGAACAAGAGTGAGGAACTTGATCCTGAATCTCGTCGTCTGCTAGAGAAGGAGCACAAAGACTTCGTGCGAAATGGATTGGGTCTGCCCGCCGGGCCACAGCGAGCTCGGTTCAAGGAGATCAAGAAGCGTCTGAGTCAGTTGAGCATTGAGTTCCAGAAGAACCTGAACGAAGAGAACGGCGGCATCTGGTTCACTCCTGAGCAGCTGGCTGGTGTCCCGGAGGATGTGGTCTCCGGTCTGAAGCGTGGTGAGGGCGAGAACGCTGGCAAGCTCTGGCTGACCTTCAAGTACCCGGATCTGATCCCGACTGGGAAGTACGCCACCAATGCGGAGACTCGCAAGCAGGTCATGGTTGCCAACGAGAACAAGTGCAACCAGAACGTTCCACTGTTCCGCGAAACTATTATCCTGCGTGATGAGGCTGCTCGCCTGCTGGGCTACCCCAACCACGCTGCCTTCCGCCTCGAAGACAAGATGGCCAAGACCCCGGAAACTGTAAACACATTCTTAGGCGATCTGCGCTCCCGCTTGACTGCCGGTGGAAAGCAGGAGCTCCAGACCTTGCTGAACCTTAAGAAAGAGTTGGAACCCCAGTCCGATGGCCGCTACTACCTGTGGGACCACCGATTTTACGACAACAAGATGCTGGAGCGGGATTTCTCACTTGATCATCAGCTCATTGCTGAGTACTTCCCATTGCAGACCACCATTGAGGGTATGTTCAAGATCTTCGAGGAGCTCTTTGGATTAGAGTTCGTCGAAATTGTTGGCGAGGACCGTGCGGCCTTAGCCCCCAGTGGTAAGGGCAGTGATATTGTCTGGCACGAGGATGTGCAGGTGTTCAGCGTGTGGAATGACGAGGGTGAAGGCTCTGGCTTCGTAGGTTATTTGTATCTGGACTTGTTCCCACGTGAGGGCAAGTATGGTCATGCCGCTAATTTCGGTCTGCAACCGGTATGTACTGCCAAAGAATCGAACGGCAAGATGCTAAAGATAATAGGGTTTCATTGATGCAGATGGTAACCGTCGCTTCCCCGCTACCGCTCTAGTCTGCAACTTCACCAAGCCCGGCCCTAAGAAGCCCAGTCTGCTCAAGCACGACGAGGTTGTGACCCTGTTCCACGAACTGGGCCACGGCATCCACGACTTGGTCGCCCGAACCACTTATTCCCGCTTCCATGGTACCAGCACCGTGCGGGACTTTGTCGAGGCGCCCAGCCAGATGCTAGAGAACTGGTGCTGGACTCCTTCGCAGCTGCGCGCGCTGAGCAGACACTACACCACCTTGTCGCCCGAGTACCTCGCTGGATGGCAGGAAGCCCACCAAGCACGTAGTGGTGACAAGACTGCCACCGCCCCGCCTTCAGAGCGCATCCCTGACGATGTGATCGAAAACCTTATCCGCACCAAGCACGTCAACGATGCCTTGTTCAACCTGCGCCAGCTTCACTTTGGTATCTTCGATATGACTATCCACCAGCCTAAGAGTCACGCCGACATCGAGGCGCTGCCCATCTCAGCAACTTACAACCGTCTCCGCAAGGAGATTACCCAGATGGATGGCCCGGAAGTCCTGAATGGTGGTGACGAGTGGGCTCACGGTGAAGCCACATTCGGTCACTTGATGGGTGGCTATGATGCTGGATACTACGGGTACTTGAGCTCACAAGTTTACTCCACCGATATGTTCTACACCGTCTTTAGAGATGACCCTATGAACAAAGCTGCTGGTCGTCGTTACCGGTACCAGGTGTTGGAGAAGGGAGGTAGCCAGGATGAGATGAAGACGGTGACTGAGTTCCTGGGCCGCGAGCCGCAGACCACTGCATTCTACCAGGAGTTGGGTCTGGCTTAAGCTAGCTTTGCATAATGAAATATAAATACGATGGTGAGCACACTTTAATCACCACTTTGAAACTGCACTTGTCTGTAGTTGTGCCATAAATACCGATAACGATAAGCCCACCGCCCTCAAATCCAATCTCCAACTTTCAGCTCTGTCGCTCAACCCCAATCTCAAATTCTCAATCCACTGATCTCTACGTAAGTCTTCCCCAGTACCATCGGCTATGACAATCTCACCCTCCCAGAGAAAATAAAAGTAACACTAAATACAGACCCTGACTACCCCAGCCACCCCACCCCACTTCATCAGACCAGAACCAAAAGGAAGCTTGCATACCACCGAAGTAGCAAGCTGCAAGCATAGCATACACAAAACCAATCCAATCGGACCTCTACTCACGCCTCCCCCAAAATGGCATCCTCAGAACCCCGTCTTCCAATCCGAACCCAACATTGCGCGTTTTGCAACCACCTCCTCCTCGCAACAACAAGAGACATATCGACCCTGCCCCGCCGCAGCGGCGAAGCAAAAGATAAAGCCATAATCCTCCCTTTGGACGATACCACGAACGAGGATATAGAAGCGCACAGAACGAAACACGCGACCGTCCTTCTATCTACTACTATACCCGATCGTCGGGCTACACTTATCCGGCGCGAAGACGGGATTGAGAAGAGGATTATTTTGCGGTGTGGTCGGTGCAAAGTTCCGATGGGGTATTATCTCGATAATGCGCATTATGGGAAGAGTGAGGATGTGGACGGTGAGAAGAGGACTGCAGTGTATATTCTTCCTGGAGCTATCGTTGAGACGGAGAAGATGGGGGAGAAGGATACTGGGGAAGGGGAGTGGAGCGAATGGAATAATGAAGCTTGAACATGAGCGATCTGTATATTATGAGGCTAGGTGAATAATAGCATTGAATTGTATACGTTGAATATGGACATCCATTTGGACTAATACAAGCATCCCTCACGCCGAAGTGAAGATGTAGGGGCTAACAACAAAATAGAGAACAAAAGAAGAAATGTAAAGCGATCCGGTTCCAGACATGTTCCATAACCATAAGCGTGCGCATCATAAAATCAAAAGCAGCAACTGCGGGGGGTATCGGGTAGACCTAGTTGGCCAGAATAGTGCGCACAAGATCAGTGTAGTTAATCTCGCCAGAGCTAGTATCGACAGCCTTCAGAAGCTCATCGACCTCGTCATCGGACATTTTCTCGCCGAGGTTGGTAAGGACTGGAGTATGTGTTAGCCTCAACGCAATACCGCACAACAGATCTGGTACCTGGTAACGTACTATAGCGCAACTGTCCAACTCCAATGAAACCCGTCATATCTTTATCGAAGACCTGGAATCCACGACAATATTCCTCAGGCTCGCCGGGCTCACGGAAACCTCCGGGGCGGTTGAGGACTTTGAGGAAGGAATCGAAATCGACTATCATAATGTTAGTATGTTCTTTGTAACACCCGTGGGGACACTTACAGTCAGTTCCAACGGACTTCTCGAGGTCGCTGATCTCGGCGAGAGTGGGATTCTGACCGCAGGCGCGGAGGAGATCGCCAAGCAGGTCACCGGAGACGCGGTTTGTACCACGGCGGTCGAAGAGGGAGAACGCTTCTTTGTAGTTTGTGGAGGCCTGATCGGATTTATTAGCCATGATGAAGGGTATAGTGTATAAGTGGAGTTGGTAGAGTGATGAGTGTTGTGGTAAATGTGGGAGGAGATCCAGGGATGAAGGGGGGGGGCGGGAAGTCAATCGGGACAAGGACAGAAGAGGTAATTCGTCAACATCTTATCCCTTGTACGCACCATTTTGAAGTTGATTTGAAGGTCAATGTTCAATGTTCAATGTATTGGGGAAACAGAAGAGGAGAGGAATGAGGAAGTGGGAATTTAGGCAAGTGGATCGACGGTTGTTGCGGCAACCAACTTAAGGGTGAGATCATATCAGACTAAAAACATGGGGTTTACGGTGTAGTCAACTGGGTATTGGAACGAATCTCGTCAGTAATTAACTACATAGTTTTGCGATACAGCTGTCCAGCAGCCGTGACGCTTCTCTCAACAATTCCCATCGTGAACTCCCAAATGAGTCTCGAAGTACCATCAACAGACCTAAACATGTGTTCCGCCCCTTCATCCCCTCCAGCTCATTAGGTTCATGCACCCCACCTACGCGTTGCAGGAATATCTGCATATCGTGTTGTTTTTCGGTCGAGGTTGCCAATACAGGAGGTGGTCGTAAAGGTCCATCCAGTGCAAACCCATAACACCACACTACTAACACGGCAAAGTACATAACCCAGGGCCGGTTGAGAAGGTAATCATCGCGGGCAACATACTCCCCCGACGCCTGTTCAATGAAGCAAGTGGACAGGAATTTCAGTGCATAGAACGTCGCATCGCGTGCAGAGGCCTTATTCGCCCAGCGCCCGGTCTTCTCACGTGCTGTACTATAGTCGCGGGCAGTGATAGACCGACCCATCAGCCGGTCCGCACCAGCAAAGATCTGAAGATCCACAATATCCACATGAGAAGCCATATGGGCAAGACCATGAAGCACATCGCGGGACTCGGATTCGGTCGTCGGGGACGGACCCAATGCTTCGTCGAAGTCGCGACGCCAGTTATCGAATGCGCGGAGGAGCGCAGTCCGCCACTTATCACGACCACCGAGTGTCTGCCCGACTCCGAGTGTACTAACCTGCAGATCTCGCTGGTGCAGATGCCAGCTCACGCTCAGTAATCCCGCGATCAAGATACTGCGACCGAACGCGTTTGTGCGGACGGGCTGGCCATTTAGCGTACGTTTCAGTCCATCCAGAAACATTACGGGTCGCACGCCGTGGGATTGGAGACTCGACTGCACGCGCGCTACCTCTGCGGCGCTTGTTGCTGCCCATAAGGCCTCATCGCACGGCAATGGCAGCCGGAGCTCATGCGCTACCATCTTGGCAGAGTGGCCGAACATTGTGGCATGGGTGGAATCTAGCACAAATGCAGCAAAGGCGGCTCGTCGAGTCGCTTCGGCCTTGATCCAATGTGACCATGATTCATCCTCCTCCCTGGACTCGGGAGTATCAAACGATGACCGCCCGATTAGCGAGCTCCCCCGTCGCATTAGTGTCAACGTTGTGTCATGGTGTATATGGGCGCGTTCATGCAGCGCCCGGGTAGAAAATCCTTTCTCATATACCTCCAGTAGGAGCAACGCCTGGAACACCCACAATCGTGCCGGCGGGCGAAAATCAGCATCCATAAAAATCTCCCAGCGTAGATGCCACGCAATAAAGCTAGCTAGTTCTGCCGCTGTCTCAGTGGCCGCTTTTCCATGAATCTTATCCAGAGTCGCCGCTCCAATAGCCATAATCGCTAGCAAGAGTAGATTTGGCGTGCGATCCGCCGCAAAGGTCGGCTGGTGCAGAATCGGTAGTTGCGCATGGAAATGGTACCAATAGGACCCGATATACGTCTGCATCATGCGCAGACTCAACACATGTCTGTCGCTATCTAGATCCCCATTCATCAGTGCATCTTTGCGCTTAGTGTCGGTTGAGTATGCGGCCTCGTTAAACCGCGTCGCCATTAAGTGGAGCAGTTCCTGTCGTTTTTCTGCGGATATAATTGCCGGCAGCGATCCCGAGTCGAGAATACTTGTCACGCTCATCGGATGCTGCGGGATGACGGAGCAGAAATTGTGATAGGCAGGCTCGTTCATGTAGAACTGGTTTTGCACCAGCGGCATCATCCCGTATCCTAGCGGCGCCATCGGTTCACTGAACAGCCAAGCCGCAAAATCATCAGCCATGGCGAAGGGGGACCGGTTGTACGTCTCCCCGCCGAAAATGGGGTATGCGTTCGACATGGCGTCAAGGTCCAGCATACTTTCAGGCTGGGTGAAATTCACAGGCAGGTCGGGGTAGCCGGGCACTGGGATACCTGTGCCTTCAATGCCGGTGGATAATGGGTAGTTTGTACTCGGAGGGGACTTTGACGGCGCGGGGTCGGTCATAAATGTATAGTCTGCGGTGGTCATAGGCGACGAAGGCGATGAGGCTGGGAGTAGCGATTTCGGTAAGTCATCGTGGCTATCCGCTGTGAACGAGTCGCGCTTCTGAAGCTGTGATCCGCGGGTGGTATGGCGTTCGCGATGGCGGACACAGAGATCCTGGCGCACGAAGGATCGGTAGCAGTTGGGGAAGTCACAGCGAAAGATCTGTTTTGGGGCATCTTTTCACAGTCAGTCTGGGTATGAGCGAGAGTAGTGAGGGAGCGTACGGTTCAGCTGGTGTCGGTATAGATGTTCGGCGCGTGAATAGCTTTTCCCACAGCCCTCATGGGTACATTCGAACTTGCGATCTGACGGGGCGCGACGAGTGCGCCGGCGTCGCTTGGAGGGTTGCTCGTCGTCCATTTCTTTAGCGGGTCACACCATTGAGCGCCATAGCATCACGGAGGGGTATCGACAGGGAACGAGAGAGACTTCCGGGGAGTGCGGAGAACTGGAGTGGGGTTGGCTAAAGTTAGCGGAGGTAATATTCGCCGACCTGGGGAAATTAGTCGTGCGTCTACTGCAGACGCACAGGATATCTGATTATCTTTTTTCAATATTTAGAAACTTCTTGGTTACCATATCCCTCATGATATCTCGTTAGTATCTATAGTTTTTTGATGCAGTCCAGGTGCCACCCATTATCAGCCAACTGGTAGGTTCAAGGACCAAGTCATACAATTAAGATATTACATATCCCAGGGGTTATATATCCATGAAATTTGTAGATTTAGGTGTACCTAGCTGCCTACTACATATTCACTACCTAGTAGGTAGTTACTATCTAAGTAAAAATAGTATTCCCGTCTGCCCTGAAATTAGGACCTGCATTCAAAGAGCTGTAGATCAACATGCATGCAGATGCTCTCGGATTCTAAACTTTCAACTATTCTAGAATGCACACATACATATGTACTTTCAAAGCTTCGAATGTTTCAAGTTGTTCCAGATGTCCGTACTACCCCTTGCATAGAAGAATATTGCATTCCAGCACTTGAGTGCAGTACAGACCAGTTGACTATATATCCATGAATCATTCAAATGTTTCAAGGATGACTTGATTTGACCGATGAGTCCATTGATATCGCAGTGCTATATACCATGTACACATAGTGACTACTAGATACGATTGTATAACTGTTGTATGTTCCATACGGAATCCTATACGAGTACGAACCCTTTGGCAAGTATGAGACCTCAAAAGTACTGCAACTTTGAATAAATCTTTATTTGAATGAACTCTACCTTTGAGATTAAATGTTCATAGATGCTCTATACAACTTTCATTTTATACCTAACTAAGTACTCTTTGCTATGCAAGTTGGCCCACTTGTCTTCAATCTGAATCACTCGCGTGCCTCATTCGGCGGAGAGTCTTGGCACGACTCATTTTTGTCACTTCCACCAAGAACCGTGGCTACCACAGCCAGCCCTATCCAACTCTATTCCAGCATAGGCCATGCCCTTCTTCAGACTGTCAATTCCGCAGCCTGTACAGGTAACACTTCGACTCCCTGTATCTCATTTTTACTCAGTTCGACTGCGTCAACGCAAGCGCCCCCCACAACCCACGTCGGAAATGCCCCACAAGACGCGTATTCCGCCACGGACTGGACTGGCGTGGACTGACGTCGATCTCTTTTCGGCCTGCCAAATCCCATGCAAGCCTTGACTTTCGACACGCGGTCCTGGCCAATCAAGAGCCGTTGATGTAGAAATGCCTGGTTATCTCCGAGTTGGAGGGCGTTTCCTCCTGAAAAGTTGGGTTTCGGCAATAATTACGATCTTCTACCATTAAAGTTGTCCGCTCCACTCTTCAAAGCCTGTTCCTTCTCCTTATTCTTCTCCTTCTTTTCCTTTTTTGCTCCCAAGTCTTTTCCTTTTAAGACTTCGCTCGATCATGAGTGGTGTTTCCATCAAGTCATTCTAATGTCGATGCTTCTCACTCTGGGGCTCATGTTTTTACATGGGTCCGTCGCACAACATGATAGTGACCTTCTCTCCTTTGTCACTGTGAGCAAACCTGATGTAGCCTGTCACTTCACAACTAATCGCATCTAGCTCCCTGAAGTTCGGGCCTTGAAATTCCAAATCGAACATATTGATCGGGAACGACAACAGCCGGGTTACTGGTTTGTGGCTCCTTATGGCCAAATTGATCCTGAGGCGTCGACCCACAGGTACACCCAGTACCAAGTTGGCCCTTATATCTATGATAATGAGGGTGTGAGTATTTATCATGTCCCACGCCTGCTTCCCCGTGCTTACTGGCGCATAGATGCTCATCTGGGCTGGATCCCCGATGTACGACAACCGCAATGTCTTCGACTTCAAAGCGAACTGGAATATCGACGATCAGCCCCACCTTTCTTTCATTGTGCAGCATGATGACCACGCCAAAGGAAGCGGAATGATCCTGAATTCCCACTACGAGGTCGAACATGAAGTGGGGGTGGTTAACGATATTCAGTTCTTCAACATGCATGAGTTTAATATCATGGACGGCGGTAAGACCGCGCTCGCCTGCTCATATCGGACCCAAACGATCAGCCTTGCCGATTTCGGCCGACCAAACGAGGAAACCTGGGCGCAGACTGGTGGATTTGTCGAATTGGATGTCAACAGCGCTGATGTTCTCTTTGAATGGGACTCTCGGGATCAGATTGCAATCCACGAATCCGCAGTGTACCACCCATGGGATGCTCCGTTGAACGCCCCGGGTACGGACTACGTGCATATCAACGCTGTCGATAAAAACGAAGCCGGCGACTATATTATCTCCTTGCGGTTTACCAACACCATCTATATGATCTCCGGCGTCGATGGTCACATTATGTGGCGTCTGGGCGGAGAAGAAAGCGACTTCGATATGGATTTCACATTCCACAAGCAGCACGATGTGAAATTCATCGAGTCGCATGACACTCACCACATCATCTCGCTGATGAACAACGGCGCGGACGAGGCCTTTGCCAACGAGCGCACATCCTCGGCTCTTTATGTCGACCTCGACACGACCACCATGCAGGCTCGTTTGATTCAGCGCATCAATCGACCAGACGGGGGCCTCACTCGTCTGCGCGGCAATGTTCAGCAACTCCCGAACAAGAATACGTTCGTCGGATGGAGTCAATGGGGTTATCATTCAGAGCACGCTCCCAACGGAGACCTGCTCATGTGGGCTAAGTTCGCCTCCGAGCGATACTCCAGCTACCGATCCTACAAATTCGACTGGATCGGCCGCCCTAACACCCCGCCCGACGTTGTCTCCTCCGTCTATGGCACAAATACCAAGGACGTCCTAACCATCATCCACGTTAGCTGGAACGGCGCCACTGATATTGCCCGATGGAATTTCTACGCTCGTGCCCACGAGGAGGGCGAGAATGTCCTGATCGGACACACCGAGAAATCCAATTTCGAGACCATGTACCTAGCTGACGGGTACATGGACTGGGTGTCTGCTGAAGCGGTTGATGGAGAAGGAAATGTCCTCGGAATCTCTCGTCTCCAGCGAACCAACAGACCTGATAATTGGCACGCCGTCGGATTCGAAGGAGTATCGCCAAGCCCCGATGACCCCACCATCCTCTATCTCCAAGGTGAAGCGGATGGCGTGGACAAGGTCGATAACTCCAACGCAGTTGATAACTCTAAAGTGATCGATGACTCTAAAGCCGTTGATGACTCTAAGACCTCCACCAACGCCAGGATTAAATCGGATGATGCCATCTATGCCGAAACAAAGGAAGTCGCCAAGGCCGTCTACAAGGCATACGATATCCTGCGTGTAGTAGAAGGATTCATTGTTCTCATCCTGCTCACTGGTTTTGTTGGGGTAGCTGTTTTGTGTGTGTTGAGGACTCTTCGTCGACGAAGGGTGCGCTCTTATAAGAATATACCTTCCGAAGAGGGTGGGGAAGAAGAGGAGAACATCCCTGTTGAAGAACTTCCTTTACATCGGAATTCGAATGGGTGATCCTATTCTTTTGACTTAATGTACTGTATATATATTTAGTTCATTCATACATAGCGTTGCATTCTACTAATCATTGATGATCCCATCAAACTTTCAAATTCATAGATATGCAAAAAAGGGAAATATGGAGAATCTTCTCATGTGTATGTAACAATGGCGGCTTCACCAGCATTATTCCCATGGAAATGATTGTTGACATCCGTGAGGTAATGTATCCTGATGAGGGGGTGAATGTTTTTGCTAGCGGACCAGCTGCCATGGTGCATGACACCTGATGCTTTGAGTGATTGAAGATTCGAAAGGAGACAGGGATTTCCAGCGAAATGCTTTTCAGATGCTCAATGTTGAAACAAGCTGGACTAATTTCAGGTGCGTCATATTCAGGGGGGTATTGCCAAGACCTGGTCTCATGTAAATTCAGACTACAACTTTTGACATGACATATTGAGACCATGTCATAGCATATTTGTTTACAGGTTCTCTGCTTGATCAACTGCCAGTTCTACTGCATAAGTCGACTTATTGTCTATTGGTATCTTCTACCTGTCCTAACGCACATAACTGGGAAATGCCGATTCGTACAATCACGAAGATTCAATGTATCGAAAGGCCAGACAAGATCTGGCAGCCGGCTCACCCGGATCATAAATCATCACGAGCATGACCGGATTCGTGTGCCTCATGCCATACCATACATGGTACATATCGCGTTAAGAAGATGGACCAACACCTGTTGTGCAAATGCTCCGGGGAATCTTTTTTTGTTCCGGGCATGACCCTATGAACATATGAAAATGAGAAGAAAAATTGTACACTAAAAAAAGATATCTCATCCGCTGAATCGGAACCGTGTCGCTTCGAGGCGGCCGAGGCCATCGCGGGGAGCCACATTGCGGCGACGGTACGAGTTGGTGAAATCTGACAACGTTAGAATGGAACGGTACTATTAGAGAAGTGACAAACCTTGAAGTAAAACGCGAATCTTCCGTGTTTCATGAGACTGCACCTTCTCGGCAATGCCCTTGAGCAGTCGCTCCGCTTCGACCGGCTTCATGGAGCCGGGAGGCAGCATCTGCAGGGTATTTTCTAACCAGGCGCCAGTCTCCTGAGGAAGCACCTCAAACAGAGTCATCATGACCCCTGATGCATCAGGGAAACAGTCACCAGGGAAGCTGAACATCATGCCTGTTAGAATACGCTGGGATAGAAGCTGACCCTGGGACAGAAGAAGAGCCTTGACGGCCTCACGTATCTCAGGCGGGTTGCTGTAGGGTGTGCCCTCGGGGCTGGTGAACTCGGAGACAATGGGCTTGTCGAATGCAAAACTGAACAGGTCGCGGTAATAGTGGAGGGTGGCAATGAGGGGATCAACTTGTTGGAGGGTGAGAGCACTGAGTGCCGCGGAGAAGATGGGGATGGACAATGACGAGCTGATACATTTCTTGGGGTAGTAGCGGACGGCGTCAGAAGACAACCGGAAGAAATCCTCGATGACTGTTCAAGTTAGAAAAGAAATTCACAAATTGATGGGGATTCTTACCATCGGGAAGATTCTCCGGGGGAAGATCATTCAAAATGCGGAGGAATGAAATGGCCTGCTGCTCATAGAACTGGTAGACAGCATCGCTAGTCGCCTGATCCACATACTCAGCACCATCGGAGTACTCGCGGACAACTGCGTCCGTGGCCCACAAGAAGCAACCCTCTCGGGATGCCTCGAAACCACTGGCAATACTTTGAGCGAGAGTGGGAAGGAGGGGAATCATAGCGGTCCGGTAGGAAATAATCATGTAACGCCAGCACCGGCACACGCGCTCTAGAATGGGGGTAGAAGAAGTGAAATTCATAACGATCGTGGCCATGATAGGCAGGATTTCGCCACAGTATTTGACGGCGGGGTTTTCCTCACCCGGCGCAACGATGGGGGTCACCACTTGAATAAAGATTGTGATCAACTGCAAGTGGTCGGCAACCGCTCGCTGACCTTCTTCATCTTGGGCGTTGTTGGCAAGGTTCATAATTCGTTGCATGATCGGATCGCAGAACATCTTGAATGAGTCATAAATCTTTTCCAGGGGTTGCACGGACACCACAGCTGCAACACCCTCTGTCACTTCTTCTTGGCTGGCTGGCTTGAGTTTGTCGAGCACAGACAAGAAGAAGGAATGCAGGTGGTCAATATGGCCACCGAGCAGTTTCTGGCAATCGGTTCCAAGGAACTTGAACGCAAGAGCAGCCGCTTGGATGACCTCCGGAGAGGGGTGTTGGAAGGCGGAAATAACGTAATTGAGCTGCGCCTCGAGTGTTTCTGGGTGAAGAGCGGTCCACTCGGTGTAGCGAGCGAGAGCCATGATCGCCTGGAATCGAACCTTCTCTTGATCAGGGATTTGGACAATCAAACTGACCAATTGACCCAAGACGGTACTTTCCTCGGGGTCAACCATGCGGCCCATGGCGCGGAGTCCAAAGAGAGGGGCCTCCAACTCTTGCCAGTGTGGAACGTGCTCGTTGCTGGCCTGCGCAGCATACTTGCCCACCCATTGCTGGATCAAATGATAGATCTTGCCAAGACACTCGGTCACGCCAACAACAGAACAGCAGTCCTTCAAGACATCACCCATGGAGTGTCGGAACTGGCGGAACTTTTCCTCCTGCTCTCGGTCGCCGCCAAAGAGATCGGTTTCGCCATCCTCGGGGCTAGGGAATTCCAAGTGCTTAACCATGATATCCACTAGCTGGGAGAAGATGTCTTGGAAATTGACGCGAGAATCCGCGTATCGATCGATAGTGATGTACTGTTTCAATTCGTACCAGAAAATGAAAGTGAGAGAGACGGCCTCTCGCTCCCAATCGCGCGCACAGCACTCCAGGACAGCCTCCACAAGGCCGCGGAACTCGACCGGCAGGCGAGCGATGAGAACGGCCCAGGCCTCACCGGCCTCCGAGAACATTCGGGTAATGCCTTTGAACGCCTCCAGATCTTCAGCTTCGGCGGTTTCGAGAATCTTAGGCCGGAGAGCCATCAGTCGGGGGTAAAGGGTTTGAATTATGGGGAGCGCTTCGTCAACATCCTTGGTGTCTCGGAAGAGGGTACACATGCAGTCAACGCCGGCATCGAAAGACACGTCATTGTCCAAAGCCTTCAGGATAACATCCATTAAAGGCGACTCGACGACCCGAGCGGCGGGGATTTCACGAAGCCATGAGGTAATGCAGTCCAGAAGACGCGGGTTGGTTGCAGCGGAAGGCGAGGACTGAGAATATTGAACCATCAGCTGCATAACCTGCTCGGCATTGTCCTCCAGTAGCTCCTTTGTGCGCGAGAGAAGCTCATCCTCACTGAGATTGATTTTGCGGCCTTCTGTAACCTCCTCTGGGAGGATCTTCAAAAACTCCAGCACACTGTCCCCCGCACTGCTGCCCAATGCGGATCCCACGGTGGCGAGCACGTCTTTCCATGCGGTCATCTGGATCGCCAAACTTGCCAAACACACGCATAGCTGAGTCTGGATGGGTCGTGGGCCGGAGGCAAAGGCATTGAGGAGTCCAAGGACGGAATCCCGGAGGGCTAAAACAGACTCTGGGTTAAGTTGGTCCAAATCGAATACGATCTACCGTTGTTAGCCCCGCGCATTCTTGTAATATCTTGTAAATTGTCGCAGAGCTCACCTTTCCCTTCAATGTAGTTGCGGCGAACAATTTGGCTTCGATCGGTACGTCGGGCGACTGTAATAGTGAATGCGTCGTTTCCCACGCCTCGATCTGACATATGTTAACCCAGAATTTCCTACTGAAAGGAGGGGGATCGTACCGATTTCTGGAATTTCTCAAGGAATTCGTGGGCTTGGGTCTTTTCAGCCCTGGAAACGTTCCCTTGCATTGTCGCGACGGCCGCTAGGACCGGGGCGAATGCCTGCCCACCATCCTTGCTGGCCATATCGTCGAGAATTGCGATGTACAAGAGATTTGAGCTCAGCGATTTATACCCCGAGTGACACAAAAAAGAAAGAAAAAGAGAGTGTGTAGGGGGCACGATAAGGGGGGGGGGTTGAAGTCGCGATATGAGTGTGAGAATAAGAGAAGGTGGGATGTTTGCCCGTGACTTGTGTAATGGTATTACCGCAAATCACGGGACGCAGAGCTTGACTTCCTCTTTCGCTTCAACACCTTATCAACTCCAACCAACCACCTTCACATTCATCATGGCTGGCCGCAAGACATTGTTGGCACCAATCCACTTTATTTTCAGCCTTCTGCAGAAACGGAGCACTGTTTCCGTCTGGCTTTACGAGCAGTTGGCCATTCGAATTGAGGGAAAGATCCGGGTAATTCTGAACACCCAGGGCAAATAAGTTCTCTACTAATATATTCCAGGGATTCGATGAATTCATGAACCTTGTCATTGACGATGCGATCGAGGTGCGCTTAGCCACAAAGACAGAGGAGGAGAAGCGGAGACCGTTGGGTATGTTAGATCTGTCCGAGCATTGAAAGATAGCTAACATCAGGATACAGGTCAAATCCTCCTCAAGGGCGACAATGTCTCCCTCATTCAAGCCATTTAAATCGATTTCTGTTTCTGTTTCATTTCGGCGGTCCGGATACCGCTCACCCACCAGGCGCGCAACCCAGTCATGCCAGTCATGCGCCATTACCGGATCTCCTCGACATGTGCTCCTGGAGCGACAAGCCACTTTTAACGGAGTTAAAGTTCTTTCGGATTAGGAAAATACAGGGGTTGGGTTATACCAAGGAACGGCATCTTGCTCAGCTATGAACATCGAGTTAGAACTGGTCATAATATCCTTTACCACGTCCAAGCAACGGAACACTAGCCTGGAGTATGCCTACAACCACAATGAGCGATTCATCAAGCCATTACACAACCTAGCAATTGTGTAGGCTGTAGCAAGCCGAGTCTGTTTCGGTTGGCCTTGATAACGGGCCTAATTTGATGTAAACCTTGACATGATCATTTCTCTAAAGGTGGCGGTTAATTTATTTTGATACAGAGAGGAGATGCCTCTAGATTATAATACATCTGTTATATAACACGATCAGTTTGATCCTAGAAGCTTGTTCACCAAACCTGGCACATCGGCCTTGTTTACTGGCTTGCCCTCCAATGGTCCTCCTTTGACAAAAAGAGCTCCGATGAGAGGACCGGACCGCGGCTTGTCTCCATTGGCCTGAATTTTAGCAATGTGCAAAGCAATGATCGCTTCCAACTCCTCAACGGGCATTGTTTTGATCTGACTGGCGTATTCCTCCAGAATGCCGACTTGTTCATCTTCCTTGGCTTGTAGATCCGCGCGGTCTTCTTTAGCAAACAACTCCGCAGCCTCTTGGGAGGCTTTGGAACGTTTTCGGATCAGGGACAGAAGTTGCAGATCGGTAGTGAATGGTTGGGAGGTTTTGGCAGCATTGTTGGTCTCGGAAATCAAGGCACGAAGGACATTGAGCCTGCAATGGTTAGCTAAAGATCCAATGTATTGAGGATTTGACCATACCGGGCAGTATCTTTGGCACGCATAGCGGTCTTGAGATCAGCCCTCAGTGTTGCCATCATAGGTGGGGTAGTAGCAGTGGAATTCCATCGCACCTGGCGCATAGAAGCGCAAGTGAATCTTCCGACACGGAACATGTTGATGTGCATTTAATTGACCTGAATTGAAACAAGTTGAAGTTGGCAATCATTTGAAAAGGCGGAAGATCATTCGTGGTGGTCCGTGCACGGGAATTGTTGACCTCGCAAAAGAAACCTTGAAACTGATCATCTTCAAAAAGCTGTTCGCGCCTTCCACTTCCGACTTATCGTTGTTTGCCATTTTTGCAGATTTTGCAATATCTCTTATCCATACTGCAGATTCCTTTTCCATTGTCAATTCAGCGGGGAGTCCGTCCCTCTCTCCTCCCCAGCTGAGCGCAATGTCGTACCCGATTCTTCAAGCAAACCTACCTCCGGCGACGCCGCAGAAACCTCTACCGGGAGCTTACCTGCAAACGCCAGCCGTGCCTCGAGATGGTCCTAGATCTCCTCCACATCAGCAGCTGCCACCGATCCCCCTTCGGAGCCCGCCTCAAATGCTTCCCAAGCTTCCCCCAATCGCTGCGACACAAAACAGGAACTTGAGCACAGAAGAGCGAGGAGCGCGTACCATCAATGAGGTCCTCTTCCAAGAATCGCGATACCCAGATCTGGATAGTTATTTATCACGTAAGTTTTTCATTCGGGCCTCGTGATCAGTGCTAATGTTAAATAGAGGGATTCTCATCTGAATATGACATCCCCACATCCGCGTCATGGGCGCCATTCCAGAAAGTCAAAATGTACAACATCCCCGACCAGATCTTTGATCAATACAATCGCGCCCAGGTATCGACAAGCATGGGACTTTTCGCCGAGCTGAACCACGCGTGGGTGGCCATCGACAACGCGCTCTATCTGTGGGATTTCACACACCCGAACCCTCAATTGGTCGGTTTTGAAGACCAGCCAAACAGTATCAACACCGTCAAGCTCGTAAAGCCTCGCGCCGGAGTGTTTTTGCCAGCAATCACTCATTTACTTGTGGTGTCAACCACCGCCGAATTGATTTTGTTGGGCATGGGAGTGGAGAACACACCGAACGGCGGGCGACAGGTTACCTTGTATCAGACCGGGATGGCGGTTCCGATTCGGGGTCTGGATATTCACGTTTTCGCCTCCTTCGACTCGACTGGCCGGATCTTCTTCGGCGGTTCGTCCGACAACGATGTTTACGAATTGACATACCAACAAGAGGAGCGATGGTTCCAGGGTCGATGCGGGAAGGTCAACCACACCAGCTCCCGGCTGGCAGCATTTGCACCGTCATTGAGCTTGACGAATTTAGCAAAAGTGGCCATGGAGAATGTGGAACAGATGGTCATTGACGAGAGCCGAAACCTGCTCTACACTTTGTCTTCGACCTCTACTATTCGGGTGTTCCACCTAAAGCCTGACGGCTCTCTCTCCCTGGCCATCACCAAGCATGCCTTGGACATTTACTCGAACATCGGACATATCATTGCATCTAACGAAACTCTTAACCCTAAAGTGCCAATTGTCTCCATCAGTCCCGTCCCTGCAGCAGAAGCCTCTCGTTATCATCTTGTTGCCACAACTGCCACTGGATACCGCATCTATCTGAGTGCCACCGGTTCCTACAGCTGGTCGCCCGTGCCGAATGGTACCAATGCTCCCACCAGCATGCAAGCCCAGCACGTCAAGACCCCGCCGGTGGATGCTCCCGCTGATTTTGGGCTGCCTCGCTTCCAGCAGCCTGGCGGTAAACTTGCGATTCAAACTTTGTCGCCGACGCGGATGGCAGCCCGGTTCCCACCGGGATACTTCTTCTGCTTCGCTTCCAAGGATCCCGCACACAAGGTCGATACTCTGTTCATTTCGTCCCCAGATTCCGGTCGGGTTTCCAGGGCCCAAGATAATGTTTTGACTGGAAAAACAGGCGAGTCAGCCATTTGGATGAGCCTTGGCGGTCGAGCAGAAGCCATTGGCCTCTGCTCGCCTCCTCCACCAAGCTCTACAGGGTTTGGAAACGAGCTGGCTATTCAATTTGACCATCCCGCTGCTGAGATTGCTATTCTGACAAATACGGGCATCCATGTTATCCGGCGGCGACGCCTGGTGGATATCTTCGCCTCGTTGGTCCGCGGTGGTGGTAGCGGCGAGGAAGGTCTGGATGGAGAGGCTAAAAACTTCATTCGCACATACGGCCGACCAGAAGCCTTGGCCACTGCGCTTGCTGTGGCTTGTGGACAAGGTGTGGAGGTTTCCTCGGATCAGCGACTCACTCAGATTAATGACTCCGAGGTCCTGGAATTCGCTCGCAAGGTTTTTATTGACTTTGGTGGCCGCCCCGCGATCAATGAAAACATTGTGGCTGATAGCTCTACTCCTACTATCGATCTTGTTGAACCCTCCCCCCGCCATGCAGGTATCTCCCTGTACCTCTCCCGCCTATTGCGGTCAATCTGGAAGAAGGAGATTGCCAAGGTTGGCAAGGCACCAAATGGTGCTATCACTGTCTCCGCTTCTGTGCCTGCCTCAAAACTGCAGACAATCCAGCACGATCTCTCTGCACTTCAGAACTTTTTCAAGACCAACAAAAGCTTTATCGAAGGGCTCAGTGGGCCCGAGGCCCTCGCACGAGCCTCTACCAAGCAAGAAGAAACTGCGCTGCAGGGCGAGCACCGTGCGCTGCACTCCCTTGTTCAATTAGTCTCTAACACCATCGAAGGAATCTCCTTCGTGCTTGTTCTTTTCGATGAGCGAGTGGACGAGATTGTGGCCACCCTGCCCGAGGATTCAAAGCAAAAGTTCTTGAAGCTCACCTATGAGGAGCTTTTCAGCACTAGCAAGGGCAACGAAGTTGCCAAGGAGCTAGTCAAGAGCATTGTGAACCGCAACATTGCCAAGGGCTCCAATGTTGAGACCGTTGCTGATGCCCTGCGACGCCGATGCGGCAGCTTCTGCAGTGCGGAAGATGTGGTCATCTTCAAGGCGCAAGAACTCCTCAAGCGGGCCACCGAGGCTGGGGCCAATTCCGAGCTAGGCCGCAACCTTTTGAACGAGAGTTTGAACCTGTTCCGGCAGGTGGCGGACAACCTGCCCATGGACTATTTAGTTTCAGCCGTGGAAAATTATATTGGAAATCAATTCTTTGCCGGTATGTTTTACCACCAGTTTTGTTGATGTCGCTAATTCCTTTAGGTGCAATTCAACTGGCACTTACTGTTGCTTCTCGATGCGACAAGGCAAATCTCGCGCTTTCCTGGATCATGGATGGACGCCCCGAACAAGTACAGATGCCCCTCAGATATCACACCACACACCAACTTACCAGCATACAGGACCCACGGAAGACCGTCTACTTGTTCCGCAAGCAATGTTACGACCTCGTATTCAATGTCATCATTGCAGTTGATACATTGGCCGCAACTGACCCCGGATTCGTTGATGGCCAGATGACCCAGATCGCCAAGCGCCAGAACGAGGCGTACACCATCATCTCCGACTCTAACGACGAGGTGTTCTTGACCAGCCTTTACGATTGGTATCTGGAGCAGGGGTGGAACGATCGTCTCTTGCAGACACAATCTCCATTTGTTGTAACTTACCTGGAAAGAAAGTCTACTGATGACATCGCCCATGCCGATCTGCTATGGCGTTACTACGCACAATCACAGCGCTTTTTCGAGGCCGCCAAGGTGCAGTTCCAGCTCGCACAGAGTGCATTTACCCTTTCCCTGAGCCGGCGTATTGAGTACCTGGGCCGGGCCCGGGCCAACGCCTCGACTTACACACCGGATGTGGGGCGTCAGGCACGGCAGCGTCTGCTGCAGGAAATTTCCAATCTGATCGATGTTGCCAACATCCAGGATGATCTCCTGCAGCGCTTGAAGGATGATGACCGCATCACACCGGACCGTAAGAACGAGGTTCTGCAAGACGTGGATGGTCCTGTGATGGACATTAGTACAGTAAGTCCGATCAAAGTCCGGTAAAAGTCCGACCCTGTGCAGCACTGACTAAGAATTAGCTCTTCAACCAATATGCCGACTCGGCGAGTTACTATGACATCTGTCTGCAGATCTTCTTCCTGGCCGATTACCGGAACGCAGCCGACATCAAGGCCACTTGGCACCACCTAGTTCACGATCTGCACGCCGTCACAGTGGAGCGGGGCTCCCCACAACCCTATGAAGCAGTTATTGAGAAAGTCCGGAGCCTTGGCAGTCGGCTCCGTATGTCGGAGACCGTATTCCCCGTGCGTGAACTGGTCCCGTTGCTGGAACGCTATTCGCTAGAGCACCAGCGCCACGTTGGACCTGATCACTGGATTGTCGATCTTTTCCTGGATCTGGGAGTTGCACACGAGTCCATTTATGGGGTCCTGGAGGCCATGTACTACACCGACGAGGCGCCGTTCCAGGGGACATACCGCCGATTCATCGCCACCGATCTACTCTACCTATTGGAAGGATGGTTCCACGAGACCATGCGGCTAGGCGGGATGGTATTCGGGTCGGACGTGGTTGCCGAACGTGTTTCCGAGACCCTGTTACTACTGCAGCAGGGAGCGGGCAACGGTCCCGACATTGTGGACCGAAGTCGGGACCTTCAGCGAAGGATCTCGGACCTCCTGAACTAAGGTCTAAATTTTGCGTCTTGTCTCAACCTGGAAGGATCATCTCATTGCTTGTACTCTAGGCGGCGTTTGTGGAGGTGAATATGAAAATCGATCTTCATTATAATGAGAACCCGTTTCAATGATTAGGAAGGATAAAGTATCATCAATTAGGCAAATAAACATTTTGAAGCCGAAAAGTCTAAAACTCCCGCCAAAAGCAAATCATAAGTCTATCTATGGGACTAGGAGAATTCATCATAAACAGGAATCGGCTTCTCTCCCAACGCAATCAAACGAAAGATATGACGAGCCTTGGCACCATATTCCTCATCAAGGTAATCAACAATAGCGGAATCTGACCTGATTAGCTTCTACTCACAGACAGGGACGGGGAGCACTCACGAGTGGTAGATCTGTTATCAAACATTACAATTGTCCTCGGCTGCCATCGCACTCTAGCCTGAAAATCATGCCCAGTCACAATATGATTCATCAGGAAATCCAACATCCACTTCGTCTCAGGCTCCTTCATCCCCTGAACCTTAGTGATAAACTCCGCATTCACAAATAAACACTTCTCCCCTGTAACAGGATGAATTCTCACAAGCGGATGAACAGTATCGACAGCATCCTTCCTCACCAAACCGCCCATCAATCGCGTATGCTGAATCATCTTCGCGGACGAATGCACCGTATTCAACGTATCCAGGAACCCGCGCAATGTAGGCGACAACCGCTTATACGCCATATCAGTCGCTGCGAAGACCGTGTCTCCACCCACTTCTGGTCCTTGAAGAAGACCTAGCATGACATAGCCTGGTGGCTGGATCTCGTAGCTGACATCCTGATGCCAGAGAGTAGTTGTTGTACGCGCTTCGAGGAAACGAGCGATTTCCTCGCGATTCCCGTCACGGTGAATCACATGGAACGCGGGATGATCCCGTACAGTGCCTGAGACGGGCTGGTAATTTGGTTTGCCAAAGTAGCGCATAAATGCCTCTTGTTCTGCTGGGCCTGCGTCGATGAGATCTTGGTTTGGGAAGGCTAGGACCTTTCGCTCAGAGATGAGGAGGGCTAATTCATCTTTTTGAATATTTGTGAGTTTGTTGAGTTGGATGCCTTCGACTATGCTGCCGATTGCGGGTTGGATATCGGTGAGTTTCACATTTGGGGTGAGGAGGTTTGATTTGGATTTATCCTTTACGCGGAGGGCTGGGTCTTCGTAGTCGAATTCCGGTAGTGGGTCGAACCATATTGGATCCCAGGTCGGGAGATACTCTGGGTATGGAGTGTTGATCTTGGATTGTTTATTCACATCAACATAAGGGATGTTTATGTCATAACTGACAGGGATTTCAGGTTTAT
This sequence comes from Penicillium lividum, assembly GCA_028828245.1. NCBI lineage: Eukaryota > Fungi > Ascomycota > Eurotiomycetes > Eurotiales > Aspergillaceae > Penicillium > Penicillium lividum. Next base: position 1,692,270 of record JAQJAG010000003.1, read on the forward strand.
GACCATTTGGGGGGATGGCTTTGGAGCGGATCAGGGGGGCAGAGGAAGGCATCTGAATGAAATGGGGAAGACTTTAATTGTACAGATTGATAGAGGGGGAAAATTGGGTTTATATAACCCACTAATCCACTAAGTTCTAATCCACCACGGGAGTATACGTTGATATCATCATCCGAGGCCGGGGGTTGAACTAGTGGCCTCATGCAAGTGGTCTGTGTCCTCCAGATGAGCGGTCAGGAAAGATTTAGAATCATTGACCATAGAAGCAAATCAATCCCGGTGGGTTCCGATCTACAATCCCTGTGTATCCTGTGCGACGCGCTCGTCATTTTCAAGTTTTTTTTCGAAAATATGATTTGAATCCCATATGGTATACCATCGAGGGGATCTCTGTATCAGCCACTTTTACCGTATAATCATGCACTATCTTCCCACCGATAAGGCAAATGCAGGCAGTATGGCAATTGCATTATCTACCGTGATCAGTGCAGAGCATAGGATTGGTCAATTCACACAAAGCCGAAAGGCCAACTAAACATCCTCGGTCCCGGAAGTCCACGCTAATCTCTCACCAACCGGATCGGGAAGCCATAAAGAGAAAAGTAGAATTACAGGGCGTCTAACTGTTTCAGGGATTGGATTGGGTGGAAAATGATGCGGTCCGCATAGATTAAGACACGTCGCACGGGAAGTTGTAGCCACAGAATATCCCGCATGGACACGTCCCTGGATTTGAATTTGAATTTGATTGAATTTTGAATTGCAGATAATGCCATCCGGCTCATCCTGATGGCATCTAGCGCCCCTCGCCTAATCTCGCCAGGTACCTTGTGTGACTATCACAGTCGAGTGGATTTACTATCCCCCTCAGTGGATTCACCAACAAGGACCGGGCCGGAGTTACCAGTACCAGAGTAAAAGACCGGGGAATAACGGGGAAAATAGTAAGATTCTTACATTGAGTATGATATAGTTAGTAGTATATATCTATACGTACATTGTATCCGTCCCCACAAGCTTATTTTTTTTTGAAAAAAGCAATTATGATAACCGCCGATCTGGTACCCGCTTTGGTAGAGTATAAAGACCAAAAGTGCAATTTACACGTGACAGTACAGAACACACAGTACGGAGTAAACAGTCAACAACACGGCAATCAACACAAACACAACACAGCTATACAGCTCTACAGCTATACATAGTCGTCGACATGATGTATCGCAGAGATTATGTCTACCTCATTTTCTTCCTCATTCACATCCCTATCATCTTTCTAATCGACACCGTCCCCCTTCAACCAACCTACCTCCGCACCGACCTCTCCCAATCCCTGCGCAACTTCTACATTACAACCTACCGTGATAAGTTTTTCGAAGAACCCACCCCAGTCTGGTTCACCACATTTATCTGGATGGAACTGCTGTACCATGTTCCCCTGAGTGCGTGGGCCGTTTGGGCATTACTCCGAGGTAAGACTATCTTGTTATTTTTATTTTTATTTCTAGTTCAACGCTCACTGCGTGTGATAGATCATCCACTTTTGCCTGTGAATCTTCTTATCTTTGGAGTTCAGGCTTGTGTGACATCTTTGACTTGTTTGGTTGAGGTGTGGAGTTGGGAGGATCGTTCGACCGAGGAGAAGGTGCAGATTACGTATCTGTATGGGCCTTATGTTGCTTTGGGTATGTATACATCTGCTTCTACACTGCTTCTGCGTCTGCTAACATATGCAGGTGCTTTGATGGCCTTGGATATGGTTCTCCGCTTACGAGAGAAACTTTCACACTCCAAGCCCAAACGCGAGTAACTTGAACCACCTTAATCGTACATTTATTCGTTCCTGTGATATATAATCCGCTAAAACTTGAAAACCGGAACGCCATACCCTAGGTAGATTTAGATCAAGAATCCAATTGCTCCATCCAAATCTCCGTTCGCGGCTTCCAGTGCCCGCTCTGCCTCGTCCCGCGAGAATCCCAGCTCCGTGATCTTGGCAATCGAGTCCTGTGGCCACCGTGAGGTGGGTGGTGGCCGGGTCGGTGCACTCGACCCCTCCGGTCGGCTCGCCTGGTGCGTCACCGCTCCTGTACGAGCACCCACCTCTGCCCCATCGGATCCCTTCACAGTGGGCTCGTCCTCGAATTCCTCGGTCAGATGCTTCGGAATATCCGCCTCACCGAGGAAAGGCACTGCCTGGTTTTGAATCACCAGAGCCCCGCGCTGGAGATCAATACACGCCTGGTGTCGTCGGAGCATATCCAGACCCAGCAACAGGTCAATCTGCTTGCCCTCCATGACTGTAAACGAGCAGGGCAGGAACATATCTCCGATCTTGATCTGGGCCGAGTGCACCCGTCCTAGGATCGGGGCAGTTCCTACACCCTTGGCGATACCGCCGTAGCGGCGATCGACCAGCCGCATGATATTGCAGGAGACTGCGCACTCGGGCGACATGATGGTAACCTGCGCGCCGGAGTCAACAAAGGCGTTTAGTCGGTGACCGTTGACTTCGACGGGGATGTAGAGCATAGTCACGCGACCGAAAGCTGTAAATAATTAGTTAAGTCACTTGTCACCGTCGCATTCACTGCAGATTCATACATTCAGGATGATGCTCCATAGCATTGTGTAAATTCTCCGTCACAGCATTCTGTCGAATAATCTCCTCAATCTCCCGTTGATTTTCCGGGTTAAAAGGATCAGCATTCAACATTGCAATCCTCGCCTCCTTCTCCGCTTCCTGTCGCGCCTCCCGCTGCTGCTGCGATACCAACACCTCTCGGAACCGCTGTGCATCATCTGCTGCCTCGGCCAGCTCAGGGTTCTGTCGACGAACAGCTTCCCGCACGCGCGGATCCCCAAGGATATGTAGACGGATGGTTTCGGGATCGGGCATGCCGGGGCGTGGTGCGATCTGGTTCTGTCGTGGTGCGCTGGGGCCGGAGCGTGGGGGTAGCTGTGGTGGACCTGTGCGGAAGTTGACGTGAACGCCTAGCATATCACCTTCTCCGATACCGACTTGGTCTAGGGTTTGTGCAGGGTTCTGGAGGAGTTGGTTGTTGTAGACGAGTTGTTGGGCTTCGGGTGGGATGGAGGTTTCACTCTGGATGATGGCTTTGAGGAGCTCAACACTCATATCTCCACCGACTTCTAGGTTGATGATGTCAGAATCCGCCTCGGGGCGGATGACACTGACAGTGATACGCCTGAGATATTAGCTCGGTTCATGTGAGATAGGTAGGAGGGGTAGGTACATGACTGTCAGGTGCGGGAGGTCCAGGTGCGGGGATGGAATGTAGGAAATGAGGTATTTATAAGAGAAATCCAGGATCAAGATCAGGCAGAAATGATGAAAATAGTCCGGAAAGAAAGTGGTAGAAGTGGAGAGAGTAAGATGTAAGTGTTAAGTGCGGGCTGGGTGTTTTCCCTCCCTTACATGATCCACTAGCTTCAAACCAACATAACCGTTCTAGACCAGCTGCAGGTCCATGAACCTCCTACGTACGTGGATCTGCCCCGCATTGATGTCGTTATATCCATACTCTCATCGGGAGAACCCGCTAATTCGCATAGAAATCCGGATTTTACTTACGTTTTATGCTCTCGGATATAAGGCCCGCATGGATCATCCCGTCCGCCTCTATAACTCCTCGTCCTACCATTTGCGGGAACTTTGACTTCGACCCTACATCCCACTAACGGCATAAGCTGACAGGCGTTACAGAGGCTCTGATCACACATGATCCCGCTAAAGTCCAGACTAACTCAAAGAAGAAATCAACTAAGCATGGATTGTCTGCACTCGTCCCAATGAAGGTCCTAAGTCGTACTATTTACATTTATTCGATCCGTTGAGCGCTCGAAACGTCAGGAACCCCTCTTCCCTCGGTAATCTTCGCATCAATCACCTCATCAATAGGAATCTCCGCTAGCCGCGACACCACATGATGCAGCGTGGGGAGTGCATCCCAGCCTAGTGCGTTAATCTCCACCTTGGCATTCTTGGTTCGTCGCAGACGCGTCACTTTCGACGGGACCACCTTGGATTCCTGCGCATGGGGCACAAAGACTGGGTACTCCGCCTCCGCCTCGCCTTTGGTGCTCTTACCCACCTTAGGCATGTATCGGTACACCAGGATTCCATCGTCGTCCTCTCCGCCAATAGTGCCCTTGTCAGCGGCAGGATCCTGCTCCTCCAGATCCTCAAACTCGAAATGGCCCCACACGGCTCCTTGCCAGCTGGTTTGTAGTCGGTAGGAGCTGTTACGCTCGTGGATGTCAATCGCCGTGTACAGTTTCGGCATGCCGAGTTCTTCACGTCCCGAGACGATCGGGTCTGCTAGACTCTCGAAGAGAATGGGCATGTATGTACCCTTGAGGACCTCGCCGTTTTCCTTTGTGTACTGTACTCCGTGGATGTACAGTCCGATGTGTCGGTATCCGCCACCGCCTAGCCAGTCCATGCCGCCTAGGGTGGTTTGCGAGAAGGACGCCCGCGCGACGGTCGACGGAGAGATGAAACTGTACCGGTCGGAGGGGAAGAGGTTCTGGAGGAGTGTGCGGCTTGTCTTGAATTTGACTGAGGCTGTCACGAAGGTTGACTCGAGGGATTTGAGCGCGCGGTCTCGTCCCATGTGGTCCTGTCGGGGACCAGGCATGGGTCCGAACACGACGGGCTGACGCCAGTACATGTGTGGGTTTTGGGACCAGAGGTGTTTACGGAGGACCTGGGCGGAGTGGTCGAATTCGTCGTGGCCATAGATATAGCCGACCATTTGTATTGCTAGAGAGTCAGCAGTGTTGGATCGAGGTGGGGTTTGTTACTTACTTCGTTCAGGGGAGATCAGCGTGACAGATTCGCGAGTCATTTGCTGGATGGTTGTCGCACGTTCATGGCGTGCCTTTTGGTAAACCTTTAGTCGCTCAGGAACGTCACTGGCGGTAATGTCACCAGACAGCATCACAGATAGAGAGACAGCATCTTCAATTGCCATCGCACCGCCAGATGCCCGGTAAGGCAGGAAAGGATGAACAGCATCACCAAGAGCAGCCAAACGGCCTTCCACCCAGGACGGAAGGGTGTCCATGTCCAGAAGAGGCCACAACTTGAGAGTCTGTGGGTCCGCCTTCTCCAGTAGCTTCCGCACTTGCGGGTTAAAGTCCTTGTACACATCAAGCAAAGTGGCCGTGCTAATCTGCTGATTGTAAGAGTCTCCCCCGGTTTCAATGGTCGTCAACTCTTCCGGGTGGATGCAGACAAAGTTGAGCAAGTCATTGTTTGAACATGGGTAGATGACAACACGGCGATCAGATGAGTCCCACATATCAACTGCACCAAAGTCGCGCGCGATACTGTTCGTCTCGGGGTCATCCAGTGCCTGTTGGCGACTGATAAGGAAGCGGAAAGCATTCTTTCCCGAGCTGTAAGGCTTCTTGTCAGACAACTTGGTCCGAGTCAGGGAGTGGACTCCATCTGCTCCGATCAAAACATCTCCCTGAACGACCTCGCCATTCTCAAGCGTCAGTGTCGCGTTGTGTGGGTCCAGGTCAACGATCTTGCTCGCGGTGTGAAGTGTAGCGGGCTTGCCCTTGCCTGCACCAGTAGCTGCGGCCTTGAGTCCTTCGTGGAAATGGGCACGGTGCACAAGTAGCCAGCGCTGATACGAATTAGTTGGGAACGGAACTGCTTGTCAGGATACCTTACGTGTCTCCAAATGTCATTCTCCTTCACGTTGGTTATGTGGACCGGCTCTCCGGACGGTTTATATTCGCGCAACTAACCCGTTAGCTAGATCAATCAAGGTAAGGATAAAGTCTTACCAGCTCAGTTTGCACAGCCCCGAATTTGGTCGCATCAATTCCAAGACGGAGTAAGACGCCATTTGCATTAGGGGACAGGTGGATGGCAGCACCGATTTCGTTGGCAAAGCGTGAGCGTTCAAAGATCTATCAAGTCAGCTTTTATATCATCTAGCCACACACATAAAGCCTTATGCATACCTCTACATGATGGCCTTGCTGTCTCAAGGCGATCGCCGCTGTAAGACCACCGATTCCGGCGCCAACGATCAAGATGCGCAAACCAGGGTTTAATTCTTTCAACGTCATTTTGTGTATACTTTAATGCTCAATTTAACTTCTTGACTCCATGGGAATTGAAATGTATTTATTTTAATTCCCTCGGCATCAACCCCTCCCCCGCATATACTGATGTCCTCATAGATGGTCGGAACTCCGGCGTTTCGGGACGTCTTCGGCTCCACATCCACCACCGCGGAACCCATTCAACTTCCGAGTGGGGGAGAACGTTTACTAAGTATATGAATACATTTCCTCTCATTTCTTTCCTCCAACAATTTCAAAATGCCTAACGAAGTCAAAGATATCACTACTCGCGACGAGGATTCATTCCCATACGTCTTTGAGCAAAATGTCTCCATCAATCTCAAGGACGAATCAGGCATTGTCCGCGCAAATGTCTACCGTCCCAAAACATCAACTCCAGTGCCTGTGATTGTCACCTACGGTCCATACGGCAAGGATATCCCCTACAAGGATTTCCACTCTGACAGTTTCAGCGAGGTAAACCCCAAACAAAAATCAGAACACTCGTCTTGGGAAACTCCAGACCCGAAGTACTGGACTAGCCAAGGCTATGCTGTTGTGCGCGCCGACGAGCGCGGAACAGGCCAATCGATCGGAAAGCTCGATACCATGTCTCGGGGTACAAGCGAGGCTTTCTTTGATGTTGTGGAGTGGGCCGCTGAGCAGACCTGGTCCAACGGCAAGGTAGGCTTGCTGGGCATTTCCTACTACGCTGGAAGTCAATGGCGAGTTGCGGCGCGTCAGCCAAAGGGTCTTGCTTGTATTATTCCTTGGGAGGGAATGTCGGACTATTACCGGGACCGGTGTCGCCATGGCGGAATCCTGTCAAACAAGTTTATCAAGTTCTGGTGGGATCGTCAGGTTGTTAGCAACCAGTACGGACTTGGTGGTCGTGCGGCTAGAAACTGGGGTCCTGATACCATTGAAGGCGACTTGAGTGAGGAGGAACTGGTGCAGAATCGACAGGATCAGAACATCGATAATGTCGAGAACCAGTACCGGGATCATCTTTACTATGCTTCGAAGGAGTATAGCATGTCTGATATCAAGGTTCCATTGCTGTCTGTTGCAAACTGGGGTGGGATCTTGCTTCATCTTCGTGGAAATGTGGAGGGTTATACTCAAGCCGGCTCAGAGTTGAAGTACCTCCGTTTCGTTACCGGTCGTCACGATCTCCCCTTCTACTACAGCGAGGAAGTCGAGTTACAGCGCAGTTTCCTCGATGCCTTCCTCAAGGGTGAGGACCGTGTCGGCTGGTCGACCGGCAAGGCACCGAAGGTTGATATCGTCCTCCGAAAGGGTGATGTCGGCTTCAACAACGCCGAAGCCGAGAAGCAGTACACTCGTCGCACGGAGCACGAGTGGCCGATTGCCCGTACCCAGTACACAAAGTACTACCTCACCTCCCAGCGGGAGCTCCTCACCCACGCCCCCGTCGAACGCCCCGTCAAGGTCTCATATGAAGCCCTCGGCACGTTGGAATCACCTCAACTGATCCAATTCACCACTCCCGCATTCGAAAAAGAGACCGAAATCACAGGCCACGTCGTGGCACACCTGAACGTCTCCATGAGCGCGAATCCCGGCGGACCTACCCCACAAGATATTGACCTCTTCATCACAATGCGTCATATCTCAGCAGCTGGAAAGGAGGTATTCTATACCGGTACCGCAGGTGATCCGGTTCCCCTGTGCAAGGGCTGGTTGCGTACTAGTATGCGCAAGGTGAACAAGAATCATGTGCGGAATCGGCCTTACCTTCCTCACCGCGACTACTACTCCACTGATGTCCGGCCTGTTATTCCTGGTGAGGTTTACCCCGTTGATGTGGAGATCTGGCCTACCAATGTTGTTGTCGAAAAGGGTGCCAAGATCGTCTTGGAGATTGCTAGTGGGGATACTCAGGGTAGTGGCATGTTCCAGCATAACTCACCTATTGATCGGTAAGTCCCTCCAAAGTTATTTATTATGATATGTGCTAATTGTGTTTAGGTCTGTGGAAAAGTTCCAGGGTCAGAATCATATCCACTTCGGACTGGGCGACAACTATGTTACTTTGCCTATTATTCCTTGATCGAATGTTCATTAAGGATGCTAGTCTCAATGTTAAATATGATAGAGTAAATACGAATGAAATATCTACGAGCTCATTATCAGTATGATTATAACAAATTAGTATTTGGTAGTGAATAATCTCAGAAATAGAATCGGCGACGGGTTAGAATCTAAATAGCCTCAATATCAGAGCGCATATGAGCACCACCTGTTGGGCATGGGTAAGTAACAATACTCGAGATGTGATGCGTATCTCGATCATAAGTCCCTGAAACAAAGTAATCAATAACTCTACATGACAGGCGCGCTCGAAATCAGTTTCACCTTTTTATTCTCTTCACTGAGCCAACAGTCCAACATTCGTGATGTGCCCCCGCTCTAGGATACCTCGATCGCACCCAACCGCAGGATACATTCAGGCCTTCACCGAACTAGCGCATGCCTCTATAACGCCGCTTACATGGCCCACGGGTTTACCGAATACATTGAAATATTTTTACGATTAAGTTTTTGGAGATTAAGAGTAAATATATTCCGTAATCCCATATTCTAATAAAAGTCTTTGCATTCGCATAATGGTGAAGGGAAACCTAACTAAATAGGGAAAACCTTAACCAAGACTAATGACAACCCTACTCAATCCAAAACTCCCCATATTTCATTAGCTTGTGCAATTTGGATATCCTAGCAAATAAACATATCAGCTTGACAATAACCGCAGCGTGATTCTAAGGTCCTACATCGAAGGATTTTTTCCAAAATTGCAGTACCACGTATATCCCATACAGGCGCTTACTATATGTTGTTAATATGACTATCCCCAAGACATCTCGCCAGCAGAAGGGTCGAGTACTTACTTCCTATTCACGTCCCATCTCCGTCAGCTATAGATCCCAAGTTATCTCTCCAGCAGAAGGCTCAAGCACTTACACCCTATCCACATCCCATATCCGTCAGCTGCAAAGGGTTGAGCACTTACATCCTATCCACATCCCATATCCGTCAGCTATATATTCCCAGATTAGTTTTCCAGCTAAATGGTCAAGCACTTACTTGTCTTTTTTCAAACTTGGTCTTTACCTTGACTATTACATTGCGAAGGTTCTGCCACCGCAAAAGCGACAAAGATGACTGCAGAGAGAATAGCTAAGAACTTCATATTGCCGCACGTTTTTGGAAATTAACTGGGAAAACAGGTTTTAGAAAAGAATGAAGACTATAATTAGGAAGAATTAGCGGATAGCAGAGGATTCCTATATGTTTTAAGATGATCACCTGAGTCACATGGATAGTACTGTGCAGTTGAACAAAGTAAGGAGTAGCAGATATTAGCTATGTAGATCGATACTTTTTCTTACATATTCTTGTTTAATGAGCATCCGCACTATTGGGCGACAAATCAGCTACGCCACAACACAAAAATTTGCCAGATCTGTGTCAGGACAAACCAGAACAAAATGATCTATAGTTTCCCGTTCGAGGCAATCTTATCTCCTCTATCGCTATGTAGTCCGTATTTTCCCACCGCTCTTCATGGAATATTGTTTTTCCATTCTTCCGTGCTGATCTATATACATCTCTTACACCGATACACTATGTAAGAGATGCATCATTTGACTGATTGTTGATTGAGGTTAGCTTTACTTTTCTGTGATTATAAATTGTTATGTGCTGAATATTCTGTACATGAAAGGCCATTTCCTCAGCATAATAGTTTGAATCTCATGTCAATTTTCTTCTTCATTTCAGCTCTCATCTGATCTTCGAAGAAGACCCCTTTTTGAAGCATATATTACTTCTATTTCGTGTTGTACACTGCTTTCCTCGCACACCTATCCGAGCAGCCTTTTCGCCGCCGCAGACTCGCAGGAAGACGTTATAATGCCTGGGCCAGCTCACTGCTGATTCGGCCCGGATATTGGCTAATATACCTACCATGTCCGGAAATATGTTCACAAAATCTTGGAGTGGGTGGAGTGGGTGGAGTAGGTGCGTATTGCGAATCCCGATCCTCCTGATCGTGATTCTGAGCTTGGCATTCATCATCGTCTCTCATTTTCCAGTAATCTGACTTGAGCGCATTCTATCACAAATCAGAGATTCTGCGGCGAGGAGCCTTGGATCTTGGGGAGCTCAGCTCAAATCCTCAACTGGTAAATCGTAGATCGTCAAGTTTTTCTTAGTAGGCAAACGCCTCCTACGAAGGGACCCTCTTTTGGCTGTAGCTGATTAGAAGATATTGACCTTACCAAATTGGGACTAGACCAGAGAATTTAGGCTCTTCTTCCCTGTTTCCCTTCCCTTTTTTCTTCTTTCTTCAGCCTTAAACACTTTGTAGAACTGGAGACTTTCTTCGGAACTACTGTCTTATCACACTTTTGGTGATCCAGGGTTCATAATGTAGAACACAAGGAATCCAGCGTTTGAAGTGCTCAATGTTTTGGATTGTTTTCTGAGATACTTCTGATGCTTTTATACTTCTGGACTTGAATTGAATGAATATGATACATGAGAGATAAAGACATCGTCTAGAAATGTGACCAAAGTCTTTTTGTGATATCAAGTAGCGAATAATTAAGATATAGAGTTGGCGACAGATTAGAATCTAAATAGCCTCAATATCAAAGCGCATATGAGCACCACCTGTTGGGCATGGGTAAGTAACAATACTAGAGATGCGATGCGTACCTCGATCATAAGCCCCTAGAACAAAGTAAGCAATAACTCTACCTATACGAGTCCCAATCAACCCATCATACTCCGGCGTATCATACTCCCAAGTCCTTGGAACATTATCAGGCCAAGTAGCGTCATCATAAAGCTGTTTAGTGATAAATTCAATAGTACTCTTGTTGATAACAAAACCCACAAAAATGCACCTCAAACTTACAAGGTCAAAATCTCGTGTGTAAAAGGCCTGCGTCACAGCAGAGGCTGTAATCCTAGGCAAATCCATATCCCTAATCTGAGTACCCGGTTCCTTCTTCACACGAAAGATAGAAGAGAGAACAATGATACCCGGTCCGATGATACCTGACCAGCTAAAATCATGGCCGTTGAGATCGAAAGTTTCATATTTCGAGCTGTTAGAACTGACCTTTCTGCTTTTCTCAAGTTCTTCGATTTTCTCCAATACGTGGTCTTCGATTTCCTGGGAGAAAACCACTCTATCGGTGGTTATCAATCCTAAATCATATCTGTTTACCAGATCGTGAAATGTCAGTGTGGATTTTTCAATGTAGCAACCGGGCTCGCTTGGATTGGCGATCCATCGTCGGCGCTGAGCTCCTTCATTTTGGATGTCACCGAATCTAGCTGTAGAATCGGACATTTTTATTGAACGTCCAATGTTTGGGGTTGATCTCTGGGATGCTTGAACGGGCTTATATGAGGCTTTTATACTTTTGGACTTGAAATGGACGAATATGATACATGACAGAGGAAGACTTTGTGTTAAAATACAGAGGCTTTGTTACTGATATTATTCAAATTCCATGGCTTTATATTGGAATTGATTATAGATATTCAATACTCACTTCGCCCTCCAAACAAAGCACTCGCCAACAACAATGAGTGTCCTGGACAATGAGGCCAGATCTATACTATGAGATTTCTTTCATCTCTATCCCTTTCAATCAATGAGATGTTTCAGCCTCGAAATTATTTTTTTGACGTTCACTTCAATGTTGCATCTAATCTTGCGGAAAATGATAACATACAAAATGATATTCCGGTAGATTATTAATCAGCCCTAGAAGAGCGCTGCACTCTTAATGAGGTCTTCAATCACTCTGGACATGGTCACTTCTTGCTTTTCTTTTGCTGGGCCGACCAATCACCTGGGCAAGCAATAATTCGCCTTTGCGGCTATCACATCTGGGATACTAGTGGTAACAAAAGGCTCTGTCTCTAGATATAAGTACTACCTCGCGGAGCCTTCAGTCTTTTTATAAAAATTCCTTGATTCCTTAGATGAAGAACAAATAGCCAGGTATAATCAAAGCTCATAAATCATCAATTTCTTCTCATTCCTCTCACGGGCGACACCGTCCTCATATTTGCCGACTTAACCTTTGTGTTGTCGTGCTGGGTTAGTGGATCCAAATCGATGTATATACTAAACAGACGAATGAATCCAATTTTCTTTGATTACAGTGACTCCCAGCTCGGCCCCACCATAGAATTTCCATTCCAAGGCTTTTTACAGCTATGACCTTCACACATCTCAATTTCTTCCTTGAATCTTCTTCCATCTTCACCCAGAGCTTGCTACATTCGACTACAATATATGCACAGAATCATGGAATCTGTATCTGATAAACTAGGTCTTTCTTCGAAATGGCCCGCCGCTTTCGATCTCGCAGGCTCCGCTGCGCCCTGCCGAGTGGAAGGGGAAGTCGGCGATCTAGTCATTTTGGGTGAAATTCCAGCCGGCATCAACGGGACTTTTTACCGTGTCATGTGTGACCCATACATGCCTCCACATCCCAATAACGTCCCCATCGATGGAGATGGCAACATATCAGCATTTCGAATCCATAATGGCCACGTCGACATGAAAATTAAGTACATCGAGACAGAACGCTACAAACTAGAGAGACATGCCAATAAAGCGCTGTTCGGTCTCTATCGGAATCCCTTTACTCACCATCCTTGCGTTAGATCTGCGGTTGACTCCACAGCAAATACGAACGTAATTTATTGGGCTGATCGTATGATTGCTCTGAAGGAGGTTGCTCTTCCTTATGAAATCGATCCGCATACGCTTGAGACTTTGTGTTATGATCCGTTTGGTGATCAGATCCAGTCGAAGACTTTCACGGCCCATCCGAAGGTTGATCCATACACCGATGAACTTTTTGTCTTTGGTTACGAGGCGAAGGGTCTCGCAACCAAAGATATCGTGATCTACGCCCTTGATAAATACGGAATGAAGCACGGCGAGCGGTGGATCGAAGCTCCTTGGTGCGCTTTTATCCACGACTGCGCTATCACGCCCAACTGGCTTATTCTCGTCTTGTGGCCATTCGAAGCCAGCCTTGAGCGTTTGAAGGCTGGAAAGCACCACTGGTCATGGAATTATGACTTGCCAGCGACGTTTATCGTTGTGCCAAGAAGGAATACGTCGCAGCCGTCGGGTTGGAAAGAATGGGAGTATAGAGTGTATTCCTGGAAGAATTGCATGGCCATCCACACTGGGGGAGCATGGGAGGGCCAAATGGAAAATTATATCTCGAATCTTCGCGTGTCCACGATAATGCATTCCCTTTCTTTCCCACGGACGATGGGAAACTGCCATCGCCAGATGCCAGGGCAGACTTCGTGCGCTGGGAATTCGATTTAAATCTTCCCGATGGAAGTACAATTCCAGATCCACAGGTCATTCTCGACACACCCTCGGAATTTCCGCGAATGGACGAACGGTTCATGACAAAGGAATACGACTTCATTTTCTTGAATGTTTTCATCCCTGACCGGTCGGATGGACAGAAGAATATCTTCCACGGATTGAATGGGCTAGCGATGCACAGTCACCGCACTAAAGAAACGCACTGGTACTATGCCGGAGATGATTCCTTGGTGCAAGAACCGGTATTCATTCCTCGTTCTGCCGATGCTCCTGAAGGTGATGGGTGGGTTCTTGCGATGGTCGAACAGCGTGCTGTGAATAGCTGTCGTCTTGTTGTTCTCGACACGAAGGAATTTGAGAAACCGATTGCATTTGTTCAGCTTCCTTTGCATGTAAAAGCGCAGGTGCATGGCAACTGGGTTGGTGGGTCTCTTCTTTCTACAGAGACAAGTCTTGTGCGGGCTTTCCATTCACCTACAATCAGCAACCGCGGATCTTTGGTCCCGGCTTAGAATAAACTAGGCTTTTCACTTGTATTCTGTCTTGAATTTAAATCAAAGAATCTTGGAGATTTCAATGTGGGGCGCTGATCTACCTGTACATTTCCCGCGACTACTGGATAAGCGTTCTACCGTTCAACCATGGAAATGCCTGATAAGGCTGAAAAATCAATGTCCATCAAAATTTCTCCAGAGAGAAAAGATCCGACATATCAGCCAGGTGCTGTCTACGCTGTCTTTGATTGAACGATAAGAGCTGCACGTATATGCAGCGCACATACTTTTATTGGGCACTATCAGCGGGTAATACTACTCTTTTGGTTCTGATCCACTCTCTGTGCGGAGTGATTAGACGTGGAGATTTGATTTTACCGAATATACCCTAAAGGTCCACAGTCCCTCATCTGCAGAGACTTGATTTTTCATCAACCTTCTACAGACTCCTAAGGAGTGAGCTAGGAAAAGTCATCCTAAGATGGCGAGCTATCTGCAAAAACCTCCAAATTATGTCTTAGCATGCATGTTATGCTCTGCAAATGGCCTTCTATTCGGCATGGACACGGGTATTATAGGTAAATTTATCGAAAACATCAATGCATGTGCGCGTATATTAACGATTTCAGGCCCTGTGACCGATATGAAAGACTTCAAAGCTGTTTTTGGTGGAAGTCAGAACTCGACTATCCATGGATTGATCGTCTCTAGTATATTAATCCCCGCTGCTCTGTCTTCCCTTTTCGCGGGACATCTAGCCGATCGTCTCGGCCGTGCGATGGGGATTAGTATCGGGTGTTTCATCTTTGCCATTGGGGCAGCTATAGAAGCATCCGCAATCTCGCTCGGAATGTTTATCGCGGGTCGTGTTATTGAGGGACTAGGAGAGGGTCTGTTTCTGGGTAATTTGGTTGTTTACATTTGCGAGATCTCACCTACTAAACACCGCGGTCCTTTGACAACTGGTCCGCAGCTGGTTATCACGGCGGGCATTTTCT
Organism: Penicillium lividum; assembly: GCA_028828245.1. NCBI lineage: Eukaryota > Fungi > Ascomycota > Eurotiomycetes > Eurotiales > Aspergillaceae > Penicillium > Penicillium lividum. The sequence continues at coordinate 1,707,272 of JAQJAG010000003.1, forward strand.
TGGGATACTTTACTTGTTATGGATCCTCGAAGCATATCCACTCGTCCTTTTCTTGGCGTACACCCTTTATTCTCCTCTCGTCTCTTGCGATGATCCTGTCTGCTGCGTCTCTGCTTCTTCTCCCCCCGTCGCCTCGTTGGTTGGCGATGAAGGGTCGGTATGCAGAAGCGAATGCCGCGTGGGATAAGCTGGGAGTGGATTATACCGAGCACGAAAAGGTCGATGTGCAACAAGATGCACCGTCGAAACAGAGCAGTATGGAGAAGATGCTCGATATTTTCTCCAAGGATGTTCGATCCCGCACAATCCTCGCGGTTTTCATGATGGCCGCGCAGCAGCTGGGCGGGATCGATGGTGTGCTTTACGTATGTATTTGTCCCTATATTTGCGACCCATGCTAACCTACTAGTACGCGCCACTGTTATTCCAACAGGCTGGTCTCACTTCTTCGGATGCAAGCTTCTTCGCCTCGGGTATATCTGCTCTAGTGATTTTCGTCGCAACAATTCCTGGATTACTGTGCGCCGATAAATGGGGACGAAAAACCAGTATTGTCTACGGTGGAATCGGACTTGCAGTCACCATGTTCGTCATTGGATCTCTCTATGCAGGAGGCGCAGTCCACATCACTACTGGCGCCGGTCGCTGGGTCGTTATTGTCTTCATATATTTGTTTGCAGTGATATTCTCCATGACCTGGGCAGTCAGCGTGAAGGTCTTCGCGGCGGAGGTGAATCCGCAGCGATGCCGTGCGGCAACGGCTACTCTTGCTCATAGCTCGAACTGGTTGGCTAACTTTGTTGTTGCCCTGGTCACGCCAATTTTGCTCTCAAAAAGTAGTTATGGTGCCTACTTCTTGTTTGGGGGTTGTTCGCTTGTCACGGCGGGGGTTGCGGCTGTGTTCATGCATGAGACGAAGGGTCGTTCTTTGGAGGAGATTGAGGAGACCTTTAGCCAAAGTTCGGCGATAACTACCGTTTTTCATAAGCCAAAGTCGTCGGTTTGAGCTTGGTTCACTAGAATAGACCATCAAGTTGATATAGACTAGAGCAGTTTAACTAAATACAGAGTACACAGGTTCAAATAGCGACCAGGGTAATCAGCTTTGAACACATTCGCATATTTTAATAAACTCAATATATGTACATGTCACCAATGCCATGTCATCAAATTTTAAGCGTAACAGATATATGCACATGGTCTACCCGCTAAAATTCGTGAGTAGTATATTGCCATTTCATAAAGGCAGAATATGTGCGATATTCCCAGTCTTGAGCGCTAACATATTTGATATCATGCATACTTCTGAGGTCTTTTCATGGACCTCCATTGAACAAGCCCAGCTCCAACAAACGAAAAGATCCCAGCAACGAGAGAAACATAAAATGTCCGTGTCACTGCAAGGTTGTAAGCATACAACACAGACGGCAGAGACTTGCTGGAGACTTTGTGTGACAGATGAGCCGCCCCAGCTTCGATAATAGCGCCGGGGCTCACTGTTGGCGCATACTCGGTGATACTGGCGACCAGTTGATTCTGAAAAACAGTTTGTGCGATGGAGATAAATAATGCTGCGCTCAAGCTTTGAGCAAATGTGATTATCGCACTTCCAATCGGGATATCCTCCAATGGTAACACAGTTTGTAGACAGTTCATGCACTGTTGGAACCCGACTCCTGCGCCAATACCTATTATAACCTGGTAGCCGATCCATGTCCCGCTTCCGCTGTGAACATGCAATGTAGTACAGAGACCAGCGCCGATTGTGAGAAGGGCACTGCCGACGTACATGAGGGGGGTATAGTACCCAATCAAATTCACGAGTAATCCCCCAAGTGCTGAGCAGACGATCATCGATACGACCATTGGGAGATTGTTGATTCCAGACTCGGATGCCGAGGCCTGCTCAATAGCCTGGAACCAGATAGGAAGCTATATCGTGTAAGCCATTGTCTCCAACGAAGGTACTCAACTTACATAGTATCCGAACACAAAGAACGATCCTCCCAAAAAAGTTGCATGGATGACAGCACCAAGGACGTTGCGGTTCGTGAGGAGTCGGGGAGGGACGGTGGCTTCTTCTTGTCTCCAGTGCTGAACACAACACCAGCCAATAGCAAGCACGAAAAACAGTACAAATAGCACAATTATTCTCACATTGCCCCATTCGTACCTTGTGCCACCCCATTGCAGGGCTAGCAGGATCGAGATAATAGCGGGGATGAACAGCAGGATCCCGAGTGGATCCATCCGTTTCACCTTGTCCATCCACCCAGACTCAATTGTTTTCCTAGGCTTCACATCTTTGAAAAATACCGCGATAAAAATCCATGTTATCGCACCAAGAGGAAGGTTGATATAGAAGCACCATCGCCAACTGAGATGATCTGTTAAAAGTCCACCCAATCTGTGATAATTAGCGCAGATATACAACTTCGGAACTGGAATGTGTCCCTACAATGGTCCGGTGACGGTTGCAATCCCACTTATACTCCCAATAATCCCAAAGTAAAGCGCGCGACGGTGGAGGGGTACACTGTTAACAAGCACCAACAGTGCACCGGGTGATAAGCCTCCCGATCCAATCCCTGCAATCGCCCTTCCAAATATCAATCCCTTGGATGTTGATGTGGCAGCACATGCTAAAGACCCGATTTCGAACAGTGCGAGAGCGATCATGTATGTCCATTTCGTGGAATAATAGGTGTATATCTTGCCGAAGGGGAGGGTAACCGCGCACGATGTGAGAAGATACGCACTTGCATACCAGGAAATATCTTCCAGCGAGTTGAATTGTTCGGTTATCTTCGGTACGGCTGTCGCAAGAATAGTATTGTCCTAAACAGATTAGTTCAGAACTTCCAAACTGGCAAGAAACTTACCAGAGCGATGCAGAATGACTGAAAACAGAGTCCTATAAGGATAGGCATAAACTTGATAGTGGATGGAAATTCAATCTCCTCGTCACTTATATCGCCTCCCGAATCTGACTCGTTCAAAGGGATATCATCTCGACACTCATTGTGAAAATCCTTCACTGAGCTGTCCGCCATTAAACAGGATAATCCACAGCTACCAAAGACCGTGGGTGTTTCGCCAAATCTGGGACATGGATAGTTAAGTAGGGAAAGTAATTTAAACATGACCCAAGGATCCGACTTAAGTTCATAGAGCTGCTACCTTAAGCTTGATTGTAACCCATATTAAGCAAGGGGGTATTGGAGCTCCCAATCGCGGAAGCGCAGCTTAAGCATTCCACTGGCATCAGGTATGTGCTAGCTCTGCCAGGACGCGAAAGATAGCCAAGCACACCGCGCGCTCTTATCCCGTGACTAGATGGAATCTTCAAAATTCAACAAAAGTCCCGATTCTAGAACCAATTCGTGGATCAGATGTACTTTGAGCCATCTCGCGGGTTGAGTTCCGGTATGTTTCGATTTTGGGTCGCGTACCTGCATTCCTCTGAAGTTCCGAGGGTTGATGGACTTCTTAACTCTAAATTGTCCGTGATTAGCGCGTTCCAGTTGTCATGTGGGCTTATTACATCATTCATGGATTCGTATCTTCTATTAAAACGTCATTCTATCAAAGGCTGTGCCATCTGTGCCTCCTTGAACTTAAAAAATCGTTTATATGACCCAGTTGAATCGGCATCGAAGACTGATAAAGTATCCAACACTGGTATCACGCTCTTTTCACATATCAGCTTGCAATCCAGATCGATGCTGGGTGCCCACTGAAGCATATCCTCTTTACTATGCTTGCGCCCCTCCCATCCCTTAACCTGTTCGAGTGGACACTCCTCCCTATTTTCCAGCACATAGTCCAGAAATTCAACCCACGGGTCGTCTACGAGATAGTTGTAGGGCGCGCGGTCATGCTGCTCATGCCATAACAAGGCTTTCAATAATTTCCAATATCTGCGTAACGGCCGAATTTTGGGACCGAGCTGCGAAACGGGATTCCGGAGTCGATGTTCACCGAAGAAGAGGTGATGCAGCAGGCTCGACTCTGGTATATTTCGCAACTCACAGTCAACCTGTTGTATGGATATGATCGACATCTCGAGCCATCGATGGCCAGCCGCCCCATTTGGCCCAGCAACCAACAGAGACAGCGCACGCAACCGCGGAAATAGTGGCATTTCCAGTGCCGCCACAGCGGGAGAAAAGCGTTCGGAGATCTCGCCCAACCCAATGTGTTGAATTTTTGCGCGGTCTAATCCCAAGAATAAAGGGAAGCTAAATAATGGATGGTCCACTGCACGGTCGGCAATTTCTTCGCGAGTCCAGGCTCTCCAGGAGGTGATGATGTCCTTTTCGTAGCTGATGAAGGGAACATCGAATCGCAGGGCATACCCTTCTCCTCCGACGAGGGTTCGATACCGAGGTGGACAGAAGTATCGAGGTAGCCAGATAGCACGCGATTCGTGACATGCATGTAATGGTGGAAAGATGCTTGCTCGCGTGGTTGGACCACGTATCGCAGCTTCCAGTCTGGGTGCCGATCCAGGGCGCAGCGGCGCCGGGTTTCGTGTCTTAAGGACTCCTGTAGCTTATAGCTATTCCAGCATTCGGCGCATGGCAGGTAGCTGATGACACGAACTGGCTGCGGGACCTGCTCCCAGATCATCAAGCGTATCTCAGTCGGGAGGTTTGAAAATATGGTGAATTCATTTAAGTTGTTCACGCTTGTTATTTTCATCTTTGATTATACGGAGGGTCGTTAAGATTTTTGATGTGAAGGAAGATGCTGCCACGTGCATGGGTCGTAGAGAAAGAAGGTAGAGAAAGAAGCAAAAACTTGAAGCTGGGCGTGGGGAGGAGAACAGATAGATTGCATACTGTGATTCAGCAGCATATTGAGGGGAATTCTGGCACTAGACAGAATAAGAATCCTTACAAATAACACGGTAATTAATGCACTAATCAAGATACTGTCAACAGCTTATATTTTCGTCTGCGAGTACCCATTTGATGTACATAATGTAGAGTATCTTGCCAATACATGATCTTGTCAAAGTATTTTAAACCTTGAATTTTAGAATCTATGGTATTACAAGTGTTCAATCTATATATCATAACATATTATGTAAAGGGGCAAATCCTAATAAAAAAAATCTTCCTGGCACACATGCACCAGGGTAGGTCGTTGAGTTTGTATCCAACATAAATAGAAGGTTGATACAAAACGAAACCAAAAATATCCAAAAAATTGACCGACGCAGGGGTCGAACCTGCAATCTCTTGATTCGTAGTCAAGCGCCTTGCCATTGGGCCAGCCGGCCTTGTATGAGGAACGGGAACCAATTGTGGCCCTACGACCCGCCAGGTCCCACCTGTGGAGACAAGTCTTGGCGTACAAACTTCACTTAAGCAAGTCAATGTCCTTATTAAAAAAATGATCATTTACTGAGGTAGGATAAATCAGTTTTGAGTGGCCAGGATGAGAGATAAATCAATCCGTTATTCAACCCTTGGAATGTTTGTGTTTGATTGATTCTAAGGAAAGTAACTGAGGGGCGAAGAGACAATGAGAGAAATATATAATCACCGCACTACAACTTTGGAACAAACCTTGAAATGTTAAATATTGGTTGTCCCCCAGGGCAAGCCTGATTTTGGGGCAAAAAGAAAGCCCAGGGTATATTGAAGTCCATAGCGTATGGCTACTCTGCCATGTACTCCAATCGGATACAATCCTGTGGGAAGGATGGAGTCCAGGACTTTGCTGACAACACGCCAGGGCATCAACGTTGACGCATTAGTTGTGCCCGATGCTGATCTTTGTCCCACATAGAAATTTGTTCTGCAAAGTTCTCCAATAAAGAATCTAGTTGGCATGCCGATCATGCAGCGTCTATTGGATACAACATGTATACTGTATGCTAGCAATGCGGAATTGAGACAGAGTTTGATGTCGCTGCAAAAGAAGCCTAGCTGAAGCTTCCAAGCATCGGTGAGCCCGACAATTTATGCATAGTGATGTGAGTTTGGCTTCCAGAACATCGGTGAGCGGAACCAGAGGAACCGCTGGACTCCTTACAGATGAACCTTCTCGTGGCTCCGCTTATCGATTAGAGGGCATTACCGACGGGCCTGTTGTACCCCTCTATCGACTGATCTTGACATTTAGTTGATATGGTTCATACCATGAATCCACTTGATCATCTGGTTAGACCATGCTGATCGGCTATTGGAGCCGCATTCTTGCCTGTAGGTTTCAGATGCATAGGGACAAATGCAGAAGCGCAGGGCACAGTGCAGGAGGGTCCGCTCGAGAAAACATGAGCCACATGGATCCTGTGAGATGAAACCAGATGGATCACAGATCGGCAATGCGGCAACAGACTGCATTTACATTTTGTATAAAATGCCGGGCAATCAACTTCTTCTAACTGCCATACAGTAAACAATTGTTTCGCTTTCCCCGCAAACCCCACAAATATGCCTCACGCCCGACCGTGGTCCGCCCAGATCTGTTCCTTGACCCACACGCCGGCCAAACTCAGAATCCCTCAAATGACTTCGGTGGCGGCGGGAAGTGCCTCGTGGCGTAAATGAACCAGGAAGGATTGGGGGCATAAATGTTATAGTTCTACGTAGAATGTATAAAAGGCGTGCAGCTGCAGTGCCATGTGAAACAGAACCGGAACTGCCTCTTTGGGTAAGTCGGACGAGGATCCCCCAGACCCCCAGGATTCGGATGTGACGGCGATGACATGACATGGTTGCAATGAAACTAGTTTCTTTTTAGAATCACAGGCTACAACAACTACATTCGGGTGACTACGGAGTACCCCCGGATGCAAGTTTTGGCTGATTTATCTCTTTGTTACCAGATTAGGTTAGACAAAGATTTAAACAAGCCGCCGAATCAGTGGCTTGACTTGTCTAGACGCCAAGATACAATTACGATTTTCCCGCTGAGAGCTCCGTATTCTGGTAGAAACTGGTCAATTACCGGATTGTGTGGACTGTTCAGTGTGGATGTGGACACTCAGCTGATCCTCAGTTTTCTGCCATTTTTGACCATTTTGGTTTGTCATAATGTAAGAGCATCATTTCTTTCATACCTAAAATCAACTTTGAACTTTTGTCTCTCACCAAAGATTAGTCACAAGGGGAAAGAGGAGAAGCAGAGGGGAATTCCCCGATGACCCCAGACCCAGTTTTTCTCCACGATGATGAAAGAAAAACAAAACGACAGGCCGAGAGCCGATCGGCGGGCTGCATCCTGGTCGGTTTTAGTGTGCTCAACCTAACCCAACCTGGTGAAGCCGAACACCGATATCCCCCGGATTACTTTATTCTGATTGGTTTCACGCCTCGCGTGGCCCGATTCCGCTTGAGATGAGTCGGCCGTTACCTACCCTCTTTCCAATGCCTTGATCCTGTGCCTTGATGACCGGGTTCAACCATGGCGCGCGCGGTCTGGGGGTGGAACCTCTTCAATTCGCGGCTCATCACAGCTGTGGAGCTGAGGGGAACTCACGGTCCCCTATTGGCATGGCTTTTTAAATCCGGCCAGATTCCCAGCCGTGTTGATCGTTTTCGATCTTCAACTTTTCTTTATACCTTTGTGCTTCTGTCCTCCCTTGGCATCTCCCTAGGCTTCTTCTCTCCGACTCGGTCGGTTTGTATTACTTTGGGAGTTTGACGTGATCATGGATACCATTCACCACTCCCCCGTGGCCCCTAGAAGGCGATTCCTGGGCCTCAATGGCACCAAACTTCAAATTGCCATTGGTCTGTTGGCTGGCATGGACTTTCTGCTGTTTGGCTACGACCAAGGTGTGACTGGTGGACTGTTGACCCTCAAATCGTTCATCAGATACTTCCCTTCTATCGACACTACCGGTGTCAGCGCAACAAGTTCTGCGTCCACTCGACAGGGTATCACTGTAGCTGCCTACAATCTCGGATGTTTCGCTGGATCCATTCCGACTATCTGGGTGGGTAACATGCTGGGTCGCCGCAAGGCCATCTTTCTCGGTTCCTTTATCATGGTCATCGGTGCTATTCTGCAATGTACTTCCTACGAACTCGCCCAACTGGTGGTGGGTCGTCTGGTCACTGGCTTCGGAAACGGAATCAACACCTCAACTGTTCCGACTTGGCAATCCGAGTGCTGCAAGTCCCACCGCCGTGGTCAGATGGTCATGATTGAGGGTGCGATGATTACCTGCGGTATCACAATTAGTTACTGGGTCGATTTCGGTCTCTTGTTCACCGATCCTAGTGAGGTCGCTTGGCGGTTCCCCTTGGCCTTCCAGATCTTCTTCGCAGCCGTCATACTCGGCTTTGTCATGTTCCTGCCCGAGTCCCCTCGCTGGCTCATTCTGAAGGGTCGCGAGGAAGAGGCACGTGAGGTTCTGGCTTGTTTGATGGGTGACGAGACCGACGAGCTCTTCATCGACACCGAGTTTACCGCTATCAAGGCCACCGTCTTGGAAATGGCCAAGGGCTCATTCCGCGACATGTTCACCATGGGCCCAGATCGTCACTTCCACCGTACGATGCTTGCCTACGTCAACCAGATGTTCCAGCAGATTTCAGGTATCAACCTGATCACCTACTATATTCCGACCATCCTGGAAGACCAAATTGGTCTCTCTGGCACGCTTTCCCGTCTTATCTCTGCCTGCAACGGTACCGAGTACTTTGCCGCTTCGTGGGTAGCAGTGTTTACCATTGAGAAGTTTGGCCGTCGCAGCCTGATGATCTTCGGCGCTGTCGGAATGTCTATCTCCATGGCAGTCCTGGCTATCTCCCAAAGCATTGCCTCATCCAGTGACGGTCAAAGGAAAACATCCGCTGGTATCGCCACGGTTGTCTTCCTCTTCGTATTCAACTCTTTCTTCGCGGTCGGCTGGCTCGGTATGACCTGGCTCTACCCAGCCGAAATTGTGCCATTGAGGATTCGTGCACCCGCCAACGCTTTATCCACGTCATCGAACTGGATCTGGAACTTCATGGTCGTCATGATCACACCCGTCGCATTTGCCAACATTGGATATAAGACCTACATTATTTTCGCTGTCATGTAAGCTCCCCCTCCCAGCCCAAGCATTTCTATACTAACATTTCATTTCAGCAACGCATGCATCGTTCCGGTCGTCTATTTCTTCTTCCCAGAGACTACAAACAGATCCTTAGAAGAAATGGACATCCTCTTCCGCCGATCAAACAACGTCTTCGACATCGTCTCCCTTGCCCGGAGCGAGCCACACATGTACGGACCCAATGGTGAACTTTTACGTACCCTCGACGACATTGAGGACGAGGCAATTCGTCGTGCTAGTGCTTTCAGTAACCGGGGGAAAGCCGCCGAGCGCCACCACGAGCACTTGGCCGAGATCAAGGATAGTGATGGAGGTAGCAGTGAGGAGAAATAGGTTATTGTTTATACCCGATATCGGTATGCCGCCGGCATGCCGCTTGGCTCACTGAGATTACTTTGCGTTTTGCTGTTAATACCCATGTTATGAATTCAGTATAATGACCTTTACATTCTTCAAGCTTATCTCACAATCTGTACCCTTTCGTAACATAGTCTAGATGCTAAGACCAGTAGAGTGATATTCCAGCTGGCCTATTCACGAGGCTTCTCAGGCCGTAAATAGCGGTTGGGAGTTGAACCTGATTTCGAGGAGGCTCTTCATGTGACGTGGAAAAAGACATGTTTTAGAGGTAATTTGAAAACTCATGCTTTCAGTTTACAGTAGATAATTTTGACTTCAAACGTCCATCAAGAAACTACTGAGCTTTATTTAAGGGTTACTTTTTTAGACGCTTTGTCGTTCACATCAGATCTCGCACTGAACCCCAGAAATCCAAATCAATCTAGAACCTCCATCTCTGGGTCAAATTGTAGATGAGCTTAGGTGACCAGAGAATCTATAGACAAGGATTTATTCTCTAAAAGGCTAGGGAGTCTACCCAAAGAACAGAATTCCAATTCGTTGAAATTGTTCGAATGCACTCGGAAATCAAAAATAGCTTAAGTTGATCCACATAAACTCATACAATTTAGGCTCGGAATACTTTAAAAGTTATTTCCATCTAAACAACCTCCTGATGATCCACTTGATTCTCCTTGACACCATCTACCTTTTTTCCAATCTCCTCGTCAAACTTATTGGAAATAACATTTGTCTGCCACGGCTTCACATCCGTGTCAAACACCATATCGATTTCCTCAAGAGAACGTCCCGCAGTCTCAGGGTAGAGGAAGAAGACATGGAATGTCATCACAAAGCAGAAAACTGCGAATATAATATATGTCCGCCATTGGATGTTGTGGAATGCGGGTGAAACGAAATATGCAAGGGCGAAGTTGAAGATCCAGTTTCCTGATGCTGAGAGACCAACGCCCTTTGCTCGGTATTTCAGCGGGAAGACTTCTGCAGCGTAGATCCATGCGGCTGGGGCCTATCATACTGTTAGTGCTGTTTGAAGAAGGGATTGGGGTAACGTACCCAGGTAAAACCGTAGATGGCAGTGAATATGTATGAAAAGGCAATCACGGCTTTCCCGGCGTTGCCCTTGATTTCCCATGTTAGGTTGGCGTTTCCGTTGACGCTGGATACGGCGTGACCTTGTGTAGCCATAACGGCGGCGATGATGATATGGACGGCCATGCAGGTTACTGATCCGATCAGCAGTAATTGTCTTCTGCCTACCCGATCGATGAACGGGAGCATGACACCCGTTGTGAAGACGAAAATGACATATTGAATGACGGCGGAGTAGAGTGATGAGTTTCCGGTCTGAAAAACGTTAGTGATTGTTTTCCCGGTCAGTGGTGAATCTTACCATTCCAGCCATCTCGAAGATGTAAACAACATAGTACATCGCCACATTTCCACCGAGTAATTGCTGCCAGACTTGCACACTGACACCGCACATTGTCCGCTTCCAGATCCGAGGACCGAACAGCGCCAAGAAAGAAACGTCTTTGGCTTCGTGCGCAATTCGTGCAGCTTCCTGCACCTCTTCAAATTCCACCTGCACAGCAGGATCACTCCGGTCCCCATTCCCATGCAACAAAGCCAATGTATCAAGTGTCTCTTCCCAACGCTCCTTCCCAGCCAACCAACGCGGCGACTCAGGGAAGAAAAGCAAAGCGACAAACAGGACGAGTCCAGGAACAGCCTGAATACCCCAACAAATGCGAAACGCAGATGGTCCCTTAATTCCAACTGCACATCCATACGCAATGAGATACATGATCAACATGCCCCATTCAATAGACCACTGCTGTACACCGACAATCCGACCTCGGATCCGCGCAGGAGCAAGCTCAGACATATAAACCGGTGTTTGCGACGATGTAATACCAACAGCGAGTCCACTAACGACCCGACCCGCGACGAGATGTGTAACATTTTGTGCACTGCATTGAACCATTGCGCCGACAATCCAAATCCAAGACGCAACCATCAACGAACGGCGTCGACCGAGGTAATCGCACAGCCAGCCGGCAAATATGGAGCCTGCGAATGAGCCCATGGACATGGAAGCTGTTATACCCCCTTGGAGGTTCGAGTCAGGATTTCCGAAGTATTCTTTATAAGCATCTACGCCTATCCAGGCGCTCATTGAGCTGGGATTGTTAGTGTCTTGCTAAGAGTAGATTCCTCATGTACGAACCTGACATCGAAGCCGAACAGGCCTCCGCCGATTGTGCCAAATGCGGCGAGTACTGTGGTTGTTAGTATTCCCCCGTACAGTGATTGTATGAAGCATACCGTAAATATTAGAGACCCGATACATGATTGCCGCTTGCTAGGTGGTTCAGGACGTGGACATCCGGTTTTATAACTCATGGCAGGGTCCATGCGTCTACGCCTTGCGGGTGGCTGTCGGGTGGCTTCAGATCCGGCGCTGCACCAAAGTAGCGCAACATAGCTTGACTCAAACGGGGAACTCCCTAAAGCGGGAGGGATCGCCCGGGGTTAGTGTGGAGGTGGATCCCGGGGGAGGGAATTTGGGGAAAGGTGATGCGTCATTGGGTGGAGAGATGGTTTGGCGAGCCAGTCGGGGCATTTTGTGAAATTCGAGGGGATTTCAGGTCGGTTGGGGGGTTTAACCGATGGAGGGACCTTTGCTTTTAACCGATTTTATCCAGGAAGCTTTCCGTGGTTGTAAAGAACTCTCAGGTCGGCTTGGTTTAGGATCGGCATGCCGACGTCATGACGCCGACCAGGATATATTTGAAATGTGAATTGTGTCGTCAGTCTGGAAGCAAAAGATAGGAGGAATGTATAGATCTGGAATTAGTCACAACCCCAAACCTAAGGCCTTGAGATCCATGGATGTAAAGCTATGCTCGGTCAATTCCAAGGTTATTTTAACAAGACAATTAAAGGGTTTCAAGTTCCGCGAATACTTGAGACATTCGCTAAATTGGATTGATTGTTCCAAGAAACCATTAAGGTTCAACTCTTAATTATCGACTGACATGGTATAGCCCAACCTCCAGGGCTTAGAAGCTGGCATCGGATAATTTACTTCTATCATTATCCCGAAATCCAAGTCCAAGTCTTAAACACGGTATGATGGAGATATTTGAGTATGATATTCCACTTTCAGTACTTAAGCGTGCTCACTAGTTTTACCGCCTCTCGGGCCGCTTTCCCTACCGGCGTGGCGCCACTGGCGCACATGGCTTGTTGCTTAATACTTGATGGCCTTAAGGTAAGTCCCCGACTGGTTCATTGGTGCGTCATCTAAGACTAATCATTACAAAAACTATTTCAGATTGAAACAGGTATGTGAACTCGAGATATTCTTGTCAAAACTATGCTGGTTGGCATACCTGTGCCGAATCTCGGTTAATTGTAGCCGGCCTGCACCGCCGGGCTAATACTTTTTTGGTTGACCCCGCGCTATGTCCATGTTTCGTGCTATGCACTTCGAACCTCTACTTATGGGATTAATCCATGTTTAAATCGGGCCATTTACCCAATTTAATTATATCGCTGTAGATACCCTGATATCGAAAGATTTATCATTGAAGACCAGGAAGTAGGCGACACCACAACCGCGTTAGGGGAGCCACCACTAAGCCAACAGAATAGTCATAATATGGTTGAATCGCATAAGTTAACATCAATTTGGTAGCTGATCGGCCACTAAATAGTGCCATACAGTGGATAGACTCCACAGACCATAGGCAACCAGGCTATGTTACGCTAGCAGATACCCAGCGGCTCTCCAAGGGTATCATTGACAGGTATATGTTCCCCTTTGCATCGAAGTCAAACGTAATTATGCTTCCGCAAGTTTCTTGTCAGACCACTGATTCAATCGTTTTATCTCTTGCATGTTGATCCAAGTAGACTTGACCTTGGTCAATCCGCTGCTTGAAGCGATGTTAGACATGATGGGTGAGGTGGCAGCCAAAGCCAGAGAAATCAAAAAGAGGCCGTCTCGCGCTGGTCCACGAGGACGTGGTCTTTAGGCATAACAGACAGAGCAGGGTTGGCAGATTGACAAAGTGATAGCGATGTAGCCTCAGTCAGTTTGTTTGAGATTGTGAGAGAGAATGATTTTGAATTATTTTGAATCTGAGGCCCGGCCAATGGAGTAGAGAGTCGGGGTGATAGGCCATGGCCGTTGGATCTCTGTGGAGGGAACTTACCTGCTGTTCTTGAATGAGAAAATCGTCTGGAATTTTAATAATCCGGACATGGTGTAGTTGGCTATCGCATCTGACTGTAATAGAATTTCAGTTTATCAGAAAGTCCGCGGTTCGATTCCGCGTGTCCGGATAACTTTTTTTTATAAATTATATCTTTTATGACCACTGAATATATCAGTGTACAACTCGTTGAATGTGCTAATTCTTAAAATTGGCTCGACCCTTATGCTTTTCATAGGTGAACAGGGAGGAAGGCCGTCGTATTCACTTCATAGTTCCAATTTTAAGCCATGTTAATCTGTTAATCTGTTATACCTCCTCAGCAGATAAAAATACTCATTCTGATCTTCAAATCTCGATTTCATCGGCATCAGTATTCTCATAATTACCTAATAAGTAACTAGAGGCTTTCCGCCGCCCATTCTGCGCAGCGCCTAGAACAACTAATGTTCCTACCATATATATATATATACCGGTGACTACCTTAGATGGTGCATGATATTTATCAAATTTGAGCAGGACCTCGAGCTGTACATCGCAAGGCTTTTTGCTGCAGTCGCTGCGCGCTATCATCTAATGGGCGAAAAAAATCATGTACCATCCCAGCTGGCAATTATACGCGCTTCATTATTAGTGGCTAGTTCCGAGAGGGGTAGTTCCGAGGCTGAACGGGAATTGCAACTTACGAACCTCAACTTGGGATTATTCAATAACTCAAAAGATCCTTTCCAACCTGGTGATCGTTCATGACTTGTAGTCATTGTGACTGAAGGGACCAGCTTCATACAGCGCAAGACCATACAGAATGACGTCCGACGTAGCCTCCGAGAAGCTCTCCGACAATCTACGCGAAACCCTTTTGGAGTCAATCTTAGACAACCTGGTTGAGCCAGGGATTCCCAAAACTCCATCCAATATTTCTTTCAACGAACCGGATAATAGCAGCATTGCGTATTTTGGCGTCAAAGACCAATCGCTCACCGGGCCCGATAATGCTCCATATACATCAACCTATGTTCTCGACCCACTCATTACAGTCGAGCGACATCACGGAAAATACCATATCACAGCGAGGTTTAACATCGAGACTACTATTGTTGGCTACAATCTTCGTAAAAGGTAAGGCCCTTGAGAGTGGTTGTCTTTCTCTAGCCAACATTTTCATCACAGGGAAGGCCATGAACTGTTTTTCCAAGATATCTGTCTCCAGTATATAAGCTCTTCTAATAATGAGGATCTTATTGCTGAGCCACAGTCAGATCCCTCTTCCGCATTCACTGTGACTAGATCTTCCAATACGACAGTCTCCGGCAATGTTGGCGTGTCGCAGTCCGGCGTGCCATCCGCCAATATCTCGCTGGGTATCTCGCGCTCGAGAGAATGCACAATAGAGCGCACCATGAATACATGGAGTGTGAGTGCTCACCGCATCATCTCAGGTTAGTTTAATTGACACTTGCAACATAAGCAGGTATGATAACCTTTGTAGAAAATGGAAAGCGGCGTCAAAAGCTCAACATCCCGCGGTATCAATGGTTTTGGGCCACAAATTACAGAGATATTTCAGCACTAACTCCCGATCTGACGCACACCGTCAAGCGACATGTTATGATAAAGCGCATAATACCTATTCACATCTTCCCGGTCAACAGGCTTGAAAGTGTGAGAGATGTTTTACGAATAATGGCATGGAAAGAACAAATAGAACACTCAGATGCACCAGAAGACCTGGAATCAGCGCAAAATTCATTGAACAAACGACAGAATCAGGCATGGGAGGATTTGTTAGCCGACTGGCGAAATGACCGCCGAATGCCATTGGAATCGCTCCTTGAATTCAAATTCAGTATCCAGGTACAGTATCAACATCAAACTTCTTCCAAAGATTTCACCCGCCTGGTATCTAATGTATACGGCAATAGGTTCGACTTAGGAGACGCTATGGTCGACTCCACCGCACGCTTTCTCTAAGCAGTAACAGAAACAAAGCAAAGCTCTTAGAACCTACATATAAAGAGAAATTCCGCCTTCGACCAGCCTTCACACAAGATTTGAAACCTCATCATAACAAGTTATCTGAAGAGCGTGCTCAACGACCCTACAGTTTCCCGAGTGAGAGATATCTCCAACATATTGTCCGCATTCCTTTAGCGGACACTGGTGATCTTCGTGATGTCATTGCGAAAGTGAAGAGTAAAGTAGGCTTACAATCTTTGAAACATAGGGCGTGACATCGCTAATAGGAGTAGTACGATGGAAGATGGGATGAGCTACAAAGTAAGGAGTGGGTGGATCTTCTTCGAGAAGAGACTGGACTCGAAGTGCGAGAGGCAGATACGGTAGATTTGATGGCAGAGGAAACTGCTCAGGAAACTACACAGGAGACTGAACAGGAGATAGCAATGGAAATGCAACAGGATATGGAACAGGATATGGAAAAAGAGAGTGAATTAGTAATAGAAATACAACAGAACTATAGATAATGAGGCCTGCGAGGAGGACATGAGATTGAAACATCAGATGATTTTATTTACCATACTTCTGGAAGGGTACCATGGATAGGGAAGGATTGAGTGGTCATAAATCGGTTCTATAAGATCTAGCTATCTCTAGTCTATCTGAGCCATTAAAGAAAACGAATAAATACATCCTAAAACAACAGGGATAAAAGAATCACAGCTTGCTCTTGGCTGGCTCATTCTTGAGAACGTTATTGTTCCAGGGGTACGGGTCGAACACCAGATCGTTGACCGGGTTCTCTTCACTAGCCCGGCGGAATAGATCTTCATAGACCTTGCCGTCCGAGCGACCGAGACTGCTGTCCAGCTGCCAGTCCGGAATAGCCCAGGCATCAACTAAGCGCACAGCGTGCGGGCGGATCTCATCCAGGAGATTCATCACGGCCTTGGTGCGTGTCAGGGTAATCTGGCGCACGGTAACGGCGCCGGATGAGAAGAATTCGGCGGCCTCGCGCTCGAGGGTGTGGAGGGCGAAGAGACGGAAGAGAGCATGCATGAGAGTCTTAGTTTCCTGGTCCAAGGCCGAGGACAGCTCAGGAGATGTGACAGCATCGTGGAAGTTCTTCACAACAAGGTACTGGGAATGAGCGGTCGAGAGACGCCAGAAGTCGACCAAGAGGCTGTTCCATGAACGCTTCTCGGCATCACGGTGCTTCAGAGCCTCAAAGGTCAGGTGAGCTGTACGCCAGGCGAAAGCAGCCACAATGTCGGCGTCTTCCTCGAGCACGTCGAAGGAGGCACCCTTATCGCGACGGTTAAGGTAGTTTCGCAGAATGCGGGCAGTGTCGTTATCGGCAGCCTTGCCGGACAGAACGGCACGAGCAGATTTAAGCAGCTGGGAAAATGTTAGCCTTAGTGAATGTGTGCTGAAAGAATGAACTTACGTAGCGAGCGACCTGTTGGGTCAACATGTAGTTGTCACCCTCCCAGGTGAGAGTGGGAAGGTAGTCAGAGTACCATGGTCCAATACCGCTGTAGCTGCTGTAGCCGTGACCACCGCATGCGCGACGGCACACCTCGAGGCCCTCACCAGCAGTGGTACTGGCAAGAGCCTTCAGACCGCAAGAGGTAGCGTGCAGATCTGCCAGCAGGTCCGCACCAGCCCGAAGCTCCTCGGGACCAGCACCACGGGAGTCCTGGCCAGGCGAGGCGGCCGCCTTCATCCGGCTCTGGTTCTCCTGGTAAAGGCGCATCATGCCACGACCAGTAAAGTGCAGGGCATACATAGATGCCAATAGTGGCAACAGGCGGATCTGCACCATCTTGTAGTTGAGGACCTGGTTCTCACCAGCGTGAGGTTCCGCATCACGGTCCTGGAATTGTCTCCGGACGGCGGCGTAACGGGTGGCAATGGTAACACCACGGGCTAAAACACCACCGGCCTGAAGGACAATGTTGGAGCGCACCCAGGTGAGGGTTCCGTAGACAAGAGTTGGTAGAGCGGGGCGGGCATATTTGTTGGTCGCCTTATCGATGCTGGAGAAGCGGGCAAGCATGTTGATGTGGGGGATCTTGACGTTGTTGAACAGCAGGAAACCGTTGTCCATGGTGTTGTAGCCGAACTTGGGACCGATATCACCGACGTACACATTCTCCATGGGTTGGTGGGTCTCGAGGTCACGGACTTGCACCACGAACGGGTGAGGACCATAGTTCTTTCCGGCAATGAACAGCTGTGCCATGACTACAGCATGATTGGCGGTGCGGCCCAAGGAGCCGATCCACCACTTGGAGGCAGTCAGGGTTGGGGAGCTGATGGTGAAGGTCTTATCGTCGGGGTTCCAGGTGGCGGTGGTCTCAAGACCACGGACGTTGGATCCGTGGCCTAGCTCAGTCTGAGCGTAGCAACCAATAATCTCGTATTTTTCGGCACGTTCGAGGAAAATCTTGTGTTGTTCGGGGGTTCCTTGCTCGCGGAGGGTCACCTATACGAGTCGCAGGTTAGCTATCTTCTTTGTCTGCGGGGATTGGTACATACCAGAAACATGGTCGCATGCAGACCGTATGGTGTGGGCTCACCAATGAGGTCATTTGCGGTGTGAAGCTCCTCCGTGGTCCATTTCTCCCGCTCAGCCAGCTGTTGCAGGCGCTTGGCCTTCGCCAACGACCGCTGCAGACGCTCGACGCGACCAAGAGTGTGGTTCTGGGACTTGTCAAAGACCTTCTCCGGCTGGACCAGAGCCAAAATCTTCTTTTGCCTCTCCAAAGCCTCCTTGGTGTGAAGCAACTCGGACAACTTCTCGACGTTGAGGTTGGATTGGGCTCGCTCTTGAGCGAGCAGCTCGGAACCCTGCGGGCCTGCGGGCTTCAGGGCCTTGACCCAGTCAGGTGGTGGGGACGGCATAGTGAGGATTATGGGGAATAATTGGGGAAAGAGGGATTGGATAGAAGAGAGAAACAACGTGGGGGAGGAGGTTATAACTACGGGGCCCCGGGAATTGCAGACAAAAGAGCGACGTTGACCGAGGGTCCAGTGTGTCCCAATGTGGTAACTGCCTCGGCTCAAAGTTGACTAATCAGCGCCCTGGCCGAAGATGACCGATTCGCCGACACTACATAAAACTAAGATGTGTCCTATAGACTATAGTGATGACTGGCATCAAAATATAGTTACATGGACTATATCCCGAGGTTATCAATGTCTGTTTTGTATCTTCATCGCATTGTTTAGGTGTTTTGCGGGGGAAGCCGAGTGGATGTCGGCTGGGTCCATCCCCGGGTCAGTTTACTTAGCGCCACCGAAGTCGGTTGTTAGCGCAGAGGAGCTCGTCACCCGATCATACGGCGATAGCCGCGTCATAGAATTGAGAACTGGAATGTAAAATTGCCTCGGTCTGGGTATCTGTCACTCTTTCCATCCAGTCCAGCTGACCAGCTGTCCAGTTAGCTGCCAGTGCCGTGGACATCGGGCTACTTGAACGACCGGGCCGGTACCGGGTTTGCTGAACACAATTATTAGCAAGCAAAACCCCGCAGAATGTAGAATTCGAAACAAAAATCATATTCCGTAATTTGCATTATTTTGTCCCTTGCTTTTAGTCATGCAAAAACATCCTTGTACGACTTGGCAGTCCACGCGGCTCGGGGATAAATCGATCGGATCAGATAAGAGATCCAGATTTTCACATGTTCACATGTCAAATGATTTCCTTGTGAAAGACACGCGCCTTCACATCATTGCACATTCTGCTTAGAAACCCGTGGTAGTCCCAACCAGGCCAGGAAAATGGCCGCTGACAGACCGATAATAAACGGCTGGAGGACACTGACACCCTTGGCTTGGGCCAGTGCTCCAACCGCAAAAGGGAGAATGGCAGCTCCAGATCCACCAAACGCCGCTGCGAACCCGATGGAACTGACATGTAAGTGTTGTGGAAGAAGCTTGGTCATAATGATGATTGCACCAGGGAAAAGTGGACCAAGAAAGAAGCCTTGCAATGAAACCGCCACTGCGGATGCATAGAATTGAGGCACAAGCCAGAGAACCAGACCAAACGCGATCGAGGCCAGAATATATCCCTAAGGCTTGTCAGATTTATACCATTTGACCAGGGAGTTGATCTCACCGCAATCGCCACCTTCTCGCCGAGTCTTGGTGTCACGAATCCCAAGATAATCCGACCCACGGTGATTCCCAGCCAAAACCCAGTTGCGGTCATACCACTAGCAAAGGCGCCACCATGTCGGACGCGGATCATAAATGTGACAATCCAGCCACCCAATGCAACTTCCAAGCCAACGTAGCCTAGCAAGAACAAAGAACACAGCCAAGTCACTCGCGCGGAGGGCTTACGGAAAAGCGCACTCCTCAATCCACCCTTGTTATTATCAAGCGCATTTCCATTAGAAGCGCGAAATTCTGCCCCCGTGGAATTCCAGAAGCAGATTCCACAAGCCACAACTTCGATTACTGCACACGCAACCTAAACTGTCAGTATTGAGTCCCAACACCAAGAACTCTCACTCACCATAATGTAATAGAAGTAGTGCCATGACAAATGGGCCTCTGTAATCATTGATGTCGCTGCAAGAGGACTCAAAACAGCACCAGCACCATATATCCCATGGAGGATGCCTAGCAGTTCGTTCGCATTGGCCATATTTCCAATCCAAGCATTCCACGCCGCATCTTGAATGCCGTTCCCAAACCCGGCAAAGATAAATGAGATAACTAGAACAGGGTAGGGCGGGTGCAAGCAGTTGATAATATACGCTAAGAGGTGACATCCTGGTCCAATCAATGCCGGGCCACGGCGACCGAGAGAAGTATGGATACGCTGATTAAGAAAGGCGGCGAGGGTATAGCCTACCAGAGGCGATAGGAAAACGAGCGACACGACCGTGTAGCTGAGTTTGTAATATGACTCGAGCTGTGGATGGTCAGAAAGAGCTTGAGTCATTAGAAGGTAGTCTTACATATGGAATCAAGGCCTAATGAATTTTGGTTAGATGATCTTGAAATACTTTGTTGTCAAAACTTACACCGTATGCGGCATCATTGGCTCCCATCACGAGAAAACTCCAGAATGTGGAAAAGGACCGATAAATATTTATACGCGGAGAGTTCCATTTCTCCAAAACTGGAAACGCGCCTACTTGATCATTCGAGGGATCTGTGACATCTGTAAGACGCCGAGGCAGGGCCTCGAGGGTAATTTGATCTGCTTGTGATTGTTCCTGCACCACACAGGTAGACGACATGATGAATATAGATTGTTGAAAAACACTTGATTGTGCGAACACAAGGTATGAGCCTTGGAAGGCCTCGATTTATGTAAGATCCAGACTTTTAACCTTGGAACACGTGCCGCCTGTGCGGAGGTGCTTGGCGTGGGGTTCAGTTGGGGTCAATGCCCGGTAGAACTTCGGGATGTAACTCTTAAACTTTTCCAATTCATATGTGTCTTCTTCAAATGTTGAATGGGCTACAAGCAAGGACTGTCGTTTGCAAATCATGTGTACTTGCACATGTAGAGATAAGCCAATGATCTTACCACAAAAGCGAGATACTCATGTGCATAGATCCACGGACAAAATCATAGTTGTAAGCCAGAGGTGTAAATGGAAACCATGCGTAAGCTATACTCATGGTTCGTTGGTTTCCTCATGCCAATTATGTTTATAAAACATGTTTGACCATCAGCCAAGCCCTTTGCAGGTCTCTAAACAGGATAAATATTATTCTCCTTTAAATGCTCTAAAGTAAGAGGTTCTGAGATACAGGATGGATCGAAATGTATCGTCAGTAAGTATCACATGGTCGTTTGCCTGGTAAGTTTAATGAAATGGCAATACGTGTGTTGCTGATAGCCTCAATCTCACCGTCTGCGCCCGTAAGCACTTTGTATCATTAGCACAATGTCTCCATCGATCGATAATCTGCTTCGTGCTGCGGGAACTCTTCTTCCAGACGTAATTTGGTCTTTAACGTAATACTCACTATATTGCTCACTGTGTTCTAGATGGCGAATACCGCTGAACATGCGATAATTTTGCGATATCCTTGCCCGTCTGCCACGTATCACCGCTTCCAATGTGATTGACGCTCGTATGGGTCTTAATCAACGAATTAATGCATGATCGATCACATCTGAACCATCAATTGTCGACACGTGTATCTGTGCGGGCGCCTAAGAGTCTGATCACTTGCATCGCAGCTTCAAAGCCTTTTTAACAAACTCATTTGAATTTCTACGTGGAAATTAACACCCCTCCTTGTCTATCGCATATTACTAGTGTTATCTAAGCTACCGTGCTGTAAATGTAAAGCTTGGGAGATTGTTCAATGTCCATGTTTGAGAAGAGGTTTTTTTGCTTTTTATCAAGATCGATGCAGATGAGCCAGCGGCTTGCCTCTTTAGCCAATCATGTCAAAACACATCGCTGTGCGAACGTGGCCATAACACTCGTGGTTTAGAATAAGAGCAGAGATAAAAGCCATCCTACAAAATTATATCATTCCACTAGCACGATAATCGGTGTCTTTCGATCTGCTACTCTGGCAGTCATATTTCAGATGGGGGGTTCATTTGGGAGGTGGGTGATCTATTGAAAGCTTGAACGATCTTAGTCTAAAAATCTTAGATGTCTTTCTTCCCCCTTGTTCACATTTATTGTTGGTGACAACAAGAAGGAGGTGACCGTGCATTCATTCGCTTTTGCAGGACTGTCACAGCCCTTGAATGCTCTCATGAACGGCGAAATGATCGAGGCGAAAACCAGACACGTTGACTGGTCAGATATCGATGAAGGCACATTTACTCGGTTATGTGAATTTGCATATCTCCGGAACTACACACCCCCGACGTTTCGCTTGATCGATGGCAAGTCTCCTTCTAAAAAAGCGGCGAAGAAACGGAAAAAGAAGAGCCTGTGGAACGGCTCTGTGCCGGAGCTTGCACTCGAGCACGAGCCTAAAGCCGAGCCTGAAGCCGATCCAGAGCCTGAGCCGGAGGAGCCTCCATCCGAGAACGTGTGCGACGATCTAGAAATTCCATATAAAGAGAGAAGTGTGTGGACTGGGCAATTACGCGACAAATTTGAACGAAGCCTAGTCGTTCCAAGTTCACAAACTACCGATTTGAACTATACCTTCACGCCACCCCAAAATACCGGGTCTTGGGAAGACTTTACCCCTGTGTTTCTGGAACAAGCTCGACTATACGTGCTAGCCGACAAATATGGCATAGACTCATTGTGCCACTTGGTACTTTCTAAATTGTATCAAACACTACAAAGCTTCAAACTTTATGATACGGGATTGAGTGGTATCATTGAACTTGTTCGATTTGTCTACATGAACACACCACCAAATTACGGTAAAAGAATTGATGCCATGAGGAATTTTGTAACACGTTACGTTGTTTCTGTTCTTGGTCAAATTGGTGAGAATGAATCTTTCCAAGAGATTTTAGAAGCAGGCGGTCCTTTCGTCAGTGATTTCTGGCACATCATTTGGGGTATCAAGGAAAATTCTAGTGCATGAAATGGATGGCTGCTTTGACGTCTTGCGAGTCTAGCACGGTGATATCAGAATCAGTTCGATTTTTATAGGTAAAAAGAGCGATTTTCTCTCAATTAGACCATAGCATCTCGCCCACTGGCTGTGGCGGAATTCAAGTCGACTGATGTCCCTACTTCGTCATGACAGTTAGCGGAGGAAGTCCCCCATATTAATTGTTATCTCTGTAATCCGGCTTTCAGCGCACTCGATGTGTGGTTTTTTTGCTCCACGAAAGACGGGCATGTGTGGATGTTTGATGGCCTATCAAAATTTGAAGATCTTCCAGGACTAGGATTAAAAGTAGACGCCATACGAGGCTGAAAATCCGTGATGCAAAGCGAGAAATCATAAGCTAATAAACCGGCTTTGTGGAATGCTGTCAAAAAGTCAAAAACGCGCCTGGTGCGAATCTTACTGGCGCATGGTGCTGATCCTCTTCAAGGTACCCGTCAGTCTAGGGCTGTTGGAAAAAGTCCACTCGAGGAAGCAGTTGCGCGCAGGAAGGTAGACATTGTGAAGATGTGTTTGGAAGCACCGGATGCTCAGGGTGACAGAAGCGATTGAATTTTATCTCTTTTAACTGGGGTCCGGGTGTGTCACAGGATTAAAAAGGCTTTCAGGCGAAGGCACTGGCGCATGATGTATCCTGTCCCTGCATCTTAAAACATGTAGAGGTAGTATGAAGACTGATAGAGATGTTCTATGCTAGCAAGTAAATTTTTCATAAATAGGCCTCCTGGTTCCGAGTATCATATTTTGATGCCTAGAGATCTCAGAACAAAGGGAATTTAAAAGCTATAGTATTCATTTATACAAAGTCTCCCAGCATTTATGTGCTAAATGTCATGACAAGTGTCAAAAAACCCGTCATCTAGCACGAAAGCTCGACAGCAAAAATCTGAATAGCAAATGATCTTCAGCAAAACAGGGCAAGGCATTATCATGTATTTTTCTTATCAATGGAACATCCAAAGACCTGCTGAAACCGAGATTTTGGTTTTGAACCCAGCAAAGGCTTTGATGAACAAAAATACCAATTTGCCATTCGCACTAAGTAGGGGGAAAGTTCAAACTCAAGCCTGTCTTTCAAATCAACGTGGATTTCCCTCTTTTCTGCCTGAGGAAGATCGAAGCCTCGAAAGGCAATACAACACGGGCACTCTGCTGTACAATGCCCATTAAGTTTTTTGCGTCTGGATGAACTTCTCTTTTCACAGCATCCACAGCCTCGGCTACAACATCCGCTTTCATCCGAACAGTCTTGAATCATGCCATTCCGCATAAACCATATCGGATCCAGCCTTAGGCTATCATAGGCTTCTTTCAGTTCCGGTTGAAGCAGGTACTCTACGTTGTAAAGAGCGCGCTCAGTTCTCGGATATACAGCTTCAGCTTCCTCGAGCTGTTTCCCTTGCCTTATCAAGTTGGATCTGGTCAGACTCAATGGCAGAGGCCTTTTGTAAGGCTGAAACCTTGACTTGTAGTGCTTCCTCACGTTGTATTAGCTCACGTAACTCAAGATCAGCAAGAAAAAGATTGGTGAGTATGACGCGGCATTGGCGAACTATCCATATTGCAAAACTTTGCCGTAATTGATATAGCTGGATTCAAAAAGAAAGGTTTTAGGCTCGTGTATTTTCATAATGTTATCGCGAGTCGTATCTTGGTGATAAGGTAGTTTAGTGCCGGCTGGGTGAGACTCATGATAGAAACTATCAAAATAAAGAAATATCAATCGGAAACCACAGTGCAAAACCAATGTGCCATGACAGAAACTGTTACTAGTCTACTTTGGGATGATGCTTCATCCACTGGATGCCTGGATCTTCGGGCAACAAATGCCTAGTAAGCATACCTGATATATCTTGAAATTTCCCTTGCAATTTTGAATGACCGTAATTTAGACGGAAAGTGTAGGGAAATACAGCTGTATTAAGTATATGAAAAGTATGCTCGGGAAGTATAAGCAACTCATTCGCCTCAAGCTCAAACCCAACGTAGAACCAACACAATTCCCCTACTCCGTCGGCAAGACCGTCTCCCAATCTTGCTTCTTGATCCAGTCTTTCACGGACTTTAGCTGCACTGGCACTCCTAGTTCGGCCGGCGTCACAATAGTCCTATCAACCTTCCCTCCGTCGTATCCAAACTCAACACAGAAGGCCACCATCTCCTCACGATCACGTTGCATTTCGGAGTCACCCAGGTAGAAGTTAGGTGTGCTGTCCTCGAACTCGACGTGTTTATTCAAGATCTGGGCTAAGAGCTTGGAGATATCTTGCAAGCTCATCCATTCGTTGACACCGATAAGCTTCTTTCCAGGTGCAGCACAGATTAAAGCTGCGACGAGTGCACCCGTGTCTTGTGTAACAGAGTACCAAGGATAGATCGATGTGGTGAGAGGTGCTGCACTTGACGCAATGAGACAATCCTTTGACTTGCTCTAACAGGGCTATCAGTAAAATAAACTGGAAGAGCGTACGGTCATCTGGTGAAAAAAATCAAAACATACCAATTTGGGCCAAAAAAGAGGCCCAGATTCGCCTAGGTAGTTTTCGAGATAAAAACCGGCGTAGAAAACGCTGGTCTTCTCCCAGAGTTGCGGGTATTTTGATTTACCATACTCCTCAGCGATTGCCTTGCCATCATAATGGTAGACATGGGCATACTTTCCCCCACTCAACTTGTTCGCGTTTGGAAGACTGGAGTAGATGAATCGGTCAAGTGTCCCAACCTTCGCGGCAGCATCGATGATGTTTCTATTCTGCTGAGCTTCGTGGTCCCGAATGTAGAATCCAGGGCTCCCACCAGACGCGGCGGCTTCCTGGCGCAACGAGGGATTCGTCATGGATTGCCAGAAATCGGTCACGCTGAAAATGACCGAGGCACCGCTGAATGCCGCATCAAGTGATTGGGGATGATCAAAATTGCCAGCCACTACCTCGACGCCCTGCGAGGCAAGTGAAACTGCTTTGGCTGAGGATGTGTCTCGAGTGACAGCACGAAGTGCGTATGGCGATGGCGAGAGGGAAAGGAAATGAGCAATGAGAGAGCCTCCTTGATTGCCTGTGGCACCAAGAACGACGAGAAGAGGCTTTTCGGAAGACATGATCTTGTTTAAGATGGATTGGGTGGACCAGGTGAATGATAAAGGTTGTCGTGTTGAACATCGTGGCAAGTGTTGCTCTATATAGGTAATGACAGGACCGGACAAATGATGAGAGGCGCCTCGCTATTTTCTGATCGGACATTCGGAGGAACTGCGTTGCTCATAACGCCCGTTTAGGCTTAGTTCCCACTATGTGTGAAATACCGTTGTGGGAAAAGACCAGCAAGCTCAAAAACACGTCTCCACAAAGGTCTTGCGTTGGGTTAGATGCCTCCGCAAATTCATGGAATGAGTTGAGCCGTTCTCCGACTTCTTCCCCACATCTAGCATGGGCTGCAGCAATCCATGCCTGTGGAGATTTTGCCATCCAGAGACCTGGCCGGGCATCAAATGGTAATGATTCCATCAATAACCAGTTTGAGCAGTATCCACGCAGGTAGCTTGTTATCGATAAATTCAGTACATATGCCATTAAAATGGTCCGCCGCACACCTAATCTGAATTAGCATTGCTAAAATGGGACACATATGCCCTCGGGAGTGCCGCTTCGAAAGCTAATCACAGTTTGCATGTACCATTCCCAGGTCCGAGGTGCCTAGAAATTGAGGGAATGAGGTAAAAAAGACTTACTCTCTCCTAACAACCAATTCTGCCACGGCGATTGGCTTCTCGGCATTCCGGCATCAACACACGCCAACAAAATTTGTGTCCATTCAGATAAAATACGGAGAGACCGCTCTGCCTCTTCCTGTTCAGGTCGAAACGGCGAGAATGCGGAAACAGCCAAATGGACTAGAAGAGCTTGAAGTGCTACCAGGACCTCTATTGATGAGACTGCTTTGATATCTATCGTGATGAGGAGTTTGAAGCCTTCGCAGCTTACACCGTTGGCCTCTTCCCTCACGATGGCCGTCAAGTGATTGTGAATACCAAGTAGCTTCAAATTAGGATGTACAAAAGATGCAGGTTTCCCTGCTCTGATACAGTCTGGCACTGTATCAAATCCTAGTCTTATAATCACCAGAGCCATATTCTGGCCCGGGGTACAAATTGCTGGATCCATATTTGGGGCTCGTCGTTTGACGCTTTTCATAATACACACCCCAGAAGATTGCGGGCTGCATAGATTGAGACCATAGGTAATGAGTTGTTCGGACGCGGTAGGCGGTGCGTTAAGAGGCTCAAGATCATACACACATTCAAGATTTTTCAGGGAGCACCGCACGCACTTGGGCATTTGGACGATACATTTCCGTTTTGAAGCAGTGCATTGGGCACAGGCTCTCCTAAGACTCGACATATTGAGAATAGGCCTTTCGAGATTGGGAGGAAATAGAACATTTGGGGAAGTTTTAAGAGGTTGTCATCCGGATGACTTAATTAGGCTAGACCCACCAATCTCCACCATACTAAGTCGTATTAGGCTTAGTTCCCACTGGGTGTAAATGGCGTTGAATTCTATTTTGGATTTGGGCGGCAGAATCGAGTAAGGCCATATTGCTCGGACCTGATCATTTCATCATTCATGCAAGTTCCCACCATCTGCACAGGCTACTGTACATAGCTCCAACTCACTAGGTATATGCCTCTTAGAGAATATTCGGACTAGATACCCTTAATCGGTCCTTCAGTATATACACCGCCAAATAGACACTTAGGTAGGTACTCAAGTAGGGAAACTAAGTAGGCACACACATAGATATACTGACTAGGTACCTAATTAGGTACTCTAGTAGCTACTACAGGTAGGCAATCAAGTAGGCGCTTTAGTAGATACTACTCTGATGTACGAATTACCGACTTGAATTTTATAGGCGGCGATTGTGGCGGTAAGCCAAATCAAAAATATCCTTTGAGGCCGCTATTTCCGCCCCACCGATACCCACCACGCTAATCATTATTAGGATTAGTTCCCACTGGGTCCAGCGTAAAGCAACAAACAACAAACATCGTCTCTTACAGTCTGCAAGTTATGAAAACCAGGATCTAGTTTTTTAATCCACCTTCTCATTGCGAATAATACTGTGGTCGAAAAATGGTAAGTAGCCAGGGTCACTTCTTGTGCTCGTTGACCTGGAACCAGGTTGATGTTGATCCGAAAACATTCGCATGACTCATGCTATTTCCATTTGATGTTGCTGATAGCAGATGTGACTTGACGCCTCGAAATGAAAGATTTGTGGGTCCAAAATGAATGCAAGCTGATGAGAAATCCTGATAGATTCCGGAAGTCTGGGGACTCCACTTCCAATTTACTGGCTCTAAAGCTTCCTCGCATTCGGGGTTGACTTTCAAACCGAAACAGCCATTGATTTATCAGCCATTGCGCCATGAACTTGGGGCCAGCGGGTTTTGGGCCTTTGTGACTCAAACACATTAGGCGCTTGGCTTCCTATTTCAACCAAAGGGGTTCCCTCGAAGGTGCTTGGGACATGTTGATGCATAAATCAAAGTCAATCAGTAACCTCTTTTTGCCAGTTTTTTTCCACCAAAACTCCAATGGCACTAAATGAAATTCCTTTGCAATCTTCATATATTCCAAATTTGAAGGAAAATGGTGATAACGACCCGTCTACTACGTCTTCGAATCATGACGGTGAACTTGACGAAAAACAAGACACGTTTGAAACGGCAGTATCGGGCATGGCTCCATCCACAAACCAAGACAAGGAGCCCGAATGGGCTCACGGATTTCAGCTTTTCAACATCTTGACCGCCATTACTTTCGTCTGTTTTCTCATGCTTCTCGATGGGACCATTGTCGTCGCAGCTGTTCCTCGCATCACTGATGATTTCAATTCCCTTGATGACATCGGATGGTACGGAGCTGCATATCAACTCGGAAGGTCCGTGATGTGACCCTTGAGCGAGACAGAAAAAGTCTAGGCGCCGAGCTGACATGCAGGCAGCGCGGTATTTCAACCGCTCACTGGAAAGATATACATGAATTTTAGACCTAAAGTCGGTGTTCTATAACCCCTTTTTCAATTACTGACTTATTTATGTGGAATTCAGTGGACGTTTCTAAGTTTCTTTGTCTTCTTCGAAATCGGTTCCTTGATATGTGGGCTCGCAAACTCCTCAGCTATATTAATTGTAGGACGAGTCATTGCAGGTGTGGGAACTTCAGGCATTCTGAATGGTGCTCTGCTTATCATTGCGGAATGTGTTCCTATGCATCGAAGACCAAGTATTACCCAGTTATTCACAAACATTTGCTAATTTAATGGCTAATGCTGCTCACAGCCACGATCGGGGTTGTTATGGGTAGTAAGTCCACCTCGATTTGAGATAAATGCAATATATTGATTATTAGTTCAGTTGCTCAGCTTGGCTTGGCCAGCGGTCCGCTATTTGGAGGACTCCTTACACAGTATGCGACGTGGAGATGGTGTAGGTCATTCTACTCCTACCTTTGAGCCTGAATTCACTGATTATCTAGGTTTTTACCTCAATCTTCCCATCGGCGGCCTTGTTGCAGTGATGCTGGTATTTGTATCCATCCCTCAACAACACCCCAGGCCTCCTCCAATGTCAGTTGTCCGTTCACTGCATAGAAGTATCGATCTAATAGGATTCGCTATCTTTGCTCCTGCTTTACTCATGCTGTTGCTTGCTTTGGAATGGGGTGGTACCAACTATTCCTGGAGCAGCCCTCAGATTATTGGTCTCTTTTGCGGAGCTAGTGTCACGTTCATCGTCTTTCTTCTCTGGGATTATAAGAAAGGAGATGCAGCCCTGCTTCCATTCTCCATAGCCCGAAGAAGGTCCGTTTGGTCGAGTTGCTTCGTATATGGATTATTCATGGGCAACCTATATACTGCTTCCTACTGGGTTCCAGTATACTTCCAGGGCGTGAAGGGCGCGTCTCCGACTATGAGTGGTGTATACATTCTGCCGATGATTATCGCTCACGTCATTGCAGCTCTATCTTCGGGTCCTATCGGTAAGCATATTTCTCGATTTCTTCAGTCCACTATTAACAATAATAGTTACTAAATTGGGCTACTATACACCCGTGGCTCTGTTCGGAGCGATTTTGCTATCGGTTGGGAGTGGCCTTATATCAACCTTCTCTCCTAGTACCCCAACAGGCAAATGGATTGGCTACCAGATTCTCTATGGGGCCGGTCGTGGACTCGGTTTGCAAATTGTATGTTTAGCTTTCCCCATAAGCCTCAATACCCAGTTAGTAACCTACTCTTTGACAGCCACTCCTCAATGTTCAGAACACAGTGCCACCTCAACAACTGCCCATTGCCATGGCACTCACCATATTCAGCCAATCATTCGGAGCGGCGGTATTCCTCAGTCTTGCGGAAACAATATTCAGCAACAGCTTTCGAGGTCTCATTACTGAATACGCACCTTCTGTCAACCCTCAAAGTATCCTTGATGCTGGGGCTACCGGATTCAGACATATCGTTTCTGAATCTGACCTGGTGGGTATTTTGATGGCTTATAGCAAGAGTATCGATCGGGTGTTCTATTTGACAACGGGGATGGGGGCCGGTTGCTTCATTTTCGCTATGGCAATGGGCTGGAAGAATTTGAAAAAGAAGTAGGTTGCGAAATCAGAAATTGTGTCGATCTCCTGGTCTCAATCGTTATCTCCGCATTCACGCGCTCTACAAATTTGGGGTTGGCCTCTTTTGCTGAATTTATATCATGTGCCAGTTCTGTAAGATGAGAGAGGACCTATAACTTTTTGGAGTGTGGACTTAGTTGTTTTTAACATTCAACAATCTACTGATTCTATATTAATTTACTGCTCAGGTGTGCATGAATTAATCTCCATAAACTCTCGGCCCGATCATCTTATAGAATGAGCCATACTCAAGCATGATCCGAGAAAGAAATTGCGCCAATTGCGGTTGCAGGCTGATCGGGGTATCTGTCGCCATCGTATTCGGAGTAGTGTGCCTATCATAAATGTCATTGGTTCCCCCAGCTGGGCAACTGTTAACATTGAGTTTGTCATCGTGAGGCGGCTGATAGCTGTCACAGAAAGCACAATCCATTTAGGCTAAACACTGCAATTGTCAGTCTCAGTCTCAATCTTCTACTGACCATCTACTCTCGCAACGGTGCCTCCAAGTCGTCGAATTAGAGCCAGGAAAGGATATTGACAAGTTATATTGTGCATTCGGACATTCAGCGATGGAAAACTAGAGCAGTTGTGTACACAACTTGGTTCGCGGGGAAAAGGTCCACGGTACAGATTTCTCCACCAATCAAGTCCGCTGCCCTATTACCCTGAATCCCGCACCTTTAAAACCGTTGAGCATCTGCTGATTGTTTACAGGAGTCCACAATGAGCTTCACAAATCCCATTATACCGGGGTTTAACCCCGACCCTTCAATTATCCGAGTAGGCCAGGACTTCTTTTTGGCTACCTCCACTTTTGAATATTTCCCAGGCATTCCAATATACCACAGCCGCGATTTGATTCAATGGAAATTGATCGGTCATGCACTGACAAAGCCCAGTCAGCTCCAGATCAATACCCCGGAGCCGGGAGGCGGCGTCTGGGCTGCCACTTTGCGTTACCACAACGGGGTGTTTTATGTGACCACCGCGAATTTTTCTCGTTATCGGCCACAGGAAGATGACAGAGTCTGGCCACAGGGTTTCTTTGTTCGAACGACGAACATTTGGGATGACAGCACTTGGTCAGACCCTGTTTACTTTGACCAAGTTGGATTCGATCAAGATGCAAGTAAAACGCTGGAAAAACATGAAGCTCATGGCTAAAATTCTCACAGCTTTTCTGGGACCATGATGGAACGGTTTATCTGTCGTCTACTTATCGGAAAATCGAACGAACCCCGAATGCTAACATCAAAGATTTTGCGGTACACATTTGCACAGTTAATTTGGACACTGGTCATTCTACATCTGAGCCCAAATTGATCCGCGAGTCAGCTTCGGGAGTAGCAGAGGGCTCCCACATTCATAGACGCGGTCGATACTACTATCTTTTCACGGCAGAGGGGGGTACCGAGAGCGGGCATTGCGAATGGGTCAGTCGAAGTTCCCATGGACCATTTGGACCTTGGGAGCTTGGGCCCAACAACCCACTATGGCGAAATGGAGTGGAAGATGAGGTGCAGAACACCGGTCATGCTGATCTGGTTGAGGATGCCCAGGGTCAGTGGTGGGCAGTACTTCTCGGTGTTCGACCCGTGAAGCGCGGGGAAAAGTGGGAAGAATCTGTTTTAGGTAATCTCAAATATGATCTCCTTTAGATCTTCGTTAACCCTCACAGGTCGTGAGACGTTTCTGGTTCCGCTTGACTGGGAGAATGACTGGCCAGTGATTCATGGGGGAAAGATCTCTCTCAAAATGAAAGGGCCTGGACTATATCATCACACAATGCCGGTCTCCTGGAAGGACGATTTTTCGACCCCTCAAATACAGATGGGGTGGTATAGGAAGAGTAAGATCCCCGGGACTTCACATAGCCTTGGCTAACCTCTGAAGATACACCGCTGACAACTGACTACTCTCTTACTGAGCGCCCTAATTACCTGCGGTTCTATGGAGGACCGTACAGTCTGTCTGTTCCCGCTTGCCCAACGCTATTCCTGCGCAAGCAAATCCATCGCTTTTGTACCTGGGAAACAAAGCTTTCCTTCCAGCCAGATTCAGACCGCACCGAGGCAGGAACAGTCCTGTGGTGGAACTATTTCACATATAGCAGCCTGGGTATTCGGAAGCGGGATGCAAGTCGAATTCTTCGTTTTCAATCTGGCAGCTCTGTTGAGGAGTATACTTTATCCTCAGGCGAAGTCGTGCTTGTGATAGAATGTGGAGACCAATATCGTTTTGGATATCGCGAGTCTACCAGCCCTAAGATCAATTGGATAGGGGTAGTTGACAACCTAAGTGCATCTCAAGCACCACCCGTGGGGGCACCGTTTACAGGTATGATGCACCACTTCTAGCAATGAATTACTATTGACACGCAACAGGAATGATGTTTGGACTATACGCATTTGGGGAGCGACAAAGATGCATGACTCCTGCCGACTTTTCATATGCCGAGCTTCGATAGAAGCGCTTGCATAGCCCAGTCATGCTGTGAAATAACTTGATCGTGGTACCTCCAGACCGCTGCAGAACACCCTTGATCGGTGTGTATTGTAACAAACATATCATGACAATACCTATAAATTCCGTATCTCCGAATCCTTGTCTCCGCGTGGGTCTTCAATAGCAGATTTGATTGGTCGCCGCCGCTCGATCGAGATCATCAGTCTCATAAAGCAAGACGCCTCCCACATCTTTCCTCTTCAGAATGCGCCGACACGACACTAACACTACAAACCGCCCCAATCTAATACAATGACCGAATCCCCACCAAAAACCGCCCCAATCCCTGAGCCCGAGACAGACGATTGGTCAGGCCTCACAGACCGAGCCGAGCGACGAAGGCTCCAAAACCGAATTAATCAGCGGGCCCGCCGTACGTCCAGGCTCCAGCACAATTACTACACATCAAGCTAACCCCGCACAGGAAGACGCCAGCGCCAGGTGAAGGATGTCCATCCAAAGAGTCTCGTGACTTGTTACCCATCACCCTCATCATCAGCAATTACAGACTTACCAAGTCCTCAACCCATCCGAAGATGCGTACCGGCTGACGTACGCGATCTATTCCTGAACCAATTCGCACAAGCCGCTTTCCAGAGCTACATTCTCGGTTCTCCGACAGCAGATCATCTCCTTACCTTAACGAAAGTCAATGTCTTCCGAGCATTCGGGCACAATATGCGCTTAATCGGCTCGGACCTGGATGAGATGGGCGATGATGACGCAATTTCAATATTTAACACCGGCTTACCTTCACCCGAGTCACAAGGATCGTCGCCTACTAACAGTGAAAATGAGTTGCCGGTTAGTCTGCGACCAACAAAACTTCAACGAACAGTACCTCATCATCCCTGGCTGGATTTCTTCCCTATCCCCAAGATGCGGGATAACCTGATTCAAGCGGGGCAAGAGTGGGATGATGAAGAGCTTTGTATTGATATTATGGGATTCTGGAGTAATGGTGCTTCTGAAGAGGCGGGGCTTTTGGTCTGGGGTGATCCTTGGGATGTGCAAAATTGGGAGTTCACTGAGTCATTTTTGAAGAAGTGGCAATGGGTGGTGAGGGGTTGTCCTGAGTTGATGAATTCTACGAATGCATGGCGGGCGAAGCGGGGGGAAAAGTTGATTTTTAGATATATCTAGTAGAATTTAATTATACGGTGAACATTACACACATGCAGAATTGCGATTCCATTTCTCCCATGTACGATGACGCTAATTTTATGCAGACTGCTGACCATGGCGCAGGCTTTAACGGAGATTATCAATTCTGAACCAATTAGGTAAGATGGATGAGATCCACTTTTGATTCAGAACGTTGAAGTAATTCAAGGTATATGTATTGTATTGTTCAATACCGTATCAGATACAGTGACCGGACAAAAGTGTTAACACCCCCTAGAGACCCACATATCTTACCGCCTATATTATCTATACCGCCTACCTAAAACACGTATATAGAAACACGCTAAAATAGTGCGTATATCACACGTACACAATAAATCCTTTTATAGACCCTTCTAAATATCTACTATCAATCATATACTATTTATTTCTACCTTTCTACCTATTTTATCAATTATGCCTCGCTCAGAGCTTACCTCAGCTACCCGTGAGCGTATATGTGAGCTACATGCTATCGGATGGGGATATAAGCGAATTCACCAGCGATATCCCTATATTTCACTCTCTACAATCCGATATACTATTAAAAGAGAGCCTGAACGACGTGCTGGGGTTTCAAAAGCACGCTCTGGTCGTCCGAAAAAGCTTTCTGAAGCTGAGAAAGACCATATTCTTCAGGTTATCGACGGAAACGCAAGAACTACCTATGAAGATCTCCTTTCTGAGGTCGATCATAAGGTAAAGGAACGCTCAATTCGACGTCTTTTAAATAACGAGAATCTACGGAAGTGGAGATGCTCTTGGCGACCTCATTTAACTGAGGAACATGCTATAAAACGACTCCGATGGGCACACCGATATCGACACTTTACCCCTGAGGACTGGGCTCGCGTTTATTGGTCAGATGAATGTAAAGTTGAGCGCGGAATCGGCGTCCGTCGAGAATGGACTTTTACACGCCCAAAAGACCAGCCAAAAGAGGGTCAAGTTCAAGGACTACCTCAACGTGGAAAGCAGACCAAACAGATGTTTTGGGCAGCATTTTCAGGCGCAACACGACGAACTGGATTAATTCCTTTATTCGGAGATCTGAATTCAGAGCGTCAGGGTGTGAACCGCTTTATTATCGAGAATTTATATCGTCGAGTCTTACCAACTTTGATATCAAATGAAGATGGTATCTTTCAACAAGATAACGCCCCTTCACATACTGCTTATGTTGTACGGGACGCTTTACGTGATATGTGTATTGAGGTTATGGAGCGGCCTCCGCATTCACCGGATCTAAATCTAATTGAGAATCTTTGGGCGCTATTAAAAGCGAAGATCCATGAGCTCTGTCTAGAGCTTATTGATATGCGTAATAATGACGAAACAAAAGAGATATTGATAGATACTGCGCAGCGAGCATGGGTTGAGCTAGATCTTAGGCATCTACAGCACCTCTCAGCGACTATGCCCCATCGTGTGGAGGCTATTATTGAATCCCATGGTTGGTATGCCCCATATTAGATTGAATATAACATGTTTTCGAGGTTTTTGACTGGCAGAATATTATATAATCAAGGGGGTGTGGGTCGGGGGGATGTTAACACTTTTGTCCGGTCACTGTAATGTTCATCATGCTCAGATCTCATTATGACATTATTCATGACAGCAATCATCTATCGTCTAACCATTCATCTATCCCATGTACCCCAAATTAAGAACTAAATCTAAATAACATGCTCTTTCTCTTCTTCCTTGGGAATCCTCACCCAGATCAACGTAATGAGAGCAGCAACAACCTCAGCTGCCAAAGCAAACCACCAAATCGCTCGCAGTCCCTCCAAACCAATACTACCAGATGCATCCTGCTGCACCTTGTTTCCAATAGCATCACCAACAGCTGTCATGACAGCCGTACTCAGATTCTGCATCGTAACCAGCAAACTTCCCGCACTCCCTTGATAGGATCGCTGAACATTACTCGTAATATAGATAGACGCCGCCGCAAACGAAAGATCAGGCCCGAAAGTGACGAGAGCAATCCCCGGGAAAGAAAGTGGCCAGTAACTCGTTCCAGCAGTCTGGGGGAGGAAGAAAGCCGGTCCAAGCCCAAAGGCGAGCATAGCCACGAAATAGATATAGTGGCCCGGGATGACATGCAGAGTCTTGCTCACCAGCCACGTAGCGAGTACTCCAAAAATGGCATTCGGAAGGAGGTACAGCGCACAGGTAAGGGGATTATGCTCCTGAATCCGAAGCCAGAATTGGATGGCGTAGAATTGCCAGCAGCCAGAGAAGGCCCCATATCCGAGGAAATAGGCGATCATCAGCGGAGTGAAACCTTTCGTCTCCCAAAGGCGATTAGGAATTAAAGGGCGCTCGACCCAGCGTTCGACGAAGAAGAAGCTGATTAATAATAAGATTCCCACGATCACCAGTGCATATGTGTATGGGGACCACTCCACAACAGCACCTTGTGTAAGTCCAAAGAGAAGACAAACACAGCCCGTAACAGCGAATCCGGCGCCTAGAAAATCAAACTGACGAATTGAAGGCGCTTCCGTGCCGACAATATCAGCCATAGGACGCAAAGGTGGAATGACCATATAAGCAGCCACCAGACACATCCCCGAGATGATGGCATTCGATCCGAAAATCCAATACAGGCATGATTTGAACGCTCCGCCTTGAATACCCCCTAGCCAGAACCCAAAAGGCGAGGTGGCGGACATTGCGGAAAATACTTTATTCTTCCGTAAGCCGGGCTTATAGATTCGACCAAGGATGCTCATTGAGCCTGAGACTAGGACTCCGATTGCGAGGCCTTGCATCGCTCGAACGATGTAGAAGAGTATTACCTTCTCGGGAGTGACGGACCAGACGCCAACGATATTCCAGACCGTTAACCAGGCGAATGCTCCAACCATGATCATTCGCGGTGGTGTAAGGTCACTCAATGAGCCGGCTATCACGACCGAAAGACTGAGTGGAAGTGTATAGGCACCTAGTAGCCATGGAAGCTCACTATTGGTGATACCTAATGCCTTCCGAAGCTCGATTTGGTTCACGGTGATATCACCAAGTAGGAAAGCGAAGAACATCAATCCGGCAGAGCAGACGAACACGAAAATGAGCTCGGAAGTAAGACTGCCTAGTTCGGGGGGAACGCCCTGATACTTTGCCAGGGGAGATTCGACCTCTTCGAGATCAGGCATGTGCTTTGAGCGACGGGACTGTACGGCAGCAAGGTCAAGATTCCCTTGGTCTTCTGGCATGTTTGACATTGTCCGTGAGAGATTCTCAAGTGCCTCGCCCATATGTGAGTTCCCACGGGGTCTGGTAGGGACGGCATGTAGCTCGACGACATCGACGCCGACATCTTGAGATTTTTCGCATGGATTTTCTTCAGAATTTCTTCTGGTAGAATCCATTGTTGATAGTGAGACTGTGGAATTGGCTCTTGTGTTTGCAGCTGTTGATCCCAGGTCGTCGTATTGAGTGTAGACGCCCGTTTTGGGGTCTCCACCCGCATCCACGGGTGTCATTGCGAAACAGTTGAATTGGCGTATTTACGACAAGTTCGTATATTCTGAATATGAATCCGAGTTCCTTTAAAAATTTGAAAAGAAAAGAAAAGAAAAGCCGTGAAATATCAAAAGGCAAAAAGCAACTGCCATTGTGTGGATAAAGTGGATAAAAGTGGGTCGAACCAACGCTAAAAGATTTTTGATCGGAAATCAGAATCCGTAGGTGCCCAAGTAGGTACTCTGGTAGATACCTTAAGTATAGAATCCATCACGGGATATAATAATGCTTCAGTCTATCAAGTCAGTCCGCATGCCTGATTAGCTATTCATGCTCATATCGGAGAAACCAGAGGCCTCTATCAATCAACTAGTCTACTACTCTCGGACTATACCATTTGGATGAGGTCACCTTATCATTATAGGCCTGAGTTTTTTTTTTACTATATTCCTCTTTTCTTGGCTACTACCCACCTGGGCATCCTCCAATAGACATATTTCGTCCAACAATCTATCTACACATTCCAAGACCATCTTTGGTCATATTTTATTTTTTCGGTTCCCAATCAACTGTATAAAGTCAAACATCTCGTTCATCAATTACCTCCTCTTTTTACTCCTCGTTAAACTTCCGAGATGACGAAAACCAGGTCAAGCTCATCTGAAAGTAGTTCTGGTCAGACACCCAACACTTGAAGATCGACCCTTCAAAGGCAGATGGCCTACATAATATGTAGTACCAATGCTCCAACAACAGTATAGCGGCAGAAGAAAATCCTCAACCCTTTTCCCATCGTCAGCTTTATCTGGAATGAGATCGGAGATCTCACCAGTGCCCAAATCGGCGAGGCATTTGGGATTGCAGAGGAATCACCTAAATCCGATAGCCGATAGCCCTAACCTCCTTGCAATATGCAATATGATTCCTAGAGACATACCAGGAGAATGTTGTCAGACTTTTTTTCGTTTTCACAATCATAATTTATACTTAGATAGTATGGACTGCAACACTAATAGTGAGATGAGATGTCGATATGTACAATGAGTCAAAAAGTACATGGCGCTCTCATCACCAACTGAGGCTACTGCTAGGGGGTTAACCGACCTTGTACTTTTTAACGTTCTCGACCAGGTTATGGATGGCTATTTCGATGCTTGAATCTACCCACCCGGCTACTTATTACCGCCTAGTTCTTTCTAAGGTCTAACTTTATGATTTTGGGGATATATATGATCATTATGATGACAGACTCGATCTATCAAGTCCGCTTTTATTATCCATGCCGCAATAGGTGAAATGGTGCGCCTGACCTCCGCGGGAGGAAAATTCCAGCAACGGAAACAAGATTTCGATGCTAGCAGCGGTGAAATTTGTACTGTACCGATGGAAGTACTGATATCTCAGAGCTCCTCAATGTCACAAGTCTCTAATCTCCCAATTCTCCTCATTGCGTGAATCAGGAAAAGAAAGAAGGCAGATAAAGAAACGGGAGTTGAGAGAGTCCCATCGCATGGGCCCCAGAGTTTAGTGTTCACTGCGATCCTTTCAGCCTAGGGCTACAAAGCTACTTCGGACTAGCTTGATATTGAAAGACTAATAGTGGTCAGATTTTAACTAATCCGGGGCAAAAAGTGGCAAAGCAAATCTAATTCGTAGACAAAAATATGCACATACAGTACATAGATGTTCTTATCGGTACTTGAAGTTGGACATCGAAAATTTTCACTTAATACATGAATAAAAATGATAAGGTACACTAGATCCAATCAAACTTGTCTCCCAAGTATTGATGCGCACGAGCATCACCCGAACGGGCATGGCCCTCAAAGTTCTCCGCACGTGCAGATCGACCACAGAGACGACCAAGTTCGCCACTCTCCTGCTCCGATGTAACTTCTTGATAGGTCACTGTCTTCAGGTACTTGCCCACCCACAGACCGCCAGTATACCTGGCCGCACCACGAGTTGGGAGAACGTGGTTAGTTCCAATGCACTTATCACCGTAGGAGACGCAGGTCTTCTCGCCCAGGAACAAGGCTCCGTAGTTGGACATCTTGACTAAGGCCTCGCGCGGGTTCTGTGTTAGGATTTGCACGTGTTCATATGCGTACTCGTCTGCAAGCTTATATGCTGCATCTAGGTCCTCGACCAGGATAACCTCTCCGAGACGGTCCCAGGAGACTCCTGCGATATCGGCGGTGGGGAGGATCTTCAACAGGCGGTCAACTTCGGAGA
Source organism: Penicillium lividum (assembly GCA_028828245.1). NCBI lineage: Eukaryota > Fungi > Ascomycota > Eurotiomycetes > Eurotiales > Aspergillaceae > Penicillium > Penicillium lividum. The sequence continues at coordinate 1,747,519 of JAQJAG010000003.1, forward strand.
TGGTCTTCTCGCCGACGGTCTTGGAGTTGGTGATCAGGACAGCTGGGGAGTCGGGGCCGTGCTCAGCTTGGGAAAGGAGGTCTGTGGCGAGGATGAATGGATCTGCGTGTTCGTCGGCGACGATCAGGATCTCGGTTGGTCCGGCGGGAAGATCGATGCCGATCTCCTCGCCGAAGAGCTGGCGCTTGGCCTCGGCGACAAATGCGTTGCCTGGTCCAGCAATGAAATCCACCTTCTTCATAGTCTCGGTTCCGATGGCCATCGATGCGACGGCTTGCACACCACCCAGGACATAGATGTCATCCGCACCTGCGAAGTACATCGCGGCGATTGTGTTCGCAGGGATCTTTCCGGCGATCGGGGGTGTGCAGGCAGTGACATGGGGAACACCAGCACACTTGGCAGTGAGGATCGTCATATGGGCCGAGGCGAGGAGAGGATAGCGACCACCGGGGATGTACCTGTGCAGGTTAGTATGGTACTTCTTAGATCAGGGTGACTATACTCACGCGCCAATTGAGTTGATGGGGACATTCTTGTGACCAAGGTGCACACCAGGTCGAATCTCCATCTCGAAATCCTTAATGCAAGCTCTCTGCGCTACGGCGAAAGTCCGCACATTCTCCTGAACTTGCTTGATATCGTCGATAATCTGCTGCGGCACAGTCGAGATGATAGACTGAATCTCTTCTTGCGAAAGCTTGAAGCTCGCAGGACTCCACTTGTCGAACTTCTCTGAATAGCTTCTCACAGCCTTATCACCGGTTGCACGGATATCATCAATGACTCCGCGCACGATCGCAGTCGTGTCCACAGTAGGTGCGGATGCACTGCTAGACACATTTCGTTGTTTGAGCTTGAGGGCCATGGTGAAGTTGTTTGATTTTGATTTTGATTTTGATCTTAATACTCTAAGTTAATTCCTGCAACCTCTTACTTATAACAAAGTCGCGTCTTGTGACGCGCCTGAAGCTCTCGATCGGCTTCGGCGCCGATTCCGATCAATTCCAACCCCGCATATCCGGGATGAGCGTGGAGACCACTCCTCGGTATGTGGGGGAGTTGTTTGTTCTGCGATCCGAATTGCTTCATGAGCTTGATTGTATCAGATCTGTGGATTCTGGTCGGAGAGTTGTCCGGCGGAAGAAGTTTTAACAGGAAGAACTGAGAGAAGGATGTGGAAAAGCCTCAACCTGGCAACTTCCAGTCCCGTTGACTTTGGCAATCGTCATACACAGCACAATTTAAGGAGGTTTTTACTTGATCAAACGCTTCATTTGCTAGAAATTTCGGAATCGGAAATTAATATCATCCTAGCATATGTCTTCAATACGCTTGTGGGTATTTTGTGATCCTTTCCCCGCATTTTCATGTGAGTGTAATGCACATAATATTCCACAAATAAGCTACTTACTTTATGAGCATAATACCCCGCCAGAATGAAAATCAGGGTTGACGACTCAAAATGGTGCCCCCGCCGAGTATCTAACGGAGCATCGGCAGCTTTGCGTTGAAGTCCAAGATGCTGTGAGTTCTACAATTTTACGATATTGAATAGCGTGATTGAATCATAACCATTGGGTATCACATTAATGCTTGTATTATACATGGAGTCATATGCCATATGCTAAACACCAGGAACACAATGTCCCAGGTCACCCATCAACTGAGCCAAACTCTGCACCAATGGCGGTGTGCTCTCAGAGATATCCGCTCTCAGTGCTCTCTGTCCAACATTCATGACAGACCCAAAGTCTGACACTAAGACCACTTCGCCAGGTCCCTGTAACGCCGGAAGACCACAACCCATCGTAACGAACTTGGATACGTCCGCGACTTCCTCTCCATCTAGGAAGACCGTCGGTCCTTGACTAGGGAGTGGGGAGACCGGGCTTCCCAGGAGTCGGGTATTTTTGGCCCTGGACACCACACCATAGGACCAGAATGCTAGACTAGCGTAGAAGACTCCGATAGCGAAGAATCCAGTTAGTGACCCGGGCGGCATTTGGCGAGAGGCACGGATGGTTTGTCCGGCGTGCCAGATTGCTCTTCGAGAGTCGGCGCTGGCTATCCATTCTAAGGCAGATTGGTATACCCGTCGGGCCTCTTGCTTGTCTTCTTTGCCTGCGAAGAGTTGGAGCTCTTCTAGGGACATGTGAAGCAGCATTGAAACCACTTCGCAGACTAAGATAATCTCAGGCCGGCACGGGACGCGTAGCTCTGAGCATACCATGCGGAAGTGTTGGAGGGCTTGGTCGAGTTCTTGTTGACGGGAATTGGTCACTAGGGCATGCCAGTGCTTGGAGTTGCTGGTTGAAATGAATTTCAGTCGGTGGTATTCATTGATCAGGGCGGAGAGACCATGGAGAAGGACCATGGCGCTGAACTGGGTATCGATGCGATCTTGAAACGCCGATAGCTGCGACATGTCGCGGAGAAGCTCTGCCAATGATGGTACACGTTCAGGGCCAGCAGGATACAACTGTCTCCATTCGGCGGCTGATTTGGCTTCCCATAATGACCGAGCTGCTGGCAAAGGGAGTTCCAAATCAGCATAGGATATCAGTGGATTGACGTTGAGGGTGACTGCAGTTTGCGCATCGTGGAGGAAGATGTGGTAAACAAGTCTAGACAGTATTAGTAGTAATCAAACAAAGATTAAGTCGCGCTTACCTTTTGAAAGACTCTTGTTCAATCCACTCGTGCCATTTGCGCTCCAGCACATCATCCGTGTCCTCTGGGAAAGGGATAATGGGTGAATATACCGACCGACGGAATTTCAACCCCCGACGGAGCATGGTGATCAGCGGTTGAGAAAAACTCTCTGCAATTTCTGTCTTTCGTCTATTCCCGCTCCAAAGTCCGATATCGATATTCAAGGCGTAGGTCTGTGATGTTCGTAGGTCCCGTGTGGCAAGATTATCTTTTTCATACTAGTGCTGTCAGCGTCATGTCAAGTCAAGTCAAGTTCAAAGGTGGGAAACGAACCTTCGTAGGCATATACATCCGCACAATTTCCAACAAAGCATAGCCAAGTTTCCGAATCGTAGGAACTGGTGAGCGTACCGCTCCTGCAGCAGCCAGCCCCGCAAGGATACTCGCATGCTCACCACTTGGGCGAAATGTCGGTGCGTGAATGAACGATACCACGTTGTGGCTCTGTAATTCGAAAAATTGCTGGATCAACCCATCCAACAGTTCTGTGCTGGGAAAAGACTTCATGATTCGATTCAGGTTGGCCTCGCGACTGATTTCAAGAACCAGACCGAAAATCTGATCTCGACTGCTCGGTGACAATCGCTCGCATAATATTTGTCGGTCGGCAGCAACTTCGGGGCTATCGATAACTTGGGGAACAGATAGGTTTTCATGATCAATGAATGCACGATCTTCTTGGAGCGGTTTCCATGCCGATAGCGAAGACCGGTGGTAGGCTGCCGCTCCGATGCCAATGCCACTGTCGGCATCAAAACGGTCCTGTTGTTCGTTTTCATACCTCGGCATTACACTTCCAGCATTATACATGTCTATAAGACCAAAGTCGCCATCAGTCAAGCTGAAGTCAAGAGCCGGATTCTCCAGCGCCCCGTAAGGAGTGAACTCAGGGATTAGACTTGAGGGGTCGAAGGGGTCATTATATCGGCCGAGCGAGGATATGAACGAGTCTGGGAAGAAATTGGGGAAGAATGTGCCGTCTACGCTGAAGATACCACTTTCTTGATCCGTGGGGGAGACTACTCCTGTCAGCTCGTCCTCGACATTTGGGCTGGGCGCTACATACCACCATATTCAATTTGAGGCTGTGTATTCACCGTAGTGCCTGGCGACAGTCCCTGGTTCAGTGCCGGGTCGAGTACCACATCAGGCGCAGGTCCCTGGGGTGTTTTGAGAACGGCATTGGGTACGAAATCATCCATTGGGGTTGGCATAGGCGAAAAATTCACAGTGGCAGTTAAATCGACCGGCAGATTAGACATCCCAGTCTCCTGTTCATCATTTTGCTGCGACGGTTCAGGTGATGAGTCCTGCACAACATCCTGCCAATCACAATGCAGATTCCTTTCGCGACATCGTTTACATGGTTTTTCTTCGTCGCATTTCAGCTTCGAAGAGGCACACGCTTTGCATGCTTGTGATACTCGACTTTGCTTTGCATCGGAGGAGCTTCTTTTACGTTTGCGATCCCTATCGTGCGCATGTCCCGCTGCGTGGCGTTTCAGCAGATCTCTGCATGGTGATCAGTGATGCATCGTCAATCCAACCAGAAGCACTTACGGACGGGCGAATCCCTTATCACAGACATCGCAGATGTACGGCTTCTCCCGCGTATGTGATCGAACATGACGGATTAAATGATCCGCTCGATTATAGTGGCGTTTACAGAAGCCACATTGAAAATAACCTCCATCTTTGGATTTGGTAGGAGATTGGGCGGTGTTCAGCTGCTCAGTGGTCGGTGAGTCATGGAACATGTTTATCCCCAGGCATTTGCAGTTTTATTTTCAAATGAGGAAGAGGGGAAGTTGGTGAGTTGAAATCTGGGGAACTCGGTAGTTGCCGGAATCATGGGACCGTTTACCCCGTTGCCACATAGCTTCATCAAGCCCGCCAGTCAAATTGCCGATCTTTCTTATCCCCCGCTCCATTACCCTGTCTACCAATGTTTTTCTTTCCTAAGACCACCATAGGGTTCAACTCCGCACTTTACGGATTCCCCAGATTTTTGCTCGTAAAGGACAACAGATGATTCGTCCGAGTACCGGCTGGGAAATCCCAATCCCAGTCTTTTGCCCCTCATTTAACTCAAAATGGGCATAAAGTTCATTTGAGGTTGGGGGGATTACGCAACCCCTTAATCCCTTAATCCCCGCATAACTTGATCGGGATGTGGGGGACCGCTTCCGACCGCGGGATTGGGGCCAAATCTTGTATTCCGGTGAGATACGATATATGGGGATATGGTCCTGGGTGTTTTTTTTTGAAGACTTTCCAAGTCTCAAATAAATTTCAATATGGGTAGGTTCTGACCTTAGTTGTGTTTGGACTTCACTAACAATGATCAGGCCTCACACCAGTACATTTTTTCTCCCATGGCTCCACCATGATGCTGGGAGAAGAGTCCGAAAGTGCCGACTATTGGAAGAAATGCGGAGATGAAGCATTGGCACAGGGAATCAAGGGAGTTGTGATCATGGTAATATTTCCCATCCAGCCATTGATATTATAATAATAACACTCGTCAGGGCGCGCATTGGGACTGTTACGGCGACAGAATCGAACTGGCAACCAATCCAAACCCCGACAAAAGTCCAGTTGCCTATGTCAAGCCTGAGAAGTATGTCAACTACAAACTCAACCCAGATCTGGAGACAACCGATCGATGCATCAAGATGCTCGCCAAGGAAGGATACAATGTCGGCGGTAACCCAACTTTCGACTGGATCCACGACGTCTATCTCATTCTCATTCGCATGTTCCCTGCTGGCTGTCCACCCACAACACTGATCTCGATGAACGCCCGATATGATCCCCATTTCCACATGAAGATGGGCGCAACACTACGACCCCTGCGCAAGGAGAATTATCTCTTAATCGGAACGGGGGGTGCAGTTCACAATCTGTACCGCAATCGCTGGGCGCCCATGCTTCGGTTCCGGGATAACTTCGCCATGGAGACGCCGCCAGAGGATTGGGCAATGGAGTTCCGACAGTCAGTGGAGGATGTCATCACCAAGACATCGGGGCCGCAGCTTCGCGCGGCCATGACCCGGCTTATGAAGCATCCTCGATTCAGAGATGCGCATGCTACGGATGATCACTTCATGGCGGCGATGTTTGTTGCGGGTGCGGCTGGTGATCCTGAGGATGAGAACACACCTGCTGTGCTGGCTGCAGAGAGCTGGGAACTGACCAACATGTGTAACTCTCAGTTTACCATTGGTCGATGGTCCAAGGAAATTGCTGTGTAGTACTTTGCTGTCAATTGTATTAAATATTCAAGCAAATGGAGTTTCCACGGTTGATATTATCAGGCAACGATAACCAGGAAACATTGCAATTCGTGGCTATAGCCCATAGCTGAAGTAGACCAAACCCTTCTATTTCCTTGCTCCAAGGGAAGCCTGTTCAACTGGGGCTGACTGAGTTTATACAAGATTAGTATTTGCTGTCAAAGCCGTTAAGCGCTCCACTATAGGCCACCTTGCTTCCTTCACAGCCGATATACCAATTCATCCAGTGGTAACTTCTCGACGCTAAATGAAATGTTGCGAAACCCTGAAGGAAGGTTTCGGCGGCCTGTTGCAAATTCCACCCCCGGACAATTGAGATCGTATTTTCTGAACTTCTTATACATAATTTTATCAAATTTAGATATATCGTGGCAACTCATCTTGGTTGAATTAGGAAGAGAATTCGATTTTCTGTGCCGAACGAGAATTTTTTGCCGTTTCAGGCCTCCAAGGCTAGCTTCTTATGTGTGTCACCCCTCACCACAACACACTACACAGAGATCATTATGGATAGCTTCACTTCTGCTAAACAAAAAGGACAGAGATTGATACATATAAGAGGATTACTATTAAATAAAATATCAGTCTAACTACTTCTAGACCCCGATGATCTCTGTATTTGACTGATATAAAAAAGTATCCCCCCTTTTAAAATCCGTCTCTGCTTAGCCATGTTATCCCCAAATTAATGGAGATGCTCAGGATCGAACCAACGCTTGTGTCGTTCGGACGCGCATACGCCTCACAGCTAATTTGGGAGATTTCTCTGAACCAAACAGTGATCATCAGCGGTGCTCCTACCACTAGGGCAAGAGGGCGGGGGGATACCTTTTTCAACTTATTCTTTAACATATTGGTACTTTTTTAGCGTTTTGGTGAGGCCATCCATATCCTCCAATATTTGGTTTTGTGGTTCTTTTATGATGCTATTCATGTTTCCTTTGCTTTTCAACTCCCCATTTCCCTTCAATGGGATTATTTCCATCCCCTCATATACGCTCGAGGCTTCAACCACCTTCCACCTTGTTCTCGAAGTTATATATATCCCCCTATTAACCCTTCAGGCTTTTCCCACCTTCCACTTTATCCCCGCGGATACTTTTCACCCCACAGATATCTTCTGCATTTACCTCCCACTTAACATTTATCAAAAGTCAACCGTGAGAGGTACCCAAACAATTGAATTAGTAATTTGAGTACAATTCAAAATGAAATTTATGGAGAACAGTGAGGTTAAATCATGATATTTGTCTAGCTGAGGTGGCAGGGTGATCTAGATTATATATGAAGATGTATCTAGGAATCACTCGTCCTCTGCCCATGTTGTCCACTGCAGGTAGGAGACCAAATCTTTAAATCTTGTAGCCGAAGTTTCAAGATCTTGTTCATCCATCAACACTGAGACCAGAGTAGAGCAGACAGACCGGGCAACAGATCGTACAGCATTGCCACCCAATGATCCAACAGGGGCCGAATGAGGAATCCACTCCGCTGCACAGCGGTTTATAATGACCTCGCCATTATAAAAGTCCCGGTAATCAACGAAAGGCTCCAAAAGTCCTTCAATTCGATCACGCATCTCTTTCGCCGACGTGAAATTCCCGGTGGCCAGAGTCTTCAGCTCGTCAGAATACAGAAATACAATTGCATCAGCGACGGCCTGCCAGTCGAATGCATCGATGGATGTATTCCAGGTATTAAGCATCTTGAAGATATCTTTCCGGATCGGTTGGAGGTCTTCAACTGGGATATGGCTCACTGTCGGAACGGAGCCGGAGCCGGGAAAGAGGTCAAGGCCGTATGTATAAGCTGAAACGAAGTTATCCAAGTCAACTTGAACTTTCTCTCCAAGACGTTCATCGAAGCGTGCAGCCAGTGACCAATATTTGATCCCGGATCGAGGTCCTCTGCCACCCGGACCGGGACCATGGCCTTTTCTCCCTTTCCCACCCCCAGGCCCACCGGGTCCACCGGGGCCTGGATGACCCGAATCCTTCTGGGGCTTTGTCTGAGTAATATGCACGACATCAAGATCACGGTCAAAGTTACACAGAATGATCTCAAAATCACCCTCCGTGCGAACAATCCCATCTATCCTATCATCCCAGTCCTCCTTCGCCATCCGACAAGCCTCAATCGCCCTTTGTTGTTCCTGGGGTGGTCCTCCAATCTTAGGACCTCCGACTGGCCGATCCCCAGTGATGGTGTTGTTGTACAGGATGCGATCCTGAGATTCCTTCCCATCACCAGGACCAGCCGACATACCATCGACGTACAGCAAGCGTAAATCCCTGGCGGCCGCGTAGGTATGCAGGTACCCGTTCCCATCCCATTCCGAGGCTGTGAACTCGTCAAGAGGTTGCTGTAGATCTTTCTTTGCGAAGAACTTGTTACCGCTGCGGTGGGCGAAGCCTAGGGAGTGTTCGGGCTTGAAAGCGAGCCACTCCATTCCTTGGATTGGGTCTTTGAGGCCTGTTCCGTGGTAGAACTTGGTACCTTTTGGCACGGTGGCGCGGTAGAATGACATGCCGTTGTAGTTGATCTCCGAACCATGATGTCTCATGGTGGACTGAATAGCGTTGAAGATGTGGTTGGCGTTTTCCAGGTCATCTTCATATGCAAGAGTTGGTGACAGACATGTCAACAGGGACAGTGTCCCAACCCAGTTTGGAGAAAATCGCATCTCGTAGTCTTCTGCAGGATGCAATGAAGAGTGATCTTGATTGTCAACAGCAGAAAGTATTGTCTCGACGTCGGAGATTGATTACGCGTAATAAGATCTCCGAGCTCCACCGCGGCTTTGATAGCCCGATTGGGTAAAGCTTTGATTTACCGTTTACCATGGAATTACATGTAAATATTTGTAGGAAATAATTCAAGTATCGTCAAGCCTCAGTTGTCATTTTCTCCGTTGAACACGATCCAAGCGTGGAGGAGCGTATGTACAGCCTTATTAGGAAAGAGCAGGCCAAAAAAGTAGACATGAGGAAGAATGCAAAAAGCAAAATTAAGCTGAGGATTTCCCACGCCGATTAAATGCTCGTATGGACCTCGGACACCCTGGCAGTCTCGCAAGCAAAACTTGGGGTCCATCTCGTGTCTCGTCTCTTCATGCAGAACAGTCAAAACGCCGTTCCGCCGTGACAAAGGAAAGCCTTCATAAGATAACAAAAGAAAAAACAAAGGAAATAGGTACACCGGGATATCTCAACTCCAAACCTCAAAGACAAACCTCACAATGCATGCAGAAAGCAAAACTTAGATAACGACCACATCGCCCTCGGCATCTGCTGGGTCTGAAGCCATCATGTCACCATATTTACCCACAGCAATCAACAAAGGGTCATCCTCCAGGTCAATCGCGCTGTCGTCGTTGTTGGGGGCTTGGAAGCCTGAGTCCGCAAGTGCTAGCTCTTTTTCACTTGGGGTATGCTTGTGGTCCACATGAGCATCGCGGCTTCGGCCATGGACACCCGGGGTCCCGGAGTGGGATCCATCAAAAGAGTTGCGATTGGACCCAAGGGGGTGTTTAAGCTGGAAATTCCCCATCCCCATAGGTTCAGAGGCCACAGTAACACTTTGCAGGGTAGCCGGATTGCTCTGCATAAAACCACCCTTCTCTGCCTGCCAAAGCATCATCTCGTGGAAGAACACCTTGGTCATCCACCAGGCACTGAAACTAGCAGCACCACCCAGAGTCAAACGGTGCAGAATGTTTTCCCACATGGCGTCCACCTTTTCGATGACGCACTGAGAGCGATGGCCGGCAAAAACCGCGGGAACGTTCAGAATAAACTGAATCCACTTGTCGGGGAAATTGTACTCATCACCAGGAGCGCTCTCGGCGGGGAACGGGTGAGCTGCAATGTCTTCAGGGGTGTCTGGTTTGCGATAGAAAGGCAGAGAGTTCATGGGGTCAACGTCATTGATTGGGGTTAGAAGGGCCCGAACGTCGTGTTTGAGGATTTGTTCAGTAGCGCGTGCAGCGCAGGCTGGGATATTTGCTTTCGTGATCATTTCCTGTGGGTCCACAAGGGACTTGAAATCAGCCCACATTTGGTTGCGGTTTTCAGGGTGGCAGAGCCAGGCAGCAGCAGCGTTTGCAGCCTGGTTGACATCAAGCATGTGCTTGAGGAGGTTGCAGAAGATATGGGCAGGGATCAGGCGAGCGATAGACACATGAGTTGGTTGTGACTTGAAGGTTTCCGCAATATGGCCACACAGTCGTTGGGAAATGGAGCGGAATGCGTCTAAAACAGGCTTAGGCACAACCTGTGTAGTGAGAGGTGCGACGAATGGAATCATCTTCTGATACATCAACCAGTCGCATTCCTTGATCCATGGGGCGAGGTTGGGATGGGTCAAAAGCCGTTGGACAGGAACGGTCAAAGTTCCGTGGAACGCAGAGAAGTATTTCAGAAGGTTGCGTTCTTTACAGAAACGGAAGCTGTCGATGACTGAGATGCAGTGAGTTCTGTACAGGGCCGCGAGCGCATCTGCCACCTTCAAATCGGTGTTGGCAGGCAAATGACCGCGTATATCGGGAAGAATGAGGGTGTCATTATCAACTGGGGCTTCGTCGGTTGGGAACTGCAACATCTGGTGAATCATCCGGCCAGCATGGTGAGCGACATTTTCGGGGGTAACGGTGGTGTCGTGGCCAGACATGGTGGGCGTATCAGATGGGCAACCACAATTTGCCACAGAGTTGGCAGGGTATCTGGGAGCAAAGGCTGCAGTTGGGGAAGGGAAGACGGCGGAGTCAGCGGTGGGCTGGGGGATACTGATACTAAAGGACGTGTCAGTAACGGAATTAAGCGTGGACGTGTCAGGCTTGTCGTACCTTCGTGAACGCATGGCACTTGCGGGTCTCTCTGGGGCTACGGATGGACCCCGTTGACTTGGCGCAACGTGTGTGTTCACTGGTGCAGGCTTTTGTTGCTTCTCCTCAATGACCGACAAATCGACGTAATGGTACTTGGACTCGCCACGAACCCCAAGACGTCGAGTCTGAACATTCGGGAAGATGATGCGCACCAACTTTCCAAACGACGCCGGATTCAACACCGACACACGTTCTGTCCCACAGTTCTCTGCATAGCAGCAATACACACGGTCTCGTCTTACAGAACCTGAACTCTTCCTGCAGTTTTCTCGCAACCTATTGACAGCCCAGTCAGCCAAACGCCTGGCAAAAAAAAATTTAAGATTGCTTACCAGATCATGGCGAAGACCTGCTTCACCTTCTCTGCTTTACCGCCAGCACCTTCGTGCTTCATGACCTCGGCCGCCATTTGCTTCAACGACCAACCTTCGTATTGACGAAGCAATTTACGAAGCTCATTGTCATTCGCCAGCGTGGAGCTAGATCCTCTTTTCTTTTTCCCACCTTGTTCTGAGACATCTGGATCTTCGATGGCTTGCTCTGGCAGGTGATTTTCGATTCCACTGTCGTAAATTGCCTGGTATTGAGGCACCGGGACACCAGGGACCCCATTGTGAGCCATGTCGGAGGGCAACGAGTGGTGGGAGAGTGTGTGACCGTGCATAGCATGTGTGGGAAAATCCTCCGGTCGAGACATGACTGCGTGGGCGTCTCGCATGTCCTGGCTTAAGGGTGCACCATGGGATTGATGACCGAACTGATGACCAAAACGCATGATCATGTCTTCTGGGTTGTTGGCGAACATGCCATTGCCGACCTGAGGAGGCATGAATTGAGGGAATGCATCGATGTGTTGGTCTTGAGTTTGCTGTGTGGTGCTCGAGTGGATGCTAGCAGTTGAGCCTCGAGATCGAGCCCGACGGCCACCTCGCGAAAGTGTTTCCGACCGAGATCGTAAGGGGTCCGCTGTCCCTGGGCGACTTTGAGGGCCCATGTGTTGGGTTGTCTGCGAGACCACGCTGCCTTGCGACGGGGCGCGTACTATCATGATCTATGAGCATGGACGACCAGATTGATTAAGTGGAGTGTGCTCGAGCTTTCTCACCTAGTTCAGCAGGCATTCTGGGTCCGGTTGGTGAATCGGAAAAAAAGTGGAGGAGATCCGTCACCAGGGAGATGACCGTTCCTGCACAGGCGTGTTTTTCTTACCGACACACAGCGACGATGACCATTCGGGGACCAGAGAGCAAGCTGGAGGAAATGCCTAGCAGTGCTTTCAGCAATATTCCACACAAGAGCCGTCCCAAATTCGCAGGGCTATCGCTGGCCGCGTGGTGTAGTCGAAGGCGTGGGAGGATAAACAGAGCAAGCCGTTCCTCAGACAACGTTGTTTGGATGGTCACGTGCATACTGAGGTAAGCATTCCGCCAAACAAAAACAAACCAACGAACTATGCAGGGTGTTACATATACTTGCTACAAAGAAAATATGCTCTATCCTTTCTCTAGGAAATACTATTCATAGAAGCTGATGAATGGTCTGGTCTAGATCGTGAATAGCGAAATCCCTATTGACCGGGACAGAAAAGCATGGTTCTATTCAATTGTTGCCAAGTTGTCCTCCTCTCATCTCCTTTATTGAAGACGAATTCATTTCTAGATTGACTTTTGAATTTACCAATATCTCCAGCTCCTTTGACTACATCTAAGAGATTGATTGGTTGGTGATTGGCATGGCCTTGATTCTTGTTTCTCCGATCTACGTCATACACTCGGAGAGAACCAGAAAATGAAAACCGCCAATAGGTTAGGGCAGCTGCACACTTCCAACGTTCATTTTTCTGGAAATATTTAAATGGCTGGTTATTTGTTTATGGACTATACATTTACTATCTACTAGGCTTCTATGCCATATATATTTGGAGTAAATATTGACCTTATATGGGTACAACGATGCAACTTTTTGCCCCAGACATCTGAATACATGCGTTATATATCTTTCCGCTCGAGCTTCTTACCGCCTCACAGGCAGTCATTCCATATATCTTGCAACACCTCTAAAAACGGTCATTCCAGGATAATCTTGGCGGGTAGCAATACCTAGGTACTAATATATATAAATTCACTCGCTTTATAGCTATTATACATACACCCTTGTATCCGCTCAATGCTATATGTCTAAGTCGAGTCCAGGCCACAAGCACTTAAGTCCAACATGAAGTTACCTACGTATAAGGGTCGACTGGTACATATGCAGAGGTAAGAATGGGAAAGTAAATATTAGGACAGGCAAGTCTATCCAATGTATACATGTGTTTGCTAACACACATGAACCGTTCTCTAGACATTACAATTCTCGCCTTGGAACTGCAGTGCACTATGCATAAGATTGCTAACATTTGGAGCCTCTGGCAAGTTTCACTCTGATCAATTAGGATGCCAGCAAAGTCAGAATATATACCTACCATTTTGCGCTCTTACGTATCATTCTGGTCCTGTGTACTCTCGTATAAGTCGAGAATTCTGCAGCTACATTTTCAGGCTAGGAAATTGACAAAGCTTAATGAGGAATCACTTACAAAAGAGGAGCAGAAAATGGGAAACTAGACTACCTGAAACTATGTAACTAGTCAACATTAAATAAGTAGCCTTAAGGTCGACTCGCAGTGCATCTGACCAGTGGACCACATGTGCATTCTCCACAATGTTGATCATTTAGTCTTTGAACCCCACAGATCGACAAACTGGAATATAGTTACTATTAATTGATGGAATCAGCAAGACCAATGTATATAAAAGTGATGTTCAACCCCACCATGCTGGGCCGCCATCCATGGTTGGTGGAGCCCAATCCTGGAACGGGTCAGGAACAGATGGCTTACCATGGTTAAGTGCGCCTTCTCATCATTGATCAGGTGAAGATCAACGCCAAGTTTATTTTTACGAGATAAGCCATAACATAAGGCTGAACTGGAGTGATGTCACACTAGCGGAGTTTCGAATTTTCCTCCCTCAGGATTGCACCTTCCTCCCCTCTTTTCCCCACACCGCGAATCCGCGACTTCCGAATCCCCCACGCGTCAGAATGCATCGCTTTAAGGAGAAGTTCGAGCAAGGAATTGAGAACCTCGAAGAGAAGTTCAAGGGTGATAAATCACGGACCTCAATTTGATTGACCCCGCACTGATTCCTTTCTAGAACACAATCTCAACGACGTGAAAGCCTCCGCGACACATTTGAAACACAAAGTCGGCAAGTTCTACAACATCGTCAACCCCAATCACCGCCACGATGAGGAGCACGAACAAGCCACAGATAAGAAACGGTCGGAAATCGCCGAATCGCATCGTTTCCACTCCTTTGCGCCCGTTCACGAGAATAACCGCGTGAAGTGGTACGTTGATGGGCTGGATTATCTGTGGGCCGTCTCTGAGGCCCTGGAGAAAGCAACCGAGACCATCTACATTGCTGATTGGTGGCTGTCACCGGAATTGTTCCTCCGGAGACCCCCTGTGCAGCATAAGGAATGGCGGTTAGACCAAATTTTGAAGAGACGTGCGGAGGCGGGTGTGAAGATCTACGTGATCGTGTACAAAGAGGTAGGATGCCTTTCCAATAGGGAATTCGAGAGCATATTTGACTAACGATTCCAGGTCAACCAAGCATTAACTTGTAATTCGGCTCACACCAAACATGCATTGCAAAATCTTTGCCCGGAGGGGACACCAGGACATGGCAACATTCGAGTCCTACGTCATCCCGACCACAATGTTTTTGAAAATGGCGCTGATATGACACTTTACTGGGTGCGTAACACATCGCCTACTGCTAAGCTATCCATCCTAACGTGTACAGGCGCACCATGAGAAATTCATCGTTATCGACTACGCGATGGCATTCATTGGAGGTATTGATCTTTGCTTCGGTCGCTGGGACGCGAACCAGCACCCACTTGCCGATGTCCACCCAGCCGGTCTGAAGGATGACATTTTCCCTGGTCAGGAATTCAACAATAATCGCATCATGGACTTCCAGAGCGTGCAAGACTGGCAAAGTAATGAGCTGAGCAAAGCCGACTACGGTCGCATGCCGTGGCATGATGTCGCGATGGGCTTAATTGGCGATTGTGTTTATGATATTGCGGAACACTTTGTGCTGCGCTGGAACTTCATCAAGCGTGACAAGTACAAACGCAGTGATACTGTGGATTGGTTGATGATGGAGGGACGGGAGGGTGAGCAGGAGGATATCATTGCTGTCCAGCGACCTAAGTATCCCTGTGGCGAGTATATTCATCACCCTTTGACGCCGCTTTCGACCAAGCCTCGCGGTGATCAGGGAACTGTGAGAGCGCAGATTGTGCGTAGTAGCGATGATTGGAGCAGTGGTATTCTGAACGAACATAGTATTCAGAATGCGTATTGCGAGGTGATCCGCAATGCGGAGCACTTTGTCTACATTGAGAACCAGTTCTTCAGTATGTCCATTCCATGTTCCAAGGTTTTGTTGATCAGGCTAACGATTGCAGTCACGGCTACCGGGGACAATCAGCACCCGGTTTACAACAAAATTGGCGCTGCCATTGTTGATGCGGCTGTACGGGCTGGCAAAGAGGGCCGCAAGTTCCGCGTCATTGTGGTGATCCCTGCTATTCCCGGATTTGCGGGCGACCTTCGTGACTCTGCTGCAACCGGTACCAGAGCCATCATGGATTACCAGTACAAGTCGATCTGCCGAGGCGAGGACTCGATCATGGGACAAATTGCTAAGGCGGGCGTGGACCCGAAAGGTAGGTCTCCACAGCTCATGATATAGTTAGGTATTAACTGTTACAGAGCACATCTTCGTCTTTGCTCTACGTGCTTATGATCGAATCAACAAGACCCCAGCACTGGAGGAGCTTGAGAGCAAGGCCGGGGTGACGTACCAGGATATCCAGCGTGGTATCGCCGAGTCTATCATGGGTGAGAGTGTGCACCCCTCTGTTGGTAAAGAGGGCGATCACAACGAGAAGAGCTATGATGCCGATGAGGCTCAGAGGCAAGAAAAAATGAACAAGCTTGAAAGGTTTGAGCAGCAGGTTGAGCAGAACAAGGAAAAGCAGGGGGATGCTAGCCGAGACTCAGTGGCCCACGTTACCATGCTGAATGGTGGCAAGATGTCCGATGAAGTGTGGGAAGGTGATCCAGAGGCCGAAAAGGCCAACATCGTGCAGGAGGAGCTCTACGTACACGGTAAGGTGTGCATCGTCGACGACCGCATCGTGATCTGCGGTAGCGCCAACATCAATGACCGAGTAAGTCCGGTCCCTTTCCTTCCAGGCATAATCTAACCAGTCTAGTCCCAACTCGGCTCCCACGACAGTGAACTCGCCATCGTGATGGAAGACCAAGACTTCATTGACAGTGAAATGAACGGTCAACCCTACCGAGCCGGCCGTCACGCTGCCACACTCCGCCGCCAACTCTGGCGCGAACACCTCGGTCTTCTCCCAGCACAAGACTACAACGCAGCGGAGGAACCGAATGCCCAACCCCCTAATGTCTGCCTTAACTCCATCCTTGAAGGTCCCGAGAACGACTTCGTCACCGACCCACTCGGTGATGCGGTCTGGAAGACCTGGACCGACCAGGCTAGCGTCAACACGGATACGTACCGGATGCTGTTCCGGGCGGATCCAGATGACCACATCAAGACATTTGAGGATTATGATAATTTCTATCCGCGTGGAGCGAAGCAGGGGCACCTATTTGATCCGTATATGCCCATCGCCGAGGTGCGTGAGAAGCTCGATCGAATCAAGGGACACCTGGTGTGGCTTCCATTGGAGTTTTTGTGTGATGCCGAGATGGCGGAACCTGGATTGGCAGTCAATCAGATTACAGAGGTGAGTGCAAGTATTTGTTATTTGAGTTTTTTTTTTCGGATCACCTCGGTGTGTGGGTACATGGCTAACAACTTTTTAGAGTATCTACACGTAGCGGTGACCCATTTCCAAGTTCCAAGTTTTTTTTTTTACTTTGTATATCCCACATATGCTTGTACATGCATTCATGTACGGAGTACTCCGTAGAAATGGATTCAATACTCTAATACATAAGTATTTGTCAGTAAGCTTTATATTTTATTTTCGTACTATTATACTGTACTTTGTACATTTTATCTATTCCGCCCCTCTCCCGATCTATACTAGTTCGTACTTTCTGCGGACCCACCTCCGAGCCACCAACTGGTCCTTGCGTGATGCTTTTGTGGAGTGATAAAGTTAGACGGACCCAAGCCCCTGGAAATCCTTAAATGCGATTTGTTCCTTTGAGCCGTCCTGACTCGAAACCGCAAACCACGCCACCGATCTCAGCCACCGATCTAAGCGAACAATGTAAGCGAAATCAATTTCAAATTTCAAATTGCATTCGACCTGTCCATTCGTTTGAAGGAGCGCCACGAGATTGCATTGTGCGGACTCCTTTTCCTATCTTGGGTATTGGTCAGCCCCGCTTGGCGTCATAGGCGTCAGCTGGACCCGACGATCCGGGTCCAATGAGATGACAAAGAGGAAAATAATGGCAAGCTGGACCGAGTGGATCGGGTGGTTCTGGTCCATGCCGGGAGTTGAGATCCATTCCGGATACCTGGACAAGGGATAGGCCCTGCATTGGTCCTTACTGGCAGTGCAGTGCTGTAGGTAATCAGATATGACCTGGCCGGCTGCATATGTTTAAATGGAATTCTCTATACCTATCTAGCAAGGAACGCGCGTCTAGAGCAGAGATGTATATACAATTTACCTAATTGGTCTCCTGCATATTTTCTACCTTCTTTCCTACTGTAAGTAAATAGTTCTGGAAGTAAGTAGTTAGAAAAAAAAAGATGCTATTACAGCAAGCTGGAAAAGAAAAGAACAGGAAGAAAAGGCAGCAGAAAGAGTAAGAGTAATTTTATTGTGACACCGAATATAGAACATGAACCCTAGAGCATCTATTGAAACATTTTGAAGAAAAACCGGAAAGAACTCCTCTAATGCATCCACTTTTTGAAACTTTTGGGAAACCCAACCTGATCAAATGCACGTCGCCAAACGCAGTGGGAACTTGGAAGATTGAGAACAGGAAGAAGCCAGCAAGCCAGGAATAAAGCATAGGGTACCCCGGTCAAGGTATGCAAGAGGCTGAAACTTTTATGCAGAGAGCTACTTACGGAAAAGGTTAGCAGGCGAATTAAGTTCAAATCAAGGACCAAGACCAAGACCAAGACCAAGACCAAGAACCGGTGTACATTACAAAGAACAAAGAACAAAGACAAGGATTTAACGTACCATGAGTGGGTGGTGAATAGGAAGAATGTATTCAGCCCTTGGAAGTGTGGCAAGCATTGCACCGACAGTGGCCACAGATCTTACAGCGCCAGATAGCAACAAATGGGCCGGAATTGCAATCCGAGCATCGCCATGTCAGGATATTGCCATTTGTCGCTTGGACGATGGCGAAGACGTGACCGGAGCATTGGTTGGCCATTTTGGAGATGTTGGCTGGGAAGGTTAGTAAGCGTATTTCATGGACCCGAGAGAGTGTTTCCCTACTGCACTAAACGATCAATGAGACCCGAGGGAGTGGAAGCGGTCGATCCCGGACAATTAATCCTGAGGATGTTCAAGTTTCGAGAATTTCGACTTGGAGAGAGAGTAAGAGGAGTTGGAGAGAGTGAAGGATGGAGATTGAAGTCTTGTCGATGGACTTGTGGGCATTATATAGTCAATATTGAATCGTCTCTATCAACTGTACTTTGGCAAACCAATGATCCCGGCACTCAACCAGTCCAGGTCTAAAGCCGTGAAATTCTGCAGAATGCCAATGACGCAGGTATCCGAGGTTTGAATTGGATTAAAAGAAAAAAGATTTATTCGCGAGAATCATAGAAAAGGAAAAAGAAAAAGAAAACGAAAACGAGAAAGGGATTATACATCCCTGTTAAAAGCTAGGACTAAGAGGCTAAAAGGTTGAGGCTAGGGGAACCAGATCTACATACATATCATCTTGCATCGGCAGATCCTAAGTTTCCAGCCGGAATCGCGATCTTGTTACATCGAGCGATTGTAATTGGTAGGGAGCGATCCGAGAGGGATTTTGGGAGTCATTCTAATTTGACTCGTGTTGGCAAAAGAACCTGTGGGTCGTCCCCCCTTGTACTTGACGAGTATGTTAGTATTTTAGTAGGTTTTAGTGCTAAAATACTGAGTTACCCCTCGCTGCGTCAGGCCGAACTAGGTAAATTAGTCTCCAGCTCTATCTCCATCTCTATCTCTATGTCCATCCCGTCTACCCGGTCAATTCTTTTTTCTATAGTAATTAATCACGGGTGAATGCATTTAATTCTATTGATGAAACCATTGAAATTGAGATGAGAAATGAGAAAATGAAAATTGAGAATTGATACATCAATTCCATTTTCCCACTAAAATAGCCTGATGGATCTGACGCTTGGACCTTCACGGCTCTTCTCCACATGGCAGGGACTTTTTTCATTCCTCATAGGCTTAGCTTGAACCAATTCACTGGGAATGATGAGTCTCATCGGCCCGGAACTATGTCCCCGGTATCCGTAGGGGCTCGCTTGAACAAAAATGGAATTGTTCCCACACAGCCCCCCAAATGCACCAAATACAAATGGACGGGGATGTCCGGGCTTTTTCACTGATCCGATTCGGATGTATACAGATCCCCGGCCATAAGTACCCGTCAGGGAGTAACAATTTGAAACCGGTCTGGGCCGATCTGGGTCGGGAAATTGAAGTCTACCTGTCAACTTATGCATCCATGACGATTGTAATCGAGTCTAGACCCGCTTAATTCTGCACGGCTCTTCCGCGCCCAGGGGGAAACACGGATGTCCGCATGGCCGTTGAGGCTTATGTCAAACTTCATATGATCTTCAATTGTTCGAATGTTGACTGATTGCTACATATGAATTCCCTAGATATGTTCGAGATGTTCTCCGGTTCCGGTTCCACTGCCAAAGGCATGATTGATTCCCAAGGGAAAGAATCCGAAATCGGCTCCTTCGTACCTCCTCGTGATGGTCGTCATGTTTTCTTTTCCCATTCCCAAGGGAACAGGAAAATAGAACACAAATCCACATCACGATTCTTGCTCTGCCAACGCTCCGTTAAGGACACCTCGTGGATCACGAGATACCCCTGCAGTACCCAGTGTGGACTGCATCGCTGGGTGATGAAACTGAAAAAAAAAAAAAAAGAAAAAAAGGCAAAAAACAAACAAACAATCTACGTCTTCACCGACGAGCGGATTTGTCAAAGTTTTTTTTTCATTGTGAAAATAGGTATCATGCCATGAAATCATGGAGCAGAGTTCGCCTGCGAATCAGTAAACGCCCTGGGTTAAATTTGATTTTCCTTTCCGGTCATTCAATCGTTAAGATGGAAAAGCGCCGAGACGCTATAGTCCAGGATTAGATTCATTCAACCAATCAGGATGCAGTAAGTAGCACCTACCTTTCACCGTAGTGATGCCGCCGGATGCTCTCAGCCAGAAGCGTCGAAATGTCAATCACAATTAGCTTCTTGGATCGCTGGAGCATGGACGGCGGGATCGGGAAAGTATTTGTCACCACAATGTGATCAATGGACGAACATTCTTCCAGCTGGTCAAGGGACTCAGCTCCAAACAGGCCGTGAGTGGCGATACAGTACACCTTTCGGGCTCCACCGCGCTTCACAACTGTCTCGGCGGCGGCGATCCATGATCCGCTCTTGTCAATCATGTCATCCACAATAAACACGGCTCGGTCGCGCACCTCACCGACCAGGGTGATGGTCTTCTCATGCTCAAAGCCAGCCACGCTGGCCTCGTCATCATCAGATTCAACTGCATCGAATGAGCCACCCAGAGCATGATCAGGGGGCAACGAGGAGACATTGGAGATCATCGAGTTCATCATGGCATCTGGGACTTCCGTGTGTTCAATGTCATCGCCAGCGCCACTGACAGCGCCGGGAGTAGTGCCGCCAGACTGGGAGGCTGAGTCAGCGTGGTAATCATCATCCACCAACTGACCCTGCACCAGACGACCAGTCACTACATCCCGCACCCGCACATCAGTGTACTCGCAAGCAGCCTCCAACTCCGACGGCCGACGGGCAGCTGGGGGAGTCTCGGGACGCAACAAAGACTCCGGTGTGCTAGGAGTTTCAGGTTCCTCCAGAATAGGGGGTGTGGCATTGGCACGCTGCATGTGAATTGCAAACAGCTGATCCTTGGGTCGGCTATCCTCTTCCATCGCATCGAAGAAAACAGTGCTGTCAGACATTGTCATCGGAACCTTCGGTCGCCGACGATCGGTAGTCACGATACCAAAGTTCAACTTCAATGCGTCGGCTAGCGAGGTGACCCGTTTGGTACCACCGGCATTCTTACTGACCACCACGCCGTCCTTCCAGCCAGCCACGTTCATCCGGATCCAGCGGGCAATAAACGGTTCGGCGAAGAGGTTATCGACGGGTTTGCCGAAGAAGCCTTGCATCTGAGATGCCTATCAATGCCGATCAATATCGACCATCCCCCAACAGTTAGATAGGACGGGGGTTGAGAACATACATGTAGGTCCATGGTGATGACATGGTCCACGCCGGCGATGGAGAGTAGGTTCGCGAGCATGCGGGCCGTGATAGCACCGCGGTGGCTCTTCTTCTTGGATTGGCGCGAGTAGGGAAAGTACCTCGTCTACGCGTCAGCATCGACTGTGATTGGGTCAAACAAGACGGGTAGCATACGGCATGACCGCTTGAGGATCGTCAGTGCATAATTCTTTTGGTAGAAGTTTTCTTTTCACGGCGACATACCAGTAATCGACTTGGCCGAACCACCCTTGCATGCAGAGATCATGATCAACAGCTCCATTACACTGTCATTGATCTTACTGCTGCCACTCTGGATGATGTAGACATCCTGGTTCCGTACCGAGGTGTTGATGTTCACGCTTGTCTCGCCATTGGCGAATTTGCCAAGGTCTGCCTTGGCGGGCGAAGTACCCAGCCGTTCACAGATAGTATCTGCGAGGCCGGGATGGGAATTGCCCGAGAAAATTTGCACACCCCGCATGGCGGATGGGATTGATGAGGGAAAGAAAAGAGAAGAAGAAAAGGAAAGGTGGAAGAAAGAAAGAAAAAAAACTGGCGTTTGCGTGGTTGGTCTTTAACGTTAACCGTATGCCCCACGTCTTATCGTTGAAAGATCATGGGTTATCTCTCACCCGCCAACAACCATGTCGAAGTTTCCCGAAGTTCAAGGTGGTGGCTCTTTGATTTTAGCTTGGCAGATCAAAGGAAAACATGTATTAGTTGTAGGAGGTGGTGAGGTGAGTTCAAATCCTTCCAATGAACTCTATTCAAGCTACATTCCGCTAACATATTCACTCACAGGTCGCCGCGGGGCGTATCCTCAACGTCCTTGACGCAGACGCTCGCGTCACAGTCGTCTGTCCATCTACTGGACTCAACAAAGAAGTCGCCTATCGAGTCGCCGAAAAACAAGTTACCCATGTCGATCGGAATTTCGAACCCTCCGACTTAGATGACGTGGACATGGTGCTATGTGCCATTGATGATCCCGAAGCCTCAACCCAAGTTTGGAAATTGTGCAAGGAGAAGCGGATCCCAGCCAATATCGCAGACGTTCCACCTGAGTGCGACTTTTACTTTGGAAGCATGTATCGGGATGGACCTCTTCAGATTATGGTCAGCACCAATGGCAATGGCCCGAAACTGGCTAGTCTGGTGCGCAAGAAGATCGCAGCTACCTTGCCGTCTAACATGGGAGCTGCAATTGTCAACGTGGGAAAGCTACGGAGGAAGCTCCGGGAGGTTGCACCCAATCAAGAGGAGGGTCCAAAAAGAATGAAATGGATGTCGGCGGTTTGTGAGTCATGGAGCCTGGATGAATTGGTGGAGATGACCGAACATGATATGGATGGACTTTTATCTCAATTCCATCCAGGAAACGTGCCTACACTGCAGGAGGTGCGCAATGATGACTCATTACAAAATCTCGCCCTGGAATGATCCCAGGTATCAATAAAAGTCGTTATTCTAGACTGCTCTGTACTGAATTGGTGGAATTATGTAACATACTCCAGTGCACGAAGACCTTTCCCTTGGACTACTTCAAGAGCTGACTGAAGCCACGCAACCTCCTGAGGATGATATCGGTGCTGGAGACTGTCAAGCACAATACCAAGTGCCGGACTGACCGATATCGGCCCAGCCAACAACATGTCATTTTGCAAAAAGTATTCCACAGACTGGCAGACATGATGGGCCATGGATATGTAGTCTTCGCGATGACCAAGAGAGGGTAGACCAGTTTCGCCAGTGACAGGTGTACAGCCCTCAATGGTTGCAAGGAACTCAGCATGCTTGTATAGATTGCATAGACCCGACCACAACATAGTCCGCGTGGCCCATAAGAGTATAAGTGTTCTGGCAATTGATATGTTGGAAAACCAGAAAACAATCGGAACAAAATCAGCATCGAAATCAAAGATATTTTGCGAAGGGATTGACCAGTATGAGGGGCCAGGCGCGATCTGTATGTCATCATATATAGCGTCCAAGCTTTTGTCAACCTGCCAGCATTCCTGTACCAGCTCATAAACCAAGACAAGTTGATTATTGAAATGAAAGGAGGGAATTGTTTTCGCTCGCTCCAAGATCCCAGGCGCATGGGCAAAGCAATCCGTTACACGATCAAATGATGACTTGGGGTATCCTGCCCAAGGTTCCTCCATCCAAATAGATTCGAACAAGGGCGTGGAAGTACTTCGTTGCAAGGCATATAGAATCTAGAATGGTAAGCAAAGGTATATCATCCCGGAGCACAAGACGTACCCCTGGAACCCGAAGTCCTAAAAACAGCTGATGACCCGCACCAGAAGTATGCGCATGTACACCCCGGGCTTGCATCAACGCCATAATACCATGGCAATGACTGAAATAGCCTTCAGATCCCGCGCCGGGACATTCAAGGGCTTCGTAAAGGCTCAAGGCCATGCATGCTGCGAGGGTTCCATCTTCGCGCATGAGAAGTGGGTCATTCAAAGACCTTTGCAGTTGACGAAGTCCCTGAGTATAGTACCTGTGGCCTTGTTGGATCAAATCTGGCATGTGGAACATGGTTCCAATCGCCGACGCCGCAACCGCCACAGTGGATATCTCGAGGGTTTCAGCCTTGGTTGGAAGCTGACCGAGTAAGGTGATCCAGGATACCCATTCTGGAGGGAAGCAATTTGAGAAGAAAGCTTGAACTAAACTGTGGGATTCGATTCGACTCTGGATTAATTGATAGGCGGGGCTTGTCTCTAGGAATGACACTCGTTGAATCTCCGTGACTGGAGCAGAAGTTGGTGATTGTTGTGGAGATTTGTCTTGCTCAGATGGTCTGATGAAGGTGTGTGTTTTCTCCGCGGCGGGTTGGACTAGGACAAAGACCCTCTCCTTTTCATATCCGCCACATACTCGGTTTGATCGAGTACACCGCTGACAAGCCGGCTTTTGCTGATCACACTAGATGAAATTAACGCTTGTACAAAGACAAAATCTATTAACTCACTGCTATTTTCCGCTTTCGACAGGTATTGCAGCCTTTCGACTTCCCAGCCACGCCGACCATAGTGTACTAGCTCCAGTGTCAACCTCAGCATTTTGTCATCCTGCGGCTCCCCGCCACAGTAAGCCTTACCTGATTAGGAATAGTGCAGGGTTTATGTCATCTTTGAGAATCATCTCTACCGAGTACTCTCTACATAACCACGGTAATCAAAGTCTTGTTTTCATTTCAAATAGTGATCCCAATGACTACATTCGTCAGATTCTTCTGTCGGAAAAAAGTGGAGATCATTTTGAGGGGCATGGAGTGAGATAGAGAAGGAAAGGAAAATGGAGGTATTGTAGTATTAGCAAGTTGTTCGTTTGGGTTTGTCGATCACTGAATGACTAAGATCAATGTGGATCCCACGCTAAACCAAAAATGGGGTTGTTCTTGCGAAACCTTTTGTATACTTGGGATGATGAAAACCCACACTCAAAAGCACAGCCTTGTGGTCAGGCAGATTTGGACTTGAGAAATGTCTATAAGAGCCCCCGATTGCCAACTTTGCATATCTCAATTTACTCATACACAGATTTACCCACTCATCCATATACTTCCCAACATGCTGGCCGATCACTCAAAGATGAGCATTGCTCTAATAGTGTTCTATATACCTGTGATCATGTTATCAACCTATCTCGCATGCTATCGACACAGAAGACCTCGCATGGCCTGGAACACTCTCATTTTCTTCTCAAGCAGTAAGTCCTCCACGGACAACAACAGAGCTTTATATAAGTCTAACATGCATGTAGTTCGCATTGCCGCAGGTGTCCTCGTTATCATTTCAGAACAAAAACCAAGCACCGGAGTCATAATTGCAGCGACCATTCTTCTGAATGCTGGTGTATTCCCCCTGATTGCAGCCACAATGGGTTTCATTCGAATCATGTATGATCAAATGTTTGGTTCTCGTACGAGTATTTGCATTCCTCTAACGTATGTATCCTAGCACGACCATCGAACAAAACATGGACCCGCGAATCCGCCAAGGCTTGCGTTTCTCTCGCATACTGTTTATAGTCGGTATTTCTTTGACAGTCGCCGGTGGGGCTTTAGAAGGAAGCGACACCACCAGCGATGTCCTTATCGGATTCGAACTGGTTAAATCTGGCTACAGTATCGTTGTCGTTTTTGCCGCCATCTTATTGGCCATCCAGGCATATTTCTGGACACAGTCGTCGCTGTTTTCAGGGACAAGTCGGATGGTTCGTGATACTTCCTTAGCTTTGTTGACAGTTTCACTGACAATTTCATTAGCTCCTTAAAGCTATGGCACTTGGCACGCCATTTATTGTCGTGCGCATTACCTACCTTTTCCTCTCTGTTTTGCACACGTCGGATCTCAGATGGAACGCTCTTCTCGGACCAATTGCCCCGTTTTTGGTCATGGGGTTGTTAATGGAGTATTTAGTTGTTGGAATTTACCTCACCACCGGAGTTATGATGTCCCCGAAGGCGATCCCTGCAGAGCAGAGTATTCCCGATGAAGAGACAATGTGACTACATGATCTTCGGAATCAAGGCTCAGTTGACCGAGAAATGAGGAGCGAGAGCTTGTCAGTGATTGCCGAGAGTCATAGCTTGGTCAGACATAGTCTTGGAAGATAGGGACAAAGATGGACTTATGGATGAATATAGTTTTTATCGATTGACAAGCTATGTGAAGTTACTTCCGTAATGCTAGTGCATATCAGAGAGCCCCGTGTCTGGACGGTACAGAATTGGATGAGAACTCAATTGAATTTGTTCGTTGTATACATGCTGGAACGAGTAGAGCTTTCAAACCTCCCTCATCGTGGCTAGGGCACATCTTGCCAGTGGCAGATACAGCGAACGGGGTAATCTAGGAATCTAGGAATCTCGCATCTGGTGGAAAGAAATTTTGTCTTATACAATACAGCTATGCATCTCTAGAAACAAAACAACTGTCAAGCCCGTAGGCAACAAGTCACAAATCTGAATCAAACAGGCTAGACAAAAGTCATTTGAACGCCAGGGTCACCCGTATATCACAAACTCAGGTGGTATCCCGAAAACACCAAAATCATCAATTGGCAGTTCGGCTGTCACGACGGGAGGTCTTCTGGGAGACGGAACTACGCGGGCTGATTGGCGCATCCAATGCATTGGGCGGAGCAATACCTAGTCGGACCTCGCCGATGCGGCGTAACAGGGCCTGCAATGCGATGCGGATCTCGGGGTTGAGATCGCGGCTCAAGAGTTCAACACACAAGGGGTAGAAGATTGGGATATTTTTATCAAATCCTTCCTGGGGGAAGTTATTGTATCCCTCGATGACATCCACGACTACCGGTCGCCAGGCCAAGATATTCCGGTGCTGGGTCTCCTCCTCAAGACGGACAAAACTGCGGATAATGTCCGCACAGAGCGGAATGAGCGCTGCCTCAGTCTCAGCGCGACTACTCTTCCTCTCATCGCGTTCATCATGGTACATCCGGAAGAGGATATGTACGTAGGTGGCCGCGCTGCCACTCTCCTGCTTCAGGAGGTTAGGAGGCTGCTTCATAAAGCCTTGGCGCCAGAGCTGCATGCGCAGTTCCTTGTCCTCGTTGAACTTCTTGGCAAACTGGTAGCTCTTCTTGAGCAAACCCATCAATCGTAGGAGTTCGGGGCTAGGGATCTGAGCGTAGACAGTGTCGTTGGAAAAGAGTTCGTGAACAGTCTCGATCATCAGAAGCTGGAGAACACAGTTTGTAATGATCCGGTTGAAGAACCGACGGCGTGCCACTGTGACTGCAGCTGGTTGTTGCTGCGAATCTGCCTGGGGCCGGTAGTCCTCAAGCTCAGCGCGAGCCTCGCTTTGAGCGGGTGGATCACCTCCGTCGTGGAGTGAGGAAGTACTTTGAGATCCATTAGCCTGCAGAGCATCGGGCAGGTCACCCGTGTATGGCAATCCCGCGGCAGCCTCGGCGGCCTGAACGTCACCATTGGTGGCAGTTTCTGTCATTTTGGTCATGGAAGCCGCCGCTGTGAACAGTTCGTACGCGGTGGTCTTGTTGAAAAGTTCAACAAAGGCCCCGACAATCTGATTCCAGTGCTCCTGCTGGAACTTGGAGACATTTTGCAAAATCAGCTGCTGTAAGCAATTACTACCAATGCGTGCGATCGTGTCATTCTCCTGGCAAATGCACAGAGTCAAAAGCTCCAAAAATCGACCCAGCATATATTCAAGAGCATCAAAGTAGTGGGTGAAGAGGGTGATCATGTTCCGCAAAGCCTGAATCATGGTGGTGGACAGCCAAACAGAGAGATCCTCGTGGTTGGGGACCTTGGACATTTCGGATTTGGACTGCAGGACCACGAAAATTGGGCAAAGCAGTTGGCGCCAAAGCACATCCCAGAAAGCCCGCGGGAAGTCCCCGCCGTGTCGGATCAATGTGTCAAACAAGTATGTGAGTGCGCTGGGACTGATTAGCTGGTGAAGAAGAAGAAGAAGAAGAAGAAGAAGAAGAAGAAGAAGAAGAAGAAGAAGAAGAAGAAGAAGAAGAAGAAGAAGAAGAAGCGGGGGTGCAGAACATACCGGGATCGGACTTCAAGATCATCGCCAGTCATGAGTACATCCTGGAAGGCGATCAAGATCGGATACCAGAATTGCTCTTCTTGAGACTGGCGAGTAAGTTGCTTGGCGAGGTTGGTTCCCTCCTCCTGGAAGTTGGGCGCAGGTCCATCACGGTGGGAGAGCGGACACTCTGGAGTGCGCAGCATCTTGGTAACTGTGGATTTGAGCGTTTCAATCGCCTGCAGTGACTTTTTCTGGAACTTGGAGTTCTTAGAAAACTCAGTAAGACAGACAATGAGGTCTGCGAAGGCGCCTTGAGTAATCACAATACCGAAACGAGTATTGTAGATTTGGGTAACATGGTCAAAGGCCATGTTCACAATACTCTCTGCTTATGGTTAGTACTTGACCTGCTTGTTAGGAAAATGGAACTTACCATATGGCTCTCGCGCAGCAACGGTGAAAACTCCAAACATGGTCTTCCATCCAGACCGAATGTTATCACCACGGGCCTGTATCATCTGGATCAGGCACCGGAGGATCATATCCTTGACGGAAGCAGCGGTGCTGTTCGCCATGACATGTTCAAAAGGCTTGAGGAAGTCCTTCTGGAACTTGAAACCAGGAAGTTCACCAATTTCCATGAAACGCATCGACAGCTGTCGCAGCGAGTCCAATGCAAAGAAAACAACGGCAGTGTTGCCGTGGCAGCCAACCTGGTTGAAGTGTTGACCCAAGACCTCCCAAATCTTCGACCATTCAATCCTGACTCGAGTCATGTTGTAGTAACTGATCTCGACCAGCTTTTGAAGACTGTATGTTCTGGGAGAATCACTCTGCCCTGAGGACTGAATCTCTTGCCAGCTGACCTCACTCAATGCACGGACAAAATCGATGATAGCCTCATGCGAGAGGTTTGCGGTGTTGGTGAAGATTCGGTCTACACTACGGACCATATCGGCAGACCGGCTCTCGATGGCAATATCCATGCGGAAAGCCAAGGGGCCATGAACAGAGCGTGTGCGAGTCTTGCTGCGAGTGCTTTGCATGGATTTACGCGGAGAATCCATTGTCGACGGTGCTCGAGAGACGTCGGGCAGTGAACCCTCATCTACACCATCACTCAGCAATTGCAGACGATCAAGTTGGCTGACGCAGGTGAGGATATCGCGCCAGGAGGTACGAAGATGATTCCCTTCGGTGGTTGCGATATCAAGGATTGCTTTCAGGGCCTCGAAGTTCTTTGGCATCATTTCCTTCACATTAGCGAGGTTGGTGAATTTGGCTAGGGCTGTGACGAAAGCTACCCGAGGAGTCTCGAGGTCAAAGGCACAGCTGATACGAATTGACAGCTTGAGTCCCTCCATGCATAACCGAATGGACTCTATGTTCGATGTATCTTGCATCGGTGCTGACAAACCGGACAAAAAGGACATCCAAGTGACGTTGAACATCGACCCGACGTGTCGGACCGAAGTAGCAACGGTGAAGCGCGAAAGGGCACCACGGACTGCTGTCTTGCGTTGAGCCCGGATGAGGGACCGGTAAAGTTGCTCGGTCTTGTTGGCCATCTCTTCGGATGCTTGTGCATACTTTTCTCCCTGGATATCACGGCCAACGGTTGCGAATACTTGCCCGGCTCGGGTAGCAAGGCCAGTCGGAGCAGAGGTTTGGATTCCGAGATTCGCAGCCTGCTCCCGTTCAGTGTCCAGAACAATCTCATTGTTGGCAATTTCGTCGTAGATAGAGATGAGGTACTCAGATGGCAAGTCTTGGTTATCGTTGATTCCACGATTGTTCTTGATGAAGTCTTCTTTGGTCATCCGCGGTCCCTTGATCTTGGCACTGTGCTGGTCTGTGTTGAGCATGATGACCGAGTAGGAGAGCACATAAGCAGTGTCGGCATTAGCAAATGCATTAGGATTTTGAGTGGTATATCGTTCCGCAAATTTAAGCATAAATCGATCAATCTTTTGCGCCTCTCCAGGCAGACGGAAATGCTGCAAGAACGACCGCAGAGCCTCGACAAAACGACGCTTGGTGAATTCCATCTTGTCCACGAAGTGATGCATGATGGCAATGTTTTCAGCATCACCCTCGCCGAGGTACTCACCCAGTATGGCCTTGTCAAGGCGCTCGGTGCGAAGTAAGAAGCTTGCAATATCTTCAGGAGAATCAGATGGGATGAATCCTTCCTGGAGGAAGAGCTTGATACCACGCTTGGGTTTGAAGTTGAATTGCTGGATAGCATTCATCAGGGCAATCTTGCGCTGTTTGACCTTTTCAATCTGGTTGGGATCATCATCGGGCACGGGCGTGGAGCGGCCAGTGGCGAATTCGACAGCATCAGGACGTGGAGAAATTAGGGCACTGGTATCCATGGAGTCGCGGGGTTGATCTATTGACTTGGAGGAGTCGGTGGGATCCTGTTGAGCGGGCTGATCATCAGGGCGTTGTGCGCCCCAGTTGTCAAGAGACCGGAGGATCTCTACCAGGGACTCAAGGGCCTGTTGCTTCAAAACATAATCTGATGGCAAGTTTGGAACAGCTGGCTGCGGTGGAGGGGTGATATTAGCGGTGGTGAGAGATGGAGGGAGTGTTCCGCGCTGCTGCCACTCAGTTCCAGAACTAGACATCTTGGTATGACTCTCCTGGAAATGTTGCTGTTGCGCAATACTGGTCACGACAGGCACACTGGCGTGTCGGGACAATTGTTCAATAAGGTTTTGGAAAATATTCTCCAAAGCAGTACGGTCACAGTCATAGTTGAGATAAATCTCGACCAAGGCGCGGGGATTACCACCTAATCTCTCTATGATCTCCATGAAGTATTGTTTTTGGAAAGAAGGAGCGGCTCGCTTCTCGAGAATCGTCAGATATATTTCCTTCATGAAAACCTCGATCTCCTTCTTCATCATGACTCGCAGGTGCGTGAGCATCAACCAAAAGAGCTCACAGCAAACCTTGAACACATGAGGAACCGAGCTGGAGCCATTTCGGCTCAGGCTCAAGCACAGGTGAGGCCGCACTGCCTGAAGAAGTGTCATGGCCTCCGAGCTGGTCGAGCTGTTCTTGATAGCAGCAAGAGGAGAGGTAAAGGTGTTCGTATGGTTGTTGATCAGGTAGTGGATAAGGTGCAGGGAAAGGAGTTTTGACCGCATGTTTTGGGACTTCAGGTCCTGCTGTTGCTCATGGCCAAGAACCTTGTGGCTCAGCTTGCACAGGGCCCGGAATACCAGGAATGAATCCTTGACATAGATCTCATCCACATCATCCTCGGCAGAACTATCGTCCTCACGGTCTTCGGGGATGCCTGAAATGGACCGAGTTGAGCGCGCCCCCGCCTTGGCACGGGTAACTGTAGTCGGTGCGTTGTCATTGACCCCGGTCACTTCCTTGGGCGACTCGAAACTTTGCAGAGTGAGCTTCTCAGCTGTCGGCTCCTTGGTGACTGGTTGGTCCGGCTGGTCCGGCTGGTCCGACTGGTCCACCGATACCGAAGCAGCCTCAGAAATTTGACCTTGGTCGCTAGCGGACGCATCCAAGCCATTTTCGAGACGGTCGACTTCACGGGTTCGAAGTTCCTTCAGGTCCAGCCGAACTCGTACCCGGTCAAACACCGTGCTCACCATCTGTGTCAGAGAGCCCTGGGCAATTTGCTGATTCTGGCTGGATTTGGAGTATATAAAGATGTTATAAATCTGGCGAACGGCTTTCAGGAGACCAGCTCCGTGTACCACAATCTTGTCATTCAAGACCGCTGCTAGCAACGACTTGATTATCTGCTGCTGGATCTCATTGGGGGTGGCTTCGTTCTCGAAACAATCACAGATTGCATCAATGGCTCGCTCGATCAGGGGTGGTTGTTCGGGATTGGCATCGTTTGCGGACTCGGCGGAAGGAAAGGCGAAGTAGGAGTAGGAGATGAGCTTTCCAATACAATCCAGCGCTGTTACTTGAAGGGGCACGCTGAGGGTCTTGCTGGCCAGGTGAAGCGGGCGAAAGATGAGTTCCGGATCAATGCGCTCTGACTTGATGTTGGCTAGAGCGACTTGGACGGAATCATCTAGCTCTTTGTTCCTCCGAGCTTCCCGCGAGGCAGCAATGGTATCGAGAGCTGTCACAATGAAAACGGCCGAACTGACCGCGCCTCCCCGTGCCGTCGCAAAAGTGGCGGTGGTGGACCGCGAGTCAGATCGCATTCTTGTGTCTCGTTCATTATCTTCGCTGGGTTTGTGTTCCAGGATCTCTGGTGGTCCGTCTTCGAGCGTGGGTGTCTCGACTTCTGTTGTATCCTTTGGCGGGACCTCGGGCTTTTCCTCCTGCTCTTCTTCAGGTTGAGGTTCTTTCTCTTCTTTCTTTTCAACCTCCTCGTTCACTTTTTCCGTCACTTCTTGCCATTCTGTCGCCTCGTATAGATTGGGCTTGTCTGGAGTTGGGGCCGGGGGAGATTCGATAGTAGTATCCACGGGAGGCTTCTCGGAGTCGGTTGCGGGTTGATGAACTGGCTCAGAGCCAGGGTCGACGTCCGCCATTGTCAAGGAGACTCCGGGCGGAGGGGATCTATGATCAGATCAAGGACATCGAACGGGGAGAATTGGCTATGAGAGCTGGAAGCGGGATGCTATGGAGCAAAGCATATGGGGGCGCTGCGTGTTCTCTTCTCTCCGAATCGAGTTTAGACCGAAAGCACTCAGCCACGCTAAATAACACTTACATAATGAATCCGTGACGGCTTATGTCAGCCATGCCCTCTTGCACGTGACCACACCGGCTACGACCGGTCGCGCCAGCCCGTTTTGGGGGTATCAACATCCGTATCAAGCAATGATAAGCCAATTTATCTACATGTCGAAGCACCTCAAAGAAAGGCTAGACGGTTGAGAGTAGACGGAATAATTTGACCGATCAAATCGAAGCATAATCAATGTCACATCTAGGCCCTAACACGTACCGATAGGAACAGGAAACATGAAAAGGTATAAATTCAAGGTTCTGTCACCTGACATCACATGACCCCCAATGATCCGGCGCTCGAGTGGTTCACCGAAGGCTGTTAGGAGCTCAACGAAAAGTTTCCCGCTTAGAGGCCATCTTTCTTCTCCCCAACTCCTCATATCCGGCCCTCTACGTCCTCACCTCCGTGCCGGACTTTCCACATTACTTATAATCCCAGCGTCGAGGGCCTTTTTGATTTCACAATCGCCGGCAATTTTCGCTAAAATGGTTGCTGCTGCCGCCAGAATGCGCACTCCCAGCGCCATGTTCATGGTCCGGGGCGCCACCCCCATGCGCCGTCCCCAGGCTGCCTACAAATTCCAGGAAGTCCTGCAGTATGTGCTATCGGATGAATTCTGTCTATTATGAAATGATATTGATGATTTCTTTGCGCGCAGATCTCAATTGCCTTCCATCTCCGCTCTCTCCCGCTTCTATGCCTCCAAGTGTACGGCTACTTGAATCCCCGACGAATCCTTTGTTTTCATGTCATCTAACCTATAATGATTTTATAGCCTTCCCTCCCCACACCATCATCAGCATGCCCGCGCTGTCGCCGACAATGACCGCAGGAAACGTCGGCGCGTGGCAGAAGAAGGCCGGCGACAGCCTCCAGCCCGGTGATGTTCTGGTCGAAATTGAGACCGATAAGGCACAGATGGACTTTGAGTTCCAGGATGAGGGTGTCCTTGCAAAGGTTCTGAAGGAGACCGGCGAGAAGGAGGTCCCCGTTGGCTCGGTAAGAAATATCCCGAGCTTTCCCTCGGAATCCGAAATCTAACCCGTTTCCCCTATCAATAGCCCATTGCCGTTCTTGTTGAGGAGGGTGCCGATGTCTCTGCCTTCGAGTCTTTCTCCCTGGAGGATGCTGGTGGTGATAAGCCCGCCCCGGCCGCTGAGAAGAAGGAGGAGCCCAAGAAATCGGAGCCCTCGGCCCCGGCCCCCTCGTCGGAGCCTGCCGCTATTGAGCCCGAGACCTCCGGCGAGAAGCTCCAGCCTTCTCTGGACCGTGAGCCTTCCATCTCCCCCGCGGCCAAGGCCCTCGCCCTTGAGAAGGGTGTCCCGATCAAGTCCCTGAAGGGTACTGGCCGGGGTGGTGTGATCACCAAGGAGGATGTTGAGAAGTACACGCCCAGCGTCTCCGCTGCCCCAACCTACGAGGATGTTCCCGTCAGCGGTATGCGCAAGGTCATTGCCAACCGTCTGAAGCAGTCCATGCAGGAGAACCCCCACTACTTTGTGTCCACCACCCTGTCGGTTACCAAGCTCCTCAAACTCCGCCAGGCCCTGAACGCCTCCGCCGAGGGCAAGTACAAGCTTTCCGTTAACGACTTCCTGATCAAGGCTTGCGCTTCCGCTCTCCTGAAGGTTCCCCAGGTCAACTCCAGCTGGATCGAGGAGAACGGCCAGGTCGTCATCCGCGAGCACAAGTCCGCCGACATCAGCGTCGCTGTCGCCACCCCCACCGGCCTGATCACCCCCATCGTCAAGGGCGCCCACGCTCTGGGTCTGTCTAGCATCTCCAACCAGGTCCGCGACCTGGGCAAGCGTGCTCGCGAGAACAAGCTCAAGCCCGAGGAGTACCAGGGTGGTACCTTCACCATCAGCAACATGGGTATGAACCCCGCTGTTGAGCGCTTCACCGCCATCATCAACCCCCCTCAGGCCTGTATCCTTGCCGTCGGTACCGTTCGCAAGGTCGCTGTCCCCGTCGAGACCGAAGAGGGCACCGTCACCGAGTGGGATGACCAGATCATCGTGACCGGCAGCTTCGACCACAAGGTCGTGGACGGTGCCGTCGGTGGTGAGTGGATCAAGGAGCTGAAGAAGGTTGTCGAGAACCCTCTTGAGCTTATGCTGTAAAAGCTGCCACGACTCCAGTACCCACATTACTGTAATCTGTATTAAAATCTCCTATGCCCCCTTAGACCAGCATCGGTCCTTTTGTCTTTGATTTAGCAACTACAATCCATTTTCTATATGTTTGAAGAGATAATCTAGATTGAACAAATGCTTGCGTTTTCTTAGTTTGTAAGCCCGATCCTCGTGACTCGCCATGGCCGCTTCCAACATTGAGGTTCATCATGTCGTCTCCACCAGTATGTCGACCGGAAAGGGGATACATATAAATAGGTATCTAGATAATAATCATATGTGCTAGGCTACGACTCTTTCCTGAAAATCCAATGTTCAATGAACGGCTGATGATGGCATGAAATGGCTATGTAGAGCCCACATGTGCAACATTTGAACGAACATTTAAAGGTAATAGTAAGGGTTTTGAAGATGCATACCTAAGCCAAGTGTAATTCTCACATCTGTGTGAACCTCCACATGTGCATGGATGATATGTAGTGTAAAATGTATCCTTTACTACTTGAAATACTTCAATTTCAGACCGGCTAGATAAGCAGAAATATATTAACTAACATGTACACGAGCGGGTAAAATTTACAGTACAGTTTTCAAGGGTCACCGTCGGCAGATGACAAGAATATATCCCGATGAACTTGTAATTGTTCGGGACTAGATATTAGACGTTATTGTAATTACGGAGGCCGAGTACGAGCCCTGGGTGTGGCGGCACTGGCGGGGATAGATCGGGAAGGGTAAAATAAGTTTGAAACCAAAGGTACATTTGCAGGCTACATTATTACAGCCAATATGAAGTATACTGGTCAAACACTTTTCGGGCCACTCCCGGATGTGGATCCCCATCTACTCCAGATTATGACACCTCCTCTGCAGCCTATTTAACAAAGATCCCCCGCATGGAAACAATGCGGCTTAAAAAGAGATATACCGCTTTACAACGCCAAAATGGAAAATTTCGACGTCATCATCTGTGGTAGCGGCTCTGCTGGTCTTTGCGCCGCAACCTGGCTCGCCCGTTACGGCATCCGATGCAAGATTCTGGAGCGCCGTGATGGCCCCATGAAGATGGGACAGGCAGATGGTGTACAGTGTCGGACTGTCGAGATTTTCGAGAGTTTCGGAATTGGCGAGGAGTTGCTGCGCGAGGCTTACCATGTTGTTGAAGTGAGCTTCTGGGCGGATGACGGGGCGGGTATCAAGCGGACTGGTCGGACGGCTGATACGCAGCCTGGATTGTCACATCAGCCACATGTTATCTTGAACCAGGCGCGTATTAACGGGCTGCTTATTGAGCGGATGGAGGAGTATAATGATCAGCGGATTGATTATGGGTACAATGTGACCGATGTGCAGGTGGCTAGTGCTACTGCTTCTGATCCTGGTTCTTATCCTGTCACTGTGACTGCGGAACGCGATGGAAAGGAAGAGCAATTTGCGGCAAAATATGTATTGGTGAGTCGAATAGTTCTCAACTTCTTCATTGAGGCCTTTTTAATAATATTTGAACATAGGCGTGCGATGGTGCTCACAGCGTCGTTCGCAAGGCTCTGGGATTCAAGATGATTGGAGATAGCAGTGATGCAGTTTGGGGCGTGATGGACATGGTTCCTCGTACCAATTTCCCCGATTTCCGCAAAAAGTCGGCCATTCGCTCCAAAGCAGGAAATATCCTGATCATCCCCCGAGAAGGCGGAAACAACAATCTCACACGATTCTATACCGAGCTTCCCTCGGGGACAAACCCCAGAGATGTGACTCTGGAAAGTCTACAGCGTCAGGCAAAGAAGGTTCTGCATCCATATCAGATTGACTTTGCGGAGACTGTATGGTGGTCTGCGTACTCAATCGGTCAGCGCCACGCCGATTTCTTCCACAAGGATCACCGAGTCTTTCTGGCTGGTGATGCTTGTCATACCCACTCTCCCAAAGCTGGCCAGGGTATGAACGTCAGTCTGCAAGATGGATATAATATTGGCTGGAAGCTTGGTGAAGTCTTGACAGGTCTAGCCGATCCTTCTCTGCTCGAGACATATGTCCTGGAGCGGAGAAAGACCGCTATCGATCTGATCAACTTTGATCGCTACTTTGCAAAGCTATTCTCATCCGGAGCCAACACATCGGCGGAATTTCAGGAAGGTTTCATCCAAGCGGGAAAATACACAGCTGGTCTGACAGCAAAGTATGAAGTTTCTCCCATCACCACTGCTTTGGAGTCTGAACTTGCTTTGAATGTTGTGATTGGCATGCGACTGCCTAGTGCACAGGTCGTGCGGGTCTGTGACTCAAAGCCTCTCCAGCTTATGACGACACTTAAGTCGGATGGCCGGTGGCGTATTATGGCATTTGTGGGTGATCTCACAATTGCAGAGAACCAAAGCAAGTTGGAGACGGTGAGTCTGCTTCATACCCCTGAGGTGATTATCCTAATGCCCTATAGATCGGAGAGTATCTGTTCTCGCGCGACGGACCTATCCATATGTTCACGCCGACATCGCAGGATGTCGATAGTCTAATCGAGTTTATTGTGGTTGGCCATGGAAAGCGACATGATATCGAACTGGAGCAAATTCCCGAATGTTTTTACCCAGTGACTGGCAAGAATCAAACTAGGGGTATGTTTTCCCCCTCCAAATTGGACCAATTACTTATTGGACCAATTGCTTATAACTATCGCAGATTTGCATAAGATATACTACGATGATGAAAGTTACAACAAGGGCCACGGGCATGCATATGAGTTCCTCGGCATCGATCCGAAACAAGGGGCTCTGATCATCGTCCGACCTGATCAATGTAAGTCTCAAGCCAGATATCAATAACTTTGGCTATTGCTGATCATTTCACATAGATGTGTCTGCCATATGGAGACTTGACGAGCATCGGGAAATTGGCAAGTTCTTTGGAGGATTTCTCAAGCCGCAAACGTAGGTTGCCCCCACAGTCCGAAGAATGCGACAGCTAATAACATGCAGGCATGCAGAGCTCTTTCTAGCTAGTTCTCCCGATAGTAGACTGTAAACAAAGAACATTGAGAATAGTAACTCGAAAATAAAATTCAAAAAAAAGTTCCTGTGGTTCGTGGCATGAGACCAGAGCGGGAAGCACGTCAGTGGCTGCGAGTCATGTTGTTAGCATCGTTCACAGTTAGTATAGAGAAGGCCAGCAAATTAATGAATTTATAAAGTATGAAGTAGATATAAAAGTATTCAGTTACTTCTATCTATCATAATAAAGGTATAAGGCGTGGATGCTATGGTATCATAGAGATATTCGTAGGGTCTTGGCTCCACCAAATCAATGACGTGATGTCACACGGCGGAGCTTCCAAGGTTTCCTTGCGCATGTGGTATAAAATGACTTTCCCCCCCTCGCCTGATCTCGTCCATAATATTCTAAATTCACGATCGCCCGACCTCTACAGCCATCCCCTTTCTTAACCAAATACCCATCTTCATCACATCAATCATGTCTTACGCCGACGCTGCTGCCAAGGGCCCTAAGCAGGCCCCCGAGGATGTAAGTAAAACATGTGCCATCAGAGAGACCGCAAGCTAATGAAATTTACAGGCGTAAGTCGCAAAAGCCAGAATACCACTGAAAGATCGCACCGATGCTAACCAACCTCCAGCCGCGCCCCCAGCGTGGGTGGCATCTACCATGACGAGTCCGAGAGCACCGCCTCCCTCATCGACGTCGACTCCCCACACGTCAACACTGTCGATCCTGATTTCATGAACCAGGAAGTTAAGACGACCACACAGGCTGAGCGATTAGAGCGTGAAGCTGCCGAGGCCGAGCAGCGCAAGGCTAGCGAGGCCAGCGAGAAGAAGGCCAAGGCCGCCCGCAAGGCGAAGAACAGCGGACTGTATGCCAACTCTAATAACCCTGTCTACATCACCAATGCTGTTCTGGGTGCTGTGGTTGGTGCTGGTCTGGGCTACGGTGCCTACCACAAGCACGCCCAGGGCAAGCTCTCGTGGGAGTTGGTCGGCCTCGTATCTGGTGCTGTCGGGGCGTTTGGTGTTGTGGACTACTTTGCCAGCAAGTAAGTGCCTGAATCAGCAACCTGAAACGTGGATTTGCTTCACAAGTTTCTGGTGATGTCTCTGGAGTCTGTGCAGTTGTGCTAATCCCTCGTCTAGGTGGTTCCTGCAGAACAAGTACCCTTCCAAATAAGGTTGCTAGATGTTTCTAAACCTCGTCCCTGCTTGAGTTATGTTTAATATACCATCACCATCCCTGCTCTTCTGTGGCTTTGCATTCTGTCTTTTGGCGCGAACGGAGTCGGACTGTCGGGCTTGTACTAGTACCCTCAACGATACCATTTTGACGTGAACGCAGTCAATCAATTCGTCATTTTTTTTTATCCCATAGCTGTATTCATCCACAATAAGAAGAGTAAACCCTATGTATTGGAAATAGAGATCGTAGGAGATAGCAGTGGCAAGGAGCCTGAAGGATCTATAAGCCTAATTAAAGCTATGCCTGAAGGCGGTCAGCGGCCAAAACACACATGTGGCCTCGCGCGAATCGCGGGCTCTGTTTTACCTTGGATCATTTTACTCTCAGCTTAGAGGTGTTCTGGAGGATCAAACTCTAGGTGTCTTATTATACTGACGCTCCCATTGACTTTCTTCCCTCTTTGTATACTTTGAGACTGCAAACCGTTACGTGGCAGCTGCCGCCACCCACATCATGGTAATGTACTATCGCAGACAACACGAGACCCTAGCTCACGCAAACAGAATTCCCTTTTCAACTCCGCATTGAAGCAGTCATCTGCTATCCGTCGGGATTTGGACACGTTTGCGCAGTCTCCCGTGACTTCTTCGGCCGCTCTACAAGGTGCGTCCCTTGATCTATGTGTCGAAACTACAGGTAACTAACCTTTACTGCTTTTAGGCCAAATCGCTGCATCATTAGCCTCCATATCGCGGACTATCGACGACTACTCCGCTCTTTCGAAGAAGGAACTGATTCCAGAGAAGCAACAAAAGGCCTTTGACCGGGTGAAGAACTTCCGCAATGAGCTGGCAGATTACCGAACACAATTTGACCGGCTGCGCAAAGAGCGAGAGGATGCAGTAAGTTATAGTCTGTTGCAACCAGGAATTGTGTTTTCTCTACGAGCTCCTTGACTGACCTGACTTCTCAGCAATCGGCTACCAACCGCAGTGAGCTTCTAGGTCGTCGACCACACCACGCCGCTACTCCCGAGAACCCCTACGCTCAATCCAATCTCCCACAAGCCTCATCTTCCTTTGCGCCATCCTCCGGGCTGAGCTTTGGAGGTGGCCCCGCTGATCACACCCGCGAAAGCCATGCGTTGCGCGAACAGTCTTTCTTCTCCAACACAAACACTCAGTTAGACGACTTTTTGGACCGAGGACGTGCAGTGCTGGCAGATCTAGGTCAACAGCGAGAGGTATTGAAGGGTACCCAGAGGAGATTGTATAGTGTTGCCAATACGTTGGGTATGAGCGGAGATACAATCCGCATGGTTGAGCGACGAGCTCGACAAGATAAATGGATATTCTGGAGCGGCGTGGTGATTTTCATACTGTTCTGTTGGTTGGTACTGCACTTCTTGCGGTAAACTTTTGATTGTATACTTTGACGCTTGGACGTTTTGTATGGTGGACATTTTTTTTCCGGATTGGGTTGGCTTTCCATCAGCGACGGCGTTGAAATGTTTGAGAAATGACCAAATGATATTATTTGTTCCGTACAAGATTGTAAAGTATACATGTATACATGTTCACATGTACACAAAATGTATTCCAATTCTACCCGAGTCTAAAACAGCGATTCCGCCCGAGGATGCCATTGTTGTTGGCTGAGGACCGGGACATCGGAAGTGCTAAAGTGGATCCCCAACTCACCGGGCCCCAACCTTCTTACCTCTTTTCCCCTTCCCATTTCTCTTCTTTCTTCATCCCCATCATCAGACATCATGTTTGCCGCTCGCTCTACCTTCAACGTCTTCCAGAAGCGCGCCTTCTCCGCTTCGGCCAGCCAGGTCCGTCACGATTAATTCCTTCAATTCTTTTTATTTACCGCTAACCCTCTCCCTAGGCCTCCAAGGTCGCCGTTCTCGGTGCCGCCGGTGGTATTGGCCAGCCTCTGTCCCTGCTGCTGAAGCTCAACCCCCGTGTTTCTGAGCTCGCCCTCTACGACATCCGTGGTGGACCCGGTATGTTCCACTGTAATTAGCTTTGCAATTCCACTCTAATTGACTTCCAACCAGGTGTCGCCGCTGATCTGAGCCACATCAACACCAACAGCACCGTCACTGGCTACGCTCCCGATGCTACTGGCCTCAAGGAGTGCCTCACTGGCTCCGAGATCATCCTCATCCCCGCTGGTGTTCCCCGCAAGCCCGGCATGACCCGTGATGACCTCTTCAACACCAATGCCTCCATCGTCCGCGACCTGGCCAAGGCCGCCGCTGAGGCTGCCCCCAACGCCAAGGTTCTGGTCATCGCCAACCCTGTACGTTCCCATATTAACCTAATAACCAATTGATCAGCCTTCTCACATCTTCTCAGGTCAACTCCACCGTTCCCATCGTCGCTGAGGTCTACAAGAAGGCCGGTGTCTACAACGCCAAGCGCCTGTTCGGTGTCACCACCCTGGACGTTGTCCGCGCCTCGCGCTTCATCTCCCAGGTCCAGAGCACCGACCCCTCCGGCGAGAAGGTCCCCGTCGTTGGTGGCCACTCCGGTGTGACCATCGTTCCCCTCCTGTCGCAGTCCGCTCACCCCTCCATTGCCGGTGAGGCCCGCGACGCCCTTGTCAACCGCATCCAGTTCGGTGGTGACGAGGTTGTCAAGGCCAAGGACGGTGCCGGTTCCGCCACCCTCTCCATGGCTATGGCCGGTGCTCGCTTCGCCGAGTCCCTCCTCCGCGCCGCCCAGGGCGAGAAGGGTGTCATTGAGCCTACCTTCGTTGACTCTCCCCTCTACAAGGACCAGGGTATTGACTTCTTCGCTTCCCGCGTCGAGCTCGGCCCCAACGGTGTTGAGGAGATTCACCCCGTTGGCCAGGTCAACGAGTACGAGCAGGGTCTCCTCGATGCTTGCCTTGCTGACCTGAAGAAGAACATCCAGAAGGGTGTTGACTTCGTCAAGGCTAACCCTTAAAAAGTCACTGTATACCACCATAACCTTTCCAGTTTCTCTGCGTTTCAGAGCGCCTGGCCTTGTATTTCTAGATCGATATGATTGCCTTAATGAATATCGGTCTAATCCATGAACCTGATCGTAAATGGAATTCCACATTATAATG
Source organism: Penicillium lividum (assembly GCA_028828245.1). NCBI lineage: Eukaryota > Fungi > Ascomycota > Eurotiomycetes > Eurotiales > Aspergillaceae > Penicillium > Penicillium lividum. The sequence goes on from JAQJAG010000003.1 coordinate 1,789,755, forward strand.
CTATTTCATTCAAATAGAGATAAATCGCTATGGAGTTGATAGTAGACAGTAGTAGACACTAAACAATAGACAGCTGCAAACATAATCATAGATCCCGAAAAGGAAAGGAAGATGGATACCCCATTCTTGATGCCTTTCACTCGGCCATGTAAATCATCACAAAATCTTAATCGAGTTACCTTCGGGTAATTCAAGGCTAAGTGTAGCTGCGCATGGCATCCAGGTAACCAGTTCCACCACGAAGATCCTGATCGAAGGTCTCGGCCACGTCCAGAACGCGCTTGATATGGTCCATAGACAAGGGGGTCTTTTCGTTGACGGCCAGTGCTTGAGCAGTGCGAACCGAATTTTTGATCTGGAATTTGTTAAGCATATTCGACTTCGGGTGTGAATGAGGGAATGAAAGATGAAAGAGCTTACCTGTCGACCATTGAGCGTGTGCCGTGAAAGCACATCATAATCACTCTCCGAGAACTCGGCAGTTTGAACACCCTCGATAGCGCGTACTCGTTCCAGAAACATCTTCCAGATGCTGCGCTTTGCCTTGGAGGCGAGATCACCATATCGCAAGGCGACGTGAATACGCGACTGGAAGGCATCGTCGAAGGTCTCGACCCGATTCGTGGTTAGGAAGAGGATACCCTGGAAGTATTCCAACAGACGGAGGAAGATGCTGACTAGGGCGTTCCGGTGGATATCGTGGATGGTACGCTTCTCGAGGAAGATGTCTGCTTCGTCGAGGAGGAGAACTGCACCCCATGAGTGGGCAATATCGAGGATCTTGTTCAGCTCTGCTTCCAGGGAGCGGGAGTCGGTTCCTAGTTCGCCTGCGCTGACCATGTACAAAGGACGGCGGAGTAGCTCGGCGATTCCTTCAGCGGTTAGGGTCTTTCCTGTGCCGGGTGGGCCATGGAGAACGGCAACTAGACCCTTGCCCTTGCCTTGAATTACGTCGTCAATGTTCTGAGCTGCGTGGAAGGTATGTGACTCGACGAGGGCCTTGACAATGGACTTTTGGTTGGCTGGGAGAACGAGCGAGTCGAAAGCCTCTTTGTCCCAGTCGATGTCGCTGATGCCCGAAATGGTAAACTCGAGCCACATCTTCTCGCTGAAAGCGAAGCCCAGGACGACAGGGCTGGCGATAAGGAGTTCCTCCTCAGTAAACTCGCGGCCGATGACACCTGCACTGCCTTCAATGCGATCGATGTTCTCCTTCTGAATCTCCAGTCCGTTCTCATCAACCTCTACCTGCACGACGCGAGGATTCCCATCTTCACCCTCGATCACCTTGTACACGGTTCGTGGGGTATCCGACTGGCCACCGTGATCGTCTTCGGAGTCAGAGCCCCCGCAGCAACAGCCTTCACTGTTGCTATCGTCCAGGTCGCTGATTCCAGCATCGGAAGCATCAATAAGATCCGGATCTTTAGGACGGACTGTACTGATGGGGTAATTGGGGTTGATGCGGCGGTGGATGGCCGGATCAATCATCACTCGGCTTTCGATGTTGACTTTGCCGACTGAGCGCTTTTTCTTGTAGAATGCCATTCCTTTGTGGAAGCGGTAGTTCATGCCACGAAGCGCCACGAAGCGTTTACCACGCTCGACGAGACGGGTTCGCAGTCCCTCGGCATCGCGGTGGTATTGCAGTGGGAAGCAGGCGAGACTGGTGATCTTACGTGCACCCTGGAAGGATTCTACCTCTGCAGCCATGCTTCCAAATCCAAAGTCTTTCCCATCATACTCCAGGTAGCGGCCTTCGATGCTGTACCATTGTCCTTTCATGAAGGAAGATTCCTTGATGGCATACTCGATTTTGAAAGCTCGGGGCTCGTCGGTGTTTCCGTACGTTGGAGTGTATGCGATGGTGTTTGGCTTAAAAAGGGCCCACAGAAGTTCGAACGTGATAGTATTGGCCTCCAAAAGTGGATAGAGGGCCTTTTTAATGGTCGCATAGTCCGTGTCCAGGTACTTGATCAGCACTTTGAGATGGGCAGCTTTGGTAGCGGCTGCCTTGCGAGCCTTGCGCTTCTTGTCGTTGCGTGATTGCTGCTTGAGTTCCTTCATGTATTGTCGTGCCTCCTCCAGGTACAGGAACAGCATGTTCGGGTCAACAACTGCGGGCTCCTGCACAAGGCTGACGCCCTTGACGCCATCCATCACCTTTGCCAGGGATTCACGGAGGGGCTTGCTTTTGATGTCCACCACCGTTTCCAGAAACTTGTTCTCCCAGTTGAACTTGCGGCGCACCGTGAAAATGTATTGGTCCCACTCGTCCGCACCAGGATCATCCACCGTCTCGGTAAGCTTGTACTTGTGAATTGTGCTGTCCCACACTAATGGTAACCATGATTAGTACCAATGCCAAACAGACAATTATAAGAATGACTTACATTGATCTACACGCTTGAAGGCGACCTTGGAGGCTGGCTTTCTCTTCTTGGTCCGCTTTTCCCGCCGAGTTTCAGTGATAGAATCGATTGACCCCGCATCATCACTGGTCTGATCACGCAGGCGCTTGCGCTTCTTCACGGTGAGCTTAGCAACCAGCTTCCGCAGAAGCTTTTCATCCAATGAGGAATCCGATTCATAGCCGTCTGCCTCGGTGTCCGAATCGCTGGAGGTATCTGAAAAAGCCTCCGAAGCGGTCTTGCGACCCCGCTGCTTGCGCTTTTTGCGCTTCTTCTTATCCTTCAGAGATCGCTTGGCCTGAGCCTTTGCACGCAGCCGATTTTTCTTGCGCCGGTCCGGCTCCGAGTCACTAGCGATCGAGTCCGTGACTGAGGTATCGGTATCAGAGTCAGTAGGAGAGGCTGTAGAGGATTCTGAGTCCGATGAGTCGTCCTTTTTGTTATTTTTCTTCTTCTTTTTCCTCTCCGCCTTGTCCGTATGCTTCTTGCATGCTGTGCCGGTCTTGGTCAGTGTCTCCGCTGGAACGGGAGAGACAGCAGGATCCTTGACCGCTGCCTCGGGAGCAGCAGGGGGTGAGCCATTCACGTTTTTGTTGATTTCGGTAGATGGCTCAACTTCATGCTTGATGTCTGCGGTGATGGAGATGGGTTCCGTCATGGTGGAGCCTGAAGCTTGGACCAGTGGGGAAATAGATTGCGGAGACTAGTGGAGCTGGGGTGGGTGTTTGGGTTTGGGCGGGGGACGTGATTTTATCCCACCATGAAGTTGAGGATAAGGTTGAAGGTGGTGAGGATGAAAAAAATGGAATGAATCGCATTCAACACAGCTTGTTTACAAGTGAGAAACCGAGACAAGGTAGAGAAAGAAAGACACAGTGGGTGAGACGGAGGGTTTTAGTCTGGCCGGGGTCCATCACCGTGCAGGTGAAAACGAGGAATCACAATGAGTTGTAAGAAAATGAAAAGCCAATCATGAGCTCCCACGAATATGACTGCGTTGGCTCCTATATGTTAGTCAACCTGCTAGACGCCTTGTGCGTTGTCATTTGACAAAGCTGCGGCTCCGCCTTGTCGATTTCGTTACACGGGTCGGGTTGACCCTTGTATGTGCCCAAGATATCGGAGTTCCAAGCTCAGTTGGCTTAGAGATGATTCTGACTGTAGCCTTTCATCTCCATGTCTCATCCAGTTGGTGAATGCCATGGTGGCATGGCCCATACCGGAGTTGTAGTCATTGAATAGTCCACCCAAACATTCAAGCCACCCGTGGACGATCTGCTCACCGCGATTTCATAGTCAAAAAGGTAGATTGGAGATATGCACCATACTCCACACTGAAATAGAGACCAATCAATGATCAAAAATGAAACTTGACGACCAGTCTGATGATATTGATCCAGGCAGATTCCAAATTACGATCAACTAAGAATGGAAAGGGGATTCATTGAACTACACCGCCTATTAATTATGGAGGACAATAGCGATTAGTATATGATTTAACCTCACCGCCCTCACCAATTTCTGTTTATTTACTCCGGATAGTGTACTAAATAAGTAGCATTCACTAATCCTATCGCTCACTACCAGTAATATCCGCCGAATGGTGCATCTGGAGGTGCATTTTGTAATGGTATTGTCATACTAGCTTGGGATTTATGATTTTCTGCTACTCATCATCCAATTCCGAGCGTTTTGTCGGACTGATCGCTTTTGCCCACCGTAATTAATACTGCCAGAGTGAGGCTGTTGGAACCCAATCATTGATTGATTGGCTCTACTGTCTTACATGATTCAGATTAAACGTCACTTGATTATTCTAGAACACTTATTCTACTCCAATAATATTGAGGATATTGACTCATATACGCAGCCTCTCACGAGCTTTGCAATTTCCAGTTGCCACCCGAAACACTTGCAGTACCATCCACAAGCCTCACTCGCTGCCCAGTCTTAGAAATCAATGTTCCTTTGACACCCGGGAGTTGAACAATTCCACTTGTAGAGGACGGAGTACTGAATGAAAATTGACCATACCCATCACCGGAACGTCGGAGAGCGACGGAGAAAACTCCACGAGCGGTAGACAACCCCGCATCAATGGTGGTCAGATTACCAGGCTGAGGCGCTATGACCCAGGATTTACCCGCGGGCCCAGCAAGCTGGATCCCAGCAGCGTAGGCTGTGAGTGCATATGTTGGGCCAGTAGACCAGCCATGAGCATGTGAAATGCGCGCATCGTCTTGGTAGGGCGCGTAATGGATGGACCCATCGGTAGAGTAGCCCTCGATAAAAGTGGACTGGGTCATCTTGGAGTCAAGAAGCATGTAGCCCCACTGTAAACGGAGGAGGTCGAGTGCTGAGTTGGGTTGCCCGGCAATATAGTGTGCTTGGAGCTCAAAGCCGCCGATGAATGGGGATATTGTTGCGCCGGCTTCGGGGGCTGGGGCTCCATAGGGGCCCCAACGGGCTTGGAGAGCGGCCGAGATTTTTTTGCGTTGCGCACTTGATTGGGTGATGTTGGCTTTGATGGCCCAGGTATTTCCGTCTTGGGGATGGAGGGTGGTTGTTTCATTGTCTCGATACATTCCTGCTGAGGAGTCCCAGAGGAGCTTGTTGGCGGCAGCTTTGATGTTAGCTGCGGCGCTTGCCCAGTGGGAGATAACCGATGTTTTGTTCAGCTCTTTTGCAAGATCTTGAGCATCGTTCAGGACGAAGTAAAGGATTGAGTTCGCCTCAATGTTCTGGTCTCGTTAGTTCTGGTGAATAGTAGAATGGGACTTGAACTTACATGTCCTCCCATTCCAAAGCGTAGCCAGTCGGCAGACCAGGTTATGTTGGCTAGACCGGTAGTGTCAACTGCATCTAATGCCCACTCTACTCCCAGAACGTATTGATCCCAGTAGCTCATTGCCCACGCCGTGTCTCCCGAGAACCGATACAAGAAAGACATTCCGATGAGATTGTGCAGGTGATAGGTATAGCTCACGATACCGATCTCATTAAAGGGGGTACCAGCGTACGGGAGTTGACCATCAGTCTTCTGCAATGCGAACAACGACTCCAATCCCATCTGGATACTGTATAGATCACCCGTGCTGACAGCAATACTTTCAAGTGAGATGGCCATATCTCCTGGCCAAACGAGTCGATCGCGCTTCGCTCCATCGGTGATGGTGCTGGTACCATTGGTAATTGTATAGTTGTTATACCAAACATTCATCGCCGGCAGAACTATATCATAAGTCTGCGATGTGATAGAGTCTCCCGCCGTCGGGTCAATAGTACACAGCTGGTTCGTATATGCACCGGCATACCAGAGCTTATTAATCAGCTCATCGTCGGAGTGGAACCAGCCCGTATACTCTCGGAGGTTCTGATCCGGTGCGGATGTGAGGCTGACGTGGAGAGCGTCGAGCACCACAGTAGCACTTGTGTTGCTCGCGACTGTCAGATACCGGAAAGCGCCTCGTTGGAATTTGGTCTCTGGGGTATATGTTCCCGCCCCTTTACCCACATTGAACCACAAAGGGGTATCATAGCCGGAGTTACCCGTTGCATCGCTATATTCGCTGCTAATCCAGAGGCTTGACTCGGAGAAGGTGACGGATAAGAATGCCGACGACGATGAAGAGGAGCTAACATCTAGCGATACAAGACCTGCAACGTTCTTACCAAAGTCTAAGGTCACAGAAGAAACGCCATTGAAGCTGGCAGTCCCACCGGAAGATTGAGTGAGGGAGTTTGCATTTGTCACGGACCCATTGACTTGGTAGACTGATAATGCAGTCAAATCTCGTGAACGCGGAGCTAAAATGTACTCCTCATATGGCACGCTCGTTGCGGCTACTACTGGGAGTAAGAGATTAAGCCAAAGCATCGAATAAGCTAGAGGAATGGCGTGTGAACTTGATTGCCGGATCAGTTAGTGGATTCCATGTTCCTTTTATACTGCCCAATGCCCGATATAAGCTGTGATGCCGTCATTCCAGGATAGAAGTTGATGATCTCATTCTCATCTCGGTGTATTTCGGCCCGATATGCGGAGAACGAGGTGGTATGGTAAGCCTTGATCTTCTAGGCTGTCGGTTGATCAACACCCCGATCGCATTGCAGAATGTGGGGTTACTCCATACCCCACATTATTGCTGTAGCTTGGCGCCTGATTATTGGAGGATCAGCCGAAGTAAAGCCGAAGTGGAACCTACGAAGAAGAATTTAGGTAGCGTTTCTATTGATTGATGTTACATCGCTCGGGAACTTGCAGTTTCAAAAATGCATGATCTTCGGTTGGGAGAAATGAAGCTTCAGAGCAACCTTTGCAGTTGAACTGATGTGACTGGGATCAATTAGACGAATAAAAGGGAAACATTGCACTTGCAAATTAATCTCCTTCAATGCCAGGGATCTATTCTTGGAGCAATTGGATCGGTGGTGGATAGGGTTCTGATTATTGTTGGAGAGTTGGATGCCGACTTGCTTGAAACGATGGCTCAAATGCAGGAGGGTGTTCAACGGTCCAGTAAGAATACCGTTGAGGTGCGGATTATTCCCCGCGCGGGACATGTACCTGTAGTAGATGAGCAGCCCTTGTTTATGGAGACCATTCTATCATTTCTAGGTGCCGGGAAATATAAATGATAAGGGCATACAATATTGATAGAGTCAAGGGACCCAAATAACGTTCTAATGTGATCAATGAATCAATTTTATTTGCTTACATAGGAGTCAAGAGAAGATTACCAGAGGAAGCACAGAGTGTGCTCGTCGAACGCAGAATAGCATTTGCAACAGAAGAAGAACTTTTAGAGAGAAATAGTCTGGCAGGAGAGGGTGGTAGTGGTGGGCATTTGGAAATCTTAGTTGAAAAACATAAGCATCACGGGAACCTCCCGTTGTACACACAAAATAACTGACCTTTACAGCTTCAACCACCTGAACGTGTTTGATGACCCCCGAAGAATCTCATCATCCTCTGGCTGTTACTTTGTCAGATATCAGATTCCCCATTTCAACACTGCACATGTATGCAAGCTTCTCCTCACCTCCTCTCTTTCGTCGTATCCAACTAATCCATAATAGTGAGCTGCGTCATATGGCAGCCACAGCCCAGATGACGATGATTGTACCTGGTATTTATATTGGGAATACCGAGGCGGCCTGTTCACTGGAAATGCTGCAAAGCCATTGAATCACCGCTATACTATCTCTTGTCAATAGCGTGAATGTGTTCAACGATATCGTGGAAAATTCAAGCAAATGCGTGCCACAAGATCGCCATAAATGGTTTAAATGTGCAAATTTTACCATAAATTTGCCGACAGAAGACATCCTTGAAAATCTGGAGGAGATCTGTGATTTCATCGAAAGCATGGCACCCAATACGCTTTCTACCTTGACTACTTTACAAGGTCAAAAAATTTGCATATCGCATTATGAATTCCCAGGGGCGGTATTGCACCACTCCTGGCATGGGCGATCACGCTCGGTAACGATCGTGATCGCCTATCTGATGCGAAGATTGGGCCTTTCTCTAGAAGACATAAAGAGATATGTTCGTTGCAAAAATGTTATAGATTTGAATCCGGACATTGTACGTCAGCTGAAAACCTGGGAAAAGTAAAAATAACAAATATGGGAAGATTGAGTGTACAAAATATCACCGATATCTACTACTAGTCTTGATTTCGCAGTATGGACGTATTTGGTGCTGACTTGGAACCACTGAAGAATTTTACGCGTACTGTTAAAAGACATGCTCCCAGGTGTCTTCAATCGCTGCTTACTTCTATCTCTCCTTTGTATCCTTTACTCCCACCCCACTGATCTACATCATTTGAAGAGTCAACCATACAGCTCTTCTCGCACGGTGTACTCAACATCCCTTTCGAGTCTCTAATATCTGACTCCTGACAACTACAATTCCTGAGATTCTCACGAATCAGGTAAGCACGACGGCCGGATTCAGTGAAAACGCAGCAGGAACTGACACCAATGGACATCAAAGGTGGATATGGAGCCCAAATCTCGTATGACCCTCATTGTCCCTGGTCTCTACCTTGGAAATGCTGGGGCGGCACGCGACCCAGAGATGCTACGAAAGAATGGGATCAACGCAATTGTCTCTCTAACCCATCGTTGGAGTCGATCGTGGGACAAAGTTACAAGAGAAGGAGGGGTCCCAAAAGACCGACACTTTTGGTATGAGTGTGCAGACTCGCCAACGCAGAACCTCCTGTTTCATATGCGGAAAATCTGTTACGCTATCGACCGAATGGCGCCCGCCACCCTTTCCTCATTGACCTCCTTACATGTCGATGACAAAGAGAAAACAAATTATGCAACGCCTTGTGCTCCAGAGGGGATCCTAATCCATTGCCGTTATGGAAAATCACGCTCGGCCACGATGGTTGTCGCCTATCTCATGCGCAAATTCCACCTTCCCCGAGACGACATAATGAAATATGTGGAAGCCAAACAACACATCAATCCAAACCCGGGTTTTATAACTCAACTTGAAATCTGGGAAGAATGTGGGCACCAAATGTGGCAGGATTGGCTTGAAACTATTCCGAAGGCGCCATTCAAAACTTGGCTGGAGGAGCGGGCTGTCGTCTTGAAAGAACAAGGATACACCGAGAATGACCAGCAAGTACGCCCATATCTTCGTTTCTGAGCTAAAGCTGGTGATTTTAGGAGCATGCCAAAACAGTAGCACAAGTTTATGATAGCAAGATATCTATGGAATTCATGAAATTTCAAGTTCCGAGTTCATTTCTAGAACGATAAATGACCAATCATACTGTATCTGTGGGGCTGTATTTTATGGCCTGATCCTTCAGGCGTGAATAGAAACTGTCTGAGTTAACAAAGTCCACATACCCATCACAATATCACATTATATTCTGTATGATCCTTTCAGCCATCATACTATCATATCCTTCCCCTCTTGGCTGTGTATGCGCCAAGATAATTAGCCAACTTTTACCGCAACATAACATCCAGTCAGTCATATCAAATTGAAAATGCCTTTGGTCCAATACTCGGATTCTGAGTCCGAACCAGACGAGTCAGAGGTTCTGACTCCGCCAGCCAAGAGGTCCTGTCATAAACAAGCCACCTCGGGCAAGACGTCGACTCTGCCTCCACTTCCAGCTACATTCCATGATCTATATGCCTCAACTACACGCGTCAGTACTCAAGATGATCCGAGTCTTCATGGGGGTCGAAAACGGGTGATTCCTCATGTCGAAGGCAATTGGCCCACTCATGTGTATCTTGAATGTAGGTTCCTTTTCCATTTCGATGGCTAGTCACTAATTTTCGCAGTGTACCCATCGAAGGAGGAGCTGTTCCTTCTTGACGATTTGATACCGAATGCCTCATCCTCACATCCAAAGATTCAAAGTTTACTGCATAGCGACCTAGGCGCTCAGCTGCCACTCCACATCAGCCTATCGCGACCAGTGGTTCTTCGCACCGAACAACGCAACTCGTTTGAAGAATCGCTACAGAAGAAAATCGTAGAATCTCAGATATCTCCGTAAGTGTAAGCCTTCCTGCATGCCGACCAGATAATTAATTGCTTTAGATTTTTCTTGACGCCCGATGGCCTAAAATGGGTTTCCAACTATGAGCGAACACGCTGGTTTCTTGTGCTCCATGTTGCAAAGCCAGAACAAGACAGTCTGAATGGTCTATTGCACCTTTCTAATCGTGTTCTGGATGGTTTCAACCAGCCCCCTCTCTATGCATCGCGAAATACTCCACATACCCAAGACTTCTCCGACTGTTTTCACATTTCACTTGCATGGACACTGAATGAACCCAGCCAGGAAGATAAGGACCGTGTTTCAGCGACTGACCTGAAACCACTACAGCATCTTAAGATTCAGTTCGATAGTGTCAAGGTCAAGATTGGGAATAATGTCGCGAGCATACCTCTACCAACGGACAAATAAAATCAATTCAATCCGAATTCCATTTACAGATCACCCCATCATAATATACTATAAAACTGAAATGAATCCAAACATTTTGATGAAGCACACTTTTTGCTTGGTGGGCAGCTGAGCTACAGCGATGCGTTACGTAACTTCCAGTCGCGCCCGCGTCGCGCTAAAACCTCTCCTTTACAATCCTCGCGGAAACCCACGATGCAGATTCCAACAGTCACCCTGGTAAGATGGCACCCCTTTTCCGATATTCGCCCCCCATTAATTCCCCTGAACTTGAAACTAACAGATGTATTCTGTAATAGGAAGATCTCCAAGCTTTCCAAGCGCAGCACTTCCCAGGACAAGAAACACTCATCGAGCCGACAACCGAAGCTGAATATGGCGACGATAGCGACGATGAAGATCTGGGGTACTACCCCGACGGGGTGAAAAGGACCCTAACTGATGAACAGATCCGCATCTTCAGACACAGTGAGATCCACGCGTTACTCCGTGCAAGACAACTTGAACAAGATAATGCCGAGTACGAAGCTCGTCAAGAGCTGTCAGAAAAGGATCGTACCACGGTTGTGGAGACAACGTCAACCCAAACGGGCACTACATCCAAAAACGACAACAAGGACAAAACAAACAAGAAGGAACAGAATGGCTCTGCTCCGAAAATGTCTAAAAGACCAGCTGAGCACGACATCGACCTTAGCTACGAGGAGGACCGCCAGTCACCATCAGTTAAAAGACCTCAACAACCCAAGCACACTGCATATCCTGGGCGAAGGATCATTTCCTATGATGACTGAGTGAGCCAGAAACGAGCATCCTAGGCGGGAAACAATGTATCGTGGAACGGTGAAAGGGCATCTCGTCATGGCGATGTCCAGTGGTCTTCTGATATTGTGAGTGAGTTTCTCAATTCTTTTTCCTTGCCTGCCTCTCCTCTAGCATGACGAAACATTTCATCCTTAGTCGGAAATGCCATACCATTTACGAATGTGTAAGGCTTTGACGACTATAATCTTCTCTCTGAAATGCATTTCTTAACAATCTTCGAATTTATATCTCCTAAAAAGAGCTCTCTTGCTGACTGTCAATGGTTTCAAAATCAGTTTACAGCATCAAAATGCGGCCATGGCACGAAGCACAACCCGACGAGCGCACGTTTCAGACCCACCCTTGTTACCTCTCACTCAGTATACCCAGATTGCTATTCACAAACCCTGTTTCAGGTCGCTTGCCACTGCGACTATGATTGGGCTCGAATATTCCGATGCATCCATCCCTATATTCGTCTCCATCATCCGCGTTGCATCGCGCCACTTATTCACTTGTTGATTTTGGGTGCTTGACCCTTCCCTCGATCAACTGGCGATGAAAAGCAGCCATGCCAGAACTCTTTCACCTTGGCACATGTAAGCTCCCGGTGATCCGAGATTCCAACTGGTATCGATCTATAATGGCACGCTGCAAGACCCTTGGGTGCGTGTCGGACAAATTGCAAAGCAGAAGCTCAATGAGCTGTGACCTATGCAGAAAGGTAACCGCTTATCGGTCAATGAATTGATCGAAGTTGTATCAATCGCTGAATATCCTGAGCGGTGCTGTATTTGTATTAGACCTGTTAGTTGTCATCATACTGGCGTCGCGTGTTTCTAAACATTTCAACATAGTCAGAACCCGCATTTATAGCAGTGCTGGAGTGGACCATCAACAAATTGCGGAAAATGCCCGACTATGCAGCGATTTGCTACAGTTGTCGAGAACTTCGCGGAGGCAACCCGGGTCTTCAATTCCAAGCCAATTGAAAACAACTCCTGCGTGTCTGACACAGCTAGCATTTGCGTACGCAACAGATTGGTTTAAAGAAGCCATGGTAGCTCTAATAACAACTGATATTTGATCAAGCCTATTGAGAAAGTACTATATTGAATACCTGGCTTTGATTTAGGTCAAGAGACTAACTAAACACCGACATCATATGCTGAACTGGATTCATTTTGAATATTTCTTGGACACTTTCAAGATGTTTGGACGGAAAAGCGCTATTTAAGAATTAATCTCGACGAATTCAAATTTCTCCTTCATTATCTGCATTATTTGCCTGCCAAACTAGTTCACCACGCCTGATCCACGTCTTCATATCCTCGAGACGATCATTCTAATTCTCCATTCACCCTGCTCTCTTTGACATCTGGATGTTTGGGTCCACCTTACATGCATTGTCCAATCATGAGCATCGGATCGAACATACATTTTGCACTGCAACACATGTCTTGCGCGGTACAATCCATTCCAACGTTGAAGCATGTATTGACATCCTGGTTAACTTGACCATGGCAGATGTCCCGGCTGCATCGCGCCTCTCCAGACATCTCACAGCACATCGTGCCTGACATACACTCCGCAGAAGAGGAACAAAAAGCATTAAGTACCCGCTTCGGCATACACTTCATATCACCATCCATTTCAGTGCAATATCCCTCGCGGCATTCATGGTCTTCAGTGCATTTCTTGCCTATGTCTGTGAAGCGGGCTTTCTGGCAGGTCATACCCATCTTCTCGGAGCAGAAGAGATGGCCGCCGACGTTGAAGTGGCATTCGTGGTTGGAGTTGCACTTGTCGCCGACGCATTGGGACATGTGCATGCTGGAGGCGTGTCCGTTGCTATTCGAAACTTCGGTCGAGGCGTCGATCATCTCGCACTTCACACTCTCGACCATTCCGCCGACGTAGGAGGTCATTGTACTTTCCTCATAGGGACGGTCAAACATTCTGTAGTGCGAGCGATCGAACATCACCATCATATCCTGGCAGTTTGAATCACTGTTTCTGTTAGTATGTACTAATACGGAAGAGGATATTACATACCTGAACATAGTGCACACGACCTTCTTGCCTGACATAGTGTCAGACTCACATGGGATAAACATGGATCCGACATTGTGGTATCTGAAAGGGTTAGCGAAGCGCGAGACAGAATGTCGGCCGACCTACAGAGCATCCGTGGGTTTAAGCATCTGGCACTTGCCGTCCATAGGGACCTCCTTTTGGATACTCCATCTGCCATATCTTTCACTCTCAAACATGCGCGGCATGTTAGTGGGCAAATCCAACTTCTTCATCCCAGCCATCTCATCCATCATGGTCGCAACCACCCCTGCAAAGACAAACAGGGGAAGAGAAAAGAACATGAGTTTCATAGCCATTGCGAAGGCTTCGATAAAAACTTTTGATTTTTAGATCTCGTTGATGAAAACCTCAACGAAGGGACAATCTGGAATTTATATTCCAAACTATATATCCCGAAGCTACCTTTGATATTCATTCAACCTTGTGTGCATGTAAATTTCAACAGTATAACGAACGGGGATCCAGGGAACAGCGTGTGACACGAAACTCAACGGCACCGAAGAATCCGGGGCAAAGCCAATGGCTTCTGCAGCCATTGAACGTATCCAATGTGATCCAAAGAAGCCGATTCCAGGAGTTCTGATAAGTTGTCTTAAAACTGGACTCTTGGATTTCAAATATGGCTTAGACAGGTCAATCCGCGCCCAACGGTCGATAATGTACTTGAAAGTGTAACTTGATCAACTTGTGGGACATGAATGACTTGGTGCAACTACCAGGTCGATAATTGTTAGTAACAACTCTACTTCACATAAACTATTTGAATCTTGGCTTGATCAAATGCGTAGTTTTGACCTGTGACTTTTACTCAAGGCACAACCATGGTTTACCTCCAGGGATACCTATGCCGATACGTACTTATGATTATCGCCCATTCACGGTAATATGTCCTTACCGGGCTTCAAATATTATTGATTGGTGAACTATTTAAGCCCGTCATGTAAGTTTGCACATATCGGAGGCTCATCGGATGGCAAACTTGAGTTAGCACAGCCTCAGCTGAAGCTAATTTCAAGTTTACATCCAAATATAAAGGCCATCTCCTCGCCTGCAAGAACATGTTCGATATTACGCTCGAGAATATGTGGCACGCTGGAAGCCGGGAACTCATCTAATTTCCGATGTTTGCCCTAGTAGCAGCTGGTTCATGGGAGGGTGTGCAGCGACACGGAAACCCACATGATGAACTGTCTACACTGTCTGGTCACATCCGAGGAGACACGCTAAGGGTGCATTAGCGCGATGCTGGTAGGTTTACAAAAATTTACTATAAATACGATTATCTAATACCAGTATTATGTTCACCTGTCTTCGTCGAAAACTCCATATTAACCAATAGGAAGGTAAGATCAGTAGTATTGTAGTCTAGGCTGGTAATATCAATACAGTGAGATGAATTATGATCTGGGCGGTATTGTCTCCTCGGATGCGGCCAGACAGTGTAGATAAGGGAATGTGGACGACCATTTGGAACTGGAGTGGCTCATTCTTGACAAATTTCTCGGTGGTAAAAGCTGTGGAGGACCCTCTAAACTGGCGGATTTGGCGTAACAACTTGTAAAAGTCCAGTGCTGATGTTTTCGGTTCTTAGCTTGGAAGAGGTCAAAGTTTAATTACATATGAATTATCAAGTCTTGGATATTAACAGTCCAGTCCACAACATCTGAATATTGAAAGATTGAATTGAATCAATCCTGTTCTTCCGGAGGCAACTCAACATGGACAGCGCCCTCAGCATAGGAACGATTTTGAGCATTCTTACTCGCAATGAACGAAGTAATGTGCTCAGGCACTTCAGAAACCATATTTCCATCGCTTGGAACGGGCTCTCCAAACGTCTCCCAAACAGGAACCACACCCGTCCAAATGCGATTGGTAACATCGCCATTTTCCGTATCCTTGCGTAGATCAGTCACTCCACCGTCCCGAATCTTGCCACTGCCACTAACAACCCTGACTTTAAGAATGACGGTAGACGACATTTCCGCTCGGTCGGGCGGCACTCGCGAATTATCCCAGCGATCCGCGACAACTGAGTTGGTTATGAGTTTCATGGCCCAAAGCTTCTCCTCTTCTGATGTGACCAGTGTTGCATATCCATGCAGTACTGCAGAGCGGTAGTTGTAGTTATGAGAGTTAGGAGTAAGAGATAGCACTAATCCATCGACTCGACTCGTGGCGATACAGATAGGGAGACCCTGTCCGGTATCGGAATTGCGGGCTAGATTCATGATACGCGAACTCACGTAGCCGTGTAGATAACATTCAAGAGGCTCATCAATAGCTGCTGATGGATAGTAGAATGATCCCAATTGTCCGATCATGGGGAGGATGGTGGGAAATGGATCCTCTGGGCCCGGGTTGAATGACACATGGAGCACTTGGGATGTATTGATTATGGAGTGGATGGCACCCAGGTCGTATGTTGCTAACAAAAGATTAGATACTACTGGCAAGAGTAGCCTTTTAGATCACATACCACGATGCTTATACCGATTTACCGTATTAGAGACACCCTTAGGGTACATCAATGTTCGACCCATATTGCTTGATTTTGTCCAGGATTCAGACAACAGAAATAAGGGAAAGATTTGGAAGTATCAAAACCACAAGATGTCAACAACCTTTATATGCAGTCATGATAAAGTCAAGATAGGGTAAACTTCCGACACGCTTCCAAGCACCTATTTGGGCATGTCCACCCGAGCCAGAGTTTCCCATAGCAAGCGATTGGTCTAGCACACTACAAATGCAATGTGTACACATGTTTAAAGTAAGCATGAGGGGTGTCAGCAATGTCCAATCGACTAGCCGTGATTGGCTCTTCGCGCGCGCAGGGATATTATGCCGAGGCGGAGATCATGTTCATATCACCGTTGTGCATCAATTAAAGGCATTCCGCCGTGCATTTCGAGCGGCGCATAGAACAACTAATGTTCCTACACTTACAGAGTTACCTCACATTATAGCATGTACCTACCCAGTCTCCTACAGAGTATCCCACTCAGTACCCTACCATATCTCCTACCCGGTTTCCTACCGTATTAGTTGTTAGACAAATCATCAGCAGTTTAGCGTAAGGGTTTAAGCATAGCGATTTCCTTCGGGTGCCCAGGTTCGAATCCTGGTTGCGTCGATTGACGCAATGGCGCAGTGGTTACCGCGATCGCCTGCTATTCAAGCGCAGCTGTTGATTTTTTTGACACTTGTACCTCGCAGGAAGGAGTGATGCGCAAAACAGTGCCCCGAGGGGCACCTGCTGTCGCTAAAACTCGCTATCTAAGGTAGCAAATTATGTACATAATCCCTTAGCGTAGCGCGCCCACATGCCCCATGGGAGGCTCTGGAGTGGGACTTTGTCCCACCCCCCGGCGTTAAACGAACAAACAAACAAACAAACAACCCGTATTACTTAAATAGGGAAAGGGTCTTCTAAACAAAGTCTCCTCAAGTAGCTAACTGGAAAGAATAGAAAAGAGAAGGGTAAGGATAGGGTTTCGAAAGTATGTTCTAAAAGCCAGCATTGTACTCAAGTAATAGAGCGGTTGATAGATAAACAGCAATGGAGACTGGTCTAAGAGGTCATTCAAATGTTCCCCATTCTCAACTACATCGCATTAAAATTTAATTATGAAAGCTCAATCTTTTATCCAAATAGTGCGAACAAGTTACGAATTCTAATCGTCTATTGGTGTCCCTGATGACGTTGATATTAAGTATGGCAAACCACAGGTCAACCCTGGTTGCTCAAGGTTTACACGTTTTCCAGAACGGGGCCATTTCTCATCAACTAAACCAAGCTCGGCAACTAGACTATGCCCATACTAGAACTATTTCTGGCTTATTAAAAATGATGGTTTATCCGAATGCTTTCCTCAACATTTCTTCCTACAATCAAACTTCAGATCCTATTGTACAAAAACCCTCGAGAACCAACAAAATGCCCGACCAAACGACTTACAAAATGACTGAAAAATTCCCCGACAAAGTGCACGGCAGGTGGCAGCTGACAACTAATTTGATAAGCCCAGCAGAAGGCTTCTTCGGTGAAGGACACGACGGCGAAGACTGGCAATGCAGAGATGGTAAGCCCCAAAATGAAGGAATCCGAACGCAAACTTACCTATCTTCCCAGGACCCAACTATGGAGCCCACAACGGACCTTCTATTGACCTCATCGAGAAAACTTTATCTCCAGTAAAGATTGAGCCGATGTTGAACTCTTGGTGGAAACGGGCCATCAGCTTTAACCCATGGTCAATTGTCGCGGTAGTTTGTATTCTTGCCGTTGGGATTGCATCTTTTATTGTGATCGTTATGATGGCTTTTCAATCTATCCCTGTGGAGTCAAGACGACCGATTGAACGATCATCAGAGAATGGCGGAAGGGCGACCGTTCTGAAGGACTCGACGGTCAATCAGACACAGAAGGCCGATGAATTGATTCCCGTTATTATTGCACGGGCCGTTCCGCATACTCGGGGATTTGTGACTGTGGTCCGAACTGCTGCGTCTGAAGAACCAACTACTTACAGCTACTAGGCTTGTACAAACTTGTGCATTTAATGCAATGTTGACGAATATTGTTTTTGTGGGAGTGCCTTGAATCGTGACAAGCTTGTCAATTTGAGTTTGTTCAAATGTGATCCGGGCGGAGGTGAATTCCCTGTAATGGTCTGATTGGAGAGAATATGATCAATTGCTTTTGTATTTCTGTTGAAATTGCGTTCAAGTCCTGATTCTTCCCAGGTAGTCTAGTCTACGTTCTAATATGCATCTGATTTTTCACATCCTCGCAGTGTGTAGAGCTAATAATCTCCTACTCACGGACGATACTTCCTTCTATAGCAGTCAGGGAATCCCGGCCCAAAGTGAGTCGGCCCGGTAGACTTCATCCCTCGTAGCGACCAGTCTTGGTCAGAGCTTCGAAGATAAGCTGCGCCCCCTTGACGGGGTCACCAGGTTGATTGAGACTGTAGGCAGCAAGGGTATCGCGAATGGCTTAAGTGCCCGCGTCCAGTTCGGCGATGTGATTCTTCGCGACAATCTTGTGGCCCCCGGTGAGGATGGAATTCCGCCAGTTTTCAGGGATCGCGTGACGTGGCGACCAGGGTGTCTTTGTGCTTTGCAGCTACTAAGGTCAATTCACGGCTGATGCCCGAAGAGCAGCCTGTGATGAACCATATATGAGGCATATTGATCTGAATGTGTGTTGAGACAAATGGCTGAAACTATAAAAATAAAGAGGAACCGAATACACGTAAACCAGTACGCGGGGCCTAAGCAGGGATTATAAGCCATCACACCCTTGATACCACGAAATAGTGGTTAAGTCCGAGTTAAATCCATGTTTTTCCGCGTTGGACACTCTTCGATCTTGGCTTTAGTGCATCCAGAGCTCGATTCACCTGCACGCACTGCATCGATTATGTAGGCCGTTGTTGAAGTCCAATAAACACATAACGTATTTCACAAGCGAACCGACCGCACAAGCGGGCCGATCACCCACCCACACCTATTATTTTAAAAAGCATATACTACCACCAAAACGCTAATATATTAAAAGACAACCTATTTACGTCTATTTGGACAATATGTGCATTTATGCCCTATAATCCCACACTCAGAACACTTCGGTAATGCCCTGGTTCGCTGCTCCAAAGGTGCTGCGGGCGCTTCCTCCGGGGGTAGTATATCCGCTTCAACGACCTCTGGGGGTGCGTTTAGGACCTGTAGGGCCTCTCCAGCACTAATTCCACCTGTATTCTCGACCCATTTACTCTTCCGACCCCTTTTTTGCTTCGTTTTCGTCGCTTCTGCACGTAATTGCTTATTCTCGGACGTAGCAAGGATAGCACGATTCATCCAAATTTCACAGCTTTTTACTAGCTGATTAAACATGCGATCTGTAGGTGTAGGCGACCTTTCTGCGCGCTTTTTATTACGCGCTTTAATAGACGAAGCTTATTTATACAGCTGTGCCTTATTCTGGGGCGTTTTAGCTGAAAATATGCTGCCAGCGCTACCCGGGGGGGTAGGGGTCTTTAGATGGATGTTCAGCTTTAAAAGCACCTCTATAGGGTTGTATGGATATATCCCAGTAGCTCGGAAGCTATTTTGGATAATAAGAGGTTTAAACGTATCTATACGTGCTTCTGGATATACTATAAGAAAGTCGAATTTGTCGATATGGTTAATTCCAAGACGTGTCTTAGATTCCACCAATCGACCATATACGCGCTTTAAAACAGCAAAACAGCCCACATCCAAGGGCTATAAAAGGTGTGAAGAGTATGAGGGCATACAAATTAGTATAATATTATTTGCAGCACATAATTGGTCGAATTCAGGTATTAAATAGCTACCATACCCGTCAAGGATAAGAAGTCGATATCCACCCTGCGAACGTGCACATGCTGGAATCATAACCTTTTGAAGCCAACGTAGGCTGATTTTATCCGTAGTCCATCCATTATCGCTAATATCGAGGATCCAATCAGATGGAAGATCATATGCCCATCCAAGATTCAAGGTTTTATTCTTAAAGATGATATATGGCGGAAGCGCATATCCATCACAGCAGATACACTCGATCACAGTAACCCACTCACGAATACCAGGCTATAAAAGAGCACGTTTTCCGAAGTATTCCGACCGTGTGATAACCTTAGCAGTAGCTGTAAGGCCCATTGCGAAGCCGGTTTCGTCAAAATTGAAGATATCGGCTAGGATAATACCATATTTAAGTATGGTATTTTGCACACGGTCAAAGTGGCCCTATATAACCTTTGAATCCTCCATTTTCGCACGTTCGTAATTGTATCTCCTTGAATATCGTGCTTTGAGAGTAGGGTGTCGTTTAACGAAGTTGGTGGCCCAATTTCGGCCGACCGTGGTAATGGGGGTCTCTCCACGCTCTTTTAGCAGTAAATTGGCCATATCTGCCACCATAGAGGGTCGTGGGGCAGATCCACAGTCATCCATGGATATTATCCATTCATAAAGCGATATCTCTTCGTTTTTGGTCAATTTGTGTGAATTTGCGCGTAAATTCGCGCGAGAATTAACACCTGTAAGACGACCTGAAAGTGTAGAATATGGTATATTGTATATACGTGCAGCTTCGCGGATAGAGGGTAAATCCTTATTTTTTAAAGCTTGGATAGCTAGTAGGATTCTACCCTCCTGCTCTATCAAATTTTGAGCTTTTTGGGCACGTTTTGGTGGCATGGTGGGTGGTTGAAGGTGGTAGGGTCGTGTAGATTACGCGTTTTTTGATGGGGTGATCGGCCCGCTTGTGCGGTCGGTTCGCTTGTGAAATACGTTAGTCCAAAACCGACCATGGTTATGTCATACGATCCACCTTCGGCCCGCCACTCGGTCCTCAGAAGTAGTTCCGAAGACCCAGTAGTTCCGAAGACCGAGGACTTGCATCGACCGCGTCTTAAATTGCGATTCAATCTTTCTTCCTTTGTTCATTGCGCACAAAATGTCACTAAGAGTCACCACAGCTTCATTATCGCGGAAAGCGATTTTCGCCTGCAGACCGCGAGTCTACCTGGGAGTGCGCTGCAGCGTGCGGCCCCTACTCCCTGTTGTTCGGCCGAGCCATTACTCGACCAGTGCACCGCGATTGTCTCTCGCTCCGAAAGTCGAGCGTGGCGGCTCAAAGGTATTCAAAGATGCCGATGCCGCGGTTGCTGATATCCAGAGCGGATCAACGATCCTGAGTTCGGGCTTCGGTTTGTGCGGGGTTGCTGGTGAGTGAATTGCGGCGGATAAGAGCGAATTCGATGCTAAACGATGGCCTATTCTAGAAACCCTTATCAATGCCATGGGCCGCCGAGGTTCCGATCTGCATTCCTTGACGGCTGTCTCGAATAACGCTGGTGCCGCCGGCAAGGGCGGACTGTCAACACTATCGCAGAATGGACAGCTGAACCGGTTAATCCTGTCCTACCTGGGCAATAATAAAGTTTTGGAGAAGAAGTACCTGTCGGGGGAGATTGCTATCGAGCTTTGTCCCCAAGGAACCTTGGCTGAGCGGTTG
Organism: Penicillium lividum; assembly: GCA_028828245.1. NCBI lineage: Eukaryota > Fungi > Ascomycota > Eurotiomycetes > Eurotiales > Aspergillaceae > Penicillium > Penicillium lividum. Next base: position 1,811,075 of record JAQJAG010000003.1, read on the forward strand.
CGTGCCGGTGGTGCGGGTATTCCGGCCTTCTTCACTCCAACTGGAGTCCGTGAGTTTCACAAGATCGGCGATGAGTTCATAGCTGACCGAAGCAGACACTTTCATCGAAGAAGGCAAGATTCCTGTTCGCATGGATCAGTCGGGTAATGTTTTGGAATCGGGAAAGCCGCGCGAGACTCGTGAATTCAACGGCAAGAAATACTTGATGGAAACAGCCTTGACAGGTGATGTGGCTATTCTGCGGGCGTGGAAGGTCGATGAGGCGGGGAACTGCGTTTTCCGGTACACCACCAAGGCCTTTGGTCCGATCATGGCCAAGGCTGCTACCCTTACTATTGTTGAGGCGGAGAATATTGTTCCCGTTGGATCCATTGACCCCAATGATGTGGACTTGCCTGGTATCTTCGTTGATCGAATTGTACCAGCAACTGATGAGAAACATATCGAGAACAAGAAGCTGCGGGAGACTGAGTCCAACGTGCAGAGCTCGACGAAGAGCCAGGCTCAAATCGAGAGAGAACGAATTGGTCGCCGAGCGGCGAAGGAGCTGAAGCAAGGATTCTATGTGAACTTGGGTGTTGGTAAGTATTGTTTATCCTCGTGACTGCAGTAAGTGCTGACGAATATAGGTATTCCCACGCTCGCTCCATCGTTCTTGCCGAAGGATGTCAAGGTCTGGGTTCAGTCTGAGAATGGAATTCTTGGAATGGCAAGTGATAAACCAGCGAATGAGTAGGAACAGCGGCTAATATCTTCTAGGGACCATATCCGACCGAAGACGAGGTTGATCCGTGAGTTCTTCTATATTTTCCTGTGGCGCATATCTAACACCCTTCAGTGACATCATCAACGCCGGAAAGGAGACTGTGACCTTGATCCCAGGTGCTTCTACTTTCGACAGCACTGAGTCATTCGGCATGATCCGTGGTGGTCACGTGGATGTCTCGATTCTGGGAGCCTTACAAGTCAGCGCGAACGGCGATTTGGCGAACTACATGATCCCCGGAAAGGTCTTCAAAGGTATGGGTGGCGCGATGGATCTCATTTCGAACCCAGACCAGACGAAGATCGTGGTTGCCACAAGTCATGTCGCGAAGGATGGATCGCCGAAGATTGTGCAGAAGTGCAGTCTGCCTCTCACCGGTGCCAATGTCGTTAGCACTATTATCACTGACCTGGTAAGTGAGTCGAATGATCTATCTGGGACTGAAACTAACTTGCATCAGTGTGTCTTCCAAGTCGACCGAGGTACTGGAGAGCTCACATTGACTGAGCTTGCTCCTGGTGTTGAAGTGGAAGAGGTTCGCAGCAAGACGGACGCCAAGTTCACCGTTGCAGACCAGCTTGAGATTATGGAGTAAGATATAGAGTATCGAGCGATGTACATATAAATTCATGACCATTATCACCCTACAGCCTTGAAATAAAGCGTAGACATTGAAATCCGGCTCACCGCTGCATTCTCTCGCAGTCCACCCTGAAACCTTACTTGCATCATGCATGACGCTATTCCCATTCCAATTTTGCCACTGGATGATATTGCTTTTTCCTGGAGGCCCTAGAAGACTTGCAAACAGACCAAATAGACAAGGTATCAGTACAGATCATGCACACGTGGATCGAGCCTCTTTCGCTCAGCCTTGGAGCTGAGCCACCCTCACTTCATAATTCCATCGAGAGTGTAGCCCTTTACCCACCCATGCTTGTCAATGTCGACTAACCTTCATCAATTCCACTTGTTACGTTTCGTCAGTTATCACTTTGCCTCCCAACTATAATTGCTCCGACGAGAACCCGGCTCGAGAGTCCTTTGCGCCCCTAAGGTCTTCGCCATTGTCCTCTGTATTTCAATGTGGATCTTTTCCTTTTCTTTCCATAATATTGTCAACGTAATGGCTTGTAAATGCTGGTCGGGACATCGTTGCCCTTCTTTGTATTTGCTGCCCCGTTTTTGGCAATCCTGAATTCGCTTTTGATCTAGAGGGTTGTGCCACGCAAAAGGAGCTGGCTACGAAACGGCCTGAAAGTGGGAAATATTGTAATTGTAGTAATTGAGGTGACTTTGCCTTTCCTCTATTATAATCAGCCCGCTAGTCTCATTTTTTACATTGTGATTTGTCTTTGGTTTCGGGTTTTGGAGTTAGGACAGAACTTGTTTAACATATGTTCATATCTGTATTCAAAAAATCTGTAAAATGCATGTACTCATCACAACCAAGTTCAAAGTCGCGCAGCATACAGTGTAAGATACAAGCGGACCTCGAGAGTAGCAACCTTGGGAGTATCTCGGGGTACACAATCAAAGTTGGATATCGATTAAAGTGTGATGTAAGAGTAGATTGTTCTCGACGTCAATTCCCTTTTCCATTGAACTCGATTTTGAGCACCTCTATAGGTCCATATATGCGGCGCTCCTAAGGCAACAAACAGGCCCATAATCTAATATATTGATCATCGGGATATTCCCAACTCTGCCAGAATCGCCGTGTTGTGCTCTCCGACACTAGGGACCGATCCCATCTGAGCCCCGTAGCCACCCTCATCGCCCGACTTAGTAGAACCGGGAGGAAGAAGAGCTTTCACCGGACCTATTGGGGTTTGAACCTCAGTCCATCGGTCGCGAGCCTTGAGCTGAGCATGTTTCCAGACCCCTTGCATGTCATTGACGCTCGCATTAGCGATTGAAGCCGCATCAAGGCGTGCAATAGTCTCCTCGGCAGTTAAGCTCGCGAAAACAGTGCATATAGCTTCCTTCAGCGCATCACGATTTTGTGTTCTAAGCGAGTTATTGCAGAATCGAGCATCCGCGGCCAGCTCCGGCTGACAGAGAACATCGTTGCAGAAATTGACCCACTCGCGTTCATTCTGGATGCCCAGCATGACGGATTGTCCATCGCCTGTTTCAAACGGTCCATATGGATATATGGCAGCATGGGACGCACCGGCCGGGACTGGCCCCGGCGCATTGTTAAAGGTGTAGTACATCGGGAAGCCCATCCACTCAACCATACTCTCCAGCATGGAAATATCAATCCGACAACCCCGTCCATCCTTTCCGCGTTGAAGTAGCGCTGAAAGGATGTTGCTGTAGGCGTACATCCCGGCAGAGATATCAGCAATAGAGATCCCGACCTTCGCTGGCTCTTTCCCGGTGCCCGTGACAGAGAGCATCCCTGCTTCGCTTTGGATGAGAAGATCATAGGCTTTCTTATCCCGATAGGGACCATCCTGGCCATATCCTGAGATGTCACAGACGATTAAAGAGGGGTGTTTCTCTTTTAATGCATCGTGCGATAACCCCAATCGTGCTGACGCGCCCGGCGCCAGGTTCTGGACTAGCACGTCGGCTCGTTCGAGGAGTTTCATGAGAACTCTGTGGTCTTTCTCATTCTTGAGGTCCAGTGCCAAACTCTCCTTTGAGCGGTTGGTCCACATGAAATGGGAGGATATGCCATTGACCCGGCTATCGTATTGGCGGGCAAAATCCCCCACTACTGGTCGTTCAACTTTGATGACACGGGCTCCAAGATCGGCTAGTTGGCGTGTGCAGAAGGGCGCAGCAATTGCCTGTTCCAGGCTAACGACAGTAATACCAGCAAGGGGAGCTGGGCGGTGCGATGCTGCACTTGATTGCCATCGTCGGCCAATTTGGGGGTATAAGCGCGCGAGGGCGGCATGTTGGAGTTTCATGGTCGGCAGAGCAATGATTTGATAGCTGTTGGTGACAAGTTATTTTCCATTATATCGATTAACGGCTGACAACTCGGTTCAAATGTTCTCCGAATGCTTGCGGGGAATCAAGTCGGCTATATGTATTCCAAGGTTGTGGGTCCGAATCTGAGGGTCGGCAATAGACAAAACTCGCCGAGCAGATGTCAATAGGGCTGAGAACATGTTACTGGATCCCTGACAATAGGAAGTCAAATTCTTAGAAGTAGAAAAACTTGATTATTATCGAGTGGGATCAATTCTTCTGCAGTGATTTAAACTGATTAATGTTGACTTGATCGGCTCGGGTGATATGTGTGTTTCTTGACGAAACTCGGTCATCATGATTAATTCAAATGCCTACCAAATGTGAGGCTCATTCATTAGTAAAAATCTGAACTCTGTGCAATGAATTCCTTCGCACGTTAGATTATGAGACAAAAGGTGGATAAGAGTGGATCAGGTCGGGAACATCTTCCCTTGGTTCACCTGGATTTCCCCTTAAATCAACATCAGCAAATCTCGAGTCTGGAATTGAGGGAGATAATCGGATCGAATTAAACAAAGAAGCTTGAAATGGAGCATAAAGATCGAATCAGGCCCGTGAGTCGTGACTGGCGGAGCCCAACAACAAAGCAACGCACTGCATCCTGACTGGTCCAAGCTAAGATCGGCCAAGCTTCTTGCGGTTTAGAGCAAAACAGCCGGTTTTCTTCAAATCGGAATGGTTTGCATGAGTCCAACCCCTGAGTGTTCGTTTTCCACTCTATGAGGATACCCCTCACTTGCCCGATTCTTGACATGAGTCTATGATAATGCGAATTACTCCGTCTGAGTACGGTGGATTGGTCGCTCCGCCACCAGGACAAATTCTCCATCGGAACCAAGTTCCAAGGTCATGGAGGGTGTTAACTATTTTCTCGGGGGTTCTTCTACTTGTCGGGTATGCGAACAAGCTACCTAGAAAATCAGCGGCTAACCAGATCTTTTACAGGTATCTCATGCTAGCGATCGTCTTTGGAAACTCAAACGAAAGTATCCACATCAATGAATACATCACTACAATATTCGCTCTTTTGTTCATTGGCATAGCTCATTTCTCATCGATCGGAATCTCTTTCTTTTACCGATACCAGCAACTCTTCCTCCTCCGTTCCCTATTTATGTCCGTCTCCCTTTCACGTCCAATGAATACCAACTAACACCTGCAGGCCATTTATGATAATTAATCTCCTCGCCCTGTTCAACATACTGCTCAACATCTTCACTCGCGATCTCCTACCGTTGTCCGCGCTCCGGGTCGTCGCCATTAGTTTACCGAGTGGATCTTCCTTACTATATGGCTGTGCAGCGATTATGATTTACCTTGAATATGGATCTGCAGGGGACCCACAGGCGGAGGATGGTACGCCCTTGTTGAGCGATGAGGAAATGCAACGTCGACAGCTTGCCCGACTGCTAGAGGATCGACCTGCTCCGACGCCGTCACCCGATATCGTTCACAGCACGTTTCGACTTGAAATCCCCACCTTGGAGCCCGTCCAGAAAACCTGGACTCGAGAAGAGAGCCTGTCAGCATCCTGGTATCCCAATTCCAAATCCCAATGGACCAGTGTGAGCCAATCTATTATTTGATGATTTGGAATATGGTACCCAACTGGACGTGACGGTCGCATTTTACAACACAGCCTCAATTGCCGATAGATATGAAAAATGCGACCTGGCCTAATGATACGATTTTTACGAGGAAACGAACGCCGGGCTTGACAGAGCCAGCTGTCATATCAACCGGGTTGTCCGAGAAGGTTTGCTGCATCCGCCCCCGCAATCTTAACTGCTTCTTGTCATTCAATATTGTATGTAGTATAGCCTTCGTGGGGCTTATTCCTTATTTATTGGACCAATGGGACCTCATGGCTTACCCTTGGCGAATCCAAGAAACCAGTTTCAACGCTACAAACTACCTCTGACGTCCCACTTGGGCACCAACTTTTAAAGTACTGTACTAACACACAATACCTATCATGACAAGGGGGCGGAATTCTGAAGACATTGAAGGTAAAGTCTGCATTTTGAAACAATTTTGAATGCGAAAGCGAATTGCGATAAAAGATACAAATAGCCGCCCAGCCTTTTTGTTCCGAAAATGCAATCAAGTGCGAGTTCATAGCTTATACAACATTCTGCCTCATCATTTCATCATGTGTAGGGTCATACCTCGCAGAGTTTCTCCGACTCTGCAGAAGCCACACGCTTGTTATAATACTCCAACACTTTTTTACCCCAAACATCCTTTCCCTTATATTCACTCACGTATTCTGGCCATGTTTTCATTTCTTTGGCCAGGTTTTCCAATTCTTGCAGCGGTAGCTGACTGATGGGTGTCAGATACGTTTTCACACCAAATACTATGGCATTTGTTCGTGGTAGACGGCGGAAGGTTTGTCTCTCGCGACGAATGATGATTTCATTAGGCGAGGGATCTTGTAGTTCCTTTTCGCATAGAGATCCTGGGCGATACAGGATATCAAAGAGATCCTCATCTGGTCGTTTTATTTCGACAAAGTAGTTGGATCGTTCCATTGGGGACTTTGGGGATAGTCGAGCCAGTAATCTGATTCTTGTTAGAAATATGCATAGAATTGATGTTTCGGTACTGACTTGCTGACTGAGCTGGCTACTTGTTGATGCCAGAGGGGAACTGGTGCGTGCATTTGGGAAATTGTCCACCCAATACGTTCGTCCACTGTCCACCCCGTGGGAAATAGACTTGCACTGGCCGCCCTGTCACGGTCAGTCAAGCCTCGAATCAAATTGCAATGATTGCTTACAAGTAGTACTCGCCATCCTCGTTCATCATCAACACACTGAGATCTTCCATTGTGAGCCGCACTGCCGCCTCCAATGCATCTGTGCTGTTCACAGTCGGACCTGGGCGGATATTGAATTTTTCCTTTGTGGCTCTATTTTCAACCCAAGTCTCACTCCCTTGAACAGTCTTTTTGAACATGCTCGGGAAACGCTCGCACAGAAATTCAGAAACTTCTTCTAACGTTTCTTGACAAGCGACAAGCGACTCGGGTAGACATCGCAGAACCTTGTCTCTCTTTTCACGGAGCAAATTATCTCTGACCTGATGTTCATCCATATAGTTCTTGTCCAGGGTGAGCCAGTTCTGGGTGTCTAACCGGCGGACATCCATCATAACACGATATCGCTCTCTACCTCGAATCGGCTGTGCTGGGTATGGTGCCATGCGCTTGAAATCGGACGGGCCATGAGAACAGGCATTTTGAAAGGATTCTTTTCTTGAGAATAGCCAGGCCAACAATCGTTTTTGTGATCCCACAATAACCAAGAGGATCAAGACAGAAAACACCACCAACGAGAAGGTTGACATACTTCTTCCATTAAACCAAGTAAAAAATAACTTTTTTTGTAAAGAAAAGGACTTCTATGATAGGCGAAGATAGAAAAAGAAAGGAAAAGTGGCAGAAGAATGACAGGAAGAAAACCTTTACATAAATAGGCTTTGATGTGACCCCATTGAGACCGACAGCACCAGCTGATCGTGAAAAATCAAATCAAAAATGGCAAAATCAATAAACCAATAAATTCAAAAATAGGTAAATAAATAAATTAATAAAGAATAGAACTCCAGTCAAGAAATGGATACATTCAGCAGTTGCATTCCACATTTCCCAGCATACGGAACTGCCGTGATACGCTCAGGGATTCCCCGCAAATAAGAAAAAGCCTCAGTTCGCCTCCAATAGGCACATGATGAAGTTCTGTCATCAGCGGCTCGAGGGCAGGGCTGTGCTTATCCACTGTCTCGGGGGCTGGAGATGGCTAGATAGGTCCGAAGGTCTTTTGTACGGAATCGGCGCTTGGAGAAAGTCCAGACGGGGACGTGCCCAGGGCCGGTGGATGCATCCAATAACGGAAACGATTTCACGATCTAAGGCACCATCATCAACCTCCCGTCCGTGCGCCGTGAGTTTTTGCCGGACGAAAATCGGGAAACAAACCTCGAGACCAGCTGGTGTGACGAACCCGGATACCGTCGGAGGGTTTACAGCTGCTCCCGCGTGAAGCGACAAAAGTTGGAACCTGACTTGACTTGATTCAACTTGAACTTGATGTTTGTCATTTGGGATCGACTAACGTGTTAGATCCGACTGGCTGAAACCTCGATCTCACTAGTCTCAGTCTTAGCAATCCTGGTCATTCATGTACTTAGCTGAATGTAGGCCTGACGTATGACTCCGAGTGTACGTCTGTGGGGGGTTTTCCCCCACCCAGTAGTACCTCCGTGTCCATGCTCAACCCGTTCAATCCATGATGCTCCCCGCATTCCCTGCTGGGTAAAATGGGCAGCTAGGGCAGTTATGCAGATGCAGTTGTAGTTGCAGGCAGTTGCAGGCAGGTACACACATCTTGGCTTTGAACAAAATCGATGGTCAAACTGGCGATCATGAGGTCCAGAATTGGATTTCGACCCCAATTTCCGCTCTTTTGTTCGGTTCCACACTGTCACAGTCCCACCTGAGTGGAGACAACCGCCCCTTTCACGCAAAGCGCGCTTGCCGCTGTAGCCTTAGATAAATTTCACGGCCAACCGCCACGAGACTCGATTTTCCTGTGAGGGGGTTATCCCCGACAACATTGGAATTGAAAGAATCAGAAATTAAATGAAATTAAATTGCCCAGGTTTCCATTGGCAGAAACTTGTACCTATTGCTTTAAATGATGTAAATTAGGTAGGTTTCTTTCCTTCCTAATTTTGTTTGCTAATGAACCTGCAGGTTTTGCGACGTCACCTGAGCTTGCTGTAAGGTTTTTTTCTCCTTTTTCTATATGATACGCCTTGGCGAACATCTACTCCAATCCCCTGCGACCGGATCTTTACTCCGTGAATATGGTCTGGTCAATGTTTGCGCTTTTCTTTTTCTGTTTCTTTTTCTTTTAACTATATTTATTTGCTTTTCCACCTCGTCATGCGCAGTCACACCGCTTAAGTTATCATGATTAAAGATCGACTCGTGCTGGATTTGGTTAGAGACTATATGTCTATATCCACGGTCTCGCAGGCTGCAAGGATGTAAAATACAGTCTCCCTAGATTTCGAGTCTATAAGTTTGTTCAGAGCAGATCGGCGTTGCAGCTGCTCAAACTAGCTTTTATACCCAGTGGATTTGAATTGCAACCCAGGGAGTCCTAGCAAATATCTAGCAAAAAAAGTCAATTTAGGGCAGTGAGCGCAAACATTGCGACATAGGCATCAATCAAGTGGACAAAGACTCGGTCCTGATTGAACCTTTGCATTGAAATCTCAAGCTCTAGTTATTTACTTGAAATGCTTAATTACCTCTTCAGCTTACAAATGGGCATGTCGAGTCTCATCGATTGATGAACGATTGCTTGTCTCTGCTGAGTACTGCTATTTATATGGGGTTCCCCTCGAGGCATCATTGCTTGCGCTCTTTTGATGCTAATTTTCATAATAGTGCACACTCATATTGTCTACTAGTATACGATTTCATAGTTCTTTGCTGCATTGGTGGTCTAGACCCCCTAATGCGAACTAGATAAACGACTCTATAAATAACATTGGAAAATTGTACTATCGAGTTACATGAACTAAGGTCAATTCCCACACTAGCTCTTACATACTTACAGCTAAAGGTACTTAATATGCCAGAGAGAATTTGACTATTTCACTCAAGGCTTTTACGCGGTGGCTTCAATCCAACAGAATTCGAACTCGTGGAGTTTACCGATTGATGACTAACATTGGAGTTGGAGTAAGCGGCTCAACCCGCCAATGTCATCCCGGAGCCTACTTCAGACGCCCTTTGCTGTCAAATTCTTCACTTTCTGTCTTCTTAAACCCAATCATGTCTGCCAAACCTACTATTCGCCTGGCGACGCCAGAGGGTAAGTGACGAATACCTCAATTCCAACGCGAGTTCAAACCGTCCGTGCCCCACTCACGAACTTAAACTCTAGATGTCCCCCTCATCCTCCAATTCATCCGCGAGCTTGCCGATTACGAAAAAGCTCTGCACGAGGTTGAAGCCACCGAAGAATCCCTCCTAGCTACTTTGTCCTTCCCCGGTACCCCACCCAAGCGTGGCTCAGTTTACACCGCGCTCGTGACCCCACCACCCACCGCCGAGAACCCCGCGCCGATCCCCGTTGGCATGGCACTTTACTTCTACAACTACTCCACTTGGCGCTCCGCACCAGGAATCTACCTTGAGGATTTGTACGTTCAGCCAAGTGCTCGGGGTCAGGGCTGTGGGCTCTTGTTGCTCAGGTATCTGGCTAAGCAGGTCCTTGAGGCTCAGGGTCGTCGCTTGGAGTGGAGCGTTCTGAAGTGGAACGAGCCTAGTATTCGGTTCTATGAGCAGATTGGCGCCAAGGGAATGGAGGAGTGGATGAAGATGATGGTTGACGGTGATGCTTTGACAAAGCTGGCTGAGGGTGTATAGTAAAACAAAAGTTCAAAAGTTCAGTTAGGGATCCAAGTTACAAAGGGAAAGGTCTAGACGGAGTATTTTGGTGCTATCTTGGGTCGCTATGATCAGAACATAATTGCTTTACAAAATACAAGTACATACTTTTTTTGCCAAGTAATAATGAAACCGAGGTGTAATAGTTGGTAGAAAAGCGCAACAAATTCACTAAGCAGAGGGATACTAATCAACTAATCATAAATATTGATTTGCTTTCCATTGAGAGTTACAACCCAAATGTTAGAGATTGGTAAAACCTGGGTCTAAAATTATGTTCCCAATATTCCATAGACCCTAAGCGCCCCGGCAGATAATCCATCTGATGTCGATATCAAGTACCAGAGTACTGAATGAAACTTGGAATCAAGTTGAGAATATCTGATCACGATGTAGTCTTTTCCGTTTAATACTGTGGCACAATTTGAAGTTCCAATAAATCCACTTTAGTGCTGATAGTTGGCCCCATTTTTGTTCGCCATGGCTACCAAAACCTGGTCCAAGATGGCCTGCCGTTAGCTTTGAATATAGTGTCTGTGTAATCCACATCATTTGATGACCTCTGGATGGATTATAAAGCAAGAAAAAGAAGAAGAAGAAGAAGAAGAAGAAGAAGAAGAAGAAGAAGAAGAAGAAGAAGAAGAAGAAGAAGAAGAAGAAGAAGAAGAAGAAGAAGAAGAAGAAGAAGAAGAAGAAGAAGAAGAAGAAGAAGAAAGAAGCAGGAAGTAATTAGGCTACCCAAGATTGAAGAGGCTGACTGCACAGGCCCGCATAAAGCGTGCATTGGAACCAATATTAGTATGACTATGACGAACGATTGGAATACATAAAGATGAAACAGAAACCTGAAACTCGGTTGAAACATGTTGACTGGATATGAAACTGAATGAACTGCACCTTGGATGAGTGGCAACTCCAACACGTTGGCAAACTTGCTTTCAGACCCCAATATGAGGCGTTTACGTCTAAGCTTCATCATGATCTCCTTTAATTTAAATACTGGCCCCTTGCCTTGAGAGTTGTCTACTTTAAAGTCAGAAGTTCGATTTGACCATGGAGAAAAAACAATCGAAAAAAGTACGGCGCTTGGTCTACCGCAGAGTCCGAACCGGTTGTCTCACTTGCAAGTAAGTTGATGGATATTCTTCAAAGCATGATACTAATATTGAACAGAATCCGAAAGGTCAAGTGTGATGAAACACGTCCATGTTGTACAAGATGTGAATCAACAGGACGAAAATGTGACGGATACAGTTTTACGCAACACAATGGACTATCTCAACTTCAACTATCCCTATTTCCCGGGACAGACAGCAATTGTCGACGCAGTCTCGATCGGTTCTACTACAGTCTGGAATCCTCATTTGCCTTACCCCTCAACTACATATTCTGGTCACGTATTGTAGCACGATTGATCGTCGAAGAACCAGCAGCACGCCATGCCACTATAAGCCTGATGAGCCTATACGAGAGAACAAACCAGGACCCGGCATTCGTGCAGTTGCCATATGATAATGGATTTTCAATCCGTCATTACAATCGTGCGATGAAAGAGATTCGTTCATTTAAATCAGTTCAACCGGATCAACTCGATACCATCCTGATCGTCTGTGTACTTTTTGCGAGTATCGAGTTTACACGCAAAGATATGAATGCCGCCATGACTCATATAAAGCACGGAATCGAATTGATGAATGCGTCTAAACATGTCTCGAGAGTGGCCGCTATCTTTCGTTACATGAGCTTGACGCCGGTATTTGTCATACAGTCCATTTGGACCCTACCTCTCCTTACTCACTCGCCATCTTATCGAATGCCGGAGAGATTCGGTTCGTTTACCGAGGTTCAGGGCTCTATCAACTCTATTCAGTATGATGCCGTGAAACTAGCTCGCATGAAAGGAGAATATCGTGCTCAACTCCACCCCCGTGACTTGTTCACGGAGGATATACCACACATTATTGTCCAGGAGCAACAGCGGTTGAAGAATCAAGTTGACTCTTTACAAAGAAGGTTCGCAGACTTCAGAGAAAGACTGGACGTTGATCCGAAGTTCGAAAATATATCGTGCATCCTGCAGCTCCGATGGACCATGTTGAAGATCTGGGTGATCTGTCTTGGAGAGAGGAACACAGTCTACAATAGCTGCATCGAAGAGTTCGCAAAAATCATCAACTATGCACGCAAGTCGCAGCTCCTTTCTACAGCCCCGGGATTTATGTTGGAAGTTGGTCTTCTGCCCTATCTCTTCTTTGTTGTTGCGAAATGCCGAAACCTACAGCTTCGTCTTAGGGCGTTGTCGTTGATTCAGAAAGAGTGTTACAACGACCATGATATCTTCTGGGACCCTAGTATTATCTACGGGATGAGCAAGAGAATCTTAAGAGCGGAACATGGCCTTAAGTTCAATGACACGCATACCACTGTACTTGAGGCACTTCGGGATTCTCCTACCCTTGCGGAGGATGCGCGTCTTTGTCATGAATTTGAGGCCTGGGAGACTGATACTCGGATTGACTTGCCTGAAGTGAGGGGTCTAGGACACGGGACCGTGACAAGAAGTATCCCAATAGCAGAAGCTCTGGGGGTTCCGAATTGGAAGCGAGACCAGCCTCACGTTGTGGCTTGAATGTGTCGTATCATTCTAAGGGCCAATCGGTACTGATCTGACGCGAGACGTTAGTGCTTCTCTTCTTCCAGCTGGTCTGGATTCTAGTTGGTTTGCCGAGTATGTGCAAGGAACTGGTACTCCGTACTCCAATACTCCAGGGCTTCAGCCGGTATGAGGCGCTGATATATACATATGGAGGATCTATCTAGATGTCGATAGAATATACTGGTAGATTATAGATTCATCTCACAGATTGAATCTTCAAATCGTAAATTCAATAAATTTACCTACCTGCCTTTGTGGCTAAAGTGATGTTGGAATGATACATAAAAATTGGACTAATAGATCGCCATTCGTAACCCGGTATATATACAATTTAGGTATAGTAATGTTGCACCGCATCCCTATACAGTATGTGTTTCAATAGCCGATGCTAATCTTAGATGTGTGCCTTTCTGCAGCACTCCGAGTCCGCCAGTCTAGACGATCCGTTTTTGTTGGAGGGTACATCAATAGAAGGATTGGCGGTGAAAAAGTCCGCCGGGCGGATCATAAGTTGGAAGATTTCCACGGGCCTAGAGATTCAGTCAGAGATACTCAATACTCAGTAGTAGAAATGGGTAGACTTACATGACAGGCCAGTCTTCAACACGCGGGTTGTGAGTGATGCCGAATGTGTTCCAGACAACGACATCTGTATCTTCGACTGCATCGCCTCGGCGAACAGCATCCGATACACCGTCAACTTCGACCTGGCTTTGCAGAGTATATCGGCCACCTGCGTAGAGTTCGTTATCCCGGTACTTGGTAACCCAAACGTGATGTTGGGCAAATTGGGCTCGGCGGGCCTGCACTGATTCCGGATCGGCCAATAATGTCTGTGTAGCCATGGGGATGAACTTGTATCCAACTGGGTTCCCGCTGATAGGGTTGGTCTTGTGGGGGTTAACCATTTTGATTGTCCGGTTCAACTGAGGAGCAGCGTCGATCCAGGATGACCGCTGCACAGTCTCCTTGGTAACTTGGTAGAAGTTTCCCATGGGGTTTGTGACTGCGTTCATTGGAACAGGGTGTGACTCCTCCACTATGACGGAGTTCTTCTGTCCGTCGATGGCTGGGTCGATGCGTACACAGAAAATGTGCTGGTGATTCTGAGCCAGGACACCACCACTGACGACGTTGCCGTATTCGCTGACCTTGCCGGCGTCAATGTTGACCACGTTGAGGATACCGGTGGCTCGGGACTCGACTGTGATTCCACCGGATTGGTCGAACTTGTAGGCGAAAATGTATTCGTAATTGGCCAAAGTGATAATAAACTGGACGACAAATTCACGAAGGCGAGTAACCACCGCCCGACCGGTGCGCCAGTTGGAGTGCTTCCAGCCAATGCCATTGTCCTGCTCGTGAAGACAGATGACATTGGGCATCTTTTGGGCGGTACCGTCGGCCTGGGTACTCACGGCATCGAGATATTTGATAACTCCAAGGCAGTCACATCCCAGGGAAAGATTGTTGGCCATGTTGCCGCCACCTCCATCACCAAAGTCGAAGGCTTGCTTGCGGTGGAAGGGTGGTCGGGGATCGGCATAGGGAACAGTCTGATCAATTAGTGACAGTCACGAAAGCTAATTCGGGAATAGAACATACCATCTCACTGACCGCCAACCGGTGCATCACGCTACGACCATCATACCAGACATCGTGGATAGTCGCGCCCTCACGTGGGTTGAAGGCAACACGGAAGCGCCATTTCTGCCACTCCACCAGGGAATTGTTTGTGACCCGGAAGGAGGGACCCTCGGGCTGAACCACGTTCAACGGCTTGAGGTCCCTTCGTGTTCCCTCGGAAAGCAGCTCCGGAACATATTCAGAAGGCTTACAGTGTCCGATAATATCGCGTTTGAAAGTTTGCTCCAAAAGACCCTCTCCCTTACCACCGGTAGCAGGTCGGTCCACACGAATGATCTGTTGTGTGTGAGCATCCATAACCGGGATGACGGGAAGAGGGTATGAGTAAAAGTTGGAGTCCTCATTGCCGGAGCGCTTGTCCTGAGCGAAGCACAATGCTTGAAAGTATCGGCGGGGCTCATCGGTGTTATCCAGGCCACCATATGGCCATGGCTCGATCACAACCTCGAATCCCTCCGGGAGATCAAAGTCCGCGAGAGCCTGCTGGAATAATGGCGACTTCTCACACTGCTCCACCAATGTATCGAATTCATTTAGGGTGAGTGCGGCATGGTGTTGCTTGCCAACGATGTGGTGCTTGACCCTGGTCCGAGTGACGACGTCGACAACGGATTCTTGATAGGAGGGGATGCGGTCGGCGCCAATCACATCGTACTGACACAAGGCGAGACGAAGTGGGCGAGGGGTTGTTGGACTCAAGCGACCAGCATGTTCAATGGCCAGGAATTCGAGCAATTGGGCCTTGGGGGGTTCTTGTAGGTAGATCTCGCGGAAGTCGATAATGGTATCTGGGTGAGCGGCTCTGACAACGTCACGGGCCAGGTTGGTCTCCTCTTCGGAGAGGATAGCAAGAGGGTGAATCATGATTGGCAGTTTGTTTGATTTCAAGATCTGGCAAGCTACCTCAACTTATATAAAGAGGAAATTCGATACCACCTGGGGGGGGGGAATGAGGCGATTGCCGGGTGGAGCTCGGAAAGACGGAATGAATCCGAAGTTCCTTAATTTACTATCGACACATGACTTGACATTCAGTCATGTAGTCACCTTCTATAGTAATTATTTTTTATTTATCTGATCGTATAAATGAGATTTTTTATCATTCATTCCTTGTAAGAATTAAGTATTATACAATTTCATGATATCTTTTTCTATCTATACAGATTCTAGCATTCCGACTTCCGCCAAGTGGCTAAATGTATTACATAACTTGAACTGTACACAGCGAATCAGAGGTCTATAAACTCCAAAGAAACATGAAAACTTCTATTTAAACCTTTAGATGGAACTACTTCCGCCATAAAATGCGGGGATTGTGGAGTGGTACTTGCATGGTTTACAGTACGTCCTGGATAAATCAATTATAACAATATTTTGTTATTACTCTGTCTATGATCTGCATCAATTCAATGATGAATTTCCTCCGGTAATGCTTCCGAGTTGATAAATGTCTCTTATCATCCAAGTCCTATCAAAGTTTCTGTTCCGATTCCGAGAATTATCGTTGTAGACCCACCATTTTGCCCCAATCAATCCTTGTGGCTTTGTCATTGGTCCTGTTTTCTATTGCCCGTGATTTAAAGGGAAATGCGGAAAGAACGCGCAGAGATAGACATGTAAAATGCGGGGATTAGGTGAGTGGACCTTCAGCAGCCTTGAAGATAAGCTTTATGTTTCATATGATCTAAGCTGATATTTGCCTAGGTTATCGTGGAAGTGCGGATTGAGCACCGTCCAGCCTGACTCCGTTAGCTCGTACTGATTCCGCTATAAGAATGAAGGGGTCCGGGTTTCTGGGCACAGGGGAAGCTTTGTTTCTCAATCAACTTATGTGGTGATGACTTCCATTTCAGATTTAGAGGACAGAAGCAAGACTTTCCCGGAGAAGCCTGTCAGTGATGAGGAGCAGCTGGCTGCCCTCGGTCACGTACAGGAACTCCGTCGTGAATTCTCCCTATGGTCAATTGTGTGTCTTCAGATCTCCTTGATGGCAACATGGGAAGCATTGTCATCAGTCGTGGCAACAGCCTTGACCAATGGTGGTGCTCCTTGTTTGTTTTATAACTAGTGGGTTTTTTCTCTCTCATATCTGAGCGCAGACTAACGGGTTAGTCTGATTTCCTTGGCTGGTACCATTTTCGTGGTTCTGTCACTATGTGAAATTGCCGCCATTTACCCTACCGCAGGAGGTAAGAGATCCTGTCACTGCTCTACTTCACTCGCTTATGTATCTACAGGACAATATCACTGGGTCCATTGTCTCACTCCTGAATCATATCGAGCCACTGCATCATGGTTTACTGGCTGGATTTCCATTGGTGGCCAGCTCGTTCTTGCCGCCTCAGCCGCCTTTGCCTCTGGTCTGCAGCTGCAGGCTCTCATCACCCTGAACAACCTCGACACATATATTCCCGAGAGATGGCAGGGGATGCTCTTCTATTGGTTGATCCTGGCATATTCCACCGCAGTCAACATTTTCGGCTCCAGGATTCTCCCTCACACCAACACAACGGCGGGTTAGTGGAAAATCTCTTGAAAAAGATCATCGCTGACAAAGACAGGTGTATTGCATGTACTCGCATTTATCGCGATCGTCTGCGTCTTGGGTGCAATGTCCACCAAACACTCCGCCGAATATGTCTTCGAGGACTTTTCTAATACCAGTGGCTGGACCAACGACGGAGTATCCTGGCTGGTGGGGTTGCTCAGCACTGTATACCCTTTTCTCGGGTATGTTTATTGGACTCAAGCTATCAGGTCACATTGCTGACCTTGCAGATATGATGCCGCCTGCCATCTGAGTGAGGAACTCCCCAAGCCCTCGCGTAACGTGCCCCTGGCCATGATCGGCAGCGTCACAATCAACGGCATCATTGGCCTTGTTTATTGCGTTGTGCTGTTATTCGCTCTAGGCGATCTCCAAACTCTTCTCGAATCAAAAACAGGGTTCCCATTCATGCAACTCTTCCTCAACGTCACAGGCTCGCCGGCCGGTGCCTCGGTGATGGCGCTGTGCATCACTTTGGTAGCACTCGCTGCTAATGCCGCTGGGACAACCTCGACGAGTCGCACAGCATGGGCCTTTGCTCGTGATCACGGTCTCCCTGGTTCTAATTTCTTTTCCCACGTGAATCCGACCCTCAAGGTGCCCGTGCGCATGGTCCTGGTCGTTGGGCTCTTGCAAATGCTGCTCGGTCTGATCTACCTCGGAAGCTCAACGGCCTTTAATGCCATCCTTTCTATGGCTATCCTGGGCATGTACGCTTCCTACTTCTCTCCCATTCTTTTCATGCTTCTGTACGGTCGACGGACATCCTCATCGGTTGTCGGTGGGTTGGGATCAGGGATGTTCAATCTCGGACCGCGATGGGGCCCGGTAATAAACGTCATTGCCCTGATGTGGCTGCTCCTTGCAATGGTATTCAGCACATTTCCTACCGTCGAGCCTGTCACACCTAACAATATGAATTACTGTGTGGTGGTGACAATGGGCTGGATGTTTATCGGCGCGATATACTATTATATTTTTGGTGGAAAGAGACGATTCTCGGGTCCTGTGATTGAATTAGCCGAGGATTTCTAGGAATATGACTTAATAAATTGAATGTTTCATTGTTATTTCCCGATCTTTCAAACCCAGACCCCGCGTTGGAAGTTGCCACCCGTTGGAGTAGTGGAGAATCCACTCCACTTATTTCCTATCTCCCCGAAACTCTACAATGCCAAGAGCAACATACAGTATAAGTAGGAAGGTTGAGGAGAATGAATAGAATTTTCAAATCAATGAGCTTTCTATCAAGATGTCGAATACCAAGATTGTCCACGTGCCCCATCTGGGTGGAATCGACGCCGCATATCAGATGTCCCAGTATGATCCAGCCAAGCCAACTGTGGTCCTCATAAATGCCTTCACCGCGACATCTGAATTATATCGGCAACAGTTTGATGGTCCTCAGCTTGCCAACAAGGTAAATCTGGTGGCCATTGAGCTACTTGGACATGGCCAGACCCGCACAGCCGCGGAGCAGTGGACATACTGGGATACGGCGAAAATGAACCTCCAGGTCATGGAAGCCTTGAGTATCGACAAGGCCTTTGTCTTGGGAACCAGCCAAGGAGGTTGGGTTACTGCTCAAATGGCGCTGCTAAGCCCAGACAAGGTATATTCAGATATACTCCAATATTATTGACACGGCTAACCAGTAAAGATTATGGGAATCATCCCCTTGGGAACATCCATGGACTCCGAATCGCATCGCAGTCGAGAATTAAACTGTTGGGATGGCGCATCCATCGTCTCGGGTTTCGTAGAACAATGGACTGCCAGCAGGCCGGTGCCTGACTTCGAGCCGGGTGATGACTACTGTGAGGCGCTGATTAATATCGGCTTCAATGAGTGTTCTGCCGAGGTTCGTGACTTCTGGCGTGAATCGATCAAATCATGCTATCGGGGCGAAGAGGGTCGCAGGCGTCTTCGGATGGCTGCGATAAACTTGGCTGAGCGTGGGCCGATGCATCTCAGACTGGCGGATATTCGTTGCCCGGTTCTATGGCTTCATGTATGTTTGTCCCTTTCTTATCGAACATTTCTGACTATTGCAGGGAACCAAAGATGTGGTTTTCTCCTCGGCAAATGCCATGGAAGAGATCAAGCTTTTCACGCACTCCCCGGATGCGAAGCTGGTGACCATCGATGGAGGTGCGCATTTCTTGAACTGTACTCACCCTGCAGAGGTGAACCTTGCAGTGATGGACTTTGTGAACAAATATCAGTAAATAACGTGAAGAATCATGTTCTGCCCCAGTATCGCTTCATATAATGTTCCACCGTCGTTGGCTGGACAGAGCATAGACGATTTAAAGAGGCATCAATCACCCATTGATCCAAAGTCGCAACCATCTCTAGTTGACATTCCATGTACCTGATAAACTCAGCCGGAGGAATATCTCTGAGCCGGCTTACCAGTTCTGGCCTGGTCACCTTGCGGACATGAATTGATTTCCCAGTGTATTTTTCACACAGACTGATCAGATCCGCAAAATTGAGTGTATCCCCTACCATTCCCAACTCCCTGCCTCCCCACGGCTCATCGATATCCAGTGCGCCGACAATGAACGTACCCACGTCCCGAATATCGGTCAGAGTCAAACTTGGAAATGATCCATCCGCACGTACTGGGACCTCAATCCAAGGCGACGGATCATCAAGATGAACGAGAAAGGACCCTTCCTGAAACCCCGCTAGTGCTTCTAGTCTAATCGCTTCATCATGAATCCCGATTCCAAGATAATTCATGAACATCCCACACGGAAACCGAGCAGCGTCAATTTTGCCTCGGCTGATCGAGACCTCTACTTCTTTCCAGACTATACTCTTGGCTCCGAGTAGATAAACCATCGTATGCGCTCGGTCTGTGAGTGCAAATTCTGATGGTGCGAATCTTCGACAGCCAGCCTCTTCCGCTGCGTGGAGGAGGTTGACTTGTACAGTGACCCAGTCCGGGCCTGGGATGAGAAGGACGCTGATGACCACTCCAACATCTCGGAGAGCTGCCACGAGGGATTCGTGCGAATTGTAATCCACATGTCGGATTTCGACGTTTTGATGAAGAGATGAAAGCCATGAAGGGACTTGCTTTATTTTGCGGGAGAGGATCACCGGGGTGTAGCGGCCTGTGGCGAGGAGGGCGGAAACAATAGATGCGCCTAAAGTGGGACTTGTACCACCAGCTATAGCGATGAGCATTTTGAGCAGGGTTAAACTTGATCGACTCAAGTGCTGCGATATGTATTGTTCTCAGAAGGTGGAAGGATGGTCAAAGGTCAAAGGTCCTAGGGATTGAGGAATGTTAAAATCAACAACACGAGGTCGTTCAATCATGTCGTCATAGCGAGTTGGACAGTGAAACCATATGAATACTAGAGCTCAAACATTGGAATTTGCTTAGAATTTCCATTCATATTATCCATGGATGGACATGCCAATTGTCAAATTATCGCTAATATCATATTCAAATGTTGTCATCGGCCAGAATGGCGCAGTGACTATGAGACCAAAGGGAGATTATGCTTCCATGTAATTCAGTCACATTGCTTGGATGTAACTTCTATTCTTCATTGCCAATTGTGATAGCATTGCTCGAACATTCCTGAAAGCAACATTAGTGACAGCTTAATTGCTTCCAAGGTTAATATATCCCGAGGTCCCATGCTCGTCATTGGTGGAACATATTCTCCTCAATACGATCCTTGTTGTATTTGGAAAGATCAACACAACAATGAGTCCATGCGTACTAACAACCCCAGATCCTGAATCCCCCACCGGCGATATTAACATTTTAATGTTCCGTCTCTTCCCCCGCAATTCATTTTCTCCGCAACTTTTGAAGTTCGGCATAAAAGTCTCCGAGATGGAGAGACAAGATCTACATGTCTTAAATACGCTTCAATCGCATCTTAGTTACTTTCACAGCTGATCAACATTGAAATACAGTTATGCATCTACTGGAAATATCCTCGGTGCTGGCTATTGGGCTAGCTCTCTTGACTCCGGCTCATGCCACTCCAACCACTGGAAATGTGTGCACTGTGAAGGCAAGAGGTCATCAAAAGGATGACGTTGAGAATATTCTTCAAGCATTCAAGAAGTGTGATAATGGTGGTACTGTTGTCTTTCCTGAGGATCAGTCATACTGGATTGCCACACGCTTAAACCCAGTCCTTAATGATGTGAAAATCGAGTGGCGCGGGAAATGGACGGTATGTAATACCACAACTCACTACCATTCTCTACACAAATGATACTGATGGTTGAAGTTCTCCGATGACCTGAGCTACTGGCGCAACAACTCTTACCCAATCGCCTTCCAGAACCATCACGCTGGTTTTGTTATCTCAGGCAGCCGTATCAGTATTGATGGCTATGGAACAGGCGGCATTGATGGGAATGGAAATGTGTGGTATAATGCAGAGGAAAAGGTCACACAGCCAGGTCGTCCAATGCCGTTTGTGTTTTGGAACGTGTCGGATGTCAACGTGGAGAATTTCTACGTGAAAGATCCGCCACTGTGGAGCTTGAACATCATGAACGGTACAAATATGCGGTTCAACAATATTCTATGCAACGCCACCGCCGTCAATGCGCCATATGGAGAGAACTGGGTACAAAATACCGATGGCTTTGGTGAGCATGACATGAATCTGAATCTTTCAACAAATAGATAATTAATCTACCAAACAGATACCATGGATGTGGACAACGTGCAACTCACGAACCTGGTATACCAAGGTGGAGATGATTGTATAGCAATCAAACCGCGCTCTTACAACGTCGAGATTCGCAATGTAACATGCCATGGCGGAAATGGCGTTGCAATTGGAAGTTTGGGCCAGTACCTGGAGGACTCAAGTGTGGCCAACATTCTGGTCGATAATGTGAAGATAATTCGGCGCAATAACGACATGGAGAATGGTGCTTACGTTAAGACATGGATGGGCGGCCTTGTGCCACAAAGCTCATACGAAAGCGCCGGCCTTCCCCGGGGTGGGGGTTGGGGAAGTGTTCGCAATGTCATATTTTCGAATTTCGAAATTGATGGTGCCAGCGCCGGTATTGCTATCACTCAGGACAGTGGAGACAATGGCTCGTACGTTGGCACGAGTAAGATGAGCGTTTCCAACATTGCATTTGTGAATTTCACAGGGATTATCGACAGGACCTCGACAAAGGTCGCGTCAGTGTCTTGTTCGAATCTTCATCCGTGTTATAACATTGACTTTGACAATGTCGTGCTATATCCAGAGAATACCACCACCCCGGGAATTGGCTCTTGCTCTTATACAGCAGATGATGGAGTGCATGGACTTGATGGATGTTAATTACTTCACGCTGCTTTGCTAGTTTATTTCCATTCAATCATTCGGTAAATAGGCTTAATTCAAGGCCAAAATCCATACTACCATGTTTACACCTCTTCCTTCACACTTGCTCTTCATTTCACCATCGAGTCGAATTAAAATACATTCTGCATGAGAAGATAGGAGGTTTTATGAGACAGAATGAGCAAAGGAACTCTTCGGTTACATCAACTGTGACGGCTTATTTCTTGTGTATCACGAGACTAATTAATAGAGATTTAATGAGGGGGAAATGATAGCGCTTATAAATTAAGTCTAAGGAAAGTTCAATATTACTCTCTGTACCAAGACTGATGGCATTCAACAGCAAGAGCATCTTTATCTGGCTCATCGGTGCAGTTCTCAAGTTCTTGATGATTAAAGTTCTCTGGACAGCCGACGATCCCATCTCGTTTGAATATTTCGTTTGACCGGGGCCTTTTCTTGGAAAGGTCCAGGGGGTCAACAATCTCTTCTAGAACCACTTTGTTCATCTCATATTGATCCCAACCAAGCCCTCTATAAAGTCCAATCATGTCATCAAGCTGCTCGGGAATATTTCCCCATTGAATGCCACTTCTCGTAGCTTCAGGTTGAAGGCGGTGCAATTGAGACGTCGGGCTTGGCTCAAGCTGTTCCAGTTCTGCTTGTCCTGGGAAGGGGTCCCTACGGTAGTTCTCATGTTGATCCGGTACCCTCGTTGAATCACCAAGGCAAGCATGGCGAATGACCCTCATTGAACGTGCCACGATATTCACAGTACTAAATATTTGCTCGGCTTCATCATGGCCAAACTGGCCAATGCAGTCATCAACAAATGCTATCATCCTGTACAGGCTATACTTGTTATAGTCATCGGTACGACTCCACAGTACAATGCGCAGATCTCGAAGTGTTTTCTTGTTCGACGAAATTCTGGCCAGCATGCATCCTGGACATTGGTTAATTTGGTATCGCCAAGCTCCAGCACCAGGAGGTTTGGTATTTGGCAGAGTCCACATTCCCTTCAAGGCTCGCAGATTTGCCAGTATCTTTTTTTCAGCTGGTGGGATATGTTCTGGATGTGTGTCAAATGGGTGAAAGTGTACTGTGATCTCACGTTGAATGAGGTGCAGTATATCCGAAGCCACTTCAGGATTGATCAAGTGGTGAACGCTGCATAACTGAGGGGGTTTGCTCAGTTGTGAGTGTCGTAGGCGTTTTGGCAAAGCCAGAATAAATCGTAAAATTCGAGCTTTATAGGAGAAGTAACTGGTGTTGTCTAAATGCATGATTTGTGTCAGAATTCTTACTTCTCCTTCATGTGTCAGTTCCTCGAATGATTCTGGGTATTTTCCAAGTCCAAGATCGGGTCGACTGGACCTACCACATCTAGGAAGAAACTGCCTTTGGTTTTGGTTTGTAGGCCTATTATGCCTGGTCAATAATAGCTATGAACAGATGGCATTGTTGCTATATACATGTTCTTCTCAAGGATAATCTTTGAACATGTATTCTTTGTTTGTTTTGATTTGAATTCTTTAGACGCAAAGATTATTATTCTTACTTCGAACCTTTGTTCTGGTCCTATACAGTGCTTTGTTTATGTCATGTCCAGCCTTTATTTGCATTTATGGTCAAAGGACATGTCCTCTATGCCTACTGATTTTCAGGCATCAATTACTAGCAATGTGTCGGTCTGCTATTCCCTTTGGGTCTCTCCGTGTCAAATTTCTTCATGGTAATCTTTCATTGGATATCTCTGAAATTTGTAAAGAAGTCTCACGACCTGCGTCATGATACTGAAATGTTGATTTTTGGAAGTTGTACATGAGCAGAGGCCACTTTGTGGCCGCACAGGATCTGCTGGGTCCGTTACCCACACTCCAGACATTAGCCATCGAAGGCACCAGGTATCAAGAAGTTGTGTATCCTCTATCGTATAGGAAGGAGAAAAGAAAAAACGCCCGTCGCCGTGCAATGCAAGTGGAAACCACGAAAGACAAGTGGAGAGAAGGAGTTAATTCAAGCCTTGCCCTTCTTCTTGTCCTTCTTTTTCTTGTCTGACTCAGCTCCTGAAGCCTCGCCAGACATGCCGGGCATGCCAGGCATTCCAGGAATTGAAGGCATACCGGGCATCCCCTGCATGTTCTGCAGCTCTGCCATTGCCTCTTTGAACGGGTTGTCGCTAACGCCACCTCCGCTGTAAGCGGGCGAATGAATGGGCAAGATGCTTCCGATTTTCCACCCACGCGGTGCTTGGGGAGCTTCCGGGAGTTTGTCGGGCATTGGCAAGCCACGAATGCGGAGTCGGTATGGGGATTGTTCGTTGGTCGGGTGGGCTTTGAGGTATTGTGCGACAAGGATGAAAAGATGGTGCTCTGCGGGGCATTCAGTTAGAGATGCAAGGCTATTGAAAAAAAAACCGCGACAACGAATCGTGTGCCAGTCAGGTACGTACTATTCTTGATTTGGGAGTTCGTCAATCGGCCATTTTCATCCTTCAGCAGTACACGCACTCGGCCGGGATTAGCCCAGTCCTTAGGGTGCAGCTTCTCAGGCTCTAGACCGGCTTTCAATCCCAGCATCTGCACTGCATCCACAATGTCTCGAGCCAGCGGGTTTTCCACCGCAAGCTCCGATCCCACCTTGCGACCCTCGGCGCGAGAACGGCTCTTGTCGAAATAGACAGGATAAAGACATTGGTAATGTCTGGGGATTTCGCGCTGGGGTTGGGGTTGAGGCTCGGGCATCTGGGGCATGGGGAATGGGTTGGCTGGTGGGACGGAGGCGGAGACGGGAGCAATGACGGAGTTTCTGGGAAGGGGCTCTGAGGGAGCGACCTCTTCAGGGTCGGAGTCCGATACCTCCTCGATGCGGGCGTGGTGCGACATGGTGAATTGAATGGAGATGGATAGGGGAGAAAATGCGGAAGTGGGAGTGGAAGTGGCCTTGTTGTGCGGGCGGAGGTCATGTGTGATTTCCCCGCCCATTGACCAGTTGCCTATTGGTCTCGAAGTACCAATTGATGATTTCCAGATGGTCACTGCTGATAGGCAAATTTTTGATGCATGAGTCAATCAACTCACCTTGGTCTTGTCAGTGAATGCAATATCTCGCCTACTTCTAATTACAAGGGCCTTATGTTCGGGGTTGGTTTGGTTCATGTCCACTTAGATGGATCTAGATGCCGCTAAATATTCATCGCGACGCAAGAACTAGACAAAGCGACAATGGCCAAATAAAAATGCATCCTCCCAGGTTTTAAAAGTGGAACAGAAAGAATTTGTCGCAACTTTTCATGGATCGAGGTCTTCCCAGGGCACTACAATGCAGAAATGGTGATCATAGACTACATAAGGGCCAGGGATCATGATACCCCAAGTCAGTTCGACGTGACCCACGAGTCTTGACCCTTGACATGGAGGGAACCGAGAACGCCTCGTTGAGAGCTCTCACCGGTCTCGAAAGACGAATAACATATCCATGATGACATCGAGATTGACAGACCAATCCTGGGTGTCCGATTATAGGGCCAGGAATGTTTACTTCTGAAAAGGCTTGATATCGTCCAGCTGTGCTTTTGAGATCCCAATTGAAGGCCAGCCCTGCCATCTCGCCTGGAAAAAGACGCGGTCCCTAGGAGGTGGCTCAAGCGCATATGGAAATTCTATGCTCGTCAAAAAGACAGGCAGCATGTCCTAGCAGCATGTCCTAGCAGTTTTTTATCCGATCCTAAATCTTTAGTGACAGGACGACTGTACATGCAACGCCAATACGTTGGGGGAATTCACGGCACTTCTGACAGGATCAGCATTCAGGGAAAAGCACCGGCGGGAAATCGAAGACGATTCGTGACGTTCAGACGATGAGCGGTGCGAGTGTGGGCTCAGGTGGACCTCGGGAGGTGGAAGTCATTTTCATCATCGTGATGGAAGCTCACGGCATCGGGATGGTCTCGGGAATAGAAAATTCGGAGCGATCGAAACGACGGGACCGGTGTAAGTCCGAGTTTAACTCGGCAGTGTATAAATCAATTGCTAACCCAAATTAGGTGCCCGACCTTGAAATCTTCCGTAGAACCATTGAAACGCGAATTTCATTTGTGGAAACGTGGCCAGTGACTTTCTACCCCAGTTCTCCAGGTGGAGTTCAAATCGGTTAAAAGCGGGTAATAATTGTGTACAATGACATCACGGAAATAGGTAGTAGACATTGGAGACAATGGAATAGATATTATGGGAAAGAGTTCATCACATAGCCATCGACCCTGCATTTTCAATTGAATTATGTATGACATTAAGCTTGAAACATTGAATAGCTGGATATTTGGGGCTTCTGTTATATCATCAACTGAAGCCGATCTTTCCCCCTCTCGGTGGGGTCTAGTCCGGCCTTTGAGAGGGGCAAACGTGGGATGTTCATGTATTCCAACCCCGCCGGGGAATTTATTAATGTCCTTGTCCCCCTACTTTCTCCTTCTCCAATTCATTTCTATTCTCTATTCTTCCTCACAAATTATACAATGTCTCTCGGCAAGAAGGTTACTCTTAACACTGGTGCCCAGATCCCGTATGTATACACTATAACAATAAATGACTTGAGAAAACAACAATTAACAGTTCTACAGTCAGCTGGGATTTGGTACCTGGCAGTCTGCCCCTGGCCAGGTTGGTGAGGCCGTCTACGAAGCCTTGAAGGCCGGTTATCGTCACCTGGTATGAGATTCCCCTCGGAGAATAAATTGGGATACAGATGCATGTACTAACATTCTTTGCTTTAGGATTTGGCCACTATGTACGTCGATAATCCCCACGACGTCAATCAACTCAATTGCGATGATAGATCATCTGCTGACTGATCTTTCTTCCAGCTACCAGAACCAGCGTGAGGTTGCCGCCGGTATCAAGCGCGCCTACCAGGATATTCCCGGCCTGAAGCGCGAGGACCTCTTCATTGTATGCATTCTCTTTGTCGGTGATCCCCTCAAATCATCCATTACTCACAAATACTCTCAATAGACTTCCAAGTTGTGGAACAGCCAGCACCGCCCCGAGGTCGTTGAGGCCTCTCTGGATGGCTGCCTTGCTGAGTTGGAGCTGGACTACCTTGATGTAAGCGGAGGTTACGACAATTATTGAATCACAGCTAACGGAACAAGCTCTACCTTGTTCACTGGCCCGTTGCTTTCCAGAAGGGTGATGACTACTTCCCTCTCGTCGCCAACAGTACCGTCGAGGGTGGTGATATTGTCATTGATGATGATGTTTCCATTGTCGACACCTGGAGAGGTAAGTCAGAAATTGGAAACTAGAGCTTTTCGGATCCGAAACTAACGTAATTTCTCGTAGCCATGACCAAGCTCCCCAAGAGCAAGGCTCGTGCCGTCGGTGTCTCCAACCACACCATCCCTCACGTTCGTCTACCGTCCCAACACCGCTCAATTTGCCCATACTGACACTCGGCAGCTCGAGGCTATTATTAACGGCACTGGCGTTGTGCCCGCCGCAAACCAGATTGAGCGTCACCCTGTCCTGCAGAGCAACGACCTGATTGAGTACTGCCAGAAGAAGGGCATCCACGTTACTGCCTACTCTGCCTTCGGTAACAACATGCTTAACATTCCTCTTCTCATCACCCGTCCCGAGGTGAAGGAGGTTGCCGAGTCTGTTGCCAAGCGCACCGGTAAATCCGTCACTGGTGCTCACGTTATGTATGTTTTTCTGCAGCTGGTTCTTCTTTCTATCGCTAACGCTTCTTTCTCAGTCTTGCCTGGTCCCAGGTTGGAGGTCACAGTGTTATCCCCAAGTCGATTACCCCTTCGCGTATCCAGGACAACTTCAAGGAGATTGAGCTCACTGATGAGGAGGTTGCCAAGGTCAGCGCTCTGGGCCAGGACCGGAAACGTTACAACACCCCTTACACTGCTAGTAAGTGCCCGTCAATTCATGCAAAGATAATTGATAGCTAACCCATTACAGACAAGCCTCGCTGGGATATCGACATCTTCGGCGAGCCTGAGGAGCAGCCTGCTGGTCACAAGGTGGTCGTTTAAGCGCCCATGGGCGAATAAGAATGAAAATATGAGATATGTATACACGCTATAGGGATTCAGATAGAACCAGGGATAAAAAAAATTGGATACCCACTACTGTTTCTCAAAAGCGTGGCTGATCTCCGCTGTATGTATATTGTAAAAGGCACAGCCATGAAATACGTAACGCGCCTGAAGCTACAATGTCTCGGCCTGTACAAATCGTTCCATGTGTGGGTACTATGTACATTTATGTGCTACTATAATTCAATGTCGACAGGACAATATAAAACAACTCTAAACGAGTCAAGCCCGGCCTGCGGTCGACTCGAAAGGCATGGTGCCATTCTTATCCTGGTCAGACTTGGCCGTATTGACCGACTCGGCGCCATCCAGGTATTGCGGGAGCCGGTCTCGTCCAGTCGTCCCCACGCCTATATCAGGAATATCATCCTTCCAGCCTTGCTCAGCATCCGGATCAATACCATCAAACATCTCATTGATCTCTTCCAACGTCTTGCCTGTAGTTTCCTTCAAACAGAAGTAAGTGAAGGCCACGATGAGAATGTCCAGTAGACCGAAGAGCAGGAATGTCGCCCAGCCAATTCCAGCCATGATGTACGGAGTGGAGAAGCTCCAAATGAAATTAAAGAGCCACTGGGAGCCAACGCCAAATGCAACACCTGGCTCGCGGATTCGAGTAGGGAATATCTCGCTTGCGCAAGGCCAGGGCAGCGGGCCCCAGCTGAAGTTATAAGCGATGATGTCGAGATAAATCAATGCGACAGTGCCTGCACCTGCAGAGGACACCACTCCATTCTCGGGTGGATAGTTCTTGACGACAGCAGCGGTAGCCAGCATGCACACGGCCATGAAGGCAGCTCCCCCAGCTAGCACTGGCCGGCGTCCGAACCGGTCGGACATGAAGACCACGAAAATTAAACAAGCAACGACCTTGACAGCACCGAAGATGCCGGTCAATAACAAGTTCTTGTCACCAGGACCCACGATCAGCGAGAAGAATTGTGGACCGAAGTAGGCGAGCGCAGTCGAACCGGTCGACTGCTGCGCTAGGAATAGTCCGCCGCCAATCAAGAGCCGGTGCAAATTAGGCCCTTCAAGCAATTCCCTGGGATGAAAGCCAGCCGTCACATGGTGCTCTTCTTCGAGACCACGCTGCATTTCCTCAAACTCCTCCCGCACTGCAGCACCATCACCAGCGCGGATCCACACCAAACTTTGCCAGGCCTCGGCAGTCTTCCCACGGGCCAGGAGCCAGCGCACACTCTCATTCAGAGTGAACATCCCCAGGCCCATCAACGCACCTGGAACAAGCTGCAGACCAATTGGCAGCTGCCACTGCTTGGCACTCGAGGGCATTTTCTCCACACCATAGTCGATCCAGTAAGACACCAAGATACCAATGGTGTAGGTCAACTGGTAGCAGCTTCCAAGCTGACCACGAATTTCCTTCGGACTCATTTCGGACAAGTAAATCGGGATCACAGTTGCAGAAGCACCTACACCAAGACCACAGATCACCCGCCCGACATAGAATGCTGATAATGAGTGGGTGTCGATGACTTCTAGTACAACACCAATGCAAAAGACCACTGAGCAGACCATCATGGCAATTCTTCTGCCCCAGCGGTTGGTCACTGGCCACACGATAAAGCAGCCTGCTAGTGCGCCAGCCTGTTGGATACCGACCGCAATGGCGCTGATCCGGGTCTTCTCCTGGGCGGTGAATTCGAATGATTGCTGGAAGGAGTCGAATGTGAGAACACCACCTAGATAGATTAGAGATGGAAAGCAAGCTGATACCATAACATAGTAGATACACACCAATGACACCCGAATCATATCCAAACAATGCTCCGCCACAACAAAGCACGGCAGCGAGCCAGTAAGTGCGCCATCGAGCATTAGATAGCCGCAATGCCTCCATAGTGGGATCTTGTGTCTCCGATCCAGTGGATTGCTGATCGGGAGCTTGAGCAAGCTGGGAATATGATGATAAAGGATGAATATTCCACCAGCTGGTCAGTCCGGCCCACCAAGCTGAGAAAATAGAGTCAGGAGAAGCGGAGGGCCGGGGAGAACTTGATATAAAGCCGGGCATTACATGATCGGACATAATTGCGAGACAAGGAAGAACAATTGACTTCCCAAAGGAGTGAATGAAAGTCAGTTGCCAAAGTATAAAGTCTGGGTCGTTCGCTGCTTCTGGTCGACTTCTCCGGATTCGCTGTGCGGGTCTGATTCAGGCGGTGAAATGCTTGAATTACACAGATAAGAACGTCATGGACTGCCGAGAGCCGACGTCAATACAGAAAGTCATGCTCGGTAGTGGGTCAATCATTTTCCTATAGTCATTTGGAATAGAATGAATCCATGAAGTAACAAAAGGTTGGTGCCGTCGCATTGGAAAGGCTTGGACATTCAAATGTTGTCCTGTACCAGCGAAAAACGTTGTTACCACAAGCATATTCGCGGGGAAAAGCCCTTCCCCGCATGTAACATAACAGCCGATTACACAATACCGCCAAGGTATCCACTGCGGCTCATTCCGTAGCCGACGGCCGATATTGAACATTGAACAATCTCAATTTCAATACCAATTTTCAACTACCCGATAGAAGGCTTTTGAGATTGAAGGTTACATTGCTTTGTAAGAATTTCAAGGGAGGGTATACGCGAAGAAAAAACCTCGTATCAGGCGCCGTGTAAGTAAACATGCTTGGGCAGCTGCGCTATACAAAGGGGAAACACAAGACGTAGGCATGTTATGAGAATTACATACTACGAGAGGGAGACCAAACTTCTGCCTATAACGTGCTAATTTATTAAACTCAACCCAACTACCTCTCAGCTGCAGCACATTCCTACTTTCATCCCCTATTGTACCACATGTTCTGAGATTCATTGGTATGAATCTTACCCTTAACAGCACTGAGCTTAAGCCTTCCGATCGGGATAATTCGGAGGATCCAACAGATAGGCAACGGGTACCCAGTTGTTTGCAATGCTGAGATAGCAAACATGGAGTAGTGGCGGCCAGGCAATTGACGTAAGGAGCTTGATCAGACTCTGATTTCCTGATAGGACAACCGCTGTGGAGTAAAACATCGCTCCCAGTGTCGTGATCAGGACAATGACGTTGCAAAAAAGGCCATTTTCCAATAGGTCTCTGTATAGTCGAACATATGAAGACATTGATGACCCCGTTAGACGATTCCAAGAGTTAGCAGTGCTACCTGTCACGAATGAGCCTTTCGGCTTGCTAGACAGCAAATAGAACCGTAGGATAGAATAGATGTTTCCTGTAATAGCGGACCTTGTTAGTCGAAGAATAGAGCCTGATAACATGGTAAACTTACCAGCGGCCTGCCACTTATTTTCCAAGTGCGCAAATGGTGCGCTCTGGAAGCCAGTCTGTGCAGCTTGGCAAAACTCATATATCCAGTTTAACAGGATATAAAGTGTTGCCAAGGTAAGCTGGAGCGTCGTCGTAATACCTGTTGTAGCCGGGATCATATCTCCACATGAAGCGAGGAGGAGAATCGGGATGACAGCAAAGCCAAATAGGCAGCTGACCTCCCCTCCGACAATGCCTGCTCCGTTCCAAGCAATGTTTCTTTGAAGATCTTTAGGAAACTTCAGAAATGAGGAATCGGAAGAAAACATAGAAACTATCTGTTGGGCATGACCAATGTTCCATCGGTTTCTTTGGGCAATGTGTCCGGTGATGGATGTCGGAACAAGACCATATTGCAATGGCTCCTGTACTTGGACGGTTTGGTGCCCGAAGCCTTGCAATACCAATGATAGCTGCCAATCTTCTGAAAAGGAGAAGGTTGGATAGAGCCCAACGTCCATGATGGATTGCCGCTTAAATACTGCCCCAGAGCCAGCATCTATAGCGCGGCCAAGAGTATCTAGCTCTGCGTTTTGGCAGGTGTAGAAATGGCATCGGGCTTGTGAGAGAGGATCTCCCTTGGGTAGGTTGGAGAAGTACTGACGCGTAGAAACCAGTACCGGGCCTGAGGTAGTGGTTTCTAGCAGATGGGGGAGGGTAGCGCGAAGGAAATCTGTTGATGGGATGGAGTCCGCATCTAAAACTGCACAGAACTCCGGTGGATCATCCTTCTGAAGCGTAGTAAGGGCATAGTTCAAGTTGCCCGATTTAGCGAAAACTTGACCGGATTGGCGACCACGGGAATGATAAGATAGATGTGGCCATTGATCCTGTAGCCCTAAAACGGTCTTTTTCAACAAGGCCGATCCACCGTCATCTAGAAGGAGGACTCGGAAATTAGGATAGTCCATTACACATGCTGCTTGCACTGTTTGCATAATGATGTCGACTGGTTCACCGCAGCAAGGTAATAGAACATCCACACGAGGAAGTTCATTTCCTTGAAGACGCAGCCTCTTCCTTGGTCCGCCATTTTGAACTTTTCCAGCTGTGATAGAACGAAGTTGTTCTTTCCTAGCCAGGTCTACTAAAGTCAACATCAAGGACTACTAATTATTGGGAAGATTACTTACGAGTAAATATCAACTCCACTGCTAACATTATCCAGGTTTGCCATTGATAGGGGCTAGACAGGATTGCTAATAAGCGGACACCAAAATAAAGATAACCAATCCAAATTGCGGCTTGGGCTGCATAGTAGAGAGGTTTTCTGTATTTCTGACCGGAGAGAATCCGCTGATCCGGCGGCAACTCCGAGAACTTAAACGTCTTGGATGCCATTTTTGGAGATTTGGTTCCCAGGTTGCTTGCAGTTCTGGGCTGTGGCGGGGGCTACCAATAGCCGGAAGATCTGATCATTGATTTTAGCAAAGGTTCAACAAGGCTAGAAATATACATACGCAGACAGATGGGAAATTAAAGGGCGCACCTGGGGGGGAAACATTGGAAAGAAAACCACAAAAAGGAGGTGAAGCCCCGTGTTTGTGCGTTTCGACGAGAGGCGTCCATCTAGTCAAGCCACAAAGTGGATTCTTTTCAGGGAGTAGAAGATCTCCACTTTTCTCCGGATGTCAGGAACCAGAACACCCGTGGACTAAAAATAACATTGGAAATTGTCTCCATACTGAGTAAAAGTCAATGCTTGAATAATGATAATTATCCCGGAAGAGTTCCGAGATAATAAACAGCTCCAGGTCGTGTACATAGATTGGCTATATGTCGTTTAGACCCAGGGCTAGCACCTTGAGGCTGTGTCGAGAGTAATGTTAAAGAGGATATTGGGGTTTTGTTTAATTGATGCGCTTTACTGGACTCGGCTAGGGGACTTGGGTGGATCTGCAATCCGAGAAGGCCGAGATATCCGAGGAATCGCTTCGGGCTCTACTGGTCTATGTGTTTCAATCATTTCATCATGGATTGTACCTTCTATGATACAATGTTTATGTATGAGCTTCCTCCGCCGAGTGACAGAGAACTTTATGACTTGCGGTGCATGGAACCAGCACCCGCCTGAATTCATTAGCTTCAAGATACCCTCACAGACTTCGGGGATTGAACTTACCTGGTGACTGGGATAGATTAGTGTATCCGCAATTACAACATTCTCTCTTCGGCCAGCGGCGAAGACAACAACCTCCGCAATATCATCTCCGGTCAATGGCTCAACGCCCCTGTAGTTTGAAAGTCAGACAAACGAGCTTTTCCATGCCACGACCACCCCACTTACTTGTACACGGCATCAGCCTTGGACTTGTCCCCGTAGAACCGCACGACGGAGAATTCCTGTACTTGTGTTAGACATTGCCGAGGGAAATTTGAAGGGAAACATACAGTCTCAACCTGACCAGGGTCAATCTCGATGATGCGGATTCTGGTTGCAATGAGCTCCCTTCGCAGTGAATCTGTGAAAGACCGCACCGCCGCCTTGGTAGCACAGTAAATGCTACCTCCGGGGTAAGGCTCGCGACCAGCGATACTGCCAATGTTGATGATATCACCACGGCCGCCCTCCGATCGGCTCTTGAAGATGGGAAGGATCGCCTGGGTCATGTGGATTAGACCGTTGACGTTCGTGTTGAACATCACATTGATATCCTCGGTCGCAATATCGGGGGCCTGAGCAACGCCCTTGACGAGACCACTGTATGTGAATTCTAATCAGTACTTCTCTGTCCCGCTTGATGTTCGGAATTATGACTCACGCATTATTGACCAGGACATCAATGTCTTTGAACTCCTCTGGCAGCGATGAAACAAAGTTCTTGATCTCCTCAGGGTTGCTGACATCCAGCTTCACAGGAAGCACCTGGACACCGTCGCCGACTTCTGCCTTAATCTCCGCGGCGACCTCCTTCAAAGTATCAATACGGCGAGCGGTCAGGATCAGCTTGAGATTCTTCGGCGAGGTGCGTGCGAACTCTTTCGCAGTACTCTTTCCGATGCCAGAAGAGGCGCCAGTCACGAGAATGGTCTTGCCCTCCAGGCGCTTTGCCATTGCGGAAGCCATAGTGCGTCGGATGGAGGTTGAGTGAACGGCTAGAGCGAACGAGTTGTTGGTTGACAGGTGAGGTAGGGAGAGCCGAGTCGAGGATAGGGAACAAATTGATCGCAAAGAACTCCTCAGATGGTTCATAGAGAAGAACAACTTTACTCCCAACGAATTGCACAGAAAAGAAAAGAAACAGCGGAGCGATAACGTGCGGGGACGCAGTTTGGCGTCATACCGGGTTATGTAATCGCCTGAATATTCGGCCTGAATGCCGATTCAATGATTAACTTTGGGATGCATTTTGCAATTGGGCTTCATGTTGTCGTCACTTGGGTATTCTGTGAGTATCCCAGTGTTCGTCATTGATCTTGGCCTGATACGTATCGTTTGCTTCTTAATTTCCGATTTCAAGAACTATGAGTATTGTCATAGCATTATGAATTATATTGGTTTTCCATGTCTAGGTGTATTGGTATCTACAAAGGTCAATAATATACAGTACTGAGCAGCAACATGATCACATCCTCGGGACGGGTATGGCAGTCCTACGCCGTTGAAGCTTGCGAGAGTTGATGGTTTCAATCCAGCCACCCGACCCTGCAAGCTCTTGAAACGCTTTTTGATTCGGCGGTGCATCCCAAAAATGTTCACCTCCAGCTTTGCGGGTGGACTTCACATCCCGGTCATGTTGGTGAACGATGTCTCGTAGAAGCTTGCGAACCCGGCGACTTGGATCCAGGCCAGCAGTATCCATATCACGTAGGAATGAAACCACCGCAGGAAGATCGTTGCAGCTGTGCCAGTAGAAATCCATCAACTCGTCGCAAAGGGTCTGGGAGGTTCCCAAGAAGGCAGATGAGCGGCCGTGCGCCTTGGCCGCAGTTCGGAATTGGCTGATGAGTGGGGATTGCGGGAAATGGGTGCTAAGGATTCTGAATGCGAGAAGGAGAAGTTGCGGGTAGAGCTTCGCGACTACGGGGCCAGCTGGAACCGCAGCCGGGATGTTCAACGGCCCGGATGAATGCGGTGTGTCTGGGGCTTCGTGCGCTGCGTTGACAGAGTCGGGATCCAGATTTTGGCCATTTGCACTAGTAGGACCTCCTATATGACTTATCATGGTGAAGATCCGTTCTCTACAGACAGCCCAGAGGCCTGCATCGCCCTTGCCCTGCTCAACGGCCTGGAAAAGCTCGGATTCAATTCTCTTCGCCTCTCGCTCCACAACCATGTTCACTGCCTCTGTCAGGGTGACAACGGAATCTGCATTGGTTCCTGCACTGGATACCTCCAAGCCCAGATCACCGATTCGGACATCCTTTGCCTCATAGACTGTTTCCTCTGGTTGGTCGCTTTTGCGTGAAGGGCCTTTTTCTGATCGCGTGCCGTCCTGGGACTTGGCGGCTCGAGACTCCTTGGCGCCGGCGCTTTTGTCCTCGAGGATCGATTCAAAAATGCTCATTATGCTCAAGAGGTCGTCAGTCTTTGGTACCGAATCTGGCTCATGGGTCTCCAGCCCTGGGCTTTTCTGCGCAGTATTCAACCTGGTCAAGAGACCCCCGAAAGCCTCCCGCTCATTCCGAGTGATCGTGTTGAGCTTCAATCTTGGGGTCGACGGTTTGGTTCGTTTTAATTTTGGGCGAGGGACTGCGGCACCGCGATGACGGAGATAGCTTGTGCGTCGTGGAAGATCGGTTGGTGTTGATTTTGTGGAGTCATTTTGATCTTGTGGGTTTGGGTCTGCTGAAGAACCAATTGCTTCTATTTCTCTGCCTGTATCATTCTGATCGGTAGAATATTCGCGGTGGAATTGGTGGACCAATGGGGACCATTGAGATAATTGCGAGAGAGTCCGGGTCTGGTAGAGAAATGTTGTGGATGAAGTCGCTGTGGACAGGAAGTAGAGGCGTGGAAGATTGGCCATCGGAATGGGATAAAGGCCAGCACTTTTATCCAGCACAGAGTCAAGCTCTATCGGATACCTTTTCTTAAAGTGACGTTATAAGCCTGAGAGCTGAAGTTCTTTCTTGAACGGGTTTCCACTATGATGGTCACCTGACCCCGCGTTCCTTGTCGCGTATGACCGCGTCTCTTTCACTTCCACATCCTACTCAAGGCTCGTTTTCAATACTCTTTTCAAGATGGCTATTAACACGCCAAATGGCCTTTCCGAAATCGAAAGGCAGCGACAGGCGAACATCGCAGAACAGAAGGCTCTTCTAAAAGAGTTACAACTGACGCAGCCCGCAGGGAAATTTGCGAGCCCGGGCACATCCAATAACTCAGCAAAGCCTAAAAAAAGAGCTGCGCCCAAGCGTGTGAAGCAAGAGGAATCACCAGCTCCACGCCGACAGTCGTCTCGCCTCCAGGGACTCGCAGCCGACAGCGAGGTCGCCAAACGTAAAGCGGAAGAACAGTACGAGGCGGCAAAAGAAGTGGAACGTGTTAAGAAGATCAGACGCACCGATTCATTCACACAAAATGACATGTTCATCGCTGGTCAGAAACTGTCGGGACAAAGCCTGATCGGAATCGATGCTGTGAACAAAGGTGTGGCTGAGCCGTATGTGCGCACATTTGGTGATGAAGAGATTGAAAAGACAAACGATAAGGAACTAAAAGCGCTTCGCGAGGAGATGAATGGGTTGCAATTGTGGGATAAGTGGGAGCCACAAAGTATGTTTCCAACCATGGTCAATCTAAGGACATGAACTGACTTGCCATGCGATTAGGAATCAAGATTACACCCGAGCGCGTGTATACTATGGCATTCCATCCTTCCGAATCTAAACCTTTGATTTTCGCGGGCGATAAAATGGGACATCTTGGCATTCTAGATGCCTCACAGGAGAAACCTGAAGTGAAGCAAGAGAACGAAGAGGATGATGAGGAGGATCCGGATCCCGTCCTGACGACCCTTAAGATCCATACTCGAACAATCAGCTGCATGACGGTTCACCCATCCAAGCCAACTTCGCTGTACACCGCGAGCTACGACAGCTCCATCCGCGAATTAGATCTTGAAAAAACTGTGTCAGTGGAGAAGTATGGGCCGGAATCAACAAACATCGATGAAGCAATTTCCGGCATTGACATGGCCCCCGAGGACCCACATGTTCTATACTGGACTACTCTCAACGGTGGATTTGCCCGATACGACCTTCGCACTCCAAAAAGTACAGTGTCATCATGGCAATTATCCGAGAAGAAAATCGGCGGCTTCACACTGTGCCCGTCTTCTTCCCATATGTTTGCCACTGCCAGTTTGGATCGCTTCATGCGACTGTGGGATCTCCGGAACCTGTCCTTCGACGAGCCAGAGCCCGTCGCAGAGCATGAGAGCCGTCTTTCTGTGTCCCATGCTGCATTCAATGCAGCCGGTCAAATTGCGACGTCCTCTTACGATGATACTCTGAAAATCTATGACTTAGGTGCCAAGGGTATTTCAACCTGGCCAAAGGGCCACCAACTAGGCGATAAGGACTTCCGGCCGGACACCGTCGTGAGACACAATTGTCAAACTGGGCGCTGGGTTACAATGTAAACCGATCACTTCTTCCCCTTGGTGAATTCCTACTGACCTTTTTAGTCTTCGTCCGCAATGGCAATTGAACCCGCAGTCCCATATCCAAAAATTCTGCATTGGAAACATGAATCGATTCGTCGATGTTTACAGTGCTGGCGGTGATCAGCTTGCTCAGCTGGGAGGTGATGGCATCACGGCTGTCCCTGCAGTCGCAGTCTTTCACCGCAGCAAGAACTGGGTGGCTGGCGGTACTGCTAGTGGAAAGCTCTGTTTGTGGATGTAGACATGCATTGATCTGGTTGTTGACTCGGTGTTTGTTGTACTTTTGCTGTTTCCACTGATTGTGGTTATATGTGGGTTGGTATCCCTGGAGTTTGAGGTGGGGATTTGAGCAACTTCAATTAGCATGTAACATTAATGTACACTAAATCTATGCACATTCATGTCGCATATTTGTTCGGTTGGCTCTAAACATAATTTCATTGTGAATGGGCATACTTCCAACATTGCCATGTTTTACACGATAGTAGTTGTTTGCATTTATTGGGGTAAACTAAGGAGGTTCGTGTGATTCCCTAGTGAGAGGTTCAATGCAAAATTAGACTGCCACTCAGAGATAAAATATGTAATAAAAAAAATCAAGTATATGCAGATCCACGCCCATCCCCAAACACCTTCTCGGGACTGCGCAGAAAGAATGTTTGCGCCTAGCCCCAAATTGAACCGACACCCAACTCTGTTCCGCTACCGGGCACAGGAGAAGGACAGACACACCCGGGGGGAATATTGGTGGAAGACCACCCCGAAGATGGGGAAGGAATTGATCGCCCCATGGCGCGGGCAAGGATAGTAGTCGGGCTAGAGACAGCACCTTCACGGGCATGGAGAAGCCCGAAACGTAGGAACACCTCTGCCAGGGTGACGAGGATAGAGATAACAATGAGGACAATGATGATCCAGGTTTGGTCTATTAATAATTAGCTTTTCGAATGCTGGCCACCGAAGATGCAAGTAGCTTACGAGAAGTGCGATTGTCGGCTATCGAGTCGGACAGAATTTCTGCAAGGTCTAAGAACACTCGGCAGCGCTCGTTGAGCACCTGGATTCGAGGTTTGATTTCCAGGTACTCTCGAACAGCGAGGTAAAGCGGGTAAAGAGTAGGTTCGCTTTCCCAGAAGAAATTTGGAACGTCGAGCATGTTGGACGCTGTCATGAGTTAGAAATATTCCTTCAAACACGTGGAACAAGACATACAAAGATTGACTTCAACTCGGCTCTTGAAGAGACGGCCGAGAATTCGGAAGACTTCAGCACGTTTCATGCCCAACTTTCCGGTCGTGGCGAGACGGCGGGGAACATCCTTTGCATCGGCCATTTGACGGGCCATGACCTCCTCGAAGAAACACAATTTTGTGCTTTGGGAAATGCCGTGACTAATCGCCAGCTTGATCATGTGGTCACCACTCCGCAGGGTAATCATATCATTATACA
Organism: Penicillium lividum; assembly: GCA_028828245.1. Lineage (NCBI taxonomy): Eukaryota > Fungi > Ascomycota > Eurotiomycetes > Eurotiales > Aspergillaceae > Penicillium > Penicillium lividum. The sequence goes on from JAQJAG010000003.1 coordinate 1,850,994, forward strand.
CACGAGGGCGTGAGATCTCTGTCGAGTATTCAAAGTGGAATTCCTCTGTCTCAAAGTCCTCCTCGTGCAGCGGCATTGTCGTGAGTGGGATGGGCGTTCCAGTCGCCGATGAGGCTGCAAATGCCAGATCTGCCAGCAGATCCTTCTCCTGTCGCTCAGTAAAGTTCCAGAAGACCACGACGCCGTAACCAAAGACGAACATCTCCGCAACGTTGTAAAGAGTCCGCGCCGGCGCGGGAGATCTCGATGATGACGGTTTGGCTGTTGGAGACGCAAGGTCTCGCAAAAGAGTGTGACTATCATCAGAGCTGTGTCGACGACGAGGAGGCGGCATCTCAGAAGTTTGTTGGTCCTGTTCCACCTCTGTCGAGGTCTGGAAATGGTTAGAGTCACTGGGTGATTCGTTGTTCTCTTGAATGCGACTCTCCTCTTCCGATATGTGGGTCAAGAATCGATCTTGGCTCTGCTCTCGCGAGCTTTGATCAGAATCGCGTGAGGACTCCTCGTGATGTCCCTCGGAGCGATTATGACCCCCGACCGAGTGTTCTTCAAATTCCCCGATGTAATCGTCATGGTGATCACGAAGTTCATTGCGTTCAATTTCCTCGTCCAGGAGAGACTTGCCGCCGGGGAATTTAACAACGGGACTGCTGCGCAAGCGATATCCTTCGTGACCCGGCAAAAGGGGAAGATGGTAGGCTGTGTAGAGACAGTCATCGTACAGCTTGGTCCGGGCCCCATGCCATTCCTTGACGAACGACGCCAACGATCCCATCTTGTAGGCCTGTGCGGTACAGTATGCGGTGACACGAGCGAGCTTCTCTGCACGGCGGGCCTTGGGCAATCGCTCGGCATAACTCTTCGCCTTTTCGGGAGCAATACGTCGCTTTCGGTGCAGATCTTCTTCGGCCAGCAAAGGTGCAACGTCATTGTCGACGCCAAAATCACCACCTAGTCGCTTCTGCTCCTGCAGCTGGCGCCTGATTAGTTCCGGATCCATATGTTTTTGCTTGGCCAACAGATCCACAAGCTCCTCATCCACATGATCGGGGTCATCGTCTTCGTCGTCTTCCGCGGTGTCGTCGTCGCCGATGCCGCCCGTGTCGGGTAGAAGAACGAGCTTCTCGCTGACTTTGGTTGTCCGTGGGGGAAGGCGCGGTTGTGCTGCCAGTCGGCCAATAGTGCCAGTTGAGCTGGGGAGCGTTGAAGATCCGCTGGCATGGCCCATTAGCCCACCCGATGGCAGTCGACGTGGTCGCGAGGTTGGCGGCGGCTGCCGTTGCTGCATTGAGGGGACATCGGAGGCATATTGGAGCACATTGTCGACGGTGATGAAACGGGTGGCAGGAGATCGGTGTCGTCGAGTTGTGGAAGCGGGCTGTTGGTCGCGAGAATCGGTAACCTAAATAATTGGTCAGCTCAACGCTTTCTGCAGGTCGGAGATTACCTGGGTAATTGCTTTTGTGGAAGGTCGTACTAGAACAGTCGGACTCCGTTGACTTGTGCCCCGTCCACGGGCAGGAGGAGTCATGGTTGTGCAATTCTCGAATGAGAAGGACTTAATGGAACAAGAGGGGACCACGATAAGATCTCAAAATGAGGACATTCATATTCGACTTTCCAGCTTTCCCCATTACGCTAGACCGGATTTGACCTAGTGGAGGACTGTCTGACGTAATGAGTTTTAACCTTGTTGGCCTTGGTGCCTTGACGCCTGAGGCATAAACTGATACATCATGAATTCATTTTGTATTTTCTTTTCTATGTAAGTTAAACTACTGAAACTATGTACGAGTACCAACTCATATACTACATTGATTAATGCATCCCATTTCATGCGAAATGTAACAAGCAGCATAAATGTTCCGCCAGATGTCCACTTTGCATCCCTTGCAAATTCACGCGATGACCGTTACGAATCTCAGGCCTACTCAAATGCTGAATTCAACAACAACCAGGTACCTGACTCTTTTTTTTACTATGAAGATCTGAAGCCATAGCTTTTAGGTGGTGATGTTCTATCGGCGAGATGTCCGACCCCTCAGAGACGCAAGCGGATGTACAATCCATCATTTCTTGGCACAGCAAATTACCTTCCCAAAAAGGCAAATCAACATTCTTTAGTTGAGCAAACGAAGAAGTAGCTCTGAAGAAATCATTTAAATACTATTTCTTGCTCATTAAGAGAATCTTTGGAAGGATGTGGAGCCATTCGGATCCGGCTTCCTGTTTCAACATGAGTCAACCACCCTGGATGAATCCCCGCGAATGCCAAGCAACATCAACTTAAACTTAGTCATGGACCCAGTCCGGCACCGGGCTTCAACTAGCAAGGTTTGCAGGTTCTGTTGGTCATTTTTGCGGATCCACGGGATCAGATTGCTTCCCATGCCAATAAGCACAAGCCTTGAAGGTTCTCGATTGTTGAGGCTAATTTGTGTGGTGTATAGATATCCATCTCGTTAGTTGGCTCATAATTCAGATTCCAAGACGCATGCGGTTGAAATGTTTTCAAAAGATCAGTTTGCAAACGATCTTCATTGCCTCGCTCTGTATCGAAGTCGGATAGATGTGCGAGGTTTCTTGTGAAATCAGACCGCAGTAGATTGGGTTGCCACTGGGAAATGCCCAAAGCTTGCAGAAATGCCGTCTTAACCGAAGCACTTAGTTGAGGATCAACATGCGTCCCTGCCTCATTCGAATTGACTAGGCTGGAAGTTCTCACAGTTCTGGCTAGAACACCGCACACAGACTCATGTCATGTCTGCTGTAGGGCGTGGACAATGTCAAGATATTCGATGTGGAGACAGACCCAGAGAATATCCAATCTCATTTGCCTCTTACTCCAACTACCCTGCTAGAGTGGAGATTTACTTTACTAAACTCCGTGGGTTCTTTATAAGCCCACCTCCCACCTAGATCTGCATCTAGTGCGTTTCTTGTCAACTCGATGTGAAACCCAAATATCACCATGTCGAATCATTTTCCAGTGGAAGAAAACCTACAGAGGGATCTTTCAGCGACAGGTCAGCCACCACTACCTTTATCTTGGTCTTATTAACACTTCCCGCAGAGGATGTACCCATATCTCCGAATGAGTCACTAGGAGATTCAGACCAAGACTCAGACGTCCCACACGAACCTATTCAAGAGCGCTATGGCAATCCATCATATGCTCGTTTTCGTCGGGTGGCATCAAAGACAATCGTCTCTTTTGGGTCCAATGACCCTGATAACCCCGTCAACTGGAAAAATGTACAGTAAAGCCACCATCTCGATGTTAGGAGCTTTCGCGTACCAAGAAAGTTGATAGACTAACGAAGACCACAGAGTCGCAAGTTTCTAGTGCTTGCCGCTGGTGTAATGCAGGTGAGTGGCAGCTGAAAGTATCCTTCTGGTGGATCTGACATCTGGCCGTATCTTAGGTCATGAACAGCACAATTGCTTCTTCAATATGTAGCAACGCAATTCCTCAGATTGCGGCAGAATTCGATATTAAAAATCAACAAGCCCTGGTCTTGCCCATTTCGATCTTTCTGATCGGCTACATCCTGGGGCCTCTTCTGTGGGGTCCAAGCTCTGAGTATTTTGGGCGCAGGCGACCTTTACTCATCGCATACTGTGGTTTTATGATTTTCATGCTGGCATGTGCGGTTGCCAACTCGTATCCATCTTTGCTGGTCTTTCGTCTCCTGAATGGAATGATGGCATCGGCACCGATCGCCACAGTGGGTGGATTGTTTGCTGATGTACAGGACAACCCAACCAAGAGAGGCCGTCTAATGGCTTATTTCATGGCTGTGAGTTAGTCACCCTCCATTCACAGTTACACATAGCTAAATTCATAGTGTACTACTTTTGGACCGATAGTGGGTCCCTGGGTATCAGGGTTTGTCGCCGTCGTGAGTTGGCGATGGTGCTTTTGGATTGGCCTTATCTGTTCCGGCGCATCCTTTCCCTTAATCATTATGATGCCGGAAACATATGGACCTGTTATTTTGAAGCGACGTGCGATGAAGCTTCGAAAGGACACAGGAAATTCAAATATTGTGTCCCCACTGGAGGTCGAGAGTCGCGATATTCGACAGATGTTCCTCATCACCATCTCACGGCCATTCCGCATGATCATCCACGAATATATCGTGTCTCTGACATCTCTGTACCTCGCCCTAGCATATGCCATTTTCTATCTTTATTTTGAGGCATACCCCATCATCTTCCAAGGTTGGTTTTCAAGCACAAGCATCAGCTCGCATGTTAATCTAATTCGAACAGATTTATACGGAATGAGTGCTGGCGTTGCCGGTTTGATGTTTCTACCTAGTAAGTTCACAATCAACTGCGAATGGAACCGCTCTAACTCGATTAAAAGTTGGTATCGGCGCTATCCTGGCCTGTTTCGTCTTTATCTGGTATGACGGCTACCTGGCTCGAGCAAAGGCCCGTAAAGCCCCCTGGGCCGGGATCGAAGAATACAGACGACTGCCTCTCGCGTGCATTGGTGGTCCTTTGTACGTTGTTTCACTGTTCTGGGTGGGCTGGACTTCTTCTGAAAATATCCCTAGGGTCGTCCCATTCCTCTCTGGAATACCCTTTGGAATGGGCTATCTTCTCATTTTCATGGCGATGCTGAATTATCTCACCGACGCATACGAAACATTGTCAGCTAGTGCCCAGTCAGCTGCGAGCTGCACTAGAAGCATTATGGGAGCAGTGCTTCCCCTTGCTGCGAAGCCAATGTTTAATCGACTGGGTATTCACTGGGCATGCAGTCTCATCGCCTTTTTAGCCTTGGGAGTCTCGATTATTCCATTTGCCTTTATCCGTTACGGTGACCGTATCAGAGCCAACAGCAAATTCTGCCAGGAGCTCAAGCGTATCAAGCAGCTTGAACAGTTGGAGCTTGAGCGAGAGGAGAACCAGCAAGATGGGGACACTGAGTTGGAAAAGGTTCCGACTACTCACACTGGAGAGATAATAAGAGTTGATACCGCTCGCAGTCATGCCGACAAGGCTTCCATTATTTGTTAAGACTTCCACAAGATGGCGGCTTTTCGCAAATTTGCAATACTTTCCTTTGCATTGTTCTGTGCAAAATTCTCGGCTTTTTCAGCACAAATTGGTTTGAACGCCCAAAAGTCATTTTTATGTATTCTTCTCACGATTATTAGGATACAAGAATCGATTCATTCTTTTATATTTAGATATAGTTCAGCCAATGGTGGTTTAAATGTTGATTCATGTATTATTCACTAGTTACAGCTTGTCAACTACCTTGACATCGGACATAACTTTGAAGCATTTGAATGTGACGATGATCTCAGTATTTCAAGGTACATTAAAAAAGAGTCAAGTCTTGGTTTCTGAATTAATAAACTGAGTTTTTCCCTATCTTCTATCCTTAGCCCCGATATATTAAACATTTAATCGCACTATTTTCCTATGACATTACGAGGGTTTCAATGCCTTTCCCTTGAGCTCTTTTTCTCCTTGTGATCCTGCCAATAGCCTTTCGCGACGAAAGTCAGACTCAACAAAATACCCAACCCAGTCAATCCAATGGCAAAATACCAAGCACCACGGTACCCAAGCAAGACATCAGCAGGCGTTTTCCCACCTTTGTTGACGTGCACCTCGATGGTGCCCGCGAATCCCAATCCAAGCGAGATACTGTAGTTCACGACTGTAGCAATCAAGGCCGCACCCATCCCTTGATGCTCCTTTTTGACGGCATTCGAAAAGATGACTGTCGCCGCAGGGAATGACGTATCCATGCCAAATGGGATAACCAGCATGCATACAAACAACTGAGCCCAGTACGTTCGATGCACCGGGGCTGTCGCCACCAGGATAGTACCCACCATGAAACATGTCAGCGAAAAAGTCAGAACCCATGCCGCGCGAACGTGATGCAGCAGGAATCCAGTAGCCACGGATGCGAACGCTCCCGATACAGCCACGGGGCAGATGTACGCTGCGAGGAGCAGCGGTGATGCGCCCCTCAACACCTCGATGAACTGCGTCAGGTAATACACCCAGATGCCAAAGCAGCCCCAGCCGCAGGAAATGCAGCCAACCACGAAGATGATGTCACCCGTGAATACCTTGAATGGCACAAGTGGCGTCGCAGCCCAGCGAGACTCGATGAAGAAGAAACAAATCGCGAAAAGGACACCAAGGATCAGACAGACGTAGATGTATGGTTGTGTCCAACCGTATGCGGGACCTTGGTTCCATGCAAAGTTGAACAGGACCAGCGCTGCGACACCGGTAACGGCCCCAGGAATATCGAGCATTCGAAGCTTTTCCATCAATCCCTTGTCTTGGACAGGCGAATGGCTTTGTGGGATGATCAGGGTGCTGAAAGCGGCCAGCAAGACGAGGGCGATAGCAAAACTCCAGAATGTCCACGGCCACCAAACTAACTCAAACAAGCCGGAGAAGACAAATCCAAAGACACCACCACCTGGCGCACAGGCGCCAAATAATGCGAATGCCATGTTCTTCCGTGGTCCAGGTGGGTATGAGACTCCTAACAGCGCAAGTCCATTGGGGAGTAAAGCAGCCGGGCCGAGTCCCTGAAGGACTCTGGCGAAGATAAACAGGTATTGGTTCGAGTAGACACTAAGTCCCGCGACCATACTCCAGATAGCGAACCACAGCATACCGAGTACAAAAATACGTTTGTAGCCAAAGAGATCGCCGATCCGACCGGCGACCAGGATAAACGTTCCCGCCGTCAAGCTGTAGCCGGCGATAAACCAAGAAAGTACGCCGGGGTTTGTGACCCCGAAGCTGTCGCCGATTTGATGTAGGATGCCCAGTGTTTGGGTTAAGCCCACTTGGGTCGTGAACTGAGCCGTGCATATCGTTGCGATGAAGACGCATTCGTGCAGTAGTGACATATTATCAGCGGCGTGGGTAGATTCGATTGTCTTTTGATCAGCATCGTAGGTGATGGATATGGTTCTTTTCTGCTCATTTACTGGTATCTCTTGAATCTCATCATGCGGAGCTCCAACCTCGTAATGAGGCTGTCCGTCTGCATCGATTTCATGTCCCAAATTCGCCATGGTGTGGGCTTATCTCTGGAACCCGGCCAGGGTAAAACTCAAGTGCTACAAAGTATTAGATGCACATTTGAGATTTTGAGCTTCGAGAAAATTTTGCACTGACCGTATGTCGATGATACAGAAACTTCAAATTTTCCAAAAGTAATGTGGGATTGCGCACAACTGGGAAACCTGAAGATGCATATCTCATATGCGCGAGTGAGCTCTACCAGAATATATCAGTATCAGCTAAGAGGTAACGTCACGTGCTTGATGGGATCATCGACTTTCCACAATTAGACGGTGCTTGACAGGAACCATCTGTTACCAGGGTACTTTAAGGATTTGAGAGGTTACATTCAATTTTTGACCCTTAGAGTGTGGTTCGGAATTGACAAATGGTAAAAATGGGCCGTTTCCGGTCATCACTGACCGCACCGACATACAGTACCTTTTTACACCCAATTTTCAATGTTTCTATAACTCTCTGATTGTTGTCTTATTTTCTGATGTATCTGCATAACAAATGTAGATAAAATTCCAAGGTTCTTACTTTGAGAAAGGTGAAGGGAAATTATGCCCCACATCAAGCCGAACTCGCAACAGGTTCTCGACCCCTCTGACTAGATCCTCCCGTCTGTGGAGACCTTGAGTGACCTGATGGAAATTAAGAATTCTCCGCCAGTCCGAGCTTAAGCGAGCAAAACCCGGAGACACTAGGAGAGCTTCACATTAAGGTTATTCTCGGTGAGATGTTGGGGTTGGACGCCGAGAATCGGAAAGGACTTTTTTTGACTCAACCTCAACCACTCAACATCTTCAATTTTTTTCTTTCTAAAGGACTTTTAAAAGTGTGCGTCAGCTGTATTGGGTGCCAAGAACCCATATCATTATCTTTATCAGATCGGACTTCTCCGCCTTCAACATTTTCCCCTCCATTTTTTGTTAGAGCGGTGCACTCCGTACAAGAGACGACATCATTTCGTGATTTAAGGTAAGTTCAAAGTTGACCGGGTATACTCTTCTCCCTATCACCGCTAGAGATTCGATAAGCGATAAACCTCGGTAAAGGTTGAGCGAGAAGTTCTTCGGGAAACGTTATTTTGAGCTTGCAAGGATTTTCAACTAATAAATTCTTCTCCAGTCGCGTTCCAAAGATAAATAAACCTGACGTGAAATCACGAGTTCATGTTGATGTTGATTGTTGATTGAAACGGGTCGCCTGGTTATATTCGGCAACGAACCTGCCAAGAGAAAAATCACGCCAAATGAGTACTGAAGCATCGGAGTCCGCGATAAGCGCTCGCAAGGAGCCTGTATCCGATGTCTATGAACCTCCTCGGGATATATCTGAGTCTGAATCTATGAATGTGCTTTCCCCAGACGAGTTTAGCGACGATCATGTCGAAAGCATCTACAAGTCAGGACTTATCTCTAGCTCTGGTTATGGTTATAGTGCTAATACCTCAACAGCAAACTGGATTGGCGGATTATTCCTGCCCTCTGGGTTCTTTATTTCATGGCGTCGGCCATTCGCTCAAATGTCGGCTTGGCGCAAACTATGAATGAAGCTGCTGGACACGACATCGGAACTGTACTGCACATGAATAGTCACCAGATATCAACCGCACTGGCATTATTCTATGTCGGATATGTGGTTTTTGATTTACCCTCTAACCTGGTCATGACACGATTGAGTCCACATGTGTGGATGAGTCGCATTATAATTAGTGTCGGATTGATCGGCACATGCATGGTAGCTATGAAAGCGGCCTGGAGCTTCTAGTACGTCCAACCTTCCTACCAAGAGAACTAGTCTAACAGATGCAGCTTGCTTCGCCTTCTATTGGGTATCGTTGAAGCAGGATTGTGGCCAGGTATGACCTACTACTTGACCCTCTTCTATCCGCCATCTCGCATGGGCAAGCGAATTGGTCGATACTTTACTGCCGCGCAAGTCTCGGCCGCTGTCGTGGGTCTTGTCTCTGCGGGATTCCAGAAAATGGACGGGGCTAGAGGCTACGTTGGATTCCAATGGATGTTCTTGATTTGGGGCGTGATTACCATTGCACTTGGATTCGGCTTGCTATGGTGGCTACCCGATCGGCCTATTACGCCTGGTGAAGAAGAACCTCCTCGCAGATGGTTCATGCGTTGGGTTCCACGCAGTAGCCCGGCCTTGAAGGGTCGTGATGCGCTTATCCACTACCACGACTTGAAGCGTGTCTATCATGCCCCTGCATGGAACTTTCGGGACTTGGTTCATGTGTTCATGGACTGGAGGCTGTGGCCGCTGTTGATCATGTACTTTGGCGTTGTTGGAGTCGGAATTGGTGTCCAACTCTACGCGAACTTGATTATCCAGGCAATCAACCCGTCGTTGAATGGCGTAGACGTGAGCTTGCTTACTGCTCCTATCTGGATTGTAAGTAACCAAATGAAGAATGATTTATTCAAATCTTGCTAACCGCGCTTCTAGATGGATCTGATTGCTATCTTGCTTGTGACACCCTTCTCTGACCGCTTCCATCGCCACCGTGCTCTTTTCTTCTCCATTCCAACATTGCTCCAGATCCTGGGCCTGCTTCTCACCAGCTACGCTGGCTCTGATGAGAACCCCTGGCCACGGTACGGTGGATTGCTGATCGTCGGATTTGGCCTCGGACCTACTGTACCCATCACCATGACGTGGACAGCAGAGATCTTCCAGCGCCGCCACGGCGAAGTCGGCGTGGCTGCAGCCTCTGCGGTGGTCTCGGGTTGGGGAAACCTTGGTAGTATCATGACAACCTACGCTCTGTACTCTGGATGGGCGAGTGACGCCAATGCTCCCGGAAGGCAGAAGTACCGGAAGAGTAACCTGGTTATGATTGGAATCCTGATCGCTAGTATCTTGGCCGCAGTGCTGATGCAAGTGACCCTTCACTTCACGGATCGTCATGACCGTGACTCTGAGGAGCAAGAAGAGGCTTTGGATGGTGCCGCGCGGAGAGAGGTGCAACAGCGTGGACTACGGGGATTGGGATCAGGGATGGGTCAGTGGTTGCGGCGCGGCAAAACTGACCAGAAGTAATTTGCTATATTAATTTCAGGAAAATAATCTTATTTCATGACCTAGCTAAAGATAATACATGACATCGATCTTTGAGCCATTTTCATTGACAACATTGATATTCATTATTATACTTCCATCGCCAATCCCGGGTTTTGCTTAAACGCCTGAGCCTGCCGACCGTGTGATCCCAAGTCCTGGATTTCAGCTAGATGGTGGAGTCATAATTCACACAGTGGAGATGGAAACCAAGGAATTATCATATTAGAATCGATGGAATGAATAATAAATATTATATCCATCGAACCGGCATCCTCCGTTGCCCCGCCATATCACGTGTTAATCCCCCACTTGTTCTTCTGTGATTACTGGTTGCGGATGATTATTTTGCCTCGAAAAGACGGATGGAGATAATTCAGAGAGACTTTATCTAACTTGATCCAGCAGCTGAGGTTTGCCTACTTTGCGCATTTCTGTTGTGTTCGTAGGAAATTTCCCCGCCAAGTGGATCTAAAGCTGTCGGGGACCTTGGCAGGAAAGGCGACGATAAGACTAGCAGAAAATTCTGCTACGAAGTATCCAAGTTAGCTGCAAGCCAAGTGAAAGCCAAGACTAAGAGCAAAATATATATAATAAGTGGCATTCTCTGTCGCTGTGCTCCGATCGAAGCTTCAGGGAATTCATCCGATTTCGATTGGTGACCTGCATTGCCACAGATCAGCATATAGTTGACCTTGTGATATCTGACAATGACTTCCTTTGTTGACGAAACGCCTGCGGATTCGACCAGCCTGGAAAGTGACAAGAAATGGAGCTTAAAGCCTCTGATCCGTAAGGCTGAGCGGTCCCATAGTCGAATGCCGGGACTTCGGAAGATTCCTTTTCGAGCCATCGCCATCATTACTCTGATTGCATTTTTGAATATCATTGTGTGGGTTGCGGCGGCGGTTGTGCTGGTATGTTCAGTCTCATATGTGGATCAAGTAGAAACAAGCTAACGGCATGACAGCACTTTCATCCGTATGTTGTCTTGTCTGTCCTGTCCACCTACTCCAGCTAATGATTTAGATCAATGGTATCCACTGCAGCTCTTGCATACTCCCTTGGGTTGAGACATGCTTTTGATGCAGACCACATTTCTGTAAGTTGACTTCGGATCTATGCTTCGATAAGTGCAAGCTGACACGAATATCTTAAGGCGATCGATTTGATGACACGTCGATTATTGGCAACCGGCCAAAAACCTGTCACTGTGGGAACGTTCTTTTCTCTTGGGCATTCCACGTGAGTAATAAGCCAATAACATATGCTGACCGCACTGACGTATTCTTAGGATCGTGATCATCACATCCATTGTGGTCGCAGCTACAGCTGCTGCAGTATCCTCAAAGTTCGATAGCTTCAGCACTATCGGCGGAATCATTGGTAGTTCCGTCAGCGCAGCTTTTCTGATCCTCCTTGGACTGATGAATGCCTATATTCTATTCAAATTAATCAAACAAATGCAAAAGGTGTTCAATCTGGCCGAAGGAGAAGAGGACGAGGCATGGAAGATCGAGGGTGGAGGACCATTGTTTGCCATCTTGAAGAAAATGTTCAAGTTAATTGACCGGTATGTTGCGGAAATTCTGCTCATTCATCACCAGCTGACGATTTCTTAGTCCTTGGAAAATGTATCCTCTTGGTATTCTGTTTGGACTTGGTTTTGACACCTCATCGGAGATTGCGCTGCTCGGGATCTCGTCCATTGAGGCTGCTAAGGGAACATCATTTTGGGTGATTTTGATTCTTCCTGCATTGTTCACCGGTGAGTGGATCTGAATGATGATCAACGTGAGTTCTCGCTGACCATTCCTAGCTGGTATGTGTCTTCTGGACACCATTGACGGAGCCCTCATGTTCTCCCTGTACATTCAGCCTGCACAAAACTTCCTTTCCCAAAAGGCTGCTGCTAGTGATGATTCGGAAATAGCCTCAATCGATGGTGACGAATTACCTCAGTCCAGGGACAACCACCGAGACCCTATCGCGTTCCTGTACTACTCGATCGTGCTCACCATCTTGACTGTCATCGTTGCCATTGTGATTGGAGTAATCCAGCTCCTTACCATGGTCCTTAGTGTGACCAATGCCACAGGAAAGTTCTGGGATGGCGTACAAGTGGCCGGCGATTATTATGATGCCATTGGTGGCGGCATTTGCGGTTGCTTTATCATATTTGGAGGACTGAGCGTTTTGGTTTATAAGCCATGGCGGAGATGGATGGACCGACGTCATGGGCGCTCGACTATGAATGATGAAGAGCGATACCGTGATGATGCTTCTGGGCCGGAGGATACCATTGTTACTAGCTGTGGAGTTGGCGAGGGTGTGTATGAGCGTGAGCAAACTACCGTTGATGTCAAGGGGTCATCTCGTGTCACAGCGACCGAGGAACGACGGATTGAAGAGGAGATCGTTTAGGACCACCAAATGGGTTTCCAGACCTGGAGATACCGTTGTGTTAGACGCGCAAGGAAAGCGCTAAAGTTCTATTTTTCCGAAGGAGTGATAGCCCAATCTTAGAAGCGGATGGCAATGAATATACACAGATCGAGATGTTCGAATGCTGGTCATTGATACAATGGTCCTGGCTATTTTTCCGCTAAGGTCCCGAGGTCATAGAATCAATCTCGTCCAGACTTCTTTATTCAGAATATTTTTGTGATCCGTGCCAGCCTTTTTACGCTTAAGCGGAAATACTGTACTTTAGTTCCTTGTGCGATCGGATCTAGTATCCATCAAGCTGTTCTAAGATCGGACTGCCCAGCATGTAGGGTTTTTAGTCACTTCACCACCAGCATTTTAGTTTCAAATGAGAAACTATGTAGATTTGTGAGAAGAGACTGGCGTTCAATTCTTGTATTCGCTAATTGAGATGTGCCCGGGCATTGGTCTCAGAGCACTGACAATGGAGTTAAAAGCGCATTCAATGTATGTACTTGTATCACGAGTCACTCAGCTGGACAGTAGTTGAAATTCAAATGACTGTATCTACTCACCGTTGACTCGAGCTCTCAGGTATCACCGTCAGCTATCTGCTTAGGACAAGGGAGGTAACTGAGTTCTAAATGCGTGTATTCGTCGACATTGCCAATAATTTTCATCAATAGCGTTCCGATCAATGGTTGCACAGCACACTTGTGCGCATTTGAATGAGATAATCTAGATTGCCAAGTTTATTATCGGCCGAATCAGGAACTCTCAATTGGTCAAGTTAAAAATATTTGTACATCGAAGAGACAGGATTCAAATTGGAATGGGCGACGATAACGGGGTGTAACTTTCCGCTGTTGTCTAATGCTTATAACGCAGAGCAGTATAAGTATCATTCATAAACACACTATTTCTAGGACGAATTCGTCACTGATTATAGTATACTATTCTTCCTACAAGCTCCTTGCCTTGAATTTCGCCACAATGAGGATATCAGTTCTTATTCCACTGGCTGGTCTTCTGCCATGTGCATCTGCCGCGCCCGTCGATGTCGACCCTATGAACCCCAATGGAATGACTCCATGTTTGGTATGGATTACATCCCATTACCTATCATGTAAATACCTCCTACTCACATAACATGCCATAGCTCGTATGTAACGAACAAGCCGCTATCGTGGGACAGTGCTGGAAAGGCATCACAGATACCGCATGCACTTGCCCGAGTATACCATACTTGGACAAGTTGAAGGAATGCCTCAAGGCGTCTTGCCCGTACTCTGACTGGGAATGTATGTCATTGCGATGATCCCGTGGTTGATTCTGGTGCTAACTGTGTTGATAGTGGCCGTCAGGCTACACATTGAGGTCTGCAAGACCCCCCTCTTAGAAGGAACCTCACTTTGAGATAATTTGGTCGCATAGCTTTGCAGAAACTTTCTTAACATTTCTGAGTTACACATAGCTGGGACAAACGCGTTAGTCGGAGGGCAGAGATGGCATTCTGTGGTATTAGGAACGACTGCTAACACAGTCACAAATGAACCACATCAAAGATGAAGATCCAGCTTAAGCATCAAGTGATTGTGCCATGACAAGATAAAATCCTTTTCATAATTTACGTTTCGGGACAATAATCAATATATTTCACTGAGGACAGTAGAAAAGTGATAGATGACGTCATTTGTAAGTCCTTACCGCGTCCCAAATCCAAACCTCACCTCTTCAACCGCCACAACTCCCGTCAGCATGTCCAAGTGGCCGAGTATCATGTCTTGAACTTTCATCTTATATCATCTTCTCGAAAATATTCACATCTCTCGAATATAAGAACAGTCATTTTGCCTTGGACTCTCGGAGCGCAACGCGAGCCAATCATGTCCAGGGATTGCTGCGTGAACATGTGGTTGAGATCACGATAACCCGTTTGCTGGACATATACATATACAAAAGAATGGTTGAAGAGATTCCCCTGGATACTGTATCGTCGGAAATCCACGAGGTCGATCAGGAGAGAATATTCTCGAGGCAGCCTCCAATATTCATTCTTCCCACTCATATGACCCTGGACAAGCTACACGAAACTGAAAACCGCTTGATCAAACATGGAGGGAATCTGACATATGATATTGGCGAGGCGGGCTTGGTCTTGGGGACAGTCAGCCATAAGAAACGAGCAGCGCTGGAGCTGCGCTCGCGTGGAATATGGACAGAAGAAAAACCGACTTTGGTCAGTATTGACACAGAGCCCCCGCAGAAGCGACAGAAAACTGCCAAATTGGATCTCACCGTGAATGCTGCGGAATTTGTGGATCTCACTATCGAGTCCGATGAAGTGACAAGTCAGCACGACCCTTCTCGGACAATCGCACCGGTGGCCGATGATCAAACGGTTACAGTCGTCAAATTGGATTGGCTAGATAGCTCAATAAAAGCCAGAGAATCCCTTCCTCATGATTTATTCCTGGTCTACAGGGGATGGAAGAAGACATCTGCATCAGCCAAACCTGTAGCGCCCACCCTGATACCAAGTCAGATCATTCAAAGGGCAAAAGAGGATGCAGCCAATTTTCCCCCATCAAACCACCAATTTCAAGCGCGTCGCCTCAAACACTCCACAGACGGTCATTCCAGCCAGCGAGATCCACCTATCCTTTACCGACAATCCACCTCCGAGCACGACGAGACTATTTCACTCCCACCTCAGCCAGAATGGGTTCGCGATCAAGTGCTGTATGCTTGTTTGCGCTCAGCACCTCTTCACCCTCCAAATGAAGAATTCATCTCTCAGCTCGTCAAGATCCGTCGGATTCGGGAGCTAACACTGGACGAGATTGGCGTGCGAGCGTATAGCACATCAATTGCCGCCGTGGCTGCATATCCCTACGTCATCAAGCGACCCAGTGAGATCATCGCTTTGCCTGGGTGTGATGTGAAAATTGCGAATTTGTTCGCACAATTCCAGCAACATGGAGCGTGCAGTCATACCGATGACGATGGAAATTCTGATGCAGCGGGGGCTTTGGAGAGTGATCCAGCCCTGCATGTGTTGAACATTTTCAACGACATATGGGGTGTTGGAGCTAAGACTGCTCGGGATTTCTATTACCATCGTGGCTGGAAAGATCTCGACGATATCGTGGAGCACGGCTGGACCTCTCTCTCCCGCGTGCAGCAGATTGGAGTCAAATTTTACGACGAGTTCAAAGCGGGCATTTCACGTGCCGAGTCTGAGAGAATCGCGGCAATCGTTCAGCGCCATGCTAACCAGGTACGACCTGACGCTAACGGCGAGGTTGAAGCGATTTTAGTGGGCGGCTATCGACGTGGGAAGGAAATCAGCGGCGATGCGGATATTATCATAACTCATCGTGATGATGCTGTCACTCACGGTATTATTGTTGATATCGTTGCGAGTCTTGAGAAGGAACAATACATCACCCACACTCTCTCTTTGCATCTCACTTCAACACTTCGCGAACAGCAAACATTACCTTTTCGAGGCGATGAAACCGGAAAGCATTTTGATAGCCTCGATAAAGCGTTGGTGGTTTGGCAAGATCCCAATTTTGATGATGCGAATTCAAGCGATCAGTCCAGTCGAAGACGAAATCCCAACCCGCATCATCGTGTTGACATTATTATTTCGCCTTGGAGGACCGTCGGCTGTGCGGTACTTGGTTGGTCCGGTGAAACAACTTTTCAGCGGGATTTGAGACGACATGCGAAAAAGGCCCATGATTGGAAATTTGATTCTAGTGGCATACGGGAACGCACTTCTGGGGGTCGTATTGTGGACTTGGAGCACGACGGTGATATCTGGGAGGCTAGAGAAAGACTAGTCATGGAGGGATTGGGGATCGGATGGAGGCCGCCTGAGGAGCGTTGTTCACGATAATAATTTGGTAGTAATTTTCAAATTTCCCGAGTATACTGCGAGGACCTTAATTACGGCCTACATTAATGCAAGAGAGCCAATGTAAACAAAGCAGCCTATTTAACTGGGTTTCTCCCTAGTCAAGGTCTTTGGAATACCTCGCACTTAGCATTCTGCATAGATGATGGCTGCAGGGGGAATGGAATATAGATATATAAGGATTCTTCCTCCACTCGCGACGACTCATAACAATCCGGTTTGTCTGTGTGATAATGACATAAATCATTTGGCGATTCAAAATTTGGTGGATGACAACGCATCCGGTGGATGGTGTTAACCCCACGTCTCCTCATCTCGGAGTTGTGTCCGAGGGGGAAGATCACATCCACGGCCAAAGCTTCTTTACTTTGCTTTATCAGCATGAGAGTTTGCAATCTTGCCCCGCACATGTGCGTAAATATCTTCTTCTCCCTTTCAATTATTTATCTCGGCCTGCTGCCTTAACCTCTAGCTGAACGATAGGAAAACTACGAACACTGATGTATGTCCATGTACCAGCAATGCATTTTGCACCCCCTACCCCAAACTAAATGTTGGACTATCAGGGCTTATACCGCGTCTTTTGCCTTCTTTGAGGCCCTTTGGGATGTGAGTGTCTCCGTATATTCTCGTTTCCCTCGGCCTTGTCTAATACTGACTGCATTTCTAGGGAGGCGTCAGTCACGTCTTTGTTAATCTGGGATCAGATCATCCTTCGATTCTGGAGGCCATGGTGAAAGGTCAGAGGGAGAAGGATGGCCGGTTTCCGAAAATCATTACATGTCCCAACGAGGTATGTGATGAACATTCGCAATTGTCGCCAGGACCGCAGTCCTGGCCTTGAAACCCCGGTTATTATTGCAACGGCTAATTGTGAGAAAGATGGTGGCACTTTCGATGGCCGATGGTTATGCTCGTCTGACCGGTGAGCCCCAGGCGGTTATCGTTCATGTGGATGTGGGCACCCAAGGATTAGGTGCTGCGGTTCACAACGCCTCCTGTGGCCGAGCTCCCGTTCTGATTTTCGCTGGTCTTTCTCCGTACACAATTGAAGGGGAGGTCAGGGGTTCCCGGACTGAATATATTCACTGGATTCAGGATGTGCCGGATCAAAAGCAAATTGTATCCCAGTACTGCCGCTATACCGGAGAACTGAAATCCGGGAAGAACGTCAAGCAGATCGTGAACAGGGCCTTGCAATGGGCCACTAGTGATCCGAAAGGTCCTGTGTATCTGGTCGGAGCTCGAGAGGTCATGGAAGAAGAGATTGAACCATATCAATTGAACCAGAATGTGTGGAAGCCCGTCTCTCCAGCTGCCCTACCTGCAGCTGGAATTGAGTTGATTACATCGGAGCTTGCCGCCGCCAAACGTCCGTTGGTTGTGGTTGGATATACTGGCCGACAAGCCCAGGCCGTGACTGAACTGGTCACATTGGCAAATCACTTCAAGGGCATTCGAGTCTTAGACACGGGAGGAAGTGACATGTGCTTCCCTGCGAACCATCCGGCTTGGTTGGGACTTCGGTATCCAGGGCACGAGCTCGTACAAACGGCTGACCTGATTGTGGTCATTGATTGCGATGTGCCATGGGTGCCTACCCAGTTCAAACCCTCCGATTCGGCCAAGATAATCCATATCGATGTCGACCCCCTCAAACAGCAAATTCCTGTCTTCTATATAAACTCGATGGCCACATTTCGTGCAGACTCCACGACAGCACTCAAGCAGCTCAATGATCATATCGCCATTACCGGCCACCTCCAACAGTACATAGGCTCCACAGAGAATGTTACCATGGGACAGCAACGCGATAAGGAATATTTACAGCGAAAACAAGAGATCGCTGATCTTGCTGCCCTACCAGAAGGTGGCGATGGTGCGCCGCTGAATGTTTCCTACCTCATGGCGCAAGTTCGCAAGGGGTGTCCTGCAGATACGATTTGGGCGATCGAATCCGTCACACTCACACACCCGGTATCGGATCAAATTGGTGCAACATTACCAAATTCCTGGATCAACTGTGGTGGCGGTGGTCTGGGTTGGTCTGGTGGTGGTGCCCTTGGAATCAAGCTGGCATCGGATGTGAAGAATGGAGGCCCTGGTAAAGGGAAATTTGTGGTACAGGTTGTTGGCGATGGTACATTTTTGTTCTCTGTTCCAGGCTCGGTTTACTGGATCTCCCGTCGCTACAATATCCCCATTTTGACCATCGTGTTGAACAACAAGGGATGGAATGCCCCTCGGCGAAGTATGCTGCTAGTCCACCCGAATGGCGATGGATCTCGAGCTACGAATGAGGACTTGAACATCTCGTTTGCACCTACCCCGGACTATGCTGGAATTGCAAAGGCTGCAGCGGGTGGAGAGTTGTGGGCTGGCCGAGCGTCCAACGTGACGGAACTGTCACAAAAACTCCCCGAGGCAATCCAAAGCGTCCTTGATGGGAAGAGTGCAGTGTTGGAAGCCCAGCTGGATGGAACTGTGGGGAAATATGTTGAAAATTCATAGGCGTTTCCTTAATGAGTAGTCTGAACTGGAATTGGTGCTTTGTTGTCACTTCATCATTCCGGTTTACATATGTGAATGCAATCAGGCACAAATTTCACTTGCGAGATTCTCCCTTGATCAAAATAAAGGGTTCTACCAAAACCCTGGAAATAGCAACTATACCGCAAAATGAGGGTAGTTGCTTTAATACTTGTATATGCGGCGAAAGTGCTGATGGTCAATAAATCTCACGCAGCACATGCGGTAAGATGCCTAGGCCAGATACACGCACCTGAGTGTTGTATACATTCAGGTGTCACACATTCAAAATATATATCAATGACCTCGGACTAGACTAGTCTTTCTTTTATTTTGACATTTCCCCTATTTTCTCCAATGCGTCTTATGGTGTAAACCGAGTGACATCTGGACCGTGGCTTATACCAGTTGAAGCATCAACAATTATCTAGAGCATGAAGACCTGTATATAGAAAAGATTTAACTATTCATGAACATTCATTCCAATGTTGTAAATTCTACATGCGTCAGCCTTCTTAAAATAACCTATGTGCCCCTAAATTATATGATAAAGTGCTCTCATTTCAGAGGGCTTTTCCTTCACGTTGCACACATGCACACCTGGGCATATCCATCCAGCGATTATTCGTGCATGCAATGCGCCCTTTTAGACATTTTGAACTTCAAAAGGTGTATGCATACCGTCTACACATAAATCTATATATATCCATAGATCCTTCGGAAAACTCTACTTATGATCATGCTCGCACATACGGTACCTTAGACAGCACAGACCTCGGGAGATGCAAAATATATACATCCATGCCCAGATGCATCTAGGTACTGTACGTTGTTCAGATCTTCAAAATGTTTCAATTCTCAATTACATACTATCATTCGGTCCCTAGACACCTAGACAGTACTTGAGCAACTGGGAATTGAAAGTGTAGACTCAAGTGCGAGGTATGAATTATGTATGTAAAATCCCAATGAAGACCCTGCGCAGCTCCACCGTTTACGCGTCACTCGGCAACATCGCAGACTCCACAGCACGTCAAGATAAGCACCTCACAAAGTCGAACCCTGAGACAAAGAGTAGCAATTGATCCATTGATTCCTGCCATTTGTGAAACATTTGAATCACATCGAACCGCATCCTTGAAGCACCCGCACTAACGCGTGGAAAACCAAAACAAACCTGAAATCCCCACTTAACGCTTTACAAGTGACTTGATTCTCCTTGCAGCTCCATTTTAATTCCGGAAATCAAATCCAGCTACAAAAAACAAAATAAACCAGAAAAACAAGAATTCGAGCCGTCACACTTCCCCGAACTCATTGCGGGGGGCGCATTCAACACCAATTCCCCCCGCGCCGAGCATTCCCCCTGAGCGGCCCGAACGAGCGAGATCGGCCCGCTACAGCACCATCGCTCGGGAGACAAGTGCGGGAGTGATCGTTACGAAGCGCCATCAAGGGCCAGGAGGGAATGCCCGGGCAATCGCGCAGTCGTGATCGACATGGACAATCTCGCGATCGCGATCGCGATCGCGAACGTCGACGTGACAGGTATGACGACGATGGCGGTTTGTCCAGTCCTGCAGACCCGGGAAGAAAGAAGTATCGTTTCCAGGGCGAAGATACAGGCTACGATTCATACGACTACGACCGAGATGGAAGTGATGCATACGAGGACGAACGAAGGCGCAGAGAGCGGAGACGGCGACGGAGGGAGGAGGAGGGGGGGAAGGCGAAAGAGTCGCCGGCTACATCGCCCATCAAGAAAAGGGATCGGGAGCGAGATCGTGATGGGCATCGGCGACGGAGGGAATTTGTGGAGGGGGAGGGGAGTCCGACAAAGAGAACAAGAGAGCGACGAGATCGTGACCGAGACCGAGACCGGACTGGGGAGCGCGATGTTGACGCCGAGGCGAGGAGACAGAGGCGGCGGGAGCGGCGCGAGAGGGAACGAGAACAAGAACGGAGCGTGGAGGCTGCTGCCGTGAGTGCCGTGAAGAAACATCAGAGTATGGAGTCGACGAGCAGTGTCTCGCATTTGCTGGCTGCAGATGCATTGGCCAGAGAAACCTCCGAGCATGAAATGGAGGATTTACCAGAGCAATGGGAGCGTCGCCAACGAGAAAGAGAACGAGCGCGGGAACGCTCCAGACATTCGGAAGACCGCAAAGAGCGTCGTCAGCGGAAAAGAGCTGCATTGGGAGCAGGAGCTGGTGCTCTCGGTGCGGAACTTCTAGAGGGAAGACCAAGACATCAATCTGGAGCGAGAGTAGTGTCCGGAGCCTATCTGGAAGAAGGCCGCAGTCCGGATATGAATGTTCGTCGTCGTGGCGGTGGTCCGGCAATGGAACGGACATGGAAACATGAACACGACTGGGAAGGGAGCTACAACGATTCTGAGAGACGGCCATTTTGGAAGTTCTGGGATTCTTGGTCTAGGAAAAAACGCATCTGGATTGGAATGTTGGCAGCGATCTTGATCTTGCTTGCCATTATCATCCCAGTCGCCGTCATTGAGTCACAGAAAAAAGGAACGGGGTCCTCCTCCTCCTCGAGCTCTTCAAGCTCTTCAAGCACAAGCAATTTGACCGCCAACCTGGACAGTATCAGCCGGGATAGTATCCCTGTGAGTTTTTGTCTTAGTACACTGAAGCCAAATGGTGACTGACTTGTCTATTAGACTTATGCACAAGGTACTGTGCTAGATCCCTTTACATGGTATGAGACCGAAGGGTTCAACCTTACCTTTACGAATGAAACTGTGGGTGGACTGTACATCATGGGTCTCAACTCATCATGGGATGATTCCGCCAGACCAAACGACAATGTTCCGCCGTTGAATCAATCGTTTCCCTATGGCTCGCAGCCCATTCGAGGAGTCAACATTGGTGGATGGCTGTCGATTGAACCGTGGATTGTACCATCCTTGTTCAATACCTACTCGTCCGATGCTGGTATCATCGATGAGTGGACATTGAGCGAGCAACTGGGGTCCAGCGCTGCAACCACCATCGAAAAGCATTACGCGACCTTTTACACGGAGCAAGACTTTGCTGAAATTAAAGAAGCCGGCTTGGACCATGTCCGCATCCAATACTCTTACTGGGCAGTGAAGGTCTATGACGATGATCCTTATGTGGCGCAGATCTCTTGGCGGTATCTCCTGCGTGCAATTGAGTATTGCCGGAAATATGGACTTCGAATCAAACTGGACCTCCATGGCCTTCCTGGCAGCCAAAACGGCTGGCAACACAGTGGCCATCAAGGACAAGTTAACTGGTTGAATGGCACAGATGGCGAGTTGAATGCCAACCGAAGTTTGGAAATCCATGATCAATTGTCGACGTTTTTCGCCCAGGACCGATACAAGAACATTGTGACAATGTATGGTATTGTCAATGAGCCGCTCATGCTCTCTCTCTCCACGGAGAAAGTCCTCGACTGGAACAACCAGACAGCAAAGTTGGTTCGAAAGAACGGCATGAATGCGACCATCGTCTTTCATGACGGGTTCCTGAATCTGGACAAGTGGGACGAAATGTTCAAGGATCACCCGGACAACATGTACCTCGACACGCATCAATATACCACCTTCAACACCGGCGAGATTGTGCTAAACCACACGGCCAAGATTGAGCTTATGTGCAGCAGTTGGTACACCATGATTGAGGCCATTAATAGCACCAGCTCTGGATGGGGCCCCACGATTTGCGGCGAATGGTCGCAAGCTGACACCGACTGCGCGGAGTACTTGAATAACGTGGGTCGCGGTACTCGATGGGAAGGAACATACGACACGAGTTCCTCGACGCAGTACTGTCCCACTGCCAGCGAGGGTACTTGCAGCTGTAGTTATGCCAATGCCGACGTCTCTGAATACTCAGATGCGTACAAGAAGTGGCTGCTTTACTACGCTGAAGCGCAAATGTCTGTTTTTGAGACAGCCATGGGCTGGTTTTACTGGACCTGGCGCACAGAATCTGCAGCCCAGTGGAGCTATAGGACAGCATGGAAAGGGGGTTTCTTGCCGGAGAAGGCTTATTCGCCTTCTTTCAAGTGCGGGGATGACGTGCCTGATTTCTCCAGCTTGGGGCTTGCCGAGGACTATTGATGTCATATTCTCATACCTCGCTGCATATCTGAAGTATGCAGTCTTCACAACAATAAAACTTAAGTAGAATTAATTGGTGGTAATGAAAAGAAAGAGAGGAATTCTTGCACTCGTGGAACACGATAAAACCACCTTGTCACCCAAGCCCTGATGAGTAGCTCACAATCTGAAATCATGTTCGAGCACCATTGGATTGAAATTCGTTGGCTTTTGAGATGTAGCCAAAATATGAGTCATGACGTCCCTTGGAGTTATACATTTACATCGATATACTAGACCTAACATGCATCTCTTCCTCGCTTTTTGTTCTGCCATCCCTCTTAGAAGAAATATCTTGATCCATTTAATTCTGGTTCCGCCTTCCCCCCTACGTACATGAAGCCATCTATTGTACCAATAGCCCGCTGTCGGTCGGACTCGCTCTTGGGAGCTGTTGCCGACAGAATGCTGCAGGACCGATTACATGTGCTCCTTCCAAACTTCCGAAGTAAGGGACTACAGTACCAGAATGTGACACGAAATATGGTACCTGAGGCTTCAGAACCCGGTTACTCTGATTGGCTGCGCGGACATGCCATCCTCCCGATTTGGCTCGATGAAGGGGTGAATAACTTTCCATCACGTGGAGTTCCACTTAATCCTCATGATTGGTTCAATACTCGCCTGTTGTTCCTGACTTTGGGATATCTAGATCAGGTTGAGGGCCGAAGCTGCGGTGGTTATGACATTCCGCATGAGCAGAATTGATGTCAACAACATGGATTCCCAGGAAGTGAACGTATCAGCCAATGGCGTTCACAGCTCTGTTTTGTTTGTTGATACTAGGGGGGCTCATATCGAGCTTTATAAAGCTTCACATCTCGCTGCTACGAAATCATACGGCCCAACGACAACTCGACAATTTCGCCAATCGCCTCTCGCCTTTCTGCTTTCTGCTTTCTCGTCTCTCCTTTGTCTCATACCGAGACTTCTTCTTTTATAACAATTTTAATAATTCTGCATTGCAGTCTTTCATTCATTCCAGCAGCTCTAATTGCAAACAAAACCACTCGTTTGATTCTCTGAAATGAAATTCATTGGGTCCATCGCTCTTTTGAGTGCAGTTGCACTCGCCCACCCAAGTGGCCTTGTAAGTTGCTCCACTCACAGACCAGTATTGATCACGACGTGTACTAAGATTTTCCAGTGGTGGGGTACTGATTTCTGTTATCCAAGCCCGGAAAATACGGACAATCAATGCTCCGAGTCTCAGGAGGCCGGTTTTGACTGGTCTGAATTGGCCGATGGGGACAATTGGAGCTTCGAGGGCTTCAGTTTCGACGGATTTGCACCCAAAGATGGATGCCGAGTTTCCGGAGTACGTACATGCTGCTAAGCACTCATTGAGACTTTATATTCTGACGTCAAAAGGGAAAATGCATCGAGGGAAAACTCTCCCGGGATGATGATTGGGACTTGCAGATCGATGCCGAGCAGGCTCCGTTCTCTGTCAAGCAATTCCGCATCACCACATCACGAGACGCTGATCTTATTTTGACCTACAACTTGGCAGATGGCTCTCCCTGTCACCAGGTGGCTTCGACTTCTCCTGACGGAACTGACATCGTGAACGAGCAGTGCGGAGATGCAGTCTCGGTCAACTTCCAACTTGCTGAACTGGATCAATTCGGTGATGTGGATCTGGAGTTGCATGAAATGGGCTTTGACTGCTCTCCTGGACCCAAGCCTGCAGGTCCTCTCGTCGTCACATCGTCTCAGCCTCCTCCCACCACTAAGATAGTGGTATCAACACCTCCGGTTGAATCACCCAAGGCCCCAACAACTACTACTACTATTGAGGTGGTTCCGACCAAGCCCCAAGTGGTGACACCTTCGGTTGTGTACACCACCGATGTGATCACTGTGACGCGTTGCCCGCCTTCCGTGACTAACTGCCCTGATCATGACACTATTTCTACTACCATGGTGACTAGCTCGGCCGTGCCGAGCTCATCCAGTCCCCCTTGTCCAGATCTGGTTCCCAAGTGCTTGAACACCTGGCTCTCTGTTCCCAAATGCAGCTCCAACAGCGATGCCGCTTGCTTCTGTCCATCATCGGAGTTTACTGCGAAGTTCAAGTCTTGCGTCGAGGCTTGGAGCAGCTCCCAGGAGCAAACCGACTCTGCACTCTCCTACTTTGCTGGAATCTGTGCTCCGTATATCCCTGGGAACCCCGACATAATTAGCCTTGTTCCAACGACCACACCCAGTGTTTCATCCCAGCATGGTACTGGCGCACCTTCGTCTACACCATCTGTGGTTTTGGTTACACCGGTGCCAGAGCCCTGCACCACTGTTACATGGTCCTCCCACACCGTGACCGTTCCTCAGGTGGGCTTCAGTACCAAGACAGATGCATCTACCACAGTTGTGAACCTGGTGACTGGTAGCCCACCCAGCCCACCTGTCACTTCATCCTTCACGACCACAAAGACCGTTACCACGTGTACAGAGACTTCCATCAAGACCGAAGTGAAGAAGTCTACCAGCTCAACCAGTGCACCAACAACTTCCCCACCGACGCCCACTCCTACATTCGTTGTTTCCAATGCCGGGTCAAAGGTATTCTCTGGCAACCTGTGGGCTATCGCTGTTTTTATTTTGGTTCTTCCGTTTCAATAGGCTCCCATTTTACATGAGCATGTCCATAAGCCGATAGCTACTGCTTGTGATGAATTAAAGTTAACTTGGGTCTTTCAAGAACCTATCGTGGGTTTGATGATTATCCCCACCATAATTCAATTTTCTCTTGTTCTTCATTTTGCTTCCACTGCTTACGTCAAAGTCACGTCCGGTCCTCAAGTAGTCTCCGCAAAGTCCTGGAGTTAAGTCGACAGGATAATTTTTACCTTGATTCTATCTTTATCCTTCATCATCATTAGAACTAGGTCCTGCAGCCTTCTACTGTCGTATATGCCTCGGATTCTTGAAGTTTGAAGTTTGGTGTGCACTGCTGGCACTGCTTATGCAAGCAGCAAAGTCGTGTTATTTGATACCAAGTTCATCAATCACAGCATATGGTTGTTTCTTGTCTGTGTACTAATTCTTCCATTTCGATACCAATCGTCACCACCATCCAGTCACAAAAGAATTTGCCTAGTCCTGCTCCAATGAAAATGCAGATGAGCACATAAACATTAAAGTACATCGCCAACAGCATGGTAATGTAGGCACCTGCAAATGTGACCGCATGAATTATTGCCCGCGTCAACTGCTGCAATGGTGTCGCCCGAAACGTAATGGCTCTATTCTTGGCAGACGTGTACGCGGCTTGGCGTACTTGGCGTTGGAACGACCGGGTCAAGAAGTCATCGTACTCGCGGCCCATTCGGCGACAGAATTCTACCAAAATCACGAGCAGAATGATCCCGATACAGGTGGCAGCGAACATTCCTCCATTCTTAATTTGCCATCCCGCCGACAGAAAACAAGCGTCGATCGTGTAGAAGTTGAAAAGCATCTGAAGTTCATGAGCCAAACTCTCCGAAACTCCGTCCAGCCAAGAACTTTTCCTTGGCACTTACCGAGATTTTGCAGTCATCGCTATCACTCGATCCCATGTCCATCTTGGTTATGCCGTAGGAAAAAGGCTTGATTGAGGGAATGAGTAAGTGCAGGTGAATGTGAGTATGGCTATGTTGTGAGGTCCACCATGACCTTTTATTTATTTGCATCGGGCCACACTCCACAGAATCCACACTTTCGCTTCTCTGACCCAGTGGGGACAGCCATGGCGTTTTGGAAATTGACTCAAATGCCCTCATAGACCCGATGGTCAGGTTAGCTTCATGAATTTTCACAAATGTCATTCCTACAGTTCCCAGTCTCCCTTAGGGAAAGTCGACAATTTCATTTCGGCATATGATCCCAGATCTTCCATAGGGGTGAATACCCTTTTGGTTGACTCTTTTATTTCGCAAAGTCGGGATCACCGGCTGAGAGTAGAATCTCATACCGGACTTGCTTTGGAAAATGTCTGTCGCGAAGCTACAAGCCCGCCATATTCAGAATTTCAGCGATGCCACAACATTAGAACCACATTGGGGGTATGCCGACCGCGCCCTGCCCTGTACCAATGATGCCGGCTCTTGTGCTTATCTGGACGTCGTTTACGCCTCCCATGACCGGGGCATGCTATACTCTGGGATCTTGTGGTGTGTGATCGGTGGCATTCTCCTCATATGGGCTGTTCTTCACCAGATCGCCACACCGGCTACCTCCCCAAATCTGGCCACCTCTCAAATTGCTGGGCTTCGCAGGGTTCAACGAACTGTTGCATCATTCTCTCGCAGATATCTTCTGCCCGATGCTACCCATATGATCTTCGGGAGAACAACGCGGCTTCAGGTCCTCGTTCTCACTCTCCTGGCTGGCTATCTCTTGATCTTCACCTTTGTTGGAATTACCTACAACACATGGATTACTCCCGTCTCGGAGCACACTGGCCTTTATCAGACCCGCAGCAGTATCGGGCCCTGGGCGGATCGCATGGGCATTTTGGCATACGCTCTGACTCCACTTTCCGTGATGCTGAGTAGTCGGGAGTCCTTCCTGTCTCTCATCACCGGCTTGCCATATCAAAGCTTCAATTTCCTACACCGTTGGCTGGGTTACATCATTTTCGTGCAGAGCTCTCTACACACTATCTGCTGGTGTGTTGTGGAGCTGAGACTGTACCAGCCACAACCATCTGTGGGCATCGAATGGATCACACAGACGTATATGATATGGGGTATTGTGGCTATGACACTGCTACTGTTGCTTTTCGTGCTGAGTACGCCATGGGGCATCAGGCTCACCGGATATGAGACCTTCCGCAAGCTTCACTATGTTCTCGCGATGGTCTATATCGGTGCATGCTGGGGCCACTGGAAGCAGCTCAAGTGCTTTCTTCTACCGTCATTGATTTTTTGGTTCTTAGATCGAGCTGCTCGTCTCGTTCGCACCGCTCTTCTGCATCATCGCCCTGATTATCCTGGCCTATTCGCTCTCAGGGCAGCGAACGCAGCCATAACTCGCTTTCCGGATCAGGAAAATGGAGATGTGATACGCCTAGACTTGAAAAATTCACAAGAGCCGTGGGCTGTTGGACAGCATTACTACCTGTGCTTTACGCAATGTAGTGTCTGGCAATCCCATCCCTTTACTCCCCTCAACGCCCCAATTTTGGAAGAGGGAAACGTGAAACACTCGTACCTTCTCAGAGCAAAGCATGGAGAAACCAAGAAGGTTGCTGTCCTTGCTGCTATGGGAAACCTTCACACCCCCATCATTCTCACTGGTGCATATGGCAACGCAATTACAAGTGACTTATCACCGAATACAAACATTATGTGTATCGCTGGCGGCACTGGCATTACATACGTGCTTCCTGTGCTGCTTGAACTTGCACGCCAAGCATCCTCATCAACTCGAAACATTGAGTTGATCTGGGCTGTTCGCAATAGTTCCAACATTGATTGGATCGGTCCAGAACTAGACGTCTTGCAAAAAGGACGGGAAAAGTTGAATCTGAAAATCAAGATCTTCGCCACTAGGGATGCTCGCAGCGAGTGTGCTACGGGTATCCCTAACTCGTCTTCCCCCAGCTGCTCTGATTGTGAAAAACCTACACCTGTAGAAACACTCGGTGGGGAAATGCAGGAAGATAACAAACACCCCGATCTGCCAAATCTGATCACCACCTTCCTGGAGAACACAGTGGAAGGTCCAACAACGGTGTTTGCCAGCGGGCCTGGTAATATGATTAGTGATTTACGGGATATTATTGCCACCTGTAACTCTGGCCCTGAAGTTTGGAAGGGCAAGCAGAGATTTGATGTCAATCTAGTGTGTGATGATCGTCTGGAGTGGTAGTGTTGATCCTATGTATTCCTACTTATATCTCCCCCAGGGCGTTCTAGAGAGGTCTAAGAAAAGATTCAAGAGATTCGTTTTAATAGGATCGGAAACTCAATCGTTCATAGTTATCTACGCGTTAGACCTTTGTCAAAATCTGTAAAATTCAAAGTAGAGGGATCATAATCATTGCTTGTCTAATTCCGTATTTCCACCCTGATATACCCGTTGCCCCACTGTCGAATCCCACCACGCAACAACCACTTGTTGACCCCACCTCTGTGTCTGTGACTTGACCCAAATCAGCCTTTATTAAGGATTAGTTCTGAAATACAGTTGACTCTTGCAAAATGGTGTACCAACGAGGTAAGCTAGCACGGGAATATGAAGGAGATTCACTGATTCCCTAAATGAAATAGAATCGCGTAAGCGGCCAATGGACCAAGCAACCACTACAAACAGTCGAAAGAGACCTGATAACGGCCCGAAACGGGAAAGAAGAGGAAAATATGTGTCCAAGGCATGGTTGGTCATCATGAACGTGGTTTCTTATGTACCGCCAGCAAGACTGATATTCTTTCAGTGACGAGTGCCAGCGAAGAAAGATCAAGGTCAGTGTTATTAGATATCAACAATCATTTCTATTTCCAACTCACAGACTCATTGAATTAGTGCGATGGAAATTTTCCATGCGAGCCATGTCTTCTCCATGAGAGAGACTGTGAACGGGAAACTCTTGATATGCGCCGCCGAGCGGCTCGGAGCCGGGAAATTGACAAACACAACGATATGCCAACCTCACAGCGGAATGCTTCCCAAAAAGATGACTGGTATGTTCCCTTAAACCCTTGATATATTTGACGACTGTTTCATGTACACAGGTCTTCCACAAGAGAGTTATGCTCTCGGGTGACGCACCTGGAAGAGCTTATGCACATAGTTGTTCCAGAATTCATTCCAGATTTGAGGAGAACAGAGAACATGTCATCATCTACAAATTCAAATGAGCCCGGATCACCCCAGTATACGAGTGGGGAGCACAATGTTGCTAGGACTACACCAAGAAATGAAAGACAGCGCAATTATCCACTGTCTGCCTTTTCAGGGGAATCATCCATTCAAGCCAGGCTTTACGAGGTAGAGAGGGGACTGCAAAGCTTCTTGCATGTATACCAGACGCAGGATTCCTCCTCCACGCAGCCATCTTCGCCTGCCTTAACCGGGGTGTCGCTTGAGCCGGATGATGCATGTCCCGGACAGGCCTTTCACCCCAACGAGATTTTACGAAAATACGGCATAGACCCTAAAAGAGAACAATGGGACGGTTCGTTGAAGGTTTTTTGTAATGAAGTCTATATCATGTACCCGTTCCTTGACCGGCGTTCACTGTGGGATCACTATGCCGGTCTCTGGAACGGGTGGCTTTCGGTACCCTGCAACCCAACACTGAACGTCACGATTGAGCAAGATAAAAGGCCCCTGGTGACTCAGGTCTTCATCTGCCTCGCCATTGGGCAGTGCACTGCTTCCCCTCGCATCGCAAGTGAAGATGGTCGATATTCTGCTGGTTGGAGCCTCTACCGAGCGGCTTTGGATTTTCTTGGTGATGTTTTTGCTTCCTTTGAAGAGTATGAAAACCAGCTCTTGATATTGCAGATATTTGCATTGATGGTAAACTCCCACAGATGGGCATTATCCCAGAATTATCACGTTGAAGTTGTTAATAACAAAGTGTGCAGGTCATTTACCTCTTCCGACTAGACATGATCGGAAAAGCAGAGAAATTTTTGGCGATCGCGATCTCCCATGCACATTATCTTGGAATTCACAAAATTGAAACTGCTACCAGTGGAGTTAATAGCTATAGCAAGGAGATGTCACGGCGACTTTGGTGGTCACTCTACGTTCTCGACCGACGACTCGCCATTGAATCAGGACGGCCCTTTCTGATCCAAGATCTTAGTACTTCTAAACCACTGCCACAAAGCTTACCAGGTGATCTTCAGTGTTACAGGGGTGGCAACTCACATACTGTTACCCCCATCGACTTCCTTGCCGCAACGGTTACATATTCTACAGTCCTTGGAAAGGTCTGGGAGGTCATCAATGGGGCTTCAAGCACCGACGCCACGTCTACCTTCCTTCTGAAAGACTATTTTGAGGGGATTATATCACGAGCACAAAGGAATGTGCCTATTCAGTTTTCAGGACATTTGGATGATAGAGGTTCTAAAACAGAACCTACAGAAAAACCTTGGTGGTTGGTAAAACAACAAGTACTTATGAGAATGGTCAGTTGCAACTTAACAGTTTCTTCTACTATATGGAAAGATTTACTAAATAACCCAAGCGATGGCAATATATTCGCCTTTTGATCCGTAGGCCGATGTCAGGGCCAGCCTTCAGTGCGGTTTCAGACTTCGAGAACGATGCTATCTGCATGGACGCCGCTAGCAAGGTCATTAACGAGTTTCTTCGGATTCCAAAGAAGCAAGCTGTCTTTACATTTCCCCTTTTTCACTACATCATCAGCTCCGTTATTCTATCACTGGGACTGATTGTAAAAGAGCCAAGTTTCAAGGAGATGTATGGGAATATGACCCGTCGCTCTGTCCATCTTCTTATGTTATACTGCAGAAAGACATGGGTCTCAGGGAAACTTATACGCACCGTTTCAAGACTCAGCACAATGATTACAAGGGTTTTGGAGAGCAGCAGCTTGATGAGTACGCAGTCTAACGACTGCATCCAAGGGGCAGGCCTTGACCAGCCGAATTATAACGGCGTTGAGAGCCATGGATCAGAATTTCTGGACCCGTTATCATTCCATCAGTCAATAGAATGGGCAGACCTCATGATGTCGGATTTTGAATTCGAGCAACCCAATTTGAGGAGGCCTGTTCATGCACGATTGGCGCAGGAATCGGAGGCCAACGGGTTGCATCTCCCACATGAATCCCAAGGATCATCGGATTTGGGAAATTGTGGAATACCATGTCTGTTCCCAACCGAGACATCCCAAAGATTTGGAAGCGACAATGTGGGTCTCCAGACACAAAAGGAAAGTGTTTGTGGACAGATAGAATGGCTCGATGCATTGCTTGGAAATTATCTAGATCCCTCCTTAGTTCCTCCAGCCAATAGATGAGCCCAAACTAAAGACTAGGCTCTCTCCAAAATTCCGAAGCATAGAGTAAACCATCTTTTAAGCAGCTTTGGTCAAAGCCATACGTGAAGGAAGAACCCCGGCGTTTTCGAAGGACCGGTATGTCTCGATCCAGGTATCCAACGTGCTGTCGTTCCGCTGCCAGCCAAACTTTCTCGCTTTGTTGATCGAGGAGATTGTCAACCACGACTTACCAGTAGCCCAGTTGAAAAAGCCCCAGGTACCCCAATCAAATGTCTCAGCCTTGCCACCGTACTTGCGGACAACCTGCTCCCAAACCGGTCGCTTATCTTTGGCCCATTCAATCATGTCAATCTCGTTGGACAATGTTTCTGCACGGCCAGCTGTCTTATGGAATTTGGGCTCAGGAACCTCAAGCCCAAAGTAGGCTGCAAAATCTTGCCAGATGTACTTCCAGACGAAGATATCACCGTTGACGTGGTTGAAGGTTTCATCTTTGCAGTGGTCGTGCGAAGCAGCGAAGACAGTGAGATCTGCCAGGCTTGGAGCGTATGAATTATCGTCAATGGAGTTCCAGAAATATTCATTCCCCGGGAAATGAGCCGGCTGATCAAGCTCGCGGCAAATAAGCATGTAAATGACGATCGTTAAGACCTCAGACATGCCATTCGCTAGGGTGTTGTTAAATTTGAAACTTGAACTGGTCAAAAATTATGATTATGCTTACCATGGGGTGCGTAGCCGTTGATTGCATTGGGCCGGATGATGTTATATGACCACTTGTTCCGACGAACCTGGAGCTCTTTAAGATAGTCCTCTTGCTTGTAATAGAAGTTGTATCCCTGATCATCATATCGTGGGAATGACTCCTCGAGAGGAACTTTTACAGGCCCGAGATGGACACCATAATACTAACCAGCCAGGATTAGCTTAGTACACCGAGAAATCTTGGAAATGAAATCCCTCACCTTGCCCCCAGTTTGAAGAGAAACACGCAGCAGCTTGGGGCACGCAGCATCGGTCGCATCAAGAAAGTTGCGGAAGAGAGGGACATTCTGATCACGAAGCAATTTGAAGTCATCAGAATGGACATAGGAGGTGAAAAAGGCATGGGTGACATCAATGCAGCGATCAGCCATGATGGCCATGATGTTTTCAACCGTGTCGAGAAAGTCAATGGCAACGAACTCTACTCGAGGATCGATCCAAGCATTTGGAAGAGGGCGCCTCGAGGTGACAATGATCTTGGACCTGCAGATATGTTACCAACAGAAATTGAATCAACACAAGCATCCATACCATTGCTCTTTTGGCTGATGAACGAGATGCTCGACGATGGAAAAACCACTGATGCCATTGGCACCTGTGACAAGGGCGACCTTTGATGTTGATGATGCCCCCATTGGGAAAACTGGAATGATGAATTAATTATTGAGTTTTCTGTATACGAGGAACTGTTCTGCATTTTTTCGGGCGCAGCTCTGTCTTAAATAGCTCTCATGTCGACGACGATCGGCCTCCTCATGTATGTCTTCACTGCGCAGTTTAGAGAGGTTCGATGCAGCGTATGCATCATGTGGAGCAATTTGCATGGTTTCTGAAAGAAACAGGATCTAGAGACCCAATAATAAATGAAGATTGTGATGGGCATGGATGCAAGACCTTAAGTCCGCTGGAATTCCGTCCACAATCATGGAATTACGGAAATGCAAGAAATTGAACTCCGCTCCACCTGAGCGGGGTACAGAGGTGAGTAACCCCTAAAACACTTGATTAATTTTGATCGCCATAATAACATATCCTTGTACTCAGTTCACCCCTGTTTCCAGTGCATGATGGCCCTAAATCTAAATGTGTTTATGACCACATGAAAAGTATAATATTACCTTAAGCTAACCTTATGATTTATCTAGATCGAATTGAGTCTTTATTCAAGAGAGATAGTATTAAATCTTCTTCCAGTATACAATAGACTATACTCTAATACTTCATCCTTAGTCAATATATAATAGTTTGACTGAAAACCAAGAATCACGACATAGTTAGGTGTCGTATACGCTAAGATGCAGGGATCCTTACTCCGTAACGAGAAGTATCGCTGGTTTCGTTTCAGATTTGATGGGGTGAGAAATGGATAGATAGAAAATATCAAAAAAATTTGCAACACGGTATCTGATACAGAAGTCGATTGCGATTATGCTTGGATGATTGATGCCGAGGTCCTGTTGTGCCATCGCACTCCCTATAAGGTAGGTGCTTTGTCCTATATATACAGAGTGAAAGCATAATATCTTCAAAACACAGACTAATATTATATGAGAAATTTGAAACCAATAATTCTGAGGGGCGAAGTGATCATATAAAAATACCGAATCCTTTTCTTTTGCTATGCTGATACTTCAAATGAACGGACCCTTTGTGCATGTTCTCGATTTTCTAAACTGGGCTTTCTCAGAGAGTGACAAGGGGAGCTTGTGACCTTGACCCAACGTCTCTTCGATGCCATGAGTGAGGAACTTTGAAGTCTTTAATTTCGTCTTCAACGGACCCTTAAGCAAGTTGTGTCTTCGCATTCACTGCACCGTCTGGTTCCTATTCACGCCAACCTTCAGGTTTTCATTATCTTGTCCTCGTCTTTGATTTCTTTCTTCTTTCTCTCACCTTTCCTCTCACATGCATCTTCGTCCACGAATTACTTTTAATAACCCCTCCATTCTTCACGCCACCTTTGCACTTCCATCTGCCTACCATTACCATGGAGACCGCCAATGACATTGAACAAAGTCACGTTCAATATGTGTCCGGACACACCCCTGGCCTACGATTTCCAGAAGAATTTTCCTTGTTGAAACCAGCCACATTGATCTTTTCCGAAGAAATAAATCCCCGCATGCCGTGGACACTTTACCGATTTCTCCGGCGCACCAACACTCATGAGCTGCTAATTATCGCTGAAGGCTTCATCGTTCCCAACGAAGCGGACGTCGAGAGCCCCAAAGCAGGTTGCGCTTTTATGGTCAATGAGGGTGACGAAGGGTATTACAGCTTCCCCTTGGAGGACAAAAGTCCCAACTTGCAAATGAACACGAAGACGCCTCAGTGTGCAACTTTGCGAGCGATTATTGTCGCTCTCACATGCCGGAACTGGGCAATTGAGGGCTTTAGTCGCATTGTTATCGCGACCAGTGACGCTAGTGTGGTTGAAGGCATCACGGTTTCTATCAAAGAGTGGCTCCAGCACGGCTGGTTTGTCGGTCAACCAGCTACCCCAGTACATGACATTGACCTGTGGTGGACATTGATGGAGGCCGTCCAAAACTGTGGTCGATACGGCCTGAAGTTGTCTTTCTGAGCAACAGACGACGAATGGAATGAGACCGCCAGGATGCATGCGGCCGCTGCGGCTGAAAAGACTCCTCCAGTAAAATTCCAAAAGACGAAGGCTCTTGGTCTTGAATTCATTAAATAGATATGCGGAACTCATGCTGCAGTGAATTTTGAATCAATCGTTTAGCAATGATCCGGGAAAATATCACCCACTGGCATTTATGGTGTTCATAAGCCCCATGGCGACAAAAGAAAAGGTGGTCTTGAAAATCATGGCACTCGTTCTCATTCGGTTGTTTTTCTGAAATGTATGTGCTTAATCTTTATCATCCCTAAGGTTGATCTCTCTTATCACTTTTTCATTTTAATCCTATGAAACTCTGCACTTATATCTTATCAGTTTCTACCCCTAGGTATAGGATGAATTATGGGATAAGGTTGGCGCCGTTCCAAAGGCCACACGGAAGAAATCTACCTGTATACCACAACCATTAGAATTTTTAACTATCTGTCATCGGGCATAAGCCAACGGCCAATAGTCTATCCGACAGTCTTGCTGATCATGGCTCATGTGCGTCATTACCTTGCACTTTCTTTGGGGATTTTCAAACTGAAATGTGGACGGGAAGTACATGTATTCATTCTCATTGGTCTGTCCCTTGTGTAGAGATCAGCTTATTTAACTTACACAATATGCACCTATATAGACAGGATAATGTCTGCCGGGTGGGGCTTTCCTAACTGGCTGCCGCCGCTTTTATAAGGGCGCTCAGGCTTAGGCTCACTAAGTAAACGTGAGCACGGGTCAGACAGTGATCATGCTTGGGATAGTCACGTGATGCATGACTAATAAATAGCACGCTTAACTAACGTAATTCACCACCGAATGGGCCA
Source organism: Penicillium lividum (assembly GCA_028828245.1). NCBI lineage: Eukaryota > Fungi > Ascomycota > Eurotiomycetes > Eurotiales > Aspergillaceae > Penicillium > Penicillium lividum. Next base: position 1,887,351 of record JAQJAG010000003.1, read on the forward strand.
CCCCAAAACACCATAGTAAATGCGATATTTACTACTCAAATTTCTCAACAACCATATTCTTGATTTATTCTATTACTTGCTAATAGACACTGATAAGGATTATTAGAAGCATATGTCAATTTCGAATAAATCGAACTCTTATATCATCACGATACCGAAAATTACGCAGTCTAACCGATCAGAAATATGTATCCCAGTTACCAATTCTTGAAAATTCTCAAAACTTCCTAAAGGTACTAGATATCAATTAGAAAGAACTAAACTTCAAGAAAAAGCTCCTACAGACTACTATTGTTGAGATAACGAGTTGTAATTTATCACATTTACTATGGTGTTTTGGGGTGGCCCACTCGGTGGTGTGGCCCATTCGGTGGTGAATTACGTTAATGAATGCTCAGTGATTGCTCCGGGACCACTCAGACATGCCTAGTGCGTGCTCAGTAAGCGCTTAGTGCGTGCTCAGTGATTCCTTAGTAATGCCTAGTAAGCACCCCTCAAACTAGCAAACTATTGGAATACCAATATTTGATTATATAAGGTGCGCTAACCGAAAGTGGTTAGAAAGGGGGTTTCTGTAGCTGAAAGAGGGTTTTTGTAGCAGTCCCCTATATATATGTATTAATATCTCTGTATGAAATTTCGCTTGCAGACTTACAGGATAGCGAGGCTGGATATTTGTCGCCAGTGGGACTATAGGCCCAATTGCCGTCTGCTGGATGGGGTAAGCGCAAACGGAGGCCAAAGATAGAATAGATATGGCAATAATCACTGAACAGCTGGACTTGGAACAGAAAAGGGCCATCTTGGTAGGTCAGGTAGTAGGTCGGAGGTCTGTCCAATTCCTTGCGTTTGGGGAGGCGAAGAAGAACTTATACCTATGAGAATGGTCTTCGTCTCGCAATCGTATTCATAACACTGATCAATCTTAATTCTCATATCATTGAAGAGATGTGATACCTGCAATAAGGTGGAATGAGGGCTGGTTCATAAATCTGATATGTCAGTACCCTCCTCGCTACTTTCTCCGTATCTTTTTCTTTTCTATATTTTCGCGATGGCCTTCCAGACAGTCGGCCATCTTGTATAATGGCGTCACCTGGCGCTAACTTAATTTTCTCAAGATCCCCAAACTTGAATTAAACTAAAAAGGGGCAATGGCTGTTGACGATATTCTATGGCGGTCTAGGGGCGTTTTGGCTAGATGTTAACCCCTTGGAACGACACGTCATCATTCCAACCATTCGGCCACCCGGGAACCGAAATAGCTAGAATGATATCATAAAAGGCATAGAAGCCTTTAGTACGTCATAGTACTTCGAAGCTTTGCGTCCCACTGTACAACTACATATCCTGGGTACAACTCTCTGAGCAGCACCCCCTTCATGGCAGATAAAGATCTAGAAAATCCTACTCATAAATCTTTCCATGGTATAATGTTCGCTCAGGGTACTTTACGTAACTCTTGTACATCAATCTACTTCCTCTGTATCGTGAATGTTGGTCAATGCCCGCGATTTTTGAATAATTAGGAAAAAATTTTTCCCAGAACTTGCAATATCTTTCGATGATGACTGCATAAGCCAATATTAGTGTCGCTATTATACCTGCGTGCTTTTCCATCAATCTCGTTATAAATGTTCCACAGAGCTATTAACCATTTTCATAAGGAAATGCAGATGGATATTCTTCAAGAGTCAAATTGAGCGCTATGTTACTATTCTCTATTTCGTTGGTTAATATAACTAGTCGCCTTCAACAGCGCGCGGCTTAGTAAGCGTGCGATGCTAAAGAGCACGATGTCTATTGATGAGGTTGAATGTGTTGGTTGCTTCCAATTATGATCATTGATCAACGCCTGCGCTTTTCACATTGCTAAGAAACCACTACCTTTCCCGGAACCTCGATGCCCCACAGTCACTTGTATTTCCTAATACCCTAGCACCCCCCGAAGTCAAACCCAAAATTTTTCTCGTTCGCTCACTAAGCGGAGGGATCACCAGGGTGAGCATAGAGAAAACAATTATCCACTATTGCCTTAACGACGCCCATGATCCACCCCTAGCGTTACTTCCTGACTAGCACCCCGGCTGCCTGTAGGCTTCGCCGCTTCGGCATAGAAGGTGGGGCCCATATGGGGGCATATTTACCCCTATTTTGGGTGGGTCCAAGATTAGGTGTATTTTTCATTAACTATGTAGAAAGATTGGTTTTGGAGGGGTAAATTACCACTTTAAATACCTCATACATTATATAGATAATATAAAGTCAACCTTTAAAGGTATAAGCTCTATGGTTCTACCTTGTTTTGTCAATTTATTTTTATTTTTTATACATAAAAGCAAGACCTATAAACCACCCTAACACCCTAGTACCCTAGCACCTATTAATTAAATCACGCATAATCAATCTTATTAATTAGTGATAAACCCACTCTACAATTTTAGCCCACAAACGCCGACGGGTACGTCTATCGTTATACTCGCTTATTGTGTATGCTTCATGTATAATTTTGATAAAGCCCGACAGCTAGGAGCGGGATACGTAGACCAGAAAACTAATAAGTTCCTAAACTTCTTCATCTAAATTGTGACGGTCCGTTGGTGCTTGGGTGTTATCAGTACGCCATCTCCCCGAAAAGGCACAACTTTTGGTCAGCGACCAAATACTCAAGCTACTACATATGATAGCAGGAAGGGTAGTCTAGGCACTGAGCCTAGGGGACACCCGATCCACCTTTGAGACACCAGGAGAGCAACAAATGCTCAAATACCCTGCGCAAACAGGCGGCTTGGGGCGAGGAAAGGGACTCGATAGTATTTACATATGGCACATGTCCGGAAACGCACAGGAGCAGAGGCCTGAAAGCAGCTTGATCGAGCGGCCGTCTGTCATAGCTTTAAGGCTCGATACGGACAGTAAGCTTGATCGATAACAATAACAATAATAATAATAATAACAATAATAGGCCATTATTTCTAATTTTTTGTAAGGTAGAGGGAAAATAGCAGACAAATTTATACGTGCTAGCAGTTGAGACAAACGATATCCCAGCCTCATGTGCGGTTTAACAACTTGGTGGTATGATACAACAGTTTGGAATCTCGAAGGCGGAATTTCGAAGGGAGAAATTACTCATTTCCTTAACGTGCAAGTTCTCTCATAATTATCCCTTAAAACCCCACAATAACATCATATCCACCCCCAGTCTGGTTAGTCTTAAACCCAGCCTTCCCAACACAATCCCCATACTCATACGGCTTCCCAATACTCCCACTCTCTCCACCCGAAGTAGTAGGATTCCCAAACGTAACCTCCGTCTTTGGCAACGCATCACAAGAATGGGAAGCAGCGGAGTTCCAAGGATAATACTCCACAAACCCGACCTGCGATCCTTGAATCCCGCCCGACCCAGCAGGCAAGGTATAAGTCCCGATGTGCGTCTCCGTCCCAGAAACAGCATCAACTAATGTCCCAGTCCAGGTTGTACCTTGTGAGTTCTTAATCTTCAACAGATACCGATCTGCATAAGATGTATCAACGTCAACTGCACAGATGACCCCTGCGTCGCCGTCTGCACCGTCACTGCAGTTGCTGTCGCTCGAGGTCGTGCCGTCGATGAAGCTGGAGAAGACGGCGTGGATGATTGATTTGGAGCCTGAATCTTCGCGTGGCTGGAGGCCTGTGTAGCCGACGTCTGATTGGCCGCCGAAGTTGAATTGTTGGGCAAAGTAGAAGCCAGAGACATGGGGGGCATTTGGCATTGAGATTGGGAATATGATATCCTTGAGGCCGGATGTGGGAACGTCAGAGATGGTCCATGATAGGCCCACTAGGGCCTCTGTGGCCTGAAGTATGGAGCAGATGATCGCAGTGCGGAGGAGAGGCGAGTTGAGCTTCATTTTGAAGAATTTGGATGCTCGGAGCCGAAGTTTTTGTAGCAATTTACGTTGGAGTTGCAAGAATTTTCAGCTGGCGTCTGATTGCCTTTTATGCTTTCTTTCTGTGTTCGAATCACAGACGTCGCTTGGTGCCAAATTGGTGTGGATCTTCTCAGTGAAATCAATATTGTTTCAATTTGATAGGCAGGCCACGAAGGTTTATCGAATGTACTGTAACGCCGATGTGGTGTACTATTGGAACAATTAACCTAAGGAGCTCACTAGTTCAACACCACAAAATTAAGTTTCACACCATAGTATTTCCGTATATGGTAAGGCGCTGAAATTGTAATTCAAGTTGCAATACAGACTGATAATTACAATCCGGACCAGGTTACCATTTCCATACAGAATTCGAGGAATACAGTGGCGTTCGATGAGTTTGAGACCCCCTCTCGTCCGCCTTTATGTACCGCCCACCTAACTAAGCCGACCGCTCTCAAACACGCCGATGAACAACCCAAGCATACCCGCATATTCTGATATTTCACAGAATGAATAAGTCATTAAGTATTCCTCTAATTTATATAGCCTAACGCCGTTTTGTTTAAAGGCTATCATATCATCTATAAGATTTTTGTTGGCAGAAAATGATGGCAGAATATTATATAATCTCCTAGGGGGTCTCAAACTCATCGAACGCCAGTGTAATCACATGATCCTGCTTAAGTCAGCACATGTTGCCCCGGGCAACATGGATAGTGTTAGTTAAGATGAAGAAGCTGACTAGGCAATGTCAAAGATGTCTCATATAATTCAAACGTAGAATATACAAAGACTAAATCTTGAGGAATAAACAATTCCTTAAGTGCATCAAATATATACCGGGAGGGGTAAAGCCCTGATTTAGCGAGTCATGCAGGTGCTTTCCAGATCGGAATCGGGCAGGATTAGGTGCCATATCGGCCTATCCTGGTATCAAGCCCTAATATCCGGATTATACCGTAACAAAATATTTGGACCTTCTATATTTTAGCTTTAGGGAGAGGGACCAGTGTTCTTTTTATATACATTTGACTCTCAGGGATAGCAGCCACAAATCTCGCAGGCGGGTACCAGTACTTGAGCTCCTAGGATCTATTTTGTCTTACCAATCACTAGACAGTGGCACGAAAGGCCCGAAAGCTCCTAGGAAGACTATCAGACTTTATTTAGTTAGGATAAGGTACTTTCTGAGTGCTACCTAGAATACCATAGGTCAGTGAGGGGTCGCAAATTTCGTCATTGGCGGGTAAGTCATCATATAGACATGGCTATTAGGTCTAGAATATTTTTGCGGATATCCAGGTCGCTAGAGCTAAAGTCGTATTCCTAGGAGCAAGCGGCAGGTAGCAAGAGCGATAGTTCGTTAAAACTAAAGCAAAAAATCCAAATAATACACTATTTATGAACCATTCAAATGTGTTTTCGGGATATTCCTAGATATTAAAGAGTCAAAAATGGAGGGTTTAATATCTCCCGTAACTATAGAGAGATAGTATCGCCAATATAAGACACGACGGATTGAATACCTTAGAATAGTAATGCTAATAAAGTCGGCCCCATTGTGCTTTTACCTTCTAGCTAGAGGTGAAATAACAGGATCGGCCGCCATATTAATAACGCTAGCCTTTCGTTAAGGGGACGACGGTTAAGAGTGCTAGGTGAACGACTGTATTTGGATGGGGCCTAGCATAGTGTATTTTATTAAGGCGAGCTGCTGACTTACTGTAGCTGCTTCCGCACTTCCCCGGGGCCGTGCGCAGTAAGTGGATCAGGCTACTTAGTGAGTGCTCGGTGAGTGCTTAGTGAGGGGATGGGTCTGCTCAGGTGATGCTCAGCGAGCGGGCCAGAGTACTCAGTGGCGTGCTCAGTTTTATATAGTGAGCAAAAAGCGGCAAGGGGTGAGCACTAAAACGGAAAGGGAAATAAAAAATTGCCAGACATTATCCGGTATATATGCAATTTGTGTACAATATATATGCAAATGCACAATCTTTTCATTTTAATACCGCGATGAAATGTGTCATCTACGATCATGCATCTTGTCGTTCAATACTTAGTCGTAAGCCTGTTTTATCCTTTCGCCAAACAAGCCACCACGAAGCCAGAATTCCCGAAATTGACAAGCAAAGAAAGCAAAGACAAATGATATACGACACGCGATATGTCGGCCCAAATGTTGTACTGTAAATGAAAGGTCCAGCTATCCCGCTGAATTGCGCCAGTGCATTGGTCAGACCGATTCCTATACCTGCGCCCGCGGTACCCTCCAGTGCGCGAATGCGTTCTGGCCAGATGACAGGGTATGCTGATCCAGCACAGGCAGTGGCTACAACCAAGGCCAGGTATTTGACAATAGGATTTCGGACTGTGATTAGTATTATATAGCAGATGATTGTTGTGGATTCGACTGTTAATGCTGTTAGTACAGAGCCAGAAGACTCGTAGCGAGAAGGGTACTTGCTTGCAACTGCGGTTGTCCATGGCCGGATCCATTTTTTATGTATTAAGTATCCGACAGTATTCAGGAAGAAAAAGCATACGACGTAAGGTGGCTATTGATGAGAACAAAATTAGTGTTCTTTCTTCACTTGGCACTTCTGGGGACTAGGGGGAACTCACGATGTTCATCAACTGCGCCGAAGCGGTTGATGTGAAACCAAGGTCATAAATGACAGTTGGCAATGCATACGTGACTCCAAATCCACCAATACCATGTCCAATCCAGTAAATTCCAAAGGTGTACAGCGTAGGACTCAAAAAGAGTGCCTTGATGTTATCCCAGTCCCAGCTTTTCCCTTTTCCAGAAGGTGCCACGGAAGAAAGACGATCCTTCAGGAAACGTCGCTCCTCATCTGTCAGCATTTTGGCAGTCTCGGGATAATCTGGCAGGCCAAGTAATGCAACAAAAGATAGTGCAATAGCCGGGAGACCTTCGATGATAAACAGCCACCGCCAGCCTGAGAGCCCACCAATCCCATTCATAAAGCTGATCGCGTATGCCAGAAGCCCACTCAATGCACCAGATATCTGACCAAGGGAGTAAAATAGCGCGATTCTCCAGGGCATCTCTGTCGCCTTGTACCAGAATGCCATGTGAAAGAGCACAGCCGGATAGAACCCAGCTTCAGCCATCCCGATCGCGAACCGCACGCACATCATTCCCGAGAAGTTATGGACGGCACCAGCAGAGCAGGCGCAAATACCCCAGAACAAGATCAGAATGAACATCCATCGCGAAGGCGTGAAATATTTGAGAAGAATGGTGTTGGAGGGCTCAAAGATCAGGTAGCTGTATGAGAAGATTGATTGTGTCCACGACCATTGTGAGGCATCGAAGTGAAGTTCTTTTTTGATTCCGGTCCCGTCTTCCAGATTGATGATGGCAGCGTTTGCGTAGTTGCTTGAGTCAATGACTCTGAAGACGTATACCAATGAGTAGAAGCCAACAAGCCAAAAGTCGATCTTTCGCATAACCCTTCTTTCCACCTCGGTGTGTTTTTCAATATCCACCGACTCACGGTGGCTCTCATTGGCTGGAGATGAAGGTAGACTGGTCGTGGTGACCTGATCGACATCCTTTCCGGTTGTCATGTTGCTTATACTGCTTTCTGTAGGATTAAGCCGAGCGTCATGCAACAATGTAAGCATAATAATTATTGAATACTTTCTTCAAGCTTAAGGGGCTTGTTTGCAGTTTTCTCAACCCCCTCTTTAAGTAACAAGGATCTAGGGGTAAGCTTTTACCATGATAAGTTCGATCACGACATACTACGCTGCCCATGCTCATTTCGAATACATCTGATAACTTCCGATGATCTAAAATCCATCCGCCATCCATAAATAGTTCACTGGGTAGTTGATGATCATTCCATTTTCCTGTGGGCCTCTCTTATTATGATGATTATGCCCACCCCGGCTCATACTTGGGTATATTCCTCACGAATTTAACCCCAGGTTCCGACTTAAGGACATCCGAACGCCCAGGTGGCGATTTCAAAACAGTACAATCCTCCATTGGGGAGATTATTCTGTCGGGGCATTTTTATGGATCCGATAGAAGAATCATCCGTCGAATCCTTGTTAGCACCCCTCAGTCGGCTTAAAAGTGCCGTAGTATGCAACGCAATCCGAGGTAAGGATGGTATCATCACGAACCCCGCATTGTCTAAATGAACCGAACACGAAGTAAGAAGACTTGAAGGATATGAAAGGGGGATTGATAAACGAAACTCCTGTGAATATTTAAATCGGAGAACATCCATGACTTGCTAGGTTTCGTGTCATAGTAGATCTTTGCAAAAAAAAACATATCAATCATGGCTCCCGCCGCAATACAACATGATCGGTCAGCCGAGAAAGTCCCAATCAAATCATGGAGTCGTCCTGCACCAACCGAAGAAAAGCTTGATTGGGCTCCCTTGGTTGAAATTGACTTATCGCGATTCGATGAACCTGGCGGAAAGGAAGCGCTGGCGAAACAGTTATACGAAGCTGTGACGAAAGTCGGATTCTGGGTGGTGGTTGGACATGGCCTTGGAGAAGAGCGCATCCTCCGACAGTTCAGCATTGGCAATGCATTCTTCAAAGAGCCTCTTGAAGAAAAGCGAAGCTTTCATTGTAATTTTGCCGAAGGTGAATATTTTGGTTACCGGGAGAATAGCCGCTGGATTGGAGAAACAGGAGTCAAGGATAATGTGGAAATGGTAGTTTTTCTCATCGCTTATGTGTGTTGGCCTAAACTGACTTGTCAAGCTCAATATTCACAAGCCGATTTTGACTTGGGAGGATGTTCCAAAGCACAGAATTGTCCGCCAAAACTGGGATGAGATCGCGAATTTCCATCGTGACCTATTCGACAACGTTGTTCGGAAGTTGTTCGTCTTACTTGCTATCACTCTTGAGCTACCCGAAGACTACCTTGTCAACGCCCATGCCTATGAAAGGCGTTCTGATGACCACTTACGATATATGATCTACAACACGCGAACTCAAGAAGAATGGGACAAGGCACAGGCCTACACAAAAGGCGGCCACACAGACTTTGGTAGTCTCACACTACTCTTCTCTCAGCATATTGCTGGGCTGCAGATCAGGACCCCAGAAGGCGCATGGAAATATGTGAAGCCTGTCGATGGTGGAATTACGTGCAATATCGCGGACACCTTATCTTTTCTTACGAATGGTGAGCTTTCCACCAAAAATGCTAAGAACTGCTGCTAATTATAACTAGGTTTTCTGAAATCCACAATCCATAGAGTCGTCACACCACCTAGAGATCAGCTTACCATGCCTCGCCTGGGATTGCTATATTTCTGCAGGCCGGGAGATCATACGGTCATGAGAACAGTGCCATCCCCTCTGCTTGACCGTCTCGGTCTGATTACTGAAGAGGATAAAGACACGAGCAAGCCTGCCGCAACAGGAACAGAATACGTTCGTGCTCGGGTTCGTGATGTACACCATAAGACTGTTATTGATCATCGGGAGAATACGTCATTCGAGTTCAAAGGGCTGAAGGTACAGAATCATTATGCATAGGCTGAACTAGGAATCAGAAGGCTAAAACATAGTCCCTCTTTGGCTAAGTGTTTGTACTTCCCTCAGATATGTATGACTTAGTGTGTCGTAGTTATAGTTAACCCTCTGAAAAATCCAGCACTGATACTCCTTTATATTCTCCTCTCTTCGGTTCATGACATCCGCCTTCCTTCTTCTTGAAGCTCTATAGACTATACCTTCCACTATGATAAGCAACTGTTTCCTTCTGTATATTGACCTGTCCATACTGCGTGGATCACCAAGTCGCATTCCCATCTTCATTAATCGATTCTTTAAATTTGCCAAAAATTTATTAACTTTGGTGAAATACCTAGCAAGTTGCAAAACTTTCCAGGAACTTTTTCAAATCTATGGTCTCTTGCCGTTTCCTTTCACTTCACCTTGTTACGACTTATGCCCCACCAGCATCCTCACGTTCTTCTTCTTGTAATCCCCTTCCTTCGTTGAGTCCTCTAAATACCTACTATATTTCCTTATTTCACCATGAATTCTAACGATTTACCCATCAAGGTCACCGGGACACGAAGGTCTACAAGGATATACAACGCAACATTGCGCAAGAATCCAAAGATGCTTATCTTGAACTCTGAATTCAATTCGCTACTTGCAAGGACCCTGATTGAGTATCCTTGCTGATGCTTGTATCTCTAAGAGACAATTGCCGGATTTTACGGCTGACACTGCCACACTCCTATTTCCACATCACTGGCGCTTATTTTAGGCACAAGCTTTCTGCCTCGATCCCACCAGTATCAATGAAATTCCTTTGATCGCCGCATTAATGACTTCCAGCATTTCTCAGAGATGAGTAATACAGTTGATTAATTGACTATTAAAATCCTCCTATACATTATGATGAGTAACAAGAGCGTTCGATTCAGCATGCAAGTGCGCTTTCTCGTCACGATTGTTCACCTTAGCCCCGAGACAGCGTCCTGGATGGAAAATACCAAGTAAAAGGACAACAAGCGCGATAGGCGCAAACTCGAGACATGCAAAAAATATCTCGTTGGTCGATAATTTTCCACCTAGACCCTCAGCTGTCTCCGCGAGACGAAAGATAGTTCTTAGATAGACCATGATAGTCGCTACGGAAAAGGCAACACAGAATATTTGATACCCGTGCTCCTTGATGGCATGTCGAGCTCGGAATTGAAATGTCGCCATCAAGATGACGAAAATGCTCATCGCAAAGACCTGGTAAGCTAGACCTGCCAGCAGGATATGGTTCGCCACGGTAGGGTCTTCGCTATTAGACTCTTTCACGCCGACCAGACATGCGCCTGCGATCTGAACGATCGTTGAGACCGCGTCTGAAGTAATAAAGAATCCCAAAATAACTTTGGGTCGGAGGAATGAGTATTGGCTCCCCAGTCGGGAGATGAGCGCTGAAAGAATCGTGTAGATACCCGCTGCGAGAAATACCGGTGCGGTGACGATGAAGAAATATTGAAGGACGAAGTAAATTAGGTTGTATGGGTCCTGTTCGGCTGATAGCGATCGTGCAATGTATCCGATGATCTCGAAAATCAGGCCTGTGGAGAATGTCATCCACCACCAGCTGCGTGTCGTGAAGTTTTGCGCGGTATGTGCGATCAGATGAATGAAGAACCATGCAGCAGCAAAGGCTGCAAGGCCGATGGATGGCGTGTAGCCGTAGATGATGATGCTAGTATCATTTTTCCCGTTGGGATTGGGGAAATTTGGGTCCACGTAGCCGAATGAACGACCTGTTCAGTTTGAGATGATTAGCGTCTTTTCATTTTTCGTTTTCAATGAGCTACTCGTTGGAAGACATACGAACGATGTTTGGATCAATCATTTGGGCCTACACGACATGGACCTTATATGCAAAGGTAGAGGTAGCCTTATGTGGTGACAGCTGACTGCCCTTGCCTGTCAACGGTGGGGAAGACATACTTTATGTATTGTCGCCAAGGAATAAGCCAAGAGGACCAAGTAAAATTTATCGTAGGTGGCACTGCTCGAAGCTCTAACCGAGGTGTGCAGGTTTGTAAATGGCGTCCACGCAGCAGTCATCTCATTCGTCGTCGTCACCTTCTCCACTATAAATCCCCTGATCGAAAGTTCGATCGATCCACGATCACCAATCAAGTAGGTCGGGAGTGTGGTCCTGACAACTCAAATTTAATCGACACATGACGTACTATAAAGCCCGAGTCAAAATCTTTATTTAAATATTTCCGCGTAAGGCAAAATTTCCGCCAGTCATCGGCTCAAATTCAACAACGTGCTAAGATTTGCTTGCAAATCGGAAGGGGAATCTGGGTAGGTTCAAGGTGAAGAGCCTAATAAGACTACAATAGAAATGGGGGGCCAGCACGTGAAGTCTTTGCAGAATGCGAAAGTCATAGTCAAATCATGAATCAAGGGTACTTATTAAGATTCATCGCGTATTTGGAAACGGAATCCTTAGGTAGCAAGAATTGATTGCCGACGGTCAAAGGCGCTTTGACCCACATCCTAGACCCACAAGATAGAACGACTACCATAACGACCGAGTCAGATAGAGGTTCGGTCTACGATCAGTACCGCAAATTGATCAAATGATGTTGGTGACAGCCAACGGAGTATGCGATCAATAACAGTGATGACGCTGAGCTCTTTGACTTCGGTATACAATATCCGTCGACCAGGCCTTCACAGTTTCGCTATAGATGTCCCCTACAACAATCGCTGCTCAACTGAAGACGATGAGCCCAATGAGATGCTGCCACTGATTGTCAAAGCTCCAGGACTGAATTATTTTGCCGTCTATGGCGGCTCGTCTGTCAATGGTGTTCAGCATCAAGCTCTGGCCACTCTTAGAGGCGATTCCAAACTTTGACCAATACGGTGTGACTTTTTCCTTCTGGTCAACGAATGGTGAATGGAGCGAGACCGTAAGGATACATGCGGCTACTGCTGAAGGTAATTCACAGCGCATGTTCAAGAAGATCAAGATTCTCGGCTTTCAAGCCCGAAGCTAGCGCTGTTTGACCAAGATTTTGGCCACATTTGCAAGAAAGGCTCCTGATATCTACTTTCACCTTCTTTATTGCCGTGACTGTTTCTTTATTAAATATCAGCCTTCATCAATAGCTGTTGGAGATGGACGTCAGGTGACCATGCTTGACACTCTGAATCACTCCGGTTTGACCAGCGCTGTAGATAGAAGATTTCGCCTAACGAGACTTCTGTGTCTTCATCTTTTTCTCGGGAGATGCTGGCATCGGCGTATCCTAGGCTCCAGGATATCAATATCATTTCGATGAATATTTTCCTTCAGTCCTTCGTAATCCTTTCATTTGTATTACTTAAGCCTATCCCCTCGAGTTAAGTGTCTGTATTCCAGTTATATCTACCCTTGATAAATATCACTATATTATCTTTATAATACCCGAGAGCCCAATACCTAGGTACTTTGCTGATACTTGAATTGGGTTTACGCAATGTATACAACAATCGCAAAAAGGGTACATGATCCAGAAAATGGAAACAACTGTCGGAACAGAGAATCAGGGTAATATATTAGATCTGCAATCATTCATAATAGTCGTATCAGACAAATTTGTCTCACTCTGTCGGTACTTATCTGTACTATACAAAGTCCGCAAAGTAAAAATACAAATTAACGCACAAATTCGCGATTTGCCTCCAGGTGCCCTATGCCATATTAATATCAAAGAGTGGGAATTACTGTCATATCCCAGCAAATATCTAGGCATCATCGGCCTCGTGCATGCGGACAGTCAACAGATCAGCCGGGCACATAGTCAAGGTCAATCCGTAGCGAATAGGCTGATCAGGGTTGACATCCTCGATCTGGTCAAAGCGCTGAAGCAAACGAACCAGCACATATCCAGCCTCAGTGAGGGCAAATTGCTGACCAATACAGATACGAGGACCACCATTAAACGGAACGTATTCCCATCCAGCCTTGCGGCTGGCAAAGCGCTCGGGCTTGAACTCTTCAGCGTCAGGACCCCAGATATCCTTGCGGCGCTGCATGACGAATGTGCTGTACGCGACTGAATCGCCTTTGCGAATGTAGACGGGAGACTCGCCGTCCGGACCACCGCCGCGGGGAATGGTGGTGTCACGGGTAGCGGAGCGACGGTTGAAAGGAACGACGGGGTAGAGACGGAGAGCCTCGTTCATACAGTACTGCAGGTACTGACAGGATTTCAGGGCCGCGAAGGTCATGTTTTGGGGGTTGGAGTAGGTTCCGAAGGTCTCGATGATAACCTCACGGAGCTTGCGGAAGATCTCGGGGTTGCGTGCCAGGGAGAGAACAGTCCAGCTGAGAAGGGAAGCAGTGGTGTCGCGACCGGCGAGTAGAATGTTGAGTAACTGGGAGCGCAGCTCGATCGGGTCACGGGTGGTAGCGGCGAGGGCATCTAGGAAAACGTATTTGCCGTTCTCTTCATCGGGCACCTTCTTTTCGCTTTCAAGGTTCTTCAGTGTGGCGGCGACGATCTTGTCCACGAAGGTGTGGACCTGCTTGTCTGAGTGTCGGGCTTCCTTGGTCTCTGCGAGGAATGAAAGGCGTTCGAACCGGGCGCGCTGGGTACAGACCCACTGGGACTTGTCGAAGTAGTTGGCAAAGTTGTCCCCTGGACGCTCGAGGCCTTGGAGGGCCAGAAGTTGGCTCTCCACACTCTCTCCAAACAGGAATTCGGTGGCAGAGTCCATGGTCAGGCGGAAGAAAATGCTCTGGATATCGGTAGCCGCAGTCCACTTATTAGCGCCAACAGGCAGGGCCTGCATCGCCTTCTGCACATGTGTCTCTTCCAACTCCAGCTGGCTGATTTGATCACGGGTAAATTGGGGACGGAGAAGTCCGCGCGAGTGGTTCCATTCCTGGCCATCGGCAGTGAACTATAGCCGTTAGTATTGTGACACGGTCTATTGACGTCACTTCACTTACGATTCCGGTTCCCAGCAAAGGGCTCAGGTTTCGGCGACGGGGAGCTCCAAGTTCAAAGTCTTTGAACTGAGTCGCTAGCACAGCTTGGACGTTCTTGGGGTCGATGGTGAAGGTCACATCTTGTCCGAGATTGCGAATGATGAAAGTTGAGACAAATCGATTTTCCTGCTCGGTCATCATTTGGCAACGGCGCGCTGACAGCAGAGGGATGGTTTTGGTCTTGTCGGCAGCCATTGATTGCTTGAGAGTTTCAATTCCGATTGGATCTTTACAGGGCAAACGAGGCACACTGCCACAGCCCAGAGATCGAGCTTTGCGAGCATGTTGCCATGAGTTAATAGCCAAACGGATGATCTGTAGGATCACCGCAGCACCTAGAAAGCCTAGAATAAAAGTAGGCGTCATATTGAAGTGTTGGTTATTTGAAACCGCCACAGAGGAGATGTGGACACGCAGGGGGTTTTGATCATATTTATGCTTTGCATGTTACAACCTCGGTAGCTGTCATAGCGGGCGGTGGCACGGACTGACTGTATACGACGATCCTTGGGTTGAACCAATGAAAACGGAAACGGAGGTCAGAGTAGATCCTCTCCGATCGGGTTTCGCCCTTTTTACATTCAACTCCGTTTATCACGGGCCAAGTTACTCGGGATGGGTCTATGGAATAGATCCACCACCAGAGATTCGCCCGGACAAGACCGAGCAAGCGAGTTCTATCGGAGATGAAACCGTGTTAGGGGATGGCGTCCCCACACTTCTTCATAACCGGGAACTATGATGAAACATAGGAGTTCGGAGGTTGAAAACTAAACTTTTGAACATAACAGTCGTATTTCCATAAGGTTTATGTGGATTTATCGGATTTTGAGTGATAACGTTATGCACGTTGAAATGCATACTAAAACATACTAAAATCTTGCTAGTTTTATCGACTTAGAGTGTGGCGTTTTAGTTATGACTAAGCTTGGATATGGGCCGAGGCAACTTAATATGATTATTGATCAAAAATCATAAATCTTCTAGCTTTCTCGAGTTGAAGTTCTAATTTATTTTTCCCAGATCAATGCCTGGTACCTATTCACACACAGACATGCTATCCGGCACTCTGTCAGCCAGATCCTACCTTGAGCTATGCGAATTAGCTCCAGGGGCTGAAACACCACAAAGCTTGGACTCAGCCCCAGGGACCCCTCTAGAGGCTGAGAGCAGATCGGGCCCGCACTTACGACCCAGACGGATACAGACAAATTCGGAGAAGACCGAGACGGGTCCAGCATCCATACGTAAGCGAGGCCGACCTAGGCTGGAGAAAGCTAAAGATGCCGCTGCGATCGAGGTACGAAGTACACTTAAGTAACGCCCCAATATCGCCCACTAATTACTTCATAGGAACGGCGCATGCAAATCCGTCGCGCACAACGTACCTACCGAGAGAAAAAAGAAACTACTATCAAGACACTCCAAACACGTGTAACTTTGCTTGAACAGACTCTCCAAAACGTATCCGACCTACTCACGGACAGCTCGTCAATCCCACATGACCAAATTCAAACCAAACAACTCATCTTAGCTGAAATCAACAAAGCCCGCTCATTCTCGGATGAGCCTTTCCCACATAATAACCCTGAATCTCTCCGCGATATATTCGGATACAATGTCTCCCACCAAAACACATCACTCTACAGCTCTAAATCCAGACCCGGATCCATTCCCAGGTCCTCCTCCCCACTTCTAAATCGCCTCTTTCCCGAAACAACGATCTATACCTACAGCCACCAGGAATCGGATCTATCCCGCCGCCTTCACCGCTTCTGCCTTGAACACACATACCGCTGGCTGACAGATCCACATTCCGATCCTGTTCTCATGACCCGCGTATTCGGCCTCCTTCCATGCATCCATGACATCCCCGGCGTCTCTCGTAACTTTAGACGCATCCTTCGCTCGGAAATCGGTAGTCCGCTCGAGAGCTCCAAGCTTCCATTCTATACCCTTGGCGGCGCGGGGACGCATTTTCCTCGTGCCGATGAGCCTGAGAATGTGCGGAGACCGGGGAAGGTCTTGCGGAGGTTAGTGAGAATTATGTGCAGGGGTGGCATTCAAGATTGGGACGAGGATTGGAGTGGAGATGTTGAGCTTGATGAGTTGGAGATGGCGGTTAGCATGGAGAATCGGTTGCGCGCGCTTGATCTTGATGGTGATTGGTTTGATTGTCGGGATGTGCAAGGGTATCTCGAGTATCAGGGTGTTCTGCTTGATGGATCGTCGCTGTTGCTGGATGTACCTGCTGAGACGGTTGGGGATCTTTATAGTGGGTCTAGTCCATGTGGCTTGAGTGAGAACACGAGTGACACGGGTCACTGGGGGTCTCTGGACCAATCTACTTACGTGCTAGATGTAGAGTGTTTCTTCAACTGTGAGTTCTTCTCCAAAATTAGCTTTACTTCTACTAACCTCGCCAGTGTTGCTGGTCAACTTGAGGATTCTAGGCCGAGCCCCTGGATTTCGACGCTGGGATGTCGACGCGGCTCTGCGGACATCGATCCACCGGCGGTCCTTCGGCTAGATCACGATACGATTGTGCTCCGTTCCAGATCAAATTGTCATTTCATTTGCTATTGGGTATATCGCATAGCCATCCGTGCCACATAAAGAAATTCGCAGACCCATGGACGGTCAAAACAATGCGAGTAACGTCATCTGCTTATTCCATGTATCTTCCCGCCCCGTACGGAATCGTGGTAATCTAGCAGCAAATCTCGCAGCACTCGAAGCAAGCAAGACCGGCGCAACTGGAATGAATTAGCCCCCAAACCCCAATACCAATACCACAACGAAACTTACATTCCGCAGCAGAAACCGCCGCCACCACCGCGCAGCTTCATCTGCATCTCCTCCTGGGATGCCTGACGAAAAATTAGTTTTATTTATTTGACCCCCATCCAGTCTGGACATACCGGCTGCTCAGACACAACGTTGTTGGTAGAAGGCGCAGCAGGGCTAGAAGGTTGCTGCATGGCGACCGTGTTGGAGTTCCAAGTGTTCTCCTGAGCGCACTCAGCCTCAGCGGGGGTGGACTTGAAGAAGTTGAAGTTGAACATGACGACGGTTGGTGGATGAAAATTTGAGGAGGGAGAGAGAGAGATGTGGACGATTTAAATGAATCAGAGGGATCGGCGGAACTAAAGAAAAATAAATTTGTACGGAGTAGCGGATACAGTTTGAATGTGGAGGATCGGCTTGGATTAAGTACTGACGCGGTTAGTGTCCCCAACCAATTCCAGCCGCTTTGCTCCTTGTGTCGCATACCAAGACTAGGGTCTGCATGATCCGGTGCTAAGTATAGTGTCGGACTTGGAATGGTGTTGCCTGAACTGGTTACGGAGTACTGCGCCCATAACTGCGCCCATAACTGCGCCCATACACCGCCACTATGCATAGAAACTTATGAAAAGCCTCATTATATTCGTAATTATTATCCCACTTAAAGAATTCAATGTATGTCTAGGCATCTTTGTCTTCCAATATCTTCATAGTCTATATTTCACGCCACTCTCGTCAACAAACGCAGCACGCTGACGAAAAATGTGCGTGTGCCGCTCAGCCCTAAAGGGCGGGCGGAGTGCCAAGACTCTTGGCAGTCCCTTATTGGATCATCATAGCTTGGCGAAAATCCCGTCTGTTTGCAAGACGGATAGATAACACTTCCCAATATCACTGATACTCTTACAGTCACTTATATTTTTATACTGCATAATACACCCAGCTAACGCCATGGTAATCCTTATTTCTTGGCGGATCTTAACCGCCAGCTCAACGGCTTCTTGCCTGTTGCACTATGGCTATCAGCTGACTCTTGAACTGAAACTGAAACTAAACAGTGACTCGGTGGCGTACCGCTAGCCCCCAGATAGGGATTCTGCCCAGACAGCAGTGGCTTGCGCCCAAGGCCATCATCTTGAAAATATCCGAGCCACGCTGGATACCGCCATCGACTTTTATTGGGATACATCCCTGGGCGATAGGGGCGCATATTCTGATGGTGTCATGGTGGACGGGACGCCGTCTAGTTGGCGACCGCCATGATTGGAGATTACGATTTCATCGACGTCGTGATAGATTGTCAGCTCGGCATCTTCGGGGAAACATACTGTGTGTTAAGTGTGGTATGGGTGAATTATAATTAGGGGTTAGAGCAAATAAGTACTTTTTAGGTTTAGAGACCTCTTTTCTGTATCCTAATCTTACCTTATTGAATGAAATGGATCCTAGTATGGATATTAGGTATGTATCTAGGTATGGATATCCACGTATTACTCTTCACCTGGGCATGTACTTAGGTAGCGTACATCGTCATATAGATCTCCAGACTGCTAAGCCTTGAAAATTAGGGTGTTCAGCTGGGCAGTCACATACATAGCTCATGGTCTCGTAAATTATGCTAATAGTCTAATGTGAATACTATGTATCGTACACATAACTCAAAATTCCAATTCTTCCACTTCCATACCGCAGTCCACACACGTCTTGACCGGTATGCCCGTCTCAGGGTTCTCTACAGGTCGACCCCATTCGTGCACGTGTTTCCGGTTACTACTGAGATCATCTCCAAACTCTCCACCGGAAGCACCTTGCCGATTGCGACGGTAGGCTTCAACCCGGGTGCGTTTCTTAAGATCCTGCAGCTTGGTCTTAAACTTGGCTTCACGTCGTTTCTTCTTATCAGTTTCGCGCCGCTCAAACTCCGCATCCAATGCTTCGGCGGAGCCCCACTTTTTATCTGATAGTGCATATTCCTCAACCTGGTACCGAAGATAAAGCATCATGTTATTCCACGTTGACTTGTGTGGATTGGGTTTTTCGAGACGGGGAAGGAGCTCTTCATCTCGTAGTTCAGCTGTCAAAAGGAATTAGCAATACTCTAGGATAAAAACGTATGTTATTTTTGAGGAGACTCACGGTCAGTCAAAAGGTAATCTTCTTTCGCCTCGGTTTTGGTGAGGAGACTGTACTTCTCCGGGTATTTGTCCTTACACGCATGACAAATACGGCACCGGAGCTCCTCTTCCCACTTCCAGTCGATTTCCAGGCTGCCACATTCACGGCATGTCTTTTGCTTGCTTTTGTCATCCAGAACACTCAAACCTGGTTCAAAGGGTCCTTCATGGTTGCGCCGTAATGACTGGAGCAACTTCTGACGCTCCCATTCTTTCTGAGTCATATGCGCTGGCTTCTGTTCCTGCTTCCCATCAGGGACATGAAGAACCTTATTGAATGGATCATCCTCCTGGGTCAGGAACCCGCCCTTTGTATCTGTCATCTTACTGAAATCGAAGTCGACGTATGAGGAAGTGAAATTGCGGGCAGGTTTGATCGCATCCAGTGGTCGATTAGACGTGGGGATATCCGAACGTGCATCGCGCATCGATGCGGGATTGGATGCTGTCATCGAGTTGAACGAGCGTTTGACACCTTGTGTGGGTTGTACGGTCCGGGGTCCTGTAGTGGCGGAGGGCGAGCCTTTGGATATTTCAGCTTCCCGCAGCTCCCGCAGAGCTTTAGCTTTCATGCGATTCTCTTCCTGGCGATGATATACGTTAGCTGAATGGATCTGCCATATCAAGAGATGTTTCTCTGATTAAACACTCACAATCTTCCTTAGCTGCTCGGGGGTGATGGGGCCGCGAGGGAGCTGCCCAGGCCCAGCAGCATTTTGCCGCGGAGGCGTTGAAGGCCGCTCTGCTGACATGTTCCGTTGGATGTGACTGTCACGGAATTTTGTGGGATACAGAGGGTAAGGTGAGAGTGCAAAAGGCGAACCTTACAAGGCGAGGCGGCAAGACACGTATTCACGTGACCGCGCGTATAGTGGGTAATACGTCATTGGTTAATGCACTGATCGATGGCTAAGAGTCGAAAATATACTCGTCCCGATCCTGTCCGTATAATACCTCACATACACCACCAACCGGAATATCCATGACTGCATCCGTACCCTCACTCCATATCTCCCACCAATTGACCTTGCGGTTTTGCGGGCCCATAATCTGGAAAGATGTAGCACCAGGCTTCATCTTTGTCGCTCCACCAGGTCTTCGTCGCGCCTTCCCATCAATAACCGCGACATTGGCAACTTCGTCAACAATATTTTCAATGCTGTTCATGGGCAAGGTGAGGTATCCTGTATTGTACGAGGCGAGCGCGACATAGATATAAACGATGGACATCACCAGCCAGGACGGGATAGCCAGAGACCACCAACGGTTCGGGTAGTAATAAATTCCGAGCTGGTGAAGGAAGGGCGACGGGAGATATGACCATAATAGATAGAACACTACGAGCACCGAGTGTTAGCAAATGCACGAGAAAAGCTGACGGGCGTTGGGAATGGCGCCACCATGGCGGTCGAAATTTGACCAATACTCACAAAAAGCAAGTGACGAAGCTAAGTAGAGCACAAATCCGTAGTATTCGTAGGTCGGGACCTTGGGGCTCGCACGGGGGACGGTGGTTGCACGCCGGGCCGACTTAGCCACGGCAGCCTCCGTGTCGTTTGGAGTCTCCACATCAGAGCTGTCCGGTGTCGTAGGACGTGAAGTTGTAGTAGAAAAAGGTGGCCGAAGTAAAGATGTCAGGGAAGGAGAGGGTGGCAGCGGCGTGGGCGGCCGATTGTAAAAGGGGGGCGCAAAGGCATTGGGCCCGTGGAGGGAGCTGGAGGATTGTCTGAACGGATGATCGCGCCCAATTTCGTCGGCCGAGTCATCGGACTCTGAATCAGATAATGTTTGGGGATCGAGAGAATAGTGAGACTGGAAATCGGCATCGTCCTCGACCTCGACCTCCTCGTAGCTAGGGGAGGTAACGCTTTCATCTTCGGGAAACGATCCCTGTGCATCTGTGGGCGATACCAACTCGTCCATCAAGGGCGGAAATGGCTGCTTGGACTCAAAGGACGGCCCAAAGCCTATCTTTTCTGAGGCTGAATTTTCTTCCATGTGATTGCCAGTGAAAAAGATAACCTGTTGAGCGTTTAGTTGACCATTGCGCCGCGGACCCTTTTCTGCCAGTGACCCGCGCTGCATCCCACCGCTCCCACTTAGTCCCACGTCGTTATTCAAAAGATCCTTGAACCTCACCATGGTCTACCATACAACCTTGGTCACAATTTGAGATGTAATAGTTCGAGTGAAATTCTGATAGGATTTTCCCGGGTCGAACATGAAGTTGCATAATATACCAAACTGGGAATTGACTAAAGTATGGCTGAGAGTATATGAACGTATATCTCAAGTGCGTGATTTACCACAACTTTGGATGTATTTCTCTTCAGAAAAACCTACGAGTTATTGATTCAAGGTCTTTGGAAATTATATGTACTGGAATTTCAATTTATTTCAAATTTCATCGCATGCATGCATGACTAATATGTTATACAATCTCAGGAAATCAAAGCCATGCATGTGAAATCCATGCATGATTATAATGTGCATGCGGCGGTTCATTCCAAGGTTGGTCCTAGCATATTTTAACATGTTATACATGTGCCAGCCACCGAGGGCCTGTTATGTGTCCTTTACACATCTTGCCTAAGTACATGAACTCAGAACTGGCTATTGCGTTTTAGTCCCTTGTAGGTTTTTGCCTTTGATCCCAATATCAAAATAGTCATGATAGCTTTTTTTGGTTATTATTATCATTACAAAGTCAGAGGCACAAACAATAAATCCGCGCGTCCAAAAGAGTGTGATCAACTGTCCACATATATACCCGTGAGAGCTTGGCGGTGTAATGTTAAAGACCACTGCGGGACCTCTTGCCATATACAACGACCAAAGAGACAAGTGCACCGACTTCCGGGATTACTTGTTCTTCTCAAGCATGATGAAGAGATTGCTGGAAAGCGAATTGGTTCGTACTTTATTGTGATAGATGAATTGTGAGTTGGAATGAGACGAGTGCAGGTGGAATCTTGAGCTTTTAAATATTTTTCTTGACTTCCTTGAACGCAGTTAGTCTGAGTTTTGATTCATCTGTCCTACCGTTGATAATTCATTGATGATCGGTCTAGATTGAGATGAAGATAGATGATCCTATCAGACGTACAAATCGCAGCAGTGCATACTCGTTCAAAGCTCGTCTCTTGACCCGGTAACCCGCTCTCTTGCAAATACGAAGCTTAATCTGCGGTTCAATGTCAGAATCAGATCGAGACCAGTGACGGAAACAGAGTTGCGGGGTTGAAGGAAAGCTTTATTTTTGTAAACTAAGATTTCAAAATAAACAAACACCGGGAGGTTCAAGTTGGGACAATGGGATCTGACGCATTGGATTGTCATGAAATGTGGATGAAGTATTGTGGACGAATAACAAAAGGGAAGACAACCAAGTAAGTTGACTCCTGCTAAATGCGGACATTTGGAGTATATCCGTGTTGCTGCGGGGGGGGGGAATGTGGCTCGTGCACGTGGATCCATCCTTATGCCCGGGGAGGGATTTTTGGCCGGGCTGGACTTGGTAAACAGAAACCTGTTTTTACTATGCCACGGTTCAAACAATTACTTCCGCTTTGGGCTTTCTGAACCGAGATCGTATACAGGGCTCTCTCAGACCAATGACTGGGAACCAATTTTTTTATTCTTTAGGAAGGTGGACTCTACATGTTTGCCCCAACTTCAAGGATCCGATTCAAAGAGGATGAATAGAGAGTCAGATTATTACCAGACTGGAGATTCCAGTCACTTCACTAGGAACCCAGGAGGCCAGCGCTTCCTTGAATGCTGTATTTTATCCCCTAGCCTAACGTTATATATCAATCTTGAATGGAATCATTTTATTTTTGTACGACTAATCTAAGACATTGCCCAAGGCTAATTCCAGCCGCAGCAGAATAGCTTGAAGATAACAGAAACATGAAAGTCTATATAGTGAAATTTGGCCTAGAGCAGAAACATCTAAAACGAGTGTTATCCATGGAAACGACCAAATTCCTTTCAGAATCCAATGATCTAGATTCTAATGTGGACCAAAATTTATATAGTTAAGTCATAAGAAGTCGAGGGTTCAGTTCTAGACCACGAGAAATCTTGAAAATTTCCTGGGAAAAATCCACTACAATAAAATGGAGATTATATAGATATGATCGGAAATATAACCGGAGTCTAATATGGAATCATATTTAATCTACATTCTACATAGCAAAATCAAAAGTTATAGGTTAAAATGACGATTAAAATCGAAATCCATTCTGGCCATGGTGAAAACTCATATGTATAGCAAGCGGCCGCAAAAGTGATCAAGCCTTTGTATTCGCCACCATACACAGTGAGGATCTGATCAGCTATTGGGATTCCAGTGTGGGTACTAATCATGTTTGTAATCGTACTCATAAAAGGTAGAATAGCTGAGCCTTCAACCAAATCGCTGGCTGAGGAAAGTGGCAAACACTAAAAATCCTCTGACTGACTACTGCTAAATGGAAAAGAAAAGATGAAATAGGTACTAGTCATTACAGGGTTGCCCATGCAGTCACTGCATATTTTCAATCTCTTCTATCAAAATCCTACAGGTACATATATCTTCAGCTTGGACGTTACTGTCCGAATCATCCCCTGTATCTTCTTTGCAGAAGGAAACTTCGTAGAGAAAGCTTCCAATAGATCGACGGCTAACTCTAGGTCGTTAATAGCCCTTGCATGGTCCAATACCAAAGAGATATCTTCGGTTTGGGCAGTGGAAGTATACATAAGGGACAGAGCCGAATTGAATATTGCCACGAGATTCAGCCAATTGTATGCAAACCGACGTTGTCTGTGCATGTTGATGGCTTGTCGTATTGCCATTCCCGATGCTTCAGCCAAGATCTTCATTTTGGCTGTGTCCAAAATAGGGCTCAAAGGCGAGGGTCGGTAAAGCATTATCACGTGGGTATAATAGTTTAGGTCGAACCAACTGGTACATAGATGGGGTACTTTGGATTGAAGATCAGGCAAGGGGAATGGCATGCTGCGTCGCCAGTCAAGTAAGCGCTTGTGGAGAAGTTGAAGAGTTTTTTCCCGGGCTTCGGGGCTTTGTTCTTGGCTGTATTTTGGAGAGTGAACTCGGCTGCCAATATCGCTAGCAATCCTTCTAAGTGCTAGGATATGGAGTGGAACTGCCATTGTAGATGGCTCCAGATTTTCCGTCGAAGTTATACCATCTGGTTTGATGTTTTCATCCTCAACGTCAGAAAATGGCTGGAAAGTATTAGTGAAAAGATAAGTCGATAAACGAAATGGAATCTCGAACCTCAACGGTGATATCATCATCTTGAATTGCGAAAGGGCGACCAAGAGCCAGAGAAACGACGCTAAAAATGGAAAAATGAGTTGATCAAGTCGAGCCAAACATAGCATGAGCTCGACATACCGGTCCATCATATAAAGACAGAAAAATAACCTCTTTTGTTGCTCGGATGCATCTACAGCCAGAGATTCATATACTTCTGCTGTGTGAAGACCCATTCCGGTAGCCATTCGAGCCGCAACACCGACTAGAAACCAAGTATCTGTCAAGTGTTAGTTGCAAGAAACCATTGATGCGCCTAGGCTATGGCATACTAGGGCCGATTTTATTAAAAAATGAATATGACACCTGCAGCATCAGAACTTCGAGGCCGGCCTAATTTTAATATGGATCAGTGCCATCTCCTCGGATCGATTCATAGACACCCGTTCTTACCAAATCCCCACATCCCATAGCTGGTTCAAAGTAGGTCATGGCCTTGTTGAAGAATTGCACTGACTCGGTCTCGTCCATCAAAGAAACTGAACAGTATGTTGTAGAACCAATTGCCAAAACCATCCAGATTCGGAATTGCCACAGAGGAGACTGGGCCAGTGGGTCTAGAGGATCGGCATAGATTCCCCATAGCACAGCCTCAAACTCGCCCTTCCTGATCATCGGATATAGAGTGTGAGAATGAGCAAAATAAAACTCCAGAATATAACTGATGTGAGAAGGTTCCAATAGCGCGAGGCCCATCGAGTCCTCAAAGTCGTCAACGGCGGTGTTTCCCGATAAAGAATTCGCGGGCAAGGGACTTTCTAGGGAAGGATGCATTTCGAAGAAGACTGGATTCAAATTGGAAGATGTATCGGGCTCTGATTCGTAGTTCTGTTGTTGATTGTCGTCGGCTTCCCCATCAAACACAAATCCATCCTGGTCCGGCGATAGACGCCGTAGGACCGCCTGGGTGAGTTTGGCTAAGGAAAGGCCCGAGGAGGAGCCTAGATATCGCTCGGCCGCCGCTTCTAAAGAGAGAAGCCTGAGCTCTTCAGCAAGGCTATCCGCTCGTGGAGCAGAAAGATGCCCATTGTTGGGCGAAACAGGCAATTGATTGAAGGTGGAGACTGGGTTCGTATCGGACGGTAGCGGAGGGGAATGGTGCGTGACGCTGTCTGAGTGCAAGAAGGCATTTCCCAGATCGGTAAGGTGGGCATCCGTGTCTTGATCCCATTCATACGAGGGTGGTTCATTCTGAGATCTCTGGGACGTCAGAGCCGATGCGAGCCTCTGTTCAAGGTCTTTAACTCGTCGCTCTAGCTGTCGTACATAACTATTTGAATTAGCTTTGGGGTGTCTGAAAAGTCCGGGTGGAGTCATACGCGATCGGATATGATGCCACTTGAGCTTCATCATCGACAAAGCTACATGTGACTTTGGCATGTTGACACGCGTGGCATTGCGGCAGTGTCTTGTCGCACCGTTTCTTTCGTCGGTGACACCGCTTGCATGAGTTCTCTGACCGTGCAGCTGGTTCCAGCATTGCTCTTTGATGAAGCAAACTGCGAGGGGAAGATAGTGGAGAATATAGTGGGGAAGATAAGGCCAAGATTTATTAGATTAGTGATTACTTTTCGGGTTCTTATCTGGTGATTTGTCGTCGGATCTACTCTCGACGGTTCAGAAAAAGTAAACTCCACCTCTAGGACTCGTTACAAGTAAAAATCAACGGGATGCGTGATACTCCCAAGGTATCCAAATGCAAAGGAAGCTGTCCTTGACCTCGTGCGGGGGTAAAATAGGGCAAGTCAACAGCCAATAGGAGAGCAGATATTTATCATTGGGGGGCATTGCGTTATCTGATGTGGGGAAGCATTTGGCGTGTATTTCTATTACATTTGTACAATGTACTCCGTATGGAAGGAGTTAATTTCATCGGTCTTGCCGCCATATTTTCCTTCCCTGTTCCAATCGGGTCATGCGCCTTCAAAAGAGCATGTCGCTTTTATATAGAGACTGACCAAGCTGAACCACCACATTTAGTATCTCCGTCCCAAAATCTACTGACTCAAAAATGTCTTCCAACGGCCAGTCCTTCCTCTTAGACCCCGAGAAAAAAGCCGGCCTGACCCGATACTCCCACGCCCGGGTAGTCCAGCCTTCCACTCACCATACAATTTATGTTTCCGGGATCGCCGCCGTCAAACCAGATGGAACATATGAAGGGGTTGTCGAGAATCCCGATGGAAGCTTCACAGCCGACGTGAGAGAACAGACTGCTGCTGTCTTGCGTCGAATCGACAGCATTATTCAAGGTGCATCCAATGGGAAAGCCAATCTCTACAACATCGTGGATGCGACAGTCTATATTTTGGATATGAAAACTCAGTATGCTGGGATGAACGAGGAGTGGAATCAAATATGGGCGGATCGGACGACTGCTCCCAGCCGGGCAACGATCGGGGTCAAGGAGCTTCCGGATCCTCGCTTTATGGTGGAGATCAAGGCTACAGCTATATTTGAGGCTTAAATTTATTATTTAAAGAATTCATTTCAAAGTGTATGTACCTGTTAATTCAATGTTAGAGTGGCTTGATTTTATTACCTAAAAAGTGGGAAGTGGGTATAGATGGGCCCGCATGGACTCACTTCCTCTTCGGTCTCTCCGCTTCCTTTCTTCTCCTCTCAGAATCTCTGTTCAATGATCGAAAATGGTATCTAGAAATTTCTCGCACAAGATTCAATCTTATGAATTGAAGAATTTCACATTTCAGACCGGCGTCACACTCCCAAACATCCGGGTGGCCTACCGAGAGTTCAATACAACCGGGCAAAAGACTGCCCTGATTCCAACATGCTTCCGAGGAACAATCAATGAGACTCTGAACTTTACCAGTGGAGTGTTGCAAAGTTATCGAGTGATTGTGGTCGCGCTATTGGGCAACGGAGAATCTTCCAGTCCTTCCAATACGGCGAATTTTCCCGAGACCCTCGATTATCGAGACTGCGTCAGAGCTCAGCACAGACTAGTCACAGAGCACCTTCAAGTATCCTCGCTAGATGTCATGCTCGGCTTTTCTATGGGAGGCCAGTGCACCTATTATTGGACTGCCATGTACCCTCAGATGGTGCGCAACGCAGTGATTATATGTTCGTCGGCGAGAACAAGTCTTCACAATTACCAATTCCTG
Organism: Penicillium lividum; assembly: GCA_028828245.1. Lineage (NCBI taxonomy): Eukaryota > Fungi > Ascomycota > Eurotiomycetes > Eurotiales > Aspergillaceae > Penicillium > Penicillium lividum. Next base: position 1,915,217 of record JAQJAG010000003.1, read on the forward strand.
GAAGGGCCCAAGGCCGCGTTACTGCATTCCGTTGATTATAATCATCAAGATCTCCGCAGCAAGAATATCGCTCCAATTCGGGGGCTGCGTGCCTTTGGGAAAGCATACTCTGCGTGGTTGACGAGTGCGGAATGGTTCGAAGAGCGAAATTTTGAGAAATTTGGGTTTAGTACTCTTGATGAATGGGCGGAAGCTGGTGCAAAGGGCTATGACAAGTGGCATCCTGATGACTTGCTAGTTATGCTGGGAATGTGGCAACAATCGGATTTAAGTGTCATCGGGGGTGGCGGTATGACCCTTGAAGATACTTTGCGCGGTTTGACAGCCAGAATCCTTTTGATGCCTTGTCAGACTGACCAATATTTCAAATGGGAGGCAAATAAGAGAGAACTTCAGTCGCTCAGCTACGGAGAGTTGGCAGTCATTCCATCGATCTGGGGTCATATTGGCGGAGGGGGTGCCAACCAGGAAGATACCGAGTGGATGAATCAGAGGATTGCTGCATTTTTGAGTAATGACCACTGAGCTAGCCTGAGGCAAACAATGTGCACTTCAGATCTCATCCAGCATAGTTGCCAAATTGTTCAGGCTAAACTGAAATTAGAGCTGAGTGGGGTAAGCGGAGTGGGTCGGGTAGATTGTCGGACTGTCCGACACTCGAATACCTGGACATTTGGTACAGCATTTCAATGTTATCAAGGACTTAAAGGAAGATAGTCCTGCGTGTTTAAATGAAAATCCAAGGCAGTTATCTATATATCGTTCATAAAAAATGATCGAAATCAAACTAGAAGATCATCTGGCCATCCCGACAGTGATGCCCTGGACGTACGCCTTTGCATTGATCCCATTGCTTGTCTATTTGGTTTACAAAGTAAGTACGATAAGACTTTCATTTGCTTTCATCTTTACTAAGATCTCTCAAGCACACATTGGCGACCGATATACCTCACATCACAGGCCTACCGGAGATACCTGGCGCAATTCCTGTCTTCGGTCATCTCCTCAAACTGGGAGATGACCATGCAAGTGTTTGCGAGAGCTGGTGGCGAAAATACGGTCACTCTGTCTTTCAAATTAAATTAGGCAACACCAGAGCGGTAGTGGTCAATTCTTTCGAAGACTGCCGCAAGATGCTTCTAGGCCATCAAAATGCCATCATCGATCGCCCAAAGCTATACACATTTCACGGTGTAGTAAGCAGTACTCAAGGATTCACCATCGGCTCATCTCCCTGGGATGAATCGTGCAAGAAGAAGCGCAAAGCAGCGGGAACCGCCCTGGGAAGACCAGCCCTTCGCAACTACCACCCTATGTTTGACTTGGAAAGCTACTGCATCATCCGTGATCTACACTTGGATAGCTCAAATGGTGCCGTTGAGCTTAGTGTCCGACCGTACATCCAGCGATACGCTCTCAACACAACTCTGACTTTGTGCTATGGCATCCGCATGGACGCAGTTTATGACGATCTTTTGCGCGAAATTCTTCATGTCGGCTCGGCTATCTCCCTCCTCCGCAGCGCTTCGGAGAATCTTCAAGATTACATCCCTATCTTGCGTTATATGCCAAATAATGAGAAAACCGCCCGATCGAAAGAGCTGCGCGACCGTCGTGATGCCTACCTGAACCTGCTGCTTGACAAAGTGCGCGAGATGATTAAGAAGGGAACCGATAAGCCTTGCATTTCGGCTGCTATTCTCAAAGATGAGGAAACAAAGCTCACTGGAGTGGAAGTCTCTTCTATCTGTCTTTCATTAGTTTCTGGTGGCTTTGAGACTATCCCTGGTACTCTGACTTCCGCCATCGGCTCGCTGTCCACCCCCGAGGGACAGATCTGGCAAGATCGCGCTTATGAGGATATCAAGCGATATTATCCTGACATTCGAGAGGCATGGACGGGTTGCATCTCCGAGGAAAAGGTCCCTTACGTAAACGCTATTATCAAAGAGGCCGGTCGCTACTACACTGTCAGCTCGATGAGTCTGCCCCGAAAGACTGTGACCGAGGTAAATTGGAACGGTGCGATCATTCCGCCCAAGACCATGATTCTGATTAATGCCCAGGCTGGAAACCACGGTAAGTCTTCCTCATTAGCGCCAACTAATATCGGCACTGACGGTTCGATTTAGATGTGGATCACTATGGGCCTGATGGAGGCAAATTTGATCCTGAAAGATGGCTCAAGTCTTTGACTCCGCCAGAGGAGAAAGAAACCACCGGCTTGCCTCATTTGAGCTTTGGCTCTGGGTCCCGCGCTTGCTCTGGTCAATTTATTGCATCCAGGTTACTCTACTGTGCTCTTATCCGTCTCCTTGCCTCATACAAGATTGTGGCAAGCGAAGATAGTCCGCCAAATACGGATTATGTGGAGTACAATCAGTTCAAGACGGCGTTGGTTGCGATTCCCAAGGATTTTAAGGTTCGATTGATCCCAAGGGATGATGCAGTTACCTCGGAGTGTTTGAATTTGGCAGAACAGAGGACCAAAGAGCATTATAAAGAGTAAGGTGAAAGAATGGGACGCATGACTATAGGTTCTATTTGTATTAAGCGGTAGTCATTACAAGAAGAAGTATGTTCATTCATTCGATCTCAGGACAAGTCACAGAAATTGATCGCGCCTATGTACTTCATTTCCTTGGCCATTCAGTGGTAATCTTGCCCACTCTGTAGATTTATTTACAGTCTCCACTACCAGAGCTCAACAGAGTTCACATAGACCACCGTGAGCTTAAGCCCAAGCTGTGCTGATAACAAAGCTGACATCAGCATTGAATGAGGTAGTAGCATCAAATACGTCGAGACCACCATTGCTTGCAGCATACATGACATTCTCGTAATGACGGAAAAAGCGAGTAGGGTAGCTCCAGGACCGGAAAGTGCTGCCAGTGCCACTGAGGCCAGTTATAGGGCAGAAAGTCGCATCCTCATGGAATTGTTTCGTGCCATCATTAGCATTGAGCACGAGCGCGAAGTTGTAGTGCCGGATGTAGCTTCCGGGAGTATCGACGGACTCGAATGACCAGCAGCCACTATTTCCAAGACCGGTGACAACTGTCCAGCTAGCCTCTTCCTTAAGAGTAGTGGAGCTGGATGAGGTGACGACCTGGGTGTTGACCACAGTGCTAGTATGTGCGATATAGCGTGTGGTGTACCCAGATGTGGTAACCTGCAGCGAGACTACCTCACCGGCAGTGAGGGCAGTGCCGCTGACAAGTGACGTGGTGGCATATTTGGCGGCCACAATATTGGCCTGAACCAAGGCCTCGACGGCATCAGTCGGGTAGCCGGTCGTCATCACACCTTCGTAGAAGGTACCCTGAGAACCGTGACTGTTGTCGCCACCGATTCCAAGAATGATAGCACCCTCTTTCTTCATCGGGTTGTATCCACTTGGGCGCACACCGCTGTAGTAGGTCGTGAGTGAGCCGGAGGCAGAGTTGCCGCCACGAATTGCCCACTCATCTGCCTCGCCCTTGACCATCGCAGTGACGAATCGGTACGAGAGCGACTTGTCAGCACTGTTCTCAGTCGCGCTATAGCCAGAGAAAAGACCATTTTCAAGATCGGCCATGATCCAAGGGCCGTCGCCAGCACCGTATCCCCAGGAAGTGCTATTTCCCCAGTAGATGGCCTCCATGTGGGCAGCACCAGTATCGGTGTTGCTGGTCTCGGCATTGCCATAGTCGAAGCAGCAGGCGTCGTTGTAGTGAGTTCCGTCGAAGACAGCGTACATACCCTCCGACTCGTCGAGCGTAGCTATGTCAGTAGTGTCGTCAACTCTGTAGCCCGTGCCGGGCGAAATGAAGACGCCGTATGCTTTGTTGCCATTTAGCGTGACTGGTGCGCCAATTGCGCCAGCCAAGTTGTCGTAGCCATCCTCGTCTGGTCCATCAAAGCCACCAGGCGGGGCCTGAGTGAGGTGATTGCCATTTCCAGACTGGTCGTAAATGATCGTGATAAGGCAGGTTGTGCTAGCACAGAAAGTGTCTTGGGTGGCAGCATCCGCGACACCTCCCGCGGCGAGTGGTGTGATGATAGTTGTGGTGTTGTCAGAGCCGCGCTTTACCTGGTAGAGGGAGCCAGTATAGGCGCTGTACAGGGCACGAGTTGTGCTGTGTGCGGCAACGCATGGGGTGTCGCCAGTGGCATAAATATCACAGGGTCCAGCTAGGACGAGGGACCCCCCGGCAATAAGCCCTAGGGTATATACCCAGGCACGCTGGATGACACTTGGTCGCGACAGCATTCTTGATGACTTTGGTTGAATATATGAATGCTCTATCACTGTAGAATATGCACGTCATGAATTATGCTGCACATTGGAGCGTGTAGCCTATTTATATTATTTCTTCGATCGGTCAAGGTATCCGTTTTCTTGCAGACTAGCATACGCTACTCTAGTGGCAGGAATTCTCCTCCAATCACTACAGATAGAGTATAGATTATGCACTCGATAGTATGCGCGAGCTTTAGCTTGCAGGGGCTCGGTTAATTGCAGAAGCAGGTTCAATATCACATTTAAGCCACAGTACCCTTGAAACGATACAATCTGAGAACGCCCCGGTTTGAAAAGCTGAGAAATTGATCTCATGGAAACCGAAAATCATACATTTTGGCCGATGATGCTTCATTTGGACGGAACGTGTTATTCCTTGATCGCCTCAAGCAATTTGTGCCGCCGGGCTTTTTCCCATTTCTCCTCGACGGAGGGGAATTAACCGACGAAACAAGTCACTTGAACTGTAAATATACAAGCCTAGCCAAAGTAGGATGTGGCGCCCGAAGGTAATTGTTCCTGAAGATGCGGGGCCCCGGACCTTCATTATCGGCAAATTCGCGAGAATGCCTTGTAAGAGGTATGGCTTTTCCAGTTTTGGCCTAGTTCAAGCCCCTGGAATATGTTCTGTTAGTGGTAAATGCCGTTTGTTTCTTCAAGTCTTCAGAAATCACGGGCTTGGCAGGGCACTGTGGTCTCGTGAATAGTCTTGCAGTATGGTCACATCGTTGTAACCCTAGTTAGTGGGGCGCGAAGCGGGGAAATAACACATATCCTGTTTTCATAAATGACTAAGTGGTAGTCTCCCAATATTGATCGCCTTAAATCTGCCGAGGTCCACTGATACGTTAAATCATGTGTCTTTCCTAATACCCCGATACCCCCCTTCAAGAAAATACTTCAATCTGCCAAGCGTTACTCGGTGCCTTAGTTCCCCTGGATGGGTTCGGGCCGACCCGGGACCAATCTTCAGAGATCTATCACGTGGTACTGAGCAGTGCAAAAGGTATTCAGTGTTTATAGTTGAGTATGAATCTTAAATCTCGTCAGACTATGTACGTCAATGACATCACTCCTGTCCATTTGCTAGCAAGATTCGCCCGCCATCCACACACAGAGAGACCCCATCCACGTATGACTAGTCAAACTTGTTAGTTATTGGCAAAGCTTAACAGAAGGATGACCATGACTCACCCCTGCCTTGCTCACTAAATACAAAATTGTTCCAGCTATATCCTCAGAAGCTCCTGCCCTCTTCGCTGGTACCTTGTCGAACAAAGAGCTGAAGATGTTGCCTTCGGCACCAACAGGATTCATATTGCTCGGAACAACTGAACAACGCATTCTAGTCAATTCTAGGAACCACCAATAAACAGACATGAACTTACATCCAGGGTTAATTCCCACCACACGCACATAAAATCTATTATACTTAGCTGCCAGCAACCTTACCAGGTGGTCAGTGGCTGCCTTGCTTGTTGCATAGCTTGTAAGATCCACATTTGTCACATTATGCATGCTTGCACAGGAGCTTGTCACCACAATTACTCCTCGGCCTTCATCTCTACCCTTGACTCCATCGCCTCTGGACTGGTTGGCAGCTGCGGCAAGTAGGGGTAAGAGTGCGACACTGAGGAAATAATGGGCGGTGGTGTTGACACGAAATGTGTTCTCCCAGTCTTCTTGTCTGATAGACCACATTGAAGCTTGGAGTTCCTCCAGGGGTGCCGTAAGGACATTGCAGGACTGTGGAGGATCACGACGGATCCCGGCATTGGAGATGAGCATATCCAGTGTTTTCTCTTTTTGAGAAATTTTCTCGCCAAGCTCCTTTATCGAGTCTTTAGATGAGAGATCACAGGCCACTCTAAACAAGTTTTAGCAGCTCGGAGATCCCTAAGAGTGTAATTGATATCACGAACCCTTCGGCATGTCCACCCGTCTCCTGCCCCAATGTATTCAGTTCCTTGACCACGTCGGTGATGGGATCGCTTGGTAGTGATACTATGTAAACTTTTGCTCCATTTTGCACCAAACCCTAAGGGAGAATGTTTGTTAATCTTTCAAACCTGGATATTCGATATTTTATTCTGATGTTTGTTCCTTACCTTGGAGATCATTAATCCTACCCCACTGCTTCCACCTGTTACAACCGCAATGCGCCCCTTCACACTGAACAAATCCACAACACCAAGAGAGGCCATTTTGAGTTAAATAGGTGACAAATGGAAATTTGACTCGTTATTAAATCTCGGTTTATATGATGCGAAGTTCTTCGCAAAGTGGGGAAGCCTTCTGATGACCGGCGGGCGATGCGAACTAGCGGCGGCATGTCCGACTGCACCTGTTGGAGCTTCTGCGCAGATCTGTTATCTCCAACATCCGAACCAAAAGTTAACATAAGCGTCCCGGAATCTGAATAATCCCTCAAGTACATAAATTTGTGTCACGCGTCTTCTAGATCTTCGATTTTTACAATGTCCGTGGCTTTTTTAGCCGATAAGACGCAGTAAGTCCGAAATTTCCTTTTACGACCAGTTTCTAAGGCAAATTAGATCCAAAATCTCCATACCAGATTTGAAAAATGCGGCTTCGAGTCTTGGAGTTGAGATACCGGATGGCCAAGAGGCAGAGGATTATTTACATTTGCTGCAGTCTGCAGAGGCAGTCATGAGACAAATCCAAGCCGAGGATGATTACATCCACCCTGCGCTATCCCCCGTGCCAAATATTGCACAACGAACATTCTGGGAGCCGAAAAAGGAAGACAATCCTTTGAACGCGTGGAGATATCGTTGCGAGCTCGTGGCATCAAGCCCATCCAGCGCGATGCTCCGGGGGAAGACCATTGCGATCAAAGATAACATATCAATCGGAGGCATTCCGACAACGGTCGGAACATTTACTGAGCTATTGTGTACCGATGGCCATCTTCCAAATTCTCCTATTGATGCGTCGGTCGTATCACGGGTTCTTTTGGCCGGTGCAACCATCAAAGGATCCTCAACTTGCGAGAATTATTGCGCGTCGCCGCTCTCCTATAGTGCCGCGACAGGTCCGGTGCACAACGCTCGGCTAAAAGGCTATACCGCAGGCGGAAGTAGCAGCGGCTCTGCAACTCTTGTCGCTGCAAGACTCTTGCTTGAAGAAGATGGGGGATCTTGCGGCGAAACCGTGGATATTGCCATTGGAGGCGACCAGGCTGGTTCGGTCCGGATACCTGCATCTTATAGCGGGATTTACGGACTGAAGCCCACATATGGCTTGGTTCCATACACGGGAGCTGTTCCCTTGGCGCCTATGATTGACCATTTGGGTCCACTTGCTGGGAACCTCGAAGATATTGCCTCATTACTTCAAGTGATGGCGGGTTATGACGGGATCGATCCTCGAATGACTCCTGAATCTCCGCTGCGACATCAGGTTGTGAATTACGCTAAAGCCTTGCGGGATTTCAGAACACGTACCCTTGAAGATGGGGAGAAGCTTGGGTCTGGTTTGAGGATTGGGTTACTAGTGGAATCCTTTGGGGTCCCTGGGTTGTCGGATCAGGTCCGCGATACGGTACTCGAAGCAGCCCGACGCTGCTTCACCGCAGCTGGAGCCGAAGTGGTGGAAATTTCTGTCCCCATGCATCGCCAGGGAGCTCTTATTTGGACGGCGTCAACCAGAATGTCCATGTCCGAATGGGCATGCCAAGGCAGGACATCGGGTTTCCTCTCGTTTTTGCCGCCGCATATTCGAACACGCTGGCCTCCAGACCAGAAAATGTACGAGCTGTTGACAGCCACCAATCCGGCAGCGATGAACATGATGCTTAGCGGTCAATTTCTTCAAAAACACTTCGGCCCTAGTGTGGAGGCCAAGGCCCATCGTAAAGTGTTTGAGCTCCGTGCGGCTTATGACAGGGCGTTAACGGAGGTTGATATTCTCGTCACGCCTTGCGCCCCGACAGTTGCCATGCCACACCCAAAAATGGACTCTGATGAGGGGCCTCGTTCGAGTGTGATGGAAAAGGTGTCGGTCGCTGTTGGCGTGACTACCAATACAGCGCCATTTAATGTCACTGGGCATCCTGCCTTGAATGTACCCTGTGGTTTCGGGCGAGATTCAACTCATGTCGAAGTGAAGTTGCCGATTGGGATGCAGCTTGTTGGAAGGAGGTGGGAAGATGCCATGGTTCTCAAAGCAGCAGCAGTGTTTGAGGAAGGCTGGAAATTGACACCCCAGGTTTGTAGCGGGTAAAAGTTGACTTTCTTCATTTCCCGTTCACTTAGATTCAGGAGCATCTACTCCGCAGTTGAATCTAACTTGATTATACTGTAATCTTCTCCATGATCTAGACTTTTTCCCTATTTGTAGAGTTTTTGAGTAGCCGAAAATCCTTCCGAAATGGGACGGAGCTGCATGAACCAGCCTGCACCATCTTTGGCATTCATCCCTTCAATCCGGGATCTTACCCGAAATCAAGCCTCAATCACACCAACGACGTCAGGGTTGATCCCTCACAGTTACACAAGGGAGGAATGAACGAGGAGACACTGCAGCCCTAGGAGGCGCTTCTTGACAGTGACCACTGAACGTTCCACCAGCATGCGCTGTAACCCAAGTCTCCTTTCCATGGCATCACCGCCAAAACCTACATGACATGTACAGGTCCGGTGGTATCCCTTGCATTCGAGAAAAACTGACAGCCTGCTGAGAACGAGGGCATGTGGAGAGAACCCACTAGTGACACTGTCAAGAAAGCTTCTCCAACACGGGCCACATCAGATCAGCGTTATTGGATGATATGGCTGTCGCACCAAAGAGAATGGTCTGAATGGTCTGGAGGAATGGTGGGTCATTAGCGCGCATCTTTTGTACTTTTTGTCCAGCCAACATACCAATGCGCGTCACATCAGAATCATTGGTCTACTGGAGCCTGGAGCACGGATCATGTTCCCTCAGACGCGATTCCGACCCACGATCAGCGATCGGCAACATCTCCACTTATATCGATAGTTTGATTCCTTCAAGCTCCCCTCTGGTTTTTGCCCTGATTTTTTATGGCTTTTCTTTTTCTTGCGTGGATTGCTTGAGGTTAAGCAACACGGGAATTTGGGATGTGAATCAATGGATCCAGGAAGTTCTCTTTTGACGATGCGCATTGCGTACTTACATGAGTGGGATCGACAAACTATCCGAAGGTTTTTGTTCAATGCGACCAATTAGCGATTGAAGCCAATCTCATTTCGGGTGACAGGTCAATGGACCCGCATCTCCTGAATCCTAGACCCGACATGGCTTTTTTTTCTGATCTGCCGGAGAAATTATGGGTCGGGCTTTTTGGATTTTGCTTTGTTGATTTTGTTTTTAAATAATGACTTATCCCCTGGAGGCATTCCACCTCGCCAAAATGTCGAGTATTACAGTAAGTGGACAGCTTATTTATCTTGAAATGGATGGCTGATAAGAACAGGACCCAAATAATGACCCAAATGTCGGTTCCTCTCGAGGCGATTCGTCCTCAACCTCGGGCGATATCGCCAGTGGTCTTATTGGCAGCGGAAGTTCATCGTCTTCGGCGCTATTGATGACTTTTCTTCCAGCCTTTATATACGCCCTTTTTTGGATTGGGTTGTTTTTAATTTTTCGAAGAACTCAGCGACGTTGGTACGCGCCAAGATCACATCTACCTGATTTGCATGACCATCAAAGAAGTCCTGAATTACCCTCGGGCTGGGTCAACTGGGTGGGCGACTTTTTGAAGATCGAAGATAACCATGTTTTACACCATTCATCGCTAGATGGCTATTTGTTTTTGCGATTTCTACGAGTTTTGTGTGCCATATGCTTCATGGGCTGCGTGCTTACATGGCCAATTTTGTTTCCTATCCACGCTACCGGCGGGAATGGCAACACGCAGCTTGACCTTCTCAGCTTTAGTAATGTTACCAATCCGAGCAAATATTACGCCAATGTTATTGTCGCATGCGTTTACTTCAGTGAGTGATAAGTTCTTTCCCGTCGAATCCATGGACGTTGCTGACCGGACCAGCGTTCGTCTTTTATGTTGTCGTGCGCGAGAGTCTTTATTACTCCAATCTACGTCAGGTTTATCTAAATTCGCCAGCATACGCTTCCCGCATGTCAGCACGAACGGTTCTCTTCATGTCGGTGCCTCCAGATTACCGGAATGAGAAGAAGCTTCGAAGCGTGTTCGGCAACGCAATCCAACAAGTATGGATCACATCAAACTGCAAAGAATTGGCTAAATTGGTCGATGAACGAGACAAATATGCCTATCGACTGGAGACCGCTGAAACAAAGCTCATTCGACGCGCGAATAAGGCACGCATGCAGGCTATCAAAAAAGGTGAATTTTCCTCGGATACCTGCTTGGACTGCGAGTCCAGCAACCCAGCATGGTCTCAGAAGGTCAAGCGGCCTACCCACAGGTTGAAGATCATCTTTGGCAAAAAGGTGGACTCTATCCACTACTACCGGGAGCAGCTGGTTAGGGTCACGGGGGAGGTCCTCAATCTGCAGCGAAAGCACCAGGAAGGCGACGCTAAACAGCTGTCTGCCATCTTTATTGAATTCAGCACGCAAAATGATGCTCAGATTGCGCTGCAGACTATATCTCACCACCAGCCATTCCATATGACACCGCGGTTTATTGGTATTTCCCCTCGGGAAGTTGTCTGGTCAGCCCTGAACATCAGCTGGAAACAACGTGTAGTTCGCAGGTTTGCTGTCCAAGGTTTCCTAGCAGTGATGGTCATCTTTTGGTCGTTCCCCGCTGCACTTGTGGGAACAATCTCCAACATCACCTACATTTGCAAAATTATTCCATTCTTGCAATTCATCCTGAAACTCCCTACTTTTGTCAAGGGTGCCATCGAAGGTCTGCTGCCATCAGCAGCTCTTGCCCTTTTGATGTCATTGGTTCCAATAATTTGCAGAAGTATGTATTCTTCCTTCCTACAAAAATGAACTAGCTGACTTAATTCCGCAGTATGTGCCAGAAGAGCCGGCGTCCCATCACTATCGCGTGTGGAATTATTCACACAAAGTGCAGTCTTCGTATTCCAGGTCGTACAGGTATTCCTAGTGACAACCTTGACATCAGCCGCATCAGCAGCAACGGCTCAGATCATCAAAGATCCATTATCAATCAAGGATCTCCTCGCGCAGAATCTGCCAAAGGCAACCAACTTCTACATCTCCTACTTTTTGCTCCAAGGACTAAGCATGAGTTCCATGGCACTGGTCCAGATTGCCAGTGCATTGATCTTCAGAATAATCAACAGATTCTTCGCCCATTCTCCCCGTCGACTCTATACCAGATGGGCCGAGCTCGCCAGTCTTAGCTGGGGCAGTGTCTTTCCCGTCTTCACCAACATGGGTGTAATCGGTACGCGCTCCCTTTCCATCCCTTACACCTCAACTAACCCAATCAGCCTTGACATATTCCTGCATCGCCCCATTAATCCTGGGCTTCTCTTTCATCGGCCTATACCTGGTCTACCAAGCCTACCGCTACAACTTCTTCTTCGTATACGACATCCAAGTCGACACAAAAGGCCTAGTCTACCCCCGAGCACTCCAGCACCTCCTAACAGGCCTCTACATCGCGGAGATCTGCCTGATCGGTCTCTGCGCTATCAAAGGCGCAATCGGACCCGTCGTCATAATGGTCATCTTCCTTATCGTCAACATTCTGGCACACATCTCCCTCAACGAAGCCCTGACTCCACTGAACACCTTTCTCCCCCGGTCGTTGGACGCAGAAGAAGAGGTCATTCAAGAAAAAGAGGATATCCGGAACGAGATCAATGAACAGCGTCGCTCGCGCAGCCTTGCTTTCTGGAGATGGTTCCATCCCAATATCTACAAAGACTACGCTGCGCTTCGTCGGAAGGTGCGCAAGAATGTCGAGGCGGTTTCCTATTCGCCTGAGGAAGCGCGGACGGCGTATTTCGAGCCGTGTATTGCGGCGCCGTCGCCTACTTTGTGGATTCCGCGGGATAAGTTTGGATTCAGTCGACATGAGGTTATGGAGACGGATTCGATTATTAGTATTACGGATGAGGGAGCGCATCTCGATGGGAAGAATAAGATCATTTGGGATAAGTATGATCCTACCCTTCCACTCCGGGAACGCAAGATTTTGTATTAGTTGGTTGCAAGCAGGAGTTTTTGTCTCGGGGTTTTCTATAGATACCACAGGAATTACGACATGATTATTTATGAATGCAATATGGAAAATATAATTCGAAATTAGTCTACTGTACGAGAAACTTGGGAATAATCCTCGTATTTCAGTTCGCCTTAAATGGAATTTACATTGGTATCATTAGATTCATTTCATCGTGAGCCCTCCAAGCAAGTGGAGGATCGAATGGCTCAACATCATGGCTCCTAAGTCGCATTTCACATCATGATGCAATCTTTATTCCTCTGGTTGGGATTGTATCGTTCAGGGTCTGGTCGATTTCCATAGCTGGAATAACGACTATTCCGCTGGTTTCGATTCCCGGGATATTGGTTTGAAGAATACTCGCTTGGGAATTCCGTAAGAGGAGCCCGCCTCGCAGGCTGCGAGTACTGTGGCCGGTTCGCGGCTTCGTAAGGAGGTGGTGGCGCATTGGGATCATCAGGGTCTGGGTCACTATGTGGCTGGGACTGTGGCCGTGGTTGCCGTGCCGGTCGAATACCAACGGGATTTGCCATACTGGAGGTTCTATTTGGTGGGTTGTTCATCCGAATGTTCGACGAATTAGGAGAGCGAATAGGCCCTGAGCTGCGGGGGTTGTTTCCTTGTTGGTTGTTTTGCTGGTTGTTTTGCTGGTTGTTTTGCTGGTTGTTGCTCCCTTGCTGACTGCTGCTCCTTTGTTGGCTGTTTCTTCTCTCGCGCTGTTCCTCTTCCTGAAACTGAAGCGAAAGGGCGTATGCATAGTCTGCATCAGCTTGTTCCTGTGGTGAAAATCTGCCGGTGGACTCGGTGGCTGGAGCAAGGTCGGTAGCCGGTGGAGCACTTGATGTACGGAGCCCAGCTGGGCCCGCAGATCCCGAAGGGCCGTGGCCGACAGCACGGAAGTCACCAGCGAGAAACTCAGAGTTGAACCCGGTCACATCAACAAGAGATTCCCATACCACTTCTGCATGGTTTGCATAGCCGGCATCAGTAACCAACATGAAAAGCTGGAGGGATTCGGGATGTTTGTAGAGTGTAGAGAAATGGTCATTGCGGAAGAAGATCGACACTGAGCCTGGGGCCAGCTGTGTACTCAATTGAGTCAACCCAAATGGGCTGAGCTGTGTGGCATTCTCAATGTCCACAAAGTATTGAATGGCTTGTATGTCAGCCATTTTTCGTTCTTCCTCAGGAGACAGTGACTCTCCTCGCATCACCCAGTCTTCAAGTTCTTGCTTGCGGAAATGCAACAATTGAATGTCTTCATGATATTGTGCAACCCTTGTCATGGCCGCATGAGCTGGGCTTGACCACGATGTAAGCCAACCATGTATCAGAGGAACACCGAATGTACTGTAGAGCTGAAGATCGGGGGTTTGTAAAAATGTGCCGAGCGAATCAGCTGCGTCCTGGTCAGTGTTAGATGTATTGAATTGCCATGTGTAAACAGATGAAGTTCTTACCATTGTCAGGCGAGGGTTGACATTCAGACCGGTATGCAACATTGTAAGAAATCGAGAGAGCGCCTCGATGTCTGGAAATTGATCATCGGGGCCCAGGCGGGTAATCAATTCTTCAAATAGGGCCTCAATCAATAGCCCCAGCGAAATTTGTTCACGGGTGCGCAAGGCCTTCACAATCGGCGGCTGGGTCGATGGAGCTGCTCGCAATACCAATGCATTTACAAGCGCAAGTAGTGGACAAGGCCCATTATTGTTTTGGACTAGGATGGGAGACTGCTGCATATTCCCTGTCCGGTCCATCCAATTAACTTGTCGAATGGAGTACGTCTCTGATCGCTGCTCCTGTTGCATAGCTTCCTCAGCGGGAGTAAGCTTGACGCTCGGGATTTGTAATGCCTGAGCTGGCGTGTCATCCTGGGCCTGTTGTGAGGTTGATGGAATCGCCGGTGCTGCTGGCGTGTCTGGCAATGCGGGTTCCAACGTTGAGTCAAAGTGAACTGACGACGCCGCCTTCTGGGACTCATTTTCCACTTCAAGGTTTTCGTGAGGATCAATGTCGATCAATTCGTGGGACGTTGCTGAGGTTGCACTGGAAAAGGCAGAAGGAGAGTGAGCGCTCGCGTCTGAGCCCAATCTACCATGCGAGTAGGGTGGTTGAAGGTGGAAATAATTGTTCGCTGAATCAGAAGGTTGCACAACTACCGTTGGGGTGTGTGGATTACTTTTCCCTCCTTGGAAATAAATCTCCTTTGCGGCTGAGATCTCAATTGAATGCTGGGATCCCCATGGCGATTGATCATGAGGCAAATCACTCATCACTGCTCGGTGACCTTCTGGATGAGATATTTCGTGGTCTGCCCATGGTGACTCCTGCTCTTCTGCGTCTAATAGGGATAGTCTGGCTGTCATAGGGATATACCCATCCGCTAGAACATGTCAGCATCGGCCTTTATAGGGAAGGTGACCTTCATACTTTGGCTCAAGGGATCACTACTGGTCGTCGCATTTGAATGGCGATTCCAATCATGGTCCACCGTGTCTTTTGGGGGTACTGGGGGTCTTGGTTTCAAAAATGGATTGTTCGATCGTAGTTGTACCGGTATCTCCCCAGCCGTTACCTCAATGCTCTCTGGCATAGATTGTTGATTGGTGTCCGCCATTTGTGGTGAGCCCGATACGAGAGTCACTGGTATTCGTTCTATCTTTTGAATTGGACCTCCCGGGTATGTTTCTGAGTTGGGTCTATTATGGAGTGGTCTATTATGGAGTGTTCGATCGTCCCTGTTTTCTGGCCAGGAATTCGGTGGATGAGTTGTAGGCGAGCCCACCGGAGATCTCTGAGCTTCTTCCAGCGGCATTAGGTCGAAAGCTGGGGATGTGTTGAGGTCGGGAGAGTAGATGGACTCTTGGGAGGGAATTCGGTTTAAGCGCCGACGGTTGGAGGAGGCGGAGGACGGCGAGGTTGGGGAACGGGTGGCCGGGCGAGCATTCCCTTTGTTAAGATTCTCAAGGCGAGGTGGGGGCTGTTTGCGGAGCACCATGAAGATGACTTGAGGAAAAGTGTAAGTATTTAGCAAGGCAACAGGGACAATGACGGGTGTAATGAAGCCGCCCGGGTGGTACGTACGTACTTCCCTAGGGCCGCAAGGCTTCCCCAGAAACAAGCTGGTTGGGTTTCACATACACAAAAGGCTTCAATTTATAAACCGATAACGATCTGATCTGAATTATAATGTAATTATAGAGCGAAATAAGACTGCCTTGCCAGAAGCTGCGCCTTGTTGATGTGGAGTATTCTGAGCTCGATGATATCAGGGAAGCGGTTTAGAGTGTTTAACTATAGGCACCCGTATTCCCCGCCGATCCTCGAATAGGAATCGTATTTACACGTATCAGCCACAATTTATGATGTGTTGATTGAAGGTGATAAAGGAATTGTGTACGGTACTGTAATCTCTCTGGTAACCATTCCGGATATACTATTGATCCGATAGCTCCCCCACTGTAATCTCTGATTGGTCTGTGCACATTAGGTTAGAAAAGTTGCCCGGAATCTTTTTTCTTAGAGATTGGAGATTCATAGAATTCATTTGGCATCTCAACCATGCATTCTTATATTCGCCCGAACCAGCATGCTCTTGTGCAGCTGCCGTCGGATCAGATCCGTATCATCAAGCCAGTACCGAACACGTTTGTCAACATCTATCCAACCGTTCGAGACAAGCACACTGACACCAAGCAGCATAGTTTCATTCGGCAAATATGGCAGCGTCCCTGCGAATCAAATCATTGGGCGCCCCTTTTACCTCACCTTCGAGATCCTAGATACCCCCCAGCCTGATGGGTACCAATTGCGCGTTGTCTCAGCTACCGAGTTGCATGCCGAAACCCTCATCGAAGAGGCCGAGGCAGATGCTGATGGTGACGAGACGGAATCCGGCGCGGGAACCCCGATGCGCACAAACCAGAAGATCGTCGACGATGCCTCCACGCAACGGTTAACTCTGGAGGAGATTGAGGAGCTGAAGAAGGAGGCTGGTGGGGCAGGCAGAGAAATTGTCGCAAAACTCCTCGAGTCGCATTCGGCTATCGATCAGAAGACTGCATTTTCTCTCGCCAAGTACACATTACGCAAGCGCAAGAAGTACATCAAAAGATTCACAGTACTTCCACTAGACGTCAGCGGTCTCGCAAATTTTTTACTACATGAGAAGGATACAGGGAAGGGTATGGAGTTGCGCGACGAGCACATTGGTCTACTTGGATGCTTGGGAAATGTGCACCATGGTGGACAGTCCTCAACAGAATTGATTCCTGAAGTGAAACCGAATGGTCGGTATTTTGTGGTGGATGAGACGGGCGGATTGATTGTGGCCGCGATGGCCGAGCGAATGGGGATTCTATACCCCCATGATAATGACGAGGATGAGGAGTCAGCTGCAGTCGGCCAAGGCGCAGGGCCCCGGGGCTTCACACCAATTCGCCGCCGTCGCACTCGACCAATGTCTGCAACAGGCAACACTCTAACCGTCATCCACGCCCAGGCGCAACCCAACCTGTCACTCTTAAAATACTTTGGCTACGATATCAACCTCCCCGACGAATCTCACCCACTCCACACCCACCTCAAGTCTGTTTCCTGGCTTCAGCTAAAGGACCCCTCTCTTGACCCAATCCTTTCCAACGAACCAACTGCGCTCCCTGCTGAAGAATTGGCCGAATTGAAACCCAGCAAGCGCACAGCGTATTACTTCAAGCGCAACCGATGGGAGAAAGTGAAGGGCGTTACGGATGAAGCTCGGGCAGGCGGTTTCGACGGTCTTATCGTGGGTACTCTGCTCCAACCGGAGAGTGTCTTGCAACACGCCATCCCTCTCCTCGCCGGCTCGGCCTCTATATCCGTATACTCGCCCTATGTCGAGCCACTTGTCAAGTTAATGGACTTCTACTCGACTGCGCGTAGGAGTGCATTCATCCTCCGGAAGCGGGATTTGGAATCACAGAAAACTGCCGACGGCGAGACTGACATGTCACTGCTACAGAAGGAGTTTGAGGTCGACCCGACTCAGCTTCTACCACCGACACTACACCGCTCCCGTGTTCGAGCCTGGCAAGTGCTGCCTGGTCGGACTCATCCGCTGATGACAAGTCGTGGCGGTGCAGAGGGTTATCTCTTCCACGCTGTGCGTGTCATTCCCACTGCGGAACATGTCCAGGCTGCTGGAACATTCAGAAAGAAGCGCAAAGTGGAAACAACATCCACCCCGACCAGTGACCGGGATGTGGTCATGTTGTCATGAAATTATTCCCTAGACTATTTTGCTTCGGCTTCTGGAGTCAAAGTTGATTTCAGATGAAAATAAAATGTACGACTATCACGATAGTCTGGGCTTGGTGAAGACAAATATCATCCATAATGAATAATCAACCAAGCACATACTTCAAATTATATGTATGATAATAGTACTTCTACATACTACCTGGGGGTAACATTGGAAAGTCACTGAAAACGTATCACTTGATTTGAGGCTATGAGCAAAGCTGCCCAAGATCCGGCTTTGGCAGCTACGGTAGACCGGATCGCTGACGTATCAATAAAAAGGAAATAGTTGATTCATGCGCTGAATTTCGTGAAAACAATATACAACCAGCATCACATTTACAGGCTCTTGCCCATGAACTTTCTCTTTGTGAAGCTCAGCCAGAACTGTAGGTTTGGTCAGTAATATGTCTCATGGTAAACATAGATAACCAGATCTGACGTACCTTAGACGGACCCACTCCACCGGGGTATAATCTTGCATGTAGCCGTACAGCAATCTCCTGTCGCACCTGAGAAATGTATCTATGTAATCAATAGCATTAGTCTCCTTTCAAAACGACATCGTGCAGATTAGACGTACGCCCGCAGACTCTCCGCATCCTGGCGGTCGCGTGGGGGCTCAAAAGCTTGGTTAAGCGGGAAGGACACATCACCAGGGACGGCGAAATTGTCCAGCGCAGCATTGATCAGGGCCTAGAAATCACCGAGCTAGTCAGTAATTAAGCTCCCTGGGGAATCATATCTTCATTGGTGCATTGGCGTGTACCTTCTCCGCTTCGCGGGAGTTCATTGTCGGCTTCACCTTCCCGAGGCACTCGCTGACGAAGAGGGTTCCATAGATGAGCATGCGATCGGCGGGGCCATTGATCTCGAAGTTACGGAACAAGACGTTGGCACGGAAGAGCGACAAGATCTCATCCACACAATCGTAGGATTCATTGTCGGGGGCAACATCGATATCGGCAGTATTGGGGGGAAGTGCAGGCAAGGTGTATGCGGGACCACGTGTGCGAGTGCGGAGGGGGAGAATTGGAAAATTTCCTGAAGCCGTATATGTCAATTCTGGAGTCTTTGGCGTGTACCGCGCATGAAAATGTGGAATGTTTGGGGGATGGAGCGATTGGCGGGGCATTTGTACCTATCACGGGGACATCACGGTCCTCCAAGAAGATGGAGTGGTATGCCTAATTTATAGTATTAGCTTGTGAGGGCATCAATTATCCAGATAGGTACATACAGGCATTGTGAGGGTGGGTAGCGTAGGAGAGATTGGAGGTTGATGCGGAGTTTGGGTTAGGCAGTGAGGATGTCATTGGAGTGGAGCACGGAACACTCCCCAGCTCCCTTGATTTTCCGCCCCGAAGTTGCTTGGTCTCTTTACGCGCGGAACGCGTCCAGCTCGGCTTTTCGCGATCTTTCTTTTTTTAACCTCTTTACAACCTCCGCAATTCAGGCTACCCGGGTCGAGTATTGAAATTTAACCACAATGTCTGACTACGAGGATGAAATGGACGTGGATACATCCAAGGATGTGCAGTTTAGTTCTGACAATGCTGCTGGGAAGAAGAGGACAGTGGCCGACCTACCTGTTGAGGCGCTGGACAATCTTCCCTGGTATGAGATGCGACAATTACTTCAAATATCCACTCTAACTCATGTATCAGGGTCGAAAAATACCGTCCCGAGAGCCTAGACGACGTCTCCGGTCACCAAGACATCCTCGCAACCATCAATCGTTTTGTCGAAGCCAATGTATGATCTTGCGCGCATGGAATGTGGCGTGGATGAAGGATGCTAATAGCACAACAGCGCCTCCCCCATCTCCTTCTCTATGGCCCGCCCGGAACCGGAAAGACTTCAACTGTTCTTGCGCTCGCGCGACGGATATACGGGACCAAAAACATGCGGCAAATGGTGTTGGAGTTGAATGCTAGTGATGACCGCGGCATTGACGTTGTCCGAGAACAGATCAAGACCTTTGCCAGTATGTTGACTAGTATGTCAATCACATATCTATGCTGACGGGGGATGCAGGTACAAAACAAATCTTCTCCATGGCACCGCCATCCGCCAATGCGTCTCTTGCTGGCTTCAAATTGATCATCTTGGATGAAGCAGATGCCATGACATCTACGGCACAAATGGCTCTCCGTCGCATCATGGAGCGCTACACAGCCAACACCCGATTCTGTATCATTGCCAACTACACACACAAGCTCTCCCCCGCGTTGTTGTCGCGATGTACGAGATTCCGGTTTAGCCCTCTCAAGGAGGCCGATATTCGGTCCCTTGTGGATACCGTTATTGAGAAGGAGAATATCAAAATTCAACAGGAGGCAGTGAATAGCCTGGTAACCCTCAGCAGAGGAGATATGCGACGAGCGCTGAACGTTCTCCAAGCCTGTCATGCAAGCAGTACGTCGTCGGCATTTGTCCCCTTATCTTTGTCATAGATATGCTCACACTCTACCATAGGTAAACCACTTCCGATGCGCAATGCACCAAATGCCCCGCTACCCGAACCTGAGACCATCACAAATGCGACGATTTACGACTGTATCGCGGCGCCTCATCCATCCGATATCCAAGAAATCATGTCTACCATTCTCAATACTAGCGATGTAACGTCATGCCTCAACACGGTCAACACCCTCAAGGCCACCAAGGGTCTCGCCCTAGCGGATATCTTGTCGGCTCTAGCCGACCAATTACAGCAACTCGAAGTGCCCGCTCAGACCCGGATCACCTGGTTGGAGGGCCTCGCAGAGATTGAATGGAGACTATCTGGGGGTGGTTCAGAGTCTATTCAGACCGGTGGGCTAGTGGGTGTAGTACGCAATGGGTGTGAATTGATGGGCGACAAGGGCGTTGCGATGACCTGAAATGAAATTGGAAGCTACAAAAGGAAGCAATACGATATCACTTGAATGAATCCAACATGAGCTATTTTCTCTACATTCAGTTTTCTTATCTGTGTCTGTGCACTAAATGCACGCCGCGGCGGTATGGCGTTGATATCTTCGCGCCTTGGGCGAGTCCATGCATGATTACAGGATGCTAGAACGGCAAAAGTTGCCGATTTCAGGCCTAAATCCGCATAAACAGCCAAAACCAAAGCGGGGGAAAGTTGTGCTAATCATGCACGGTTTAACAGAACTAATCAGGGTTCAAGGGTTTTCCCCACCGCGGGATCTAGACTGATTAGAATCAATTACCTAAAAGTTTACCACTTTTCCGCGGACATTTCCTGACTTGTCCCGCAGTAGCCTCTTAACTGGAAGCAGATGAGGATGTTCCATGAGTGGTTGAAGTCGGGAGTCGCCGTTCACAGCCAATTAGACTTTGCGCAACATTACGGTGCGGTACAGTTGCTATACCTGACCCGCATTCATTTCACTCCAAAACTCGCATGCTAGCGTCAAACTAAAGCATTGGGAGAAACTATATAGCATCGTCTGTGCCCCCGACAAGCTCCGGTCCCGTGGGTTTCTTTCTTTCACTCGAAAACGCTCGACTCTTACCATGCGTTCCTCTATTCATCGTGGCCTACTACTAGCCACCCTCACAGCACCTGTTGTGTCTGCTGAGCGAGTTCTGGGTGCTTATATTTATGCTCGTCATGGTGACAGGACAGCGAAGATTCTTGGTAGTACTCAACTGACTGACCTGGGCTACTATGAGGTCTTCGCTGCTGGATCCGTGTATCATGACCTTTATGTCGACTCAAGCTCGGATAAGCAGATTGAGGGCATCAGCGATCCTATTGTGAGCGCAAAGCAGGTCAATGCCAGTGCTCCCTCGGATGCAGTGCTGCAGAACTCGGCCACGGGCTTTCTACAAGGTGTATATCCTCCTGCCCAGAAGTTGGCTAACACCACCCTTGGCAACGGTACCGTGGTCGACTCGCCGCTGAATGGCTACCAGCTCATCCAGCTGCAAACTACTGCCACGAGCTCCAATAGCGAAAGCTCCAGCTGGTTGCAAGGCTCCACCGACTGCTCCAAGGCAACTGTCAGCAGCAACAACTATTATAGTACTGATTCTTACAATGATCTACTCAACTCGACCGCGAGCTTCTACAAGTCGCTCTCTCCCGTCCTGAACCGAACTTTCTCGTCGTCTGACATGAGCTTCGAGAATGCCTATACTATCTTCGATTATTTGAACGTGGGCTACATCCACAACTCGTCTGCGACCTTCCCCGGCAAGTCGGAGTACATGACTGATGCCAACCGAGTGCAACTGAATTCGCTGGCTGGTATCCACGAGTGGAATCTGGCATACAATGCCTCCGACCCAGTCCGCGCCATCGCCGGTGCCGTTATCCTCGGCCAGATCATGTCAAGTTTCGATGAGATCATCGACACAAAGGGTGCCAAGTCCATTCTGAACGTCCAATTTGGTTCATACGGAACAATCATGTCCTTCTTCGGTCTGATGCAGATGCCTGCTGCCTCCCCCGACTTCTATGGCATTACCGACTATGCTTCGTCCATGGTCTTCGAGCTTGTTACGAATGCCACTGGAAGCGACTTCCCCTCGAGCGACGAGATCAGCGTACGCTTCGCATTCCACAACGGTACCATGACCGGCGGGGCGACACCCACTGTCTACCCTATGTTTGGTCAATCCAACGATCTTCTCTCCTACTCTGAATTTACCTCCCAGATGGAGAAAGTGGCCGTCACGTCTACCACCCAATGGTGCGATATGTGTGGTAACTCTGACGGCAGCTGTGCATCCTCCACCTCCTCCAGCTCTACTGCCAGCTCATCGAGCACCGACGGTTCTAGTGGAATCTCTCGACCCGTGGCCGGTGTCATTGGTGCCATGGTAACTCTTGCTGTTATCCTTGGGTTGCAGGCTCTCTTCTTCCTGGTCGGTGGGTTCCGCATTGCTAAACGGAACAGGGCTGGCCCTGAAATGGCTACCGCATCTAGCATAGAGGCGGACAAGAGGTCTTAAAAGGAGCGTGGAATGTGTGATGGGTACTCTTGCTTATCGATGTTCTATTGCCACTTGCTATTCGTTCAACTGACTTGATGGCAAACATGATCTACAATAATACCATAGTGTTGGCAGGCTGCATACGCCACTACATCAAATAATGACGATTAATTATGCCATTCAAACAGGGAGACCTCCAAACCTACTCTTTCAATACTCGGGTAGTTTTTCAGATTGAGGGACAAGATAGAAAAGCTTGTTTCGGGCCCTGATCAAAAAGCCCCAAGCTTGAAAACTTCCAATGTTGTAAGTAGAAACATTACAGTATTCAGTACCTTGTTTGGACTTTGGCACAAGTCATCCACAGATTTTTAAGGCTGGCCTGTCAACCATGGAAGCGAGCAAACATTGAAATAATTATCTAGACAACTTAACATACGATACGGTTAAAAGAGTGCCTGGGTATCTTTGGGGATCAAAATGCACATGTGGTGTCTTGATCAAATTAATAGAATGCTAGTACTAGTAATCGCGACTCGCTACCTTTTACTTTCTTCACATCAGATTAAAGTCTACTAAATACCAACTTTTACTATTCCTATCTCCACTCTGTCTACCATTGGTTATAGCTTATTAACACGATTCAATGTGTAGATGACTTTTATGTTTGGTTAGCATAAGAGATACGAGCGCTTGGTTGCATTCACAAGTAGTCTGGGTGCAGTGTACTAGCTTCAATATCTGACAATCTCTAAAAATCGGAATGAAGTGCTACCTTGAGGCTAAATTGAAATATGGGTGTGAGCCAAGTATATTCATGTGTATGATCTATCCCTTTGATCCCCTTATTTTGGCGCGCTTATATCTCTATGTCTCCTGCTTCAAGCTTGTTAACCAATAGGGCATGCCAATGATATCAGCTGAAAAAGCGCAAGTAGCTCAATTAATTAAGATGTGGGTCCACTTAAGAATCCTTTAAGAGAAGTTTCAATTACATTGGGCATAGTGGGC
The DNA here is from genome assembly GCA_028828245.1 of Penicillium lividum. Classification (NCBI taxonomy): domain Eukaryota; kingdom Fungi; phylum Ascomycota; class Eurotiomycetes; order Eurotiales; family Aspergillaceae; genus Penicillium; species Penicillium lividum. The sequence continues at coordinate 1,938,925 of JAQJAG010000003.1, forward strand.
GCTGCTTTCGATCTTTTTTGCCCTCAATTTCGCCTCAGGTAAGACCACAACAATAGATGAAGATTTCTTCTGAAAATATATTTAAGCGCCGGATCGGCCAGAGTAACCCATGTTGCATCGGGCTTTACGTATCGCTGACACGTCAGAGATCAACTTGTACCCGCAGTTATGCAGATACTAAAGCCCGAAAAGCCATGGCGCCATGCAAGTATCCGAATTTAGTATCGAGACCGAAAACCCGGCGAATAACAATGCACTTGTATGGTCTTCGCAATTTGCCTGCCCCCTGTACTTTTGTGACCCGCGGACCTGGGCTACTGAGCCCTTTACATATGTAAGTGCCTGGCGCTGCTAGTCTGTTGAAGGGGTCATCGCGCACTGAAGTGTTACTTATATCTGGATATGTTTGCACATACATTTTTCGTAATCCTCTTCACCCTCCCACTTGTCAGCGGGGGTGGCTGGGACGACTTTTCGAACAACCTCGCAACCGACCTCGCACCATTTCTATCATTATTTGGCGAGGAGATAACGAAGCAATACCTCAGCGAGAGTATTACTGTAACGGATTATTTTATTTTTGCAATGGCACCAATGGGCATCCTCACAGCGGTCGTCTCTGCAATTCGCGTGTGTGGGACCCATCGCTACGGGCCTTTATTGGCAGAGCTCAGGAAGGAGCTGGCAACGCGGAGGCTGAGCTATGTTCGTCTACGAGCCGGGACGTGTGCGAGCTTTACAATAGTGGTGGCATTGCGCGTGTCTTCGGTCGTCCAAAGATTCTTGAGGTTGTTCACGATCCTAAACACGATTTCAGCAACCCGGAAGATGTCACAGCAGGCATATACACATTTCAAGAATATGTTCGAGGAAAAGGCAAGGAGGTGTGGAAGGAGAAAAAACCAAAGGAGAAGACAACCGATGCAGAGTCAGCTTCCGAACCGGATACTCCCTATACGGAGTTGGCTCCGAATCTCTCTCTTAACATCGGAATCAAGAAACCACCCATCGCAGTCTTCAAGGCAATTGCACTTCTTGGCTTGATCCTGCAACTCGGCGTTGTAACTTTCGCTGGAGTCGTGACATACTATCTGAAATGGAGCAAAAATGGCAGTTCCCCGGATTCATATGCCTGCCCACTTGTGATTATCGGGACTACAATTGTCTGCGGGGGTATGTTTCATTGTGCATTCCTTATAGGTCAGACCACCAAGGAAGATGTCTGGGTTCGGACCGAGAACGACACCAATAACCCCTCCATGTATTGGGTACAGCCGGGGGGTCAAATCATTGGCGACCAAACCTTTGACGCCTTCTCTTACACAGATTCTGATAATAAATTGATCGAATATACAAGATCAAGAAAGGAACATGAGTCCAAGCAATCGAGTCTTGGAGTCTGGATAGCTACTGGTACCACTATCTCTGGCTTTGTCCTCCAATTTATCGGCCTTCGGGGTATACATTCAGCAATATCTGTAGCCCAGCTAGGAGTCATCATGGTCATGAGCATGGTACGAGCTGCGCTCCGCATGCAGCGACTGGCAACCAATGATAACTGCTTTGCAAAGTTTCCTGATGAGGTAGTTGGCTACGAACTAGACTGGCTAGCTTTGCATATTGGCCGAGACGTTATTAGAGAGGACATGAATGCCCTGTCGCCTAGGCCGTCGTCATCTAGTCTGTCATACAAACCATCATCTTCCCCAATCCCCCCTGGTCTTCAATGCCGTCACTTCTGGAGACTCTGTGGATCATCTGAGACAAACCAAATCTGGCTCAAGCATCCGGCCTCCCACGAGCCCCCGAATGCTGCAGCCAAACTATTGGCGTATCGAACCCGACTCGCATCGCTTACTGATTTATCTACGTCATCCATGGCCCCTACGAGGGACTTTAAGAGTGAAATGGTTCAGGTTAGAGGCGAGAGTCGGCATCTGGCTGCTTTGATTGAGGCCACCGTGAAGTCTATTTTCTCAAAAGCTAAGGTCAAGAAACCGTGGAAGGACGCTTCGTCAATGTTTTGGGGCATTGATTGCACTCTATGTGAAAAGTCCAAGGACACCACGATGTCTTGGAATAAGCACACGGTATACCTTGAATTCACACGTGACCCATACAATCGAAGAAGCCCCTGGAAGCTTAAAAACAAACAAGGGCTGGAAGCAGTCCTAGGATTGTGGGTTTGGTCGCTGAAGTCCGATCCAGCAATCGAAATCGAAGACTTAGTAACTGGCCTAAAGAGATCCACAGCTGGTGATATTCAGGCAAGGCGTATTATTCCAACTGACCAAGCCATTAAACCAGATTTGAGAATATGGCTCGGTGACGACGACAATATCACGGAATACAATCTTTACTCTGCATCTAGTAACCTTAGAGACCCGAGTACTGTGTGGACAAAGACGGGGGGCAATGATGTGAGGCACATCGAGAAAATCTCGTCATCTATGCGGTCAGTCAGCTCACCACAGATTCGTTTCTTTGGTTGGAAGGCTGCACAGTTGCCTCAGAGTCAAAACTCTGCGGTAGTCAGCCTTTGGTCTGCTCCGATAAAAGGTTCGCTTGTGTCACCTTGTGCTCAAGAAGTGTTTGCGTCATTCATCGCAAGCATTCTTGACATTGTGGATGACATTGGACCCGTTGATGTTCAAGAAGCTGAAACTTTTCGACTGGAGAATATTCTGGTGACTGAAATTGTTGGATTATTTACTGAGATGCAATTGGGCTCAAGACAAGAAGCTCTACTTTGTGTCATGCCTCTGATGATACCTCAGCTCAAAATGCGCTCTGCAGAAAGTGCCTTGGAAGCAGCACGCACAAGCGCAAACCAGAGACGAAGACATAGAGAGTGGAAGAAAGCAGAAGAAGTGTTAAAATGGGCTTGGAGCATCTGCACTGAGTCCCGACCTTCTTGTTCAAGCCCGGTTGATAATAGGGAGGGTCAGATGCTGGGTTTGGAAGACAGGCTTGCCGAACAGGCGACAATTACTCTTGCCGAGCTATATCGGTGGGCATTAATGTATGACGCCAAAAGTTCATTTGGCAGGAACGGAATATCCTGGCTCAAAACAAAGAAGTCTAGCCAGTCGGTAGCTGTGGGCGAAGTTATTGATCGCTATGTTGACGTTGCGAATCGAATTGCACGAAATGAAGTCAGTCATTCTGACTTTTTGACCGTAATGGAAAATGGATGTGTGACCTCGGAGCTGCTTCTTCTTCTCACTCAATCAGCATCTAAGATGAAGAGCGAGCAGAAAGGGAAAGCTCTTTGTTTGGCGGTGAAGCATAGATGCGCCGAGGTGGTACGTGCCTTGCTCGAATTGGGGAGCGAGCCAGACTTTCAGGACACAGGAGGCAGGACGGCACTATCATACGCAGCAGCTCAAGGAGATGAGAGCATTGTGAAAGAGTTACTACAGTGGGGAGGCTTCCCAAACTCGGAGGACATCCTACACAGGACACCTTTATCATATGCGTCAGAAGCAGGGTTTCACAGGGTGACCGAGCTGTTGCTGAGAGACAACCGTGTTTCTCCAGACAGTACAGACATTAATGGATGGACACCGCTATTTTGGGCAGCACAAAACGGAAATGAACCTATTGTCAAACAGCTACTTCAGAACAACAAGGTCGACCCAGGCGTGAAGGACAGTGAAGGCTGGACACCGCTACTGTTGGCGGCACAGAGCGGGTATAGAACCGTCGTTGAACAGTTCATCAGGAGCGATAAAGTGGATCTTAACGCGAAGGATAGTGATGGGTGTACACCGCTATTGTGGGCAGCACAGAAAGGTTACACGGCCATTGTCAAGCTGCTCCTTGAGACTGGGCAGGCCGACCTAGATACGAAGGATAGCGACGGTTGGACGCCGCTATATTTGGCAGCATACAATGGACATGAAGCGGTTGTCAAGCTGCTCCTCGAGACCAAAAAGGTCGATCCAGACCTAAAGAACAGATTTGGACGAACACCGCTGTGGTACGCGGCACAGAAAGGATATGAAGTTGTTGTCGAACATCTCCTCAGGAGTGAAAAAGTCGACCCAAATGCGAAAGACAATAACGGGTGCATGCCGCTATTATGGGCGGCACGGAACGGACATGAAGCTGTTGTCAAGCTGCTCTTGCAGAAAGACAACGTCGATCCAGATTCCAAGGACGGTAAAGTCACGCCGCTGTGGTATGCGGCACGCAATGGACATGCAGCCGTTGTGAAGCAGCTCCTTGAAACCAAAAAAGTTGATCCGAATATAATGGATATATATGGACGGACGCCACTATTATGGGCGGCACAGAATGGGCATGAAGGCATCGTTGAGCAGCTCCTCCAGGATGTTAGGACTGACCCAGAAGCGAAGGACAATGAAGGATGGACGCCTCTGTTATGGGCAGCACGGAACGGACATGGAGCTGTTGTTAAACAGCTACAATCTTCCCCTTGACATTTACGACCGTGTCTATGTATATTTTGTATGCCTAGTCGATATTTAACTACCCCTAGCTACCTAGGTCGCATATTCCTATGCTACTAACAGAATTCTTTCTTACGCATTTTCACTTCTTTGGAGTGTCAATCCTTGGCATGCATGAAAGTCTCATAAGCCTGTTGGATCTTGACTATTATATATCCTAAATTGATGGCTATACAAGCTCCCCTTTTAATGATAAGCTAAAAATGGCAATGCATAACACTAATTCTCTGGAGTAGAAAAAAAAAGGTCGGTACACACATAGTGAAAGCACAAGCCTAAATACAGTATTTTTGAATGCTTAGACCCCGTAAACTCTAGGTGCAAATATAGGAAGCCATATTGACAACTTCAAGAGGTTCATTGAGCATTGAACCCTAAAAAGTGATTTACCTAGATACTCTTTTGTCTAGCTATAGATCCATGGATGTAGCGGGCTGTCTGGTCTCATTTCACCAGATTAACCACATTATTTATACTCCTTGCAACGTACTTTACGTTACTCTCATTTACTTGAAACGTGGTCAGCGAGTGTCTCTGAAATATGATTGTGTTTCGAATAATACTCACAGCCAGAGATTGAGATGCGGCCGGATTTCAGCATGTAGATATGATGTCTGGATCTGATTTCAAGAACCTGCGCTTCCGACAATCCAACGTATGTGAACATGCCAATCTAATTCAAATGAGTATTATTCACAAGTAACCGGGTAAGGCGATGGTAGTGGCTAACCTGTTTCAGAATATGAGACCAATCTCCAGGCGTTTGTAACCTGATTAACTCATCAAATAGGGCCTGTCGCATCTGTCGAATTCTTTCACTCATCGTCACTAGATCCTCATACCACTTTCTCTTGAGGGCTTTATTTCCCAGGACAGTTCGTACTATTTCTGAACCACCTCTCGGCGCCATGGAGTATTCTCCACGAACGAGATGGCAAAGGTTGGCCAGCAGTTTCAGAGAAACTTCTTCACGGGTAGTACAAGTCACAACATGCAGAGCTCCAACTCGCTGTCCATAAAGCCCAAAGTTCTTTGAGAAAGACTGCGCCACACAGAATTCTAGATAAGGGCTGCAGTTGAAAAAATGGCGGATAGCCCATGCATCTTGCTCAAGATTTCCAGATGCAAACCCTTGATAGGCAAGATCGAAGAAAGGTATCAGACCCTTTGTCTTGCACATTTCAGCCAACAATTTCCATTGTTCTTTGGTCGGGTCCGCGCCAGTAGGATTGTGGGCACACGCATGAAGGATCACAATATCATTCTTGCAGGCAGACTCGGAGAGTGTCCGAAAGGTTCCTTCAAAATCAAACGACTTGGTTGCGCTATTATAGTAAGGATAGCTCTTCCGTTGGACACCAGCCAGCTCCCAGATGGTATGGTGATTTGCCCAAGTGGGATCGGGAACCCACACACATCCTGGTCGTATATTTCGAGCCAGCAGCTCCGCTCCGAGTCTGTTTGCACCTGTACCCGAAACGGTCTGGATGGAAATAACTCGACTCATGTTTTCCTCTTCTTCACACCCAAACACAAGATTGGATGCTAGTCGAAGAAATTCTCTATCGCCTTGTATAGTGAGGTATTCGTGTCGGCTCACATCACTTGCTTGATGAAGTTGTTTTTCGGCCTCCTCAACCACTCGCAATGGCCACGGTGATCCTTCGGCGGTACGGTAAACTCCAATACCTAGATTGACTTTTTCAGAATTGGTATCTTGGATGTAGGCCCCGTTCACTGCAAATGGTTCGTCGGTGGGAGTTGGGGAAAGCCCGGAGAACAGGGAGTCTCTCGAGCTCTCTTTCAAGGCAGATGAGTCGGATAATGAGCCCATGATCCATCAATTTGGGATTCTTGTTGCCAACAGTTTTTTTTGGAGAATTACAAAATCAAAGAATTAGAAAATTAAAGGTCTTCTGAAAGCAATTTATACTGTAGCGAAAATAGTAGGCTTGTACGAAATACCCGTCAAAATATCCGGGGATAGCCGGGCAATTCCGGTCCTCAACATGTAAGCATTTGTTATGAGATTAATTTCCGATAATATTCACGAAATTATGTGATGAGTGTATCCTACACGTCAAAAAATGGGTCTCTGGAATAGAACAAGCTAAATGATTATCTTGCTTTCAACCAACTCTTGACTTGTACGTGAATTATGGAAGTTAAGTTAGCCTTGAAACATTCCTTCCATGACACACTCTAAGTCATTTTAGATCTAGCTCACATTGAATTATAGCTTACAGGTATGAATAGATAAGCTTTCGAGTAGTGTCATCGCTTCAAAGAATAAGCCTAAATTAACCTGGCGGATCGGATAGAACAGCACAGCTTATAAGATCCGCCAGTAGGGAAGTCGCCACTTCCAAAACTTGCAGGTTCCTAGTATTGACTATCCACAAATTCGGAATACGAGTTCAAGATATGATCTGCTTATACACTAGAGGGTATCACCGCGGTTGGAAAAAACTAGAAGTATATAGTATAGAACTTCATATCAGTACATATGTAGAACCGGCCTAAACTAAAATCTCATATTACTAGGGCATCCATAGATTACTCTTGGGTCTTGCTACCGTATTTTTGGCGCGCTTTACCGCAGCATAATACATACTGAGAGACCCTGGGACTTTTGCTGTGGGAAAGATGTGTTGGGAGTGGGGGCCGAGGTGTTCAGCCTCTCCGCACGGGCGACTCAGCTCAATGATATCGCGGGGCTGACATTGGAAATCTGTTGTCAAGTTGGGACCTTCGCTCCGCCCAGAAAGGCGTCACTGTGCGTGTCCTTTGATCAAAATGAACTCAGCATCATTTGGCAACGAAAATACGAACTCGGGATTCCAGGTTGGGTTTAATAACGGAGTGATCAATGTCACACCCGGTGCGTGTCATGGAGCCCTTTTTAAGCTGAGTCAAACTGATTGACATCCACCTTCTGGTCCAGATCGATCGGTAACCCCACAGCAGAAGACAGACCATGGTTCGAATTGCCTTGCCCCTTACTAGCCGAAGAGATCATCGCTCATAACAGTGACAGAGGTGCTTAGGTCCCTCGCGTTTCCGCAAATGCTAGATCGGAGAGATAACATCGAGCCATGTCATACCAATACCTGCGAATGGATTTTGAACTTGGAAAAGTACGGGTCTTGGAAGAGACAGCCCTGCGGTCTATTGTGGATCAAGGGCAAGCCGGGTGCAGGCAAATCAACACTCATGGCATTCCTGTATGACAAAGTCAGGTTACCAGATCGAACTCAAGGCATTTGGCTCGACTTTTTCTTTACTGCAAGGGGCACCGAGATGCAACGCACCCCGCTTGGTATGTTCAGATCATTGCTGAACCAGATTTTTTACCGCGACGTGACCGTGCGCCCTCGAATACGTGAAATTTACGAACAACGATGCAGGCAGTTTGGGCATGGCGAACGCCAATGGGAATGGCCACAACTTGTGTTAAAAGAGTTACTTACAGGTGCTATCCTGGAACCGGCTATTCAGCAACCTGTGACCATTTTTGTGGATGCTCTAGATGAGGCTGGGGCCGAGTCCGCCCAGCGGCTCGCAGCATACTTCCATCGCCTTACCGATCTTGCAGAAAAGAAGAAGTTACCTATTCGAACCTGCATTTCGTGTCGACATTATCCTATCGTGGGAAATGCCCAGACTATGGAGATACATGTTGAACATCACAATCATCAAGACATCTCCACGTATGTCAAAGATATCATTACTGACACCGAAATCGGAGAGGGCCTTGGTCAAGAGAGGACAGAGAGACTGACAGAGCAATTGATCCAGCAAGCCAATGGGATTTTTCAATGGGTTCATCTCATAATGCCTCTCATTCAGCAGAGAATGCGAGAAGGGGAGTCGTTTGGTGAAATCCATTACTGGTTACGAGATATTCCAGCCGACCTGGAAGAGATATATACGTATATTCTCAAAAATGTGATAGAGGACAGAAATCGGGGGCAGTCGCTCATATTCTTCCAGTGGGTATGCCTCGCTGAGCGACCTCTGACTGTGAAAGAAATGCGGTATGCCCTAGTGACCAATAACGCTACAATGACACCTTCCCCTATAATGATATGGGAGAAGACCGACGGATTTGTCGGAAGCGACGAGCGCATGAAACTAAGGACCAAGGCTCTTTCTGGTGGACTGACTGAAATAGTCTCAAGCAGGCATTGCGTCGAGACTATATAGGTAGTCCACCAGTCTGTCAACGATTTCTTACGCGTCAAAGGACTGCAGATTTCATATCATTGCGTCGCTACAAACCCAGCATCTATTAATAACGATAAGATTCTTTTTCACTGTCAAGCAGCCCTCTATCGATCATGCCTGGTTTATCTAGTCACAGCGAACTTGCCTCAAGAAGTGTTAGATAGTGATAACGGTAATCGGAAGATACACATGCTTCAGGAAGACCCGTTCCTTGCCTATGCAACCAAAAATCTCTTCATTCATGCAAAAAAGGCTGTCGAATCTCGACATGAAGCTATACATAATGAACTACATACGCTACAGCAAGTCGCACATCGCTGGGCCAAGATTTACAACATTTGGTGGGGACTATTTGACGAGGCATGCCCAGCCAAAGAAACGACACTATTGCACATAGCTGCAGCAACCAATCTTGTCGACATCATGGATTCTATCTTGTCGGACAGATCGGACGTCGCGAAGAAAGACGGAAATGGAAACACGGCCTTCTATTTAGCAGCGCGACATGGTCATATAGCAGCAGGCAAAATACTCCTGGAGAAAGGAGCAGATCGCGAGGCAGGAGGTAAAGATGAGATGACCCCATTAAAGGCGGCGGCTAGCTTTGGGCATGTGGAATTCGTCCAATGGCTCCTATGTGACGAAATGGGATACCAAAAAGATGAAATTGAAGGTGCGCTGCTAGCTGCTGCAGCGGGAGGCCATCAAAACATGGTGGAGATATTGATTGGAGCCGGAGCAGATCCTAATTCCCAGGATGGAGCATATGGCAATGCCCTCCAGGCTGCTGCATTTGGTAAAAGCATTGAGATAGTGCAAATATTGATTGGAGCTGGAGCCGATGTCAATGCTCAGGGTGGACACTATGGCAATTCCCTCCAGGCTGCTGCATATAATGGAGATACTAGGGTCGTGCGGATGCTACTTGACGCTCACGCTGATGTCAATGCCCAGGGTGGATACCATGGCAGTGCCCTCCAAGCCGCTGCTGTCAGAAAAAGAAGAAGCCACGAGTTAATGCATATATTAATTAGGGCCGGACTAGATGTCTGTACCCTGCGTGGAATACATGACAATGCCATCCAGGCTGCTAGAATTCGTGAAAGCACTGAGATAGTGCAAATATTGATTAAAGCTGGAGCCGATGTCAATACCCAGAGCGGATATTATGGCAATGCACTTCAGGCCGCTGCATTTGAAGGAGATACTGAGGTCATGCGGATGCTACTTAATGCTCATGCTGATGTCAATGCCAAGGGCGGATTCTATGGCAATGCCCTCCAGGCCGCTGCATCATCATACAAAAGCAACACTGAGATAGTGGGGATACTACTTGACGCTCACGCCGATGTCAATGCCCAGGGCGGATATTATGGTAATGCACTTCAGGCCGCTGCATATGAAGGAGCTACTGAGGTCATGCGGATGCTACTTAATGCTCATGCTGATGTCAATGCCAAGGGCGGATTCTATGGCAATGCCCTCCAGGCCGCTGCATCATCATACAAAAGCAACACTGAGATAGTGGGGATACTACTTGACGCTCACGCCGATGTCAATGCCCAGGGCGGATATTATGGCAATGCCCTCAGGGCCGCTACATTGCAGGAACGAGGCACTGAGATAATGCAAATGCTAATTGACGCTCACGCCGATGTCAGTGCCCAGGATAGTAAATATGGAACTACTTTGTCCACGGCTGTTTATCGAGGCAAAGTAGAGAAAAGTCAGATTCTCGGCGCCGGCTCAGCAGACTCGCTAGATATTTCCCCCTACCCTCTTAACCGATTCCGGGCCGAAATACGATGGGAACAACTATGGTTTGCATTCTTTTATTCGGACTGCTAGCGATTGCGATTCTGTTGGGATATTGGCTATTCAAGTTGTGTAGATAAAGTTGCTTCTGGCTTGTTATGTTCGACGATAGCTTTTCTATACATTTAACACATTGAATGAACTCTCCGTGAAATCTGGGACCAGCCACTCAAAACTTGATATAGTTCATCCATTCAATATTGATTGGATTGTGCGCGAGAGTGACATCAGAGCTCCCCCACCGAAAGCCATTATTCAGCTCCCCGCCCTCAAGCTCAAACCTCTCCACCTACACCACATTGAAATACAGCCCACCATGTCCTGGTCACAAAAAACCTTCACTCTGCCCCGGAGCAAACGTGGCTCCTATCTCATCACCGACCATGTCTTATCCGAGCTCCCTGAAATCCGCGACTACAAGGTCGGCATGCTGACCCTGTTCGTGCAGCACACTAGCTGTGCGCTTTCGTTGAATGAGAACTGGGATAAGCTTGTCCGGGCCGATATGAGTGATGCGCTCGATCGCATTGTTCCCTCTGATTGGGATTATCGGCACGATGCTGAGGGAGAGGATGATATGCCGGTGTGTATCCCCATAGTGTTATGTTACTAAACCTGCGGCTACGAACTTGATATGCGAAAACATTCCTATTATTTAAATCTGCTAACTCCTATTCTTTTCCAGGCTCATATCAAATCTGCCCTGATCGGTGCCTCGGTGAATGTTCCCATTTCCGATGGCCGTCTGGCGACTGGAACCTGGCAGGGAATCTGGTACCTGGAGTTCCGCACAAGCCCTCATACGCGCAACGTTGTCGCGACTATTCAGGGTCAAAAGATGAAATAATATGGTACGCGAGGGCATCTATAAGTGGGTGTTCTGTAGTTGAAGATACATTCGGTCCTGTCGCATCAAGTATTCATGACCTGTTGTGAAAATAGATGCAACAATCCATATCTAATCCTATGCGATCGCTGAGGCATAGTTTGGCCCATGACCAATATCTAGAGCTCGCATTGGGGCGAACGGCAGATCCATTTGATCTATATTTCTGTACACGGCCTGAGGCCCAAAAGAAAAAAAATGAAACTAGTATAGTGTAACACAAGCGCAACAAGAAGTAATCAACGCCGACAAAAGGAATCGGATGCTAGTCATCTACCGCTGCTCAAACCCGCCAGTGGCGGGAGAAACTCGCTGGGTTTCGTTCACCTCAGCCACGTCGCCGGTGGGCTCGAGGGGGTAGCTGGTGGCGGGCAAAGACTTGAGGTAAGCCTTGTGCTTTTCTTGGGCCTGAATTTCATGTGTAAGTAAAGGCTCAAGGGTGGCTGTGTATATCCGAAAGTAACATACGAAGGGAAGGCCGCAGTATCCGCAAGTCGCGATCTCGGGCTTGTCGGTATTGATGAAGACCTTGGGGTGACCAAGGGGACCACCACCACCGTCACAGCTGACAACCTTGGACTTGGTCCACCGCACGGGTTGCTTGTGAATGAGCTCAATGGCAGCAAGGGGCCGGGGCTAGTGGTCATCGGTCAGCTTCTGGTTCTCGAAGGCTGCTTCCAGGGCATCGAGCCAATGGCTCCAATTCTAAGCGGCTGCAGGTGGACATACCTGAGTCTCCATAATAGTCTGCTCAAAACGAGGTCCAGTCATGGCCTTCTCGCGGGGCTGCTGGCTGGCCGCCCAGGTGGTAGGTCGGTTCGGGGCCTGAACACTGCGGATCTGCTCGCCAACAGCGGGAAGCTCTCTAAAATCATAGGCACGCATTTCAACCAGTTCAACAATGGGCGCAGACTGGCTCTCGGGGGCATTGGTCGCAGAGACATTGGGCTTAGGAGCTGGCGGAGAGGGGTCATTGGGTTGCATGCGATTCTCGTGCAGACGGGGCACAGTCGAAGAATAAGTGCGGGCGGCAAAGCGCGGGACTGACGACGCCAGAGATGTGAGGCGGCGGCTGCAGGACATCATGCTGGGCAGATTGAGTCCTGAGGACGGAGTGGACTGGGAGTGGACAAGGACGGGATTGCTCGAAGTCGGAGGGTTGCAAACTGAATAGTGTAATCCGCGAGGTGTGGTTGGTGGAGTCTCACCGCCTGCCATATACCGTAATCTCTCATTGAGACTGGAGCTTGTGGTTTTCTGCCACCACATTTTATTTTGCGATTTACAACTCAACTTCAACTTCTCACTTTTTACAAGCTCACCACTTCAGCATTTGTTGCTGGTAAATTATTGCCCATCATGCCAGCCTCTCCTGGTACAGCTGCGAAGCAAGATAAGAGCAATATGTCGTCCCGTTTACTTGCCATGAAGGTATGTATCTTCACCGATCGAGATATACAACATAGCTAATGTCCATTCAGTTCATGCAACGGGCTGCAGCATCGAAAGCACATGCAACACCAGACAAAATCAGTTCCCCTTCACCTGAAGACGAGACATATAGCCCTAAGCGCCAACGCCAGTCAACGGATCCCAATAGCCCTTCGACCCCACAATCCGATCTCGATGCTATCGCCGCCGCACTTGCCGCCGAAGAGCAAAAACGACAAGAGGTTATGGCACGGAAGGCTGCCGAAGTGGGTGAAACTCAATGGGTGTTGGATATGCCCGCCGCGACTCCTCCTCAGCCCCAGTCCTTCGTTATGGCGACCGAATCTTTAGACGCCGACGATGGCCTATCCTCTGGAGGTCGGAGGTCGTTCGGAAATTTCAAGCGCAAGGAGCCGGTCAGTATCATTCCACTTTGTTTGTTTGTGTTGATGCTAATATTCTTTCAGACTCCTCCCCCTGTTGCCAATGTCGATGTGGGCCAGGAAGCCAAACCTAAGCTGTCTCAGATCAGCAGTATATCAGGCGCTGGTGGTCGGGCCCCGGTATGGGGAGCACCAACGCAAAAGAAGAAGAAGCGCAAGAGCGGCCAATAAGCACGTTTGGCCAGAGGTTTCCTTCTCATTCTTATCAAAACTCAGCATCCTTGGCGTTTGGCATTGGCGTTTCTTCAGCATAGTCAAGGCGTTTGGGCATGAAAGCCGTGGGTGAATGTCCCCCAGCAGACTCTCAGTAGAGTCGAAATCGAAATATCTATAAACGATTATCTCCATAAAGTAAAAGGAAATTTTTCGATATATCTACGAGGCTAAAATTGCAATCATTCGGCGCCGATCTAGTATGAAGTGAGACGTAAATCCATTTGCAAAGCCATATCAGGTCAGGAATCCCATAAAAATCATTTTATATGTCTTACAGGCACCTGGGTACTATATAAGACGCATAATTAGTAGCAACTTGTGAAGTCATGCAGATTGAAGACTAAGATTACTCAACATATTTACTGAAAGTTAACTTCTTCGCTCGCAATTTTTTTGACAATTTTGTTGGGTCCTGTTTCTTTTTCTAGTCTCCTTACCCTCACATGAGACCATCAATTCTTAATGTCCAATCTTAGATATTTCGACCAGTTACTTGAAATCATAGGAAATCTTCGCCTACTGGGAGAGCATACAAGATGATGAAGGACAAAACCTGGCGGATGTCTTATCTGTATCGTCTCGGCTTATGTCCATGGCAAGCCAATCAATCACGACGAACTCTAAGATCTAGATCGAACTTTCCTCAAGCCGTCCTTGAACAGGCATGGTATATGTTGACTGGGTATTGGTGGAGAGATCTCATACCCATGACTGTCACCTCAAACCTGAAAATTGATAGCGGTAATAGCCCTTTCTTTCTATACAAAGCATTCTTTAATATCTTATGTCGATCAAGCCAAATTATCAATGGCAATTCTACTTGTTCCAGGATGTAGGACGTGCCAAGCTTCAGCTCGAGGTCCACGGGTGTTCCTTCGAATGGTCACTCACACATGCAAGATTACCAAATTGGAATTTCGAGCTGTGAGTATATACATCAACTGTGTAATCTCCTTTCAGGAGACTGAGACTCTAGGCCTAACTCCTATAAGAATGATTGGAATTGCCCCAAAAGCAATAACTCCTATCAACATGGCATAGATTCCAAAGCTCGCCGCATATCCCACCTTGACAGAAAAGTCGTAAGTCCCGTAACTAATCCCAAATGATGCAATATCACGGATAACCGTAACAGCGGTCATAATGGCGAGCGACTGATTGGGATCAGCAGTGGCACCCAAGAATGTGAGGACGACCTCGAGCACCCCGCCAAATCCAATATACTGTAAGCAGCTGATTACTACCAAGGCAAACCAATGCACCTGTGGCCCCCCTGGGTTGGTGACCAAGTAATGTTGCGCTAGACAGCCAAAGGCGATGTGACCGGTAATTGCGCATATCACAGGGAAGACAAGTGGGATTAGGCGGTATTCGGGAAGCATTGCCTCGGTGTTGCCGCGAACAAACCGCAGGACAAGCTTGTCAGATGCCCAACCAGTAATGAACCAGTTCACTTAAATGAATTAGCCAATATACTTATGGGATTCACAGTTGGAAATGGACTGAAGAGGCGAGGGTTATGCAAGGAGCACATGATAAGGACATACAGAATGCGGCTGGAAAAACCGACAAATTGATCAAAGCCACATTGGCGCTAGGCCAGGAGTAGGGAGCACTAGTAAGAATGGTGGCAAAGAAGTTGCAGTAGCCAATGTATGCTCTTATAATCCACAATGGCTCGATCAGTATTTATGCAGAGCCGAGGGCAGGGAAAGTACATACCCAGTGGTAATTGTTGTCATCAGAATACACCACCAGTAGACTGTGGAGGTGAGAGCGAGCAATATCTGTTGGAAGATGTGTAAGAAAGCCTCATTGGCCCGCTGGGAGTGACCAGACCAAACAGCGAGAGACTCTTTCCATGTCATCTTACGCATAAGTTGACGGGATTGCTGAAACTCGGATATCGTAATTGGGGTAAGGCTTTCCTGCTCAAATTTGCTTCGACTGGTTTCAGGCATGAAGAAAAACATCAAAACGATACAAACCGCGATAACACAAGCATACAGGATAAAAGTCCACGTCAAACTGACATGGATGGACACATAGGTCACTATAATGGACAGTCCAGACTGTAAAGCCAATTGAAGCATCACGACAGCGCCTAGCATTCCACCACGCTCGTGGATGAAAGTGCAGTCTTGAATAACAGTCAGAAACAATGCGTCCGTCGGACCACAGGCAAGTCCCTGGATAATACGAGCGGCATAGAGCGAGCTGAACGAAGTCGTGAGTCCAGCCCACAATGTGGAGGCTAATAGAACGAGCAGTGAAAGTAGCAGCGATAGCCTCCTGCCATAGACGACTCCCAGAGGTACAAATATCAGGGCCCCAGGACCGACCATGGGAACAATCACATTGAGTAGCCGATGAATAGCCGATACAGGCTCGTCAGGGAATTTGCGGTACAGTTCTGGGGTCAGATTGGTAAGGAAGTTCTCCATGGATAGTGCTGCACCCGTTGTAAAGCCAAGTATTATCATGATGCTCCATTTTCTTCGCGTGCTCCAGTTCAAAGAGTCTGTAGGATTATTGCTAGGCACAGGGCTCAGGAAGATAGCTGCACCGCTGTCAGCTGTCGCCTTTGTGGAGTCCATTAGATCGTCAACAGTGGAGTCAGGTTAAGCATGCAAATGTGGTATAAGTGATCTATAATGTCCAAAACCCCGATCATTATTGTCCTGACTGCATTAAAGTTCTCAAATTGCGGACATGATAACCGAAATCTGAGACATTAGGACCATTCTTGCACTAAAAACTGTACAGTATATCTATAAGTTACGTCCCAAAAAATCTACTGGCTGTCAATAACCGGGTACCTAGCCGGTCAACGATCCAGTAAAACTCTCAGGTGATGATGATAACGACGTCGGCCGAATCTACGGTTTTCTTTCCTCGGCAATGTTGATTTCCGGGATTTCCGGGGGGGTTCGACGTAGATTATCCCGAGTAATACTATATGTTTTAAGATAAAAAGCGAATTGAATCCTATTCTACAGACAGAGCCGCAGATTACAGCTTTATCATAACAATATAGGTACATGGTCATATTGACAAGCCTCCCTATAGAACTACAAGGGAAGCTGTTTAGCCTTATCTCCACTTACCGGACGTGGTCAACAAGCTATACCAAGCTCAGAATGGTCAGCGTGGAACTTTGCGCTTTCATAATCGACGCCGTCGGACAAAACACCACATTTTGCAACCAATCGGAAGAGTGGGCAGAGATAAGAGGTATTGCTAGCGAGATCCGAATCGATTCTGATCTCCAAATCATCCGATAAGCAGTACAATGACCGGCACGGTCAGTTAGATCACTTCATGTTCTCACCGTCTATTTAAGTATACCTCGAAGGACCTGATATCATGGATAGTTCATCTGAATCACGTTCTGAAGATCTACAGAATGGCGGAAGAATCTGTTCGGTCTAAGAATCAAAAGGCTGTCAACGACTATCTCGATACTCCATTTTGGGAGAGTGATGATCATATATCTCGGATCTTCAGCTCCAACTGTACATGGGAGTTTCCATACGCACCACCTGGAATGCCTCAAATCTTTCCACGGCCTCGAAGGCCAGTTCTCATTCAATGGCTGCGTCGAACAATGCGCAATTGGCCACGCTCCCAAATACAACACTATCCAACCCTGGATCCCAGCCGCTTCTGGGTTGAGTCAACAACTACAGCTACTGTCACGTGGGGGGATCATGTTCAGCGCGAGTTCAAATGTGCGCATATAGAGCTCATCGAATTTACGGACGGCAAAATCTCAACCCTGAAAACATGGAGCGACCCTGTCTCCTACTATGAAGCGGCTGGGATTCACCTCCCTCCCTTTGCCTTCAACAGAAGTGCAGCATCGCCCCCAGAATACGTCGACGTGCCGTTCCCTAGCCCACCCACGGAGGACCCAGAATTGTCTGAGACCAAGAAGAGACTCTTCTCCTGGTATCTGCGCCCATCTCCTGATAATCAGCAAGAATTGGAAGAGAAGGCCAAGACCAAGATTCTTTTTGATCCCCACTTTCGATTCGCGATGCCATTCATGCCTCCAGGTCTGACGCATGGTGGTGATCGCAACCTCGAAGCTACTATGATCGAGTGGGTGGATGAGACGAAAGTCGAATGGAATCAAGTAAGGCCCTTACCCGGAAGGTTTGGTTTTCAGATATGAGTACTAACGTCAATGATAGAACAAGGATTTTGAGCGAGACAAATTCGTTGATCCTGATCTCTCGATCGTTGAGAGCTATGGAAACTGGGGAACATTCCGCTGGGGTGCTAACAACTCGCCGTCTGGCTATTATAATGACTATGTAAGAAGCTTTTCAACGTCCAGATTCAACATTCTCTAACACATTTCATTCTACAAGGTTATTATGGTGCGGCTGAAAGACTTCCGTGTTCTCGAATTCAAGGAATATCTCAACCCTATTCCGCATTTATTGGTGACCAATGTGTCGTTCCCGGTTTTCCCCTTTTTCGTTAAGATAAATTTGCATACATATCATCAATTGACCCAAATCACTTGATCGCTTGACCTAAAGAGCGTCTTTCCAAGCAAATAGGGTGTCATAACGGAAATTGTGCCAAATGCGCGTGTGACAAAGCTGGGCGTTGACTATATATATACCAGAGCGTAATTTACATTCTATGCGCTTAGTTCGGCGACAGGTGTGATTTTCTGTGGATCAAAGGTCACATACATATATTCTAGATGCCCTATACGTGTTCAAAAGCAGTATTTATGTTGTTCTTATGTATTAGATTGTACTTTTAAGATTTCTCAAGGTTTGGTGGTTCAGCTACTCCACAATACCTTAAGATGACTTAGTTCAATATTAACTTTCAATGTTTATTTATATATTCACACATGTGCATGTGCATATGCATCAAATGTTGCTCTGCCTTCGAATCGTTATGTGAAAAAGGTCTAAGAGGACATCAGAAATCCCATTAACTCTCAAAGTCCCTCGAGCCTATAACTTGGCCTTCTCTTCATTCTTCTTCTTCTCCCACCCCTTCTGCGTCGCAAAATTCACCACCAAGTTCCACGCCGCAATCCCAACCCCAACCGGCGGCGCCACAAGCAACGCCCACGCCCACCACCGCGGACTCGACGCCGCAACACTAGTCATAGCCTCCTTCACAGCCTGTTCCAGCTCTGTCTTGTCCGCATCATTCCAAACAACAACCCCACGCGCCCCCGCCGTCCCCCGGAATTCTGCTTGCGCCGCCTTCACCCGTACATCGCCCTGACTGCGCACACGATTCTCCGCATCCTCAGCCGTAAGATGCGCATCACGGGCACGTAGGCGCGCCATCTGTATTGCAGGGTCGTGAACACCGACAACAATCACAGTTCCACAGATCAGATCCATGCCACTTTCGAATAGAAGAGGTACATCAAGAACAACAGCCCATTGGCCGCGGAGGTAGTGGTAGATTAGGGCTTTGTAGATTTCCCAGCGGACGGCGGGGTGGATGATTCCGTTTAAGACATGGCGGTCGCGTTTGCGTTCTTCTGTGGAGCCAAAAACGCGACGGCCAAGGGCTGGTCGGTTGAGGGGTTGGCCTTTCGGGGTATTTGTTGTGGGGTCGTCGAGAAGGAGGTCTGGTGTGTTAGGGCCGAAGTAGTTGACTATGGCTTTGTAGCCTGCTGTACCTGGTTCGACTACCTTGCGGGCGAGGATGTCGGCGTCGATTATGGGAAGGTTGTAGGGGGATGTTGAGAGGATTGAGGATACAGTGGATTTTCCCGTGGCTATTGAGCCGGTGAGGCCAATTATGAGCATTTTTGCTGATGTCAGACGAATAAAATGAGAAAAGGGTAGGTGAGAGAAGAAAAGGCGTTGGATGCTGAATGCGGGGAGATTCACTGCCTCGGTTCGCGGGTTGACTGATGATCAACGATAAAGTAATGCAATTTTTGAAGCAACTTGGCCAATTCGCTAATATTCAAATAGATGACATGGTGCTTAGTTAATCGACTATATACTTCATTTCCATCTCCAAATAGATCATGTTCCGACACCCAAAATACCTCCAGATACCTTGTCCATCATGTCACTCAGATAGATTTTAGGCCGATAATCCTGCAACAGCACTGCTCAGAGCAAGTACACCCAGATTGTAGTTTTTGATACTTGTTTTCTGGAAGGCAGTAGGTATGAAAAGCCAATTTTGCGGAACCTGCGCGGAGATACTGCCGGATCTGCAGCTGCAACTCCGGTCTCGAACTGGTATTGAATGATCACACATGCTGTACGACATACACAACTGATGGGCCACTCATGACTCAGGAAGTCCGTAAGTCGGGTCCTGTTCCTGGCCCTTCCATCCAAGGAAAGGCCAACCCTTTGGTAGTGAAGAGAATGGCGGTAGTACGTAGCGGTTGTCGCATACAGCATCGTTAGGACAATTCAGGTAGCACAGCCCAAAGACATTACAATAACAATCCCCAGCTGCAGGGCAATGAACAGGTGGCCGGCCAAAGATCACTGTAAGAAAACTAGTAAGCAAATGAAGGTGCGAATGAACGAGAGAAAAACATACTGTGCCACGAGTACTCCATTATCCGACCACTCAGATCATCTCCTAGACTCGTATTCGCGAGCCAGACCCGGAACCGCTCATAATCGCTCTTTGGCCTCGCGAGGACTGTATCGCGGGTAACGCCGAACTGTGCACAGCACGATACGCCCACCTCATGCGGAATAGGCTCTCCAGGGAATAGTTCCATAAATCCCGTCCGGAAGTATTCACCCGCATGGACATCATCGCGGTGTGTATCTGTCAGCGGGTGGATTTCCTCAGGACAACCGAGTGTCCAGACGCAGCGCAGATTGACATATCCCATTTTTTGCAGGTAGGGAATTTGGAAATTGCGGAGCATTGGAACTCCATCGTAGTAAGGATCGTCGTTGTGCCATTGGTAGCGCAATGAGTGTATGAATAGCATGATGTCAGGGAGGTTCTCGTAGTTATCGATGATGTACCTGGCCATTTAGATTGAGTCAGCATGTGCACCCCCTGACAGATCAGTATAGTAGATCACTGGTTCGCTCACGTCAAATATACCATCGACTCTCGCCCTTTGTTTTTGGCCACTGTTAATGGCGCTTTCTTATCGTCTACCACGTAGATACTTCGTGACCAGTCGGGGAAGAACTCCGCCAGCCAGGCCGTGTCGTCATCCTTCATACTGGCCACAACCATATCCTTCCGTTTTCGAATTGCGGGACGAGCCTGCTCGTCTATGGGGTCGATTTTTGGTTTGGGGGTGGGACGTTGCGCATAGCTCGGTCGGTCATTGTTGACGGATTTGGTGGGCGACTCGGGGCCGGCGAAGAAGAGGAAGTATAATGCGAGGACGATGCCGATGGTGGTGAAGATGGCTTTAATGCGATTGCGACGGCGCGGACTCTGGGGTCCGCTAGGGGCGAACAACATGGTTGCGTTGAGGTTCTAGCATCTCAGATGCGCATCGTGGGAGGTGGTAAGGGTGAAGCTGAAAACGGAACCCGAATGTTGTGTAGCCAAGACCAACCTTGGAAGTCCGACAAGTGTGAAACTTCTCTCCGATATTCTATATATACGAATATTGGTCAATAAGTGGGTACGTGAAGAAAATAAAATAACATTCAATCCGTCAATTGAAACGTGTTTGCGCTACTTCCGCCACAATCACCAGCCACAACTCGGCCGATCAGTGGGGCCGATATAGTACATTCACGTATATATGAGTCTCTGATGGAACATCCTAATCGCATCCAGAAATGGACATAAAGTACCACAAATGTGCCGATATACTCTCTTCTGATTCTCCAGCATTTCCACTATCTGAGTTCACACCTACGATTTCCTCGATATCAGAATCAGTCACGGTCACATCATCGCCGCTGGTGATCCAATATTCCGGACTAGCATGAGCATAACCAAGAATTTCCGGAGGAACACGGGGAACAATATCATCAGCATGGGTGGTCCGCCAGAGACTACCTTGATTGGTCATGTATTGAGCGAAGGCATCGTTGCCCACACGCGGTTGACCATAGGTGTACTAAAAACGGTTAGTCTTGTTGCAAGACTCGCCTAAAGATGGACGATATGCCTACCAAGTCCAGTGTATATCCAGAATTACGAAGTGCCGTTCCTGCCAAAGCAGCAAGTGCGCCACCCAGACTGTGGCCCGTTACCACAAGCTGATATCCCGAGTATGTGCTCTGTGCAGATTCGAGCTTGGATGTGACTTCATCCGAAACAGTCTGCCAGGCCTTCCAGAAGCCACTGTGCACATTACATCCATCGCAGAGCCCGCTGTCATCATCGAAGACGAAGTCCAGATTGGCAAACCAGTTGCTGATATCTGAGCTCCCTCGGAAGGACAGCACAATTAGTTTATTAGTCTCATCCACGGCGAGAAAGCCAGCAGTGTCCCCAAAGTCGTTTGTTCTTCAAAGATAATCAGTATTTCCTGAGATTATGAGAATTTCCTGGTTCCACTTACTGGTCAAACTCATACAGGGTCTTGGTCGTCGCCGACTGTACCTCAGGGCAGTTACCGGCCGAGCAACTAATCGAGGATCCCGTGCTGGCGGCATCGATATTGGTCGAGCAGTATGCAGCCGCAGAGTACTGGGCAAATAGATATAGAGAGTTGTACGTGGAACTATCAACAGCTATACAGGACAAGATTAGCCATTAGCCAATGTTGCGCGAGGAACTCTATTCCTTACTTACCTCGATTGGTGAACAGGTTAACCGGCACAGCAACGGCCAGCGTTGCAGCTGTACCAACAGTCCACAGACGTGCAAGAGACAACATCATGTATCCAAGAGTATACAATACCAAAAACCAAGGGGAACTGGAACTCAGCGGGCGTAATGGAGAAAAAACACAAGGCGCAGCCTGATTCTCTTCTCGCCTGTTCCTAGGGATGTTTATATACCGAATGCAGAAACCAACCGCCCCCATTCGTACACATAGCTCCGAGAAAGATGCGACTCAAAACCACGGGACCATACGGCATACGAAGTCTCGAGCGGGGTCGACGGACAACCTGCGGACTCCATCAAATTCAATTCGAATCAGGCACATCCCCCGTCAGGGGAGATAATCGCCGCTGTTGGCATGTGGGGGACGGATTTACCGAGATCGACATTCCTGTAGTTCTTCATGCACAAGAATGTAACCAGTCAGCATGGGCCCGCCCCCAATACATGTGGGGAACTAGTACTCTTGCGGTCTCTGTTGTTAGTTAATCTGTTTCTTTTTATGTACAGTGGCGGTAAAGATCCATTTGTTCCTTTTTTAGGCGTTTGATGCTAAAATTGCTTGAACGGAGTGGATCTTTCCTACATAATATTTCTCCGGTTGCCTGACTGTTCCTGCGTTTTGAGGATCAACATGGTTTTCTCCCACTTCGGGTAATTTTCGGGCACCTGAGGTCACCACGGGGCCATGTTGTGATTTTAGTGGATGAGGACTACGGGAATCGTAGACGAATTAAGTATCAAGAACAATTAGCGTAGGAGGGGTATAGGTATACAACGGTGCCTTGAGTATGCACATTATACCGGAAACAGTATGCAGCTCCGTGAGGCCCGTGGGCGCATAACACATCCAAAACACATGAAGAAGTTAAAATTCGTCAGCGTAATATTTCAAATCCTGGTTGATCGCGGTTGAAATATTAGATTGAACTTTGGCTATTGCTTTGGGCCTACTGTGCGTTCAGGCCCTTCTCCGAATCTGCCCCAATATCCGTCATGCCTGTATCCTGACCATCATCGCCCCCTGCAAGTACGATGGTGCGAGGGATCTGATTCTCGGGGAGAGGAGTACCTGGGGTTACAGCCACGACATTATCGTTCTCATCCACAAACTCAAAGTTGTAGCGCGAGAGTAAATGCGGGATAGCCGATAGCTGAGGGCCATATCGAGCGGTATTGTCGTACAGTTCGAACAGAGGCACCGCCAGCAGCTTCATGTTCTTCGGGACAGACAGAACCTCTGTAGCAAAAAGAAAACGATGGTAAGTGGAAGAACTGTCAATGAAAGGTCTAGGTACAACTGACTCTTCTTGGGGAGCTGAATGAAATACAACTTCTTGCACTCCTTCGGTCGTGTGACATGGCCAGGCAGGAACGGGTACATGAAAGTCTCAAAGTTTGGCCGCCACCATTGAGCCAGCGTATCACCAATCTCCCAGTCTTCGTTAACTCCTTCCCCGGAGAACTGCGACCCCACAGGAGCTAGGCGCTCATTCAACCGCTTTTTGAACCCATTGATTTCCTCGTCCTCGTGGGGCAGATAATCACCTGGTCTGAAAATAATAGTTAGCGGCTGGCTTAGACATGAGGCTATTTTTTGGAACCATCGTACAGCTTAAAGAAAGCATTGGCGATCTGCAGCATCAAAACATGAGGATGGTTGTGTTCATGGCAGACGAGGATGCCCTCACAGGTCCGGCGCATCCCATGTACGTCATAATGTTCCTCTAGACGCTTCAAGCGAGCCAGCACTGATGGATCCTCTTCAGGCTGTGTTTCCTTGGTTCCGAACGTGTAGTTTGACAGGGGGTAGAGCCGAATGGTTTCGGGCTGCTGAGCGGAGAAATCCTTGGGTTGAATTGGACTGCAAGACAGGGCCAATGTTAGCGATCACGAATCACGTGGAGCTTGTGGAGGAGTAGTCATCACTTACGGATGGCTGCTTTGGATCGCAGTAGCTGTCGTGCTCGCCATGATGGAATGATAATGTAGTTTCGGAGTTTGGAAAGGGCGCGAAGCTCTACGTTGTTGCGCCGATCTGTTATCGCCTATCGGGATTAGCCTTACCGCCTGGGTCCTGGTGTGTACTTTTACCGCCTACTGGTACCAGTTGAACATAAAAATATATGACTTTTACGTAGTAGATGGTTTAGATCCTTATTTCATGATTCATTCAGTACTGTTAGCAGAATATTTGTATCGGAAATCAATCCCTGCCCTTCCCCATTCGACTCCACACTCCCCAGCCCATTTGAAGTTCTGCACACCCAAACAAACACCAAAGTCTAGCTCACAGCTTCGCATCAAAATCCTCAAACTCACTAAGGTCTGAGACAGGTACAGGCCCAGTGCTCACAGGCAAGCTGGCCTTGAAAACAGGCACATCGCTAATGACAATAGCCTCTTGCTTAGCAGCAGAGGTGCCGTTGGTCTTGCCATTAATCTCGGGCTCCAAGCCCAACTGCTTCAGTTCAATGCCAATATCACGGTCCAGTTTCGCAATCACCGAACTGAGTTTCTCCTGGGGCAGGTTCAGCTCGGTCACCAAAAAGGTCTTAACAATGTAGACGATCTGTGCATGGTCGACCAAAGTCATGTCGAGTTCTTCGAACGCGGTTGCCAGCCGGGCGTCGGCAACAGCGAAACCAGCTTCATTCAATTGCTTGTTGACCATCTCTATCACACGGGCACGCTTGTCACTCGGACTGGCATCGGGGACAGCAGATACACTCTGTGCGTTTAAGTGGATAGCCAGCTTCGCACGGGTGGTTGATTCAGGGTCGATGTACTGGCGGTAGAAAGCAATCAGATCCGCTTTAGTCAACTTACGCACGTTGGCAGCATCATTTTCATGTTGCAGGAAATCGAAGTACTCGGACCCAATGTGAGACCAGTAACGCCCAGTCTCAGAGCCCAGGTTTTTGAGCTTCTCTAGGCGCTTGTTGATGACACTGCGCTTGTGGCCTTCGAAGTCCTCGTCCGACATGTTCTCAAGGGTCGGGCCGAACGCGCCCAGGAACGACTCGATGCGGGACTCCAGGTACTGGGCAGTGCGCTCACTTTGGATGATCACACGGTAGCCCATAGTCGTGGCGTTGTAACGGGAACCACTCCACACCACGTAGCCAAGCTGCTCCTTACTGCGCAATTGGTCGAAGGCCGGCTCATCCGTCAGCTGAGAGAAGAGCTGCAGCTTCGACCTCAGAATGTCATCAGAGAAAAGACCAATGTATAGGTAGTACTCGATACAGTGATTGACATTGGCCGGGTCCTTCAGTTCCCGCGGGTAGACAAGGTTGCTACCCGGGGTCATGAGCATGTTGCGGCGCAAGTACCACTGTGATCGAGGCAAAGCGCGGCCCTTGAGGATCATGTCAACGGAATCCGTCATACGCAGCACATCCTCCTTGTATAGGTTGCCGTGAGCCAGAGCTTCAATGTGTGTTTGCGCGAAGAGCTGGGGAAAGAAATTGGTAATGTCTTCAGCTTTGATGTGCTCCAATTCTTCGATATATTGCTCATTGAGCCAGCTGCGCTCCGACAGCAGGTACCGAGTATAGTCGCCAACTTGGTAGTAGGGTTGCTGGTACTCGGCGTTACGGAAGGCCCGAGTCAGGCGCTCTTTGATGATGTCAAAGCGGTCTTCGTTGACAACCAGATCGCGCATCGTTAACAGGACCTTGTCCAGCAGCACAGACATTTTGTCATTATAACCACCTACAGAAATATCCAAGCCTAGGATGTTTGCAGCCAGATGGTAATCCAACCCGGCAAGCTCCGCATCATATGAGTACTCATCCAAAGAATCCTGTACCAGCTCACAGTAAAGCTTGGTTTTTATCAGGTTCGCAGGCGTCGCCCATACCAACGGGTTGCGTAGAGTAACATAGATTGTTCCTTTAGGAACCCAAAAACGGTCGTCTTTTTTGTACCAAAGACGCACACGATCATCGTTGCGAATCAGCTTAGGTGTTTTGGCTGGCTCTGCAACTTCCTTTTTCTCCACCGATAAAGAGTCGGAATCTGGTACAAAAAGGTTGGGGTGAGGCATGTGCAACTTTTCGTTGCGAGTTTCCTTAGTGGATTCCAGGGCCTTCTGGAGGCTATTCAGGAAGTCCACAGGGATCTTCTCCACTTTGTATTCAGTACCATACCACTTCTCCCTCTGGTCCCAATCACCGGGATACTCTTGAGATACAATGATAAGTCGGAAGTTATCAGCACGGAGATACGACATGGCCTTCTTGATCAGGTCCGAGTCGAATTTCCGTAGGAGAGATCCACTGAGAAGCCACTCGCGAGGCAATTGCTTCTGCATGACACTGCTAAGTCGGCTGGTGAAGCGGCTCGCAGGAGTCTTCTGCTTAAATCGGAAATCCACCTCTGCCAGGTTCTTCATTTCCGTGAAGATCTTTTCATCTGGCTCACCCTCCTTGATCATGGCGATGTACTCGAAGATTACCTTTGCCACCTCTTGGTGCAGCTTCAGACCCTTGGGGGTCAGGCGAACCGAGATGGTAAAGAAAGCAGAGCCCGGGCAGATGGGCATGGCACCTGCAGAGAGACCATTGGCCAAACCCTCGGCTTTCAGGTAGGAAAGAATGCTTCCTGGGCCTTCGTGGCCAATCAGGTGGCTAATGTACCGACTCGGCTGAGTATCATTCATGTTCTCCTCGTCCAAGAACGGGAAGTACATGTCCATGGACCGTGAATCCATCACGGGCTTCGCAAAAACCTGAGTACACATGTCGGCCTCCGAGAAGGGCTGCACATCATCCCAACGGTTCTGGAGCAGATCTTGATTCTTAACATCTTTGAAAAGCTCTGAAACCCATTCTTCCAAAGTGTCCAAGCTCTCCCGACCCAGGACGACCAGCTTGGCGCGATTGGCCGAGTAGTGTTTTTTGTAGAACTCAATGAACTTGCTACGGATTTCCAAACCGCGTTTCTGCGGGTCCTCCTTAAGTGTTTGCAGGTTACCAGTAGAGAAATGGTGATAAGGATGCTTCGGATTTGACAGAGATTTGTTCAGCTGCATCAAGCGCCAAAGGTCACTCTGGAGGTTCTTCTTGTTCTCAGAATCCACTGCCCGCAGCTCCCGATCTAATGTTGACTCAAGAAAGAGAGGGGCAATAAAGAACTGGGCAAATCGATCCAAAGCCCCATAGAGGGGAGATTTGTCCTTCAAATCCCGGTTCGAAGCGGATACACCTTCACCGACTGTCCCATTGGTTCCATTGGCCGAGTCGACGGGAGTGTTCTGTCCAGTCGATTTTGGCTCACTTGAATCGCCGGTAGCGGAGACTTCGAAGAAATAGTTGGTTTCGGTGGCCGCAGTGTAGGCGTTGGAGGAGCCGGAGTGGGCAGTGAGATATTGATTGTATGCGTTCTCGACGGGGTACTACACCCAAATAAAAGCGCCATGGTCAGCATCGCACCGCACTGGCAGAGTTGATAAGGGTTTCTCTAAAACCCCAGGGAAATCTATCAACATACCTTCTCTGTGCCCATAAATAAAAGATGCTCTACGGCATGGGCCATTCCTGGCATATCATCTTCATCGGAGAAGTTGCCAACATTGATGTTGACGGCAGCGCTCGCCTTATCTGTATCTGGGTCATGTACCAAGAGCGCTTCTAGCTGATTGGGCAGACGAATTACCCGATAAGACCGGTCATCTAACTCTGGCTTTTGAAGATCTTTTTCGAAGCGCACAATCTCAGACATATTTGCAGGACGGGTGGACACGGTGTGCTGTGAAGGAAGGGAAAACGAGCGGGCCCAGCGATAGACAGAAAATGAAGGCGAATTAAGGGGCGACACAGAATTGATGGACACCGGAATTCGAAAATATGGTCGGGCAGTTGGATTGCAACTAGGACCTCTGTATCTTAACCACGATACTGCAGCCGAGGACCTTTGGGGCATCAAGGGTTAGAGGCTAGGAAATTTGATCGGCTTTCTGGGGTTAAAGCAAACCCAATGCACTTCGTGTGTCTGATTGTAGCACTTATTTCATTAGCTGTTGATAATCAAAGAGGAAAAGAGAAAATTTACGATGACGAGAGCAGGGAGTGTTATTGCAAAGACAACCGGAGGGGAGTTCGGTCCCGCAATTCGATAATTATGGGTCCTTGGGCGGTGTGGTTGTACGTTAATGTACATACTGCCTCGGCCATTGCAGCGTAGATCATCTGGACATAAACATTCCATATCATCAAGCACTCAAGTAGTTGATGGTGACTGCCCACGTTCTATACCAGAAGGCAATATACTCGGGAAAATATCATACCAAAAGAGCCATGTGCATGTATATGTGCTCATATCATATTAATTATACTATAATATAGCTTAAACAACCAATCCCCACGTTCCATGGCTTGCGGCTCTTACTCGTTCCCCCGCAAACTATACTACTCTCGGTGCTCTGATCATCGGTTCTCCTGGCACTATCTCAGCCATCAACACCAACACCCTTGCAACATAGGCAGCACGGTTCAAGGATAGGCAGCAGCCCATTGTCTCGGTCGACAACTTGATCTAGCACTTGGTGGCACACAGAGTCAAAGTAATGCTCGAAGTGGACGTGCAATCATGCGTCTGGCTGCCACTGGGCGAAACGCCTTGCGGCCAACAGATATCAGGGCAGGTCTTAACCGAAGGGTCAACGGCGAGGCCCTTGCCAGAAAACGCGTCTCCGTACACGTCCGACAGGTCATACCAAATCTGACTACCATCCAAGGTGTACGCAAAGTTGGTTTGGGGGCTGCCGTCATACAGCCCATTCGCAGTCTTGGTGATCTTTATCGCAATACCGCCGGAAACAGGATCATGGCGCAGAACCTCCGTGTATTTTTTGCCTGCAGCAATGGTCTGCTTAGGACCAATGGCGCTGCCGACAGACCATAGGTAAACGGGATAGGGGCAGTTGTTCTGAACGACAGCGTTGCCGACTGCGTTGGCGAGGGGAGCCAATACGGCGACGGAGGCGATCAATGCAGTTGAGAAATGCATTTTGAAGGTATTCAAAAGATTGATGGGAGATGAAGCTGGTATAAAATTGTTGTTCGGATCTCGATGATGATATTGCGACTACTTACTCCAGACCTGGAAATCGAGGCTGCCTTTATACATCTCACCAAGCCTACCAAGCGAGACATGAATAGCCCGATCAAACTCTTTTTCCTGGTCAGTCGTCGATGATTAGCCTCGTTTGCCCAACTAAGGGCTCATCGAGCTGGCATCGATCAACCCGGGTCTCTGTTCCGAGACACTGCGCTGGACCAAAAGGAAAACAGGATCATTGTTGCCTGCCAAGTCCGGTCATACATCACCAACAAAACGATACTGAGTTGCGCTGTAGTGCCCCACATCAGATGTCAGGATGACGCCGGAATCAATCGTGTCCGTGGTGAAAAGAAAAGTAGATTGAGTAGCGCGAGGTCATAGATCCGTTGTCTCAGAGCGCCCTGACCCGATTCTCGTATAGAAATCTCGCTTGGATCAAAATTCTTAGAGAAGTCGAGCATTCCGGATCAATAACAATGATTCAAGGCGCCAAGGGTGGAGCTAAGCAGACTTCTTATGGACCCTGAGTGTCGTGGCACGCCCAATTCTGGGGTAAGGCCTGAGACAGTTACATCCCAGGGACGACATGCAGATCAGAAGCTAGGGCCAATAATTATGAGCGCCCGAATTACCAACCTTCTCGCCTCTTAAAAATATAGGCGGGGTTGTGAACCTTGTGGTTGGCTATGTCTCACCTGCCGAATACTAAAGGTAATCAACGCATAGACACTATACACACGGTCACGTTCTCCACATGTGCAGTCGGGGGAGGCTTGTCGGTATCTTGGGTTTTGAGGAGAGTTTGTGTTCATAATTGACTTTCTAATCGGGCGAAAAATAGAATGCTATCTTGAATCTCATGACTGTGAGTACATGCCTAGGTATCGGGTAAAAATGATCATCGAAAAAGTCTAAAGATGGCCTGTGCAAAAGACTTCGGGGAAATCAGACTACCTAGCATGTCATGTCATGCGATACCACGCCACGCTTATTCTACGCTGCGGGGAATCTTCCATACGAACTACTGACCCAGAGGCAATTATATGACGGCAAAATTGAGTCATTGGAATCCAATGAGAGTGACTAAGTTGAATGGTAGGTCCCATTACTCTCCTTCCATTAGTGGGCTAATGAAATGCTGTAAGAACCTTTGAAAACTGCGGGGAAATAAGCTAGGACAAAGACAGAGGAAATAGAAATAGGCAACGCCACAACCGCTTGCAGTACAAAAGGATCACATGGTCTAATCCTGCATATCCAAGTCATCGTTGTCTTCTGCGGCGTGAGCCTCGACACGACTGGAGATCCAGTCAAAGACCTCTTCTTTGTGCTCTCCGAGCATCTCGGTGAGGGTGGATTGGGGAGACTTGCGGAGCGATCCGTAACGTTTGGACGGTGTACGATCCCAGACTCCATGTTTGTGGGAAACGAAGACCAGCGAATTCTGTGGATGGTGTGTAAGCTTTGAGAACGAAATCCATATGAAAAGTCATATCTAACCTCGCGGTACCATTTGGACATCCACGTCTGCGTGGGGGATGCAACTGCACGGACCGGATGAGACGAGACGAACGAGATGACACTGTTCACTTTTTGGTACAGGTTGTCTACTTAGTTAGTAACGCAGTTTATAATCTTGGCTGGTTCCAAGCATACCTCGGTTGATCAGCAGGGATGTAATGCCAAAAAAGGCAGTGCCGACACCAATGAAGAAGACATCAGGACGTTGATATGGCCTATTACATTCATTAGTGTTCAATTTCGAACCTCGACGAAAGTCTCATACTCAATGTAATTGTCCCATAAGTAAGCCGCCAGCTCTCTGGTTGCGTGGGGTCGGTCCCCATCCTCGTCCTGGTATCTGCCAGTAGCCTAAAAGTTCTGTAAGTATAAATTGCCTTGAAATTCACCAATTGAAGCACAAGAAGAAAAGAACGCTATGTGACTTACCTCATCTCGGGTGACGTGCATAGGGATATTGACATCGATAACCGCATAACCTTTGCTCACCATCCATTCAACGTACATTTGTTGAATATCAGCCTTCGGAGTGTGAGTTATTGAATTTAACTTCTCTGTCGAATACGGCGAACTTACCAGCCAACAATTATGGGTTTCCAATTTATTTGTAACGTGATGAGGATTTCCCAGGAGCTCGGAGCTAGACGAATACCAAGGTGTTGGGGTTAGACGTGTAGATCCCAGGTAGTCACAAGGTACTTACGGATCATGGAAAATGACAACGAGAGGAACGTCTTCGGTGTAGTTCGGGCTAATCAGAAATTGTAAGATTGGGGTCATTGTCATCATTTCACAACCATTTGCTTACCTTGCCAGAACTTGGTTTTCAAATGATTTTGAGATGCTTGTTCGATAGATGTATAGCTCTGTGAGCTTGCAACTTTGGTACAACTTCTCTGCCTCGCCCCGACGAATAAAATCTAACGTATTGATGAGCGCCACAGGATTATAAAGCGTGGATGAGATGTGCATACCATTTAGTGAGGTCCAGACCTTATTATTGGTTTGTATAACCACTGGCTTAGGGAACATGCAGCGCCAGTACGGGGCTTGGAAACTCATAACACGACGAACGGTCGCAATCGCCTCATCGGAAGGCGTAGTAATATGCAGGCGGTCCGGAGGATCACCCATGAGGGTCTTGGTCACTGCAAGTGCCGACTTGGAAATAGACTGGAGATTGTATCCGCCCTATATTTTCATTCAAGGTCAGTTGCGAGGCTAGCTCGGAACATAAATAACGACATACCTCCAAGCACACGGCGACTTTGCCGTTTGCAAGAGTCATGAGCATGTGCGTCATTTGAGCATAGCAAGCGGGGGACACAAAACAACCACCGAGTGTATCTCCTGCGGCCGCGTCGAATCCGGCAGAAACTATATCGAGTTAAAGAACATCCATATGTCAGGGAAAGTATAGCTTACCGATGACTAAATCCGGGTCGAATTCAAAACCAATGGGCATCACAACTTGCTGGAAGGCAAACATGTAATCACCATCGCACATTCCTTGTTTGGGCCAAGGAATATTCACGTTCCTATGGGTATAGTGAGTTGATTGAAAATCATCGGGGAGGATTTTGGCAAACTTACTTTCCAGTCCCAGGCCCTTCACCGCAGTGGTCCCAGTCACCCTCTTTGCCACCAGGATAGAACATACCATTTTGATGAACGTGGATGGAGATGTAGAGAACATTAGGATCATTGTAGAATGCTTTTTGGATTCCGTTGCCTTGAGACCTGTGAGCTTATGTATATTCCAGGTGGTTGTGCTATATTCGCATACCATGATGAACATCCCTGAATGACGAATAGGTCAGCAATACCACTCGAGAGCAAGAGTCACAACATCCTTACCAGTCAAGGATCAGAATCTTTCGGCAATCTTCGCCTAGCTTCTGTTGACAGACGCGTGCCGCAACTGAGACGTTGTTGAAAAGACAGAATCCCATGGCTGTGTCAACTTCTGCATGATGGCCAGGCGGACGAATGACAGCGATCGCATTCTTAACATTACGCTGAGCGACTGCTAAACAAGTCTCAATTGCCCCGCCCACTGATAGGAGCGAAGTTTCAAACGTCAACTGATTGAAATAAATCGAGTCTCGTTGCTGTTCGAGGAGCACGAGATCATCATCAGACATTCCTATTTTGGATTTAGTTTCCTAGAGCTCAAGATCTAAGAAATTCATCTTAAAGACATACCCGCGGTACTCTTCACAAATGCAAAGTGCGCTTCGGTGTGAATAGTTGAAATTTCCCCCTCGGTAGCATATCTAGTATTGATGCGCTTCAAGGTCTGTGGAGCTAATGGTTGAGTTGAATCTGGGTCATCAACAAGACCAGCGTTACAGAGCTCTTTGTAAATGTAGTAGATGCGCCGAGGATCTTCCGGATGAACGTCTGACATGGGGCGAATCTCACAATGATAGCGCATTCGAACATCATAACAAAGGCCGGTTGCTAAGGACCCTAGGGGGAGGCCACTTTTGGTGTCCATCTCGTTATCAGACCAATCCGAGTTAGGTTCAACCAAGCTGTCAGCTCGGTTAAGAGAGTTCTCTGCCGAGTTGCTCTCAGAAGGGCTCGGTTTGATGAACCGGTCCGGGGAGGATGTGTTACCTGAAGCCGCCTGGTCTCGTAATGAGGCACGGTCAGATCCAGATGATGGAGACTTGGAAGCTGTTTGTGGAATCAATGAAGGAGTAAGAGTTAAATCCGCTCTTTGATGGGGGTTCAGAGAAACAGTCGACAGCGTGGAAGCAGTGTGTGAAGGCAAGGTGGAAACCTTGCGTGGGTCTGTCATGACTGTATCCTTGTCACCGTCCATGATTCATGAGATCTGATGAGCAAACGATTTAAGCATTCAGCTCAATCAACAAGACCGTTTTGTGTCTCTAGTATTTCATGACAAGATGTCCGATCAATGCCTCCAATGGCTTTGATTCAACACAGCCACTTGCCAGCCTAATAATGTTTTTCAAACAGTAAAAAGCACAGGCAGTTCAAATAGATTTAGAAATGATAGACCCTGTTTTCGCTTAATCTCTTAGTGTTGACAGGGTTGAAATCATAAAGCACATATAACAACGTTCTTTGTATTCCAGTACAGGACACAGAGATGATGAGGTTGGCGTTGATGCTATAGCCCCGGGTTAGTAAAATACCCAATGAATTGGTTTTCGCAGACTTAGGGATCTAGTGACTATACTGTGTATAAGTATTTCCACCTGTGATGTGGCAGGAACGAAGGGTTGATGGGAGATTAATGGATGTCCATGTTGGATCCCTTTTAGGCCCGTGGTGATTACTGCCAGATTATAGAATCTGCCGCCTTTTATACCGCCTTCTATTTCGCCGTCCAGCCCTCTTGATGTAGAAAGCGGACTGCTTAGGCATTATCGACTATTTGTGGACTGTTTTAGATTGTGTTATTTCCTTCTTGGTGACTACTGTATATCATCGAGTATCCTTTTCGAAATTAAACCATTTCCATTCACGCTCATTTCAATCGTAGCCATGCTCCTTCAGACAAATCTGCAGTCGGCTGTTGGCTTTATCCTAGCCTAGGTTCAGCCTTCGGAGAGCAGAAAGCCCATTGAGCTGCCTAGGGGATGGCTCATATCCTTCTTCTATTTCAGGCCACACTATCATAAAGCATGGTTTTCATTCTGTACTTCATGACATATAAACACCCCTTACTATGTATCTAGTAGATACATAAGGTAGGTAACTTGTTACAGTATGTACAGACCCATCCGAGCTTCAGCCGAAGGCTCTACTATGTACGCAACGTTTAACCACATTGGTAGAATTTGGATTACAGAATTCAAGGTTTTCATTACGAAGTTCGCATACAGGATGCTTGGTGAAAATATTTGTGAACATAAAAGAAATTTATTTCATTAAAATGACGTTATTTGTCAGTTTTTTTCCTTCCAGGACATGTCAATCTATCGACGCCCAAGCCACATCACAGATGCAGGCCCAATCACGACATAGCCGCTGCCTCAGAGAAGGCTCCTGACTCCAGGTTGTGCCGTAGATAGTTAGTTGGCATCGACACTGGCGACGTGCTTGATCAGGTCAACAACACGGTGGGAGTAACCCCACTCGTTGTCGTACCAAGAGACGAGCTTGACGAAGTTGCCGTTCAGAGAAATACCGGCCTTGGCGTCGAAGATGCTAGAGTGGTCATCACCGATGAGATCAGTGCTGACAATATCATCCTCAGTGTAGCCGAGGATGCCCTTGAGCTCGGGAGTCTCAGAGGCGCGCTTGACCTCAGCCTTGATCTCGTCGTAGGAAGCAGCATTCTTGATGCGGCAGGTCAGGTCGACAACGGAGACGTTGGCGGTAGGCACACGCATGGACATACCGGTCAGCTTGCCGTTAAGCTTGGGGATGACCTTGCCGACAGCCTTGGCGGCACCGGTAGAGGAGGGGATAATGTTCTGGGCCGCAGTGCGGCCACCACGCCAGTCCTTAGCGGAGGGACCGTCAACGGTCTTCTGGGTAGCGGTGTAGGAGTGGATAGTGGTCATGAGACCCTCAATAATCTCGAACTTGTCGTCGATAACCTTGGCAAGGGGAGCCAGGCAGTTGGTGGTGCAAGAGGCGTTGGAGAGGACGTTGATGTCCTTGGTGTATGACTTCTCGTTGACACCCATAACGAACATGGGGGCGTCACCGGAGGGGGCAGAGATGATGACCTTGGAGGCACCACCCTTCAAGTGAGCGGAGGCAGCCTCAGTGCTGGTGAAGACACCGGTGGACTCGACGACGTACTTGGCGTTGGTCTCGCTCCAGGGAATGTTGGAGGGATCACGCTCAGAGTAGAAACGGATGGGGGCGCCGTTGACGATCAGGCCGTTCTTGCCATCGACCTCGATGGTGCCTTTGAACTGGCCGTGGGTGCTGTCGTAGCGCAGCATGTAGGCCTAGGTAATTCAGTATTAGTAACGGAATGCGGGGCAGAGAGGAAGCGAGGGAGACAAGTCTGGACTACGTACAGCGTAGTGAGGCTCAATGAAGGGGTCGTTGACGGCGACAACCTGGACCTTGCCAGAGTTGAGGCTGTGAATTTGGTTAGAATACAATCTGTACAACTCGAAGTTTCGCGGGGTTCACTTACGCATTGCGGAGGACAATGCGGCCAATACGACCGAAACCGTTGATACCGACCTGAAAGAAGTGGTAAGTTCATGTTCTGAGAATGTTTTTCGATGGTGGTTGTCTGCGATTGCGATAATGGATCGCGTACCTTGGGAGTGTCAACCATATTTGCGGTTTAAAGTAATACTGGAGCGTTTGTTAGCTTGGAGTGGGACAGTGGGATGGTGGGGTGATCAAGGAGGAGGTGAGGGGCAGAGGAATGGGTGTTGTAGGGAACAGTAGTTGAAAACGAACCTTTTGTGAAGTAAAGAAAATTGAGAATTGGATGGAGAGAGGAGAAGAAGAAAGGAAAAAAAGATGGGAGATGAAAGCAAGAAGTAGTAAAGGGGACTGACGCAACTAGCGGCTCACCCCTCCTTCTACACCGAACAACAAGACGGGGCTAACCAAGTCACCCCAGATCCATCGGAGGCAAGATGACTGATGTCCCGACTGTTACCGTTGGGTCCTTCCCCAGCAACCCTTTCCGGTTTCATACACCGGGCAAAGCAGGAAGGACCACGATTTTCAGGCTTGTCTGCCCCTCGGTAGCTCCCGTTCATCCAATAAGCTTCGTTTGATCCTCGTCGACCGGGTCCTCATTACTTGCCTCGGAGCGATCTCGAGAATGTTTTCCCAGTCTAACATCGGGTACAGGAGACTATCACGATAATTCTACGTTATTCCCGGGGAAAGCTTTAGGAGAATTCCCGAGCCGAGAAAGCTATGACGGAGCCCGGAGTTCTGGAGTGAGGGGCAGCTCTTACATCACTAAGTGGATGATGCCACGACTGGGTGAGGGGCAACTATGACAAAAAGCTCAGTTCTGTTTATACTCTGTAGGATGTATCATAAATGGATATCAATTCAAGCCAGTCAAATTAATTAGTTATTAAAATATTCTTATATTTCCTAAACCATGCCGCATGCGGTTACCTGCCATTGTTTCCAGCGTTTCGGTGGACCAATGCAGCAGTTGCATTTAACAAGAAGGTGGCCCGCGCCCTGAAAAGATTCACCGGAGGATCTACTAAGTCCAATAACGCTGGCCACGGGTTTACGCAGATTTTTTTATACTTTTGGATTTTGTTTTGTTTAAAACTATATAATTATGCACATTTTTGGCTTTCGACTCAACAAACCACGAGGTGGCAACCCCCTTCACCGGTCTTGTGGATTATAAATCTGCTCTGTCCTCACGCCACTCTGCTGAAGTAGCTATGCAGTAATGAAGGACCCTGAGACTTTCACCCGGTCGTGGCAAAATGCTATTACAGCATGGGTTGGTAATACGATCTGGTGGTATCTATGAAAATCAGTGGCCACACGGCTGGGGCGTGGAACACCATGGAAGTCGATAGACTGGCCACATTTGACCGCAATCACAATTGACCACGTTGGCACTGAGAGGCATCAGAGGTCAAAGACCGAGAACAATGTCCAAACTACAACAAATCGTCACTAACAAACAATGACTGGGGGATTTCAAATTCAACTAATTGGCTTTAAAAAAAATTCTAACCTGGGGTAGCGCACTGCACGCTTCAGACCAAAGTATTCCATGATGCAAGTTCATGATGCAAGTTCATGATGCAAGCTACTGTATTAGAATAATAATAATTTATCATGTCATCAAGCTCAACCCCCCTTAAATGCCATGGGAATTGGAGAATATAATACAATAAGAAGCAAGTAAACATGGCCTCGGTCAAAAACGGACGAGTCTATGTAGTAACTGGATCCTCCACATCAAATCATCTCTCCAATTACTCCTCCTTGACACCACCCCGGTAGTTCTTCTCCGCATTCTCAATAGAGGCCTTGTCGCTCTTGGGCTGGCCCTGGGACATGAATCCACCAGCATTCTTGAAGGGACGGGCCAGGTCACCGGTAGCGGGCTTGCCGAACACATGGATCTTGACCAGGTTGCTCTCAAAGGCGCCCTTCAGGGGGATGATGGACTGGATGAGGAGAGGGTTGGTGTACTTCATGTAGAAGTGCATGACAGCCATCATGCCGACACCCATCAGCTGAGTGCGGAACATTTGGCGGACCTGTCCCTTGTCGTAGTCCATGTTGGTGGTGGTGACGGGCTTGCCCTCCTCACCGGTGCCCATGGTAGCAGGCTCAACGTATTTGAGGGTGGTCATATCTAAGGAAACAATCTTTGTCAGGTCATTGGTCTCCACAGATAAGGACTTGGGGGCCACGCGACTCCCTCCCCTAAGTGCGACATACCCTTTTTCTGACTGATCTTGGCCTGGGTGTACAGGTTGATAGCCAAGATAATCAAGTTGGACACAAGATACAGGCCGCGCACCGCCATCAGAACATCCGGGTTCTCAAAGGGAACCTTCTTGGCCAGCTGCATCATCACCAAGATGATGGCCAGGTTGGTACTGCGACGGTTGTCAGTATGTGGAATTTCATCATGATCAATTCATTATACGCACATTTGAGGGGAAACCATTTTGACGGATTAAGGATATTGAACCAAGGGGGAAACTGAAGAGGAGATGGGGGGAGATAACAACAAAACTCGAACCTCTTCCTCGATCTTCGGAGAAAGTGGAAACCACGTATATTAAATGGAACGGATCATCTGTTCGGCCGGATCACGGGACTTTGCCCACTCCACCTTTATCTCGAAATGCACAACTTCCCAGCTGGACCTGCATCAAGATACCGTCAATACGCAACTCAATGTGCCTGGATTGACCATGATTATGAGCATCTACTTTGTGAGCTCATTGAATCAGGCCCTTCCTCCTTGGAAGAAAGACCAGAGACGATTCAAGATGAGCTGAAGGCAGTATGGTGGCCCGCAAGCGGGCTTTCTACTAAATGCCTCTCTAGCCGTGATATGTGTCTCTCCAACTAGGCCATTATTTGAAGATATCGCTCATTCAAGATCTTCAATCATGGTCTACAAAAAACACCTTATCTCTGAGGCTCTCTCTGATGCGTTGGTTGCTCTTGATTTACGCCAAACAAGAGCGACAGTTGTACTGGCTTCCTAATCGGGACTAGCGCCGGGCCCGCGGTCGCAGTCTTTAGCGACTGGTCCCGGCTGCTACATTTCTGACTTCTCCATCCATCAACAACGCGCGTGCCTCTCCTCTTTTGAATCGCCTTCCCATCCAACTTCGTCTCGGATTGCCTGCGATCTACTATCTACGCGCTTTACACCTCTTTGCGACCCATATTATCCAAAATGCCTGGTGGAAAGGGAAAGTCGATCGGTGGAAAGGGTGGTTCCAAGGACTCTGCGGGGAAGGCCCAGAAATCTCACAGCGCAAAAGCTGGTCTGCAGGTCAGTATGCTGGTCTATTTGCTTGACTGCCTATGCATGTCACGAAGGGAGAAGGTGTGATCAGGGGAGTCTAGCAGTCGATGGAAGATGTCGAAGACGCGTCGATTGGGTTCCCCTCACTGGCTACTATGGCCGGATTATCCTCTGAGGGGTTGCTAGACATTGTGCCTTACGGTCGCATGTTCTCCTTATTGTTTACGGCGAAGCAGTCGCGACACTCAAGCCCGAATGACATACTGACATTATCCTTCTTAGTTCCCCTGCGGTCGTGTCAAGCGTTTCTTGAAGAATAACACTCAGAACAAGATGCGTGTGGGTGCTAAGGGTACGTTTTTTTTTCTTGTCATCGTTGATGAATCATTTCATGCTGACTTTCCCATCTAGCCGCCGTCTATGTGACAGCTGTTCTGGAATACTTGACTGCCGAAGTGCTGGAACTTGCTGGCAACGCCGCCAAGGATTTGAAGGTCAAGCGTATCACCCCCCGTCACCTGCAACTCGCTATCCGTGGTGACGAAGAGCTCGATACCCTCATCCGCGCCACTATCGCCTTCGGTGGTGTCCTGCCTCGTATCAACCGTGCCCTGCTCTTGAAGGTGGAGCAGAAGAAGAAGGGAAAGCCTGAGCTGTAAACGGAGCAAAATTTCTGTAAAATGGAAGGCCGGCACGGTCGGAGGATACAATGGTTTTAACACCACATCCACCCCCTGATTGCGCAAAACTCGCTCCCCTCTTGTGTTCTATTTGTTGTTCCTTCGTTCACGGCGCGTGACTTTGATATGTTGTCTGTCTATTCCCCGGTCTATTTCTTTCTATTTTTTTTGGTTTCGATCCATGATCATTTCGAGTTCACTGGGCGCTGTAATGGGAAAATTGGGGATATCCTGGTAGTGTGGGAAATTATTTCTACCTTTTGATTCTAGTCTTCGCTTCGGCGGCTTCTTACCTATTCTGCATGTACAGTAGTAAGTGTTGACGTTGTCACTTTTCGAATCCTCCGATTACAAATAGGATTCCTCCAATGAACCAAAGAAAAACAACCGAACATTCTTCAAGTCCCATAAAGCGCCGAGCTCCAGTCCGGTATTCGGGTGAAGATCTGAGTCTTGTATGACACACAATAGCTATAATTCGAATTCAAATTTGAGTATAAATTTATTGAGATTTAGGGAGTAATTTTTCTCGGATACATGAATTGAGGGGCAAATACCCCCACGTAGGATGTTTGTTTCCAACAAGCGCGAACTAATCGCGACGTGCATGGGGCGATCGACAGGGACATGCCGGGGGCCACATTAATATCCGTGGAAAATGGTCACAATAAACAAACCAACGCCCCGCGCCTTGGCACTACTTTCAATGTTACGAATCTAGTACTGATGAATTGAATACTTATCTTGTTCAGATCCAGGTAACCGTAATATTTCTTCGGACATTCAAGTCGTATACATAGTACTAGTAGCTGCCGAAGACTTGAAATTACTAGGAAACAGGACTTGAGATAAAGTATAGAGAGAATGTTGATCTACAATTCTGACTACATATTGCATATGCAGAGATGAAACCTGAAACCCATTGAAACAGTAATATAAAAGGTACATTGATCATGAAATTCCGAGTACAACATCGAAAAAGAAAGCTCCTAGACAGCAACACATACTAAACACGAAGAGAGAAAAATCTCCGATGGGATGAAAGATTCATCAGCCACGGAAGATCAGATCAAAGATCTCAGTCCTTTGTCTGCTGACACCATGAGAGGATGGTCATAGTACATTCATTGAACTACGAAATGTAGTCATGAAATAGTACCAAAGATAACCATCAGATGTGCAAAAATGGCAAAGAATCTATTTCAAAGATCCAGGAACTGCCCGGAGTGTCATATATCCTGCGGCAAACCAAACATCCCGGTCAAGAATACAATTACGCAGTAAAAGCAAAAGAGAAAAAGGCGTATAAAAAAAGAGTGTCCTCCCCGAAGCCAAGAAACAGTGAAAAGCTGTAACTTGAAATATTAGGAGATGAGGCAGGCCAGCAGAAAAAAGAAGAAAAAAGGGGCTGGAACAACATTAGATGCGAGTCGCCCATGTACAAGACGGAAACAGGCAAGAATATGCAAATGCTGATATTGTCGTGTCTCCTACCGGCGGTAGGGTCTTTTTGGTCATTCTTCGTATGCGTCCCGCGTTCACCAAGCGGCGGGGTCATGATCCGCTCCAGCGTTGCAAGGGAACACAAACCAAGCCATGGGATTTTGCATGCAAACGGCGCCCGCGGAAATTCAAACAGAATCAGAAGGTTGAAAAAAATGAATAATAGGAAGAAAAGGCCAAGGTTTACTCGGGAAAAAAAACATTGAAGGACCCATGGCAAGGTTCTCAAAAAGGTAAAAAGGAAGAAAAAAAATCACAACAAAGAATCGTTCAAACTGTGAGTGGTGTGTTGTGGGATTTGCTGGGCTGCCCCAAAGTAATAGTCTAAACTTGGCTGGATCAGCGAAACAATGGATTTTTCTGGTCTTTTTTTGGGTTGTCATCTCGTCATCCCTCATCGAATCGTAAGCCGGTAATTTTCGCAGAACAGGGCCTCGTGATACAAGTTCGTATTCGTCTCGCGGCAAAGCAGTCGGATGCTGGCAAAAAACAGGGTGGGGGATCGCCATGTCGATTTCATCGCGTCGGGGTAGGAAAGGAGGAAAATGAAACAAGACATCTATTCCACGATGATCTCGACGCCGGAGCTGGCGCGAAGCTCATCACTGCCGCGAGCCTGGTGTCCGTTTTGACGGCGGAAACCGGGGCCCTTCTCGGGGGTCGGCCCACGAGGCTGGCGAACCGGCATGCGCTCCTGCTGAGCGGTGTCAAATCCGACTCCCATTCCACGGTTGCTGCCAATGGCGCCTGTTGCGGAGGGCTGGCTGTCCTGGTCCCAGGAGAACATACCACGCAATCGTCGGGGGCTCGAGTTCGGGCCTCCGATACCCGTACCCAGTGAGAGGCCACCCAGACTGTTGACCAACAGGTTATCGTCACGCTGCATACCGAGAGAAGAGCCGGAGGGCGCGGAGGTAAGGGTCGGGGTGTTGGAAGCACCTGTGGGGGCTCCATCGTACTGGAGGCGAGTCCCGTTGGACTGCAACGCGGCGGGGAAGCTAGCGGAGGAAGGGACAGGGGAAGGGGTGTAGGAGCGCAAGTCGGCGAAGGACTTGGCGGCACGTAGGTTCTGGGTGTTCGCAAAGTTGCCGGGGGAGTCCAGCACACCAAGGAAACCCGAAGTCTGCCCACGAAGGGTGTTAAAGGCCCCAGGGCCCGCTTCGTTGCGGGCCTCACTAAAATCAATGGTTGCGGCACGGTTCAGTCCACGGCGAGAGTTGTCGGAGTGTCCGGCGGGAGGAATGGGCTGCAGCGGTGGGCTCACATTGCTGCCAGCAGCGACCTTCAGTACCTGGACCTGGCGCTGATCCCCACTTCCGCGGGAGGCATGGGCCAACCCCATGTTATGAGCCAGGGTGTGAACCGTGCGTCGCTGGGACGGGGTGAGGTTGGAGGAGAAAATCACGGAATCGCGGGTAGTGTCTTCCTTGAACAAAAGGAGCTGAGAGTAGTACTGAAGAGTCTGCGTGTCATTCAAATCCACGTCTGCAGAAGACCAAATTTCCATTAGCTACCAAGTCATGATAAAAATTTTCTTCATCCTTCGGAAAGACTCCACTTACCCAGTTTCTGACCCTGGCCACCACTACCACCACGCTGTGACACAGGTGAAGGGGAAGTTGCTGGAATGTGTGAGTTCAAAGAAGTCATAGAGCTCTGAGTGTGTAGTTGGGAAGGCATGGGTCGGTGCTGCTCTTCAAGCTGACCGCGACGCTCTCGCTTTTCCCTCTCGATCCGCTCTCGTTCCTGAAGGGGCAGCATTTTCTTGTACTCGACTCGCAATTTCCGGCCCTGAAGTTCAAAATGGTTGAGCACGTCGATCACGGTAGCCGTCTCCTCGGCGGATGTGAAGTTGGCAAAAGCCAGTCCACGGAACACCCCATTATCAAAGTGGTAGTTGAAGGCATAGGGCAAGGGAAGGTTCAACTCAGTCATCAGTTGCACCAACTGTTCCTTCTTCACGGCAAACGGAATGTTCTTGATGACGATCGCAGTTGGGATGAGTTCATCATCGCCCTCGGATGAAGCCGATGCTTCCG
Organism: Penicillium lividum; assembly: GCA_028828245.1. Lineage (NCBI taxonomy): Eukaryota > Fungi > Ascomycota > Eurotiomycetes > Eurotiales > Aspergillaceae > Penicillium > Penicillium lividum. The sequence continues at coordinate 1,982,447 of JAQJAG010000003.1, forward strand.
GGCGCATCGCGCTGCTTTGGATGGGACCGGGACCTAGGTTGGAGAAGGCACTGGGCATTCCCGGTTGCTGATCAAGCCAAGTCTATTATTTGCCATCTGGTTAGTCCGCCGTACCAAAGGGAAGGGGGGAATCGGAAAGGGGAAAAAAATTTCGATGGAGTCCTGTATCCACGTACCGTAGGCAAACCAGTACGACCCCGGGTAGCGGGCTTCAGACTGGCCGAGGCCGATCGAATACCACCGAGGGTTTGAGCGTTGGCAAAGCCATTTGGGTTCCAGGTCTGCGATCCGGACAGATCGTAAGAGTAGGAGTTGTTGTTCTGCATCGGTGGGTTTAAACGCTCCAGTCTGGCAGATTCGTAACGAGCCATCTGATCTTCATACAGATTTACAGGCATAGCACCATAAGCATCAAACTGGCGCGAAGGCTGGCGGTGGAGGGGTTGTTGATGCCGCTGGGAGCCAGGGGAACGCGCGGAAGGATCGTGATACATGTCCGGTTGTTGATAACTCATTTGGAACGGAGAATCCTTGGCAAGGACCGGAGGAATGTGGGCACGTAAAATCCACCACAAACACGCACGAGGTGGAACAAATTACCGTCGCACGGAGCTATTGGAACATGGAGAGGTGTGAGAGTCGGGAAAAGAGACACCACGGCAACGGGCGGTGTTCGGTGGAGAAGAAAAAACGCAGCAAAATCGCTCACGGATGCAAAGTCGTGCACGTTCGGGTCATGAAAGGGGGGGCTTTTGTGCTGGTATTTTTGTTGGCCTATGGGAAGGAAAGGCCGTAAAAATGTGTATATGGGGGTAGTTTTTTTTTATCCTTTAATGATTTCACCTGAGAAAGATCGACTTTTTTCCCCTTGTTGTGGGTGAAATTGGGAGGAAAGAAGAGCGGGGGGAAAAAGGAAAAAAGGTTGGAAATTGGGACACGCAAGGCCGGATGTGGGAAGCTGGTCCACTCTTTTCGCCGCCAAGAACGGGGAGTAAGGGAGTCGAGGTTTTTTTTCTTTTGTCTGGGCTGTCTTGTTGGAGGATTTAATAAGGATTCAAGAGTGAGAATCAATTTGGGAGAAATCTCGGAAATTCACAAGAAGGAACAGAGAAATCGGGATTCGTGGTGACCGGGATTTATATAGAAAAAAAAAAGGCTTGAGACTAAAAACTAACTAAAACTAATCAAATCAAATCAAATCAAATCAAATGAACTAGAGAGATCTCCAGTCCCTGCACTTTTGCACTTTTCTGCCCCTGGACATAGCCGATGGATCATGGGGGGCTTAAACCAATAGGTACTTTTACCAAAGTTATACTCTGGACGATGGGTGTTTCTTATACATCAAGTTTATCCTTTCTATATACTTCTCTATCTAGTACATATGACACATACTACACTCACTCACTGCTCACTGCTCACTTCTATACCTCTTTTCTTTTCTCCGATCCTTCAGTCCCTACCAGATCGCCCCCCTAAGTTGGAGCCGGCTCCTTTCCGTCTTCAACTCCACCAAATCAGAATCCATTCTCGTTTGGTCGAAGCTCCAGCGGTCGCTCGGCTCCCTCTGCCCGTCATTCCTTTCCGATACCTCCTAAATACTGGGTCCATACTCCATATTTGGCTTGTCAAAGTGGATTATGTCTCCGCCTCAGTGGGACATTGAGAAATTCAAATGCGTAAGAGAGAGCTGGCCAACGAGGCGCAAGACCGGATCTCCTTACTGTACAGAACTAACCCGCTGAATGGGGCCCATATTCAATTCTACGTTTCACTATCAGCTCGAAAACCCGTGGGGGGACGAGAAAACTGGTGACATTTGATGTCCACCGCGGTTCGCGTAATGCCTCGTGCTCCCGCGATACCTGCCCGACACTATACCTGATACATTATTTTGATCACCCCTGTAGCTTCACATTGATGTATGTACTAGTATGGAGTACTTTTGATTGTCTATAATTGGCACAACTCCATTCATTTTTCTCTAGCTCCTTAACTAACGTTATGACCTCCTTTTTCGTTTCTTATTTATTTATAATTATTTTTTTATATTTCTTTATTTTTCTCGTGTTACAGTATCAAGTCCGGTATAGCGTGCTCAGGGGATCTTCTACTTCGATCCAGTAGCGTCCTCACTTGTTCGCCACCACTTATTTGCCCCCTAATCCTATGATAGGTATATCTTCATTGCACCCCTTTCTTTGCTATTTTCCTTACCAATAATTATTTCCAACGTTCCCATGACAGGTAATCTGGTTCCAGCGGGACGGCCCAGCGATTCCCCGACACTTTTTCCAAGCTCTCCCTGATTGACGGCGCATGGAGCTATGTCACGCCAGGCCCACTTGGAGAAATTGAAACTTGCGCCTGAGCTCCACGATCCGCGCATCCCCCCTTCTAGCGGCCTCGCGGAAGCTCTTGAGAAGCTCAGCCCAAAGCTAGAAACACGCTAGAGGTGACTTGGAACCTTTGCAGTGGGAACGTCAGAACCCGATGGTCTGCAGCGGGTGGAGTCGACTAGACCAGCTTCGGCGCGCCGGACTCGTGCCTAGCCTGACAATTAGCTCTCGGGATCTGGCGTAGTGATGGGGAAGCGTACGGAGCAAAAGGGGAAAGGCTCCTCGGGGATCCTGTGAACTTTTCCGAATTACCCCCTTTTCTGGTCTCGAGTGTTCTTGCCCAAATGCTGGTCTGCATTGTCCAAAGTGCTGTACTCCACACATGTAGGGACAGAATTCCCTCACGCGATATCCCAATTCCTGAGCTGGAGAGCTTCATCAGGTCTCTCATGAGGTCACTGATCTACTCTGTCTCGCCACTTCCCCCCTCGAGGATATGCTTCATGGACCCATTGATGAACGTCTACCCCCTATTTTTTATTGTTCTAGAATGTCGATCCTTTTGAGCAGCCGCCAAGATACGAGCATCGGAAGATTCCTGGAGTGATCATAGGCTCCGCTCACAGTACATCCAGTTTCCAATGTTACTATTATGGGAGCTTTACGTATAATAGCTTCAGGGCCTGGTGGGTAAGACCGATTGTCGTGGATCGGAAGTTCACGTCAGGAGAGAAGCACGTTCAGCCAGGGGTAAAAAGGTCCCGCGTTCGCCGAAGTGGAGCTTGGGTAGTTGTAAATTGCACTGTGTACGGAAGTCACTAAGCTGCCTTGGGATAAATTCCCAGAAAACGCGCCTATTTGCTGGGAGATCATCCGGAGCTTCAAATCCTGAGCTTTGGTCAAATCCTTCCACTGATCACGTGCCAGCCTGGCTGGCAGGTCTAGCGGGCTAATGGCAGATGGGTTTATCAGACCCTGAGGAAGCAGCGTCGGTAGCTTCGTCGTTTTGTCAAGGCTGTCGAGGCTGCATAGTGTATGTAGCTGGGGCGCTCATGTGATCTAGAGAGAGGCTTTCCGCCGCGCGACGTCGCGGCGCCTACCTAAGAAAATGACTAATGCTCATACTATACTCAATTTACTACTATCTCCTATATAAGTTAAGTTATATCGCCTCCTTAGTCTCTTACTTAAGTCTCCTACCCAGTCTCGTACTTAGTCTAGCCAGTATTCTACATTTTTTCCTATAGGATTATTTAAATAGTCAATGAACTCTCCTCATTCATATGTAGCGGAAGAGAAAGAAAAGAAAAGAAAAGAGAACTGAAAGCAGAAAGGGCAAAAAGGAAACGTCGGGGGCTAGGGGTTTTGAAAGTATATCCAAGATGTCCACGGTGTACCCAGGTAATAGATGGGTAGATCTGTGATCCAGACCAATCGATTTCAAAAAATGTGTTATCCCACAGAGCCGTCGGGTTTTAGTGATTCGAATATGAAATAGATCAGATTCAAGGTAGAAGCATCACGACGTCGTCAATTTATGAAAGATGATTTCTTGCCAAGCCACGCATGGGCTTTTGTAAAATAGGAAGCTAGTCAAGTGGCCAAAACTCTGGCAATAATTCATATCGGCATTTGGACTTTACGCTTTAGTAGTGTAAGTGGTCCAATAGGCCAGCCTCGTGGTGATGATCGGCGTCATTATAGGCCCAATAGAAAGGCGCTTATGCATGGCACTATACCATGATCTACAGTACAGTAGACCAGTGTTAGACTCTGGTGAAACTGCGGACTCCGGCCTGTGATGTCAAGTCTTATCGTGTTCGTACCTGAGTAAACTGAAACAAGGTTTTATTGCCGACCGGGACCTGAACGAGTCAAAATCCAATTTTAGGCAGATGTCAAGAATGTGAGATTTGGCGGGGTTACATCCCATTTCATATCAATCGAGATTCACTGGACCCAAATGCGGTCGATGAGACTACCAATCATATGTTGAGACATGACGAACAAGCTTGAAACAGTGATGGACACGAAAGGCTGACGAAACTTGGCCCCACTGCAGGCCGCAATGAGAACGGGGCCTAAAGACCCTGTATCTACACATCCCCAGATTCTATGTTCATTCTCTCTAAATGATATAGCGACTTTGTCAAAGTTATCTCAAGTTACCTACCCTTATCTATCTCCTGAGAATCGTGCAAAAAGTACCGGTATGGGCGGATGAGGCGTCGACATGCAGACGTAGTACAAGTGGGGCCAATCCAGAACCAGAAAAAGCGGCTTCAGTCTTTAAAGTTCTCTGCCTCCCTCGTGAATTGTTTTTCTGGAAAAGAATTCCAGTGTCGAAATGAGGCTAACATTTCGCGTGGCCATCGCTGTCGCACTGGTCTTCACTATCTTCATTCTGAAGAATCACCTCTCCACAATTGAAGAGCAATGGCAACCTGATCGCACAAGCCATGTCCCGGATTTTGTCCTTGACGATGCTGGCACTCATATCGAGCTGGTCTCGGGCGACGACCTCCCTGCGACTCCAGCTGCTTCTAGCTCCCCAATTGTGTCATCGGTTTCATCACCCATGACAACTTCAACCACCCAGGGATTTCTAGAGGCAACCGGGTTGCCGGTTACACCGGCGCAATTTGAACCACAAATGATTCCGGTGGAGGTGCCCGGTTCAAATTACTATGACGATCAGTCTTGGGATGCGTACCTGGAAGATTTGGATTACAACATCGGGTCAAGACATGGGCATAACCAACCGCCGAAACCGCAAACTACACCCAAGCCGCCGGTGCCCAAATTGACGGATCGCATTATTGTGCTGGGGAGGATGTCTTGGGAAGATTCCGATTGGTTGGAAGAGGAATTGCCCGAGTAAGCACTCAATTGGAATTTGCGTTTGGCTTTGTATCAAAACGCCATTTTCTAGACCCCTGCAAGATTCAAGCGCTAATCCGAATGCGATCCTAGGTGGCCGAGCGCAGTCTACGTCGTCGACGAACCCGAATCCGAATACCATGTGGCAGAAAATAAGGGCAAAGAGAGCAACATCTACCTCACGTGGATTATCGACCATTACGACAATCTCCCCGAGTTTATGGTCTTCCTACACGCACATCGCTACGCCGATCATGTCGAACTCGTGGAGCAAGATAATGCCCAGACAGTGCAACGATTGCAGCTAGACTACGTCCGCAAAGTCGGATATGTTAACCTGCGCTGTGACTGGACTCCAGGATGTCCGGATGAGGTGTACCCATTCCGACAGTTAGCAGAACGCACAACAGAAATCGCCTTCGCGGGAGCCTGGATCGGTATATTCAACAACACAGATATCCCGGAGGTGATTGGAACAGCGTGCTGTGCCCAATTCGCGGTCACCAAGGAGCAGGTGCTGGCCCGACCGCTGAGCGACTATATGCACTATTATCAATGGCTGATGGATACGCAACTGGATGATGAGACCAGTGGCCGTGTGTTTGAATATCTGTGGCATATTATTTTCGGGCAGGATCCCGTCTCGTAAGTTTGTGGTTTGATATCTGGAATCGCTTGACTTGCTAACGGTATCTGCAGATGTCCAAGTAAAGCACAATGTTATTCGGATGTGTATGATATGGAGTACATCGAGCCGTTGATTCCTGACTGGATCTCTGATAATCCGTTGAAGAATCTGAAAAACGATGAAGATTTCTTCGAAGGGTTTGATTTGCCTGGGGATTCTTTCAATAGTGATACCTGGGGCGAGGACATTGAAGAGGAAGAAAATGAAGAGATCACAGAAGACGATGAGAAGGTTGCAAACGAAGATCCAAGTGATGAGGAGCCGTTCGATTTTGATGGTCCCTGGGATGAGCTGGACGATCTACCAATGGCCTCAGATGATAAAAATCATCCACGGAAGGACACAAATGTCGAACTTCGTCGACAGACTCACGTAAAAACGACACTTGACCCGTCAGCCACGGATTAATACGCCATCTGTATATATAATGTGTGACATTTATTAGACTATCGTGACGAACAGACATCTTATGTACATATATGCGTATCCGGATATATAAATCGGCGTTTATCGTTCTACATTGTACATGAATTCCATTTACTTTTCCAATTTCGAATCGTCCCCAACTCCTGCTACATCAAACATTGAACATTTTAATTGAACGGACGACATCTAAATAGAACACCTGAATCTTCCAGGTTGGAAGCAGGTAGGTATGCACCTGGGCATAATACCTACGCAATGCGTCGAGTAGGTTCGTGACCTTCAATCTCAAGGGCTTGACGGGACGAATATTCAAGGGTTTAAACCTTGGAAAATTAGCATCAATGGTGATTTTGAAACTTGAACAAAGTACCTAAAATTGAGCATGAAGTGCCCGGCCCTGAAATATATACATACATCAGACAACTTCTCGCACAATTATCTTCGCCACAAATGGACATAGGCAAACCTCGGAGCATTGAATATACCGTGGTACATTTAAAAATGTACCGATGGAAACATCTGAAGAAAATCAGGAAGCTCAAGTTCTACGTACTTGAGGTCTCTGGGGTATTTCAGCTTCATATCCACCATATAGCTGGAGCTATGAACGGGGTTGAATTAATTTCGAGACTGCGAAGATTTAAGCTCAATGCTAGACATATTTAAATTTACAGCGCCCAACTTACCGTAAATTAGGAAAGGTTGAGCTGGAAAGAAATATAGCGAGTGTCTATAACTGACTAGAAATTATAGAGGCAATTGCGAACATTGAATTTAAAGAGAGTTGTTCAAAACATTTAAAGCACAAAAATCAAACATCATGTACCCAAGGTTGTCCCCTCATACTGATAACCTGGATTTAAACAGAGCTAGCAACAGCCGTAGCGCATACTAATTAGAACCAAGCGAGAGGCAGCATGCCCAGAAGAGCGGCCATGTAAACAGGCCCAGGGCCATTTATACCAGCAGCTGCATCAGTTGTGGGAGTCGAGGAAGAAGCTGAGCCTCCAGAGGAGGTAGAGCCAGCGGAAGTGGTAGCAGAGGAGCTCTGGGAGCTACTACCAGAGACTGCACTGGCTGTAGTGGTAATAGCCGATACAACGGCTCCGGTAGGGGTAGCGGAAGCGGAAGCGCTCAATGTAGTGGCAGCAGCAGCGTTATACGTCGTCGTACTGAAGGAGCAAGAGTGGACGATATCAAGAGCATCTGGAAGAAAATATTAGTAATGGAACTGGCTATGATTGTCAACATTTACATACCGTTGTCATCATCGTCATCATCATCATCGTCGTCATCGTCGTCGTATAGGGTGATGCAAGCCGCACAGAGTGGGATCTGCGTTTTCGCTGGGCTCCAATTGCAAATACACTGCAACTCAGCGGAATCATTGTCATGCTGCGCATCGCAGCTCTCGGAGATACCCACAACAGGACCACAGGCATCCCAGCAACGGTTGGGAACATCGTCGTGCTCCAGCTTGGCCGCAATCGCGATGTTGCTGGCGAGCACAAGGCCACCGAGCGCGAGCAGTTGCTGTGTACGCATGATGTCTGATTGAAAACGATTGATATTGAAGTATTGATTCAAATGTTTCTTTCAAGGCTCTTCAATGGGATGATAGTATGTCCTGTTGTTGAATTGATCACTTTTACGAGAAACACTGCGCATTTATATCAATTGATCTTGCTGCTCGTGCTGCCAAGGTTTGTGTTTCTATAAATGACACCGGCGCTGAGCCCTGTTGATCTGAAGAGCCAAAGTGCTTGCAAATGAGTATGTTGACCACTCACAGCTGCAGACCATCATCCTAAACTCCTAGAATAGAGATTGAATTGCTGAGCTGTGTAGGGTTCACAGATCTTCACCGTCGGGTATGCAAGCGAGATCTCTTCCCACCCAGAATTAAGATAGCCAATGTCTATAGAGGTAAAGGAGCTGCCTGCTCCAGAGTTCCATAAGCCAAGACATTTTTGGGGATAGCTCATTGATTCATGCGGGGTCAATTAGTGAATATGTTGTCCCATGCGGCAGCGTGCCTTTGCGCTAACGACCTAGTTTGGGGTGGCTGTGTCAAGTCTCTTAATTCTAGAATCTTAATGCTACCCAAATTTTGATCTGCTATCAGCCCGTGGACGTGATCCATACTTACTAAGCATTACCTGCAATTCCCCGTAGAGGACTCTTTCGCCAAGAAGCTTGCCCAGAAAATATGCAGTCTAAGCCACGCTGCGGGGCCACTATTGATCTTGGCTGAAACTGATCAATCCTGTAGTCTCTATGATTTTACTGTTGAATCAATCATCCAGTATTGCGACTGAATTGTGGGCTTGCGAGAATACTGTGAAATTGAACTAGTGAGTCTTTGGCGTTGACTTTGTGAGATTGAAACAGCCAATATAGAAGGATGTGCCCAGGTGTTATGTACATCGATAGCCCTCATATCGGGCTCCCGCGATCGGTAATTATATGAATAGCAGAGCTGCTTTGTCCAGGCTTCCGCATTTTCCGAGGATATCACTAAGCTGGTGTGCACATGCATATCCTGATCACTATGTCCATTCCGGGACATTTCAACCCGTGATTTTCGTCGCAGTGACGTTTGCCTAAAAGGCATGTCTAGCTACAGCAAATAATTCAAAGCTCTTGGATGCCGGATAGTTTCTTTCATTCTTCATGCCCGTAAGTGCTCAATCTCAACCTAATCAACATGAGCACGGGTCAGTGCTGCTTGCCGCCGCCGCTCTCCCTGTCGGCTTCGCTTTGAGTAGTTATACTAATGGGGCGGGTATTTAAAGTATATATAAGTAACTTAGCATCTAGAAGTATCTTCAAATAGATATCATACTTTATAATACCGTATTAGATCTGACCATATGGTTAGTAAATCCTACTCTACCTTACTTTCTTAGATATTAATAGTAGTTTTGTAGTATCTATCACCACATTGAATTGGCTACTCTAGTCTGTTTTTATATATGGATGACTCTTAAATTCAACTAATGCCCAGTATAGTGGAATTCGACCACGAGAATTTGCGATTAAAACCATCTCAGCCATACTTATCTCATTGTGATGATCTATCAGTGTCCGAAGATTCCCAAAAAGCTTACGATATATAAAGGTGCGACTCGCTTACTATATTTCCTATCCAAAATAAAGCGAAGGCGTTTCAGGTACTGGTCAAGCAGCTCGGTATAGGTTTGATCCACCAAGTAAATCTCTAGCATTACACGGAGCGCATCGAAGTTACCGTGTCCTTGGGTGACAAGCAAGGGATGTCAGTATGGCACCTCATATGTCTCCCAGAAGATCTTCGTTTGGGGGCTGTTTTAATAGAGTCGTAGAGCTGCAACATCATTCCGTGCAACGATGGCATACTAGAGGCTCCCATAATGATCCTCATACACTGGAGATTCATCTGTGTCGTAAAAATGGGGCTTGATATCAATGGCTATATGCTCAAATTCCTATTTGATTTGAAATCAGGATACGCCATGGTTATTCGAATCAAGTGTGAGACTGAGAGAAGCCTGATTGGGAAACACGGAGAGAAAAGGCTGGCAAGATGGAAAGGAGGCAAAAGAGCAGAGTGACAAGGGAGTGGGGAATTGTTATAAGTAATTAAATATCAGTAATATTATTTCCGGGTCCCGTTAACATCTACACCTAGGAATTTTCCGAAAATGATGCCGGTGTCACGTTGTCAACAGCGACATTCCAACTTAGTAAGATTTCGACCCCGCAACATCTACTCTTCTAAGTTATAAATTCGATCTACCTGAAACTCAAAGAAAACATGGCTCGAGCAATGATGAAAATGTGGGAAAAGTACTACCTACGTTCCGTCCAAGACTTCCCACCGACTCTGATCCCAGTCTTCCTCTATGGTACTGCCTGGAAGAAAGACCGGACAGCCGATCTCGTCTACAAGGCAATTAGCGTCGGCTTTCGCGGTATTGACACAGCGGCTCAACCTCGACATTACCAGGAGCCACTGGTCGGCGATGGAATTCGCAAGGTAATTGCGGAAGGAGTGGTCCGACGAGAGGATCTCTACGTGAGTGGCGTTGACAATGGACTCGGTTTGTTTTGGTCATATTGGCGCTGACTTGATGCAGGTTCAAACCAAATTTAGTCCAGTGTCTGCACAAGACCCGGATAATATGCCCTATGATGCCAATGCATCCCTGACGGAGCAGGTACATGCATCGATGAAGTCATCGTTGCACAATCTTCGACCATCTGCTGACCCGAAGAGCGTGGTCGAGGCGTACATTGACACGGTGGTTGTCCATAGCCCGTTGCGTACAATCGAGCAGACTATCGAGGTATGGGAGGCCTTGCAGACCTATGTACCTCACCAGATTCGCAACCTAGGGATCTCCAATTGTCCTCTACCGGTACTTCATGCTCTTTATACCTCCCCCGTGGTGAAGGTGAAGCCTTCAGTCGTGCAGAATCGATTCTATGACGATACTCACTATGATGTTCCACTGCGAGCCTTCTGCCGCGAGAAAGACATCATCTACCAAAGCTTCTGGACCCTGACTGCAAACCCGGAGCTTGTACGATCGGAGCCTGTGCAGAAACTCGCTGCTCACATCGGAATCAGTCCCGCAGCTGCGCTGTATACACTAGTGATGGGGCTCGGTAACATTACAGTGCTGAATGGCACCACAAATGAAAGCCGCATGGCCGAAGACCTGGCCAGCCCGAAGAAAGTGGAAGAGTTTACAAAGACCCAGCCAGCTGAGTGGCAGGCACTGATGAAAGGTTTCCAGGAACTCGTTGGTGATGATACCACTAGTTAGAAAGTAAATATGGGATTTAAACCAAAGAAAAACAAGACAGACACCAAATTTGATGCATATTCAAAATAATTCATACCTTCTAGTGATCATGAAGTTTCTTCATTCCTTTGATAGTGACACTCCGCCTGGTGATGACTTAGCACAATCCCACCAATCAGATGTGACTCCCGCCGTTGGATTGACCTCATTGTCTAGCAAAAGATCGCAGCGCAAGATTTCTTATTCCTGCGCTCCATTCCACCCTTCGCTCCGATAGCATTCGTATCACCGCTCATCCGTCATTGTTTTGACTGGAGCTGAGCGCCTTTCTTGCCCCCTTTTGCTGGAGCCTCGAGTTGTTCTGAATGCCGCTATCTTTCACCCGCTGATTGTGGTCGCAAGGTAGGATTTCACCCAAATCCTCATTCACCGTGGCCAGGTCTGCCTCGGTCGCCTCCATCCTAGAACTGCAGGAAATACATTTTTACTGCCATTCATTGAATTTTCTCGGCGGAATTTCGAGTTCCGCTGTGAATAGTCGGCCGGTTTTTTGTCCGATTCCCTGGTGGAGCCAAACTTTTGGCGTGAGTGAATCACCTTGGACGATATTCACGCCCAATCAATTGAATTTGGAGCTCGCACTGCCCTCGATATAATAATCTCGATACCCCTGCGACCTGCTTCGTTCCTCAACACGCGTTCGCCAGTCGAAAGACTTACTCAGCGACCCCCACACCTCCTGCGATACCCTACATACACTCTCGACCCGTCAGTCCATCATGAGCTCTCAAGGCATGACGCGCAAACGACCTGCCCCAGGAGCGACTCCTGCAGTACACCCTCAAATGGGTGCTGTCCCCAATTACCCACCTGCGAATCCGGGCTCTCAGTTATCCAACGACCAATTCTTGCAGTGGGGGCAGAACCCCGCTGTGAATGCTGTGAATGGAGGCTCTTACGCCGAAAATTCCGCATACAACCAGGGAAACATGAACGCGCAAGATGTACCTTCTCCGGCAACAACCAACAACCAGCTGGCTCGTCGCCAGCAGGCAAATCAGCTTGTCAGTCGAAACCGTGGATACGAGCAAGCACCCGTGACATATTCGGACCAGAATGCGAGTGGAAACCCGGGGGAGTCGGGTGCATGGGGCGAAAGCCTTGAGGAATTGTATGCACGGGCGCTAGCCGCGAAGAGAGAGTCACAAGCGAAACGAAAACAGATTCCACCTTTTGTGCAGAAACTCAGCAGGTAAGTTGCGGAAATGAAAGGTTACCGCATTTGAATAAAGATCTAACCCGTCATCACAGCTTTCTTGATGAATCCAAGAATACCGAGTTGATTCGATGGTCCGACGATGGTAATTCTTTCATTGTACTAGACGAGGATGAATTTGCGAGGACGTTGATCCCCGAGCTGTTCAAACACAACAACTACGCCTCATTTGTCCGACAATTGAACATGTATGGATTCCACAAGAAGGTTGGCCTTTCCGACAACTCGATGCGTGCTAGCGAGCGGAAGAATAAGAGCCCCAGCGAATACGCAAATCCATACTTCAAACGTGGCCACCCAGACTTGCTCTGGTTGATCCAGAAACCGAAAAACACACCAGGCCATGCGAGCAAAGGGAGCAAAAGTGGACCGCGGGTGAAGACCGAGGAAGTGGAGGAAAATGAACTGGAAGATTATGGGGATGATGGTGCAGCTGCACCTCGCGAGAGCCGACCACGACCTCAACAGCTCTCCCTCCTCACAGAAACCCCCATGCCATCAGATCAGCTGTCTGGGGTGTACCGAGAATTGCAAGCGATTCGCCAGCAGCAGCAAATCATTTCAACTACTATTACCAGATTACGGAAAGAGCATGAGCAGCTCTACGCACAAGCTGCAAACTTTCAGGAGCAACATACCCGCCACGAAAACTCGATCAACGCCATACTCACATTTCTTGCAACTGTATACAACCGCAGCTTGCAAGGACAGGATGGGAGCCAGAATATCGCCAATACTTTTGCTGGAGCCATTTCTGGGGACCAAGGAAACATTGTCGATGTGGGGGATGATTTCTCTTTGGGCTCTTTGGCGGGACTGACTAGCCCAACTGGTCAAAGAACCATGAAGAAGCAGCCTCTTCTTTTGAAAGCCCCTCCTATAGTGGACGAGAACAACCGCGCCTCTACCATCTCCCCGGCAGCAAGCGGATCCTATGAGACAAGGTCTCGGGGTCATGCTCGTCAGCCAAGTGCTGGAAAGCCTGGACATGTGGAGGAGGTCTTCGACAATAGTCCACGTCAGAACAAATCCGAGCACCCGGGACTACCAAGCGACGAAAACTCCCCTCAGCAGGACATGATGTCCGTCATCCAGAACTCGAATGCACGAAATGGAGTCCCCACGAACTTTACTGACTTTCCCAATGTTCTATCTTCTCTCGAAGGAAATCTGCCTCTCACTGCCAATGAGCGCGCCGACATGATTCGTCGCATAGCTAGTGAAACCAACACCGGAAACCCCACTGTTCCAGGCTCTTCAAACAACGCGCTTATGACTCCGACTCCGCCACCCATGCCCCCAAACTACTCAGGCCGCCTCGCAAACACTCGGCAAGAAATTGACAATCTAGTCAAGATGCAAGCCGAACAGGATCGGTCTGTACAAAATCTTACAAATCTTCTTCAGCCTTTGAGCCCAACTGGTGCCATACCTGGATTGGGACCAGATGGAAACGGAAACGTTCCACCGCCCCCACTCGATCTTGATACGATATTCAACAATGACTACTTTACCGACATTGGAGACCCAGACCACGACAAGAAACACATCGATCTTGACCATACTGGTCAATCCGTCGAGATGGGAGCGAATCCGCACGAACATTTGGTCCCTGGTCAAGATGATGATGGAGACACGAATCACCTATTTGATTTTGGTGATATTCCGGGTGATGGTGATCTTTTTGACGGATCAGGCCATGGGCAAGACCATTTTGGCTATGGATTTGACAGTTCTGCTTTTGGTGGCGATGCTGAGTCTGGTAACATGGATTCGGGACGAGTTGTTGAGCAGCTGACCGATAGCGAAGCTACCAGTCCTGCGACAGCAGGAGGAACTCCCGGCGAGGTCGCTGATCATGGAGGCAGCGTGAAGCGTCGCAGGAGAGTGTGATACTCAGAAAAGCCAGAGCCGACCAAAGCTTGAGGAGACAATGAAAAAAGAAGATTGAAGAGATAGCGAGAAGTTCTATTGGGGGATATCCTGGGTTATCAAGGACGGCGTTTATTTTGTTCATATTGGCTGGCTGCACATGTGTGCTTGGTCTGGGGGAACTAGGCTGGATTGTAAAAGTCCGATATCCAAATGATCTCCAATGATCCCAATCGTACCCTTGAATGGGCCTTTTATTTGGGTTCTATCTGCTTCTGGACTTCCTTTCTCGACATGTACTGCCGTAGTCTTGCCTGCACACTGACTCCGTTCCACATCTCAGTATCGCCTTTATCCACCCCCGGCATGCCTATCTGTTCCAATGTAAATGATGCAGCAACGCTTCCATAGCAAGCGGCCTGTATAGCCTCTCCTGTTTGAATGTACCCCACAGCAAATCCACCCAGAAACGCATTCCCAGCTCCAGTCGGATCAACCACTGAAGAAGCCTTTCCCTCCACAGAATTAGATTCATAGAATGGGGGAAGCCATTTAGGAGAAATGTTTCGTGATTGCACAAGACAGCCATGCTCACCAGCTCGGACAACGACCACACCAGCTCCATCTGGACCAACCCCGCGATCCAGTAACTTCGATGCCAGCCCCTGGATCCTGCTTTTGCTGAAAGCAGCCTGTGGTGCCTGTGAGAAAATTTTCGCCAGCTCGAGATGATTAGGACTGAGGACATCCACATATTGAGCTGCCTCTAGACACGCTTGGAGATTCTCCGGGTTGCATGCCAAAGGAGACGGCTCCCATATTATGAGGGGTCGGTTTGATATACCAAGATCATGGCGCATAGCTTGAAGAGTCAAGATGCGAAGTTTAATGTCCTGCGGTGCTGCAAGATAGTGGTATGCCTTCGAAGCCAGGATCTGGGTATCATCCTTACTCTCATCAAAAGCTAGCACAGGGGTCGTGTATTGGAAATCCTTTGCTAAACATCTGTCAGCCAAGGATCAAAGAGATGGGCAATGTCCCATACGTCCAAACGTAGTATCTTTATACTCCAGTAAGCCCCGAGTTGACGACTGATTCACTTCCTTCTTGATAATCAACGTAATTCCCCAGCTTTGTAGCAGGTCGAAAGTTTGACCTGGAAAGTCATTTCCTATATGAATCGGCCATGCCACAGCTTTGCTCAAGGGAGGAGCTAGGAATAGACGCGCTCCCAGAGTTGCTATATACTTCCCATGTTAGCGATCCCACTGAATGGACAGAGCAGCGAGCTAGTACAAACCATGCGCGCCTGACCCTCCAAGTATATTAGTCAAAGGCTTCTGATTGGGGAAGCGGATCTCGTCGAGCACGACTAGCCCGAAGCTTGTAAAGAAAATGTCATTTTTATCCATGAGGAATATTGTTGTTGTTGTTGGAGTTTGTAATAGCAGACGTTTCGACCATTTCAAATTGTCACGTGCTCTCTCCATTGTCGTCTTCCACTGCGCAGCTTCTTTCGTTCTACTCTACATTTAATACCTTTTGTGTGCACGCTAGTTCTGACCCTTCCTATTCCCCCGTACAGTTCATGTACCGGAGAAGTACGGATCTTAGTCAGGATGCATATGTCTTGATGTCACCGACTGAATTTCTGGACAAGTCTACATACAAGTCACTAGATGATTCGCGCTCGTTTCGCCAACAATATAAACAGCAGGCCAAATAGTAAAAAGAATCCTAGGATCCCAAACCACCAGGTACAGTTGTCCACAGTCTTCCCAGGTACATTTACATTCATCCCAAAAGAACCAGATATCAGCTGCATCGTGACAACGATTGTGCCCAAAATGGTCACCCGACTCAGGGTGCTTGCGATGCTATTACGCATACAAGTCGAGTCGAACTCAAGTCGACCCAGATATTTAGATTGCGACCGCGAAAGCATTTGCTCGGCACTGGTCAGGTTAGACATCATCGTCAAGACGTGATCTTGGATATCACGGAGATAAAGGGTGATTTCCGCAGCTGTGGCTACCGAGTAATTGCAGTGACGGGCAAAGCATCGAATAAGATCGGTTTTATCGTGCAGAAGTCGGCGAATCTGGATGACATCCTTACGCCACTTCGAGATGCTCTGAAGAGCCAAACCGATATCATCGGGGCGCGTGACAGATAGGCCATCCTCCATCATCTCAACGCCGGTCTGCACATGGTTGATTAGTGGGGCAAAGCCATCCACAATATCGTCACTACGGTCATTAGCCTGGATCCCAATTTCCGCAAGAAAAGCGACATACATGAGCGCATAGCATATCCAATCACTCGTCGGAGAGAAAAGGCTCTGATGTTCCTTTATCCGCTTCCAGACATGGGCAGGATCCTGACCACCACCAAATGAGATGCTGAGGATTCCCTCTGGAAAGACAATGCCGTAGAAATTGGCTGAGGAGTCGGGGACAGTCTTGAGTTCAAGCGACCGTGGAGGAAGGACGGAAACGAAGTAGTAAGAGCCAAAGAGCTCAACTTTCTCACGGAGTTCGCGGACCTTGATATCCTCGGTTGTCAGAGGGTGGAGACTGAACATGCGCGACAAAGATTCAATATCGTCATCGGATGGCGAAGCGACATGAAGCCACCACAATCCTTCATGAACACCCGTCTCTCGAAATTTCTTAAACGTCTCGCAAGTCGATTGCAAGTGTGAGAAGTTATCGGCGCGGGTTACGATGTCAAGATTGGCGTTGAAAAAACTGTACCGTGTGTCACCAGCAGATTCTTCAGCTCTCAATTTTTCTTCAAGGGCAGAGTAGGCACGCCCCGGAGAGACCGCGAGCCCCATGCTCAGGAGCTTCAATGAGCAGACTTGACTTCGCACACATGAGTTTAGTTGTGTTGCGAGGTAATGAGAAGTTGCAAAATCTTTTCGTGGTAAGGGGGCGCAGAGTCTTGGCGGATTTGAAGATCCCGCAATTGGGAGTAACCACACTTGGTACGGGTTGGACCGTTGGAGCATATAAATGGCTCATCAAGCATCCGTACGTTACATTTTTGCCACCAAAGCCCGTTAAGGTTCTCCCTTGCTTTCATTTACTAGGCTCTTCTCTTGTTCGAATCTAATGCATATTAATTGAACTGACCAATCACGTTAATACATACTGTCAGAAGACATGGGTTAACTGTGAATTATGGTTTGAAGCGCATAATGCATGTATGGATGGGGCTGAGGTGTGAGCGTCCTCTAGTTATCAAGCGTCCAAACCTATTCAAAGTTCCGAGACTCGAGTATAACATGCGCAAGTGACTTTCTCAGACTAGGAATTCAGATCTTGCGTTCGATTCTACCATTTCGGCCAATATCTCTGGTTCCGCCAGAGCAGCGAAACGACAAGTTAATTAATGGGGATCACGGAGTTACATTTGTTCACATCTACCATGCTGCCACAATTTTATCTAAACCAGCTAAGTAGTTGGATAAATCTATTTGAAATATTTAAGACGCGTTACAGACACTGGCCTGCACCAGTGGTGGGTTACTAGTGGCACTTCCCCAGTCGGCAGATCCAAGAGCCTGACCAGCAGCGGTACTCTTATCCGAACGGATCTATCACGCATTAGCTGATGGCTTCATACCAAAACAAGGTAACACACATAGTACTGAGGGTCAACATAGTGCCACCAGTCATCGCTGCGATACGCATCATCTAAGGACTGACTGACGGGATCAATGAGTCCCGTATCACGGATATCAAAGTTAGGATGTTTCGACCAGGCCACATAAACCTTGGGGTGATCTTCATTCTTCACACCATTCGGATCTTTAGCATCACCAGCATTGATCTGATCCGTAGTCAGGGTGTTTTGAATGTCACCCCAGGCCAGATTATTGTAACCACTGTGAGCGGATAGCAGCGCCCGCGAAGGCGCCCACACATTCTTGTCGTCGCGTGAGTGGATAATCACAACACGTTCCCAATCGCTTAAGAAACCAGATTAGAGCCCATGACTACTACGCAGGTCTAGTTTCTTACTAGTCATGTCCGGTTTGGATGAAACCAAAAGTCGCGCCATCCTTTTCATAGAAGAGGTTGTAGACAACGCGGACCTCGGTCTCGTTACACCGCTGGAATGTATAATAGACTGGGAACGCGGGCCCTGGGTTCCCGGTGTCTATCCCGGGATTGCGACAGTTGCATCCAACATTGGGGTACTGGCATTGAGCCGCAGCAGGTGTCTTATGAGCGGCGTCGTAGGTATCGGATGTGTTTGGGGATCCGCCGAATGCCCAAGTCGGATAACAAGGGGGGTGGTTCTCAGCTTGGGCGAAAAACCACAAGGGTGCATAGAGGTTGGCTAGGTCGGCACCGCCAGCTTCGAGGAGCGCGGTCATATCCTGATCGGTGATCTGCGTGACGGCAGCGGCATGGCTAGCCAATGTGGCCATAAAGGCCCAAGGCTTGAGCCACATGCTTCAATAGAAAAGGGGGGTTTGGTGTAGCGGTAGGAAGCCACCACATTCTGGGAGGAGAGATGCCTTTAAAGCCAATGGCTATGAAAAAGCTCCAAGCTGATGGAGCATGCCCAGAGGAGCTAATGAGGACGTTTTTCCCATTTGGGAGGTGATGATCTTGAGGGTCACATGGTGCCGTGAAGGAGGGGCGCATTAGAATTTAGCACGGAGTGGCCGATGAAGCTCATCCCTTTCGTGGAGTTGGCAAATGGACAATTAGAAGTGGATATGCCAAGTATCGATTCATTCGGTCTTATCCCAGCATGGATTATTTGCATTAGCGGAGTTAGCGTGATGTGCATGGAACACTATCCTCCAATCCCGGTACAATGTGACCAATGTGCATGTCTCGTATATAGCGTTCGATTAATCTAAAAGCATATGCAACAGAGAAAATCGCCATGATCTATATTTGTCACCCTACTCCGTAATCCCTTCATTCAAAAAAGTCATATCGCTTTCCCACGTCGCATCGCGTCTGATTCAGTGGATTGGTTTGCCATAGTCGTCAAGCCGCTGACTTTTGTCATCCATCTCGGACCACTTGGGGAGCTCATCGGGAAAGTCAAACATGCGATCTTCATAATAGATATGACAACTAAAAACATCAGCAACCATGCAGGTATAGAATGTGAAGAATCAGACATACGTCGGTTTGAATACCTCCAACTGTTTGCGCCGCTCATCCTCTGACCCCTCGCGCTGGATTAACTGCGGAAACAGCAAACAGGTCGTGCGGCCTTCGTCCATAATAAGGGTGTGACAATAGCTGCATGACACTTTGGTGGGCATATCGTATTGCTGGGAATTCTTGGTGGCCGAGAAGAATGCCAGGCCACTGGAGCCCTTGGCGAATGAGATATCATGTTTGTGAAAGATCGCTGCCCACTGGAAAGGAGCGCCATGCATGACCTGGCATCCTCGACAATGGCAAAACTTGGCGTTTAATGGTCGGTCTCGATTCAAAGCATATGTGATTTTTCCACATTTGCATGATCCCCTCCACTTGACGGGACCAAATTCGTCTTGACCTTGAATATGGTATGGTGGTCTATGCTTCCAATCCTCGGATTCTAGTGTATTCTCGGAAACGGCGTTGGTGACAGCTGGTGTCGGCAACGGGTTCTCGGTGTTTGTTATGCCCATTTCAGCCATGATGATAGGTGAGGGTAGGTGGAAATAACCTTGAAAGTTTGGCTGTCATGGAGAGGATATTATTTATACCTTGTATGTGGCGAAGATCCAATGATGTCAGCAGCCAAGGATAACAAGTTCAAGTTGAAGTTGTGTACCAGAGTGGGTGTTAGACTGGTACGCAACTTCAACTCACATCACTTACTCTTTCCCTTTCTCTTTCCCACTTCCACTTCCACTTCCACTTCCACTTCCACTTCCTTGCAACATATTATTCTCTATTCAATTGAATTCCTACCAATGTTGTCCCCCAAAAAGAAATTGACCTGTAACGTTTCTATCTTTCTTAGTGATGTCATGGTGCTGCTATATCCGAGCTTCAGACAGGTTTGTTCAAAACAGACCCAGATCAATCTGGCCTCTGGTTCCACCAGTGGAAAACCGTCGTGGGTCAACCTAAATATATTGCAAACTATGTCCCCGAGGCCCTGGAGGTTCAATATTAAGTCGATGAAACGAGATGTTGACTTTCAATGCCCTGAAACATTGGCGCGACAAAGCGTGGGCGTTCATTGGGTGTTTCATCCCTACTCAATAGCGGGCCCTGCATGAAACTCGCGCCTTCCATATTTCCAGCTTCTCTCACTTCTCTCCTTTTACTCTCAACATCGCTCATATCTAAAAGATGGGCCTTTTTGAAAAGTTCAAGGCCAGCCCTCGGCGTAGTCGACGCAGTGTGACGCCTGCGACCGAGCCGCCAACGCCGCCCCACTCTGCCGGTCGCGATGCGACTAGGAAGCTTCCCCGCACTGTACTGGCTCACATCCTCAGCTTTGTTTGCCCCCATGTATTGGATTACTCCTATGATACCTCGGAAGATTCCATGACTGATGGATGCATGCTCTGTGACATGCGGGACCTCGCGCACTGCACCATGGTATGCAGGCGCTGGTTCCCCGAAGCACACGCGCTCTTGTATGCTCCCTTGTCATATTTCTTTGTTCGTTACTTACAAGATCTCATAGGTATACAAATGTTCGGATTGACCCCGTGCACTACTGCGAACTCGAAGTCCAACTAGCTGCCAAACGAAAACGCCGCTCCTTCTTCGACCGTAATGGCGATCCCATCGATGCGCCACAGGTCCGTTTGGAGTTGTTCATGCGCTCTGTGCGTGAATCAAGACACTTAGGGAAATTGGTCTTGTCTCTTCGAATGCCCTATATGACACGCGAGGCCAATAAATCCATCATTGCCCGGACCATCTCAGTGCTTCCCCATCTTCGCTATGTCGATCTCCCGACCGGTCTGTTCAGTGATGAGACTTCATGTATCACACTCAAGCAAGAGTTGATGGCATCCTGCAGCGATCTTCGGCGCATGAGCTATCGACATGGTGCAGAGGGTAGCTTTGCACGACTTCCTGAAGCACCTCACTGGATCAATCTTGAGAAGCTAGAGCTGTCGGGCTTGCATATTGAGGCTGGAATTCTCCGAAACAGCCTGGCAGCGTTTCCTAAACTCAGGGACCTGACATTGGAGGATCTCCCATGGCTTGATGACTCGGCATTTGCAGCAAATTCCTCTTTTGCTTCGTTCCCCGCCCTGGAGCAGCTTACGATTCGGGATACCCCACAGCTGACGGCTCAAGGAGTGGTCGAATTCCTCTCCCCTCCAACCAATCGCACTGCATTGCAAAGTTTGACACTTGCATCCACCGGCGTACTTCCATCAACTCTCAACCTTATTCTGCACGCCGGTCCAAATCTCCGTAGCCTTTCAATCATTCAAGAAGTATCTCGGTCATTCCCCGCTGAGCAGATCCCTCCGATGGCATCGCGATCACTCCAACTTCTGCATTATGAGATCACCTCACAGACAGAGACCCATGGACTTGCTCCAGCTGCGAACTCCTACTATACGTATTTGATTTCATGCCTCATGCCCCGTTGCCTCCCAGCCCTTCGCGATCTATACGTTCGCGACGCACAATTCCCCGACACTTTACTTTTGGCACCCCCACCAAGACTATTCGGTGGGGGTGAAAATGGTCCTCAGATGATAGGCGGTCTCTCCCAGCCTTTGAACGTATACAGCAAAGGCCTGGATGAGCTTGAATGGAACTTCACCCCCTACGAACCAGATTCCACACTGGGCCGTAGCGGCACTACCACACGCCCGGTGAGCTTTCAGGAGGCACAGTTGAGTCGGTCCTGGGGTGGGGATTCGCGCAAGAGCGTTCTTGTTGGCAATGGGTTTGGGGGGTTCCTGGCTGTACCTGAAGATGGCGAGCGACCGATGAGTAGTAGTGGGAATAAGCGATCGAGTCGACAAGACTTGTGGCGATGATTACTGGGATCATGTTGCACAAAAACATCTGATGGTGTATTTTATGACTTAATGAAGCATATACCATGCATTTTGAATTTATACATTTGATGAAATTTTAGGATTGGTGATTAGATGGATATCGATATTTTACAATTTATTCAAAGACTTTTCCACCATTCAATTCCAGTAATGTCAAGGTCACCCCTGGTTCTCTGGCCAACCTTCCGGAAGTGTTAACCCTCGCCAAATCCATCGGCTTTGCACATCCGCCTCAGTCATATCACAATACCCATATGTATTGCAATAGCACTGGGCAGCATCAGGGCAGAATTGCGCTGTCTTGCCAAACATAACTGCGGGATGTTAGCATGAATCAATCATCAGAGGGAATCAACATACTATGCCACGCATACTCAAGAACCCGTCCACTAGTACCCGCATCCATTGGCGACCTAAGCAACCAGTTCCGTATACGCAGATACTCCTCCCTCCCGCGCGCATGAATAGCCTCCCGCGATACGGCGAACTGACTGCAACACGGCACGCCTATAATCTCGGGTACTTCGGTCCCGGGGAATAGTTCCATAAAACTATCAGGGAATGCCATGGCAGTGGGGTGGCCATTATCATCTGGACGGTCACGGAGATAGCGAGCGGGTTCAAGCTCTGCTGGACAGCCGATTACCCAGGTGCAGCGGAGGTTAACGTATCCAGTTCTGCGGACATGGCCTAGTTGAAGATCCTTTATCGAGATGACGGAGTCTGGATAGATTCCTGATTAGAAAGTGATGTAATGGAAATGGATTGGACAGTTACCGTAGAGAGGATTATCATTGTGCCATTGGTAGCGGCCGCCGTGCATGAAGACCGATACATCGGGGAGGGTGTCGTATCGATCGATAATATACCTAAAATTGCATTCTTTGTTAATTCTGGACCCTTGAAACGTGATTCTTTCATCGGCTTCATACGTCAGATACACCATGGCTTCATTCCCTTTATTTTCCGGCACCGTCAACTCAGCTTCACCTTCCGCCGCATCAGCGCGATAGATATTCACAACCCAATCGGCAGGAACATGATCATCTACCCAAGAAATATTACTCGCGACCATAGCCGCAATAACCAGCTCTTTCGAGTCTGTAGCTGTAGCTGTAGCTGTAGCCGCAGCCGCATCCGCAGACGTAGTATAATCAGGCGTGGATGTCGGCACCGAAGCAAGCGATGCTTCAGCATGTGATTTTGATTTTGATTCCTGTACCGTGCCATTCATAGCAGCAGCAGCCCACCCATCTCCATCATAATCGGCATCGGGATCGTAAGCCGCACTCTCGTGTGTGCCGACTTTCCATGGCGCGATAGAACCCAGTGAGTCGTGATTCAGAACCAGCTGATAAGAAAGTAGTAGGGAGATAACTGCCAGAGCCAGATAGAGGAATATCCTTGAGTTACCGGTGGATCCGGACTCGCGGGACCGGCGGAGGATACTCTGCCAGGTCATGGTCCACACATTATTAGAAGGTGAGATGGGGGGAAGTAGAATGAAAATAAGTGAAATGGATTTGACGTAAGTGAGAGGAGTCGGAACCGAACGCAGTCAAGTTGAATCGATTGCGGGTCTATGAGCTAATGCGGACCCTGAGTACGGAGTACAAAGACATGGAAAGCGGGTTCGGCCAAGGCAGCAGCATCATTGGATGTATTTGACAAGGATCTACGTATGTTTTTATTTACTTTGAAAGACTGCGATGTGCAAGTCATAAAGTAAAGAGGAAGATTTAATGAAATTAATGGAATCCATGCAATGAACAGAAATTCATTGAAGTGTTTTGGGGGCCAAACATCCCGTTTTCGTACAGATAGATGCACGAGGCTGTGTTGAACTAGTTGATTGGAGATAACAAGAAAACCAATGGTCACTCTATCGGCGCTAAATAAATGCCGTAGCTAAGCATGCCCAGAAACCGTTAGCTCGGGCTAAATGCGACAAGAATCACATCACGATTTGTTCCTGCTTTTTAGGAACTTCAGGGGTCCAGATTCAGTCATAAGTTTCAAGTTTCCAAGCAAAATATCCGAAACTTGACCAATTACATTCCAGTGGAGTCGGATAAGCGCTGAGACCCCACAGGAAGTGATCCATCACCTTAATCACTAAAGACTTCCAAAATATTTCATTCTCTTTTCTCAAGTCACCTGCAATATGAACAAATGCAACGTGTATCACTAAAATTCATCACCCGCCAATTCTTCCGTAGCCATTTGCTTTCACACTTCATCTCTCCCAGTTGCTTACTCATCACGTCGGCATACGGATCAGGAAGCCCCACAAGCCTAATCCGTCCCACTTGTCTACTGATCATGAATAACACTTGCAACACTTCCCCAGCGTCTTGATCAGGGTGCAGAATGAGTATCTCTCGCAGGCTGTTAAGGCATGTAGTGATGTGCGATATCCTCTCTCGGACACAACGAGCGACTTTGGTGCCTTCGGTGAGAAGCAGGGCAAGGGTGTGGGTCTCGGTTTCTAGACATGTTGCTATCTCTCGGTAATATCGTCTCTCGTGGCTCCAAATATTGGCTCGATATTCAAGTAATGCGCTCACGATGTTTGATCGGCGGTGTAGGAACCAGAGTGTTGGATCCATTGTGAATGGCTCTACTCGAGGTCTGGGGTTATCATGCGGTATTTATGTATATTCGAGCCTTACAGCCGAATGGGAGAACTTGGCATGAAACAAAGCGCTTATTTTTGGCTTGTCTTTGTTTCATGATATAATTTGTGACATGAAGATCAGACTGGGAACAAAGAGTTGACTTGGGGCATTTGATAGACTTCATTGGGTAGAAGATGAGAAGTACGTGCATTGGAGGGTCCATGCTCAGCGCTAAGTGAACCCTGAATCGTAACACAACATATCCGCATTCACAAAGTCTTAATTCTTAAATCGATTCTAGTATTTGAGCAACAGGAAATATCATCTTCTTTTCCCCTGCCTTGTCAGTGCCTAGGGGTTTTTGATTACGTGGAACATGCCAAGAAACTACATCAAGCGGTAAAATTCACTCCTGACCGGCCCATTATCCTGTGGTTTCTTCAGCCATCCGATGTTGGCACTTGAAAGTCCAGAGTACTTCCTTCTCTCGAATTATCACTTGAGGTTACACCCAATCTAAGTTCCCTTTCATGAGAGCCTTGAAAGAAGCGTCAAATCCCTCCAATGTTGGGACAGCAAACGTCATCTTTTTATTTGCTTTCGTTTGTGTGCATTTCTAATATAGTGCTGACCGCTTTCGCCTTGCATCTCAATCAACATCAAGAGGTTCTTTCAAACACCAATCACATGATACACTATTATAGATACGGTTGATCCTGTATCCAAGGATTCGTTCCAAGGCTGAATCGTGTGACTCAGAATAAGTTAAAGACTTAACAATGTATCTATACACGGACTATGACAGGCTTAAAAATACCAGACCGCCACCGAATAGGTCTAACAGATCGTTAAAGCTTAATCTCCGCTATCTCAATTGCTTCACGTCTTGGAGTGCTTTCTGGGATTCCAGTCGATCAGGATGTCCTTCATCAAGCGTTCTCTGTCGCACCGCGACCACATGCTCAAATAGCTGTATTGCCTGCTCGATCTGCCCATTGTACTGATATGCTATTGCGAGAGAGTACTGGGACGTCAGTCGATCAGGATGTTCTTCATCAAGCGTTCTCTGTCGCACCGCGACCACATGCTCAAATAGCTGTATTGCCTGCTCGATCTGCCCATTATACTGATATGCTTTTGCGAGAGAGTACTGGGACGTCAGTCGCTCAGGATGTTCTTCATCAAGCGTTCTCCCTTCTACCGCGACCACATGCTCAAATAGCTGTATTGCCTGCTCGATCTGCCTATTGTACTGATATGCTATTGCGAGAGAGTGCTGGGACGTCAGTCGAGAGGGGTGTTCTTCATCAAGCGTTCTCCCTTCTACCGCGACCACATGCTCAAGTAGCTCTATGGCCTGCTTGGGTTGTCCGTTAGATAGATATACCGAAGCGAGAGTGTGATGAGACGTCAGTCGAGAGGGGTGTTCTTCATCAAGCGTTCTCTCTTGCACCGTGACCACATGCTCAAGTAGCTCTATGGCCTGCTTGGTTTGTCCGTTAGATTGATATACCGAAGCGAGAGTGTGCTGAGACGCCAGTCGAGAAGGATGTTCTTCATCAAGCATCGTCCTTTCTACCGCAACCACATGTTCAAGTAGCTCCTTTGCCTGCTTAATCTGCCCGTCAGATTGATATGCATTTGCGAGATTCCGCTGAGACACCAGTCGAGTGTGATTTCCTTCATCAAAGTGGCTTTCCATCCATAAACACACATATCCAAAATAAATCACAGCGTCTTTTGCTCGGCCATCCGCTAGAATGCACGCTCCAACCTTGGAAAGTAAGCCATACCTCTCAGGCAAGTTTTGACTTTCCTCTCTTCTAAGAACCTCAAGGGCATGAGGTAGGCACATCCTCCATTTATCACGATTTTTATAATCAGCAGATGGAAAACACTTGTCCATATGTTGTGTCACAGTCGCGATAACTTGTTGTGCCTTCTGTGTCTCTTTTATCCACACTCGTGTTGAAAGCTGTACGAGGCTGTGGATATCAAACATATCCTCGTCATGTCTTCTGGTCAAAAACCCGTAGCTACACAGCGTACCAATTGCAAAGTCCATCTCTTCCTCCGAATCAAGGATTGGGAGAACAAACCGCGGGATTGCTTTTGGCTCAAGGTAAGATATGAACTCCAACAAATCCGCAGCAGAGGGATCAGAGCTCTTAATCTGATTGAAAGAGATAAACCATGTGGCAGTCACCGCGTTTGGCATTTTGCGGTACCGAGTGTTGTCGCGAAATTCCCTGCTCGCTAGACACATCCGGTCTTTTTCGGTCTTATGCATAAGCTCGAGATACCGCGTGATTGTTCCATTATTTCGACAAATATAGTGAGCTGCCTGTGCGATAGCTAGAGGTAGCAAGTTTAGCTGCTCTAGTAGTTGTATAGTAAGTTTTTCGTCACGTAGTAAATCTTCACCAAGACTTTTGGCCAGAAAGCTAATTCCTTCCTCTGTTGTCATCTTGTGGAGCTCAACGATATCTTTTCTTGCAAAAGACACCGCCACCTCGCGGGAACGAGTAGTAAGAAAAGTGACACCTGTCTTGCTCGCAGGGAAATACTGATTAAGCTCATCGAAAAGCAAGTCGATGTCATCGGCATTATCGACAATAAAAAGCCACTTTCCGGCTTTCTCAGAACTCAGCTGTCGGTGCATTAATACCATCGCACTTTCACCATCTAGATTCTGATGGATTTGAAGCTCTTTCGAAATTTGCCAACAAGCCTGCTCAAAACTCTGAAGACTGAAAGCAGGAGCCCAGAAGATAGAACAGTCTGGTATATTTGCTTTCACCCATTGGGCAAGCTGGAGAGCAATTTGGGTTTTCCCAATGCCACCCAATCCGAATAGGGCCAATTTATCGGTATGCGCTTGGAGAAAGAGCTTCTGCTTAAGGTCATCCAGCGTGGAATCACGGCCAGTAAAGAGTCGGTTCTCCATGAATGGGATAACATAGTGAGCTTGAGGTTGGCTACCTTAGAAAGAATTAGTAAGCCTGATGAATAAATTAGGTTCTCTGTTGACTTACTGGGCCTAGTATTTGCTTCGCTTTTTCCATTACTAGGCATGTAGAAGTGGTTGGTGACCGAGCCGTTGTTCACACCCATCTGGGACCCCAAATTTGAACACTTGAAGGATATTGCAGATGCCATGCTCGCCTCAGGGATTGGTTCCATTTCTTTAACACGCAAGCCGCCGCTAACTTCGCCGCGAAGGCAATGATGAATGGGCAGAAATAAAAAGGGATTGCTTGGCTTTGCAAATGTTCGCAAGCTGTCAATCCAGCCATTCAAAGAAATTATGGGTAAGGGAGGGGTAATGAGGAATGGGTGGTACATTGCCCAAGCGCCCGCCCGCGTCAGCGAACGAGGCAACTCAGCGAATCACGTACATATATGGATGTCGAGGTACATGAGGTACTACTTTGTGGTATTGGCTGTGATTACACAGCAATGGAACCAATCAACACCCTGCAATCTGGGGCCCGAGAAAACGGATTATCGACAAACGCTGTTTGTTGAGGAGAAAAGATGCTGGACATCACAAAAAGAGGGGCGCCTCCGCACCCATCTTGTTAGTCAAATATTGGAAGAGCTCTCTAAAGTATTAGGTAGGGAGTGGAGGGCTAGGGTTTTCAAATATATGTCCAAGAGTCCAAAATATATCTAGGTGTGAACAAGAAGAAATTTAGCGTAGGTTACCTTACGTTTACAGTTTCTCTTACTACAAGCACCTGTATTCATGATATTAGTAGACTCTCTGATTGACAGCTTAGTGCTGAATAGAATTAGATCCAGACATGATATCAAGATTGCATTTGATGAATCTTCAGGTGAGTCATGGACCATCGTAAAAGTTGTGAGTATACACTGCTGACGAGTCTCAACCTGAAAGACCTAGCATGCTCCCTTGACCACCAGAACAGAAACATCATGGCTATTCAGAGATACACTGTGTTCCTTGTGAACACATCCCAAGTCCTTACCAGACCAAGCATCAGTAACCCGATAAGAGCCATGACCCTTCAACTCCGGGATCTCACTCCAAACTGCAGTGCGAGTAGCAGTCGAGTCCTCCGAATTGAGCATAAGAACCAGCGTACCCTTCATAGTCGACGAAGGACCAGACCAATACTCGGCAGGGTGCTCTGGGTCGAAAGTCCAGTCAGGGTTGTATCCCCACTTGTAAGGATGGGCAGAACGACCGATAACGGGATCCTGGTGGAAGTTGAGCAGGTACTTGTTCTTCAGGGTTGCAAGGTTATCGTCACTAAGCTCATTGAGCTAAAGGCCGTGTCAGCAACATGGAGCCGTGAGAAATTGAAAGGGTGAGCATACCGCAGTGCCGATAATTAAAGGAGATTTCATGACCGCCCACAAGGCAAAATGAGCACGGTTCTCTTCCACGGTGAGATTTCCGTTTCCAACTTCTAGCATATCTGGATCGGGATGACCCCAGAAGTCGACGTAGTTCATCAAGAAGCAATTCTCATTGGCGATTTGAGCAATACGAGACCACTCGGCTAGGAAGCGTTAGCTCTCAGCATGTGCATCTTATACGTTAATTGACTGGGACAAGGATAATCTTACCAGTGATATCTCCTGACATGCGCCATGAGTTTCCAGTCTTCTTGCCCCAGGTGTTCACTGCCGCATCACCCCAGTCACACAGGGAGAACAAGATAGTCCGGTTCTGATCAAGAAGGGCGTCACGCATACGATTATATCTGATGGACGTATTAGACTTGGACCAATCGTACCCCGGTGGTGCTGGATCTGTGAGATCGGGACAGGTTCCATTGGGATTCGTCCCAATATCACCATCGGGGACGCAAGCGTTGTACTTGTCGGTCCAGTTACTTGGAACGCCACAGTTGTCATATTTCAAGTCTGTTTCATTAGAAAAAGAGCATTGCGAAATGGAGGTTGCAACATACAAAAGATACCCCATTCTGAAAAGGCCTCTGCATCGACTTGTTCGTATCCTAAACTGGCAGGATATCCCGCGCAGGTGGTCTCACCCGCACCTGGATACAAGTAGTTAGTTTCTGCCAACATTATCAATGAAGGAAGACATACTGCTGTAGATTCCGACCTTCAATCCCATGTCATGGACTTGCGAGGCAACACCGGAGATACCGTTGGGGAATTTTGTGGGATTCGGAATAATACGCTGGGTTGTGGTGTTGCGCACTCCCTCAATAGACCAACAGTCGTCGACTATTCAGACCCAGTCAGTTCCAAATAAATATTTGTTCTCAAGTCACTTTCGTGGACTGACTATTGACATATTCATATCCAAGGTCCTTGAGCCCTAGCGAAACAATCTCATTTGCCGCTGTGAGAATAGCACTAGCGTTGACATTGCACCCAAAGGCATTCCACGAGTTCCAGCCTAAAGAAGGTAATTTGCCCTGGCAATGGTCATATTAGTATACGACTTGAGGAATATTTCCAGGTTTGAGCATACCACGCCATCCTCTCTTACAAGGGCATCCGCAGAAGGAAGAACAGCTGCCAACACGGCCAAAGTCAAGGAGGTCAACATTGTATAATAATTTTCACCACTGAATGAATTGAAATAAAACCACTTGCATTAAACAAATTATATATACAATCCTAAGTGCGGGGTGCGGGGATGCTCCAGGAAATCTGCAACATTCTCCGTAGCAACCCTGAAATCGTGCATTAGCCATACAAGCCGATCCCTGTAGTGGCGCTTCAGGGGGTGGAAAATAACCATATTGGGACCGGAGGTGAACTACGTGGCGAATAAGAAAGATCAAAAGCTGATTTGAACTGGATTTATCCGGTGACTTTTCCCATTTATATAAAGATCGACAGGGAAGTACTACTGTAGCAATTTCATCCCCAGGCACGGACTTGAACACAACATTTGAACCCCAAATTGATTAATTCCGGACTGGAAGTACATAAGTTTGCCGAGTTTATAAATTTCGCATTGCCTGGGATGGTTATGGATTCGATCTAGATTGGACCCCTCAACATCGTCAGCGGCAGTGACAGAGGGCAGTGCAAGCTCAGGTTACAGAGGTAGAAGTCCCTGTTTCGAGAAGCGAAAAATGATTCTACTCAAAAAGCTTGTTCATCTGAGGCTTGGATTCACGGAACTTGCCTATTTCTTAGAGAATTCTATCACTGGTTCAAAGACAGCACCTAGGTAAACTCATGTCCAAATTACACCTTCACCAGCTCTAAAGAGAGGTCGTAAAGTCTTGCCGCCTTCTCCTTATCGTAGACCCACGACGCATAGCCCGGCGTAAGTAATCCAGCATCCAACGGTAACGGGCCAATAACCTGACAATTTTCCAGGAATAACCCACCTCTACCTTCCAGATCGCTTGCAGTCGCCGCCCATACAGTAGTCGCAGCACCCTGTTCAGGAGACTTTTCCAATGCCTCAAGACCAGAAAGAGCAGAAAATTGCTTTGCAAGATCCGCGGAAATATGTTTCTGCAGGCCACTCGAGACGTTCCCTGGATGTAAACTGTACGAGTGGAGACCACGATCCCCGAACCGTGCGTCAATCTCATTTGTAGTCCAGATCATGGCTGTCTTGCTCTGGCCATATCCCTTCCAGGCATCGTATCCGTTTTCGAAGTTGTAATCGTCAAATTGGACTTCGCTGGCACGGTGTCCGCTTGAAGATACCATGATGACGCGGGAGCACATCTGGGCAGAAGTAGATGCTAGAAGTGTGTCCTTCAGTAGCTGGATGAGAAGGAAGTGGGCAAGATGGTTGGTGCCGAATTGTGTCTCGAAGCCATCGATTGTTCGCCCTTCTGGGGGGACCATGATACCGGCGTTGTTAATGAGTATGTTGAGCGACGATGATTTGGAGAGGAACTCAGCAGCGCATTTACGTACACTGGCGAACGAGTTCAAGTCCAGCTCGAGCAAATGAACGTTTTTCTGTTGGGTGAGGCTGCCTAAAGCGGCCCGGGCCTTATCCAGGTTTCGCGCTGTTAGGTAGAGTGTTGCGCCAGTTGTGGCCAACGCGATGGCTGTCGGGATACCGATGCCGGAGGAGCAGCCGGTGATGAGGATGACCTTTCCGGCGAGCTTTCCTTCAAGGCCTTCATCCTTGATGATTTGTTGGGCTGTTGGCCGAGAGTCGCCAGGCCCGTTTGGCGAAATATGATCTGCAGTATACTTGGAATCCATTGTGGTTATAGTAGTAGATGGCTGTTCAATTGATATGGCCGCGGGGAGTGTGCTAAGGGCACTCCTTGAAAGGACAAAAATACACAGCAAATTCGGGCGCGGAAACGCCACAAAGCAAACCACAGATCATGGGTCAACAATCACGTTCAATAAATATAACATACTGCCTAACACGGCCTTGACTAGTTATCGTCTGATTAGACAGCAGGAAAGGTTCCCGTGTTGAATAGGGCCTGTTAGGATTCGGGTTTATTCTACACCAAAACAGCCGCAATCGTCATGATACATTTGTCTATCGTGAAATCGTTACTCATACACCATACATTAATAACCTTTTATAGAAGGGTTTACACCATCGCAATGCCGTGACTCTCTAAACGCAAAATGATTATTTTTTCCCAGTGCCCAAAATCAAGGCACGAGCTTGCCGGGCATCTGTGCCGAGAACAGTAATGAGATATTCAATGCTAGAAGATCATTAGTACTGGAATAATAAAATGATGAAAGGATACTCACCTAGCTTCAGAAGCAAGCCGACGTTTCTCATCTTGGAAGTCCTGCTGACAAGTTTCCCAAGCAATAGCTCGTTCTTGGGGCAGCACCGTTTTAACGCGAACCTTGAAAGTCGCACAGACAGGTCGGTGATCAGAGGCACGGACTTCAAGTCTGCGATAGTCGAGCTGTTTGATACGGCCAGGGCCTCGGTAGAGAACGCGATCGCACCAGGCGGGGGAGCGTTTCTTCTCACTTGAGTCGTATTCGTCAGAGCCGACGTCGTATTTATAGGTCGGTGCAAACGTGATCGGTGCCTCGATGAAGCTGCGCAGTCGGAACCCGGGATTCTTGCGCCGGGAGGCCAGAAGCTGGTCGCGGTCGAGAAGCTTGGCAAGGTTATTTTGGCGAATGGCGTTGATAATGACGTGGCGAGGGATTGAATCAATTCGGTAGTTCAGGTCTCCATTCAAGATGCACACTTCGTGGTCCATGATCATGGAACCATCACCACCACTTGAATACTGATCAGTCCGCGCTGTGAGACTATTCTCCACAGGTAAAGATTCAGCCTCAAGAATGGCGGCAATATCATTGTTGCGGTGTGCGGTTTGCGTTTGACCCGCGGCAAGATGGCAATTGACAAAGCACATAGAGGTGTCGTCTAGTACAAACCGGCAGATGAGAGCACCCTGAGATAGATTAGCCACCGTGGAATATTGGGAAGCGGAGCCCCACTAACCTTATTACCGTGCATTCCACCCATTCCCCGCTTAATCTCAGATGCGCAAACGCTCTTGATGTTGAGGCGCTCCTTATGCTTCACAAAGATACAGGTAAACAGCCCCACCATGTTGGAAGTGTGAAGAAGAACGTAAGATTCCTCGAGAGGCATGCACTCGTGGAGAGTTCGAGTCAAGTGATCGACCCAGACTCGGTACTGTCGGCTCATATGTTCCTTCTCGCCGTTCTCCTTCTTCTTGCTACCAAGCAACAAGCTCTCTGGGGTCAATGTTAGTAAAACACCGGCAATGTGGGGTGGCTGATACTGACTCGCTGTAATTTTCTTATTTTCAAGGTCAACCAATTCTTGGAATCCAAAAACCACAATGTCTGGAGGGTCCTCTGGACGAAGCGCGTCTTTAACGAAATCAGAAGTGCGCACACTGCCAGGTGTAGCAGCACCAGCATTCCATGTAAGAACGACAGTTTTCAGTTCTCGGAACGTGCAAAATTCTACATCTTTGCTTTCCATTCGAGCATCTGTTATTGTTAGAAAATCAAATCAAATCACTCAACGAAACAGAAGCTTACCTAGCCAATCATCTTCCAGCATGCCATCCCAAAGACGAATGCAATTGTCGGTACCAATCGAGGTTACTTGTAGACGATTCATCGTCCAAACACTGCTGGTATCTAGCACAAAGGCAGATACAGGGCTGGTATGGGCACGCCAGTCCTTCTTAACTGTCCAGGGGTTTGTCCTGACGTCGTAGACGTAGATCATACCCGTTTTGTAAGCTGCCCATAGATAGTCTCCAACAAATCCTAGACAATTAATCTTGTATACGCTGACATTAACAACTGCCAAGCAAGAGAAGTCAATGGAAGAGTAGACTGTAACTTTGCCGTCTGCATGGCCCAAGTAAACTCGGCCGCCATCTTTGGTGCTGTAGGCACCAGATGTTACGTCGCCGGAGTGTTGTAGCCCTATAGGCCGTTTGAAGAGCTTGAATGAAGTCTCATCTCGGGCGCTCGGTCGGTAGATGTAAACATCCTTGCCAGCTGCCAACAAGAGCTTGTCATCCACAACTATAGAGAATGTGTGTCCACGTGCTACTCGCTCCTGAGGGCTATGGTAGCTATAATGCAGGTTTGGTGTGCCACTTTCATCTGGCATCCATACAAGCAATCGACCCTCGTCATCTAGAGTCCACATGTCCTTCTTGTGGCGTAAAATCTGAATCACCTCTCGCCGAGAGGGGTACGCGCGAGTGGCCACGATACATCGCGATTGGATGTCAATCTCATGTAAATCGCCCGCGGTGGTGCCAACCCAAAACCGCTGACCTTCCTCTTCGAGCGAGTTTCCTGGCTTGAAAGCGATGGAAAGACATTTTACGGTTTCGCCATGGCTGAGACTCATGACTTGTTCACCGGTGGTAAGATCCCAAACACGAGTGATATACCCAGTTGTACAAACGTACTTGCCGCACACGTCAATCAAGCGAGTATCGTATTTGGTAAGGATCTCTGTCGGGCCTGTTCTGAGAAGCGGAGGACGTCTGTTGGCCCGTGAGGCGTCGGGGTAATCAGTCCGTGAGATTGCAGGTTCGTCGGTCACCAATTCTTCTTCTTCTGTGTCTGTTCGAACTACTTGGCGCTCTTGAACGGACGATTCACGAGGAAAAGAGGGTTGTTGTTGAACAATACGCGGAGTATGAGGCTCAGAGAATTGATGGTAAGAGGGCGCAGCTCTAGGAACTGGGGTCATTTGAGCCGGGCTAGCCACAGGCTGGGGAACATCTCGTGCAGGCGAAGGCGCCCTTCGATAGGGGTGGGCAGAAGTTGGTCTGGGGGGAAGGCCAGGCCGATCATTTGGTACATCACTAGCTCGAAGTCTTTGTGCAGACATCGGTGGAGCAGTTGATGAGTCTGGGTATGTAGAAGATGTGGGTGGAATCTGAACCATCAATGGCTTCGAGCCTCGACTGGGCTCGGGGACCGGACGTGTGCGGGAGAGGCTCGTTTCCCTGGAATCATACCTGGGAGTCAAGAGTGGGCCCGGAATTCGCCCATCAAACGAGTGGCGAGTTATATTTTCGGCTGATGGCCTACCAGGAGAGAGTCGCGGATCAAACGAGTGGCGAGTTAGAGGTTCGGCTGATGGCCTACCAGGAGGGAGTCGCGGGGCAGATTTTGTAGCAGAGGCTGGCTTGGATGTTGTCTTTTCTGGACTACTCGGAGGAGTACTGAATGGCGATACCAGGTCATCAGATGATAACTTTTCTGGCTGTGGAGCCAACGAGTTTGTATCCGGGTGAGAAAACATGGCGGGCTTTGCTGGAATTTTGGGCTTCTCTGCCCGGTTCGCCGGCGGGGGTAATGAAGCACTTTTAAGTTTCCGATCCAATGGACTTGCACGTCCATTCATGGGAGAGAAACTAGGCGATAATCTACGCATAGTTTCCGTCGTTGGAACAGAGGATCCAAGTTTCGTCGGAGTTGTCATTCGCGTGGACGGATCAGGGGAAACACCCGCAGATAAAGATTCCCTGGAGCGGTGAATATAACTCCTAGTAGTCCGATTGTCTTCATTGCTAGGCGATCGAAGTTCCCTTTGTTGACTAAGTGGCGGCGATTGAGGAGCATGGACAGCAAAGGTCGGCGGGAGTTGAGACGATGACGATTGCTGGAAGTTCATAGAGATGGGCCGGCCATGTTGGCTTTGATTTCCGGGCGAACCGCGCGACCGGAACTGCTGGTCATTGATTTGATCATTGCGACGGCCTAGCCTCTCCTCCGTAGTGGTGTTCCAGTGACAGTCTGGCCGAGGTAGGTCCAAGGAGGCTCGGGTTGAAGACCGAGGTTCTTCGCCAGGTCCGGGGGTCCTAAGGAAGCGGTTTGAAGACTCATGAGGAATGGTCCCGACTGTCGATTTCGTCTTGCGATGCGAAAGGCCCTCAAAGTGGGACAATAGGGAGGATACCGGTCTCTTCTGTTGTGTTAACCTTGCCGCGTGGCCCATGATGCAAGCTGCGAAAACATACAATGTGAGCGCTATCAGGGTTTTCCGAGCCCTTTTGGTTTTCCTCCATGGCCATAAATACAAATCCGTCACCGAGACCAGCTGGAAGGATCGATCATAAGCGTTGGCGGTTGGTGCCTGGTGTATTTCGCTAGAGCGGTGATGCGGAATAATGGCGTATGAGGCTTTCGTGGGGTTGAATTGGAGAGTACTAGGGATGCGGTTAAAGGACCAGAGAAAGGACAGCCAAAAAACAGGTTACAAGCGGCACAAAGGCCGAGAAAACAAAAGAGGATGACCTTTCTTAACGAGTCATAGGAGTAAGTAAGAGGAGACAAACGGTGAAATGGTTGTGGCGGGGAGGAAAGTGGAGGATCACGGGAGTGGCAGATCAACCGGTTCCTGCGCAACCTTCTTCCCTTGTCGAGCCGCATTGTCTTTGACATCTGCACAAAACGCAATTGCACGTTCAGCGCCATGTGGTAAGATTTCCCAGCCATGCGATGTACTCCAGACTTCCCGTGGCCTCGGTATCAGGGGTAAGATCCCATGGACTAACACCCCACTTTGCAGTAAACACGTCCTCAACGCCCAAGTGTCTATTCGCTCTGCTTGCTGTACGCCTGACAAACCCCCGCTATTTTGCCCAAAAGCTCACCCAGAACTTCTTCCCAGGTCGCAAGTGGTTTGACTGTGCCGAATGTCACCAAGAACAGGAAACGCATGCGCTGCAGAAGGCGCAAGAAATGGTACACCTACGGACTCCCCTGGACACTCGCCCACAGCTTTACATATCCTAATGCCTGCATAATAGGTATTCGCGTGCAAGAAATGTAAGAAGTGCTTCCGTAAAGATGCCGCCGAATTTGAAGAGAAGTATGTTCTGAATTCCAAAACTGCAAAGACTCCGAAACTAACTCTACTTTTCTCTAGTGACGAGTACTGCCCGCACTGCGATAATCACTTCGTCCTCGAAGCCATAACACCGAAAGCCGAATTGAAGGTGGAGGGCGATGATGCACGCATGGATAGCCGGTATGCTCAACCACTGCGAAACCTAATATCGTTCATACTGATTGTAATCTTCCAACAGAATGCTCAAGGACGACCGCGTGCGCGCCGATCAGGAAAAATCCATTTTCACCTTCCGCGATATCTCCGATCGTCTTGGCTAGAGGGACAATGCTATTGTGTGGGTTATAACTTATGATGTTGACGATATGATGCTTTCTACTCTGCTATAAATTCCCATTTAGTGGGCCGATCCTCGCGTTGGTGAAGACCAAACCCGCCTCCTTGGCATCAATACCCTGCATAGTCTCTTTTATGCTGCACAGTACGGAATGGGAAAAGAATTGGAGTGTAGGTATTTCGTTGTTTTGAGTTCTCGTGATGAAAAGACCAACGCTACGGTAAAATCGACGCATATCAAGGACTTGGCTGTTGTTCAAGTGACCTAATGCCTTATGTCCTTTATTCGGCGGCCTCACCACCACCGGGCCGGGTCAGAATGGCCGCAGTGGTAGTACCTGCGCGGGAAGTCTTCTTCTTAGCAGCCTCCTCCTGCTTCTCTGTCTCAATGCTCTTGACGTAGGCCTCGATTTGCTCATCAGGCAGCATCTCGACGCGCTCACCGGGGGCCATGATCGCAACCTCGATGTTCTTCGCACCCGTCTGCACCACCTCCAGCAATGACTTGATGGTCAGCTGGATAGTCTGCTCGCGGTCCATTTCCTCCTGGTGGTTGCGCTCGAGGAATTCCCGAACCGTCTTACTGGATCGACCGATGGCATTCGCCTTCCTGTAAATAGATAAACAATTGTTAGAAACGAATACAAATACATATATGATCAAGGATTCAAGAAACACTTACCAAGCCGAGTAGATACCAGACGGCTCAGTCTGATACAGTCGCGGTGTACCATCATTCTTGTCGAAGCCGACGACCAGTGTACTAATACCAAATGGACGCACACCACCACTCTGTGTATATTTCTGTTGCACACCGGCAATGTATTTGGTGATATATTCGATACTGACGGGGTCCTCAACGGTCAGACGGTGAGACTGGGCTTCTAACCGAGCCTTGTCGATCAAGATGCGGGCATCGGCATTCAGGCCAGCAAAGGCCAGGCAAACGTGGTCATCAACCATGGCGATCTTGGAGGGAGTAATTCGGGTATCTTGGAGTTTGAGGGCGGAGCGCTTCTCGCAACCGAGGACAACGATGTCCTTGCCTTTGACACCGACGGCGCATGTTCCTGTACGGCCCAATCATCAGTACATGAGAGAGG
Organism: Penicillium lividum; assembly: GCA_028828245.1. Lineage (NCBI taxonomy): Eukaryota > Fungi > Ascomycota > Eurotiomycetes > Eurotiales > Aspergillaceae > Penicillium > Penicillium lividum. The sequence continues at coordinate 2,021,072 of JAQJAG010000003.1, forward strand.
CTCATTGACTAAGTCTGCCAACGGCGAGAGGGATAAAGCAGATGGTTGGGGTTGCTGGAATGATTGGGCTCTTACCGCGCTTCACAGCCTCCATGGCATACTCAACCTGGAAGACGTGCCCATCAGGGCTGGAACGGGGTTAGATCATGATTGTAAGAGCTGCAGATTCTGATGACTATTCTATACCTGAAAACTGGTATGAGTTAGCTCGGTCATTCTTGTATCGAGGACAGGGCCAAAGAAGCTGGCTGATGAAGAGCTAGCTGACGTACCTGATAGAGCTCGGTCGTAGCCGGACATTGTGGCTTAAAAAGAAACAAATCAAACTGATTCTAAAGTCCTGGGGGTATTGATGATCTCGGTAGATCAAGACAGGTGTGGAAGAAACAAAGGTAGCAGGGTCTTTAGCAAAGAGAGGGAGCTGGTGATGTTGCGGGAGCAATGACGGGACCTCTCAGCGGGCGGTGGACGCGAAAGCCTACGGTTGCCTTGGCGCTGCTAGCCTAGCTTCAACTACACCGATGGAAACCGCCAAATAGTGGAGAATAAAATGATCTTATTGTTTCTTTTCTTCTGGCTTAGAGTATTTTGTAAAATGAAAGGTGACATAAGCTAAGTAGTAGTGTTCAGAATCCTTACATACAATCAACACAGCTCAGGAAAATGCACACTGATATTTCCTGCACATAGTAATGGCCCACTGCAATTGCACATGAGCCTCATGGACTTCCATACATAGAGAGAACAATTTTACCAATATGCACCAGGGCCATCTGTTAGAAATCAAATACTACTTATGAAGTTTTCCCCAGACACTGAATCGAATACTCGTATTCTATATATCCAAGTTCCCCTTATACAGCGGGTTTACTCTAATCAAAGTACAACGAAAGATACAATGCGAAGGAAAATCGAATCAAGTCCAAAACAAGTATAGACATAACAATCTTTTTTGTTGCATCCACAAATGCCTGGCGGATACAGTCCTGAAAGAGATTCTCGAACCAAAACCGGCGCAAGCGCAAAAGGAAATCCCCCAACACCCCCAACGGAGTCCGAACCATTGTATATCCCACCCGTGAGATCAATACCGTGAATTCTCCGACGCTTGCCATGACCCAACGCAGAAAGGGACCAAAGATCTAAAATGCAAAGCAGGTCGAGTGCGCAACCCAGGCTCACAATGCGTTCGCGTCCGAAACCCACACAGACAACGGTTAAGTCGCCGCCATCCGAAACAAGACTATTAAACAAACCAGAACCAGAGAGCTTCAAAATGGAATCCCAGGGGGAGCGGGAACCGCTCAACGACCAAAGAGAAATGACAATGAAAAAATGAGATAAACAACCAAGACGCGGATCAAAAGAAAACCAAAAATGATAAAAAGCATCCCACAAAAAAAAAAACAGGACGGCGAGGCGATGAAAAAATCCACAAACCACACGCTTTCCCGCCTGCTCCTTCCAACCCGATGCACCAGAACCGCAGAAAGCCCTTATACAAATGCGAATCAACGAATATCAACCGACGCATACCTGCCACAATGCAGGGGTTGCAATATGGACAACGTAAGTGTGAAGTGATCGCCCAGTTCGTCGGGCTTCAAAGAGAACTAAGTACAGTCAACTGCTTTACGCAGGTGACTTGTTGGCACCAGCTCCGTTCCGGCGAGAGTGAGGGTCATCCGAAACAGTCAGACCGCCAAGCCCACTAGACAGGAAGGCAAAGGGGTCGCTGGAACCTTCGGTGCCGTAGAAGGCACCGTTGGAGGTGCTGGTCGAAGGAACGCCGTGATCAGCACCACTGAATGCTGCCTGGGTTGCCGGGTTGGCGAACGAGGCGGCAGAGTGGGAGGTGCTAGAGGAACCGTAGCCAGAGTTCACTTGGCCCACCGGTGGGTAGCCAGCGGGGGCATTGCCCAAGCCACCGGTAGGGAGAGCATAGTTGTTGGGCGGGGCGCCAAACTGCTGGCCAAATCCACCGAATCCGCCAGCGGTTGAAGCAAACGGAGCCGGAGCCGGTGTGCTGGCCATGGAGTTTGGACCCATGCCGAACTGTGATGGGGCATCCATCGGTGAGGGGAATGCGGAGTCAGCCACAACCGCGGCGCCCGAGCGAGGAGCGCCGCAGCGAAGACAATTGATATTCTTCGCGAAGTTGTGGTAACCGCAACCCTCTGAGCCACACTTCCAATCACCCGCGCGGAAGGGGACGACACCACCATTACCACCCATACCACGCGAGTGGCCCATACCGTGACCATGGCCGCCCATGTGAGGAGGCATCATGGATGGGGGGCCGTAACCACCGTGGCCGTATCCGTATCCCATTGGGTCCGGTGCAGCAGCCATGGCGGGGAACGAGCAACGGAAGCATGCCGTTCGGCGCTGGAAGTTGGAGAAGCCACAAGACGGGCAAGTCCAGTCGCCAGGGCGGGGCCGGTTCTTGGAGGGGGGGAAAGGCGTCAGGATCTCAGCGGCCCGATCAAGGACTCGGCTCGAAGATGGAGAAACCTCGATTGCCTTCTCGTTCAAGGCCCGGCCGTTCATGCACAGACTCTCAGCGGCCTAATTAATTGTCAGTAAAAAATAAACATTATCAGGTATCAGGTATATGGGATCTATTCACGAACCTCCTCGTGGGACGAGAAAACGGCAAATCCGGTACCGGTAGGCTTGTGCTGGTCGGGAGTGCGCAGGGTCCAGAAGGCGATGGGCCGGCCGCCAAACTGGGTGAACCAGCTCTCCAATTCCGACTGAGTGGTGTCATGGGGCAGGCCACTCAAGTGAAGAACCTTGCTCCGTTCCGCAAGGAAAGCCCGGACATCAGCATGGGCATCCATCGGCCGAGTGAGAATCTCGGGGTGCTCATGGGGCGGCTGCGACTTGCGGATCAGGCCGCGCAACACGCGGGCCAAGGTGATAGACTCCTCCATGGCACGGCGAGGCGAGGCGGGGGCCAATGCTTGCAGATGGAATGGGAGGTTGTGCTTGATGGGGGCGGAGGACTGGACGGGTTCGACCTCAAGGGCAGCGCAGATGTTGGCGAGCGAACTGGGGCCAAAGGGCAAGGACTCGGGGTGGTGGGTTTGCCAGCGTTGATATTCAGTGCGCAAGTCAAAGGTACGAGAGTGCTGCAGGTATGCAGGCAGCACCACGGCCTTGTCACGGGCCTCGCGGGGCAGCTGCACACGCAGATCCCAGGAATCCAGAGTCACAAAGGCAAACTCGAGATGTTTGCTGGTGAGGTGTTCGTTGGCGAAGGTATCGAATCGGTTGATGGCATCGCGGAAAGTACCTGCGGAGCGGACGTGTTCCCAGGTCAGGGTGGTCAAGCTCGCTGCATAGTTAGGTCAGCCTATGTTTCATATCCTCGGTCATGGATCGCGGCAAGAGGAAAAGCTTACTGCACAACGGAGTAATGGGGGTGTTAACGGGCTTAACGAGGACACTTTCCCGGTGCAACTATAGATGAAAAAAAGTGTGAGCGGGATTGATTCACATCTCGGAGGTAGTTCGGGGTGAAGCGGGCGCTGGGGTAGAGAATGTTGGGGCGGGTTGTGTGTACCTCTTCGCACGTCTTGGTGTCCAACAGAATCCATCCCAATTCGATCACTTCGGCCGAATCCTTGGTGACATAGACGCCATGTTCATCGCAAGTTGTTGCAACGTGGATGACGATATAGCGATCCAGCTTAGGAGTGGGTGCTGTAACGGCCGCCATCGCTGACTTGTCGCTGCCAACGGAGCGGCAGGGGAGCCCGAGGGAGGGGGGTGGAGAAGAGAAAGGGATTGTCTCTGCAAGGAATGCAGCAGACAATGAAACACGACAGACCGGGGAGTTGGTTGTCGTGGTAAAAGAACAAGAAGAAACCCGGGGGAAGAAGAGAAGAGGGAAAGGGGGGGGGGGGGGGGAAGAAAGAAGAAAAGAGCCAACTCTCGAGGTGGAGTTTCGCGAAAAGAAAAGTTTCGGAGTCAACGGGAGATTACAGAAAAGTAGCAACCACGAAGTATATTTATATATCCATCTATTGATTCTTTACTTATATCTCATCACAATTCCCCTGATCATTGAATTTTCAACTTTGTGGTTTCTCTTCACATCCCACGGACTCCCGTGCAACCCCAAACTGGTCCAGATCCTTTAATAAAAGAAAACAAGGTCTCACTGGAATACCTCAAAAACTCTTACGTTATGGAACTCACTCTATGATTGAATCTTCTATAGGATCGTCGATCTAAGTAGTTTACAGATTCTGGGCAAAAACTTGCGAGCATACCAGAAGTGGATCCCTGTCAGAATTGCACCAAGAATGGGCCCATGCTTTCTCACCTTTCACCTGAGACCGAGTTGATTTGACTTCATGACATTGAAATTAGATTATCAAGTAGAATTCAAGGTAAGTTGAGAAAGTTTCGAGTCATTTCTATCAAGTAGGACAAAGGATTTAAATGAATCAAATGAAGTTGTATGGGTCTACATCACGTGGCAGGTACCCGGTCGATTAGTAAATACCGACAAAACAGAACCGAAACTAAAAGCTACATCTTAGCATACTTCTAGATGGCATCAAACTCTCTCTCTCTTTCTCCCTTCCTTCTTCACACCTCTCGGAATACATATGATGACCCTTGCATCTGTTTACCGGCTACACATGTAGCCCTTCCTTCTCCTGGTTGACAGATTAGCTGTCGACAATAGGTATACGCTTTCTCCATGTGTGGATACATAGTTGGTTTGATCGACAGGATCAATAGATTAACATAGACTCAACTGACACGTCCAAGATGGCCTACACCCATCGGTACTTGTTCTACAGTTTAAGACCCCAATCATAATCTCGAGTTCGACAAACTCAGACTCTAGCCATTCCGATGGTCTGTTCTAAGGGTTTTTGGAAAGTCCAGACAGCCACCAACACCCGCAGATCCATCAGTGTCGTTAGTACCCGCAACTCAATCAATGCCATCGGCACCTGTTCCATTTTGCAGCACCCTATTCCAAACACCGACATGTCTAAATGCGCCAGGAGGGTTTCCCCGACGTTTCCCGTTCTCCCTGTCTTTTGATGAGGGCCAGCCTGCATCTGAGACCCAGGTGAAAAAGGCGAGGGGCTCGGGTATTAAGCCCCGACAAGCTTTGAACTTGAGCACTCGAAAGCTCGGGCTTCATGTTGCTAAGCTAGAGGAGGCTGAGGCTGGGGAGGACTCCGTAAGTACCACCAAGTAAATTTAGCCTTTTTTCTCATTCAGACTCAAATATGTACTCGACATACTCTCCCTAGTCAGACAATCAATCCGATCAAATATTTAAATTTTGGCTTCTTTCCTGTATAACTTATGGTTAATAGAATCACAGTACCTTCGTGAGTAGACTATAAGGGCACTTGAGAGCCCGTTCATAGGATGATCAAGGTTATATGTACAGTAAACTCATTCGATTGAATAAAGATATTTTGTGATTCAAGTTTACTTAGATATCTAACGGTTATTTGAAGATTTGAAGGTAAGCTCTATCCCTTCTATCTTGAATTAGGTTATACTACTATAAAGCATAAAATCTTTAATCGTACTTAGCTTTAGACCAACACACTAATAGTACATAGCAGTATCATATACTAAGTTAAAACGCCTTTTAACCCTAGTACCTATAGCTAGGATAGAAAATTTATCACGTGTAATCTAAAGGGCACTCAACTTCTACCGCAGAGGCTAGCAACTGACTTCCATGAGGCAGTTGCAGGCGGGGAAAACACCGTGCCCAATGTGGTCATCACAGGAGCATGAGGCAATGCCAATAAAATTCCTAGAGGATCCTCTTTCATACCACCCATTATTCCCCACGGACTCTGATGCCTCCCTGGAATCCATTCAGTATACTCTATACTGAATAACACTATCAATATTAAGCCACTACCTACGAGTAAACCGACATCAACGAACTTTCTGTGGAATGTCGACCGTGACAATGACTCCATATTCCCAAACGGCCACAGGGCCGTTGCGAGAGCAGCTGGAGATTGAAGATACTCTCGTATATCCCACCGGGTTCAATCGAGGGCTCGTCATCTTCTCAATTCTCCTCTGCGTCGTCTTTGTCGGCCTCGACATGACCATCGTCGCGGTGGCCGTCCCCAGTCTCTCCAACCAGTTCAAGCAGCTAAACGACATTGGATGGTACTCAGCATCCTACCAGCTGATCGCCAGCAGTTTCATTTTCTTCTTCGCCCGGCTGTACACCGTCTTCCCCATGAAAGCCATCTTTCTTGTCTCCATCTTCCTATTCGAGCTCGGCTCGCTCCTCTGCACCGTCGCCCCAACCAGCGTGACGTTCATCCTGGGCCGCGCCATCGCAGGCTTAGGCAGTAGCGGTATCCAGACGGGCAGCATTGTGCTGCTGAACAGTCAACTGCCTGTGCACAAGCGGCCATTCTGGACCGGGTTCGTTGGCGCAGGCTCAAATATAGCCATGGTGATTGCTCCCCTTATCGGCGGCGTGCTAATCGACGCCTTTTCCTGGAGGGCTTGTTTCGGAATCAACCTACCTATCGGGGCCATTGCAAGCGGGTTTATCATATACGGGTTCCAAATGCCGGCGAATCCCGCTCACGAAGCCGGATTGTCCGTGGTGGAAAAGTGCAAGCGGCTTGATATTCCAGGTACGCTGGTATTCGTGCCTGCAATTGTCTGCCTGCTCATCGGGCTACAATGGGGCGGCGTCAAATACGGCTGGACCGATGCGCGAATTATCGTGCTGCTGGTGCTCTTTCCCGTTTTCATCGGCGTCTTTGCGTTCATTCAGTATCGTAAGAAGGAAGATGCTACCCTTCCCCCGCGCATCATGAAGCAGCGCAGTGTCCTAGCTGGGGCTTGGTTCAATGCTTGCAGCAATGGTATCCTCGCCGTTACTGAGTACTACATGTCGATCTACTTCCAGGGGGTGCGCGGGTTTGGTGCTACGAAATCTGGCGCTATGGGCTTGCCGCTCTTTGCGGGTATGGCTGTTACGGTCCTCGCGGCCGGTGCAGGGACCACATGGATGGGGTATTATTACCGTAAGTATTAGCGTATTCCCCTTGAAGGAAGGGTAATTAACGATATCTATATCCATTTCAGCTTTTATGCTCATCAGCTCAATCCTCACGCCCATCGCCTCTGGACTGCTCACCACAATCGAATACAATGACGCCCTGGTTAAAATAATCCTACTCTTGACCTTTCTCGGCGCCGGCGTGGGCCTGGGACTTCAAGCGCCAGTGTTCGCCGTGCAGACCGTTCTCCCAGACAAGGACATCGCCACCGGGGTCGCAATCACCGGGTTCACGGGGCTTCTCGCATCTGCACTTTTTGTTTCGGTTTCTGCAGTGCTATTTCAGAGCCGATTGGCCATCGAAGTGGAGCTGCATTCGCCGGGGACTGACCGGAGCATCTTTGACCACGGAGGCCTGGTGGATGTGAGGGACCAGATTGGTTCTGCTAGACTCGGTGCTGTGCTTTCTGGGTATGACGAGGCGGTAAATCAGACGCTTTATATCCCTGTTGTGTTGGCTTCGTTATCAGTTTTGGCGAGTGTGACAATGGAGAGGAGGAGTGTTAAGAAGACTCAGTGAGCCATTTTCACACTCTCTCTGTCGATATGCAATGGGTTTTTGGGCATGCTTTATACAATTCCTTATTGTTAATATGCCCCTCGTTGGTGGTTACTCTCTTCATCGTTTGGTTGATGTTAGGGTTAGGGCGAGGTGAGATGATATTAGCGCAGGCAACCGTATCGTTAGGTATTAGGTAAGAAATCATCCTCGTAATAATTATCATAATTCTCTCAGAACGGGGAATGATATTGCTACGCTGGCAGGTCTGTGGGATAAGCCCGAGAATGCGCGAGAATGCGGATGCAAATCGCAGACTGGGGACATTCGGCGAGTGCGTGAGACATTCGAGCTGGGATTTTACGCAGGATCAGAAGATTAATGTGGTGAGATTTCCGCCGATTAGGGAGAATGTGTTGGTCGCGGGCCTTTTGGAGACGTTTGATGAGTAGACTCCGTAGCCTTCTAGTGATGATATAGTTGCACAACATTCGCTTCCCATGTTCCTCGTGTAGGCTTATATGCTTGGTCACCTAGGCAAGAATCTTGATAATGGATATTTGGGATACTCTGCAAAGCTTGTCTCAATGAGTACGCTGAATTCTATTCTAAGTCATGCAAAGGTCGACAATTCATTGGGTATCATGATAGAAGTCCTCCAAGGGAATTAGTTCCCCCCGCCTCTACTATCACTTACGAGCGATGCAGAATGAGCAAGGAACTAAAACAAATATGGTCATGTTGGCTGGCATACATGATTCAGGCACTCTACAACAATTATGCATCGCTCCAGCTTGCTTATTCCCAGACTTTGCAAAAGACTTCCGGTAAAATCACTGATGACGATATTGGAGAGCTACTGTCCTGTAGGCCTTTACATGTTATTCAATTAATAAATGAGGATCATTGATTTGAACTCTCCAGTGACGGCTCACACTAGCACAGTTGATGAGTGTGTCGATATGAGACTCTTTGATTTTGATAGCCTCAGTAATCTTTATACAGTTAGCCAAGGTCTGTACACCTCCTCGAACGCTAAGTGGTGCCAAGTCAGCTGAGAGTATCACTGAGGCCTGGAGAGATTCGCATGTGTTTATCTCTGTCAATTTCTCCTTACCGCTGAGTCAAGGGTCTCTTGCTTGCGTCCCGAGATGTAGAATTTTGCTCCGTTGACGGCGAACCCTTCTGCGATAGCTTTCCCGAGGCCAGAACCACCACCAGTGACAACGCCAACTTTGTGTTTGACGGAGAAGGTGTCTTTTACTTTGAATGATACATGTTGTCCCCCATATTTATAACGATCTTCAAGATTTTTCCAAGTAGTTGTAATTATTTGTTTCGACTTAGGTATAAGTCACTTTCCCGGCTATTGTTGATCGGGCGGTTTCCGAGTCGGGGAATGAACCAGCTGGTTCGTCGCTCATATCGCCGAGTGCGGGGTTCAATGACTTCACCCCCACGCCTTTTCTCCAGACGCAAAGGTATTGGTGCGAAAATACGTCCACCGGTGGGGGTCTTGGTAATCATTGAAATACACTTGTTCCACGCAAAGAACTTTTTCTTGTCCTATACTCTATCAATCACATAACAGCCATGAAACTCCTCTACCCCACCTCCGTCAAACTCGACGTCCAGAGTCTCCAGGGCTTCTCAGTCTCTCTTCACCCCTACGATGTAAAGGTTCCAATCCCCGAGGAGCTGATTGATGCCGATATTCTCGTTACTTGGGCCAATGCCGCCGACAACCTCAAAGATGCCGCACGGCGCATGAAAAACATCAAATGGATCCAATCCCTGGCAGCAGGACCCAATGACGTGTTCGCTGCTGGATTCGATCGCTCCAAGGTCATCGTGACAACCGGTGTAGGCCTGCACGACGGTCCCGTCGCCGAGCACGCGCTCGGCCTCCTCCTAACCGGAGCTCGCCGATTCTACGAAATGCGTGATTACCAACTCCAATCTAAATGGCCCGGTCACCTTGGCGGCTCCTTCCCCCGAAGCGACTTCACTACATTGCGCAACTCTCGCGTGTTGATTTGGGGTTTCGGTAGCATTGCCAAGAAGCTCACTCCCTACCTGACCGGTCTTGGGGCTGAGGTGAAGGGCATCGCTCGCAGCCACGGAGTGCGAAACGGTGTCGAGGTGTTCAGTGAAGATAAACTGGCCGAGCTCTTGCCTCAGACGGATGCCCTTGTTATGATTCTCCCTGGATCTGAATCAACAAATAATGCCTTGAATGCCGAGAGGCTCAAGTTGCTGCCGAAGCACGCGTGGATCGTTAATGTTGGACGGGGAACATCTGTTGATGAGGATGCGCTGGCGGATGCGCTGGAGAAAGGTGAAATTGCGGGTGCTGCGCTTGATGTGTTCAAGACCGAGCCTCTTCCTGAGTCTAGTCGGCTATGGAAGACTCCCAACCTTGTTATTTCTCCACATGCTGCTGGTGGAAGGCCTGAGGGCTGCACTGAGTTCATTGCGGATAACCTGCGACGCTACTTGGCTTCGCAGCCGCTCAAGAATGTTATATGACTAGCACGGGATACCAAACTGTAAATAGACCATAGATGTCAATGGAGGAGTTATATATTGGTTATACCTGTATTCTTTGCATGTCGTCGTTATCTATTCCGACTATGAAGTAACGAATGTTGGCGCTAAACGGCCTTTCTGAAGTTGCCTAAGCTAGGAGTCAACCTTGGAAATATGGAGACATCAACAAGTGTAATTGCCTAATCCATAAGAAAGTGACGCTTATTGATTTTGACAACGTATCCCGGGTGACCAGTCGGCAGCTCCTGGACGAAAATCATTACAAAGAAACCAAATTACGGGACACGTCTGGCCATGGTGGATTTATTGACGAGCAATTTGTGAAGGCTCGCGACGAGACAGGGAATCTGTCACAAATTCGTCAAATCTGCAATTGAGTTAGATGGAAGGACACCTAGCAATTCTCTAAATCTAGTTTCATATTCAATGTGTTCAAGGAGATGGCATTCCACATAAGAGATAGATGGGAAACCAAGAAAATCATGTACAAGTTTACTAAGGCAGTCCCCGTCCTCAAAATGAATACCATAAACCCGGGAATCAAAGCTCAACAAACGCCAATCCCACAAATACCAGACATTGAGATATCATCACGCATCAGTAATTTCGTCCTTAATAACCGTTCCCATACTAGTATCATGATCATCCTCGTCTTCCTCCATGATGCTAGGCTCTATGGAAACCATAATCCGGCTGGCACCACCACCCTCGATAGATGGACGCACGCTACCAGATCGAATACGGCTATTGTCGTGCTCATCCTCGTCCTCTTCCATGATACTAGGCTCCACAGAGACGTGGCGACGGTTGATCCCAGAAGGCTCAACAGAACGTCTTACGCTAGCGGAGCGGACACTGCCGACGTCACTCTCAAGATCCTCTGTACCAGCGCGAGGGCGTACACTGGCCGCACGAGCATCTTGAGCAACAGCGAGAATCTTCAGAACGGCGTTCTTGGTCTTGACTAAAGCGTTCCGGCTGGAAGCTTCACCAGCAAGACCCTCATCGATGGTCTGGTCGAGCAGTTCCTTTACTTCTTGGGCGAGCTGGATGTTGTCGGGCTCGATCTCAAGAGCTGTGGCGCTACGAATGCTCGTTCGGAATTGATCTTCGCCTTCTGGAGCACGCGATCCAGCGCGAGACGGTAATGTCGGCGCGGAAACGTAAAGCTTGCTCAGAAGAGAGAAAATAAGCTTGCGCTCCTCACGCGAACAGCGAGTAGGCCCAGCATTGACACCCAGGACACGCTCCAAGATGTCTTTGACCAGAGCAAGGTGAACCCAACCACAGGCCGTCGAGCTTGCTGTTCCGCCAATCAGAACACGCTCTCCACCAAGACCAACAACACGGCGTTCATCGGTCCATTCAGCAAGCATTCCCACGACACCCGTCATGAGCGCCTTGACTTCACGCTCGCCAACGCTCTCATCAACTTCTCCGTCGCTATCTTCTTCGGCTTCAAGAGAATAGTGTTCTTCAGCAGCGTTCATGACGGCACGGATAACCGGCACAGCAACTCGCCGCATGTGCTGGATGTTATCCAATCGAGAGTGACAGTACACTGGGAAGAAGTATGCTAGAGACTGCCGAAGAGCGGGGTTTGCCTTTGTGCGTGGGTGGAAGAAGGCCACCACCAGCGACAGCAATAAAGTTTCGACGGAATTTTGGTTATATTCCTGAATGGTAGGCGGAATGTTGGACCCCGAAGGTGTGAAAGTATTGGTAAGCAAAAGCTTCGAGAGAGCAGTGGCAGCAGCAGACTGCACACTGGGTGGAGAGCTCGCTTTCAGGGCGCGTGAAAAGACCTTCAGCAAGGGCTTCTGGATGGGGGGAGTCGTTACGGTTTCGCCGTCAGATTGAGTGATCGGAGCGAGGAGGGAAGGGTGGGTCGTAATCATATCACAGATGATCTGCAATGCAGTCACTTGCAAACCATCATGACCCTTGCTGTAGCAATGAATGAAGAGTGTCATGTTCTCTTCGGCGAGGTTCTAACACGTATATTAGCAAAAATGGCCTTTTAGTGTCCGTTCATATGAATAGTGAACAAACCTTGTCAAGCAAACAGCAGAGACCCAAGCACAAGATGCCGCGTTCTCGAATGGGAGCTTCGTGGCTTCGAACAGCAGGTACAACGAGATTGTTCAACATCGTAACGAGATTCATGCTCTGCTGCAGGTTACCCTCGACATTTTGTAGCATACATTGGGCGATATGAAGACACTTCATGTTGACCACGATCTCTCGAACAATCTTGGCCTTCGCTTCTTCCTTATTGAATGGGACCGGTGCCTCTTCACCTGGGGTTTCAGAGCGATGACGGCTGCTGGCATCATCACTAATTTCTGACTTCGCAGAGACGAAGCTATCCTCCGTTATGATTGTGTCGTGTACTTCAGCGATAGCTTCAAGAACGACGCTGCAGAATTCACCCTCACCGGCGCGATCTGGGCCACAGACGCATCGCAGTGCCTCGACTGCAAGTTTGGTACAGTCTTCTGGAAGCTCGGGCACAGCCAATGACTCGCGAAGGAGCGCAAACATTTTGCGCCGACCAACTTCATCGCTGTAGTCCAGAGTAATGGCAATGTGAAGGAGTTGTTCGACAATGAACTCCTGCTCGACAGCATCTTCATCATTTGCATCGCCAGATTCTTTGGACGATTTTTTGCGTTGCAGGAGCTCGTTCATGTATTTGGCAAGGAAATAGCCAAGCGCGGTGACTTCCGGCATCTTCTCCTCCGCAAGACCCTCGTACTTTCCGTCGTTCTCGACGCGGCAGAAGTCGTTGAACGATCTCAGTAAGAAGGCAGATTCTGCTGTAAGGGACTCCCAGAAGGGTTCATCGAAGACCATCGCTTCTCGATAATCCGCACGACCTTCCCAGAAGCTGCGCATCGCCTCATGGGCGATTCCGCTTTCCATGCCCGTGTTGGCGACATCAATTCTCTCGAGTAATTCAAGAAGAGCGTTGATGTTGGGAGGTGAGCGCTGGGATGTTGCACCCTCTTCTTCTCCGGCGTTGGTACCCGCACAATCCTCCACCCAGCGATCATAGAACAGTTTGCCGGTTGCTTTGCGAACGCTTTCGTCACGGTCTCGCAGACCCCAACGGAGCAATTTCTCTCTCATAGATAGGGACAGGTGGCGGAAATCGCCTAGCGTAGGCAAAAGTCGAGAGTATAAGGTACGTCGGGTTGCAGCGTCGAGATCGCGGGCTCGTTCAAGAAGATAGGGAAGAGTCACCGGGGCCAGTGGGAGGTTGGCGAGAAGGTTCTTACGCACATCAGCGCTTGTATCGTTTTGCATGATTTCAATCAGTTTTTCCAGGAGCGCGGTGCCATTGCCGTCGTCGTCTTCTTCATTACCAGCCAGTCGTGCAAGGCCCAGAACAGCCTGTACACGAACTGATGATTCCTTATCGCGGATTCGCTTCAGTAAACCTTGTTGAATTGTGTGGTATAGTTCATCATCAATTGACTCGAGGGTGTTGACGATGTGTGCGACAATCTGAGTGGCGCGGAATCTTATCATCTTGTCTTTAGCACCAAGGAGGGGGACCATCAAGGCCACCAAGCTTGAAGTCAGACGCGAGGTGGGGGTTTCGGGCGAAGTTTGCATCTCATATTCGTCATCGGCGTTCGAAGCAAACAACTCGTTGTCTTTCTCGGAAGCATGGGCGAGGAAGGTGTCCATGAAACGAATGATACGGTCCCCGACGGGCTCGGACTTCTTGATGGGCAGAATTCGAAGCATACAACGACCGACTTCAACGTTGAATTCCTTCTCCGGAAGAGTTTCCTCCTCCGGAAGCACAATCTCCTCTTCCTCTTGATCCTTTCCCTTCTTGTTTTTTCGGGCAATTCCACTGCAAATTTCTTGTAGTTTTCGCAAACGCACTACAAGCTTACGATGGCCTGTAGTTGAGCGCTGCGCATCTGCGAATATGGCACACACATCACGGCGGAGGTTAGGTGACGCTTCAGGGAGCGCCGGTTCATCGGGAATCGCAAATGATGGAGTCACTGAGGGGGCACGCCCCGCGGAGGGTTGTTGCGATGACCTGCGCGTCGTCGCAGAGGTCGATCGGGCGGCGACTCGGCCGGGCATAGTGGGTATGTGTTATCGGGGCGCGATTAACAAGAGACAAAACGCATGACAGGGCGCGCATCCACAGATGAAGCAAGGAAGAAAGGGCAAATGCGGGCGGTAAACAAACAGCCCAAACGGGGAAGGAACGATAAGCGGTCACCTGACTTTGGTGGCTGACTCATCCCCGCTATCGGAGACCCCAAATGCCCGATCATAGTAGCTCATTCATCACTATATATCGCATTGTACTCGTCACAATGTTCCGCCAGAGTATTCGTCGCTTTGGCACTACAGCCGTTCGTGCCGCTGCTGAGAGCAGGCCTGCTTACACTTCTCGGGTGTCCACAGCGCAGGGCGTTGTCAATGGTCTGACGGAAGGTAGGTCGATAGCTCAGATGCGGGTTCCGAGCGATTAGCTTACAGGTCCATCATATAGCAATTGGCAATACTCCTTTGATCAGATTAAAGCGCCTCTCCGAGGAGACTGGATGCAATGTGCTGGGCAAGGCCGAATTCCAGAATCCCGGTGGTAGTGTGAAGGATCGGGCCGCGCTGTTTGTCGTCGAGGATGCCGAGAAGAAGGGACTCCTTCGGGCTGGGGGTACTGTTGTTGAGGGCACCGCTGGTAACACCGGTATTGGTCTGGCACATGTGTGTCGGTCCAAGGGCTACAAGTTGGTGATCTACATGCCCAACACACAGTCTCAAGGGAAGATTGACTTGCTCCGGTTGCTCGGTGCGGAAGTGTACCCGGTCCCGGCCGTCGCATTCGACAACCCTGAGAATTACAACCACCAGGCACGCAGACATGCCGAGTCCTTGACCAACGCAGTCTGGACCAACCAGTTCGACAACACCGCGAACCGTCAAGCACACATTGAAACCACTGGACCGGAGATTTGGGCGCAGACCGGCGGCAAGATTGACGCCTTCACATGCGCTACTGGAACCGGTGGTACACTTGCTGGTATCACACGCTATCTCAAGGAAGCCAGTGATGGTCGCGTTAAGAGCTTCCTGGCTGACCCGCCAGGCAGTGTGCTGCACAGCTACATCCAGAGCGGTGGTAAGCTCGTCGACCGCTCAGGTGGTAGTATCACTGAGGGTATCGGCCAGGGCCGTGTGACCGACAATCTGCAGCCCGACATTGACCTGCTGGATGGATCCCTGAACATTAGCGACGAGAAGACCATTGAGATGGTCTACCGCTGCCTGGACGAGGAGGGTCTCTACCTTGGAGCCAGCTCTGCTCTAAACGTGGTGGCTGCGAAGGAAGTTGCTGAGAAGATGGGCAAAGGCAGCACTGTTGTGACCATTTTGTGTGATGGTGCTTACCGGTATGCTGATCGGTTGTTCTCCAACACTTGGCTTGAGAGCAAGAAGCTGCGCAGCTCTATTCCCAAGCACCTGGAGAAATACATTGTGCTGCCTTAAACCAACTCAATTTCTTTAGAGAGTTGATGTGAATAGATATAAAATGTATTTTTCTTGACTGTTGACCGATTTATATAAGTACAACCCCCCGGTCTATGTGAATATCTGCTGCCTCCAGGGCTGCCCCTCCTGGAAAAGACATATAGTACAGGGACACCTAATCATGTACCCACCGTAGTATCTACCCTTGTATGGATTTATATCTTTAACTACGGTGTACTATAAACTTATATCGAACATATCTATAGATATTGAAATGCGTAGCGGAAAACGAATATTTGTAAGGTTGATATTGTAGGGTGCGACTGACTTCGGAGCCATTGGTATGTTCCTGCGTATAGATTAGAGTGTACAAGAGTAATTTGGGGTTTACGCGGCGCAGTTGCCGGAATTTCGTCTTGCTGCACAAGCTCATGCTTTAGTAGTTAATGTTTGAATTTTCCCATAAATTTATATTACCCGGTTCAGAAACCTCATATGAGTCTCTACACTCTGGTCTCTTATCATGGCCTCACTAGTTCATATCACGCTAAGCCACCAGGGGCCACCAGGGGCCAAAACCCGTGACTCAGACTAAAGACTTAGAACAACCTCAAACAAGATCAAAGCTATTCGACCTCAGAAGACTAAAAGCCACCTTGTTCTCCTCTCACCACAAATATGCGGCTCCCATTAGAGTTGCTGGCAATTGTTCTCCAGCAGGCCATCGGTAGAATACCATTGAAAGATATAATTTCGATGAGGCTCGTCTGCAGTAAGGAACATAATGTTAGCATAGGCAAAGAATTTCACTAATCGCTCACCAGACTTCTTCGCCAAAGAGATCATAACTCTCATAATGAAAGAACCGATTGTCCTCGAAAACGAAGGATTCGGCTTCGAAGCTCCCAACGAGCCGCGATGTGAAAACAAACGGTGGATGAAATTCCCAATGGAGCTGAAACGTCAATACCTCCACCTTAAAGTGCAGCTTCATACCCAAAGGCCGTGCTTGTTCTCACATCACACCCGGGAAATGTTGGACTTACCGAACAATCGAACCCCTGAAGAGACAGTAGAACTCGTGGATAGTATAATTGATTGTTTCCTATGGGGAGGATATGATTGTGTTCGCAACATGCTTGATCCCAGGCGCCACTACGCGCCAGACGGACCAGACCCGAGGAATCTTTTCATCGTTCATTCCTATTATGGACCATATCAAAACTGGGAACCTGCAACCGAGACCCTGAATATAGCTCTTGCGATCAGTGCCATCATCCGCAGTGATGTTGCCGGGCTGGAGAATATTTACCAAAAGGACGAATACATTATCACGAACGAGAGTGGTCGTTTCTTCGTTTACCCATGGATAGTTGCGGCAAAAACAGGCAGTGAAGATATAATCAAGCTGGTTATAAGGCACTGGGTTCCACAGGAACATTTTCCATGGACTTCTTTGAACCATAATAATTTGCTGCATTCCCGAGAACAAAGAATACTGGAAAGAATACTGACGACCTGTATACGTGCCGGAAATCTGAAAGCAATTAAGCTCTTTCTCCGGTTCTTTCTGGGCGATGAGAAGGAGTATGATCCGCTCCTAGAGCCTGCGGCTAGAGCGTCGCTATATATAAAGGAACACAGCTCGAAAAAGAGAGGGGAGATCTTCAAATTGCAAAAACTCTTGTATGAGCCATTCATACAAACTATCACATTCGGGCAAGTGAATATGACCAGATATATGCTTGATCGTGGAGCATTGAACTTCGAAGGGCATTGGAAATTCCATGGGAAGGGAGCGTTGTTCACAGCTCTGCATGATTGCCCACTGGGGGAAAGACCGTCAATTTTGAGACTCCTCTTGGATTATGGTGTTGATCCAAATCAGTCGTGCTTGGGAATACCGAGAACTCCATTTCAAACAGCCGTCTACAAAGGAGATGCTGTGTCAGCTGCCACATTAGCGGAGTATGGCGCAGATTTCCATGCCCCATCGTTGGGTTCCCATCCAGCACACACGAAGCCACTCCTGTTACAAGCTATTCAGCATCGATCTGCTGCATTGGTTCAAGTGTTGTTCAATATTGGGTTTGATAGGGTATGTACTTGGAGGAAGAAGAGGTACACGGTCCATGATGGAACGGAGAAAGAAAATTTGAGAAAAATCCACTCCAGGTTGAGATGGGACCAGGAGGGAGAAAGCACGGTGGGATACTGTGTTACTGTACAGAGGTTGAGCCACCTCAAGAGTAAGTAGGTACATTCATGTCCAGAAATATGAAATGGAGAATTTCTCAATATTGGGTGCTCTGTGGAGCTTCATCCGTATCGAACATGTAGATATAATACATAAGAGTAGTGAACGCAGAAAACCGAGGACAATAATCCAACTTCGTTGGAAGTCGAGATAATCCGTCAAGTCAGATCAAAAGCAGCCACGAGGAACATGAAGATCCCCAGCAAACCACTTTTGAGCGCATTATGTGCAACAGAAATATATCCCACAAGAGATAAGTAAAACCCAAACGCCCTCGATGCTTCCGTTCTATCCAAAAATTCGCCAAAGTGCCGTAAAAAAGAAATACAGACCGAAAACAAGTAACGGAATCAAAAGGTATCGAAACAAGCCAGCCGACGACGGTGAAGGTGGCCGGTAGTCGAAGTCGAGATGGACTTTAATCATCAGACTCCGGCATGCGCATGTAAGCATCAATAGCAGCACTGAATGCCGCAAAACCCGCACAGCCAAAAGCAGCAGCCTGCGGGCCAGCCTTCGCACCCAGGATACCACCAGTCATACAACCAGCCGCGACACTGTTGGTCAAGTCGTTCTTTGCGCGGAGACCCTCAATACAGCACTCAGTTCCAGAGTAGAGTGCACCGACAATACCGAAGTTCTTAGCAGAGGACCAGGAACGGGCACCCATGTCCTTGAAACCGCGGCGGACCTGCTCCCGCCAGGGGAGTTCGGAGATTGCGCGACCTTGCGGGGTGAAGGTTGAGTCGTATGACATCTAGATAACGTGTTGATTAGAGGGTGATTAGAGGAGCGGCATGCGAATCGACTTACACTGGCCATGAAGAGACCGAATGCACCACCGAGACCGAATCCCATGGTACCGGACATAACTGTCTTGACGGGGCAAGATTCCATACCGGCTTGCATCTGTTCGCGTGAGGTAAGTCAGGTGGCCTTGGAAGTGGAATTGTCGACGAGGAACATACCATCTTGACCATTGCCTGTTCTTGCTCGCTCATGCCGGCGTTTTGGTTTCCTCCCAAGCCGCCCATCCCCATCGGCTGTCCCATACCCGGGGCGTTCATGATGATTTATTGTAACTGAGACGTTGAGCGGGTGAACTTTGTTGGTAATTTGGCTCGAAAAAGCCTGGCCTAATAGGACTTGAGGAGTAGTGAGATCCCCTAAGGAAATTAAGACACGAACCAACGGAGCGCGGAGTGTCTTGCGGAGGCGGCAACTCAGGCAAATTTATTTTTGCGGCGCCGCAGAACAACCAAGGTAGCAGTTCAGCACGTGACCATTCGGGCCAGAACGGGTCTACATATCTATATGGATGATCGCAGCAAGTCATTCAATATTTTATTTTCTCGTTTATCAGGGTTTGTAGTGAGCCGATAGAGGGCAAAGTTAAAGATCCAACAAAAGAAACCGGACGCTCCAATATAAAGAGAAGAGCAAAAGGAAAAAAGATGCAACGCTCTCGTGGGTGCAACGGTCGTAGCCCTACATGATGTCAAGGATGCTGTGTCGTGCCAAATCGCCCAACGGAGATCCTCAAGTATGGGACCGAAGAAGCAAATGGGGGAATAATATGTACATAAAGAAAAGAAGATTGAAAGAAAAGCAAAAAAGGTGGACTCAGTCCTTCTTGCTACTTTTGCCGGAGTCCTTTCGTTCCGGGGACGGCGAAAGACTGCGCTCCCACTCAGCCATGAGATTCGAAGCAGTGCGCTGAAGTTTGGAGGGCGCCAGCTTGGTGATGACAGGCCAGGGGATGCCTTCGGTGACACTGGGATCAGGTGCGGCGGAACTGGGATTCCACTCGCCAAAGCTGCGAATCAGGCGTCAGCGTCAGCTCATGACCAGGTTGTCATATATAAAATCAGAGAAAGTCGAAATGTACCTAGCACTCGTTCGCGGACTACTACCCTGCGTTGTGGGTGACTGATCAGGCTTCGACTCGACCGTCGACCGACTAGATGAGGGTGTATGTGCCACTTTATTCACGGATAGCGGGGTATCCCAGACATCCCAATTATCGGCCGTATCATCCTCCACGTTGACTAGACTGCCGGAGCGGCGACTGAGGCGCTCGGTTTCTTTCTCGCCCTGCGGGGTCGTGGTGCCGGTTTTGTTGTCGGATGGGCTGCGACGAGCGCCGGGGGCCTTCTGCGCTGGTGAATCAACGCCAAATTCATGCCAGAACGAAGAGGCGATGTCCGCCGGCTTGGAGTCTTTACCGGATGTTGGCTCAGCCGCTGGTCCTCTACCCCGCGACGAAGACGATGATGATCGTGACTTGTCCCCCGCAACTGACAGCCGCTCTCGGCTCCGTGATTTGGCTAGCGAATCTCGTTTCCGCGTGTTCGGTGGTGCTAGCGAATTCGGCGATGACATCGTTCGTGATTCGGTTCCGCTTATACCTTCCTCGCCCACTGTAGCTTGCCGAATATCCTCCAGGAAGGTCCACAGGCCCTCACGCAGATCCGAAGCCATTTGTTTGCCAGTCCGCATAAGCGCCTCCCGAGATGGCGGAGGCAGGGTCTTCCGCCACTGTGCAAGCAGGTGTTCCGGCACCTGACTCTCGTCGATTGGTGCTACCATACTCGGGCCAGTAGTGAGACGTTCGACCGATGGTAGAGTAGCTGACCGCGGTGTGCGACCCACACGTTCAGGATCAGGCAAACCGGGACTCAGACCAGAGGAGGCAGTGACAGGGGAGAGAAGGGATAGTGTGCGTGCATGGGAGCCTTGGAAGACGCGCCGACCATTGGACGATATGGTTGTGCCTGTAGGAACTGTAGGAGGGGCACGTATACTATTCCGCCTGTCCAGCTCCCGGCTGAGTCGTTCTTGAGATATGGCCGAGCTACCGACGGAACTCAAGCTTTGTTCCCGACGGTGCGAACTCGGACTCGAGACCTCTACCCCACTCGGATCGGGAGATCGAAGTGGAAGCAAGGGTTCAGCATGATGACTGATCTCTGTACGTTTCCTTGACTTCTCCGACAGCGCCCATTGTTTCTTAATGGTTGACAGATCGGTCTCCGCCTGCTGGAGCTCCTCGCGGAGCTCCATCACCTTCCGTTCCTGACAAGCGATGGCATGCAGAAAATCGTAGCCATCATCTTGAAGATCGAATGGGATGGGGGTCCCAGTGGGGAGAGGGGGAGCCCGGTAGACGGGCGGGTTGAAGACTGTGTGACGGGGGTCATGGATCCCGGCGACGCAACACCGCTATCGGGGTTTGCGGCTGGGGACTGATTCAAAGGGAAATGGATGGGGAGGTTCAAGGTCAAGCGTTTGGCATGTCGTGTTGCAGGATGGGACTTTGGTAGAGATGATTGTTTATTCTGTGAGAGCGATGAGGAGCGAGAAAGACTGTGTGACTGCGCTGATAGAGGCTCCGTTGGGGATTCGAGGGTTGAAGTCTGGGACGCATCCGGCGGTGGACCGTGGGCGAGAAGATCGCCCGTTCCCAAGCTCTCCATGATGGACCAGCCAGCAAGGAGAGAAAAGAGCGAGTTATATTGGGAAGAATAGGAGCATATGAGCACCCAAAAATATATACAGAGGGAATGAAAGGGAAGAAAAAGGTGACAGGCGAAGTCTGGAAGTCTCCGTTCTCCTGAGAGTCCACTGCGGGTCTCTTGGACCGCGCATCTTTGCCACGAGTGTTTCAGGGGCCGCTCCGAGGTTCTGGCCGCTTTAGCCTGCTATTTTAATTCTAATTACTCCATACTGCTTTGCTGAATGAATTTCTGATTTCCTAGAGTCTATTTGTCTCATATTACTGGTGGTTTCAGTCGTGGTTGAGCCTCAGGGGTCATGGACTCGAGGGGGCTATAGATGATCGACATTTCAAACTTCCTAGAAATGAACGAATTGTAAAGCGATTGGACGATTTTCTCCGGGACCACGTCGAACATCTAAAATGTGCACTTGTGCACATTCCCAGTGTGAAGCTATGAGATCATAGCGATGTGGTGAAACTACGGGCTTTGGCCTGGCAAGTTCTAGATCGATCTATAGACGTTCATAAGAACGGATACCAGAAGTCACACCATGTACCTGTAAATTGCTTGTTGATCAATTGCCAAGATATTATTTATAGACTCGGATAGTCTCCATCATAATATCCCAAATATCCAGGCATTTTAGGTTGTAACAAAGATGTTTTCGGTATAGCCCCCGAGAAAACCCTGCATATGATCTCTTCACTATAAAACCCGAGAGGGCACTCCATATATACAGAGAAGATACATCCATCTTAGATCTTATCAACCTTTGGAAGCACTTGGGATTAGAAATGGAAAATTGTAAAAGCTACTGAAAATCCCAATAAGCATTTGAGTTGAATTGGTGTTTTCTTCATAAAAAGATCCCGTAAACATGCAAATATACTCCACTTCACACTAAAATGCTCCGTACAATTCTCCACAACTGAACATACACCACGCCTAAAGCAGCTACACCCGTCGCTGCTTTGCGCTCCGCACGAAATCACAGCGTCAACAGCCCCACAAGCATTGCCGAGCGAAAGCTTCCCAAAAGAAAGCTCCAATGGCTAATCTCATTCCAGGGGGAGGTAAAATTAACATGAGGAGAAGCTTTTTTTTGAATTAAATGAGCACCAGTCTCCGGAACCACCGGCTATCAGAGCAGCATGAAGTACCTAGGTGGTCAGCAATAAATGATGGGTTCAAATACAGAGCCTTGTGCCGGTACATTTCTCTACTCAGCAGATCGCTGTCAACACTGGGTTCCAAGTAATCTTAAGAATCGTATGTATCTAACAATTGATCTGGGCATACAACGACTGTTGGATAGGTACGATACACAATCAGACACAGTACAATAGAATTAACCATAAAGGTCCAATGAGCCGACATATTCTTATTCACACACTCCAGTTCATCACAGATCTTCGTACATATTCCAAACTTGATCGAGCCCCTTGCCGAAAACAATAAAATGAGGTAGGGGGGATGGAAAAAGGGGCGACAAAAAACACACACACACACACACACACACACACACACACACACACACACATAAATGACACCAATACAACAAAAAGCTATTCATGAGGAAAGAGCCGAGTCCATAGTATTGGATTCAATACAAGCACAGGACAGCGGATGAGAAGAATGAAAGCATAACCACAAGTTCCTGACATGGGAACGAAATAAACACAATGTACCAAGAATAACTACACCAGATCGTAACTCCAGGAATCGTCACAACGTAAAGCAGAAATCGGACAGAAAGAATGGACGCCAAGATGCAAGGCCGGTGGCAGACTCGGACAAAACGAAGGGGTTATACAACAAGACCCATTAACGCCGGGGAGGTCTATAAAAACGAATGTAAGAAGATATTGAGAGTAGAGGGAGAGGGAGAGGGAGAGTATTGAGGAGGGAGGTGAGAGATGAAGGATGTTGGGTCAGGGAAGACTCTAGATTCCCCAACGGTTGCGAAGACCATCCGCCCAACGAGAGTACAGAACATCGGTCAATTGTTTCGTATGTTCCATACCGGAAGGGGTTTGGCCAGGTAGGTTGGAGAGAGGAGATGAGGGTCGAGGTTCAACGACGCTTGATTGACGTCGGTGGTGGCTTTTGAGATGGGGGTTGTTCTGCGCCAGGACGAGGCGTGGGCGCTGCGGGGAATCTGGCTGAGGAGATGTGGGAATGAGAGTAGATAGGCGAGGGTCGGCTTGAAGTCTCTCGTTCATGATGCGCACGATGTGGTACAAGCCCTCGGGGTCAACCATCTCCAAGTCACTCCAGGCTTCGGCCAATCGAGAAATCGCATCCCGCTTCTCGCCGTCTCCGGTGGTAGCAAGAACCTCCTGACAGGAAAGGCCAACAGCCCTGCTGTAGGCTCGTCGACCTAGCTGGCCTTCCTTGCTTATAGTCTCAGGAGTGAGGGGCTTGGGGCTGGTGTTCTCATCAAATCCAGGCGGCGGCTTGATCTGTGCGTTTTCGCTGTTGGGGACTCTCTCTGAGACACGACGGAATTGCCGCACAGTGGACGGGGTGTTGCCGAAGCTGAGATCTAGGCCCAATGGCTGTTTGACACCGCTGGAGCGGCGCTTCGTGTTGGCCCGGCGGACAGATGGTGAGCGCTCGGCGTTTGTTGCTCGACGAACAGTCGAATTGGCCTGGTGCTTTGGCGGTGGGGGTGGTTGAGTGATGTGCATGTCGTCCATCAGCTGACTAGGGTCTTGTTCTTCCCACTCCTCGTCCAGTGTAGACCAGTCAGTACCCTTGGGCACCCACATACTGGGAGCCTTGACAGTATCAAATACCCAGTCTTCATCGTCATCGTTTTGTTCGGTGGGAAGCTTGGTAATGGTATTCCTGCAAAGAGGTTCTTGTTAGTCCGTGTGACTGGGCCGTCAGTAAAGATAACGTACAATGACTCTGCGTAGTATTTCACGTCCTTGGTTGCTCCTCGTCCACCGTCCCAGTCCTGCTTGCGGTGAATCAGTTCCTGCAGAGCCTCGGTCTTCCCTGCATTTCTAATAAACTTGTGACGCAAAAGCTCCTTTGCACTGGGGCGGCGATCGGGGTCCTTGGTCAAACATTGAGCAATAAAGTCTTTGAAGGTGTTGCTGTACTCATTGCCCTCCAATCGAGGGGCCGGGTTCTTCGGAATCAAGAATAGAACTTTCATAGGGTGGGTGCTGGCGTGCGGAGGCTCGCCATTGATCATTTCGATTGCGGTGATACCCAAGGACCAGATGTCGGCCTTGAAGTCATACCCAGCCTGCTGGATAACTTCTGGTGCCATCCAGAATGGTGTGCCGACAAAGGTATTGCGTTGAGACTTGATGTTGACCAATTGTGCCGCTACACCGAAGTCGGCCAGTTTCACTTTTCCAGTATTCGAGAGCAGGACGTTGGCGGCTTTGACATCGCGATGGATTTTGCCTTCGCTGTGGAGATAATCGAGACCTTGTAAAAGCTGTTGGCAGACGATGGCAACATGCGCTTCGTTGAAAACCCCTGGTTTTAACTGTGGCCAGGGTTAGCAGACGCAAACGAAGATACCAAACCAGCAGGGATGACCCTGACGTACCAGGTCCAGACAGGATCCTCCTCCCAGATACTCCATAACAATCCATAGCTTGTGCCCCTTCAGGAAGCTTGCTTTGTATTGTGTAACAAAGGCGCTGGCGCAGGTGGCCAGCACGGAAATCTCCTGCTGAATCTCCTGAATATCATCTTCGCTGGATTCGAGGTCGATCTGCGACGAAACAAATGCATGTCAATTGAGGGGATTCGGCACCCTTGGGAACTAAAGGATGCATACGTGTTTCACTGCGACAATCTCTCCGGTGGTTTTATCAATTGCCTTGTAAACGGTGCCAAAACTTCCACCTGTAAACAAGAAGCGGGTCAGCACATCATTTCCCTGCAGACGCGTGGGCTGGATATCAAGCACTCACTTCCCAGCTCCTCCATCACCTGGTAATGACTCGCCATATCTTCCGCCATTGTTGCGCAAATATCAGCCCAACTTAGCGACTCCGAACGGACAGTTCTGTAACGGGTTTGACAGAGATCATGCACAGGACAAACGCGTTGTGCTTGATAACTGTAACAAAAACACCCAGAAACTTTAGAGCAGTAAGTTGGTCAAAAAAAGAAACGAAGGATGGTAAAGGGGTGGAGCCTGTAAATGCGCATTGTCCAGGCCAAACAACAGCTCTGTCTCGCATGGCAACCGGGGTTGACACCTGACACATCAGGCCATAGAGTGGGGATGTACCTTACCATATTAGGACTAGCGTCGATGCAAGGGCCTGATCCCATGCAATAAATTTTACTATGAAAAGGGACCAAAATGCTCATTATTAAAAAGTATTGAGGTGTTATGATCATGTTCTTCTTTTTTGTACACTAATACGCTTCATATTCAAAACACTGCCCGTACAATCCTCCTTAGAGGTACTTGTAGGGATTCATGATACCGTTCTGCAGATAGGAAAATCAGTAAACAATCAATAAGAGTTGCAAAAAATTGAGGACTCACCGGATCATACACAGCCTTAAGCTGCTTCATCAACTTGACCATGGTTTCATTCTGGCTGTAGCCGATGTATTCTCTCTTAGCAATACCCAGACCGTGCTCAGCACTGATACTGCCATTGCGCTTTTGAATCCACTCGTATACCCATGGCTCAATGGCCTTCTCGACTTCCTTGTTATACTGGCGGACCGACACATTCAGGTGCAGGTTGGAGTCACCCATGTGGCCGTAACCAACGACAGCACGTACAGGGAAGGAGTCGTCATCACCGACAAAGCCCATCTCGGTCAGACGAGCCTTGCAGTCCTCCACAAGCTGGTACAAATCTGACAGAGGGATCGACACATCGTACTTGTACGTTCCACCCAGGTGGCTCAGGGCCTCAGTAATGCCCTCACGCCAGCGCCACAGAGCCTGGAACTGAGTCTCGTCCTGGGCTAGCACACCATCAGCAACAATGCCCTCGCCCATGACGTTCTCCAGGAATGTCTCCAGCTTGGCCATGTCGTGCTCGGCATTAGAGCCGCTGGTCTCAATCAAGCAGTAGAAAGGGTATTCGCCCTCCAGCGGGTGCTTGTTACCAGTAGACTCGATAACCAAACCCTGGCTGCGGCCGTCCATCAGCTCAAACGCAGACAGAATCTCCGACAGCTGACCCTTCGCGGCCAAGTAAGCCTGCTGCACCTGCTCGAAGCTCTCCAAACCAAAGTAGGCGACGTTCACAGCCTTGGGGCGCGGCGGGCAGATGATTGAAACAGCAGTCACAACACCAATGGTGCCCTCGGAGCCAATGAAGAGTTGCTTGAGATCGTAACCAGTGTTGTTCTTACGCAGAGTGGAGAGGGCGTCCACGATAGTCCCGTCCGGCAGGACCGCCTCGAGACCGAGCACAGTTCCGTGCAAGCTGCCGTAGCGCAATAGTCGCAGGCCACCAGCGTTGGTCGCAACGTTACCTCCAATCTGACAAGAGCCCTTGGCGCCCAGGTCGAGCGGGAACAGGTGGTTGCGCTCAGCCAAGTATTGGTCAGCCGCCTCAAGAATGACACCGGCATCAGCAACGAGGACTCCAGAAGCCTCGTCAAAAGAGCGAATCTTATTCATTCGCGAAGTGTTGAGGACGATCTCGTCGAAAACTGGCACAGAGCCACCAACCAGGCCCGTGTTTCCACCCTGCGGCACGACAGCCAATTTCCGGTCATTGCAGTATTTCAGCACTTTGCTAGTCTGCTCTGTGCTGCCGGGTTTCAAAACCAGCCGGGTGTGTCCCCGGTACTTGCGCATCCAGTCACTGTTGAAAGGTTCAAGGTCGTCCGTCGCATCGGTTGTGACGCCGTCAATGATGGCAGATTCAGAGCCCAGAAGCTCCTTGAAGAATGCAACATCCTCAGCAGAGATCTCGGCGAACTTAGGATCACGCTTGACGTTGGGGTATGCGTCGCTGGTGTACTTGATCTGTTTGGAGTCGGCTCGGGTGGTGGAGCTTGTGCTGAAGGTACGCAACACGGTCGCACATGCTGCTTGAGAGAGGATGGGGCGAGCCACAATGCGAGGGCGAGGTACTCGAGCTCGGCGGAGAGCCGCCGAGAGGTTACGGACTCCAGACATTGTTGTTGGTATGAGAGAGGAGAGGAACTTGGGAGGAAGATAAATTTTGGGTTGGAATTATTGGCCGTCAAACATAGAGTGGAGAAGCCGCTCCGATCTGCGTCGGAAAGGATAATGATTGCGCCATTGAGAATTTCCGAACTCGGTGATTTTCGGCTTTTCAATTCAGTTGCGCGACAACGATCAGCTGCGATTCAATTCAAGTATTTTTGAGCTTCATCTTGATAAAGGATGTTTAATTGTCAAGATTTTCAGGATTGAAACATTCAATTCTCGTCCAATTCTTATCTCAGTGTACACCATACCAATTGACCTCTAAAATATAGAGATCGGCAGAGTCCAACCAATATCCGAAAAGAAATACCGGAGTATACTAATATCATCACTACCTGGCAAATCATCAATACTTTTATATGAATGAATTGGAAGCTAAAATAGAAACATCTTGATGCGGCGAACCTTACAACTGGAGTCAGTTACGTCATGGTAGTGCCCCGCCAGTCCGCAAGAAATGGAAATTCTCACTGATATCTGGAACAACTCTTTCTCAACAATAACCAAAAATGACTTCTGTGGTTCTTGTAACTGGAGCCAGTGGTCTGCTTGGCCGTCAAGTATTCAATATTTTCCAGCGCTCGGGAGTTCTAGTAGTTGGACAGGGATTATCTCGGGCTACCCCTCCAACTATCCTGAAAGCGGACCTGGAGAAGGCAGAGGAGGTCAATTATATCCTTAATGAGGTGAAGTACGTATTTTCTGAATACCACACACCAATCTAATATGCTAACAATGAAACCTGGCCAATAGGCCCCAGATTGTCATTCATTGTGAGCCCTAATCTCCATTCCAAACCTACCCAAGCTAACGTCGGACAACAGGTGCTGCAAACAAATCCCCGGACTCGTGTGACAAGGATCCCGAGAAGGCGCGTAAGCTCAATGTCGATGCCACACGTGTTCTCGCAGAGGAATGCGCTACCCGCGGAGCTTTATTGATCTACATCTCTACCGACTACGTCTTCTCCGGAAAGGAGGGTGAAGCACCTTATGAAGCAGATGCCGAGACCAACCCACCGAACCTGTACGGTCAACTGAAACGGGATGGAGAGAATGCAGTGCTGGAAGCTACAAAGGACACTGGTCTAGGTGTGGTTCTCCGCGTCCCGGTGCTCTACGGAACATCCAAGGACACCTCCGAGAGCGCCGTCAACACCTTGGTGGAATCAGTCATGAAGGCACAGGATGCCGATGCTGGCGTCAAGATGGATGACTGGGCCCAGAGATATCCCACTAACACCGAGGACGTCGCGCGTATTTGCCGGGACATTGTCATCAAGTACATCAAGGAGAAACACCGGATGAAAGAGCTGCCACATATTCTGCAGTTCAGCTCTGAGGACCGTATGACCAAGTATGAAATCTGTGAGAAGCTTGCTGGCATCCTTGGATTCCCATTGCCTGGTATGATCCCCAACAAGCAGGGCAATGACCCCAATGCTGGAGCTCAGCGGCCATACGATACACATCTGTCCACCAAGGCTCTCGTGGATTTGGGAATTGATGTCAGAACCGTCGACTTTGTGACCTGGTGGTAAGTTCATCTTTATGATCTCTTGGATATTTCCTGATGACTAACTTTTATCTAGGCGACGTGAGCTTGGGGCTTATAGGAAGTAGGGATGATAGCAGGCAACCCAATCCCCTATTAGCTATACAAGACCTGAATAAAAATCAAATCAATAGAATCGACGGAAATTTGTCAACCAAATTTATGATCTATCAATTTGTCGATCTCATCTATGTTTCACGTTGATCAAGTTGTTTGTGCCATCACATTCGCTATCTGTATACCCCTGAGAAAGAGCGTGACAATTTAGTCAATGTAATATACATATGTACATGGGTCTATTTAATTGTCTCGTCAACTTAGCCGCCGTTAACCTCGTAACCATGTTTACACTGTAATTTCCGATTAGTCCACGAGATCGACAAAGCTTGTGTTCTGTATGAGATCCTTTAGCAAAGGATACAATGGAATAATTTCTAAGAATTCCATGTCTATAGGGCCAAAGCCTCAATAGGACCAGAACCAAAAAGGTGATCAGTCAAGCACGGAAGAGTAGAGACATCACAATGGACGATCCCCCACTTGAGTGGACCATAGACGGGGCTACCCGGTGGATCCTTCAAGGGTCCTACTCGATTTGGATCTAATTTCTTCTTTATTTCTTTCTTGCAGGAAATAGTTGGCGTTAGTCGGCCGATCGTTGTACCTGAAAACAGGAATGTCGAATCCGGAAGCGTCTTCCCGCACCGCACATTTTCTTCTCTTCCCAGATTTCACCCCCCGACACCCGGAACCCTTATGAATTCTTGAGTGAGTTGATCTGCAATGTGTTCATTCTTGTATGCAGTCCAATTCCTAATCAGTACGCGCTTATCTCCCAGGCACCATCTATTGTGAACCCGGCGGTTTGACGGGACACCCAAGTTATTGCTCTGATTTGTCGCATTCCATTTCAGCCCCGTGCCTTAGCGCTGAACGAAAAATTCCCTACCGCCGTGCTTTCCCTTTGGTGGTCTTTTGCGCACCTCGCTGTCTCATCATCTTTTTCTGAACGTTTCCCTTCGTGGACTCGCTTAAACTTGTCGTCGCATTTCTGTCACAATGCACTGACCCTTCTCCGACCACAGCGCTGAACCCTAACAAGGGACCTTGATTGTCACGCGACTGAGGAAACGAGACCTGCGATTGCGATTCTGTTCCTCTCTTGGGGCCTCGATATTGCCGTTTCTGTAACCATGGAAATGTACAAAGCGAATACTGCGCACCCATCGCGCCAGCCCTCTCGGTATCGATCTGCACGGGAAACCGCTCATACTAGGATGGAAGTGGGAGGTGGGGAAGTACCGAAAAATGAAGCAGCGACCCGTTCAGTCGGGGCTAGTATCGCCCAGTCAAACGAGACCAATCCGTCAATCGCAAGAAGTATGTCTCGGTATCGGCGCAATCGACCTTCTGCTACCACCACATCGGGAGCTACCCCCGCCAGTTCGAATCCTACACACGCCCCAGTCCCAGTCCCACCGTTACCGTTATCAGCCAAAATGAGCGCTACCTTCGCCACGGAGGAGGAGCGCTTGATAGAGAAGCATAGACTGGATGCGATGGAACAATTGACAGGGGGATCTCCGGTGGTGCCAGAGACTAAGCATTCGTACTGGTCGCGGTCTTCTCAATCGCCAAAAAGACATTCTAAGAAGTCGAACAAAGACGAACCACTGTCTATGAATATACATGAGACATCCAAAGGAGGTCGGCCCATCTCAAATCCCTCAAGCACAGGGGAGCGAAAATCCTTTCTTCAGAAGGTCAAGCTATCCAGAGCCAAAGAACACACACCTAGTAATGATCAGGTCCCAAAATACATCGGCATTGGAGGGGGAGGGATTGTCCCCGGAACAGATGCTCCCATCTCAGCTATCAATGCTGGAGAGCGTCATGTTCGCGTGCAGTACAGCGATACCTGTATCGACCTGACCATCACTCCTGCAACCCTCGTCTCAGACCTATTATTGTCTGCCTGCGATCATTTCCCCGAGATTGACCCCGAAAATTTCATCCTGCTTGAATCGTTTCGCCAAATTAGCCTGGAGAGGCCCCTGCGTCGGTACGAGTATGTGCGAGATGTTATGAATTCATGGACACAAGATAGTGACAACCGTCTCATTATCATCCCCCCTTCCAGCATGAATGCCCTGGGTCAAGTGAACCCACAACAGGTCCCAAGTGAGAGCCCTACTGAGACCACTGTTTACGTCTATCACTCTCAACGACCTCGCAAATGGGAGAAACGGCACGTTACCTTGCGGGCGGATGGTCAAATATTCATCTCGAAGAAGGAAAACTCAAGAGATCATACCAATATATGCCATTTGTCTGATTATGACATCTACTCCCCAAGTGCCCGAGCCATTGCCAAGGACATCAAGCCCCCGAAGAAGATCTGCTTCGCTATCAAAAGTCAACAGAAATCTTCCATGTTTTTGTCGACTGAAAATTTTGTGCACTTTTTCTGTACCAACGACCGAGCGACTGCTGACAAGTGGTACCAAACTGTTCAACAGTGGCGCAGTTATTATCTGATGAAAAAGACGGCGGGAGTCACACAAGCTGTTGGCAACGAAGCAGCTCTCCCAATACGCTCTCTGGCAATGAATGGAGTGTCCCTAGTGGATAGGATCCCCAGTGATGCGGAGCCTCTCCTGAGGGTACGCCCATCAATGGACCGACCCCGGGCCCCCAGTGTAAAGGGCACCTTCTCCCACAAGTCTCCATGGGAACACACATCACCGACAGGGCCGTTCCCTGAGACGCTGACATTGAACACCCAATTCCCGGATGATGACGATACACCGCTAGTGCAAAGGATTAGCTTTGAAAATAAAGGGGTCGAGACCTTCGCACCTTCTGGACTGCTAGGACGCGCCTACACCCAGAGGCATCAAGCCATGCGTGAGCGTCAAGACAATGAGAAGCGAGGAAAGCAACATTCCCCTTTCTCTTCAAGCCAGCTGAATGAGGCCATGCCTCCAGCATACTCCCCCAGCGCTCCTACAAACCCCACTACCATGCTCAGTCGTAGCAAGTCATTAAGCCAGAAAAGCAAGCCCCTTATTGACTTGACACCGGTGTTCCAAGAGCCTCGCCAGCACACTCGCAAGGGCCGCGGTGTCACTGTCGAGCCCGGCATGGCGCTGATCGATGCTGCTACAGGCCCTGAACTTTTGCCAAGCGGCATGGCCATCCCACCAGCTGTTGCGTGGCGACGACCGTCAGTCCCAGAGGTTCCCCCAAGCCCCAAGCCTCGACGCCGAGCCAACACTGTTCGCAGCGTGCACACTGTAGCTCAGCCTAGAATGGAGTCCAATTCCACAGGCATCAGCCCTAGCGCGCCCGCTGTTCCGTTCTTGCCGAACAGTCTCCTCGCGAGCGTCAAAACAGTGAGCCCCACCACAAAACAGCCGACTGGCCATGGCGTCGCAACAGGCGACCGCAATGCTACGCGGCCGATGCTGGATATGTCTCCGGAAAATCCATTCGCTGAGGGCAGCTTGCTTAGCCAGCTTTGAGCTTTCGCTGCAATATCTACGTCACGACGATATGATCTATTTTCCGTGGGCTATTTTTCAGACCACCATGTTTCAATCTATGCCCCAATTTCGCATGGCTCTTTCAAATCCATTTCGTTGGCGAGACCAGCCATGTATAACACAAAAAAAAATATGGAGACCAAGGTTAGGGACCAAGGTTAGGCACCAAGGTTAGGGAAGGATTGATCTTGAGTATGGATTTACAAATCCTTTCTTCTGATATTTCTGAACGATCCACGCTGCTTTTTGGTCCAATGTTTCATGTTAGATACCCCAATTCCGTTGACAAAGAATGAATACTTGAAAAATCACCTTTCTCCAGGCCCCTATATTTCACATTGTAACCCTGACGTAATTCTTTTGGTGTCCGATCAGCTACAACCATATAATTTACCAGAGTTCTCCAGCCTACGAGTAGCTAGTGCCCTCGGTACGTGCTCCAGCATGCACATAACGAAAGGCAAGGCCTACTAGTGAAGGAGTAGATAGGGGCGATAACTGTTAATAGCTCAAAGCGTGGCTGACCCGCAACCGGAAAGGAATGCAGCCTTGCGGGTTATCCGCATACAGCAAGATGACAATACAATACCCAAACAAGGAGGTAACAAACAAACAGACTAAAAGCAGATGCATGTCAATGCAGTACCGGAATAAAACCGATATGTCAATATATTTTCAATATGTGCAATGTTCAAATAGCCCATCCTAGATGCATAAAACCACCAAAATGACATATAAGCTGAAAACGCCGGACCTCTATATAATACAGAATTCCCTAATATAGATTAGATGACAAGAAATCGAGCCCAACCGATGCTAGCGATTGGAGCGGATGGTCGCCGAGCGATGGGTGAGAGGATCGCCATTACTGGTCTGCCAGTCACGTGATTCCATGCCAGAAGCCATGCCTGCATCTGGACGGGATTGAGAGAAAGTGCGGGACGGACGACCGAAGGACTCGGCTCCACTGAGATTAGAAGCACGACGGCGCATGCGGCGGTCGGAGTCTTCGGCTTCATGGCGGTTGAGAGCGTCGGAGGGTAACAGGACGGCTCGGTCAAGGGCGTAAGGCAAACCGCGATGACGGCCACGGATCTGCATGGCAATGATGACCAGCTTGGAGACGACGTTGAACTGGCCCGAGAATGAAGTATCGACGCCAGGATAGCCGAATGACAAACCGACAGTACCATAGGCGGAAACGACCTCAAACAAGACAGTGAAGATTTGGAAGCTGTAGTCATCTGTGCTTTGGAGACGGCCGCCTTCGGCGATGGAGATGATAAACAACCCCAAGAAAACGTACCACAAGTCGAAACTCAGCTGGCGTCGCAAGTGAGCACCGATGTAACTGGGGGCCGTTTGGTTTTCTTCATCCTCGTCTTCTTCACTGCCACCATACAGACCCAGACTCTTTTCTTCATACACGTTCGTGCGACGCAGGGAGATGGCAATCGGGAACACGGAGATATACATCATGATTAGGTAGGAGACCTGGATGGCGGGGTGCAAGTCGGAAAGGCTGACAATTCCAAAACCAGCCGTTCGAGTAGATGCAGCTTGGAAGAAACCATCAAGAACCCGGATTCCGGGCGAGAACTGGGTAACTGCGGAGTCGTTTAACTAAAGTATTGTCAGTGCGGGACGAACTAAGACGAGGCGATGGATACTCACATCCAAAATAATATAAAAGATCACATCGACACAATTCAAAGCCATGAGAATTGCAAACAGCCACCAAGTGGCATTACGGGGGAAGAGAAGGGTAAAGCAACGACGGGGGTGGTCAAGCAGGAACTTCAGCTCTTCCCAGAGAGCAGTTCCGTGACGTGTGAATTTTGACAGTATCCAAATCATCAATCGCAACATACAAGGGAATCCCGTATTACCAATAATGATCAAATAAGCCAGAAGGAGCAATGGGAAGATGGCAGTTTGGAACGAGTACATGGAATCAGGCGTAAGGGTGAAGCCAAGATCGTTGAACGCAGAGGCAGCGGTGAAAATTCCCCACCAAGGACGTCCAACACCGTCTGCCCTGACGATATCACCCCATTTGTTCTCTGTCATGATCCAACCGACCATACTAATCATTCCAAGAAGGTGGAAGCCAACATAGTAGGAGATCAGCACAACCGCGAGAGTCTTGAGAGCGCGGTACTCAATGCCGCCCAGCTCGTCACGTTGCTCCTCGGTCAGATCGACGAAATTCGAGTTTCGGGCCACAGTGGCGTTCCAACTTAGATAAGGCTGGGTAGGACGCTCTCTTTCCTGCGTGATAGAGCGCCAAATCCCTCGGACAGTGGGCCTTGTGGTGGACGGGCCAAGCCCGTCATCATCGTTCGTGTCGTTCACATCTTTCGTCATTGTGTCACGCATAGTCGGTCGTGTATCCAAGCGGGCGAATGTGCTAGCACGCGTACGAGCACGATTAAAGTCGGGCTCATTGATCGTGATATGCGGGCCATCCATAGGAGGAACCTGGTCATCCTCCGAGGGTGGAGAGCTTTCCCTCTCAGATTGAGGACTGAAAGGCTCGTTGGTGTGTTCATTCCCAGCCTCCTCTCCATCCCCATCCTCTAATGCCTCAGGAACGCCACCGCGATCATACTCGCGAGGACTGGGAATACGCAGAGCACCTTTGTTCTTCCGTTGGTTTTCGACGAACGCGATGTGATGCTCCGGGCTCAGCTGGGTGGGCAATCGCAAGTTAGTCAGCCCGAACCGACTTCCGATATCGTTGTCCGTGTTTTCAGAGGTGGATTTATCCGTGGTCTCCTTAGTCTCGGGGGTATCAGAGTCCGATGACCCGTCAAGTTGGGCGCCGGTGGGATCTGGTAGACGCCTCTCCCGTGCATCTCCAGAATCATTGCGGATTACCACTATCGACCGGCCACTAACGCCAAGCTCTGCCCGATTGATATCCTGACTATCCTTCCCTCGGGTCACTGTTTCCATACGCGAGCGGGTGCTGCGCAGTGCACGCGCATCCCGGACCACATGCTGGAACCGCTTCTCGAACCAATATAGACGAACGAAGACGAGAGCGCCGTTGATGAAAATCGGAGTGCAGAGACATGTAATCAACCATAAGATGATTTGCTGGTATAGGTATAGTTCGTTTAGGTTAACGGTGTTCAAACCGCTCTGGGTACTGGAGCCGGACGACAAGAAGAGAGCATCGATATAGGCGAGATTCCCGCCGGCAAAGAGAATAACGGAGCCGAGGATAATCCAGGAAATGATATAAACATAGTGGAAAAGAATAAAGTTGAGCTGTAGGTTGTTTAGGATCGGGATGCGCTTTTTGATGGCGTTGACCCGGCGGATAAAGGCCGAGAACATAGCAAAAGGATGCAGGCGGTGGCGCCGTCTTTCCCAAGCGGAAGGCTCAGTCCTCCTAGGAGAGGCCGGGAGAAATTGTTCTCGAAAGTGGGGGAGCTTTCCGGTCCTGTTGATCCATTAATCTTATGAAGAATCGGTGGAGGCTTTTGGCGGTGCATACATGTGGCGCTGGCGATCGCTGACCAGTCAGGCGTGCAGAGGGGGCACGGGCAACGCCGTTGTTAGCCGCGAGGCATTGAGCACGTAAATAAGGGGAGTAGGGACATGGTAGAGGGAAAAAATTGTGAGGATGTTAAAAGGGCCGAAAGCCAAATCGATTGGTGACGGCGAACGCAGAAAAAAGGCGCAAACGGAGTCGAATTCCAAAGTGGATCCTGGTATTTTTACCAGTTTCGTAACGCCTGCCAAAAACGTGCGCTGTCGATCGGCCTGCGTTAAGGGGCAAATATGTAAATTTCAGTTTTCGTATGTAAAATCGATGTAATTTAACCTTGTTTCATCTTATTTGTTTCTATATATTATATCATAATGTTTTTTTTATATTTCATTCTAATTTTTCATCTAGCATCTTGGTATCTGTCTTTCATACGGCCCACCCTTAACTAGTTCCCGGCCAAGCTTTTGATTTTGTCGGGGGCGAAGTGTGTAGGACCCGGTCGCGCCAGCAAATTCATTTGTTTGGTGTATCCACTCTTGAGATCCGGACTGCGTCGAGTGCAGATGGTACTGCAAGATACTGCAGGTAGCTAGACACGGCCGTTAATACATGTATGTATACATGGAAAATCACGGAGTCCAAAACCTTGTAGAAGTGAGCAACATAAGGCCTAGACATGTCATATGATTTCCTTTACTAGCTACATGCATCTTACTACCAACGCTCCCAAGAATCAAGTTTGTTAAACCGGTTAGGGAAGAGAGATCTTGCGGCCCACTTTTCATTCCAGTTCATATCGTCCCGTTTCCACCTGCATGGCCTTGACCATTTGTCCCCTGTAATTCGGGCATGTGGGAGGTCTAGAACCATTTTTCGTGCTCATTAGCCTAGACACCCAACCAGCTCACTTTTAGACCATCATACTTTTGGCATTCCAACCCCATTTTTGTCGTACATATACATATGAGAGCGCCGTGGGATCTATCCCACCGGCTTTTAGAATCCCAAAATATGATACAACATTAGTGACTGCATCATTAGATGGCTCTTATCATGATGATCTGCACGGACTAAATGACAGGGATCTTGAGGCCAAGAGATAACCAGCTCCCGACTCTTCACCGACAAAGATTTGTGTCAGGGGCTCCCAAATTCCTCAATTGAAGGTGTCATAACTTGACGAATGTAGATTGCACGGACGGAGTGTTCCACATAGCACAATCAAGTCCCTTCGGACCAGGGCAGCCCTGGTCGCGTGGCAGACCACATCCTAAGACTTCAATGTTTGTATGCTGAGCACTAGGAAATAGAATGCAGCGCTTGTAGATGATAAAGAAATTATGGACTTTTACTATTTCGGATACAGCAACGCTGCCCTGATTTCAGTATAGACACAAATTCTCAAAATTCGTCCTCATAACCAACAACGGCCGTCATCTCATCTGTCTTCCAAATCACGCCTCAATCATCATCCACCGACTTCACAGCGGGTGGTCGAGTCAAATCGGGATAATCAAATTTCGCCGCACCATTCATCCAGGAAGAAGAACTAGGATGCGGCTCCTTCTTACCCTTGAATAGGAATGTCGTCGGGAACCCGTAGTCAAACTCATAAGCGCCCTCAATATCCTCAATATCTCCCTGCGAAAGCTCGACGCGCAAAGCATCAATGTTTCCCAATAGATGATCAACCTTCCGGCCCCCAATTATCGGCGAGACATAAGGGAACTTGTGAAGGAGGTAAGCAAGCGCCACACTTGTAATGATGGTGTTATGGCGTGCTGCAACCCTTTCTAGAACATCGGAGACTTGTATATCAATTTCTCGAGGCTCGATCTGTCGGCCTGGGTTCCCGTTTTTTTCAAGGTCCTCGCGCTGCGCTGCTGTCTTGAAGGATCCGCCACCGATTGCGCCCCAGGGGCAGATTCCCATGCCTTCTGCTGCGCACATTGGTATGATTTCGCGTTCTAAATCGCGACGGGCAGCGTTCCATTGTCCTTGATAGACTGAGAATGGTCGGAGGGCATGGTCACGAGCGTCTATGAATTCTATATTAGTAGCTTATCCTTAAAGCAGGAACACGGGGCGCTCTTGCATTGGTTTGCTCTGCTCACGATCCAGGCAGGGGTGTCGCTAACGCCAAGATAGAGGACTTTTCCAGCAATGACGAGCTGGTTAAGGGCGTTCATGACTTCCTCAATAGATGTGCTAAAGTCCCACCAGTGGACATAAAGCTAAATTTGGTATCAGCACATGTGCAAGCAGGCATTTGGCATGTATAGAAGGGGACTGACCAGATCAATATAATCGGTCCTCAACTTTTTCAAGCTCGCTTCCACCGAGATCTTCAGGCTTTTTGCATTGTTCCCCACATAGTTTGCTTGAAGCTCGGTTTCAATGTGCTTGCGCCACGGCGAGGTATACTTGGTTGCCAGAACAATCTCATCCCGGACCCCGCGCTTTTCCATCCACTCGCCGATCCAGACTTCATTTTCTCCGTTTTGATAGTTGCTAGCACTAATAACAGTTAGCCATGGTTGCCATTTTCTTCTGTTGTTACAGGCAGGTTGATAAGAGAAAGGAGACCAACGTATCGATAAAGTTACCACCATTCGCATAGAATGTATCCAGGATCTTGAAGGATGTCTCCTTATCGGTCTCGCCGAGTCTTTCTTTCCTGTGTGAGTGTTAGAAACATTTATAGTTGGGTCATGTCTTCGAAACATACCATTTATCACCAAAGTTCATCGCGCCCAGGCATAGTGGACTTACCTTGACCGCTGCTGTAGGTGCAAGGAGGCGATAACGGCCAAGGCGGGATTTGGGAGATGGTGCGTCTCCCATTTTATTGAATGATTGAAAGTGGTGGTATTAAAATAGTTGGAAAGAAAACCAAGAAGAAATTCGGGGATGAAAGATGATTTTAAAGCGGGGAAAACTTCTGGGGTCCGGAATCCTGAAACCTGGAACACAAGGTTCAAATACTGGTTTGGAGTTGCGGTGAGTAACCTAATACCTAGTATACCCCGGAATGTACATTATGCATGTGCACATGGACTTCAATCTGCACTTGTGCGGGATGTAGGATTGGCGGAATATATAGTCCGCAGCAAACCCATATCACTAGCAACGGCCGCAGTTCCGAGGGCATTATTAATCCGTTTCATTCTATCTGACTCTGCGTTCGCTAGTCTTAAAATACAAGATCAAACCCTCTACCACTTGGTTACACTGCAGATATCCTAGACAGGCGTTAGAGACCGTATTCCTCTACTTCCATGTTCTTTTCTTTCCCGTTAGCTATATATACCTTTGCCTATTGACTGATATGTTAGGAAAGAAAGTAGGAGATATGGTAAGATACTGGGCAGGAGATATAGTCCGAGATGTAGTATAACGATCTAGGTAGGCGCCGCACGTAAAACACGGCAGAAAGTCTATAGTCCCGCGTTCCACGAACTTATGACGATGTGGGGAGGTATGCGGCGTATTTTCTGGGACTTGCCTGGTACCCAGAACGATTCAGCGCTGAATTTACCCGTCTAGCTTATCTGTAGAAATTTGATACCTTACAATTGTCTTCAAATGTTCTTATATCAAGCGTATGGGGTCAAACTAAGCCCCACCAAGATTCCCGATTACAGATCGCCATTCATGTACAAGGTCATTGGTTGGCCACACTCCTATTAACAACTATGTACATATGAAATGGCATAGTCACACCTATATACTAAAGCTCAACATTTATTCACAGATTATCTGCAGATCTGTCGAAATAGGCATTCAAGGAAAGCGCTGACTCGATGAATAAATGCTCAGGGCTGTACCTCTGGATAAAGAATAATCGCTCTCACGAGCCGGGCGCCATCAGGTTCCGTACAGTGGGAATACTGCACTGGTCAGTGCTAGAAACAGGAGAATATATCTAGTTGATAATGATGTGGCTGCGAACATTTCTCCGTTCGAAGGAAGTATCTTCTGAGAAATCGCGCTGGTATTAATGAGAATTTGAACAACTGCCCATGATAGCCCATGATTATTGGTGAGCGTCGATAACCATACAATAATGGCGATATTATGCGGCATCAATACGAGTGGCCCAAGCTGGTCCAATGCCTGGGTGTTGAGCCTTTCCTTCATTTATCTCAAAATAAGGATCGATATAATCGCATTTGGAAAACGGCGATGCGACTGTTGGCGTCGAACGTAATCGAATTTTCCAATGGAGATATATGGCCTCTGAGTAATAATGTGCCTGTTGACTGAGTAAGAGCCACAGGGAAAGCATTTGGAGGATCGCTCATACCGAATCCAGGCTAGCTGATAAGACGGGAAGATTTGCCAGCTACCAGGGGTGCTATGACAGTCTATGCAACCCAAAAAGTCGCGCCAGTGTGGGTGAGGGAGTTTGGAGCACTTGACCATAGTATTTAGAAACTGCCGATGCCATACTAGATCAGTGTATACGCATAAAGCAGGGGGGTAAAGAGGGACATAGATTGGCGGGGGACAGATGGGTTCATCACTTGGACAATTCACGGACCCTTTGGCTTGAAGAATGAGACTCAGCAGACCATCCAAGTCAAAAGTATATAGTTGATAAGAATGACGTTGGGCCTCAGGGTCAACCACGCTGGTGGAAGATAAATGCTGATTGGTGTTGGTTGTCGTCGATCCGTATTGATAGTGGAGTCGATTGGAGTCTCTCTACCAGTGATTGGGGCACGCTCCGCCAAGCTTTGGAGTATCTTTATCTTCTAGTATAAGAAAAGTAAAGCTGTATATGGTCCCTGAATACCCTGGAAATGGTGGTTCAGACCATTTGCTCCATTAATGGACCCTGATTTGTTCCCAGGTACATAATATGGGGCGCTAGGTTCCTTAGATACCTGACTAGGTAAGAAGTCAGTGATCCTTGTGAAGTTGTAAACATTGTGATCTTTCCCCTGAAATGATTTCTCTTCTTTAGCTTCCTTTATTACTTATTACTCTGAAGCGATCTCTCTTTCTAAATCTACATTCAACCCCTTTCTGGAAACCCAAATCAACCCAGTCCACGACAAGATGCTGGGATGGGTGGCTCGCTGCCTACCCGGGTTTAGCATTATTGGACTAATTCTTCTGCTTGTTTTTGCATTTTCAGATATCCTCAAGTCTCAGCTCTTCAGGGCTGTGTTTCCACCATGGGTTGGACAACCCTTCAAGGAAGGATGGTGGGGTGGATTGAACCTCGCTCAGGCTATCTTCGTGGTGTATGCGGTGGCCATACATATGGAAATGTTTAGCTTTACCCTCCGACTGGCGTGGTCGATCTTTCGAATGACAGCAAAAACGAGGGAAGCACTGGGACGGCGTCCCACCGCGGAATTTCCCGTTTCACCAAGCCCCTCCGCGCAGGATGAGGGATATAGCAGCCAGGAAATGTCACCGATATCATTACCATCGCCAGGCCCATTTCCCGAGAAAATAAATGCTATGAGCATAGGATGCGAAGTTATTGAGGATGAGGTGATCCACGCCATTATTTTGCCCAACTATTGCGAGGATATTCACACGCTGGAAACAACTCTGAAAGTGCTGGCCAGTCACCCGCGGGCCAAGTCGCAATATGAAGTATGCCTACCGAATGTTCCTGTCTTCTACCCGTTTTTCATGTTTGACTGAGCCGAAACGCTAATTTGAATTCGAACAGATATATCTCGCCATGGAGCAAAAGGAGGCCATTGCTCTCGATAAAGCGGCACACCTTGTTTCCACCTTCGAGACGTTCTTCCTCCACGTCCGTCCTACCTTCCATCCAGCCGGTGTACAAGGAGAGATTGCAGGCAAGAGCTCGAATGTGGCTTTTGCGGCGAAGCGAATCGTACAGGTTCACAACACAGAGCTGAGCGCGGATTGCTGCAAAGTGGTGGTCACAGTCATGGATGGTATGTGGCCTTGCTCCCGATATGAAGATAGTGTACTAAATTTGCAATGCAGCTGACACGCACCTCTCGTGCGATTACTTCACGGAAATACGCCGCCTCCACTATTCTCATATCGATGACGCAGATCGCGCAATCTATTGCTGCCCCATCATATTCGATCGCAACTCTAACGAAACACCCATCTTAGTCCGATGCGCTGATCTTCTCTGGGGGTTCGCGGGAATATCCACCATGTTCCCAGGAACTCCCATTTCCATCCCCACCTCAGTGTACTCCCTACCACTTTCCCTTGCCGAGAAGGTTGGTGGATGGGACAGCGATCCGACAGCGATCGGAGAAGATATGCACATGCTGCTCAAATGTTACTTCGAAACCGCCGGCAACCTGATCTCCCGTGTGATTTATGTTCCAGCGAGCCAGTGCAACGTCTCCAGTGATGGGAGCCGTGGTTGGAGACGGATCCTAGATACTGGCATCGCTCGCTATCGCCAGGCACTGCGACATATGTGGGGGGCTCTCGACTCGGGCTTCGCAGCACGGCGCACACTCGGCTACCTTCGCTTTCACAAGCGGTGCTCATTCCTAAGTCTAAGGCATTTTGCCCTTCTGCATTTACTTTGGGAGGCCCACTTTCTGCCATGTCATTTGGTTATTATTATGCTGTTTTCTGTGCTGTACACGATCTTGACACCTGCATCGCAGCTGCATCCTACCTTGGCTCGAGCCTTTTTCCTGAATGATGTCTTGCGAACGTCCGCTTTTATTGGAATGAACTTCTGTATCGCATTGTATGACGGATGGCATGCAATCTGTGTCAACTCGCGGATGCAGGATATGTACGAAGCTAAAGTGCCGGACACAGGATTCTCTCGGCGTGTCTGGTACAAGCCGCAGCACCTCTTGGAGAGGATCTGCTTTCCAATTGCGGGTACTCTGTATGGTGCCATCCCAGCTTTGCAGGCAGTCTTTTCCCACTTCTTCACTGATCGATTGGTATATCGAGTTAGCAAGAAGCCGACCTTCAGTCTTGAAGCCGTGGGTATG
Source organism: Penicillium lividum (assembly GCA_028828245.1). NCBI lineage: Eukaryota > Fungi > Ascomycota > Eurotiomycetes > Eurotiales > Aspergillaceae > Penicillium > Penicillium lividum. Next base: position 2,064,232 of record JAQJAG010000003.1, read on the forward strand.
GCATAAAGACCACGAGCCTCTGAATATTTCTGTTGTTTCACGGAGGACCTTTTGAATGTGTTTGCTAATACTTGTCTCCATTGTTGATCATTTGCCTGTGAATGCTACTGGGGTAATGTGTAATGAGAACGATAAGAGAGTTGGGGTTACATTCACATTTTTGATTGGTCATGGGGTAGGTGAACCCACTTTCTCCAACAAGTTGGAGTCACTGGCCCCGAATGTCACGAACCTTGAGACCGTAATGTAAATTAACTCCAAGCTCTCTTCCTCCCTTACTATCTGCTGTCTAATTTAAGATCTCAAAATGGCACCTACTCGTCGAGTTGCAATCATCCAATGGCATATCAAAGTGCGACTCCTCCCACAGCCCTAAACGATACCCAATATTTTCTATGACGCAACCCCCAGGAATCAGGATGTAGCTAACATCGCCCCAGGAGCTCGCCATTGAAGAGAATCATGCTACAGCATGCGATTATATTATTCAAGCAGCCTCTCAAGGCGCCGAACTTGCAGTTCTACCCGAGTTAGTTTCGTCCACAGCATAGCCAGGGATATATAAACTGACTATCAATTAAAGATACCATCTAAGCGGCTGGGCTCCTACAGATCCGCGCTGGGCAGAGCAAGCCGGTCAATCAGCAACATACCTAGCCAAATATCAAGCCCTTGCAAAAGAACACAAGATTTGCCTTGTGCCTGGTACTATTATTGAGAAGCACACAGGCCCTAACCAGGATACTCTCTTCTACAATACCGCGTACTTCATCTCGAACGACGGAAGCATTCTCGGCAACTACCGCAAGAAAAACATCTGGCACCCCGAGCGGCCGCATCTGACTTCATCCGGACTGGAGAGTCATTCAGCCATCGACACGCCGATCGGTCGGATCGGAATGCTGATCTGTTGGGATCTGGCGTTCCCTGAGGCATTCCGCGAGTTAATTGCTGATGGCGTGGAAATCGTCATTATACCTACTTTCTGTAATATCTACCCATTTCCGTTGAATTTCCGGGAATCCATTTGGCTGATTTATGTTTTTTTAGGGACTCCACATGATGCTTCATCTGAGGCATTGCGGCGCAATCCAGCTTCTGAGGCTTTGTTCCTGTCATCCACACTGACGGCCCGCTGCTATGAAAATACTTGTGGTATCATCTTTGTGAATGCTGCAGGTCCGGCAGATGATTTCCTGGGTATGTCACAGATTACATTGCCTATTGTTGGCCCCGTTGCGAAGATGGATAACGAGGCGGGCGTTATGGTTGCAGATATGGATTTGGAGCTGTTGGATATTGCGGAGAGGAACTATAAGGTGCGGGAGGATACTAAGAAGGAGGGGTGGCATTATGTATATCGGCACACTACGAGCCAGTAAAGGCCATGAACGAAGGGAAGTAGCATACTAAATTCATGCATCCATTGTCCTATCAGGATATTTCAAAATTTGAAATTGTTTTACTTTTTCTCTCCTGAGCTGCAGCCTTCCCAGGAGTTGAAGGTAAAATGGTGCCCATTACTATTTGAAGCTCAAGATTCCAGAGCAGCATCATAACATGTGGGGCGGAATAGCTTAGCAATGCTTATGATCTCCAGTGCTTCCTTGAACGAGTCGCTTAACTTACACGTTAAGTTAAGTACGTGATTGATGGGTTGGATCTCACGTCAATCTCGCGAGAGACGCTCCTATCCAGAATTTTCGAAATGCCACAGAACTCTTTCATTCTTGCGAGTGACAGTATCCATGATAATCTCGATATCCGGGGAACTGCTTCGCAAAAGGAAAACTGCCTTGGAGAAAGTTCACCTGCGGCCCCGTGCTGGACGCTAAAGCAGCCAATATGGGCTTCACGTCGGAACATTATCTAGATGTGCCGATGAACGAGGGGTCGTTACCTCAGGGGCAAATGCAGCTCTTTACGCTGGCCCAGGCACTTTTGTTACGATCTTCTCGTGGGAAGGTCGTGCTTCTTGATGAGGCAACTGGCAATGTTGATAGAGAGACATATAAGCGGGTTCAACAGGTGGTTCTTGAGGAATTCCAGGAGTACACATTGATCATCGACTTGAGACAATTGCTGATGCTGATTCGATTTTTGTGATGGACCAAGGGCAAATTGTGGAGATAGGGACATTTGATAAATTGTGGAAGAAAAAGACCAGTGCCTTCAGGTCTATTTTCGATAGCAATAGGCGTTGAAGAGGAAGGTTTTTAGTGTGTTTTGCCTAATCTAATGGCAGATTACCAGCAGCCATTCAATGGTATACAGCAATCATGGACAAAAATCATTAATTGATACAGTCGTCATCTAGAATAAGCTCAAGGAAGAAAAACATGATAACAAAAGAAAACGGTATAGAGCTCTCAGATTCAGCAGCAGAAAGGAAGAGAAGAAACGGCGGGGGCATAAACAAATCTTGGATGCAGACAATACCCCAAAGAGAAAAAAAAGCATCATGACATGAAGGGACTCCTCTCATCCTGTTGCAAAACGCACCAGGTGTAATAGACAAGATGAAATGTCCTGAAGCCCCCGCTAACCAAGACCAAGAACTAACGGCTTGAAAAGCAACCAAACCTAGGAGAGTGGGTGGACTGGATGACTCTGAGCGGTGGAAGCAACGCCAGAGTGCGAAGTATGGTCAAATAATTTCCGGTTCGTTGCAAAGTCACAAAAAAAGGGACGCAGTGAGCCCAACTCCTCCAACGCGTATCAAGTTCAATCATACAGTCAGTAATTCTGGTCATTTCTTTCACGGAAGTCAATGCATGTCCTTTACTGGACTTGGCTGACAATCTCGCTGGCGCGAGACAGGCTCTCAACCATCTGCTGACACTCCTTCCGCCGGCGGGTGGTGTAATCGCTCTCTTTGAGAAGGTCGTCCAACTCGTTGTTGCGGTACATATACTCGAGTAGCTCGCCCTGCATTGTGTCCTTGGTAAATCTAGAGAACGATTAGTACCCAAACATAAAACAAAGAGCCAAGAGATACATACTGCACGAGGGTGTACATGACCGCCTTGGGAACCATATCGATCATTGTGCGCTTAACAATGTTGAAGTAAGAGGTGATCAGAAGCTCTGTTCCAGAAGTTAATAAAGTGCGCTTGAAGCATAAACATGATCAATACGTACTGATGACCTCCACCTCCGTGGACTCCCGCTCGGACAGAGTGGCAGAAGCCTTGAGCATAGGCGGCGGGGCTTCCATGGCAGCCATCTTCTTCTTGTTCTTCGAGGCCCAGAAGCTACCAAAGAATCCGTTACCATTGACGGCCTCTCCAGTGGTATCCAGAGACGGGCTCGCGGCACGGGCAGGTAGGGGCTTGCCAGTCTTGGGGTCCACCTGAGTGGGCTTGGCGGCATGCTGACGCTCATTCACGATAGACATAGCCTAGAAAAAGTCAGCTCAATTTGGGTGTAATTGGGCATGGGTTTAGAAAGCTTACGCGGTGTCCATTAAGGAAGTCAGGGTGACCAGTGTTGATATAAGTTGCCTCCATGGCAATCAAATCCTTGACCAGCTTGTTTGTGGGCTCCATACACTTCTTAAAGAAGGCAATCACGACTTGGTGGAACTTCTCCTTCAGCATAGGGTAGCGACGGAACAGCTGCTTGGTCAATAGTTGACCCAGGATGCGAACCAACTCGTCAAAGACAAGGGAGATACACTTGATGCTGGGCTCCTCCAAGCGCTTAATCTGCTGCTTGACAATTAACTCAAAAGCTGTGGTACCGACGAAAAGCGCCGGGGAGGAACCAGATGAGTTGTAAAGGATGGTGCGAATATCGATGTCCTTCACTTGGTCGAAGGGATCAACGGCCTTGATACCGTTCGCGTAAAGCTCATGGAACACAAAGCTGATACGAGCACCACCTGACAGTTCAACGCTAGATAACTCCTGGTTGTTTCCTTCCAGGACAGTGCGGTACTCATTGCTGAACTCTGTAATGATGTTGAGGATGATGTTGGCGCTGTTGCCAAGCATCGAATCCCCAAGCTGCGCCAGCTCCGTGGTGTATTTCTGAAGGGAGGAGGAGATGCGACCCTTGATATCAGGCAAAGTTTGCTTAATGTGCATCATGAGGATCTGGAAAAATAAGAATTCCATGTTAGTCTTGACTCCATCTTCCGTGTTATAAGATAGGAAGACCCACCAGGTTCAACTTCCGGGCCAAGTACGGAGTTCCACAGTATGAAGCCTTGTTCCGGTACGCCTTGTGGTTCTCAAAGAAGTTCTTCTCGTTCTCCAAAGCGTAGGCAATGAGCTTCTTGTTCTCAATATCACGTTGACCACGGTTGACGACCGGCACGTAACCCAGGCGCAAGGGGATAATCCGTCCAGCGAGAATATCCACCACGTCGGTACCGTCGTCCATCAGGTCGACCTTACTCAACACACCGATAGTGCGCTGTCCCTCCGGGTCCACCTCACGGGCCAACTTAAGACCGTCCGAGTTGGCCAAATCCTGGTTGGCCGAGGTCACAGCCAAAATGATCGCATTGGGCTTGCTGATATACTTGAGCACCATATCCTTGATCTGACGTTCGATATCCTTGGGCTGATCTCCGACGGGAACCTTGGTCAAACCAGGCAGATCAACCAGAGTCAGGGTGAGGACGTTGGGAGAGTAGATGCGCAGGTTGATGGGAACTGGCGAAATTCCGGCATTTTTGCCAACCTTGCTCTCTGTCTCACGAACGATCTCCTCCCGGATCTTGTTGAAGTCAAAGAACTTCTCGCCTGGCAAGTGCAGGAACTCTCCGTACTCATCAATGTTGGACTCGCTATCCGTTGTTTCCAACTTTGTGTCACCGTTCGATTGATTGCTGGCAGGCTTGTTGATCAACTGCAGGATAAGAGGTCTCCGGGTAACAATTCCTGAGCCACGAGGCAGGCTAGACGTGAAGAAGCGGGTGGTTAGCAATGGCTGACGACGACATCGGGAAGGGCCCCGCCACCGCCGCGGCGCAGGAGATTCGGCGGTGGGAGCCCTTTCGTAAGGGAAGAATAGGCGCATACAAATCACGACCAACGATGTTCTCTAGTACTGAACTTTTTCCGCTTGACTGCGATCCGACAACGGCGATCTGGGGCAAATCGATCGGGTTGTGTACCTAAAACCAAAGCGGCGGTGTCAGTCCGGAAGTGAAGAGACCACGGTAGCCGCATATGCGAGCTTGCTTATACTTACACCGACTGTTGAGAACACATCCTGAAGCTTGTTGACCAGCGAAATCAGGCTGGGATCGTTCACGTTTATGCTGCGCACGAGGTTAGCTTGGCCGTATCGGAGTGGAGGGGGACAGGGGGGTTCGGGGATGCGCACGAGTAGCCAGTGGTCGGGCTTGCCATGATAGGCGATGTGAAGAACAAGCGAGCAAAAGAATTTGAATTTTAAATGGGTTTTTGGTTTCGTTGGGAATTAAAAGAGACAGAAGTAGAGAGCAAATGCGATTCTCGAAAGATGGGAAAGCGGAAGTGTGTTTGTTGGTGTGAGAGCAAAGGCGGTGGATGAAGAGTGGCGGTGATAGGCATCCACCTTAAATATGGTCTAGACTTAAAGTTAGGTACAAATGGTATTTCTGTCGCCTGATTGACGTCAAGGAATATCGAGATTGCTGTAAAATTGTTTCTAGAAGAAATATTCTGCCTCATAGAAGAAAATCGGGTTGAACATAACTACAGGGTAATGTGCTAGGGAAAGGCCGGAAAATAAACATATGCGCAAAATGCAAAAAAAAGCCCGTCTACTCATCCGAGACAGAAGCAAACCGGTCCGACATGGACTGCAGGAGCTTCTCGTACTTGGCCGAAACCTCCTCCTCGTTGTCCGGCACCTCGAACTTCATGCTCCGCAGGGCGGTCTGGAGGTCGCTAGTGGCATCGCGAACCTTGTTCCATTGCTGTCCCTGGGCGACGGCCTTCTGAGCTTCATCGTGGTAACCCATGAACGCCTTCATCATGTACTCAGTCTTCCACAGAGGGCAGAACTGGTCGTAGTCGCTGTAACCGTTCTGCTGGAGGAAATCATCCTTGAGCATAGCGGACACGTCCAGGGTGATCTTGTCCGAATCACCGAGAGCTGCCTTACCGACCAGCTGCACAACCTGATCCAAGTCCTCGGATTTGGACAGCAACTCACGGATTTGATCACGCAAACGGGGGAAGTCGGGGTTGTTTTTCTCGTAGTATTTGTCCAGGATAGCGTTGTACTTGCTGTAGGACATGGAGGTGTTGACTGAGGGGAAGTGCTTACGCTGCGCAAGTTTCTTGTCGAGACCCCAGAATACTTGAACGATACCCAGGGTACTGCTGGTAACGGGATCCGAGAAATCACCACCAGGTGGGCTGACGGCGCCAACAATGCTGACACTGCCCTCACGCTCGGGGCTTCCCAGGGCGCTGGACTTGCCGGCGCGCTCGTAGAAAGACGCCAACTTGGCACCCAGGTAAGCAGGGAAACCCTGATCAGCGGGCATCTCACCAAGACGACCCGAGATCTCACGCAGGGCCTCGGCCCAACGAGAACTGGAGTCAGCCATCATGGCGACGTTCTTGCCCTGGTCACGGAAGTATTCGGCAATGGTGATACCGGTATAGATAGAAGCCTCACGGGCGGCCACGGGCATGTTTGAGGTGTTGGCGATGAGGCAGGTACGCTTCATAATAGGCTCCTTGCGACCGTCAACGGTAATGGAAAGCTATTGGTAAGATAATGGTCAACATGGAGCCACCAAAGGAATGTTACGTGAATATGCTTACCTCGGGGAAATCCATCAAGACTTCCGCCATTTCGTTACCACGCTCACCGCAACCCACGTAGACAATAATATCACTGTTCGAGAACTTGGACACAGACTGGGAAATGACAGTCTTACCACATCCGAAAGCACCGGGGATACAGACAGTACCACCTTGGACACTGGGGAAAAGAGCATCCAGCACACGCTGGCCGACAATGAATGGCATATCGGCCGAAAGTCTATCGCTGACAGGACGGGGCACACGGACGGGCCAGGTCTGCATCATGCCATACTCGGTCTTCTTCCCCTCAAACTCGACTTCCAGCAGCTTCTCCGCGACAGTGTAGCTGCCAGCTGGGGCTATCCGGGTAATGGTACCACGGGAACGCGGGGGCAGGAGGACCTTGTGCTCGTTGACCAGGCTGTTCTCGAAGACGATACCCCAGATATCACCACCGGTGATGTGATCGCCAACCTTGAAGCCAGCGGGCTTATAATCCCACTTCTTCTCGCGGTCCAGCGCATTGACGGAAATACCACGGGGGATGTAAATACTTCCGGACTTCTCAGAGATGGCCTGGAGGGGTCGTTGAATACCATCGTAAATTGTCTCCATCAGACCGGGTCCGAGCTCGACGGAAAGGGGCTTACCCGTCCGAGTGACGGGATCACCAACCGTCAAGCCAGCTGTTGTTCAAAAGGGTGGTCAGTAAGCAATGCCATTGAGGGGGTTTGGTGGACCGTATACGTGGCCCGGAGGTGGGAGGCGCTCATACCGGTTTCCTCGTAGACCTGGATGGTAGCTTTATCTCCTTCAATCCGAATGACTTCACCAACGAGCGTGTCATGTCCAACGTTGCACTGTAGAAATCCCGCAATCAGCACGGGTTCGGAGGTGGGAGCTTGGGGGGAACATTACCAGCTCGTACATGGCACAACCGATCATATGCTCGGCCACGACAACTGGTCCGGAGACCGAGAAGATCTTGCCATGCTCCTGATTGTCTTCAGAGCCCATCGTGGAGGTATTTGGTGTGGATGTGGTGGAGATGGGGGAGGTGGAGGTGGTCGAGTTAGTCGGAGAGGGCGAGTCTGGAAGCGGTGGCAGCTCGGGCGGTGGAGGTGTTGACGCACGCTGCTTCTGAAGCTCACTTCCACTAATCAAGTCCAGAAGGGACGGTCGAGTCTTCAATCGAGGTCTCCCTAAACCTAACATTCGGCAAGAAAGGGAAATTCTATCTTGTAAGATGGATCCTTGATCCATTGAGGGGATGCCATGGCCAGCCAATCCAATAGGGAGCTGAGGTCGTGGAGTTCCTCTAAGCTGTCATCCAATCCTTTGTCAGGGATTGGCGCCTCCGATCAATTATTATTTTTAGGGGGGGGGGAAACCTTGAATTAGACGTTTGTCCGTTCATGCAGGTAAACTGACATTGGAAAGATGTCACTTGAAGAGTATAAGGTACCTCTATAAGGCCTCCCGCACTCTGAACAAAACAATGCCCCTGAAGATTTCTGAAGATTTCTTCAGTCAAATTAGTTAGGAGATTGATCAATTCTTTCGGTCGGTGCATTTTCCAGCTCTATATTATAGTCTTCTTTGCTATGTACCAGGGTATATATAGGTGCATGATCTAGCTCACAGTGAAAGCACAGTGTGCACTCTAGATTACTTTCGGTCTATATAGTAAGTAAGCGATACCATTAACTGTGTATAAAGAGAAATTCCCGTTAACACTGAAGAATTTAGAATTGAATATTTACTTCTCCAAAATAAAATTCCTGACCTCCGATGTATAACGTTCTCATACAATGGTATAGAAAATGCTATAAATATAGTGGTATTATTCCCCTACGCATCTTGCCTGGAAGCTCCAGACCTGTTCTGTTTAGGTTGACCCAGGCCATGACCCTAAGCCCAGAAACTCATACCAAGATTCAGTTGTATATATCTCTAAACTATCCATAATCATTATTTTGAATCAAAATCTAGGAATCATGGACATGGAGAGATTATGATCATTCAGCCAGACCTGACAAACGTAAAGGGGACTAGAGTCAAAAGCTATGATAATGATATTAAAGTATCCGTTACACCAATTTGATCATGATGAGTAAAATATTTCAATAGCCTGTCTAAAATCAGGTAAAATTCATTAGGGAAGAATACCCAGCTAAAGATTTATTCCATGTAAAGACCGAACATCCGTTGACAATGATACTTGTACTTTGTCCACAGGTATAGTGTGTTTGACCCGTAAAAAGCGCGATAAATTTTATTTCTATAGAATATAGTCAGCCTTACGTATCAGATCAGTTTGAGACTACATACTCCGCATCCCTGGCAGTCGCATTTGCCGCTGGTACAAGTACAACCCTGGGCACCGGTACAGGAGCAAGTGGATCCGCAGCCACAACCCATGGTGATTCTGGCTGTTTAGGTGGTTGGATAAGAATTTAATAACGAGGATTTTCCTGATACTTGATCAATCGTGAATATTTTAAAGAAACCATCAACAGGGGAAGTGGTGCTTCTTATATTTTTTGGTAGCTCTTCGCCCACATGACTAAGCGCATCATGATGTCGTCAGTGTGATAATGAACCATATTTTGTGTTGAAGCGGACGATGCAGTCATACTTATGATTTAATAGGTACTACTAGTACTAAGTTTGAGTAAGAATGCATATTAATACGCAGTACAGTGGTCGTATTGCTCTGCTAGTACTAAGTTTGAGTTAGAATGCACATTAATACGTAGTGGTAATATTGCTTAGACGATCTACTATTCTACTCTGTAAATGCGGAACCCTTTTAAGTGCTGTTGGCCTTGACCATAAGGCTTTGTTCATTCAGATAGATTGTTTCAATAATATTATGCCGAATTCCTGTTCTTTGGTCATTTTCCATCCTTGTGACTCAAGGAACTGACTTTCTTGTGACCTGAGACTGGATCGCATCACTGGCTCACCGATAAGCCCTCTCCCGCCCCAAACCCTCCAAGGAGGGGAGATACCCGCATTTTTGAGAACCTCATACCTCATACCTCATACCTCATTTTCTGATGCTTACCTTGGGAACACGTTTCAAACGCTAAGTTCAGTGTGAATAATCTGTCAAATCTACGAGTACCTTCCACTCGTCAAGCTCCTAGACTCCTAGACAACTGGAGCTATCCCCGGTCATTCCCTATCCGCCACTGGTCTGCTCACCTGGTTCTTCCCAAAGAGCCAGGGAACTGTGCAGATCCTGAAAACGGTCGACCTGGCCGACAATCCTCCCCATCAATATATCATTCCCGACGACCCTGAGCTTCCTTTGCCCCTCGATACCACTGTATCCAATCCCCGTGCTCCCGACGCCCGATCTACTCAGCTCTTCTCCACAACCTCCCAGCCTCCGCCCGGCACTACTAGCTCCCGGACACCTAATCATCGACGTCGTCGTCTACAATCAAGTAGTCCCGATACCCTAACGACAGAAACGGCAGCAACCTCGCAGCTAGAAGGCTCAAGGGTCGGTGACGTTGCGGCCCAAGACGAAACAACTCATCAACCCGGTCGAACCGACGGCCGCCCTCCGTCCCGCAAGCGCCGGCGCCTGCTCACCATGCGTGCTGATGGGTTATCAGGCACTAACGGCTTCTCGCAAGCTTCTAATGGGGCCAGCTCCAGGAAAACCAACCTGAACGGCCAAGCGACCGCGTCAGCAAATGGAGAGTCCCATGCCAACGGCGCGGGGAAAGCTCCAGCAAGCCAAACATACTATGGTCATGACCGGGAGGAGGTGACTCGGATTTTGATTCAGAGTTTATATGAGTTGGGTTACAGCGGGTCAGCCTCTGCGTTGAGTGCAGAGAGTGGTCACCAACTGGAGACGGCCGGCGTTGCTACTTTCCGCAGTGCAGTGCTCGGTGGACGCTGGCCGGAAGCTGAGAGAATTCTGATTCAATCATTCCAGAGTAGCGAAGCACAGAATGGCCAGGAATCGGCATCCGAGGAGACACTGCTGCTAGCAGAGGAGGCGGATAGAAACGAGATGCTATTCTTATTACGCCAGCAAAAATTCCTGGAACTCCTAGATGCAGGCAATTACGGTGCGGCATTAGGTGTGTTACGGCAAGAACTGACGCCTTTGAACTACGACATTGATCGGCTCCATGCTCTTTCGAGGTAAATTCTTTTTTCGTAAGGTCTTTCTCTTGCTCTGCTGACAGTTTGACCGTCTAGTCTGCTCATGTCACCAACTCAGCTGTTATATGACCAAGCGGGTTGGGATGGATCTACCAAGGCATCTCGAGAACGCCTTCTGGCAGACTTATCCAGTAAGGGTTGATACTTAACCAGTCCTTGGTTTCTGCTAACCCAGGTATAGAATCAATATCTCCCTCGGTCATGATCCCTCAACACCGCCTAGCTATTCTGCTGGACCACGTGAAGCAAAGCCAAATCAACAACTGCCTATACCATAATACCGCACAGTCACCATCGCTCTACTCAGATCATCTATGCGACCGGAATGACTTCCCACTAGAAGTAGGCATCGATCTGACCCAGCATACAGATGAAGTCTGGTATTGCGGATTTTCTCATGATGGCACCAAACTAGTCACTGCGGGCATGGACAGGATGGTACTCATATATGATACTGCAGATTTCACGGTACTTCGCAGATTGAGTGACCATGGCAGTGGGGTTGCTTTTGCTAGCTGGAGCCCAGATGACACAAAACTTATCACATGTTCTCAGGACAAGAAAGCACGATTATGGAATGTCGAGGTAAGATCTCCCTGAAGATTCTCAACTCTCTGTATTGGCTCACTGAAGGACAATAATAGACTGGCCAATGCCTTATTACCATCAACAACCATTCCGAACCAGTGACATCTGCCGGCTGGGCACCAGACGGAAAGTCTTTTGTGACCTCCTCTTTTGACCCGAACACACAATTATGTCACTTGGCTATTGACGGAACAGAATTACACATGTGGAAAGGCGGATTCCGAGTGCAAGACTGCGCGATCAGCCCCGATGGGCGGAGATTGGTCGCCGCAGACACAGATTCGAAAATCCATGTTTTTGACTTCAAAACCTACGAAGAAGATTATTGCCTCTCCTTGTCCAGCAAACCGACGTCCATCGCAATCAGTCGGGATTCGAAGCATATGCTTGTGAACTTGAAAGAGGGTGAAATTCAACTCATTGACCTCGAAACTGCTGCTGTGGTGCGACGTTTCAGTGGTCACAAGCAAGGTGAATTTGTGATCCGCAGTACTTTCGGGGGAGCTGGTGAAAACTTTATTGTCAGTGGCAGCGATGGTAAGGTTTATATTATTCGGATTCATTGAAAGTTTCGCTGACCAGTCTCTAGACTCAAAAGTCTACATTTGGCACAAAGAGAACGGATCTCTAGTCGAGACCCTTGACGGGCATTCCAAAGGCTGCGTGAACTCAATATCGTGGAACCCAGCAGATCCCACTATGTTTGCTTCGGCAGGCGATGACCGTGCTGTGCGCATGTAAGTTTATATCTCCTCCTACATAGTCGGAAATCCTCGTGCAGTTCCACTAACTCATCTTTTCAGTTGGTCTCGAGACCACAATCGCTCTCGCCCGACAGGAGGACCTAGTACTCGAGGTGTGTCAACGAGTGGTGTCCCACGGGTGAGTGCCATGAGGACAACATATTCATTTTAGCATTACCATCCGTACCATTTCTTGACGCAACTAGCCTCCAGCTACCAAGATTGTTTATGGCGTTCCGTTCTCCGGGCTGAAATGCCCTGTGGCATGACATGGCGCTTTTTTGGGTACCAAGGACGAGATACACACTGGAGCTTCTTGATTCCAAGACCGATAAATCACATTTGGCTTCAGTTTTACGTTGCTTTTACATTTTTTCTTCCCTCTCGGGTTTCACTCCTACTCCGCAACATTCTACATCGTATACACCATAACCCCAACCTGTCCTGTCTGCAACCTGCCTTTCATTCCATGAGCAGACCTGCAAAGAGTTGTTTTTTTTTTTCAAGCATTTCAGCTAATACAGGAATAACGACATCCTATGTATGCTTGCACAAGGGGGTATACGTTGAAAATACATTTTTACTTTCAAATGTTTGGATCTATTCCTTTCCCATTTCCATTATTTTATCCCTTTATTTCATCGGCGTTTCATTTTGAGGTTGAATTTGGACCTGTCTTTTCGTATGAGCTCCGGTGATTTCAAGATTGTGTCTAAGTAAGGTTGGCGCTGTTGGTTCCAAGCATAGTTACATGTGCACATCAGGTCACCTTGAATATACTGTACACGTTTACCTGCAGAGGTGTTTGCCGGTCAAAAATCTTTATTGTAAATTTTGTGCAAATCCTTCAAAACGCCTAGCAGAAAACATCCGGGGTAAACTAAGAAAGACCAATAAGAACATAAAATAAAGAGGTTGCTCAAGCCTCCATGTGTCAAATTTGAAAGTTAAATCATGAGTGCAACCTGCGACATTGTTTGGCAATTTTGAGCTGGGTTGTATGGCGTTAGTGGCTGATGGTGGTTGACTGGTGATGTTGCACTCTCACAGAATTATCTTGTTTTCCCTTCCCTCCACGCGAGATCCGTTCATTGCCTTGATCTGTGCAATCTGTAATAAAGAAAGTCCCCGAGTATTTCAGTCAAGTGGACTTGACTTTCCAAAATCAAGGTGGGCATGGCTTCGGGCCAAGTGGTAACACGCAAGTCACTTTTAGTTCATTCAAAAGTGAGGGCTAAGAGCAGGATTGAATCATTTATGAGAGCAGATCGGCAACTGGATAAAAACAAATTAGTATGTCAAAAACCAAAGCCAAAATTGACACTCGAAGGGACATGAACTCACCATTCATGGGCATCTCATCGATCTGAGTGGAGTAGTACAATTCAATGTCACGCAGGATGCGGACGTCATCACTAGTGACAAAGTTGATAGCAACACCCTTGCGACCGAAACGACCAGATCGACCGATACGGTGGATGTAGTTCTCACGGTTGGTGGGGAGATCATAATTGATGACTAGAGACACCTGCTGAACATCAATACCGCGGGCCCACACATCAGTGGAGATCAGGACACGAGAGTTGCCCTGGCGGAAATCCTGCATAATGCTGTCACGCTCCTTCTGGGGCATCTCGCCGTGCATGCTGGACACAGTGAAATTGGCCTCGCGCATCTTGTCAGCCAGCCAGTCGACCTTGCGGCGGGTGTTGCAGAAGATCACGGCTTGAGTGATCGTCAATGTGTCGTAAAGATCGCACAGGGTATCGAACTTCCATTCTTCCTTCTCAACGGCAATGAAGTATTGCTTAATACCCTCTAGTGTCAACTCGTCACGCTTAACCAGAACGCGCACAGGGTCGGTCATAAACTTGGTCGTCATATCCAGCACATCGTAAGGAAGAGTGGCCGAGACCACCACAACCTGTGTCGCCGGGGGAGGTAACGGTAGACGTCGTAAATCTGCTCTCGGAATCCGCGGTTGAGAAGCTCATCGGCCTCATCCAGGACGAGCATCTTAATGTGACGGGTTCGCAGGTTGCGGCGGCGGATCATATCAGCGACACGGCCGGGAGTGCCAGAGACGACGTGTTGGCCATAGTCGAGCTTTCGAATATCCTCGCCGATGTTGGTACCACCAATGCATGCATGACATTGGACATTCATGTAATCGCCGAGCGCCATGATGACGGACTGAATCTGGGTTGCAAGTTCGCGAGTCGGGGAAAGGACCAAAGCTTCAAATTCAAAGTCAATGAAACGGATTCAGCAGAAAAAATATAGTGTTTCATTTACCTTGAGTTTCGCGAACAACAGTGTCAATGACCTGCAGAGTACTGATCGAAAAAGTCGCAGTTTTACCGGTACCAGACTGGGCCTGCGCAATGGTATCACGGCCTTTGCAGATCTGAACAATAGCGCGCGACTGCACAGCCGAGGGGGACTCGTAGCCGTAAGCGTAGATTCCACGAAGCAAGCTCTCCTTCAGGTGCATGTCCTCGAAGGTTGGTGCCACCGTAACCTCCTTGGAAGTGCTGAACTCCATGCGCTCTGGGCTGGTATTAGAAAGGCTCACTTCACCAAAGTCTCGGGGGCCCGCTTACCTTCAGCGCGTCTGTCGATTCCGTCAGCCATTTTGATAAATTCCCGTTCACGGCAAGTAAATAGGATGGTATTAAAAAAGATTGACCACTATGTGAGGCGTAAGTAAGTTCGACTTTTTGCGATGGAAGCGGTACGGTCACATGACCATCCGCAAAGCTGCAGCTCTGGGTTCCGCGAACTTCTCTTCTTGACTTGTGTACAGGTCTCTTTTCACCTCGTATATCAGACCCAAAAATAGCAATACTCTGGTCGCATATCCAAAATGCTTCTTGAAGATCAGCGGTTCGTTCACGAGGATCTCGAGCGGTTGGAGCAGGCCATTGCTGATCGCGTGGCCGACAAACCTCGGAATGTAAGTTCGCCGACATCATGATATAAAGGATCCGCACATTAATACCCATGTTTCATAGATTCGTGAGAAACTATCCAATGAACATGAACTCGCCAATTTCATAAATCGGATCGACATTCAGTCCAAGAGACTGCTGGAAATTTACAAGGATGCGGATGGCCTGCGCGAGAAGGAGGTGCAGTCGATTGGCACAGGCGATCCTTTTGAGGAGTTTTACAAGCAACTGGACGAAATTAAAGATTTCCACAAGCGCTATCCGAACGAGCCAGTTGAGAACCTCGAGCAGGCATACAAGCGTCATCAACCTGCCGAAGGCGAATCGTCTTACTCAGAGGTCGATAACATGTTTACTGGCGAAGAATGCTTCGGACAATACATGGACCTGACAAGCAATCACGAGCAATACCTGAACCTCCCGGGAGTCAAGCGCCTTAATTACATCCAATATCTTGATGTCTTTGATGGTTTCACTCCGCCGTTACTAAATATTAAGCGCAAAGACAAGGTTTCCGATAAATACTTCCGTTACGTTGGTGAACTCGCGACTTACCTCGAGGGATTTTTCAAGCGAGTGAAGCCTTTGGAGGATCTCGACGCGCTGATTGCCAGCTTCGACGAGGAATTCGACAAGCAATGGGCAGCAAAGGAAGTTCCCGGCTGGGGAGATGAACAAGTTGCCACAGGAGGATCGGGCGAGGGAATATGGTGCTCAGACTGCGAGAGGGAGTTCACCAACGAGAACGTCTACCGAAACCACTTGACCGGCAAGAAGCACGTTCGGGCCGCAGAGGCTCGTAAAGCCGCCGGCACATCAAACGACGACTCCCAACCTTCTACAAACAAACCTTCAACATCCTCACTTGCGAAGGACTTGAAGGAGCGTGCTGTCGCTGTACGAGAGCATCGTGTGCGTTCCTTCACAAACGCGCTTAAGGACGAGCGAGAGGCCACAAGACGCAATACCGTACGCCGACAAGGTCTGACCGAGCGTGAACGTCAAATGGAACGCGAGGCATTAATGGCTGAGCCTGAATCATTTGGTGAAGGTCGTGGCGGTGACCAATCTGACGACGAAGAGGACAAGGAGAGGATCTACAATCCACTGAACCTACCGCTGGCCTGGGATGGCAAGCCTATTCCATACTGGCTGTACAAGCTGCACGGTCTTGGAGTCGAATACCCATGTGAGATTTGTGGAAATTTTGTTTACATGGGTCGACGAGCATTCGATAAGCACTTCTCGGAAGCGCCCCATATTTACGGCCTCAAATGCCTGGGTATTACATCAAACACCAACCTCTTCCGCGAAATCACTCGCATTGAGGAGGCAATGCAACTCTGGGAGAAGTTAGAACAGGATCGCAAGAAGGAGCGAGACTCCCGAGACAATGTGGTGCAGATGGAGGATGCTGAGGGTAATGTTATGCCCGAGAGAATTTATCATGATCTTAAAAAGCAGGGCATTCTCTGATGGACACAATTGTGTTCTCTCTTTATGTTGTCTGGGGTCAATGGTGTCAATACTACACAAAATATCGGAGTTGGGCGAATGGCTTGGGTCGTCTTTTTCGTCTCTCAAATAGACATTAGTATCAATGAGGAATAGGTTTCGTACTGAGACTAGAATGAAGTTAGCGTGCGTTTTCAAAGACAAGCATATGGATCTAAACAGAATGCCTAACTGGGAGTTGTTCAATTCTGCACATGCAATGAGTAAGTAGTACTACTAGTAGTATATGCTTTATACTCGACTTCGGCAGTAAGCCGTTGACTTATATAGATTGTCACGTGTTTTCGTGTTCCATGGACACGACCCGCTCACCAAATTCGCGTTTCCATCTCTTTTTTCTTGAATCTCTATTTCTCTTCTTCTGAATGATTAAGCTGGCGGAAAAACCACCCAATGCCAGCTCTATGTGATTTTCTTACCTTGATCCCCCATGGGATTCAAATTTGCGTTATTTTGTGACCTGCTGTCGAGTCTTGAAGCCAATCGAACGACTAAGGCGGCCTCGACAGTCAAGAAGGATGAGCCGGACTTTCAAACCATTGCAAGATGGTTCGCTCGGCATTATCGCCATATAAGTCACCCGGACACAGACAGGCTGGCCCTGCTATCGTGCATGTTTCCCGAGAGACGACCAGACCGAGTATATTGGCTTCAGGCTACCTCACTCACCCGCGTTATTGGCCGCTGCTTGGGTCTAGGTTCTTCGCGCATATCAGAGCTAAATCAATGGCAAAAACCTGGTGGCCCAGACTTAGGACAATGCGTGGAGAATGTTATGCGTCAAGCCGAGAATTATGTTCCCTGTGACCGCCAGGTCTCGGCCGAGGAGATCGACGAAGCTCTGAATTTGATTGCCTCGAGATGCCGCTTCTCAGGTCCTCAGGTCAGACGTCAGCATACTGCAGTGGATGTCGATACAGTCATTTCATCCTTATATCGTCGACTGTGTAGCCGCGATGCAAAGTGGCTCACTCGCATGATCCTGAAGAGTTACGCCCCCGTGATACTTCCTGAGAAGTATATACTAGAGAAATTTCACTTTCTTCTCCCTCATCTCCTGCAGTTCCAAAATACTTTTGAAGGGGCACTCGAAATGCTTGAATCCGAGCCAATGAGTCACTTCCCACCTCGTCCAGATCGAAAGTTGGCGGCTAGCCTCTGTGCTATTGCACTAGACCATATACGCCCACGGACAGGAATCAAAGTTGGGCGACCCGAGTACTATAAGGCACGAAGCATCAAACATTGCCTCCAGTTGACAGGCCACCGCCGCATGAGTGTTGAAAGAAAATACGATGGTGAATACTGCCAAATACATATCAATTTCGAGAACAAGCAAACTCCAATACAGGTCTTCTCCAAGAGCGGCAAAGACTCCACCGCAGATCGATCAGGGCTGATGCCAACTTTGGAGGAATCTCTCCAGATGGGCAGCCCGCAATGCAAATTCACACATCGCTGCATTCTTGAAGGTGAATTGCTTGTCTGGAGCGATAAACGTGGTGACATTGCGGACTTCCATAAGCTCCGGAAATTTCTACCGCGGTCTGGAACTTTTATCGGAACTGAAAATGATTCACCTCCCCAGCCATATGAGCATCTGATGATTGTCTTCTTTGACATACTCCTCTTAGATGATAATGTCTGCTTGAGGAAACCGCATCGAGAACGGCGGTTACTACTGAAAAATATAGTACGGACAATCCCTGGTCGATCTGCGATTGCTGAACAGGAAATATTGAGCTTTGACCGGCCGGGTAGCCAGCATTTGTTAGAAGCCAGCTTTTCTAAGGCAATCACTCAGCGCTGGGAAGGTCTTGTTTTGAAGGCCTGTGACGAGCCTTATTTTGCTATGCATTCTGCCGGTGTGGATATTTCCTTTGGCCGATGGATCAAACTGAAGAAAGACTACATTCCAGGCCTTGGGGATACAGTTGACCTTGTCCTTATTGGTGGATACTATGATGCCAGAGACGCTACATCTCTTCGAATTCCTAAAACTGTGGAATGGACTCACTTTTTGGTGGCCTGTCTTTTGAACAAAGAGGATGTTCTGGAGTCCAGAGATTCTCCTCGGTTCCGAGTCATAGATGTGGTTGGACGCCACTGTATGCACCACAGTTTGATGCAATCGCTCAATCAAATCGGAGAATTTGTTGCCCTAAATCCTGAAGACTTCCGTCATTTTGAGATTGAATATGGACATGCCAGTCTTTCTCAAGCTACCAATCTTTTCAAGAAACCATTTGTGGTGGAGGTAATGGGCAGTGGCTTCGAAAAGCCTTCTGGGGCGAGGTACTTTACCCTTCGGTTTCCTCGTATTATAAAGTTACACACGGACAGAGGTTTTGAAGATGCGGCATCCTTCCAGGAACTACAAGTTCTAGCAGAAGAAGCTAGATCTGTATCTATCACAGACCCATCGGAGGAGAGAGAAGTTTGGCGTAAACGCCTCAAGGTTGGCAGCGGGCTCAACGAGTATATTGCTCAAAGATCAAAAACCCCATCTTCCCGAAATTCGAGTGCAGAGCCAGATTCCCATTCAGGACCTGAAAATCCAAGCGAAACAGCGAGTGATGAAGACTATTCTGGTTCATTTCCAAGTTCTCCCGCACACCAGCCCTCATCCCAGAGAGCTGTGAACAAACAACGATTGAATAAGTTTGACAATGCTCCTGCTTTATACGTCGACGAGACACTGCTACCATCCGACTTGGAACGTTCTACCCCGAAAGCCAATGTTCTATCCGAGAATGAGAATTTGTCCCAACGACAAACTTGTGGCCAAAAGAATAATAACTCGCAAAATCTCGAGAATTCAACCAAAAAAGCAAGGGATGAATCTGGTGAGATGAAAAAGGCGAAGGCGACGGGCTCAAACGTTCAAAAAGCAACTAGCTTGATTTCGATGCATCGGCAAGAAATCTCAAGCCGTGAACATGCTACATCGGAGGTAAAACCTCCCAAGTCTCCTTTAACAACAATCCCAATATACATGCCAGGGACCCCCTCTGAATTCAGGTCCTCAACAAGACCGGACGACTCCCTTCTCCATGAGTTCTTGGACATTCTAGGATCCGATAAAACAATGTCTTCGTTATCTGAATCTAACCCTTCCGCCAAATCGAAGGGTATGGCATTCGGTATTGTTCTTATCAACACAGCCGGAGAATCATTGGGTAAAGAGATTCACAGAACGGCGATATCTGTTTCTCAGGCTATCCAAAAAAGATCATGTCCCCCCAAAGGGACAATATTCTTTTTGAACTCTCTTATTCTGGAGCAGAGCATTTGCCCTGAGGATAGGAATTTCTGTTTGCGCACCACTTGGACTGATCTTGGGAAGCAATATTACTTCGCATGTGTTCGATGGAATGTATCTGATAAGATCCAGTCGCCAGATTTGAGTTCTGGTGTTGAACAAGACTTCAGGGACCCCCCAGCTCTTTTGGTCAGCTTTGATCAGGGTGACATTCTAGCGCTGGGGGAGTATATATGCATCGACCCGCCATTGCTTTTCAATGGTTAGCGGAGGCATGCACCTACTAGTAGGTAAATTTCATTTCAAAACTAGAAGTCGCTAGACATTAAGATAAAAAAAAGTCAATAAATGTTCCTGGATATTATTGGAAGATATTTGCGCCAACTCGTAAAGTAATTAATGACCAGGACAACACTAAACGCCACGCTATCATGACAATGGAGATAACCCCCCACAAATAATGCAATAGAAGACTGAAAGAAGCAAGACTAAGCATCACCTTCCCGTCTGGCTCGAACATCACTCATGAGCGCTCTCGCCTCTTCGACTTCAAATCCATCTTGACAAAGCTCTCCCGCTAGTTGGTCCGCTCGATCCAGGTCACCATGTCGCAGAGAATGCTGCGCCAGCCACAAGCGTGCCCTAGATGTGGTTGCCGTGGGACCAGTGCCATGGTGCCATGTTTCAGCAGCGGTGGAGTCATCATTCTGCATTGCAAATGATGAGGTTCGAGGACGAGGCTTCCGGCGACGTCGTCTAGGTGCGTCTTCTCCATCATCGCCAGAATTCTCAGCTTCATCGCTGTGCGTAGCATGTTCAGAAGCAGAAGAGTACTCGTCATCCTCGTCTGAATTTCCATCTTCATTCACAGGAGCACCGCCGGATTCTTGCTGCAGGGTTAATTCCATGTAGGCAGACGCTTCTTCTTCATTGTCAAGTCGTTCATAAAGAGTTGCAATCTGGTGTAATGTCTCTGCATCGAGAATCTTGTGGGTACCAGGGCCAGGGCTTGCACCGATGCCTGAACCACCGTCTGCATAATAGGCTCCAGCAACCAGGGCACGCTTTAGAGCTTGAATACTCTGCTCGATGCGGCCCATCTTCGCGTAGCACGAGCCTACTGCCTGCCACATTTTCGGGTCATATGGTTGAAGGGCAGCTGCTCGTTGGTAGTAGAACAGAGCATAGAAAGACATGTCGAGGACTTCATACGCCTGGCCCAGACCGTACCAAGCACGGTAATCTTTGCGATTGACATCAACAGCACGGCGATATGATTCAATAGCGGTATGTGTGTTTTTCATCTCTATGTACTCGTGGCCCATAAGGGTCCAAGCCGACAAGAAGTTGCGGTCGAGTGTCAGTGCACGCCGGAAGTACATGACCGCTTTTTCATGCTCGGATTTCAGGGAATAGTAGTTTCCCACAACACAGCACGTTTCAGGGCGGAATTTATCGGTGGCAATAGCAATCTGAGCGACGAAAGCCAGCTGGGGTCGTGCACCCATGACATATAATATGTTGGAATAGTGATCAAGGCTATCCAACCGGTGTGGAGATGTAGCCAGAATTTCATTAAATATCTCAGCCGCTTTGTCAAAGTCTGATTTGGGTTAATACATTGGAGACAAAATGATGCATGACATTGCTCTTACCTTTGTCGTGGTAATAAAGCAGTGCTTCTTGTGTCTGGAGGAACGCGTTGGTAGGAAACAATGTTTGAAGTTGTTGAAGATCCTTGTATGTCTCGGGTGTGGTTTGATAAAGTTCCTGACTGCTGTAGGTGTGGAAGATCAAGGTCATGAGACTCTTTGGTAGACGGTCCACGATTTGTTTCAACTGCAAGCGCTGTCAGTTTGATGTATCACATCGGTTCCAGTCGACACCTTACGTCTTCATTATTGGCCAGGAGGTCACCCAGCTCTTGCCATGCCCCCCAATGGAATGGGTTCTGATGTACACTTTTAATGAGCCACTTCTTCGCCAGTTCCTCGTTCCGCCCCTTCAGTAAGACGACAGCATAGAGATATTCTAGCCATCCCTGTCCCTGATTCTCAGGGCCCTCGGAGCTGCGTTCCATCAGCCAGCCTTCCAAGCCACGGGCGAGATCCGGTAATTCTCGATTGACCGCCGTTCCACCATCCGCCGGGCCCAGCACCATCTCTGTTTCCTCATCCTTGCGCTTCTCTCCTGCCATGTATTTCGCATACAGCGCAAGGAAAAGCGATTTTTGACTGAGTTTTGGGTATGGATTCCTCCGCGGTTGACCTTTCGAACCTTGGAATGGCGATAGTTTCTCTTTGCCCTTCAGAGATGCGCGCGGTTGCTTCGATTTCGAGTTTGGCGAGGCTACAGACAGAGGTACAGGAGGTGTGGTCGGAGGTAAGAATACCGCCGCACAGCGGTCATATTCCCGAGTATCAAAGTACGATTTGGCCAGGAGATATTTGTGGGATTCTCGGGCTTCCATCACCGCTTCGGCAGGGTCTTGTGCGCCTAAATATGGGTTTATTGGTGGCATGGGGGGTTCCGCAATATCCATTGGAGATTCATCGTCGGTATCTTCATGATTAACTGGTAAAATAGAGTCTAGCATCTCTGCTGCCCTGGATGGGGACATTCTTGTCAGCTTTCTTCAACATGAACACGGTATAGATTGTTTTTGGGTGTACCATTTTGAAGATTGGTATAGACATCGTTCTGAGCATTTGATCGCAGACTCTTCAAATCGGTGTCTGAGTTCTTGGATAATTTCCTCGGTGATTTCCATTGTTGCCATCTTCAACAGGGCCTCCCAGTGGGGCGGAGGGCGGTGCAATGACTTTCGTTGAGATGGAGGTGGGCGGTGCCTAGACCAAGTCACACATTGGTTTCTGTTCCCCTACCAAGCAAGCCCAGTTCCCGTTTGCGCAATGGAGATTGCAAGCGCGATACTATTGCAACGTATTTCTCGGGCAGCGGCGCGTGTTGATGCGATGGGCGCAATCTAAGCTGCAATTGACTTGGTATGTCAGACGAAGAGCGATCAATGAGAGGTAAGATAGTAAGTTTCCAGGAACTTTTCAATCGAACGAGCACGGTATCATTGACAAGAAGCAAAGCAAAACATTAAGTTGAAAGTCACGAGGAGCAACTGCAGCTGTCAACAACAAACTGCACAAACACGCCAAGACTGCTGTTCCCCTCCGCGGGGAATTTAATCCCAATAAACTCAATGTATTAAATTGGCTTACGGTTGACTTCCTTTCTCAACATCCACTCACCCCCTTATTATAGTCAGCATGGCTACTACTACCAAGCGTGCCGATTTCGAGGCTGTTTTCCCCAAGCTAGTCGAGGATCTTCTGGATCACTGCAAGCGATACAACCTGCCTGATAACGCTCTCGAGTGGTTCGAGAAGGTGAGATCCAATCCATATAAGCGTCTCGGACCAAAGCCCTTCTAGAATCATGCTGATCCCGATATTTAGTCTCTCAATGCCAACGTCCCCGGTGGAAAGTTGAACCGTGGTCTCTCGGTCCCCGATACCGGCATCGCCCTCCTCCAGAAGCCCCTGAACGATGAGCAATTCGAGCAGCTGAGCATTCTGGGATGGCTCACCGAGCTGCTCCAGGCCTTCTTCCTGGTTAGCGACGATATGATGGACGGCTCCATTACCCGACGTGGTCAGCCCTGCTGGTACCGCCAGGACGGTGTCGGCCTGATCGCCATCAACGACGCCTTCATGCTGGAGTCCTCTATTTACCTCATCCTGAAGCAGCGCTTCCGCTCCCACCCCGCCTACATTGACCTTGTCGAGCTCTTCCACGAGACCACCTGGCAGACCGAGCTGGGTCAGCAGTGTGATCTGATCACCGCCCCCGAGGATAAGGTTGACTTGGACAATTTCTCCATGGAGAAGTACATGTTCATTGTTACCTATAAGACCGCATACTACAGCTTCTACCTGCCCGTTGCTCTTGCCTTGATTTACTTGGAGCTGGCCACCCCCGAGAACCTCAAGCAGGTCCACGACGTCCTGATCCCTCTCGGTCAGTACTTCCAGATCCAGGATGACTACTTGGACAACTTCGGTGACCCTGCCTTCATTGGCAAGATTGGTACCGATATCCAGGACAACAAGTGCTCCTGGTTGGTCAACCAGGCCATCCAGCGCGCTACCCCTGAGCAGCGTGCCGTTCTCGATGCATCGTACGGCCGCAAGGATGCCGCAGAGGAGGCCAAGGTCAAGGCCATCTTCAACGAGATGGGGCTGGAGAAGGTGTACCACGAGTACGAGGAGAAGGTCGTGACGGAGATCCGCGAAAAGATTGCCGCAATCGACGAGACCAAGGGTCTGAAGAAGGAAGTCCTTGAGTCGTTCCTGGCCAAGATTTACAAGCGCACCAAATAGATCACTAGACGTATGGGCGCCTTGGGATGAAAATTGAAGTGTAAAGTTGATACCCCGCGCTTTTGATGTGTCACAACAGGATACAAGCTTGCGATTTAGGTTCATATAGCCTGTTAATATAAATTCGGGGGCTAACTTCCTCTCTTGTACAATTACTTTTCCAGGCATAGTGGATTTCTAATATTTAGTATATTGAGATCGCACTCTATTAAATCAGGTGCCCTGTTCAGTATCCCGAGTTAGACCGGCCATATATAGATGCGATCCAATGCATTGATTCGCGGCCCGCCCCACTTAGTTCGTGTTGGTGCAGTAAATCCCGGCTGCACCCCCCAGTCACTCTTTTTAATCCTACCAGGAATCACCATGTTCCTATCCCATATACAGTCCTCTCAAAGTCGACCTATTTTCAACTTATCACCAATTCTGATCACGTTATGGCTGCTGCTCTCAACGACAACCGCAGACCAAGCAAATCGCTTCCGCTCTGAGAAATATGCTCATGGCTTCGAGGGCCCGTTCCCACTCCAGCATTACTCATCATCAGGCCTTCCAGGTCCGATTTTGAATTACTGGGAGACTAGCGTAGCATGCGATGATGGGTTATATACAATCATTGCCCCGCGTGGGGAGGCGGTGCGTCACTCTGGTCCAATGATTCTGGATAACCAAGGCCATATGGTATGGTTTAAGGAGTATCAGACGACTTATGATGCCAATGTGTACATGTATAAGGGAGAGCGATATTTGACCTTCTGGGCGGGTAATGATACGAGTCGAGGGCATGGGGAGGGGATGTTGTACATGGTGAGTAATGTTTCCAATGTTGAGGAATAGATCTTGGATTTCGAAGGATTCAACTCACCACTAATTATTGGAAATAGCTCAACTCCAGCTATGAGGAAGCATATAAACTCCACGGAGTAAACTATTTCGCGGACTTGCACGAATTCCATATCACCTGTGACGAGACGGCCGTTCTCACAGTATATGATATCAAATCGGTAAACCTGACCTCAACAGGCGGTTTGGAAAATGGCTGGATCTACGATAGCGTCTTTCAAGAGATCAATATCGAAACTAACGAGCTACTCTTCGAATGGCGCGCTTCAGATCATTTCTCCTTTGACGAGGGTGGGCGTGATAGCCACGGAGCCGGGTTTTCAAAAGAACACCCATGGGACTGGTTCCACATCAACAGCATCGACAAGGATGAAGATGGCAACTTTCTCATCTCCTCGCGGTACCTGAACTGCCTTGCATATATCAACGGGGTTACCGGTGACGTGATCTGGAAACTCGGCGGCATGAATCACTCATTCACCGATCTATCAGCTGGCGCAGCAACAAATATCAGCTGGCAGCATCACGCGCGATTCCAACCCCGATACAACAATGAGAACAAGACAAAAGCGATCTCCGTTTTCGATAACTCTTCGCGCGGAAAAGGCGCTACGGAGAATCCGAGCCGTGGGCTGATGATCGATATCGACGAGACGAACATGACTGCCAAAGTGCGCGCGGAGTACTGGAATTCCGCGGCGATTAGCAGCCAGTCTCAGGGCTCCATGCAGGTTCTGGATAACGGGCATGTACTGATCGGATACGGGTTCAGTGCTGCGTGGACGGAATTCGGCGCGGACGGGGAAGTGCTTTGTGATGTGCATTTTGGTCCGAGGGAATCTTTCCATGAGAGCGAGATTATCTCGTATCGAGCTTTCAAGCAAAAGTGGGTTGGGATGCCAGTAACTGCGCCCGATGTTGCGCTGTCGGGGACTACGGCGTCTGTTAGCTGGAATGGGGCAACGGAGGTTGTTACTTGGGTGTTGCAGGGGTCGTTTGTTAATGTGACTGACTCGCCTGCTTTTACGGATGAGGATGGGATCAGGCGGTATTCAAGTGGGGATGTTGAGGATGTTAACTTCCTGTTCATCTCTGCGATGCCGAAATCCGGGTTTGAAACTAAGATTCCTATTCCGGCTGATATACCGTACCGCACTCTTCGCCTTGTTGCCCTTGATGGTATAGGAAGCTCTCTGGGAAAGACACGGGCTTTGGAGTGGACCCCTGAGAAAATGAACGAAGAGGTTGCGGTGTTTGCTGGTGATGAGAAGGTTGAGTCTGATTCAAAGGGGCATCACATTGCACCCACACTTATGTTTACCATGGGCTTTATGAGTGCTGCGGTGATTCTGCTTTGCGCATGGCTCGTCTGCAAGTATGTCTATCCCGGATATCCTGGTCTATCCTTCTTCGGTCGAGGCATTCATGGCAAAGACAAGGGGTGGCAGGCGGTTCGATCGGGCGAGGAGCTGGATGACTTGGATGAATCCAACGACCTAGGCTCCGGAGAACAAGATGAGAGCCCGTTGTTGAATGATAATAGAGGCAGGGGGTGAATAGCCTTGCATTCCATTGCATTGTACATTATGCATATAGTCATTGGCGTTAAGATATAATATCCATAATTGCGTCTTTCTATTGATTTACTATTTTAGCGCTTCAATCGAAAGCAAGTTTCTTCATTTATTATTGATCTTCCCAAAGCTAGTCCAGACTAAAGAGTGGAGCCTGGTATAAAAGGCGAATTTCTTGCTCGTGGCAAAAGTGCCATTGGTTCAAACCGCAGCTTAAGCCGCAGCAACCTCCAGACGCTGGAAGCCACCATTGGCGGCGACCTCTTCCTGAAGCTTAGCCATGCGCTTCTGGTCACCAGTGGGATCCGTAGTATCCGCATCCAGATCCCAGGAGAGGTACTTGTTGGTGTAGTTGGACTGGAAGTTATCATCCAAGATACCAAGACGCTTGCCATAGCGAGTGACCTTCTCCCAGTCACGAGCGACATTCTTGAGGTCCCGACTGAAGTAGGCGTAGGAACGTTCAAAAATCTTGCGGTTGACAGGAGTCGCCATAATAGGTTTAAAATCGACATACTCCTCATAAGTTGTCTTTGGATCAGCCAAGACATCATCCGTAGCACGCTTCACAGCACGCATGAACTTGGCAACACGCTCGGGGTTCTCAGCAAGGAACTTGTCGTTGGCAATGTACAGGATAGAGCAGAAACAGCAGCAGCCCAGCTCGGCGAGCTGGTCAATGCGAAGCATCTGCACATCGGAGCGGGGACGGTTCTGCTCGGCGAGCCACTCGGCTAGCTCAACCATTTGCACATTCTCGAGACCGATACCCGCATCAATGTCACCGCGGATGATGGCCTTGGTCACATTCATTCCGCAGCGAACGGCAGTGTAGTCGTCGGTGGTCATGCCGTAGTACTTCGTGAGCTCGTCAATCTGAATCTTGCCGAATTCACCGACGTAGCCGATGCGCTTGCCCTTCAGAGAGCGGAAGTCTTCAGTGATTCCGCTGGACTTGAGGTACACGACACCAGTGAAGGGCTCGTCGAGCAGGGACCCGATCGAGGTCACGGGGAAGTTGCGAGCCTTCGCCTGTTATGAATTAGAATGAATATCTCTGATAGGGCCGGTGATAACGTACCGCCAGCGTGTGGATCATGGCCTTGAAGCCCATGTCGACTTTGCCGCTACCAATGATCTCGGTCACATCGGAGGGGTCATTGGGCTCCAGCAGGGCAACCTTGAGGCCTTCATCCTTGAAGTAGCCACGGGCCTGAGCGAGGTAGAGGGGGGCGTGGTACGGGGTGGCGTGCCTGAAGGGTACTACTCAGCCTATATACTTGACACCAGAAGACAAGACACCAAAGAAAAGAATCCAAATAAATCAGATGCTGTTGTCATACCAGTTGGTCAGGAAAGTGATCTTGTCCGTAGCCATTTTGGAGATTGGAGCAAGCACTGTTTATACTTCTATCGAGTCAGCATCCCCGACACAAGCGTATCCGCGTTCAAGTCCACTATGTTAGCCAACAAGAAGCAGAACACCCATAGTAACCATGAACACGAATACAAAAACAGCAAAGGGGGAACAATCAAAAGTCACGCATGTCCTTTCGCTAGAATTATCTAGATCAAGTTTTGACAGTATAATCTCAGAACAGCCAGACTGCTATGGTAGAATGTGATAGCTCATCATATCTACCGCAGCAGCCTGAGCCGAACACCTGTCATGCGTAGCACTGACTATTATACCATGTACAATACCTTGACCCTATGATCATCATAGCGGACAACAGTCCAGGACCCCCGGGGGGATCCAAAGCTAGGACGTGCGCGGCTCCATTGTAGAAAGTACCGTACCAAGGTAGACTTGATGATCGGTGTCGAAGAGGTAGGAAGGTGAAAAGAAGATTGAGAATGAATCAATTGAGAAAGGAAGAGGGGGAGGAGGGGAAAGTGGGAGAAGGTGCAGGAGGGGTAGAAATACTCCGGAGTGGAGTTGTCCGCCAGGATTGTTTCATCAATAAAAAGGGTTCACCGGGATGCGCAAATCATGGTCGATTCTCCTCATCAAAGCCCCAGGATTTCCCTGATTAGGCTCGGTCGTAACTCTATTGTAAGCTCTATATCCACATACTTCCGAATCCAACCGGATACACCCCGACATCGCAGACCCGGAACTAAATTCTGTTGAGGCAAAAAGTACGTTGAATTCACGATTAATCAAATTCCAATTCAAGAGTAAAAACAAATATGAAGGCTTCAAGATGCATGGATATGAAGGTCAAATTACAAGGTGACGTCAGGCGGGGAGGTCCACTCTGGGAGAAAGAAAAACAACACCAAATGCAAATCCGTGAATAAGTTGAGCAAGTTAGTAAGAAAGAATGACATAGAGATATCCCAATATCACGCGTCTTCAATCTTAGGGGTATCTCCGTTTACCGATATGCTGTCCAGGGGGGACTGTGGCCGGTCACCAGTCTTCCGAGTCCGGAGCGTGAGTGGATAAAAGTGCTCATCGGGTTCTTCCTCCTCACTGTGAGTGGGTTAGCTTTTGGACTATTGCGGAATGACCCGAAGCATGCATGGGACAAAAGGTGGAAATGTGGGACTCAAACGTACGGAAGTTTCCAGGCGACATAGTCTTCTGTGCTCAATCCTTCACGGCCTTCCTGGAGCGAGGCAAAATCACCGGGGGTCATCATCCCGGTACGATCGCGAGGAGAACCTGGAACAGACAGGGGGCGAGAGATCTTCTGGTCTGTGCCACCGATGATATCGAAATAATCCTCTTTCTCATCGAACGAAGAGGGATAGGCTATGATGAATATTAGTGACTAGTCGTGTAGCTGGGGGGAAATACAAGTTTACCTCTACGGAGAGCCAATTGGCGTGCCTTGACGTACTCCAGACCCATCCGCTTCCAGTCAAGTAGATCACTCAATCTCTCAGTGCGGTTACGCTGGTTGATTCTTTGACGTCTGCTCTTCGTGGTGAAGTTGAACATGAAGTCGGTCAGCTGGTTGACTGAGTCGTCTACTCCCTTCGACCGACGGTCTACAATGTAGATACCGTAGTCAGATGAGTTCTCGATCAGCTCTTCCATGTAGCATCCAAATCCTGACAAATTTGTGGTGATACTTGGCACACCCATCACCGTGCACTCGGCCGGAGTGTATCCCCAAGGCTCGTAGTAGGAGGGGAATACTCCCAAGTGGGTTCCACGAACAAAATCATCATAGTCAAGTGGCAGCACCGGGTTGGAGGCATTGAGGAACTCGGGATGGAACACAATCTTGACGCGATCGGAGGAGTTATTGAACATTTCGACGCGGCGCAGCTGGTTCAAGATGGGATCCTCGTGGTCATTCACCATATTGTGCGTGACAATAGGAGGAAGGCCGTGGCGTTTCATCGCAAACAGGCGGCGGCGCAGAAGCACCCGATCCTGACTAGTGATAAGGTCCTTCTCGTCGGGCATGTTTTCACCCTCCTTCCACGAGAGACAACGCTCATACATACGCTTGCCAATGCCTTTCTCGATGTTCTCAATCGTGTCACGGAGGGACTTCACCACGGCTTGGCCCTTGAGAGACTCCACAGTCAAAGAAGAGGTTTGTGCGGGCATGATGATAAAGGCGACCACAGTAGTGGTCGAGCCACTGGTCTTCAATCTGTGGTTGAGACGAGCCAGACCTTCGATGAACATATCCACACCCTTATTCCGGTACTCGTACCGACCAGCGGTGAACATGTAAAGAGTGTCATCCAAATCGAAATCATTGTGACCGTAGAAGTGACCGCGAACGAAATCATTGATCTTCTCCTTGGCTTGTGAGTGCAAGTTCTGGAACTCGTGCATAGCGGAGAATTTCTTGACGTTCAGACCATTCGGGAGGACACCGTCCGGCTTGCGCTTTAGCAGGTGCTCACTCTCAAAGGCCGTAATGTGCGAAACTGTAGTGAAGACGTCCGCACTGTGCGCAGCCGCGCGCTCAATGCAGTACCGGTGGTAGATCCCGCGCTTTCCAGCCTCAGCATCGACATCGAAATGCTGGAGATTGTTGTAGAAATCCACCGAGCCAGCACAGAGATAGCGACCCAGCAGAGTAGCATGTGTGGTGAAGATGGTAGTCAGATCCATGTGGCGTCTCTTGGTCAATGGCAAAGCCACACCAGCCAGCCACTCGTGGAAATGAGCGACCACAGCCCGACGCCGTTCATGAGCGATATACTACGGTACGTGGAGTCAGTTATCTCGCAATGTATGATCCTTTCAATGGAGATCGACGCGACTTACCTCACCCAGGAACCAAGCAACCAGGTATCCAAAGACGATAGCCTCGTTGGTTTCGTGATCGGCAGCGGGGGCCGGGATGCCGGAGGTGTTCCACAGATCGCTTTTCCACTCGTCCAGCCATCGGTAACCCGTCCCGGTATTGATGAGCAGCACCCTAGGGGCACCCTCAATCAGCCAGCGACCGTAGACAATCTCAATGCCACGTTCCTTCATGGAAGCGATGGTATCACGCATGGCTGGACTGGACGGGGCGAGTTCTTCAACCTCGACGGCTGCTGAAGCTCGGTTCAAAGGCCCGATCATAGTATAGCGTTCGCCGTACTCAGCCGTTGTGACTGGGGCCTTCGACTTGAGCACCGAGTAAATGCCGCCAACTCGGTTGGCTACCTCTGTCGCCACCTCGAAGAGCATGTGGTTGCGAACATCGCGCTTGATCGGCTCAGAGCCATTCTCGTCAGCCATTCTGAAGGAAGGTACCTGATGACAAAAAAAATGAAAATCAAAGTTAAGAGTGGGAAGAGGGGAAAAGAGAGGTTGAGCTTTTGGGTGAACCAGAGAACCCGGGAGGATTGAGCTCCGGACTCGGTCTGTGCGGGGACTACGCGGGATCCCAGTTTTTGACTTCCCCAGAGTTGGCTAGGGAACAGGAACAAGAACAATTTTGGAAGAAGAAGTACTTTATGAAGCTGTAAGAAGCTGACTATGATATTTTAAAAAAAGAATTGAGCCCCTTATTCTCACCTCACCTCGCCCCCAATAGCTATAAGCTTATAAACTCCGTTCGCGAACACGGTTACAGTGCAGGCGGAGAAAAAGAACGTCCCGCATACTAAAACCGGGCTAACTGTGTCTGGGCCACACAGTGTCACCAAAGACCTCTTGGTCCTTGGTTCACAGACCAATTTCCACTTCAAAACCAGTTTGCCGGTCAAACTTGGTATGAAATTTTTTTTTTCTATATAAAGACTAGAAATAAGGAACAGTTTTTTTAATTTTTTTTACCCCTGACCAAGTTTTAGCCCAGATGTAACACTTTTAGGGTTGACCTTAGTATGATGTTTTTGATGGTTTTGAAAGTATATTTTTTCCTCTTATAGCTTGGCATTAGTTCGGCCCGTGACCGTCGATCGGTAAAAAAAATTCTACTTCCAATCATGCTCGTTTTTTTCCTACAGATTTTGATCCTTGCGCGGGGACGCCACAGACGGGAATCCGGTTTTGTGGTGAAGCTCGTCTGGGGAAAGCTGATCAGATGATGTCATAGTGGATCCCACGATCTGTCAGTGCTTTATACCCACAACTCATCTAGGCACTACCAAGTAATACAAAGCTAGTGGGATGTGTAGGTATCTATGACAAAAAGTAATAAATCCTCAGGTCCTATGTACTACCTTACCTTGGAGACCTTGCAATCTAGTCAATGAATTAGCAATATGCTGAATTCATTGTGATCATCATTGTTTGGCCCTTTATGGCAGGTCCACCCATAAGCACAAATCTAACTCTTTGGTAGTATAAGACTCAGGTAAAGCAGTAGTTATGAAAAGCAATGCGATGCTTGCCCTTCTTGCATAAAAGTCTCAAGATCTTATCAATGACCCGCCGATAACAATGCCCACTTTTCTCTCCGCTTATCCATTTAATGGCGTTTTTTCGCTTCCCCAGTATCCTTCGATCCATCTCTCCTCCAATTGAGCATTAATTATACATTTTACTCCGGCCTTGGCCATGCCTCGTCATGGATAGCTATTCACACCCAGATTCCAGACCCGTCTCCCACCAGCTTCCCTTTCCGTTCAACATAGCATCTCGAATCTGGCGCCGACTATGGAATGGGATCACATCTTGTCAGAATGACTCACCCACATCTGGCCCTAGAAGACCTCTGACACTCTCTCCGTCCCCTTCCAATGAAGAAACACCAAGTTCCTCGCCCAGCTGCCGCCCAGTTCCCTACGAGCATGTCTCATCCATGATGGACGTGGACTACCTTCGCGGTAGCATCAACCGGGATGGTTTATCACAGCGTGGGTACTTGAGCGCACTGCGAGTAGTCAATACAGATATAGATACCCGAAGGTCCAGCGCAGACTCTTATTATGACATGTTCGATGACAGAGTAGGACGACGGAGTTCACATGTGCCATGTCTACCCGATTTCTCATTTATCGGATCCCCAAACACCTCCTTGGCTGATAGCATATGGCTGGGTCTCCAACAATTAGGGATATGCACGGTAGCTGAGATCCAGAAACCCGTTCACGCCACATCCTGCCCTCCTCCATCGACTGAAATTGCGGAGTCTTCGGTACAAGGTACTCTGGACGAATGCCTCCATTCCGCCAGAGCTCAACTTCTTCCCCAGAACGCTTTCTCCCCTATAATCAAGCCTTTCATGCCATCTTTACTGCCTAGGTCTTCACTTTCTGGGAGCCAGGAGTCCCTGATAGCCCCATCGTGCCCTTCTCCATCAACTGAAAGCATATCGGAGGGGCTTCTGGCACCGTGTAGTCTGCAAGAACACCCCCTTCCAGCAAGAGTCCACCCTCCTCCCCGGATCTCTTTTTCACGAGCGATGGAACTTTTTATGCCATCTACACCCTCCCTCTGTTCATTGGACGCTGACATGAACCAAAACTCTAGCCTGGAAGATAATGACAGCGATATTGACACGCTTCCAAGCCCACGACCTCGTCTTCTTTCGTTTGGTTGGACCCAATACCGCGGTCATTGGCTGAAGAATCGATGGCTGTCGCAGACAGCCTCTCTACCACTCACTCCAGATCCATCAGAGTCACAGGTTATGATCCCAAACCACCAACGCCAGTCAGCCAGTGTCTCTGTATCCGGTAATTCGGATGGGACGCGGACGCAAAGCTCACGTGGTCGGTATCGTGAAGCGTCTAGCGATGAGTCCGATAGCTTAACTCAGTCGCCTCGCTTATCATTCATGTCCGAGAATAGTCGTCGCCGGCAGTCTGGCAGTTTTTTAAGCTTTATACCTTTTCTTTCGCTGACTTTGGCCACAGGTACGGCTGCGCAAAAGCGAAGGCTCGCCTAGAAAACCGAAAAGCGCTTTTTTTCTCCTTTAATAATTGACTTCGCAATATACCAGTTTCATTTCTTAAAACTAAAAATTTCAATGGGTGTGGACTAGGCTTTGTCATTGCCTTCAAGGTTTTGCTAGACATTAAGAGTGGATTTAGTGTGGGTTTAGAATTTGACATTGAAATCCGTGCGCAGGGTCCAGCACGCCATTCTCACCAGGAAACCATCTGCAATTGATTTTCTGAATTTCCCTATTTTCTCTCCTAGAACAAGGCCTATGACATCCTATTCCCCATGAGACCCTCTGTAAATGGACCAATGACCCTGATCAGCCAAAGATCGATGTCCATTCGTTGATGAAGTCATGTCTCCGCAATGACTTCACTATGCTGTCACTGCTACCTAGGTTAACAATTTTTGAGCTCCATGGAAAGGTATTTAAAAGCTGGTGAGTATTCCTCGATAATGCAATTCTAACAAGTCTCCCAAGTCCATTCAACCTAATCACAGTCTCAAGGTACGCGGTCGCTCAAACGCCTCAACTGCTCCGAAGAAGCGACAGAAGCTCACCATTAAATCAAACAGTCATTCCCACTTCCACACCACCCTCTACACATCTATCAAAATGGTTCGCGGCGCCGAGTACGATAACGGAATCCCCCAGTCCGACAACCCCATCGAGGCCGGTGAGACTAAGGTCCACGGTGTCGGCAACGACGTAAGCATGCCAATCCAATCCACGACTCCTCAAGCCATCTAACATATCCACCAGAATGCCCCTCTGAACCACACCCAGAAGGTTGCCCCCATGCCCGAAGAGACTGGCTCTCAGCGCGAGGTCTTTGGTGGCCTTCCCAACAGCGGCCACCCCCACTCTGGCAGTGGTAAGGGCGGCCACGAGCCCAAGACCCTTGGCGAGAAGAAGGGTCTTGGTTCCCAGCCGGGTGTTTAAATTATCTACGCTTTATGATTTTATCTTTTATCCCTTGATGGGAAACACCTTTGAAGCATTAGGTGGTACGAATTACGCATCTTTCTATGTATACGTACACTGCGCGATTTGGATTGGAGTTGGGAAACAGTTTCTAAGATCAATTAGCTAGCAGAGATCCAATACTGAATATTGTACAAATACGCACTTAATAGCTTTGTTATCTGTAGGATATGTAAGGTTCCTCGCTCAACGGAGCTTCTTGATTATTTGGAGGTATGAAACGCACATAGGTCTATCAACCAGTAGAGTTTTGAAGACATGTAGCCTTAAAATTAAGTAGCGTTGATTTTCGCCACGCATACTATTCAACATGGGCTTAGTATCGCGGCCGAAAGTCACAATCACATCAGCCGTCAACTAGATACATTGTTGTTGTTTGTTTTCAAATATGTTCAAATGATGTAGAAGAACGATCGTGGAAACTTTATGAATAGCGTTGGCAAGATTGCTGGTGTTTTTGCTTAGCTAGAGGGACGAGGGTTGATAGTAACTAGCGCTATCTTGGGGCTCTGGGATCTGCGATCAGGTCAAGAGATAACGCTTAGCCCAGGTCAGCCCTACAAGATATACGATAAGGATTTCCTTAGTCCAGTATCTAATGCAGACGCCGTGGCCAGTTTTAACCGTGCGCACTCGGACCTGACAGAGGTAAATATGTTTACCTAAAACACGTTATAAAACATGTCACATACTAGATGACACAGATCTTCAAGCCATTGATAAGCAATTCCAATGCATGGGAAATTTAATGCAGTATGTATTACCAAAACTTGAGAGCAAAATGAAGGCAAACCTTGTAAAATTGCTTATTAGATTAGCATATGATTTCTCTTAATCTGCTAGCTATTGTCAACTACCAGCACTATTACGTCTTTGTAGATAGATATCTACAGTGCCATCGCAAAACTGTCCGACAGACCGATCATGCGGGTAGTGGTGTTCTTTGTTTCGGTTTCTATAAAGACAGAAAAAACAATGCACATCGAAGAGCAAGACAAAGTACAGAAGCAGAACCCGCTTTCATGAAGCGAAACTGGAGCGTTCGGCGTTAAAATTGTCGCATTGGGGCCGTATAAATGGTTGTCGCATTGGGTGTAGACCAGTCGCTTTGGGCCCATTCAAGAACGAGGGAGCTTCTCAAGAATAACCAGCACCGCTTTGTCGCCGTGGCCTTTTACATAGTCTATAAGTTCCTCCGTAACACCAATTATACCTTCAGCCTTCAGCTTCTCAACTTCAGCCTTGAAACCACCGGAAACCCAGATCTCATCCAGGATCGTCGCAACAACAATTCCATTTGTCTTAGTAACTCGAACAAGTTCGCGCAGGGCAGGGTCGGGGCCGACGTGGCCAAGGGTAAATGTGCCGACGCAGACCACCGTGTCGTAGGTTTCGTCGGGCTTCGCGATAGGTCGATTCATATCCGCTTGATCTAGATTTCGATAAACACCAGTATCTCTGGCAATGTCAAGCATGGGGATCGATAGGTCAATTCCATCGATTGCCTTGGGACGGGCAATTGACAGAGCTTGTCCCACGAGTCCGGTTCCACAACCTGCATCTAGAATGATGCTGTTGGCGGGACCATTGGCTTTCTCGTATCTCAGAGCCGTCTGGGCGACGAGTACAGGAGCAACATAGCTCTGAGCCTCATCTCCAACCTCATCGTTGTATGTTGCAGCCCATTTATCGTAGACGGACATACAATCTTGACTGCTGGGACTGTTTCGGGCCTGTTGAAGGTAGAGAGCCGGGGGTGGAGCAGGAATAGCAGGAGACATGACGGTTAATGATTCGAGATAGAATGTGTAAGAAAACTGAAGTCAAATAGTTTGAAAATAAAGCCTTGTAAGATTGTCACTGTTCAGCACAGGTTCGGTTGGATTTTCCTTCCAGTTCAAACTCGTACATGTCTCGTTCTTATAACTTTGAAAACCACATGTATGAGTATTTTTCCTTACAAAGATTCGAGACCGTTGCGTGATACGCAACGATGCGGGGTTTTCGCGAATTCTACCCAAAGGGAACCTGCGCGTCGATCGATGATGTCGGTGGATAATGATCCCCGGCGTACCCCGACTCTGAAGACTAAGAAAAGGCTCTTGCAAGTAATAACATCTGGCATGCATCTATTTAAACATAGCTGGGAAAGAACCGTTGTAAACGTCGCTACACGCACTCTTACTTCCTGCTCCCAGCACTAGGCCACCATTGAGTAAAAACTATCCTTCACTTCCCCGCATATTCTCAACGCCGAGAGACAAGACTTGGTGAGTTCGTCAGGACCAATAATCTCATAGTGAATCCCCGCGTGCACTTTCAACTGCGGAGACTGCTTGCATGCGCATTGGCAGAATCTTAGTATCTGTGCAACGAAAAACAGGTTTAGAAAATCAATTTAAATACGAAGTAGGATATTTGAGCATAATAGATTCTCCGTTAAAGGAATTGTGTAAGACTGTGGTTGACCAATCCCCGTCAAGTCCTCTTCTTAGGAATCTAATGATTCTCCCGGGTATCAGGCTGGCTGGCTATTCTTTATGCTTTATTCATGCGATCCCTTTTCACCATCTGAATAATCATTTTGTTTTTATTAAAGCCACGAGGCATCGTTCTTTTCACCGATCCTGAAAGAGATGAAGGCTTTGGTTCAGGGCGGTACCTGATGGAGTCCAGATGCGGGGATCTGTCGATCAAATCTATCGAATCTTCTCAATAAAGTGGGTGGGTCAGATGTGATGCTTTGTGGTGTCCCGGGGCTCAGTGCTCCTTTCATTCACTGCAACCAAGTTGATAGCCTTTGACAGATGTGGAGGACCAAAGGAGGGGCTGGTTGAGGAGCATGTGGGGAGCCCTAAGAGGCTACAGAGTTTGGATCTCACGAACTATCGATTTGCTGCCGAGGCCTTGAATAGAGCCTAGGAAAACACCAGCATTTTGGGCTTTCCGCCGTGATTATTAGAGGTCATTGGCTTGTATGGGAATGGTTTATTGAATTGTTCGATTGTCAATTCAATTTTCTTCACCAAGCGCCATAAGCCTAAGAAAGGCTCTCCGTTGGTCTGACATGCTCGTCGGGCATGGGCCCCATCTTGGCACAGATGACGCGATGCATGCAGGTGCCAATATAGTTGTGTTTCTAGGTGATTCTATTGTATGGGTCCATATCATTTTAAATCGCGCAAATACAAATGCATCGTGTAGTTTCCCCTAAATTCAACCGACTGTATGTATTCACAATATTGATATTGATACATATCGACGACTCAAGAGATCTTCGATTTCTATCTGCTGAGGCAATGAATGAACAAAATATATATATCCGCAGTGGTATCACAAAAGCTCGCGCTCAACGCCGTGTGCCGATGATGGAAAAGAAATCCACCAGTTTATCGTCTAGTACACCCATCCAGTTGAGATCATAACATTCAATCCCAAGGGATGTGACGGGGTATTAACATTAGTAAGGAGTCATGGTCATGCCCCATGGATGACAAAGAAATGTCAAGTGTCGGTCTAGGGGAAGACTCCGGTTTTATCGTTTATGCAGTGCCAGATGAGATCACGTCGGCTCGGAATTCATACATGTGTGAGCTCTCAAGCAGCACGAAAGATTCATATCGCAAGCCACGCTCTCTGCCATAGTCGTCAGACCATGGGTTCACGCTGCTGTTCCAGACATTGCTGTAGCCTTGGAACAGTGAGCGCCAGTAGCAAGCCTCCGCAGCTGGCGTCAGGTATCGCTCTCGGAAAGTCTTGGCGCTGTTCTGTGCAATGCGGCGTGCGGCTTCCGTGTCCTGGACTAGAGGCTCGATCTTCTCGGAGAGATCGCTGAAATCGCGCTCCACTTCGACATAGTTTTGATATGGTCCATTGGCGACGAGTAGGTAATGGTGATGTTGGATATATTGGAGTTTGTGGGCGACAATCACTGAGTTGCAGGCTTGTCGGTATTTGAGAGATGCAGAATAAGCACGTCCTGAAAGAGTGAGCGATTAATCTTACAAATGATATGAGACAAACATCGAAACTCACCTTCAACATGTGCAATGAACATATACTGGCAGTGTTCCTCCATCCTGAGCACATTGGTCCCAGTGGCCCATTCCACCTGTTTCACATCCCCCCATGTTTGATCTCGAGCCGCCTCGATCAACGCCCTGCGCAACTTCGGAGCAAAGCTCGGTTTGCCACGCCATACCAACTGGGGCTTCTTGTCATCCCAGGGAATATCTGATCGCTGGATCCGGTCCACAACCTGATCAAAGGGTCCAATATAGTTATTTGGGTTGTCCCATGCCCAGAAACTAAAATCTGGCATCAGCCACACTCCCTGTTCCACCGGAGTGCGCGCAAAGACCCAAACAGGTAGATCAGGACTTGTGACATCTTCCACCTTATCCTCTACCGAGAATACAAACTCAATGTCGCGTTTGGAAACTCGTTCTCGATCCGCGGCCAGCGCACGGTGGATCGAACTCAGCACCCCCAAGATTTTGCGGCGATGGTCCTCACCCTTCGCGCGCGCTGCCACCACATGCAAATGGCCGCGCGAAATAAAGGCGCGCGCCATACCATGCTGGAGATGGATCTCGTCTAGGTCCTCTGTGGCGAGGTGGCCATGCGCACGCCAGTAGCGCACGCCACGCGCCACATCCTCGAATAAACCTGGGAAAGCAGCTTGGCATTGCGTCTCGTCGAAAGCTTCGTTTGGAGAGTCGCGCGGGTAATCCCATTCCCAGCTGAGGGAGGGAGAGGTGGGTTGTTGGAGACCAGGTGCAGGGCAAGAGAGACATGTTGAGCATTCAAAGGTGGTAGAGGTTTGACAGGCACAGTGGCCGGCGGGGATGAGTTGGGTGAGGATGGGGTGAATGTAGTCGCGGTCGGAGTTCATGCCATACCAGATGGTCAGAACCAGACTACATAACAGGCATGCAATGACACAGAGGAGTGACAGGCCGCGACGCGGCCTGGGTCGTATCAAGGGGTAGTTGTAATTCGCGGACATATCGCGAAACCAAGGCCCAAGGGCATTCAGGGCATGCTGCAGATGAAACCCTCGTAAAAGACAAAACGTGAGAAGTGGGATGGTGGGACGGAGAAGAAAAGGAGCAAAAGGGTCGAAACTTGTAACTCCACATCTCCAATCTTCCTTGGGGGATTGATTGACATGTTTTCAAATGATCAGCGAACAATATAAAGACGATTGGTGTAAAGTGGAGGCTCAGGGAGATTGTGGGTCTAGAGGCGTCATTGTTCAAAGTTTGACTCCTTCGGTGCCTGGGCAATGAGGGCCCACAACGTAAGTGGCCATTTGATTGCATGAGACTTGCGTATGCACTGATCCATGGTACCTTTAATGATTTCTAATAATATTCCTTAACAGATTTATCAATTATAAGGGTACAAGAGTAAGGAAGACGTATGTCCTTGTTTGAAATTTACCCACACGATTTAGGGTCCAATAGTTCCGCATTTTTATGGAGAGACTAACAACCCTATTGATACCTTTTAACGCCCCACGACTTAGTTATAACCATCACCATCACCATACGAAAGGCACATATTTGAAAATCTACTCTGCTAGAGAAGTACCTATTCATGTGCTATTCATATACAGGACCGGGAAATAGCTTCATGATCAACAAGGCTTAGCTGCACCGCCCCAAACGATCGACTGGAGCTAAATGATACACCAGTTGTATACTAAAACAGGAAATGTCTACTATTGGTATACTCAAAAATAGGTCAAAGTTTGTAGCAAGTATGTAGCGATGTAGCGATGTAGCGAAATCTTAGTTCAAGTCTTCGGAAGGTCTCGTCTATGGATAAATGCTATAATAAAAGTGCCAATGCTGCCTCCCAAGTTCCAACAAATCACCAATCCTCTCCCTTTTGCATCACCATAACGCCTGTTTGTGCATGTAAAAAATACAGAAATAGTAACAGCACAGTACTCCGCCAAAAAATGATTATCTGGGGCCTATTGTCGAGATTCACTTCGACGATATCGATGCCGACTCCGAACCGGGGGGTCTCATGCATATCCGTGTCCGGGGTAGCGGGTAAGGCCGGGCGGCGGCGCCCAGGGCGCACCCGCCCCAACGCCCGTCGCAACAGTCCATCAGCCTCCTCATCCAAGTCCATCTCAATATGCTGCTCCATAGTCCCAGATTCAGATGCGTCGGGTGTCGCATGTGTGACCTCGCCTGTCCATTCTTCTTGGTATGAATCTGCTTGAATACGTCGTCGTGGCTCAGGTGCCGGGCGTTCCCTGCGGGTCTCACGAGAGCGGAATGACGAACTTGCACTGTTAGAATGTGATTTTGACGGTCGGATCCCTTCCTCCAATGCCTTTAGGCCTTGGCGATCCTGCTCACGACCCTCCATCGACCAAAGCTCGAGTGCTCGTGACAGTAGCGTCCCTGCAACACCTGCACCCCCGGCCGCATCCCCACCCCCACTGGCTCCCAAGACCCGTACAGCTTCGTGCAAGGCTGTGACGGCCTCGCCTGTACGCCCAAGCTCCAGCAGGAGCAGACCTCTGGAAGTATGAAGCGATCCAACCAATCCCCGGTCTTCATAGCCCCCAACCCCAGAGGCGGTTGCGACAGCGGCGGACCCGCCCGCACCACCACCCAGGAATGGTGAGTAGCCCATACTGCTGCCCCCGGCACCTACACGGAGACACTCGTCGAACTCACGCAGAGCTTCCCGAAGATTTCCCATCCGGCGCAAGGCATGACCCAGGTTGGCGCGGGTAGCGACCCAGGCCCCCGGTTCGCAGTGAAGAGAGCCTGCCAACTTCAACGCCTGTCGGAATAGGTCGACTGCAGATGAAAGGTGATTCTGATGATAATGCACCACCCCAAGCTCGTTGATCACCAAAGGATCACCGCCGAGAGGTGTCGATGGCGATTTACCAGGAGTAGGAGTGTTGCCTGGGGCAGATCCTGTTGACATGGCAAAAGCAGCAGAGAGATACTCGCTGGCCAGGGACATGTTATTCAAAGCCAGATGCTGCATCCCTAGGAATAGCTGTGGCAGATGGCTACCCTGGAAAAGCCGGGCTGCTGTACTGTAGGCCGCAATTGCTTGATCATGCTCACCCTCTGCAGCAAAGGTATGGGCAAAGCCAATCCATGCTGGTGCCGAGTGGGGGTCCAGTAAAGAAGCTTTGGAGAAGAACCGCCGGGCCTCTGCAATTTTCGACACCGCCAGGTAGTAGATTCCAATGGCCAAGTATGTGTAAGGCTCCTCCGGCGCATGATCAGCCAATAAATGCGAGAGCAGGAAAAGGGCGTTGGTGGCACCTGTCTCGTAGAGACAAGCCAGATGAAGAGGGTATACTGCGGGCGCATGGCCCAGGTTATTATGAGCCGGAATACCGTTATTATTCGTGTTCGTAAGGTCATTCGACTGGGCGGTGGAGAGAATTGACGAGGTTAGCTCTAGGGCTTCTGCGAACCGACACTGGGTGTATAGCGTTTCAGCACGAGACAGCAATATGTCGGGGTTCTGGGCGAGGTTGTAGTGTGTCGAAAGCGTTTCGGTTGCATTTGACAGAATCGTGGGTGAGGAGTATTTAGAGAGACGGGTGGTGTACAGCATTTTAGTGAAGTCGGCTGCTTCTTGGGCCACGGTAGGATCGGGCGAGGGAACTGAATCGAAATCTAGCGACTCGAGGAATTCAAGCTCCTCGGTGGGGGACATGAGTGAGTTCTTCATGAGCTGGTCAAATGCCTCAAAGCATTGCACATCGATTCGCACCGCGTCCTGGTAGCAGGTCTTGGCACGGTCGAATGCATTCTGCTTCGCAAAACAGAGACCTCGCAGGTAGCACATGGATGCTTCAAATCGAATGCTGCTGTCATCGTCCTTTTCTGGGTCCTCCATTCGCTCGCCGCGACTTGTTGGTGTTTTCCCATTGCGCAATGTGATATGGCTTTGCCCATTAAGATGCTGGATCTTTCGGCGGCTATTGTCGTTGGTACGGATCAAGTCCGTGGGGTTGTGTTCGCCCAGAATACTGAGGGCCTGTTCGAACTGGTTTTGTTTAATGTAACAGTGGGCTGCAAGGTAACGACAGGCGGGGTTTCGAGCTACAAGGTCGCCGCGGGAGAGAAGAGCTAACGCGCGTGTGAAGTTGTTGTTGGAGAAATGGACTTGAGCCAGCCAAAATGCATCCCCATCACTGTCTTTAGAAGGTTGGTCAGTCTAGCTATTCTCTCGAGCTAACCGCGGCAAGAACATACTTGTGAGTGCAAGGACCTTGTCCCCAATGTAGATAGCAGATTCATGTTGGCTGCGATTGAACGCGTCTTGCCGCCACGATCGCAGGTACTCTTCCATCACCACAAATCGGACGCTTCAAGCGGCAGAGAAGGGAGTTGTAGAAGACAGGCTACCATGTAACTCTCAATCCACAAGGAATTTGTTCCAGCACCGCGAAGGATCCAACCTAGTCGCATGGGCGGGTCACGGATTGTGGACAAACAATGGCCCGTGCACTGTACCCAATTAGGCGGGGCGAACAATACTCAATCTCGCTCGAAATGTTAGTCGTCATGAGCTCATGCTAAGGCGTGCTATAGCTGCAGCTCGTTGCACAGCGTATTAGAATAGGTGAGAAAACGGGAAGATGGGGAATATTAAAGTTGGTATTGAATTGTCTGGATACAGTTAAACCATAAAGGGATCTACATACCATATCATGTGACTATAGAGAAAGCAATCCTGTCACGTGCTGATATGTGCTTTGGGATCGGACTTTCCATTTCGCGCCACTTCTTCCTCGTCACTCACCTCTCAACTCTCAAACCGTCGTCACCATGTCTGAGCGAAAGGTTCTGACCAAGTACTACCCCCCGGACTTCGATCCGTCGGCGATCGGGCGTACGCCCAAGCACCTTCGCCAGAAGGGCCCGAAGGTCATTACGGTCCGATTGATGGCCCCGTTTCCAATGAAATGCACGAACTGTGGTGAATATATCTACCGTGGCCGCAAGTTCAACGCTCGAAAAGAGACGCTCGAGGAGAAGTACCTGACTATTCCAATTTATCGCTTCTACATCCGGTGCACAAGATGCAGTGGAGAGATTACATTCCGAACAGACCCCAAAAGTATGCCTCCTACTCTTCTTTCGTTTCACGACGCACCATGACCAACTACTAACGTGTGATTTAACAGACATGGACTATGAGTGTGAAAAGGGCGCAAAGCGAAACTTCGAAGTATGGCGAGACAACAAGGACGAGAAATACAATGAAACACAAGAGGAAACCCTCGACCGACTCGAGCGCGAGGAAAACGCAGAGCAGGAACAACTAGAACGCGACAAGATGGCTGAGCTGGAAGATAAGATGCAGGATTCCAAGCGGGAGATGCAGATCGCGGATGCTCTCGACGAGATCCGGACCCGGAATGCGCGCATCCAGCGTAGCGAGGCAAAAGGTGACGAGGTAGCGCTGGAATTTGTGCGGGAGGACCAGGATCAAGTAAAGTTGCAGCAGGAGAAGGAGGATGAAGAGGCGGCGCGAAGGGCGTTCATGACAGCGGAAGGGGAGAGGATCAAGCGGATTGTTGAGGACGAGGAGCCAGTCACCACAGCTGCGCAACCTGAGTCGTCGAATTCTGCATCGATTCTAATGCCACCCCCGTCTTCAACATCCTTTGCTCGCGTGAAGAAGGCTAAAAAGGGTGTTAACAAATTGGGGATTAAGAAGAAGCCGTCTTTGGTTTAATGACTTTCTGTTTGATATCACTGGCGCTGGCGTCTCAATTGTTTTAATGATCAAACACAA
This sequence comes from Penicillium lividum, assembly GCA_028828245.1. Classification (NCBI taxonomy): domain Eukaryota; kingdom Fungi; phylum Ascomycota; class Eurotiomycetes; order Eurotiales; family Aspergillaceae; genus Penicillium; species Penicillium lividum. The sequence continues at coordinate 2,109,137 of JAQJAG010000003.1, forward strand.
CCAAATACCCTGATCAATTTAAGCATGTTTACAACAGACTATATGGAAAAGCAATTTATGGAGTTAGATTATGGTACCTGGATGGCTACGGTGTAGAAGTCTAAGTCTGCAAGAAAAAGACTACGTTCGCGAGAATTGTGGTGAATCATTCATTAGGAGATAATGCTCACAACTTGAACTTGCGATCATAAGAGATTTAAACATACAAGTGAAGAAGAAATTCGGTATCAGAAGAATCAAATCCAGGCTGAAGAGGTCATCTTGAACCTCTTGCCAAAGCGCCACGCTCAAAAGCAGAACCAAACCCACGCATAAAACCATGCTTCCATGTAAATCAATAGACCACCTCCATCACTCAAGCAAATAGTCAAAGGACAAAGACAGAAACGGAGAGACCTGCCATTTAAAGGTATGGCATCCACAACGCATCGCACGATGCCAGGTGCTGGGGGTTGACTGCCTTGGAGATCAAATCGATCGTGGTTTGGTTCGCAGGCAGGTTACCCTCAGGCGGGCTGGCGAGGCTGACAGCACGGTTGACAATAATCTCGCTGTTGTTGTTGACCAAATCGCGAAGCTGCGCCACGGGAAGACTGCCGCGGTGCTGAGCAGTGGCCCAGAACATCATCTCGTCGCGCACAAAGATGCTGAGCTGCTGCTCCAACTCGTGGCGCGGCTCCGTCAAGCAGCGTGAAATCGCCATCATAGCACAGGCAAACACACCTTCGGTGGCAATGGGACCCAACAACGTCTGGATGTTGGGCGTGAAGCGGAATGGCACCTGCTCTGGGTTGTAGAAGATTGCCTTGGCAGGGTTAACGCTGGGAATCAATTCTGCGCCCCAGATGTCGCCTGTCGAGCGGGAGACCAAGATTTTGTTGGGGTACCGGTTGCCGATGTGCATCACATAGGTCATGAAAGCGACCGCCGCGTACTGGTAGGCGAATTGACGTCGGAACAGCCAGAAGTCGGCGAAGTTGGGGTAGGTCTGCTGGAAGTACTCCAAGACCACGGTGCTAGGGACCCATTTTTCTTGAATAGCTGTCAAGATTTCGGTGCGAATGACCTGGATTTGGTCGGGAGTGCGCTGGCAGGGATTAGCTTGATTCAACGAGGATACTTTGGTTGGGATACCTACATTCTGCTTCGCCTCTTGCACAGACCGCATGCGGTCCATAGTGAAAAGAACAGGCTCATCCTTGTTAATGCCAACACGTCGGCAGTAATCCTCATAGATGCCCTGCATGGAGATGTACGAGGAATCATCGCGAACCAGGCGGATATGCGGCGCTAGTGGCACCATGAGAGGAAGGTGGAAGTAGAGGTTACGGCGACGACTTTCCTTGCGCTTGGCCAACAAACCATTGAAGATCCGGAACAGCTGAAGGATGCGCTCTTCACGACGGCAGTGGCGTGCTGCAGGGTGCTGAACAGCAAATGCATGGATACTACCATCATGACCACGAATCTTGAGACGGCGGTGGCAAACACCAATACCCCGTACCAGGTCCACATCAGGCAGGAATCGGTCAATGCGGACAAAGTCCTGGTTCTTGTCTTTATGCAAGAGGTACTGCCCAGGAACTTCGACCTCGTCAAACTTGAGAAAGCGGAACTCGCTAAGGTGTGGGGAGTAACTCTCAAGATTTGACGACTGGGGTCGACGGTCGAGCTTCTCCTCGAACTTGTCACGCCAGCGACGCAGCTTGTGGATGTACTCGTGCATGGTGGGCTTCTTGATAACGAAGTCTGCTTCAAAGGACTTGCGGATATGCGCCGGAAGAATCGTCTCTGCAAATCGGGTGATGTTGGCTTCTGTAGCAGAAGGCAGCTTGAAGTCCTGCGCATACGACACAGGCATGCGTCCAACATAGGCCAGTCCGTCGTTGAGGAGAGCAACAATAAGTCGATAAGCATCCTCATCCGGAGGACATTTAAAGTACTTCTGGATCTGATCCACCATCGTCTCCATGGACAGAGCAAGCAACGGGAAGGCTGTCTTGAGGCCGGACATGATCTCGTCCGAGTACTCCCAGGGCTTCTTGAGAGGCTCTTTTTCGGGCTCGGTCGTAGAAGATCCTTGCAGTTGCTGACCTCCACTCTGGCCTGGAACCTGCAAGTGTCCTTGGGCACCCTGGGGCTGTTGAAGAGCTTGAGGTTGACCTGGGGTGGAATTTTGAAGAGGAGACGCTTGCAACTGGCTTGGAGGTTGGGCTGGTGACTGCTGGGAAGACTGATTTTGAGCAGGCGACTGGGCTGTTGCGAGGTTCGCGGCCTGGTTGGCTGGAGAGGCACTGGGGGCAGGAACGCTGGATGGGGGTTTCTGTGCGGGTGATGCTCCACCATTTGGCTTCTGGCTTGGGGAGGATGACTGCTGTGCTTGTTTGACACGATTTAGCTTCTCCTGTTTCTGGTCGTGCTGTTTCTTAATGCTCAACATGTCCTCTCTGTTAACCCGAAGCAAGAAGAAAAGCGCTTGCGGGTACAGCTTGGCGATCTTCACGAGGACAGCCTTGCACAGGCGGGCTTCGCGATGAGACAAGCTTGTAAGCAGTTGAGGAATAAAGGTGATCCAGTACCAGACTGGCGTCTCTCCCTTGAAGGTCTCAAAGGCACTTGCGATCTGGCCTTCATCATTATCCAAGCTTAGGAGCCACAAAATACGGCTGAGCAGCTTTCGCGATTTCGCACTCTTATAGAGACCAGCCGCCTCCAGATAACAGCTAACCGCATTGCTAGCGAGCTCGTAGTCTGTTGGGTCTGCCTTGAAACGCTGATCGCTGTACTGTCCCCACTCAGACCAGGCCTTTGCAAGACGAAGATCGTAGTAGAGAGCAACACCGAATGCCTCGTTGGCCTCGGCCACATGATCAAGTTTCGCAAGGAACATTCCCTTCAAAGTATAGAACTCAGCCTTCTGCTGAGGGCCGAAGTAGTTGAGATTGGTGTTGTTGATAACATCCAATCCAGTGTTGAGTTCCTTCGGGTTTTGATAATGACACTTAGCTTGTTCACGCAACTTGAGGAAAGCCTCTTGGATTTCAATGTTCGGCAAAGTGTAAATCCGGCTCAGCTGGTTAATGCAGACTTCCGGCATTTGATGCTTTCGGGCGACGTGGGCGAAGCGGTTGATGATCCAAGCGGTCTCATGGTATCCACGATAGGCATAAGAGTTGCTGGCAACATTGTTTGTCTGGGGGGAAGAAGACTGAGGTAGGTACCGTTGATGAGTTGGAAAATGTGTTGTCGCCAGGTCACAAGGTCCTGCCAAGTATTGATGTCGTCCCATAGATTGGGCAACCGGTCCCGCCAGGTTCCCAGAAGAAGCTTCAGCTCAGCAGACTTAGTATCCAAGTTGCGTTCATTAGTCTGAGCTAGGCTACCACATATGTGACTAGCATCATGGAGCTCAACGAGCAACTGGAAATGTTGCAAGATGGGTATGTGCGCATTGGTGATGCGCTTTGGTAATTGCAGCCACTTGCGGATAGACAGCTGAATAGATTCGTCGCAGACACTGTTGAAGTCTTGGATGTTCTCTTTCTTCGTGTGGAATTGAAGAAGAGCCATGAAAGCCTGGAAGAAAGTGCGTCGCGGAGTAGGAGCATCAGAAACAGATTTAATCAGAGACTCTAGCTGTTCGCGGTTGCCCTCGCTCTGCCAGTTCTCGATATTTCTCCATGCGGCCTCAAGCAACAAATCGTTCAAGTTCTCGTGTTTGGCAAAATCACTTAGAACCTCCCATTGCTGAAGTTTCTGCGCGCAGATCAACCAGTGATCTTCCCATACGAAGTATTCACCTTGGGAGAACGGCATAGCTCCAGAGCGGGCTTTGATTTGCGCGTTCTCATAAAGCTGCTGAGACTTATCCCACATGCCCTGTTGCTCATAGGACAGTGCTGCGTTAGTTTCAACAAACTTGCAGCGGCGTCGCCATGTCCCATAGAAGAAATCATCTTCTTGTAGGCCGGCATAAACCTCGACCAGGGCGTCGAGGTTGCTCTCGCGAACAGTCGGTGTGTCAATGATTGGGTTGATGGCACTCTCCTCCAGGTAGGTAGCGGCAGTATACCAGGCATCATAGGTACGGCTAAGATATTTCATGACATGAGGAGGGACCTTGAACCGAGGACGAGCGCGTACAACGCCTTCGAGAAGAGCTTGCACGACGTTGGGGCGCTTGTCCAACTGTCTTTGGTGGTACTCCCGAGTAAGCAATGTGACCATTCCCTTCTCCAAATCAATGCGATCGTCCTTAGACAGTGTTGACCAGTAGATGGGGAAAAGTGTGGTCCAAAGCTTGTAAGAGACGTTCGGATCGGTGTGCTGAAGCTGACACAGAGGTTCGATCAAATCACGAACCTTCACATCGCCAACTTCGGACATGAAACGCTTGCGCTCAGCAACGAAGGTTTCTAACTGGCTGTCAACCATGATATCGGACTTCCTTGGGTCCTTTTCACCCCCAGCGAGAAGGAACGACAATGGGTAGAGCTTGAAGTCATCAGGATGCAAGCGGGCAGTAGCATTCATATCCACACATCCAAGAATGAGATGCGAGGCTTGGGCCAGCCAGAATGAATCCGCGAGGGTATCCCAGTTTTGACAGGTGAGCACGTAGCTCAACCGTGAGGATGCCAAGCGAGTTAAACTGCGGTCGAAAATGCTCATGAACCGATTACGCATTTCGACATCTTGCGCTCTCGTTCCGATCAAGAAAGCATGTTCCAGCCGGACAGTTAGCTCCGTGCGAGTAATCTTGGAGTCTTCATATATCCGGATGACAAGGTCAAGGAATTTCTTCAGCATCGTCTGGTCTGGCCGTGATTCGAACAGCAGCATCTTATGCAAAACTGCTGTTTTCTCCTTCAGGGTCGGCCATGACTCAGTCGAATGGAAGATCCATTCCTCTGCCATGCCCAAGACCTTGCTGCACAGCTTGATGTTTTGCGATCGTTCCACGATGGATGCTAACACGCTCAGGAATGGGCGTCGCTGGTCACCAAGGTGAGACATCCGGACGGAGATCAATTCAATTGTCTTGAAAATGAGGTCAACCCCAATTTCGGATTCTTGCTGGTCTGGGACCCCTTCGGCAGGCTTTGGGGCACCGTTCGCAAGCTGTGTGCCGTTTTGCTGGGTAGAGGCCGCGACATGCTCCTTGGCAAGCTTTTGCGAAAATGCTTTCATGACAGCAGGAATGTGGCTGTCGATCTCAGCAGGCTTATGCTTTGAAAGGGTCCAGAGCGTGTTTAGACTTGACACGTAATTGCTTGCGGAGAGTGTTTCAGTCGCAATGGCAGACAGGTACGTAGCAAACTCGGATGCGGTGCTTTCAGTATCCATTGCATCCTCGTCGTCTGGCGCATCATCTGGTATAGCTTCAAGCACACGTCGAACCGGAGGTGGCAGTTTTGGAGAAATGTCCATCTCATCTTCGAGGCCATGAAGGCAATCCTGGATCTCCGGATTGTCAGATTTCAATGGCTTCTCGAGAAGCTTCTGAATGGCTGGGAGGCGAGCTGCAATCCACTCATTGGACTTGGCTGCGATGAGAACACGCAGAACTTGGAGCGTGTTTACCATGGCTGTTATATGCTTCTCATCTGGTTTATCCGCCTTCTCGCCTGCCAGGATTGGTTCTGTGACTTTCTGGTAGAGATCGATGTCAATTTCTCCCCAGTATTCCGATGAAAGAAGGTTTCTGAGAAGATTCACTGCCTTGTTCACCATCTCGCCAGTGGGCACGACTGGCGTCTGCTTGGAAGATGGCAGCTGGCGAATTTGGGCAGCTGGAACCAAGAAGCGTTCGGGGATGGTGGTGATGAATGAAATGAGATACTTGATGAGAGCAGCTCGAAGTTCAGCAGGCACAGTGTAATCAGATCCACCTCGGCTGGGTGGGGGTCCTAATGCAGGGGATGATGTCTCTTGCGCTTCTTCCAGCTTACGCTTTCTCGTATTTGGAGAGTCGAGCATTCCATTGGGCCCAATGCTGCTTGCATCTGCCGCCTGTGCTCGCCTTTCCTCCCAGTGCCAAACCAGGTTGATAAGTTTGAGAGCCAGCTTCTTGCTGTCATTGGATGTGTTTGGCGGACCGGCAATCTTGACAAGGGAGGGAACAATGAGAGGGACAAAATGCTCACGTGAATCATAGAAAAGGTTCGGCTGCCGCACGAGAAACTGGAAGATACTCATGACCTGCTGCAAGTTGGCGGTTTCCTCAGCCAAGATGCGACGGGGCCATTTGGCCCAAAGTGGATACCGTGCTTCTGCTCCTTGATTGCCAGCAGTCCGGGTGGGAAGCACAGGAGCCAAAACATCTAGTGCCTGGGTGACGAGCGCCCGACCTTCGTTTTGGTGGGCTCTCAGCAAGGCAACATAGACCTGGATCACAATCTTGAAAGGCGTCTCATAGTGCGCGATGAAATAACTGATTAGAACGTAGGCACCGTACTTGTTGATGATATCCTCAAGACGAATGTAGTTCCAAGCAAACTTGATGATGTCCTTGCGAGAATCTTGTACGGTCGGGTGATGATACTTGATCAACAAAGCAGACAGCTGCAGCAGCTCCATGCGAGAGTGATCAACTCCAGCCTGATTGGACTCCTCGCTAAGATCCGCCAATTGAGGCTTCCACACACGGCTCTGAATGGATTCGGTCATACTCTTATCCATCAGTTTAGGGGTGTTTGGCGAGCTACCCCAAGTAAGCTGAACATCCATTGCGAGAATTGGATTGACCAAATTGCGGAATGCATAAGTCTTAGTCTTCTGCGAGCAAGCCCGCTGGCCGTAGAGGTCGAGACAACGCATGATGACAGACCGTCGGTAATCAATAGACTCATTGGTGATTATGTGGCGATAGATAAATTTGGGTAGAGCCAGTGTGCGCTTTAGCTCGTCTACAGACAATCCATCAATGACATCGAACAGGAAGTCCAGGTCATGCGCGGCCTCCGCTAAATAGGTGGTGAAAATGTCCATCAATTGATCCTCGGCCTGTTCCACCCTGAGACGTTCATCAGGAGGGAGGCTGTCACCGCGCAGCTTTCGCTCCAACTCTCGTCCAGAAGTCAAAAGTTTCATTCTCGAATCCGGGTGCGAAACCAACCATTTCTTGGTTGAAGCGTAAGAGCAAAGGGCATGCGCAACGTAAATTCCATTGATAGCAGCTGTGTTTTTGCCATCCGTTGCATCTTGCGCGAATGCAGTTGACAGGAAGTTCTCGCTGTCAGCGACCACGGCATTGCGAAGCGCTTCACTTTCAGGGTCAGCCAGAATCTGCCCGAAGAAGCGGCCAAACCGCTCGTCCTTGAATCGTGCAAAGAAGAACGTCAAGCTTTCCTTTGGGTAGCGATTAAGATACTTCACCAAAGGCTTGCGGAAAGGGCTGTGAGAAGTCCTTCGCAGCTTCTTCTCAAGATCCAGGACCTTATTGACAAGATGTTCCATGAACGAGGTGGCAGCTGGGGGCAAGAGATGGAAGATGTTGAAAATAGCAGCCACGATTTTCATAGCAGGATTCTGCTCAACAAGGCTAAAGGATACCTTTTGCAGCATGGCGTCATCCGCAATAACCTTCATGTGGTCCAGAAGACGAGCACCAATCTCGACCTTGAAATAGTTAGTGAGAAGGGTCAAGAGGCGAGCCAAGCCATCGAGACCAGCGACGCTCAAACGCTTGGGGTCTTGCAGATTCATCAAAATTGGACGCAATCCATTCTGCAGCAAATCCTTTGGCAGCTTGTTGGTCTGCGTGAGAACGTCCTTGAGACCAGCATTGGCAGCCTCGATCACTTCTGGAGAGCGAGAGTACAGAGACTTGAAGAACACCGAAATGATACGAGCCCGACTAGTGTTCCCTGGAGCGTTGGCGAACTCCTGGAAGTTCATCGCCATTGACAGAAGCCGCAGACAAGCCACGCGCAGATTGACAATCATATCCGCATTCCTAAATTCATTTGGTTTGGAAGCGAGCGAGTCATCATCCGCATCAGCAAGGGCAAGAGACTCCAACATCAAGCGATTCAAGGGATCATTGAAGGTGACAATTTCATTGTGCAGACCCAAGCAGTAAGTGATGGCATCAATAAATCCAATCTGCGTTCCAAATGGCAGTGCACGGAGTGGCTTGTTGAAAATGGGCTGGAGAAGACGGTCCTTCACTGGAGAGATGAGCTCGTGTACTTCACAGCCAAGTTCTTCTGCTAGTGTGGCGAAGCAGCGGCGAGACGTCTCTCGGACATGCTTGTTCATATGGCCAAGCTCATTGACAAAGAAACCACAAAGAGCAAATAGACGACTCTTCTCGTTCTTGAGATCATCCTTGGGAATGGTTTTTCCACACCGCTGAAGGATCAAAGTCATTGTCTCCTGGGACTGGACACGGGTAGCCGCAGGGAGATCTGAAGGCGTGTCTTTGATGACATACATCAGAGCCCGCGAGAAATCAACATGGCGCTCATAAAGCCAAGCCTCTCCAAGGTCCAGCTTAGTAGCAAGAAGCTGGATACCCAAGCTTCCACCGGCCTTTGTGAACCATTCTTCACTATAGCAACTGTGGCAGAAGACACGGCCAAGTTGCTGGAAGAATGGAAGTTTCGATGCTTTCTCGGGAGCACCAAAAATGACGCCGGCCGCTTCCTTCACGACTTGCATGGCCTGCTCAGCAGCTTCCCGGACGTGAACGTTGTCGGAAGAAAGTGTCTCAATTATGGCATCAGCGAGGATTCGCGAGTCCAGGTGCACAGGGCCTTCTCCATTTGACACATCGAAGGGCTTACGGCCATGGCGGGCCTGAGAAAGGGCTCGGCCAACCTCGACAACGGCAAAGTGCTTACAAACATCAGCTACAAAGGCAGTTGCAGCAGGCTCAAGATCAGGAATGGTTGTGGCAAAAATGCAAGCCTTAAGAAGCTTCTTAACAGTGGCTTCTTGCCCCACCTTCTTTGGGATAGACGCCGATCTCTCGGATTTCTCGAGAATATCAACCATGGCACCGGCTTTGCTCTCGAAGAGGTCATTTGCATGGAGTCGAATTAGAGAAGCGAGGTCATCGGGAAGGTTCTCATATCCAATCTGCAGCTTCAGGTGCGAGCTGAGCATGCGGAAAGCCTGCTGCTTGTAGTAGAGATCAGATGCCTTGCCAGCATCCGTCTTAGGAGCCTCCATAAGCTTGCCGATGGCCAAGTCAATACCGGTGTCGACAGGGAAAGGTCGCTTCTCGCCCGGGCCAATGAGCCGAATATCAAAGCTTGGGTTGTCGTCAGAGTACTGCTGGAAAGACAGTTCTGGCGGGTGGTTGAGGAACTTGCGGTTGCGTCCCCCCAGCTTTCCAAGAATTCTCATTGTGGTATGGGCATGGAAATGATTGTATGGGTGGGGCCGCAGATGATCCCAAAGAGCTGTCATTAATTCATCCATAATAGGAGCCATTATGGGATCAAGATAGTCCGCTGTCAGGTTATCGACGCAAAGTTCCAATGTACGCAACCCTTGCCCAACAAGGTCCGAGTCCGCACGCAGGGCCACAACGATTGGGCGCATCAAATAGCTCAAATGAGGGAGGAGATGGCTAAGTCTTGCAGGAACGGTAAGGGTAAGCTCCACATAGAGATCCCGCTCCTGGGGCTTTCGAGCGGCCATCAGCAAGTTGTTGAATGTCTCGAGAAGCATCTCCAGCAGAGGGAGAATCTCCTTGTACAGAAGCTCGAAACGACCACCACCAATGCTCCTGAAAAGAGAACGCAGTAGAAGGAAGTAATTCATCGGCTCCTCGGCTGTCACCGATAACTCGATGCATTTTGTGACAATCTTTGTCACATGGGGATGAAGAACTTGTTCATTCTGAACGGAAAACAGCGTTACTGCCATGAAAGACAGCTTGAACATTCTCAGTAGGATCTTGGCTCTTGTCATATCCGAAGTCCCAACCTCCTCAATACGTTCCATCAGATACTGCAGTACCATGCCAGAGAATGCAGGCGATGTCGCTTCACTGGCCAAGAAAAATTGCGGGAGATGTAGTAGAGCGCCATGCTCAAACATCAGCTCATGGAGGTATGGGATCTCCGAATGGAAGACTTCATGGAAGGTTGCCGTGTCGATGCAGTGAAAGACAGTGCCAAAGCTCTCCAGGAGCTCTTTCTCTTCGCGAGACATGGGTGCTGTGTATTGACTGGCAAGGAAGTCGAAGGGAGAGGAGTAATTCATGTCGGGGGGGGGCTGGTCCACGCCATAGTACCGGAAGACTCTAGCGCCCTCATGGAAGAGCTTTTTGATGACACCAACCTCCTCAGCGTTGTACCCATACGAAACCTCAGACCAGTTGATTGGAACACTGTTGGGGTCTATCTGAACATCATCTGGGTTGCAGTTCTTCAACTGGTGGAAGATATTCTTCAACCCATTGATGAGGTTTCTGAAAAGAAAAATATTATCTGAGACAGGATCTCCACCACGATCGCGGGGGCTGGAAGTCTTGATTGGAGAGGCAGAGAATATGTCAATGTCATCCCAGTCTGGAGGTTGATCCTTCTCAGCAAGATAATTCTCGGGGCTTGAGTCATCATCCTTCCGAGATTCCTTATATGCCTTAGAGACCTTGACAGAATTGTTGAACTGGTGATTCATCGAGGCAAACTTGTCACCAATAGCATCCAGAATCATTATGAGGAAATAACGGGCCTCTCGCTTGTCTTCGAGCTTGGAGATCTTCTCTGCCATGTTGAGCAGCAGCTTGGCGCTCATTGTCTGGAAGCTGGTACCTGGAAAATCATCATGGAGATTCTTCGTGTACACTTCGACGGTTCGACGGATCTGATCACGGCTGAGATGGTCGCGTACGTGGTGAATTAAATCAGCGAGCATACTGTACGCCAATGGTCTCATAGTCTCATAAACGGTAAGACCATCACCGATAAGAGTTCTCTCGTCCAGAAGCTCATCGATCTTTTCGAGGAATATCTTACGGTAGTTGAAGTTGATGATATGTCGGATGGCGACCAGAAGCTCTTTTCGAGCCCCAGACTTCTCTCGTGGGCAATCCTGAAGTAAGCGCACAACGACGGATGGCAGTGTCGGAAGGAAGTCTTGGAGTTGGTGAGCATAAAGGCGGAGCAAGTAGGCCAAAAAGCTCATGGTCTTCACCTGGGCAGTAATGAACTCTCCAAAAGCAGCGCGGTTCTTGATCTCCTTGCAAACCCCAGTAAATATCGTGCCTTGCGCAGCAGCATCGCTGTGCGCTTTCTCTTGAGGTTTGGCTTGCAATAACAGAATCGTTTTGATCAATGGAACGAAAAGCTTGACGTTGGCTGCAACCGAAGCGCGATGTGTCTGGAAGATCGAGACGACAATGATCGGGCATTCAGCGAGAACCTTAAATGACTGCATGCCTTTAAGTATGACATTACTTGACTGCTGCTCGGGGCCCAAATCTGAAACGGATGTAGCAGGAGAACTTGGGCGAGGAGATTGAAAATTTTGGGCGGTTGCGTTCGGTGTGGAGGGCATGCCAGATGGAGTCGCTTGGTTAGGAGTATCAAATGTATCCCGAACTACCTGCTCCATTGTCTGGAACATCTCTTGGATAAGCTCCAAGAAAGGCTGCACCCGTGCCGCGGTGGCCTTTGCTTGGTTGCGTTCCAAATCCATGATTGTCTTCATACACAACACCGCATTGTCTTCATTCTCAATTCGTGCAAGGTCCATGAGCAGGTCGACCATGTCGGCAGCATATGGTTCAACGTCGGGAGATGCTGTTGGTAATCGATGTAAAGTTTCAAGGATGCAATTACGGAGTTTCTAGGAGTTTTGTTAGAGCTTGGATTTCATTGTTGGAGGGACGAGTCCATGCAGGTCGTGTGCGCCCTCAATAGTCCATTCCATGAATCTCACCTGGTCATAAGACATGCTGAAGAACACAGGTTCTCCAGCCAAAATGGTTTTGAAGATAGGCCATAGCTTGGCAAGGAAGATAGGATAGTTCGCACCGGAACATAGTGGTTCAATGCTATCTCGTAACTCAGTTGCGACATTCGCTCGCACTTTCACATCTGCGACATTGAACGGTATGGTCAATAAACTTGCACATCAACTATATAGTGCACAATATTCTTCTCCAATGTGAACGTACCCAATCGCTCATCACCCAACTTGGTGGCATAAATATCGATGTTCCTCTCCATTACGACTGCGATCAAGCCCCCTCGGGAGGGCCAGCCAAGGGAATAGAACTGTGTTCACGGCCAGGCCCGGTGGCCGGCTGGTATGTTGACAGCCCGCGCAAAGTTCTTAGGTCAGGATCGAGGTGTCATGTGCGAGGTCGGAGTGCGGAGGAAGCTGTGCGGACGTATGCGATTCCCCGAAAAGATTGATTAAAGACGGGAAGTGAAACGAGCAAAATCGTCAAGTCATTTAATTGCACGAGAAAATAATTCCTAGTCCATTTAAAGGAGCGAATGGATTTGCAGGGAAATGGAAGCAACGACGAGTGCCGCGGGGTAGAAGGAAGGACGCGAATGGGGGGGGGAGGTTTGAGGATTGGAGACAGTAGAGCGCGCAAGACCTCAGTTCGGGCCCAGAGAGCAAAGACGCGGGCTATCGCAGGGACCCCGAACGAAACGCTAGTCCGCTTTAGGTAATTCGGACTTGGTTGTTCCGCTCCGTCACCCTCGCATTAAGTAAGCGACTACAGTGAGTCTGCGTCTACCCCTTTGATTACTACAGAACTTTCTATCCATTTTTCTCATAAGACTTTCATCCGTATCAAATGTTTTGAATGGCAAAGGCCATTCTACCCAAGTAAGCTCTAGGCATAAAACGCTAAGGTAATAAGAAAATTTGAAATCCATAAGATAGTCGAAGATAGGTATGGAAGGCGGTAATAAATAGGCGGTATAGAGGTAGACGCAGACTCGTAGAACACCACTGTAGTTGACTACAGGAGTAGCTGTATAAACTTCAGTGTATTAGGTACTTTTGGACTATCCACAATCTCAATCCTATCAATTTATGCATGAGTAACACCTTAATAGGTGGCGATTGCTATATATCCATACCTAAGCGTGTACAGGTGGTAGGTAAAAATGCATAAATAGTATGTGTGTATAGTAAAGAGGTCAGGTCACATTTGTGGTTACATAATAGTTCCTGTTTCCAACTAACATCTGAATGTTGAAACATTTACAATGCAGTCAATGAAGACCCCGAGAACTACAGATGGTCAGAAGCTTGGAAAGTGGCCCAGGCGATATCATGTCTCCGGTATTGGTCTAGAACAAAAACTGACAAAACATAGAAAAGCCGCCAACCCTAGAAGATTGGCGGATGGAAACGCCATTCACACCCATTTTCCATACCCGAACACGGTTCTAAGACGGGGTCCAACTCAGAGGTCCGCTCTGTGATCACACCTACGCCTGTAAGGAGTCGATCACAGAAGGGGAAATATCAGAGAAATCCATGTACACAAAATAGGAAAGAAACAGAGAACAAGAAACAGAAAAGAAAAGAGCAAGCACAGTGGGCGTTAATCCGGGCGAATTCGAAAATCACAGAAACATTGCAGCCCGTGCTCGCTATGCCATTTGGTTGCTGAAAATCAACAAAAGTCACATGTCCATCACCAGCCCCCCGATAACCCCGACAAATCATTTGGTGGAGTTGCTTCGATGCAGGATCTGTACATTGGTTGCACTGGTACCACTGCCGACCGAACGTCGTCGCGGACGTATCTCACTGCCGCTACCACTCCGTCGTCTCCGAGAACCGCGAATTGAGCCACGGCGTCGTGTCTGGAGCAAAACGGACGTTTCCACGTTAGAATCACGCTGGCTGTGCACGGGGATTGGCCTCTTAGCAAACGACAAATATCAAGGGTAATAGAGGCAAACGGCAAGGCAGAAGAACGGAGACCCGAATCGGATGGGAGTGCGTAGATCTGGAAAGTGTCGATGCAAGATCAAAAATGCACGGGACTTACCGATGTTGGGGTTCCCTCCCGAGCAGGTCGCTCCTTGGGGGCGTCGGATTCTTCCAGCTTCAAGTTATTCAGCCGCTTTTGACTGTCGGTTGTCATGGCCTCCACCTCGTCGATCGGCTCAGGCACACTGAGATTGGGAGCAGGCGGCAGGGCTGGGGCACCATTTTGCCGCTTGGCTTGCAATTCAATCAAGTCCCAGCGGTCCTGTCGAGTCCTTTCGCGCTGGTCCGCACTATTCTGGTGCTCGGTGTACTCGTGAGAGCACTCATCGAAAAGCTGAGGGTTGATCTCCATGAACATTTTCATGGCGTTGTACACCATGCTATGAATAGTCCTAGTGGCAGAAAGTCAATTAGCTATGATACCCACTTCCCTCATGGAAATACCAACATACCGATTCCAGTGGCCCTTGGAGTTCTCATAGAGCGGAGCAAACATGATCGGCAGAATGGTTTCCACATTATCACTGACAAGGTTGCAGAAATACTCGTTGTTCCAGAAGTAAAGAGCACGTTCGGCGACCTGGAAATGGGGACTGGCAACTGACTTCGCTAGCTGGTGGAAAAGTGGCTCTTGCACCTTGGCGAATTCAGCGGGGTCCATGACTTCAAAAATGTCCTCTACCTCATTGAGGTACATGACCTCTTTGGTGCTGTTCGTCTTAGGCCAATAGCGCAATAATCCAAGAACAACCTTCATATTGGTTAGCATATATATGTAGGAGACAATAAGATTTTGGATTGCTTACATCTTCTGTGAGCGTAGAGTCCTTCTCCAAGAACTGGACAATACAATAGGCCAGTTGTGGGTGGTACATGCTCAGGCTCTTAACCTTGTGCATAGGAAGAAGAACTCTAGTCAAAAAGAGCTTGTGTTCTTCCTTCAGTGGAAGCGCGAATCCATTGATGATGGAACCCAGAATTTCCAACAATTCGGCAATACCGTTGTGTCGCTCTGTTTCGTACATGAACTGGAAGAAAACGTTGTTGATAGATCGACGAATATATGACCGCAGGTTCAAGAATTTGCCATAGATACGATGCAAGGTTGTCTTCAAGAAGTCACGCTCCCGAGGGTCTTCCGAATCAAACAAATCCAGCAGCTATAGGAGTCAGATGTTAGTCATATGGATTTATGATGAGAGATGGAACTGGGGCAAAGTAGATACCTGGAGAACAAATTGATGGTCGATATATGCCTTCGCAATGTTGGTGTTGAAATCCTGGCTCTCGATAAATCGCAAGAAGAACTCGTAGACAACTTGGATGTGTGGCCAAGCCACTTCCAAGACCGGCTCGTCTTCCTCGGGATCAAACGCCTCCCCCTGGGGGCAGATCGGAGGGGGAATCGGGCGAAACAAGTTCTTGGCGAACATCTCCACAACACGGGGGTACATGGGCTCTGTGATCACAGAGCGGTTGTTGGCGACGTAATCTAGGAGTTCATGGAGAGCCAGCCTCTTGATCTCCTTGGACTTCATATCCGCAGTAGGGTCATTGAAATCGAAGATAATGTTACACTGGTCAATCTTCTGCATGAACAGATCCTGACGCCGGTTCGGGGCGACTTCGTGGAAGCCCGGCAGTTTCTCTAGCTCTCTCTGGCGCTGATCAGAGATGTCAAACCGCGAAGAATGTTGCCGTTTGGGGGTCCGAATGCCCTCCGACATATCCTTTGGGGTAGTTTGTAGGCGGTCGAAGACATGGGATTTCCGCGGGGGCGCCAGATCTCCGGGCATGGTCTCAGCGGCACCTGGGGGGGGGGCGTGCTGTAGAAACCGACTAAATTAGTATATGTCAAGCAATTAACAGAGGGGACATAGCCATACCGGAGCGCTAGGGCTGATGATCACACTTGGTGCTATTGGCTGGCCCTGTCTCGTCGGGGTGCCTGGGCCATTTGTCGGCTGGCCGGCCATCCCAGCCCCTTGTGGTATATAGTGCTGAGCCGGTGTGCCAGCACCCCCTGAGGGTGTTACTGCCGGAGAGGCATCATCTGGTGATTTTCCACGTGCATCGTTCAGAGATGTTGTGGACGATGTTGGTGTCCCTTGGTTCGGTGATGCCGACTGCTGTGGAGGGTGGATACCGAGGGACGCCTGAGATGTGGAGTTGGAGTCCTTCTTCTTCGATGACTTGTTGGCATCCTTTGCCCGCGACAACTGCTCATGCTAGCATCAGAGAAATTGATGTTAGCTTATATGCGAGCAAGGGGGGTGAATGGTCACCACCTGCATGGTGGGGGAGGGGGGTGATCGTGCGGTGAGTGCCACCGGGACAGGAGAACTCACCACTCTCTGTCTGAATCCCTTCATCTTGACGCTGTTATGAAGAATGCCACATGTACTCCGCTAAGGGTCTCAGTGCTAGTGCAGCCAGGCGCTGCACTCTCGCCAGACTCGGATCGGCCACGAGAGGGGTTGGAGTGTTTTGTATCGATCGACCTAGTAGGGGCAATTTGTGAGCGCTTTTGATCGTGGCAGATATATGAAGATCCGAGTAGATAGTGGGAATGGAATTCGTGTGATTGAAATTAGGCAATTTCAATGAAGGGTATTATGGCCTCAATGGCGGCCAACTTCGACGATCCTGAATGGGCGATGTCGCAGCACGCGCACGGGGCAAGACGCTTGGATGTTGGGGGAATAGACCGCCAAGGAAAGACAATAGCAAAGTACAGGCGAAACATACCTCTGTGGCTCGAGATGGAATAATTGACTTGTCGGGGATAAAGGGGGCTTGCCGAGCAGAGAGGTCGATATGGGGTGGACGTTGCTTGATCCGCTCAGAGGATCTCCGTGTCGCTTAGTGGCAGGCTGGGAGCGGGGGGATTCGAAAGCACCAGAGTCACCCGATTGCAAATCAACAACCAAAGCCTGGGTCAGTTGATCTGAATGAGGGGAGTAGCGAGGAAAGTTGAGTGGAGAATCGGAAGCGCAAGTAGGGAGAGGAGTGGTTGGGTTAGAAGGTGGAGAGGAAGCGGGTGTAGGTGAAGGGAAAGGCGGGTTCTCCTGGCCGTGATGGTGATGGGAGGGGCTGCAGCCAGGTACAATCCCTATACACTGAGAAGATTGATCTACAGATACAAAGATTTCTTCTAATTTTATGTTCTCCAGGCTGTTACGACTGATAGAATTTATTCAATATCTTGCTATAGCGAGTCCTCTGCAAGGGTTCTCAATCGTCATGGCTCTTGTGTATGCGTTTTCCCGTTTCTTGACGCTTATGTCATTGGTAGTCACGTGGATTCCACAGGCAATTTCCACCAAATATCAGTCCACATGAATATCTACCAGACAATTTTGAATACCTATTCGATATTGTAATTTCTGGAGCCTAAAGCTTGATAGCTTATTTAGCAAGTCTAAAAAAAGGTAGACTTGCTTGGAAGTGGGACGCTAGGCACTAGCCACAATATATAGTTCCGCCCAACTGGTTCCCGATATGAACGTCCAATATGGACAGTATTTGAAACACTTTGAACAAGTCAACGAGAAATTTCTCTACTTATGTACATGCGCATATTATACTGGGTGAGTATACGTACAACATTTTGAAATCCATTCCAAGCATTACGATTGTGAATTAGGATCCAAGTTTTTTATCTGATGGCGCAGCGTCAGTGTAAGGACGTCCAACAGTCCTGAAATTGCTTAGTCAGCATATCCGATTTCCCAAACGTAAGATTGAAGATATCTGAAAGGTTGGCCACTATAGCACAATAGTTTTGGCATCGAGGATAAAGAGAAAAGATCGAGTGGTTGTTAAAGAATTAGGGGAGTCTTGGTAGAGTGAAGAGACCCTGGCTGTGCCCCCAAGTGAGCTGCAAAATATTCACTTTGCCCTCCCTGCGAGTCACAGAGAACGCCGTGACAACCTTGTTCAACACGACCCCGGTGACCAGTACACAAATTATTCTGCCTCTTGATACTCCCAATTGCCCATCACAGATGAAAATGGATACATCCCGAGAGGCTAGAACCGCCTCATCTTACAATATCCCGTCTCGACGGCTGGTCAGCGTGGAGCACCCTGCAGTCATTCGCAACATTGATAAAGCCATAGAAACACTGCAGGGCAATACAGGAATAAACAGAGTGAGACGGATTTTCCAGCCACGATTCAAAGTCAAAGTTATACTGACTAGGCATAGTTTATGAATCCGGTTAGACCTGATGCTCCTGCACGTCTAACTCTGCGACCGGAAGATGCCATGGCACGACCTCTGGTATCCACAGTCAACCAAACCAACAACATCTTACTCCAAGTGACTGTTCCTAAGCGGACTGGTCGCAAGCGCAAAAGAGGATCTGACGAGCCGTTCACCGGTGCACCGCAAGATGCACTAGACTCCCAGCGGCGTACATCAAAAGAGTTGATGCGCAGTCTTCGTGAAAACCCTTCCCAGTACAACATCCAACCAGTTGGAAAGATTGAGCGTACTCATGTATTTCGAGGTTTGTTCCAAAATTAATCTCTTGCCGTCGGACCATATCAAACTAACCCTTGATAGGAATGCCGGATTTTGTCTATTCGACTACCAGCAGTGTGTTCGCTCAAAAGTTCCGGGATTACATTGTCCCATATGACTGTGAGTGAGTTCCGGATGCAATAATTATACGACCGATGCTAAGATCATACAGTGGAGAAATTAAAGAAATTTGATATCGACCTGACAAAGGGTGCCCTGAAAGACGCCGATATCATCCCACCACCATCACTGAGTAACGAACAAGTTCCGTTCCTCTACATGTATGTTTCAATAAAATTAAGGAGGAATTCGAGAAACTGACCAATTGTGATTTCAAGGTACCGTCAAAACCCGGGTGTCAAACAAACACTGGATGACAACGGCCAAATAATAACACAGAACATCCAACAAGTCCCTAAGATTCGTACATACCTTTTGCCGCACGATATCGATGAAGTCCCGAGCAAGCCCCAGGAAAGTCTTCAACCAAAAGAGACTCTCGACCCCAGTCTGCGCAGAGTTATCGACTTCATCAGTGAGCTCTTCGAAAAGCGTCCTATCTGGACACGTCGTGCTATCCGAAACTTTCTCCACTCAGACGAACAACGTTATCTACTTCGTCTTGCAGTCCCCTACGTGGGTTACATCTTTCGCGCAGGACCATGGCGCGACGCAATCATCAAGCTCGGTGTCGACCCGCGTACTTCACCTGAGTACCGGCACTACCAGACCTTCATGTTTCGACTGATGCCCGGCGAATCCGATTTAGGTCGAGATGGCGGTAGCCGTCGGGATAGATATGCCCGTCTGGACCCAGAAACTCGAATTGAGATCCCCGAATCCAGAGATAGCTATTTATTCACGGGACGCTTGCCCCTGCATCAAGATGGACGAATCTGGATGGTCTGTGACATTACAGATCCCATTTTGAAAAATATTCTATACCCACCCGAAGAAAGCCAATCTGAACCTTTTCTGCGAGAGACATGTGAAGTTCTCTCGGATGGCTGGTTTGGTAACGGAACTCTAGCCAAAGTGAAGATCATCATGCGTTCCAAGATCGCAACGCTGCTGGAGGGCTGCGAGCCCGACGATGCGGATTATGTGAAGGCTGCCGCGTTTCCTAATTTTGCGAATGATGAGGGGGATTTAAGTACCTACTTCCAGGTTGATGCGCGTACCTCGACCCCGAAGGAAATTTCTCTGGCAACGGAGATTCGGGCTGCTATCAAGAGTGCTCCACAATGGAAGCGGACCAATGCGAAGGATAAGGACGGAAATGTAAGGAAAGGAAAGGGCAAACAAAGTGCGGCCAAGTCACAGCAAGAAGAGGTGGAGATAGATGACTACGAGGGGGAGATGGAAGAAGTAGAGAGTGAGGGTGAAGAAGAAGAGATGGAGAGGGTGGAGATACAGGAAGAGCAGGTTGCGGCAGCACTGGCGGCCAGGCATACTGCCGAAGAAGAGGGAGAGGAGGAAGAGGAGGAAGAGGAAAATGACCCACAGCAAGAAGAAGAAGAAGAAGACTTCTAGGAGCGTACTACTTGACTTAAGATTGCTTCTGATTCCCCCAAGAATCAGCTACCATAGCCTAGTATCATGTAAAATACCCTAATTTTCAGATGGTTCCCCTCTACAAAATAAAAGCACAATGATCGAGTAATTAATAGCTCCACGAGTCAAGACCCGAGTAACAACCCGATTTACACCCAAGAGATGACCATCAACAGGATAAAGTCGACAAAACAACCTGAATGCACCGGATATTTCCGTGTGCGGTGGACTAAAGGACTAAAGTTGACAACCCAAATAAAATCACATAACCAAATGGCAAGAAATCAAGGCTAGAGAGAGGAAAGGAAGGAAGAAAGGGAGTAAAGAGAAGCAATAGGGAGAGCGCGCTAGTCCTAATCCAGATCCTCTAATTATAATGATCACTTTCAAGTATATAAAAGTCACAAAAGCAAATGTGACTTACTCCTCCCACTAAGTCCTACCTATCTAGGTATTCCCTTTCTACTAACTAATAAGTAAGACGGTCAGCTACTTAATTTCCTACGGGTATGGATATCTGGGTACAATACAATACAGAACTAAAGAGGGTTGTGAATATAAGTCATGTCATTTCACTAGGTTGTCAATATTAGCCCTATAGTCCACCGTACTGACCCCACACCTACAAACCCCTGACTCAGGCTAGCACTGGCCTAGTCCGGGGTTACAACTGTTATGATTAAGTATGCCGTCACCTTCACTGAGCATACCAAGCGCAAGACCGTCACATCCCTCGACATTGCCTACGCTCTCAAACGTCAGGGCCATAAGTCTTGCCCCGCGTCGTTTCTCTATCACATCTCCAGGCACCCTCTACGGTTTCGGCGGCTAAGCGTATCATATATTTTCTCAATATCATGTTTTTTCTCCTTTCCGGGGTTGTCACAAACGGTATGATGGGACGAAGAGGTGTCCTCTGATTTTCTTTATCGTCATGGGTCTGCTAGTAGTGTTCGCTTCTGAGCTTTGCTGGATCATAGCGGCCTCATCATATGGCTGGCACCACTCGAACGGTGGATCTACACTCTTTCGTACGGTGATCCTATACGATTACAATTATCCTGAGACACATTCATTCATTGTGAATCTTATATGAATGTCTCTTGACTGGGACGTTGTTTTGGTTGTTGTTGTCGTTTGCTCCACCGGACGAATGTATGATGCGCGCCGGCAACCTCATATCCTTTCAAAGTTTCCTCCAACATACCTGCAGTACAGAATTTGATGAATATACCCAGGAACAACAGAAATCTCATCTTTTGCAACCAATTGTTTCTTTCTTTCGTTCATGCCGAGCTCCTTCCGCCAATTTCATAACCCCACACCTAAAGCCCCGCCTCCCAGCTCACCGACTCCAACTCCAACATAACTTCCACATTCTAACTGAACCCCAGCGAGGTCAAATTCATAATGGCGCCTCTCATCCGAGTCATTGGTTCCCTCAATGTCGACATGGTGTCCGTCACACCACGATTCCCGTACCCCGGCGAGACAATCACCGCCTCATCCTATTTCCAAAGCGCAGGCGGAAAGGGTGCCAACCAAGCCGTCGCTTGCGGGCGCATGTCACGACCAAAGCCCCAAGCCGACTCAGAAGGCCTCAACTCTCAGAGTGACGTCCAGGTCGAGATGGTAGGCGCGGTAGGTGCACGCGACGGTCATTTCTCCGCACTACTAAAGCCGACTCTGGAGAAATCCGGCGTAGACCCTTCGCGGGTCAGAGTCGTTGAGGACGCATATACCGGCGTAGCAGTGATTATCGTCGACTCGTCTGCCGGAGGCGAGAATCGTATTGTGTTTTCCCCCGGTGCCAACTACCAGGGTATGCAGCCGACGCCCGACGTGCTGGGTATGGCTCTTGCGGCTCCCGTGCCTGATGTGATCGTGATGCAGGGTGAGATCCCTATTGAGACAGTGATTTGGTTCCTGAGGGAAATTGCGACATTCAAGACGAAGAACCGTACTGCTGGCAAGCGCGGCATTGAGCGTGGCCCCGACGTTATGCTAAACCCGGCCCCTGCTCCACCGGGTGGACTCCCGGAGGATGTCTATTATGCCGTTGACCATTTAATCTTGAACGAGACGGAGGCGGAGCTGATGACCCCGCCGACTGAGCAATTGCTCCGCATTGTTCCAGAAGCCGACTCGCTAGACAGTAAGGAGAAGGTGGCAAGATACTTCCACAAGCTAGGTGTCACCTACGTTCTGATTACGTTGGGGGCCAAAGGCGTTTGGTACAGTGCTACAGATGGTGGAACATCTGGCCCCAGCGATGGGGTTCGGCGCTTCACGAATGAGCTCCCCGCAGCCCCTGTGTCTCAAGTGTTGGATACCACCGCTGCGGGAGACACCTTTGTGGGGGCGTATGCTGTCAAGGTTGCGCGGTGGCGCGAACAACGCCGCGCCGAGGGCAAGTCTGGCAAGGATATTACAGATGACGAGAAGCCGCATCGTTACAAGATTGTCATGGATGAGGCTATGCAGCTGGCTGCGCGTGCGTCCGCTCGCGCCGTGGAACGGCTTGGTGCAATGGACAGCATTCCGTTCGAGGATGAAATTTAAGCATGGCGATATTTGAATTCGGCATTCACCGTGTAAATTATAGTTATTAGATCATAGGTGAATGAGGAACAAGTACGATTGAGGTGGAACTTGACGCATTGTCTAACGATCAGCCCTGGAGACTACCCCTTGTGGTAAATCTAGGATTCGGAGTGGCGTTGCCTGAGGAATGCAGCACGCAGCATGTGCAATGACGGGGTGCAGTCGATCCCTCAATTCCTCACTCAGAGAACGTGTTCTCCAGGGTTCGGTATTCTCCTCTGACAGGTCCATACCCTGGTGAAAGGTAAAATGAAGTACAGCCTAGATAACCATGGTTCCATTACCTACTTCATTTTCCTTGTATCACTGGATGGAATTCTCTCTATGCACCACTCAAACACGGTGTGCACCAATCTGCAACCCATGGTTTCAAGGTGATACCCGAATTAGCCGAAATGGGCTCGGGGCCAATGATGAATTATGCGTTGGCAGATGGTCGTGAGGGGCTTATACTTCCGTGAAAGGACTGTAAGGGAGGGGAAATTTCACGCGAAGCGTGTTGCGCGTAGATGTACTGGGTACTTGATTTATACGCGATGTTAATGTACTTTTACTGCAATGAACTTGTACCCGCTACTCCGAGTCCCAACGCGTCTAGATACCCGTCAGCATCAGCATCAAGGTTCCCCCTGATATGAAAATATGCATATTTTCCATTACTAAAAGGAATCACTAAAAGGAAATTGAATCAAAAAATCTGTCAGAATATATTAAGTATCAATTCACCTATTAAGGCTCATACGGGGTCGAAAGTATGTACGGCGCGTTAGGTGCATTCCAACTTTACATTGTTCTGCCGTGGGAAACATTAAGAATGATCTGGTATAATTGGATTGTGCCAATACATGCATGAGCGCCACGTCCAAACTGGTATCCAATTACCTTGGTCAAGGGCGCCTTGCATGGGAACGCGACAAGACGCGCGCTCTCCACTCTGACTTGAAATACTTCCCCTTCCCAGTGGAAACCTCCTTGCTCGTTCTCATTTCCAAACTCTAGATAGAAAGAGTACTATTATATCTATCTTCTCCCCTCCCCTCCGGGGACTTTCCACAACAATTTCCATCTTGAGGTGTTTAAGTAGTGATCAACTTTTATCCACTATATCCACCCTCATCCCTTTCCTTTACCATATCCGACCTTGTATCTTGATTCAATTCTGATCTCGACATTTGCTTTCCAAATCATCTCCAGTTCAGCAAAAAGAAAAAAAAGACTTGATTTCTACTTGAAAATCTTCGATCGGTGTCTGAGCGTAGACCGCCAATCTCTCCCCACTTAGCGCCGCCAACGCCAAAACAAATCCACCACCAACGCGCCTTCTTCCTTCATCATGGCGACTCTAACCATGACTCCTCCCACCCGCCAGCCTTTCGCTAGCCTGGACACACCACGAATGCGGTCAGTCATGCGGACCAAGCTGAACCGCCAAAACATCCAAAACAGTAAGCCTTTAGTCCCGTGTTATGATATTGATATCCGAACCTCTAAACTAACAACCCCTCCAGGCATATCCCTATCCAAGAAAAGCTCCATCTTCATCGAAGACACCGAGAATATCGACCCCCACACTCGCAGTCTCTCAGCCAAACGCAAGCGTACCCTAGATGACGATGAAATCTCCAAGGGATCTCCCAAACCCAAGACATCACGCATCGCCCTCTCCACCCGCGCCACAGACAATGTCTCATCTCACTTCTCCACCCCCTTGAAAACAATCCTATCCACACCAAAATCCGCCCCAATTCTCAAACCCGCTGGCCGGACCCCAACAAAGTCATGCAAGGTACTCGGTCGCCGGTCGGCCATTGCCAAATCCAGACCCGATTCCGGAAAGCGGGCCGTTGCCCGTCCTTTCTCCCTTGCTACTGCGCTCCAGGCTACGCCTGCACCAAAGCCCATGCCCAAGGCGCCGACGGGCTGGTTCTTTGAGATCCATGTTGACTCTGAGCAGGAGGAAATGACTAATCTCATGCAGCACTCGACTGGGGTGCTCGATATCAGTGATGACGAGGGGAAGGCTGCCGTTGATGATCGCGGCAAGGAGAATGTTCCACCGTCTGAGCTTGGTATTGAGTTGCCCCGTAGCAACCAGGCTGTTGCCCTGGCTGCTGCTGCGGAGGCTCGTAAGGCGGAGAAGATGGAGGAGGACCGCTCGCCGCTTGGGGAACTTACTGCTTCGGATTATTATCCCGAGGATTGTAATGCTTTCTCTTATGCTGTTGTCTATGACGATGATAATGGTCCTCCGTCTAAGATGACTGCTGTCATGCCGCCGCCGTCTACTTTCGTCTCGCCGGAGATTAATACCTCTATTGCATCTTTGCTGGAGACTGCGCTTCCGCCCAAGTTTGAGAATAAGGAGACCGAGACCGATACCAAGACGGCTGTTGCCTGTGAGGCAGCTGCTTCTGACGATAAGATTGAATCGTCTTAGTTGCCCAGACTGCTGGGAATGAGGTTGTACACGTTGCATTGCATTGATCTTGGCGTTTCTTGAATTCCATCCTATCTTGATTTCACTCTGGGTTGGAGTTATGATGATGAGTTATGGAAAATGGCGTTCAGCGTCTGATTTGTGCCCGTTATGTTTGTTTTGATCTGAATACCCTTCGATGTTGCCAAGTTTTTTGTTTTCAATCGGGGTTGTTTGTTGGTCCAGTTTTTGCTTTCACGCCTTAATTAATTAGTACCGCTTGCCATGTCTGATGCAGGTTCACGATGTATACAGCTAACTATCTTAGGTAGAATTTAAATTCAATGATTGAAATGATTTTAATATTCACTTGAGAAACTAAAGCCTCTCTATACTACTCAAAGCTCCTATTCCACTTCCATTCTTGGATTAGTTGGGTATGTCCGATAATGCTGACCGAGACATCTTCCGTAAAAATTAGTATTGACAAGAAGAGGTCCGACCATTCATCTTCACATCATTTTAAATCCCAAGTGATTCGTCTTGGGCTGGAACAGAATACGCTCAACGACGGCTAAAGGGCTTCAGCCCCATACCTGTATACCGTATGTACACGCAAGCTTCAAAATCTATCTTTGATCAAAGCTAGTGGAACAAGAGGCTTCTCAACCAAGAAAGATATTAGAAGAGAATGGAAAAATTCAGAGAAGTTTGCGAGTTTCCCGGTTCAACTACTTGCACATGTGGTTGATGGGAATCACATTTGCAACAGGAGGTCTGATCTGATAAATATACCAGTATGTCATGCGAAACCTCGAGATCATGTTTATTTTCCTATGTATATCTTGAAAACACTTGAGCAATCCGCATGTGTGAGAATCAATTGATGTATCCGAGGAACCCTTCAAGATGTGTACCTATACCTGTAGTGTCATCCAGTGTCGATTCTCAACATGCCCAGGTGCCCAATGGAAATCCCAGGTTGAAGGCATATATGAATGACTGAGTCACATTGGAGTTGATTTCCTGCTGTTTCAAGTATCGATGCTTCACAGTCTAATGATACTACTAGTAATTATGGTTGACATATGTTAAGCACGTGGAGTCTGCAGTCAGAACATAAAATTCATTGATCCAATGTCAATTCGATATGCAATATATTAAATAATATATTAGCACTAACGTTATTAGGGAGGTGCAGTAGACTAGACGATATTAGAAACTGAACATACGGAATGAGGTTTCCTATTCTGATGGTCATTTTATACTTCACTAAATGGAAAGGACTATTCCGACTATGAATGGCATGTTGAATTGAAAGTGCCAGAACATGATCCCATAAACTAGAAGAAATTCTGCATAAGTCTCCTTGGAGCTCAGTTAATACAGAGCTTTAAGAAAGGAAATGCTTCCCAAGTGATTGCATCCAATCTAGGCGGCGGTGCTCGCCTCAACCGTAAATGAAAACAAAACAACTACCCAAGACGTTCTTGCTCTCCAAGTACGCAAATTCAAAACTTTTCACTCAAAATCAGCTTCGTATTTCCTTTTCTTTCACACGCTTCCACTCTTTATGGCACGTCCTTGTTCCAACCCTGACTTGACACGAGAATCGACTTCACCTCGTGGTGCCTAAGTGATTTCAAGCCTTCTTAGTCAGACTTCACGTCCTTTGAAGTCACATTCAAACAAGTCATTTGTACGTCTATTTCAGGTGGCTTGCTTGTGACTTGATTCTAATCCGTGATTCCGAAAGGCACATCATGTCTCCACCAGTTGAGCAAAGACCCTCACGAAGAAGCCGAAGCCGAAGCCCCGAGATACCCTCGCGATATCAGACTCGGAGACGAAATTATGGAAGACAGACATACGAGGAGAGAAAGGACGGCCGAGCTGGGCGGGAGAGAGTGGTGATTGATCTAACTTCTTCTCCCGACCCAGAAGCTATGCCCGACCTCGGATGTGATCACCATATTGGAGCTAGTAGTCAGACATCGATATCGTCAACCCTTGGCTTCGTCCGGACAGATCATATGCTACCTACTCCCCAAACCACCTCTACTCCTAGGGAGAACCCGACTGTGTTTGGGGCGATTGGGGTTCCCAAGCAGTCTTTGTGGCATGGAAATCCACTCCAGCAGCCAACTGGCTCTACCGCCAGCAGCAATTTAGGAATACACGGCATAGCGGCCGCTCTCCTAGCATCCCCATCGAAACGTACCGATCTACTCCAAAGCGTATTTTCCGGGGCATTTGGAGCCTCCCTGCAGCCTTGCTCGATCAGTAACCCACTTCAGAAACCAACTGTTCCCCCTCTTGAGACAAATTCAGGGATCGGTGCCATAACGGCCGCTTTCCAGGCATCACCATCGAAACGTGACGCTATACTCCAGAAGACTTTCTCCAGGGCATTCGGAACTCCCATACAGTCTGGCATGACCAATATTCTACCCAGGAAACTCGTTATTAATCTGACAGGCGATGATTCTAATACCTACTCTGACGCCAGGTCTGTATCACCTCTGTCACCTGCCGCTGACAACATCAGCCGACGTACTCGGTCATTTACCAAGAAATCCGACCTCTTCGATGTTGCCAATATCAGCCGTCCGGCTCGGTCTACCAAGGACCCGGACCCCTTCTACGGTACGGTGGTTATTGATCGAAATCGATATTCTGCAAAGCAACTGGCCCAGAAAATGCACAGTACCCCTCTGTTCTACCATGGCACTTACAACTACATCTTCTGGACAGATGGCTCGGTTCTAAACTGCGGAACCGCAGGTGCGGCAGCGGTGTGGCTCAACCCTGATAGGCAGCGGTGGCATTCGGTGACAGAAAAGGCCAAGTCTCGAACCAAAAGTTCTGAAATTGCAGAGTTAATGGGAATCGAGATAGCCTTGTCACAGGCATCAACCTTTATTGGACGATTCCAGCAGTCTGTCCCATACGTCCTCGAGCACCGACATATGGTTTACGTTTTTAGCGATTCCTCCGGTTCTTTGGAGATGATCAAAAGAGCACACCTTACTCCGCTAGGTAGACAAGTGGAAAGGCAGCCTTTGCTCAAAAAGATCCTTGAAAACAGCATAGCGCTGCAGCGAGTGGGTGCTCAAGTGGAGCTTCACTGGATTCCCGGCCACTCTGGAATCACTGGCAATGTGATAGCGGACAACCAGGCCAGAAAAGCTGCTAATAGCAACAAACTTGGGAGACAGGTATCTTTGGGTCCAATCGCGCATCCCAGCAAGCCCTCTGAGCCCGAGGAATACTATTAAACTATCAAAGCATACGAGTGTAAAGGTGCATACTGATGACTTTGTTTTTTTCTTCTAATCCCCCACTTGTGTGGCTGCATTGGATCAAAGCTTTGCGTTACCTCTCCTCTCATGTATTTTAAGCACCTTGTGAAGGGTCACATACCCAGGTCTGATTTCATTGAAATAGATCAGAATGATACAGTCATGTGAACTTTTCAATCGACAAACACAAGCTCCCCATTATCATTCGAAATTCGCTCCGCCAAGTTGATATCTGCATCAATCCCCTCCCCCTCAATGTTGATCAATTTGGCTCGTAGCACAGGAATCCCATCTCCTTCAATAGAAATGTAGATCTCATTGGCACTTTCTTTAAAGTTCCCTCCGCCCCAACAGAAGTGGCCTTTGAAGAATATTAACACTATACTTTCTTTAAGGTGCCGTAGATTCGAAGATTGTACATACCATCGTTATTACCGATTATATCATTCAGATCAAGCGTAACCTCTTCCTCGTTACCGTCTTCATTCCGCAAAGTAGCCTTGAGGATATGGTCATCCTCAAGCTCAATACTGCTTGCTGACTCGTGGAAACTCATAGTGGCAGGATGAATGAAAGTAAAAGAAACACAGTTTCGTATTGTATTGATTGATCTGAATCACCTAACTAGCTGAAAAGAGCATCCTTTTATACCCATCGCCCAGAAATTCCACCCCACGTTCAGGCCGACTCAAGACTAGGATCCCCACAACTGTTTGTTGTCCAACACATGTCCTAGACTTATTTGCTACCCATATCTATGCGGGTTCAGATTCAGATTCACAGGGTACACGAAATATGGGGCCATCCGAGAAACGCATCATGTCATTTGACCCGTGCTCTTATTATAGTGGCGCACCATGCAGCCCTAATTCCCAGCCACAGAAAGCCGTAAGGCTGGCTGGCTTGGCGCCTTTGATGTTGCACCAGGTATGCAGGCCAAGGCAGCCTTCCTTGGCTAGCTGCTTTGTGGATTGGAGAAACGTTCACGTCTATGAGTGAATTGTGGGAGAATGCTGATGCCTAACGTGTTACTGCGGCTTTAACGGAAGTGTCCGGTTGCCGAGCCTACTGATGTGTTCAGGATATGCGATAAATGTGTCTTGACTTGCTAATTAGAGTGTTTTGAAGTGCTGGGAATAATTTTGAAACCGACAATGTGTATATAGCCTCGAGTTAAAGCCTTTCTATTCTCAAAATC
This sequence comes from Penicillium lividum, assembly GCA_028828245.1. Taxonomy (NCBI): domain Eukaryota; kingdom Fungi; phylum Ascomycota; class Eurotiomycetes; order Eurotiales; family Aspergillaceae; genus Penicillium; species Penicillium lividum. The sequence continues at coordinate 2,138,668 of JAQJAG010000003.1, forward strand.
AACATATTAACCAAGAGCAGTCGGTTGTGTAAATCTAGGAATCTCCACATTCAAGGCTTGGCGGTTGAATTGGCGAAAGAGTGATTTCGATGGGGTTCTATGTACATGAAAGACACTAGTTTCGATTGTAATAATTATGAATATGCATTGGGTTGAAAATATCCCTCAATCAACTTTGATCACACGCAAACTCCTGCTAAACTCCTATGCCTTGCAGCCGAAACAAATGCACACGCCGTAGAAAGTTCCTATCACCCATAACACGTACACGGTATATTTAAGTCAACATATCACAATCATAAGGGTATCTATGCAGTGTTTCGGTAGATCTGGGAGCCACCAGAGCGGATCTGGATTACTTCCCTCCGCTGCAACACGATGATGGCTCGGTTGAGGGCTTGCTCGGAATAATTCTTATTATCAACGAAATCACGACGCAATGTTGCCAGGCTGGTGCTCCAGCCAACAGGTAGGCGACGCTTGAGTTCGTCTTCGATCTTGGATGCTTCCTGCATGAGGTCCTTATTGCCCTGTCCATCGCCCTGGGTGACAGCATCCATGGTGGACGCCAAGAAGAGTCGGATAGCCTCATCAACATGGGCCTCAGTGGCGATGGGGGAGAGGGACAACTTCGCCAGAGACTCGGTGATACGAACAATGGCCTCGAGTTGACGCACGGTAATGGGGATAGATGACTTGGTGTTGGACTCAATCTCGGATCGGTGAACTTGCTTTCGGATGGAGACAAAGTAAGAAGAGAGTTTCTCAGCGGCCTCGGGCGATAGGCGAGGAGCGCAGCGACTAAATATACGAAGTTAGAACCATTGACGGACAGGGTCAACTGGATAACTTTGACTCACCTTCGGCAGTAGCTGATATAACGCTTCATCTGGTCGACCGGGATTTCGGCTTCGACCTGCTCTTGCACGCCACGACCTCCCATGTGAACGCCCATGACGTGACGAGCAATGCGTTCATCACGGCCACGTTCATGATCGTCTCGAACAATGAAAATCATATCGAAACGGGACAGAATGGTAGTTTGGAAGTCAATGTTCTCACCCGGGGTCTTCAGGTCGTCGTATCGGCCAAAGACCGGGTTGGCGGCGGCCAAAACAGATGTTCGAGAGTTCAGAATGGTTGTAATACCAGCCTTGGCAATGGAGATGGTTTGCTGTTCCATGGCCTCGTGAATAGCCACACGATCTTCGTCACGCATCTTATCAAACTCATCAATACAGACTACACCACCATCTGCAAGAACCATGGCACCACCTTCCAGGTAGAACTCGCGTGTGGTGTGATCACGCTGCACAGAGGCAGTCAAACCGGCTGCCGAAGATCCCTTTCCGGAGGTGTAGATGGCAATCGGAGCCGCCTTTTCAACAAACTTCAACAGTTGGGATTTGGCGGTACCGGGGTCACCCAGCATGAGAACGTTGATATCACCTCGAAGCTTCATTCCATCAGGAAGAATCTTCTTTGAGCCACCCATAAGAAGGCAGACGATAGCCTTCTTGATATCGGCATTTCCGTAGATAGAGGGAGCGATGCTGCGAGCCATAGCATCATACAAGTCAGGCCGGCGGCTCAGCTCCAAAAATTCTTGCTCTTCCTCTTCCGAGAAAACTGAATTTCCCTTGGCAGTCTGATCCACATCGGTGTTCAAGCCCACAGCACGCAAGTAGGGGTTGCGAATGGCCACTGCAGCTTCCTTCTTGCCACCCTTCGCCTGGTAGATCGAGAAAATGCCCATGACGGTGCAGCGCGAACCGGGAACAACTCGGTTCGCAAGATAACGGTCTGCAGAAATCAGGACATGGCGGGGTAGCTCACCCACCGGCACCTGGTCAGGGGCCTCTTGAAGCTTGAGAACCTGTTGATCCACAAACTGGCATTTTTCGTGGTGTACCATATAAGGGTCAAGAGGGCATTGCTCGCCAGGCTGATCACCAGGCTCCTTGCTGCGTCCACACCGTCTTGGGAGGGACAGACCGGTAAATCCACCCTCAACACGGATGTTTTCACTATGATCGCAGTTCTTGCAACGAATGTGAACGGTGGTCGCTTTTGATGAGATAGTGGAAGCACCGATGACAATACCAGGAATGCGGACGAGATGAGAGATGTTGGTGGCGTTCAGGTCGCGAATGGAAATGTGCGATGCTGAGGAGTGGAGAAGCAATTGGTGGGATGGAAGGGTGATGTCTTTCTCACCAGGGAAGACGATGCGACGAGTGCAATCCTGGAGGGCCAATTCGAACTACTCAAGGTTAGAAGGGATCAATCGTCTCGTGGAAGGGTATTTCTTACCAAAGGAATTATTTCGGCCGGCTCTGTTGTCAGTTTGTGCGCCAATTCCTCATTAAAGGAAATAAGGTGGGCAATGTCAATATCGCAGTGGTATTGCTTCACAAGCACATTCTGGCGTAACTGATCCCTGTAAGGTTCTTCGAGTTAATCCTGGACTGCAAGCCTTGCTGGAATATGCAGGATTTGCGGATTGCGTACCGATAGATGAATGCATTGTCCAGCTGGAATTGGAGCACAAAGTCTTTTAATTTATTTTGAATGGCGGTCTTGGACTCATCAGCACCATTTTCACTAGGCGCAAGAACGCTCAGGGTGTATGGAGTGCGTCTGTCCATGGTTTTTGATGGAAGGTTGGGGATGTGGGGGGAAAGGAAGACTTGCAAAACTTGAAGCCACCAGAAAGGGAGAACTCTTGGGAGAAGTGGAAATCGCGAGCGCGACGCGTCCTTTCCCGGGGACGCGTTAAGTGTATTTCAGCCTGTTTTCCCAGGCAGTAGTTAATGGAGCGGAGTAATGTTTAATCCGCGGTTTAGCGCCTTTCCCGATTGGGCGAAGCTGGGCATGGCATCTTGGAAACAATGCCACGACACCTATTTGACAGCAATCACCTAGCATTTAAGCAGATCAAGGATTGAGATCTCAGCACCGGGAGCTTCTTGCTGAAGGTGGACGTGGTTTTAGAGCCCTGAGCTCGGCAACCTTGTGGTTGATCTGTCATGATCAGATAACTCCGAGCTTCCCCAACGATCGACCCCGGTGGCTGGCGCATCCGCTGTGCGGACGTGGACAAGATGGCGAACAGCCCGCGCAAGTCAATTGATAGCCTGGCGTCTGGCGCATCCACGCCATCTATCTCGCACTATTCTATGACCCAGCTGGAGTCGCCTCGGGTTCCCCCTCAGCGGTACCCCCTGAGGAGGGGATCTACAGCAAGCTCAATCGTGAGTATTGGAGGGATACTGGATACCTCACAGCATCAAGGGTCAATTGCAGAGTCGGGACAGAACGGTAGGGCACATAGACACACAGTATACAAATCAGATAACCACAAATACTAACGTGAGAATGCCACTGCAGCCATTTCGACTCTCTTGCAACCCCCGATTATTCGAACCGGCCTAACACCTCATACCGCTGTGTCGGCCACTGGATACAAACCGCCGTCATCCCGCGATATCCCACCGGTTACCTTGACCAATATTACCCATGTAGACTCAAAGGCATTTCAGCCGTACTTGTCGCAAGTCGGCTCGCTGTATGATGTTTTTCAACAATCAAAGGAAAACAACGGAGAAGAAGGCGCAACAACTCCGAGCATGAAATCACCAAAGCCCGAGCAAAAGGATTCTTTGATGCCTTGGAGCCCGGAGCGGAGGTCTTCAACCATGTCTACCAGCTCACGACCAACTTCTCCTTATGATCCACGAGGCCGACGACCCTCATTCCGCGGTCGTGGCCCCGCAGTGACACCCCTATCGACAATCCCACCTGTGTATCTTGAAGAAGATTTTCATCTCGAGAACCCGAGGACCTTTGACGTGATATCGGAGAAATCAGAAGTGGTGCGACCACCTCGGCCTCCTGTAAAGGATGACCAGTATCCTAATGGAGGCGCGGCGGAGCCCGCTCATACCGGAAGAAAAGCACTTGCCACCAACGCTATTTTGCAGGAGAAGCTTTCTTGGTACATGGATACGGTGGAAATTCATTTGATTTCCTCTATCTCAACCGCCTCTAAATCATTTTTTACCGCGTTGGGCTCATTGCGCGAGCTGCATGCGGAGGCGGCCGACTCGGTGGAAAGAATCCAGGTCCTGCGCCGAGACCTTCAGAAAATCGACAAGGAGATGGCTCTAGGTGGGTTGAAGATCGTCAACCTACGCCGTCGAAGAGAAAATGTGCGCATGCTAGCTGCAGCTGTCGCTCAGCTTCGTGATGTGGTAGAGTCAGTTTCTCGATGCGAGGAGTTAGTTGAACAGGGTGACATTGAGGTTGCCTCTGATGAACTGGAAGAGGTAGAGAAATTAATGGCTGGTGAGAAAGTTTCCGATCGCCCGGTCGAGGAAGATGACAAGGACCTCCCTCGACGAGCGATTGATCTTCGAGCCCTCAAGGCCCTTGACGGTGCATCGGAAGACCTTGCCCAGCTAAGACAGCGGATTGGAATGGGATACGAAACCCGCTTCTTGAACGATCTTCTCGGTGATCTGCGTGAACACGTCCAGAACGTGTCTTCAAATGTTACTTTACAGCGTTGGGGCTCCTCTTTCTTGCGGCAACGAGGCGGAAACCGTCCTGTATCGATGGTGTCTCCCGCTTACATGAACATTGATAATGATTTACGATCCAGATTGCAAGTTCAGCTCACTGGACTTGCAAGAGCTCACTTCACCACGCCTGCGGCGACCTCCTTCAAGGGCGCTGTGCTGCGAGAGATGAAAGGGCTTATTCGAAAACATTTACCCAGCTCAAGTGATGATGATAATGAATCCATGGTATCTATTTCCACTGTTGGGGACCGACAGCGGAGTCAGCAAGAGAAATCCTCCATTCTTGCACGTAATTTGCGTGCCCTTGACCCTGAAGATGCCTATCAAATGCTCTTAGGGGTCTATACAGGCATTAGTGAATGCCTACGTCGATTGAGTACACAAGTCAAGATCCTCCTGGATATCGCAAGTGGCCTCGAAAACCCCCCGACCAACAGTGTGAAGTCCCCTCGAAGCCTCAATCCACAAAGTATGAACCAAACCATCAAGTCTCCAGATGGTGGTCCATCCCCTTCTGCCCAGATGGCTCAAGATGAGATCTTACAGGTGTTGGACATGTCAAGCCTTCTTGGCCAGGCGGTAGATATCGCCCAATCTCAGGTCACCAAAGTTCTGAAGGTTCGATCCGAACAGACAGCACAACTATCGAAGGAAGAGTTCCTCAAGTACTTTACTCTTAACCGTCTTTTTGCCGACGAGTGCGAAGCCATTTCTGGCCGAGGCGGCACTGCACTTCGCACAATTGTGGGCAATCAGATTCGCGATTTCATCACCCGCTTTGGTGAAGCACAGCGTCATCGCATCGTCAAAGTCATGGATGCGGACAAATGGGATGCGCGCGATTTCGGGGACGCTCAGGTCACCATATTGACTCGCATCCTTGATGCAAGTACCAAGGATATTGAGGCATGGGTTGAGATCTCCAAGATCTGGATCCCCTATAACGACAAAGAGCAGACGGACTCTTCAGAAAACAGCTCTCTCGTAAACGGCTCAGGAAAAGAGAAAGTGCGCAGTGCGGTTATTGACGAACAGAGATACATCCTGCCAGACTCAGCTGTTGCCATTATGCGCAGTATTGAGGAGTTTGAGTTCCTCATGGCCAACATTCCTAACATGATTCAAGATATTGCCCCTCAGCTGCTGGAGATCCTCAAGCTTTTCAACTCCCGGTCATCCCAGCTGATCCTGGGCGCTGGTGCTACCCGTAGCGCCGGATTGAAGAATATCACCACCAAGCATCTCGCTCTTTCATCCCAAGCATTGAGTTTTGTTGTTGCCCTTGTGCCATATGTCAGGGAATTTGTGCGTCGCCATGGGCAAGGGAACCAGATTATGGCTGAGTTCGACAAGATCAAAAGGTTATGCCAAGAGCACCAGAACGGTATCCATGAGAAGCTTGTGGACATTATGAGCTCCCGTTCTGCGCTCCAAGTTAATGCGATGAAGAAAATTAATTGGGATGCCGAGAATGGCTCTTCTGCGGTCCATTCTTATATGGAGACCCTGGCCAAAGAGACGGGCACTCTACACCGTGTGTTGAGTAAACATTTGCCGGAAATGACCGTTGATATGATTATGGGGCCCGTGTTTAATAGCTACCGAGACCACTGGGTCAAGGCTTTTGATGAGGCGAGCGTCCAGTCTGAAACTGGTAAAAAGAGGTTTGTCTTCATCCAGTTGTATATCTCTACTCTGTACTAATGATTTTTTAGGATGCAAATCGACATCGAACATTTCCGAACCAAGCTGAGCAAGATCCACGGCGCTGGCGTCTTAGGTGATAAACTCCTCCAGCTCGTGCAAGCGAAGAGTGTTGCTGCCCCGTTATTCGACTCGGAGCAGCCCGAACCTGCAGACGAAGAACAAGGCAAAGACAGAGCATCCGACTCTGCCCAGTCATGATCTGTTCGTACTCGACTTCCACGTACATTTCCTTGGCTCATAACCGCCGTTGTGGACCTGCCCTTATACATATAATCTCTCTCCCGTGGTGGCGCTCCTAGCTACCAGTACGACTTTGTCAGAAGCTGTACAGAAGCATTGTCATTTCCTACGCATTCATAACATAGCCTGTTCACGATATGCATTAATAGAAATAGCCCGGCGTTTCTTGTGAAGAATCGATATTTTCTATGCGAGCCCACGAGGCTCACTCGTTATACTACGCTAGAGGGTTTCCGCCGCGCTCCTAGAACAACTAACCAATGTTTCTACCATGCCTACCAACGTATTATATTATTCACCTACCCAGTCTCCTACCCAGTATCTTATGTACATGGACCCGAAGTAAGTAGATGTATGTATGTAACAGATATGTATGTACTCGGACAGCTCATCTTTGGAGCCAATTCTGCAAGGTTGTCCCCTCGTGATCTCCCGCAAGTCAAGTGATGTTGGTGGTTTTTTTTTTTTCAGTTGAAGGTGTACATATATGAAGGATGAACCTGCCCAAGAGAGGTTTCAGACAGGAACATTGAACCCTCAAACAAGGGAACTCACTTGATCAAAGCTACCTCCGCCTACATATATGAGGACCTCGGACTGCATTAGACATATCTACTTACATATATGTACTGTATTCCATACCCTAGAAGCTTGTTTCACTTCTCCTATCTAGAACGTTGCCTATGTTTGAGAGTTTCAGATATTTTTGTATGACAATCCAATCCATTGGTTTATGGATAGCCCTCTTAAGGCCCGACTATAAATACAAATATTCCTTGCCCTGGATATCCATGTCCACACTGAATGCAAACCCGTTACTAATTCCCTTATGCACATGTGTGGCATGGCAACATTCATTGGTCGAAGTCCCGGAAGTGGAGCACGAAAACTTATACTCCATCGAATAACCACGATCATCACTGACCTGAGAAAAGCGAGAAGATTTTCAGACGAATGTTCAGACACGTGGATACCATTAGCTAGTGGCAGAAAATGATTATGAAGGCATTCTTTACCAGTGTGACTGAACAGCCTTGACCGGAACGAATCTATCCGTCGGCTGGTCTTGCCGGGCTAGATTGAGCTCGTCAAATATGACTACAATTCTACGGAGTGCGCGAAGCTGAAATTGTATCTGCCAAGCAGGCATGGAAGGCTGATTTTCAGGCAACTCTGCGGTAAGGAGGAAGGGGACATCAATCTCACACGACTGTGGATCCGGATCCAGTTGACCTGCAAGGAGAAGGTCGAGAACAAAATGTTTGCCTTTCTTTGACGTTGCCCACGTGTACCAATGAGCCAATATTCCAGGAATGTGTGGTTGGCGTGGGTGTTGGAATGCGGCATTTATGGCAGCGTGCGAAATGTTTCAGGATCCGTGGAAAGAAACTGGGTCAGTTCTACAGTACATATGGATTTTCTCGCAACAGAAATGGGGGCGATTAAGTAATTCACATAGTCCATACGAGACGGAGTCTGCGCAAAGTCCGAAACAAGTTTCTAGAAAAGCTCCAGTGAAAATTTTTTCTCATGGTCTGAGCTGTTCATAGCGTAGATTTAGTCTCGGGGCTTGACAAATTCTCTCCGAAAAGAAAATGTCTATGCTTTTTTTTTTTTTTTTTTCATTTTCAAGTTTTTTTTTTTTTTCAATTCAAACAAAGGGGGTTAAAAAAGGGTGAAAATTCGGGTGTAACGGGCTTGATCTCCGTTGCCTGATGTGGTTTCCGATCGGACCGTCCGGTAAGGTCCTCTAATAGCCTATTATACTAGGACGTGGGAATGGCCTGGATCCGCCCGGGAATCACAGATTTTAGCTGTCAGGGACCCGAATTGCCGATCTACACTGTGTCGTCATTTTGTTGCCCGATGCTGTTTCACACATTCCAGTAAATCTCGAAACATTCTGTTTGTCACAGAAATCTCGCAAAGCACGCGAACATTGACAAATTCCAGTGAATAAATCACGCGATTGTACGAAGTACGGAGTAATGATTGACGCATTCGCATGACGCCTTTTCTCGTAATGCTGCTAGGCGCCATTTTTTAAAGGAATAAGGTGATCTCCCACAAGGTGGTTCCACCTGGCTGAAAGTGGGTCTTGCCTTTTTCTCCCGTGAGTCACATATGGAGTCACCTATGGAGTCCAGCTATTAAAAGCTCTTAACCCCTGCAGCAGATCTTTTTTTCTTCGCTTTTTTCTGCACCTCATCTCATCCTTTTCCCAAAGGGGATGATGGTCGCTCTCCTATAAAAGTTCTTCGCCCCCCCCATTGATACACCGGCTGGGGACGTCCTCCCCCAAATTTCTTCTACGTCCTGAGGATGGGACAGAGGCATAATCGACGCCGCACACGTCCTCGTTCATCTCATCAACCAAAAGATACAACTGTCTTCAATCATACGGGCTCTCCGAGATTGGCCCCATCGTCTATTTGGTGCCCCCATACTATTCCATTTGGATCACCAGCGGCCAGCTATTCGACTACATGTGTTCAACGTGGATCTCCGGTCCCAATACCCGCCCCAACCTGGCACTATGGGTATTCAGCATGGCAGATCCGTGAAACAAAACCGATACTGGAAACCGGTGGAATCGAGGAGCAGTACCGTCTCTTCGGTGGTGAACCAGGCGACGATGTGAACCTTTGTTACCGTATGCTGGAGTATTTTGGTGGTCTCGACTACATCGACTCGTGAGTAAATCTAACTCGAAGGTTTTCACCATCTCTGACTCAATCATCCAGAGTACGACAAAGGACCCTCGGAGACTGAAGATCAAGGACTTTTCAATTTCTTTTTTTTTTTTTTTCCAGCCGGAAACTCCAGAAAAAAGCAAAATCAAAATAACGACTACGACTTTCGATTGCGATGATTTTATGGTTTTCATACAAACCCCCCAAAAATACCGCCGATCTTGGCCATAGGACGCCGTCCTCCGCCTACAGCGCGCCCGACACTCCGTCGCAAGAACACCAGACCACATGGATCACCCGGGTCCCCGACTCGCAGCAATGAAGGTACCTCAGGTATCGGATTGGTCCTTTTTGACCCGGCCATGTGGATCCTGGACATGATATTGCAACTAGGATGAGTCACGAGGCAGACTCCGCTTGACCCATTGGTTGAGTTCGCGACCGACCCTCACGGGTTGTTGACGCTTGAGTTCCCACTGAGTCATGCAGGAACTGGCTTTGACTTTGCATCTTCAGGGTATATATCTGTTCTGTCACCTCAAGAATTTTGGAGGTAGCAGTTGTTTGGGCTGCAGCATAGTGAAAATGTCGACGAAAAATATTCGATTCTCATAGATTATACATTTCAGCACGGCATCAAGTTTTTTTGCCATAATGTTTATACAAAAATCGAATCTTAAGGAAACTTCAACCCAAATCAATATTCCCCTCTTATTTCAATAGTTCATGTGCACGTAAATTACCTGATCTAGTTAGTCGTCGATCCCTTGGGCAAGTGCAATGTTGTCCTTTGGTCACCGCCCGCGCCACACAAAGGCACAAAGACAAAGCGCATCTGTTTATTGGGAAGGCGGTGAAACCCTTTGAGGACACCATCACCAGATCAGGAAGGGCTGATACTCTCTCTCCCTTCATCACTCCTTTGTTTCGCTACGGGCTATGCTAGAAGTTCCGTTGATTACAGATTCCTCTTAATATTCTCGAGCTTCTTCACCTACCTGTCCTGAGTGGTCCGCCTGATTTGCATAAACACGATCTTTAAATTATCTGCGGCGCTATCGCCCTGAACTCGCCGCAGGATGTCGTCAGACTACACATACGATGAGCAGGTGGGCAAAAGAAACACCTGATACGACAGAGAATGTCCAAGTTTGCTAACCATTGCTCTGTACACTTCCAGGGTCAATTCTTCCCCTTCTTCATCTTGACCTTGAGCGGCCTGGTCACCCTCCCTCTTACGTACAACCTGCTTCGACCAAGCAAAGGTGCGTCACAGGGTCAATTAGAATGCTCTTGCTGTATAATATTGACTTTTCCTGTTTGTCAGAGCTGGAAAACACTGCGCCCCGCATCAAATCCGATTTCAAGCCCGAACATGCGGATCTCGTCGAGGCACAGAAGCGCAAGCGGCTGCGCAAAGAGCGCCGCATCAAGCGCATTGTTACAGTTATTCTAGGGTATATTGTTATGGCATGGATGGTCTGCCTCATCCTGGTCACGGCCCGAACTGCCACAAAGTCCTACGATCCATATGATATTTTGGGCGTCTCAAGGGTGGGTGCTATACTCGACAGCCGCTGAGCCAGTCATTCAACGATTTTCAAGCTGACAGAATACTTTTATATAGAGCGCCGATGAAAAAGCCATTTCTCGCCACTACAAGCGTCTCTCTCTCGTCTACCACCCCGATAAAATCCGCCCCGACCCCACCAAGAATGAGACCATGGAGATGCTAAACAATCGCTTCGTCGAACTGACCAAGGCTTACAAGGCGCTGACTGACGAAGAGATCCGCAACAACTACCTCCAGTATGGCCACCCCGACGGCAAGCAAAGTTTCAGCATTGGCATTGCGCTCCCTAAACTCATTGTTATGGATGGCAATGGAAAATACGTTCTGCTGGTGTATGGTGCTCTTTTGGGCGTTCTTTTACCGTACATTGTCGGAAAATGGTGGTACGGTTCGCAGCGCTACACCAAGGAGCGTGTCCTTGTGGCTAGTGCTGGCAACATCTTCCGCGAGTACAAGGACGACATTTCGGATAACGGCATCATTGCCGCCTTGGCTTCGGGTGAGGAGTTCAAGGACATTCTCCAAGGTGCTCAGGCTGAAGCTGGGCTTGCGAAATTGGAAAGCAAGGTTTTGTCGGCTGAGAATTCCTTCTTGGCTGCAAAGGATCGTGACTCTCTGAAGAAATTGGATAGCGTGACCCGTCGGAAGGCTCTGGCTTTGCTCTGGGCTTATGTTGGCCGGGTCGATCTGGGAGACGCGTCTCTGAATGCAGAGAAGTACGAAGCTGCACCCGTTGCGCTTGCTCTCACTGAGGCATTCACGGCAATTGCTCTCGCGTTTGGCAACCTGCGACCGATCATTGGTGCTTTCAAGGCTTCTCAAAGCTTGATCCAGGCTGTACCTGCGAACTCTTCGCCCCTCCTGCAATTGCCCAACTTCACCGATAAAGTTGTCAAGGCTGTCGAGGGAGAAGATTCCAAGGATCACTTCACAGTTCAGAAATTCATGGGTCTCCCAGAAAGCGAGCGACGCAAGCGTGCTGTGGGAGCTGGCCTTCTCACCGAGAAGCAGTACACTGACGCGATCTCGGTTGCACGGCAATTACCTGCCCTGGAAGTCTCCAAGGCATTCTTCAAGGTTATGGGAGAGAAGGTCATTACGCCTAGCAGTCTGGTACAGCTGGTTGTGAAGGCTCGGTTCATCCCCCCAGGCTGCACCCAGATCCCTGCCGTCAACGCACTCGACCTGGAGGACATTGACCCGGACGAGGATGATCTGGATGCTCTGATGGGCCGCAAGCCGGCTAAGAACCGCGCCACCAAGATCGTTGATGGCAAGAAGGTTGATGTCAAGATCGAAAAGGTCCAACCACCACTAGCCCACGCTCCCTATCTCGCCCGCGACCACTCCCCTCGCTGGCACATTTTCCTCGCCGACGCTAAGCAGGGCAAGATGGCCGTTCCTCCCTTCACATTCACCACATTCGACAAGCCAATCCTCAACGAGGATGGCGAGCCCACCTTCAACGTTCAGACCCTCAAGATGCAGTTCCAAGCTCCTCCGCAGGTTGGCGACTTCACATTCATCATGACCATGATTTGCGACAGCTATCTGGGTCTAGACACCAAGTTGGAGATTACTCTACATGTCGAGGACCCCGCCAAGGCAGTAGCCTTGGAAGAGGAGGACGACATCAGTGAACCGGACGAGGGTAAGTTTTCCTTTGCAGTCTGTGTCCTTTGCCACCTAGAAACTAATAATTTTCACAGACTCGATCGCTGGCCAGATGCAGGCGCTCAAGACCGGCCAACCCCCGAAAAAGAAGACCCGGAAGGCTTCCGATTCCTCCAGCGAGGAGGAGAGTGATACCGACGGCGACGCAGGCGATACCAGCGACACCAACACAGAAACGGATGTGGAGGATTGATCGCATATGATTTGCATTGATTGCAAGATTAAACCCAGGACTTGTGTGACATGACGCTTTCGATTTCGATCGATTAGTTACGATCTGGGTCTTTTCACACTTTATACTTTTTTTCCCCAACTACATTCACCATTTGTACTGTTTTATCACGTCTTCTGCCATCGGGTATCTTCGGGGTAGTTTTGTTCTTGTTTCCTTATAACCTGGCTGATAATGCCTGTGCCCCCTTTTTCCCTCTCATGTCCATCTACTCATCTCATCCGACCAAAGCCGGAAATAGACGTGGGAATACAAATCCAAATCCAAAATACCATCCAAATCATCTCCAATCAATCAAACATACCCACTTGTCTAGGTATTGTCTGGGTCAAGCTAGTCCTTGTTTTGCATGCCCACGGCGTCCTTGCGTGCTTCTGTGCTACCTGCCGCCCTTGCACAGCTACGTGGGATAGGTCGTAATAGACAAGGCAGGGGAGCGGGGGAGGAGCTAGGCCAGAGCTGTTGCACGTAGACGAACAGCGCCAATCTTCCGTGGTTGTCTGTGCGCCTGTACCTGTACGCCATGATCGAAGTTGTCAGGTTCCTGGGTCAATGCTGGAAGTTTTCCAAACATTTGCACATTGTGGGATGGCTCAGATCTATTCCAAGATTCGAATCCAGATTCAGCTTCCTAGGTATTCATGATTGTTTGCGTTCAGACCTCCATACATTAAATTCCGGGATGTGCTGACATGTACATGTATTCCTAGGAGCGGACTGTGTATCTATGTAGATCTGCAGCGAGTCACTTGTGCTTCCAGGTCCTTGGTGCTCTTCTTTTGCTACTTTTGTTCACCGAGGATGTCAGAATATACTACTTAGAAGAGTTGAGACATTGGCATTACGTCTCGGTTGCATCTAGAGAGAGAGAGAGAGAGAGAGAGAGAGATGCATTATACTCGAATATCAGCCACCGTAAGGGGCTCTTCCCGAGTCGACAACGGCCGTAATGGTCACTCGGTTACATCTTAGTCTTGATTGGTTAGCAGGAGAGAAAGAAAAACAACTGACCGATTCTGACAGGGGTCACTTGAAGTACATGACTGTGTACATGTATCAATCATTGACGGTCATTATTACCTACCGACCTCCAAGCTGTTCACGGGTTAAGGATTTTCTACGGCCTTGATAGATTGGGCGGCCAAGGGTAATTACAATATAAATTTCTTATTCTTGATCACTCCCCTAAGGCTGCGAATCCAGCCCTGTATACCTCAACCGAGTCAAAATGACGCAGTCAATCAAGCCCGTGATTTGATATCTATAACCAGTGAGAACAAGAGCACGACCCTCGAGACAGCGGCACCAGCTAAGAATGGAAATCCCGATCTGCTACATAGATCTATGTAACAATAGCCCGAAATAGAATATCAGGTTTCTAAAGAAGTAACACCCTGAATGTCTGACCGTAAGTCCAAAGCTCAAGTCAAGTATCACAATTTACATACCACATGTATCCGACCCTATAGGGACCCGTATACCGTTGTACACACAAACTACCTGATCGGAAGAGAACAAGGGATCATGAAGCACCTGAATTGATGGCCGAGTCTCGTATCTCAATCTAGATACCAGAAGAAAGAAAGTTGGGTGGGACGAGAAGAACGAGAGGCTGAATGTAGGGATATAGAAAGAAAAGAAAAAAACTGGGTAAATTCCTATGGTGGAAAAATGTTCCAGACATCTTCCAATGCTCGGGATCCGGAAACCAATCAATTTGCAGCTTCTGTCGATCAAGCGTAAAAAGAGGGTAGAAAAATGGTTCTCTTAATCTCGTTTCGGAACTTCATAGGCATAAAATGACGATAAGCGAATGGAGTATAAGAAAGAAGAAAAGAGACAGAAAGTAGAAAATATAGATAAGAATAGAAATGTCAATGCTGCCCAGCAGCCCGTTCCATCCATAAGGAGAAACAGAAGAAAAGACAAGAAAAAATTGGTAAAAAAAAAGGAAAAAAAAAGAAAACAGGGAAAAGTCTTCATCCATCTATGTTGAGGGAAACGACCATCCAGGTGTAAAACCAGGAATATAAGGAGAATCCTGCGTATGGAACGGGAAATCATTCATCATATCTCCCGATAACCCCATCTGATGCGGAAGCGGTCTCATAATCCCCGTATGCATTCTAGCCGGCTTCACATCCGGCTGCGTATCATGGCACACATCCAGGTAGTACGCGAATCCCGGTTCGTGTCGACCATGCGGAAGGGAAGATGATGTCGCAATATCAACGTGGTGAGGGGAGATCTCACTCGGGCCCAGGTCTAGGGAGGTCAAGTCGGATGATCGTGTTGGGAGGCCCATTAGATTTTGGTACCCCTGGTCTGCATAGCTGGGATAACCTCCGCTCTGAGGGATGTGTAGCATATCCCAGCTCCAGCTGGGTGCGGTGCGGGTCATTGGAGGGGTTGGGGTGGGGTTTGTGCAGAGGGAGGGGCGGGATATTCTCGTTGGGGATGGTCCGGGGGGTGTGGTTGGTTCTGGGGAGGGTTCTGCTGTGGCGCTGCATTCTGTTGAAGTCGAAAGCATGCGGAGGTAGCGAAGGTCTTCGGAATCCTCGTCTGGTTCATCGGCGTTTTCTTCCGCTTGTGTAATGAGGCCTAGTCGGTCGAGGATGGCGTGGGTCAACGGGTGGCCGTCGGGGGCTTCTTCGAGGGGTTCACCGGGGAAGCCCTCATTTGTGATGCAGAATGTGTATAATTTCTGGAGCGCCTTGACGACCAATGAGTGGTGGGATTCGAGCATCTCGACAAATCTATGGCCGCGTTGATATGATCAGTTATCCGGTTCTATCTGATATACTGCTATTGCTTACCCGCGAGAGTACACCTTGGTCTGGGTAGCTTTTCGCTCTCGAAATAGACATGGATGATTGTATACTGAACAGCGGTTGCAGGGCTGTTTCCCATCACACTGTAAACATCGGCTTCAGTGTCCTGCTTCACACAAAAGCCTGAAGGTATACACACCTTTGTCTTCTTAACACGACACCGATCACATGCTTTCAAAACATGCTTGCGCTTGACACGAAAAACACGTTGATCCCGCTTCTCATCACCCGTTCGTGAGCGGTGTTCCAACTCCGATAATGATGCGACGGCATAATCGTCAATGCTATGTGGGAAGCCCTTTGGGCGTAACTTTGGTTGCCACGACATATTGCCTGAATTCCAAGGAGGGGCAAGGTAAGATATAGAAAAAGAAGGGACCAGGAGTATATCAGAAAACTATAAGCGAAGAAAGAAGGAAAAAGCCAAAAAAAAGCAAAAAATCAATGGAGCAGGTGGGGTGAAGATGATATGGACTTCAGCCGCGTAGACCTTAATATCATGCAAGAGAAAACCGGGGGGTTCAAACACCCCCCGCATGCTCCGCGGTATAGATAGTGACGTGGAGCGGTCAGAAAGTCAACCGTTCGAGGGTTGAAGACAAGGGTTGGTAAAGTTACATGATAACTTACAAGAGTAGAAAAGAGTAAAATTACCCTAGACGGTCCGAGCCGCGAGTGGAGTAGATGGTAAAGAGTAAGTAAAATCCCGGTCATTTGGGCAAAAAGAGTAACGTTTCTTGTCCCACTGATACACGATCAAGATCAACACGTGTATACAAGTAAGGTCAATGCGTATACATATCAGGTGATATCCTAGTCCATGCACCGAAACGTGGTACGGCGTGATATGCTCATCATGGGTAATCCCGGAGGAATTCTTCTTATCTGGTCTGCAGGAGCTAGTTGGGAGATACTTGGGCCGAAGGCAATTGCTCTTTGTTTTTCTCTCATCAACCTAGTCTATATGTGTGTCCGCTTACTATCATGGTTCATCCATTATTCCCTCCCCTCTTCTCCTCTCCGACTCCCCTGGGCTCTAACTCCTGCCGAGTTGGTATACGGGGCAACACGAGCGTGAGGTCTGGTGAGGTCTGACATTGGAGGGGCAACATCGAGGCTGTGTGGCCCTAATCAGAACCGTGGGCTCCCTTCATCTGAGATGGTGAAGATCACAATGCCTTTCGAATTATTTCATCGTTTCCTTGGCATTAGGACAAACGGTGTGACGGTGACTGTTCACTCGATTTAAATGCATGCAAATACATTTTGAACCCAGATAGGAATCTGATTTGGGGGTTTTTGGTCAACATATTGATCTAGGATCCGTGCCCCTCTTGTCTCTGCGGGTGACTGGCGAAACTACCCGAAGTATTGAATCGGCGCCTACACTCTCCATTTCCCTTATGTCCGTGGAGTTCCATACGGGAAATACGCCCTGTTGCCCTGATTATTCGAAACGGAAGAAACCTGGGAAAATGATCAAGCTGTGGATCTATCTGCACGTCTACAGCTAGTGGCTGCGGGTGGTTCACTGGCTCACCGAGGGATTTCAATCCTACAAGCCACGAGGCATCCAACCAGGGAAAAGGGGAAAAATAAGAGAGAGAAAAAGTAAAATCCCTGTTCTGCATCTAATTCAAAGATCTAAATGATTTCCGTTGGCAAAGCCCAAGTGGCTGTCCTTTCCCTTTTCCCCTTTCGTGGGCCCAAATCTGTCAGATTTGGAGCTAGCGGGGACCCCTACTGGAGGTGATTCACCATGCATCAAGCCCCAAGCTCATCACCCAATAACCTCGGGAAAATTCAAGTCAGATCAGCAGGACAATGTACTTCTTCTTTGTTCTTTTCTTCTGCGTATGTTCAGGTACGGCGGACCGTCCTCCCACCAAAAGAACAGTCAGATTCGTGTGCCCATTGGAGCCTAACGCTTCCCCTTTTTCATTCTCCGAGTTTCACATTGGGAAGTAGAATACTAGCTTCCCCTCTCGCAAGCAAATCAAAACTCTCCTCGCTCGTCGGCGAACTAGACGCCGGATGGTCAGGCGGCAAGTCGTATACGTTATGCTCCGGCTCCGACGTCTCACTGGGGCCCTGCCACCGGCGATCCCCAACCCATTCAATCCCGTCCCCCGCATTACGGATGCCCACCGGGCGACTCTCACCCTCGACCTCGAGGAGAGGCAAGTCGCTTCGGGCAGCATCCCCCCAAGTCAGGAGGGGCAGATGACGACGGTGCCAGTCGCCCAAGAACATTCCTTCAGGGTCAACTTCCTGTCGAACCTTAAGCCACTCGTCCATATCCTCGCCGTACGAACGGTACAGCTCCGTGGACCCGAGGACCGTGAAGTTTTTAGCCCAGTGAGGTTTGGCACCCATGTCCCGCATGAGCCATTCAAAGGCCTCGTAGTAGCGTCGTCGGCACGGGGGATCCCGAAGATAAGGCCGGTAGAGCGTTGCGTTCAAGTAGAGTGTTGGGCCATCGCGACAAGTCGGGTCCAGGAAGGGACGAGGGCGAGGGTTGTTGGAAGAATCCGACACGCGCACCTCGATCGGGCAATGCACATAGAGACCCTTACTGGAGAACGGGATGCTCGCCGTCTTGCTGTCGCCATGCAACCAGGCAGAGAGACGGATAATGGCCTCAGGTCCCTTCTCCAAGGGAAGCGCCCATTCATTGACAAATTGTGAGTACAGGCAGTTCATCAGCAAGCCGGCCCGCGCCGGAGCAACCGCTTCAGTGACGGTGGTTCCCGGACGGAAGCCGTACTGCATACCGAAAATGAACCACTCCACCCACGGTAAGATCCGGGGGAAATATGACGACAGAGCCAGCAGGTTGTGGTACACGTGGTAACCGAACCGCTCGCCGTAAAAGCTCTTGGGGGCTTCGCGCAGCGGCAGATCAGTCTGGTCGGCTCGCCAGACAATCGCGCCCTTCTCATAGGGCATCCACCAGACGCGAACGAATTCATGCGATGTCCACAATCCCGTAGTCCAATCGCTGAGCACTCGCGACAGCGAATATCGCTCCTGGCGCCATGCGATGTTGAACGCAGGCCGTGCCTTGAAAGTCACCTCCACGACGACGCCGAGGGCGCCGAGGGAAACCAGGGCAGCGCGGAAGAGAGACTCGTTGCTGGTGGCACTGCAGCGCACTAACTGGCCATTGGCAAGAACCAGACTCAACGATTCAATGCACTCCGAGAGAAGCCCATGTCGCAGAGAACTTCCATGTGTGCCTGTCGCAATGACTCCCGCAATTGACTGACTATCAATGCTTCCCAGATTTTCCAACGTCAAGCCTTGTTCTTCCAGCCGAGAGCTGAGGTCGTGCAGTCGGATACCGGCCTCAACGGTGACCATCCGGGTTGTGGGGTCAATGTGTAGAATGCGATTGAAATCATCGAGGTTGACGAGCCAGGACGAGGTGCAGGTCAAATCCGAGGGCGAATGACCACTGCCGACGGTGACTAGACGGCGACGACAACGGCGGGCGAGCGTGACTACCTGCTGGATCTCTGGGATTGTCTGTGGGCGGATGTAGAGCTCTGGGTGAGAGAAGAATGTCTTCGCCCAGGTGTGGTGGACGTGATCGGTTGACGCGCGGAATGGGACCGCGGAGTCGAGCTTTGACAGCTCACGAGTGATAGAAGGATCCATGGTGTTTATTGTATGCGATCACGGCATTCTGTAGGGCATTATCTTATTCTCCGTATAGACAAAGGAAGCTTGGTGGGGAGAAAGGGGACGAGACGACGCTAGGGAAAAAGTGGTGGTCGATGGCGACTTGCATGACCTTGATCGGCCCACTTCTTATATCCGATCGATCCCCCACTTCCAAACTTCTTCTCTGTCATTCAGTCATCCTGATAAACTTGGAAGATGACCTAAGACTTCTTTAAAATGTTTCACAATTCTCGCTTTTGTATCCTATGTTTGCTTGGTAATAAATTTTCTATCATCTCACGATCTAGTGTTCCTAGGCAACATTGCAATTTCCCGATAAGGCACGTTATCTCCGTACAGTGACTGGACAAAAGTATCTGCACCCCAAGGCGCCACATTTGGTGAGAGGGGGTGCAGATACTTTTGTCCAGTCAATGTACGTGGATAATGATTCTGCCTGAACCGAATGTTCAGGACCGAATGTTCAGGGTCATGAGATCTTACTCCTACTGGCTGGAAAGAAATGGAAATGTAGAACCCGGATAATTTAGACGCAAAGAAACCAATATTTTTTTTACATGAGTTCAGAGTTCGCATATATCAATGAAATGCTCGCAAATGTGACACATATACACCCAGATGCTCCCGATGCTCCTCTAGGGGTAAGGCAAAGACTCCAGCCACCCGCGAATGCTCTCTTTACAGGGCCGAAATATGCACAGAGAAAACGAAATAAAAAGCATGAGAGAAAAAAGACAAAAGGGAAGGGAAGAAGATGCAATAAGTAGATGACAGTACAGACACAGGATGTATTTTACTCGACCGGAGTGCGGATCGCTTCGATCGCCACGTCAAGAGGAAACACGCAGGGGGCATGGAGAGAAAGAATGTTCCATTTTCGGAAGGCACTTTGGCATCTGTCTGGAACACCGCCAATTGCGACAAAACTCTTCGGGATAAATGGTCGATCCTGGAGGGAGGCTGCGAGGATGCCGTACTCGTGTGCAAAGACCACGGCTGACGCAAAGTCGGCAGATTTATGGGATGCCTGTTCGCCGACGATCACATAAATCTCGAAGAAGGTATCCAGGACGTATACATCTTTATCTGTCAAGTCTTTGTAACAGAAGGGTTCGATCTCCTGGACCGTGTCGTTAGGGCGGACGGTTGGGGAGCCAGAGCCAGGACGGCGCATCCAGAAACGGGGTGGCTGGCCCAGCTCGTGGTCAATCCGAAGAAGACGAGTCCGGAAATGATCAAACTTCGGCTTCAGTTGCCAGTAATCGGAAGTCAAAAGCGGATTCGTTTCGTTGGAGCCGGCAAAATCATCGAAGAAGTCCTCGGGCTCGTCGCCTTCAGCCACTTCTTCAAATTCACCGGTCAATCCGAGGTCCATACTGATCAGCCGTGCTGCGCCGGTTTCCTCGGGTCCACTACCCTTGCCCTTCCAGAGATAAAGCTTGCCAAAAGGTGCCGAAATCACGAATGGGAACCCAGAGCACAGGTTGCGAAGTGAGTAGTCAACTTCATCAAACGCCATTTGTCCCAGATGCTTGCGACCGCAGAGCATATACAATGAAGACGAAGTAGAGCGAGAGCTAGATCCACGGCGAGTGATGATGATCCCACCAAGGGCTTGGATGAACCGCAGGCGCTCCTTGCCCTGGCGGATCACTTGCAACTTGCTGCTGTGCTCGCGAGCAACTTTGCGGGCAAATAGTTGCGCATCGTCCAGAGCCGCTTCGGACACGTCATCTCCACACCAGAGGTAAACTTCAGCATGGTTACTGCCATCTGCCTCGAACAGATGCACGCACACATACATGCTCCCCTCGTATAAAACGTACTCCTGGTTGACGGGTAGCTCCTGCTTCTTACCATCGCCTGTCATTTCCCAAATTTGACGCTTCACAGTCCGGATCTTAGTGTCATCCAGTTTGCTTGCCAGCATCAGTTGCGGGTCAATGTCCATTCGGTTTCGTGGGTTGGGAAATGACTTGAAGAAGCCACCAATAACCTCTCGAGCATCCACGGCCTGGGCCACTAGGGATGGGGCAGACATCTTGCGTGATAGTCTATTGCGGGGATCGATGGGCTTTGCGAGAGAGATATCAGTTCTTTTATGTGGCACTGGTGAGGCACTGCTCTTGCTCTGTGGTGAAGAGTCCGCAACCATTACTCCCGGGGTGTTTTTTGGAGAAGGTGTCGAGGGCAAATCTTTCTGGAGTTCTCGGGAGCTTATTCTGAGGGGAGAGGGCGATGACGAAATGTATCGTGCTTGACCCCATTGAAAGCGCGACGAGGGGCTGGATGGTGACGGGGAAGGCGAAGGTGATGAGCTGGGCTTAGGCGGGACAGGGGGTCTACCTGATGGACTGGCGTCTCCTGATAACTCAAACTCTTGGGGGGCGTGCTCGTTCGGGCTAAGGGGGCCGGAGTTTCGGGGAGAAGTGGGCGAAAAGCTTCTCAGTCGTTGTAATCCGCCGTTGAGAACATCCTGGAGGGTCGTCTTTACTCCTGGAAATTGCTTGATGTAGGGGCTCCCTATTTTTGCGGTTTCAGTATCGGCAACCACATTTTCTGTTGACGTATTGTCCGAGATGGCTTCCGGAGAAACTTCAGGCTCGGGAATAGTCTGAGATCTTTCGACTTCAGGAGATGAGATGGCACCAACCTCCTTGATATCCTCAGCAGGTAAAACAGCGGGAGAAGAAACCCCCTTGGGCGCCCTTCTTTTGGGGCCCCTTGCACGACCCTTGGTGGCGTGGGTAAGAGGCGCAGATGGCAAGGCAGGAGAGGCAGCTCTGGAAGCTGGCACGGGTAGCTCGCTCTTGGAACCCTCAGCTGGACTTGGGGGACCCCGAGAGAGAAGACCGGCTAATGCGGGATTGATTCGGCCTGCAAGCTTCCCTTTAGCAGCCGAAACGTGTGTTGCAGAAGCCATGCTTGGGGTTTCCGCAATCTCTGGCGGCGGCAAGCTACGAATTGAAGGGTTGGCCTCGGTTGAGTGCCCTTGTTCGTTCTCAATGATACTGTGTCGGTCCTTCTCGAGAGTTTGGTTAAACACCGGCTCCATATCTGAAGACTTCCGCTCGCGAGCGACCGGGAACGCATCCACAGACGCCTCCTCCGACGGTGGGGATGATACAGATACAGGCGCTAGTTGTGCCCGGAAATCCCGTGTAGGGCTGAGCTCTGGAGCAGTCGTGGGGCTCTGAATATCATTGTTCGTTTTCCGGATATTGTTTGTCTTCGTCATGAGGTTAAGCTTCGCAAGAGCCTCCGGCACAGACTCGACTGGCTTAGTCGGTGCATCCTGCTCCCCTGCAGTGTTTCGTCGGATCGAGCCACCCCCAGCCTTCATTGCCTCTTTTTGAATTACGAGACTTTTCCTGAATTCATCGACTCGTGGGGTTTTCTTGGGTCCACCAGTCGCGTTTAGGGCAGATTTGCCACGAAGAATGTTGTCCTTGAGGTTATCTGGAGCGACGTAATTGCGAGTCTCTGTCTTTTTCAGTTTTCCAAACACGTTCTTGAACTCCGGTTCTGCATCCTTCCCCTTGTCTTGGGCGACGTCACGTTTGCGCAGATTCCCGCGGAAGTCAACTACTGGGGACTGTGGCCTGGGCTTCGGAGAAAGCGGCTCTCGTGTAGGAAGCGAGAAATTCGTCTTGGGGCTCAACAAAGGAGGTTTTCGAATTGACTCTGGCTTTGGACTGTTCTCCAGCTGCTCCACTGGCGCCTTCTCTGGGGAGTCTTGGGGTTCTGATTCTAGCGCAGTTGAAGGTTTGGTATCTTCCTCCATAACCACGGGCTTGGGGTGCTCCTCGGGTTTGGGGGAATCTGGCGTTAGAATAGAGGTTGCGGGAAGTGGTTCGGATTGCAAGACAGATGACGGGGACTCCGGTGCTGTCATTCTTCTGCTGAAGGTTGGACTTCCAAGCACTGATGGTGTTCCAGAGATGCTAGGTTTTTTGAAATGACCACCTGGAGGGGGCGTTCGCATTAAGCCCACCGGAGTGACCTCTTTGAAAGGACTCGCTCGAGCCATATCCACACTGCCTCTAGATTGTCGCGCTTGCTGCCACGATGGCTGTGGCGGGGGTAGCTTTGACTGTCGAGATTCGGGTCGGTTGAGTGCACTCTCTAGCCAGGTCGATTTCGTCGGGCTCCAGCGTCTGGGGTCCATAGTTCTTGACGTAAACGGGCTTGATGGACCGTCACCCCCAAAACTGTCTGCCGTCACGGAGCTTGTAGACCTAGCGTGGCCGTATAGAGCAGGTCTGCCGGGACTGCCTTCAGAGCGCATGTCGTTACCTGAGAAAGAAGGAGTAGTCGGTCTCTCAGTTGTTTCCGACGGTTGCACAGTAGTCTCAGTGTGGCTCGAGCTAGGTCGCTCTGGAAGTGCTGTTTCCCGAGTGATTTTCGAAGGAGTTGTAGGTGACATGTCGCTGTAGCTCGCTGTGAGGCTAGGTGCCGCAATACTGTTTCGATTGTTGGCAATAGAGTTGCTTCGGCTCAAGCCCTGGGGTAGTTGTGCACTCCACCGTTTTGATACACTGTCGGATCGCCTCATCATAGCACTCTGTACAAACCCACCGAGACCTTTCGTGGGTGATGTTGAACGACTTCGCTCTGGTGACATTCGCCGCTGAGAGGGAGAGGGTGGCAGGGCTGGTTCGTCTACCGGAGCCTCAGAATGAGAAGGATCCAGCTTTGGGGCCTCCGTAATTGCCACTGGTGAACCTAGACCAGTGTCTGGCGTGACTGATGATACGCTCGAATACCGGTTGCTCACGTTGCTCTCGTCAACCGTCGAGGCTGTCTGTGGCCGTGATGGTGACTTTTCCTCTGCTTTCTCCACTTTCTCTGGTTCTACTGTTGACTCATAGTTCATGCCTGGCAGTTGACGACTTGGGCCCAAATCCACTGGACTCTCAGGCCGTTCTTCCGACTTGAGAAATGCTGGCGACCCCAGCCCTCGGTCTGCGGTTTGTCGAAACCACGATGGGTCTTTCGACGAGAGCGAGAGAGCGATGGAAGCACGCGACATGCCCTTCTCTTCCGATGCTGTGGATGCATTTCGTAGATGACTGGATCGAGTCGGTGATGTTGAGCCTGGTGATCGGTTCGCAAAATCACGCGAAGACGGGCGTTGCTGCCACGACAGGGTCCCCGCTCGACTCCGAGACAGAGCGGGCACCGTTCGTGGAGATTCCGCGTCCGTCTCTTGGACCGACCCTCGCCGGGAATCTGTAGTGTAAAGAGGCTCTGGTTCATGACTCGATTTTGCTTCGTCGAGTGGCTCAGGGTTCGGAGTCTGTACCGTCGGTTCGAGGTGCTCCGGAGGGTCGATGGAAGGCTGGCCGATGGATGAAACACTCAGTCTTGAGGGATTTAAGGTAGGAGAACCGGCAATCGATCGTGCTCGCTCTGGTTTCATCGCGTCAGCATCTCACGGAAAATGTGGGTCGCCACCGAAATAGCGCGGGGTTCTGGCGACGCCAACGCCCGCAAGCATGACGAGGCCCTTGGCCTGAGGGAGGGGCATACCAGCTCGACGGGCCTGTCTTTCTTTCCGGCCTTGCATGATCTCATCTTCCAGTCGTTTGGTGCGCTCATCATCTTCTTTATCACGGCGCTCGCCAAGTTCCCGAATGCGCTGTAGGAAATCATTCACGTCCTCCGGACCATCGGGACTCTTGGTGGTCATAGTCCCGTTGCGCGTTTCCGCGGGGGAAACTCTCCTTTTAGAATTGGGGAGAGAGTGAGAGTTGAATAGAGAGGGGAAGAGAGTGGGAGGAAGAGGAAGAGCCAAGGGCTGAGGTGTGTCTCCGCCCTGCTTAAATTAAATGGGGATGAGATCCATCGCAGGTAATTGGCTCCTCAGATCTTCATTGCCCATCCCTTCGCTCTGAAGCCAATCCCGAGGTCTGAGTTTCAAGGTTCTCACATAGACAGATCTTAATATTAATTGAAATTGTTTATATATCATCTTCTTGCTCATAAGGATATCTTCCAATTTCTACATGTTTGTTTGTTTACTAAGGTTTTGTGGAGCGGGATCGCTTCCCAGGTTCGCGCCCCGCTCCTCCTTAGTGCCATGGAATTGCCGCAATGACGAAATGACGAAATTTTCTTTCCTAAAAAGGGGGGGCGCTATAGTATACTATTATCAATCATTCTCGTGCCTTGCAGCCATAGTCTCTCTGATGGCAGGCATATAGAATGGCTCGCGCAGTCGGAGAATATCCATGGATCTTATGATATATTTCGGGCATATGCAGTCGGCCGTCAGGCAGGACCGCTAGAATATATTGAAAAATAGGTTTAAACCCATTAGCGTTGAAACCTAACTTGAATTCAGATCTCCAGGGCTACACAACATGCAAGTTTCTGACCTAGGAAGGCTGGGTAGACAGCCTAGGGGTATACAGCCAATAATCCTGAACATCGTTTGATATCATCCACCCAGCATTTCAAGTGCTGTTTGTTAAGCATCTGACATGGATATATGAATAGACAGAGCTGAATGATTATAGAGATGGCAACTGGACCTTGACAAGAAGATTAAAAGAAGGTGGCAGCACAATGATTTATTACAATATGTCAATCAATGGGTAATATGTCAAGCCTAGTAGAGGAACAATCGGTCTTTCGCATCTTGTACCACCCACTCCAGCCCTTCTGTCAGGTTTTTCCCCGTCATAGCACTGCATGGGAAGATAGTCCATTTATGGGTTTTGATTGAATCCAGGTCAAGACGCTGCGGGGATTCATCAGTCCAGTTCCGATAAGAATAGAGAAAACTTTGGAAAAAAGTCAAAATATTGTAATATCACGTACCTGCCGGACTTCTTCTTCAGACATGCAATGTTCTACATCTGTCTTGTTTAAGAACACCAAAAGACTTGCACCGGCCAATCGCTGTTGTCGGTTAGTTCGGGATCCCGAGAGTTTAGGAATTTAGGTGGGGACCAAACCTCCTCCAGCAACAGCCCAGCCAGCTCCTCACGACAATCCTCCACCCGGAGTCGATCAGTTGCATCTACAACCCAGACTAAGGTGTCTGTCTTTTCAAAATAGTTCTTCCAGTAGGATCGCAGTGTCTTTTGTCCTCCAACATCCCCTGCTTCAGGTTAGTCCTGCAGTGATACCGTCAAAGTGCGACTCACAGATGTTCAGTTTGTATCTGGTTTAGTCAGTAAAAATCCCGAGAGCTTCAGGAGAGGTGCACTCACCCCATGAATTCAATGGTCTTAATAATAAACCCTAAAGTTGGGCTGACGGTGGTTACATCCTCATTCATAATTCTTTTGACAATTGTGGTCTTTCCCGCATTATCCAGTCCCCTTATACCACGGGTTAGCCCACATCCACTTCCTGGAAGGTCAATAACACATACAGCATTAGAACTCGCATTTCCTTGTCCTTTAGACGAGCTTTGCGTAGGATTGACAGCATTATGCCGAGTGGTCTGATATTCTTCAATAGGTGATAAGGGGAGTAAAATTGGGCAGCGGGTAAAGATTGTGGATGTTGTTCCGCTTCTACATAGATTGACTTCTATCAGCAACATCCACCGCGAAACCTAACACCTCCAAACCCACTAAATAATTATTTATATGGGCAGACAATCTATATTATAAGAAATAATACTACTCTAGAGAAACTCTGCTATTGGTTTCGTCCTGAAAAATCGAGTAACTTGATCAACGACTTTCAATTGATCTGGTGCCTCCGAATATTCTTTCTATCTGTAGAAATGTCAAAATTAATGACTTGGACATAATAAGTAAGATTAAATAAGAGACAATATCATGCTGAACAAGACTACCTAAGCGGCTAATAAGTACGAAGTCATTCAAGTTATATACGACCTCTGGATGCTTCTACTACTACTACAAGATAGGAATGGAAGCTTATATTATCTCACTGCTGCCTTGTATCGTACTCTCTTATACATCAATAATGCAGGAATAAACATTGTCTCCTCTCTTACTTACTAAATATGGGGGAAATCCTTCTACACGGCCAGCAGGTATCACTTACAGACAGGGGCTGGAATTCTGTTGAATTGAGTTATAATGTATTTAATTTTTCTATTTACTAGCTGCACGATCGCTTCAGATTAATAATAATGGCTTGATTAAATCCAACGCTACTCCAATTGGCGCAAAAGCCACCGGGCATATTGCACAAAGGCTTCATGCACATTTGCGTTCTCTAATGTTCCAATCGTCCTAATTAAAGATATCAGATAGTCTTAGATAGACTTTGATTGTCTTTAGAACCAAACTCATTGATATTAATCACCGAAAAATAAGAAAATAAGCTTAAGAGACATGGTCCAGCCAAAGAGACCTAGTTAGATACTATGGTCCCCACTATAAAATCTTACGTGATCTTCCACACCGCCCGATATTTTTTCTGCAACGAACTCGATTTTTTTCTATGGTCACCGCCTGTTGATTTCTTCCTGTCGAGAGATTGCCGGTTGAGATTCTGGGGATTCAATCGTTTCATTCTTTCTGTTTATTACACATACCCCACCGAGGCAAGAGATACTCTACGTATCTAAGCGAGTGATTCAATTCCTCGCCCATTGCCTTCACCATGGCTCCCGCCAAAGACGACGACTTTGTCTTTACGCTATCCGACGAGGAGGATGTCCCCCGTTTCGACGATGACGATGAAGAAGGAGATGAGATGAACGGCGCGGCCGATGTGAGCGACAACAAGAAGCGCAAGCGTGAGGCTGAGACGTCGAAGGGAAAGAACAAGAAGTTGAAGCAGCAGAACAAGGACAAGAAGAAGGGCAAGGGCAAGGCTACGTCTGTTGAGGAAGAGGAAGAGGAGGAAGAGGCTGACGAGGTTCCCGCTGGTAACGATGATGGTGCTTTGAACCCCGACTTCGAGTTCGATGTTGCCGGACTCGCGAACCAAGGCGTCACCGAAGGATTTGATGGATGGGGTCTTGATGATTCCAAGCAAAATGGTCCTGGCGGCGACAAGAAGGCCGTTGACATTGACGACATCATCGAGCGGAGACAAGCCAAAAAGGAGGCTGCCGCTGCGAAGAAGCAGAAGAAGAAGGAAGCTGCGGAGCCTGTGTTCGATGGCGTGGAAAGCGGCGACGAAGATGGTGGTATGGAGGTCGATTTCGAAGACGATGAATTGATGGCGGATGATGGCTTTGGTATGGGTGCTGATGGCGAGGAAGAGAGCGAAGCCGAGGGCCCTGAGCCTGGCTCTGGTCCTGAAGACGATGAGGAGGAAAGCGACAATGACGATGAGGACGACGATGCATCCGACAACGATTCTATCGCTACCCCGGTCAACCACCCTGACGACGTATCTGATCGTGAGGAGGACTCTGATGCAGAGAGTGAGGTTGACGACGAGGAGGCAGCGAAGCGCAAAGCTTTCTTTGCCCCCGAAGAGAAGACCGATAGCAAGGCTGGGGAGAAGAGCACATTCCAAGACTTCAACCTCTCTCGTCCTATCCTCCGAGGTCTCGCCTCGGTTGGCTTCACAGACCCGACTCCTATTCAGCGCAAGGCTATTCCCGTGGCACTGCTGGGCAAGGATATCGTCGGTAGTGCCGTGACCGGTTCCGGAAAGACTGGTGCTTTCATTGTTCCCATCCTCGAACGTCTCCTCTTCCGTCCTCGCAAAACTCCCACCTCTCGTGTCGTTATTCTGATGCCCACTCGTGAGCTGGCGGTGCAATGTTACAACGTCGCTGTCAAGCTGGCTACCTTTACCGACGTCACCTTCTGTCAACTTATCGGTGGTTTCAGTCTCCGTGAACAAGAGAACATCCTTAAGAAACGACCCGATGTCATTATCGCCACCCCCGGTCGTTTCATTGATCACATGCGCAACTCCCCCAGCTTTACTGTCGATACCCTTGAGATTCTGGTTCTTGACGAAGCCGATCGTATGCTTGAAGATGGATTCGCGGACGAGCTGAACGAAATTTTGACTACTATCCCCAAGTCTCGTCAAACCATGCTTTTCTCCGCTACGATGACTGAGAAGATTGACTCGCTTATCCGTGTTGGCATGAACCGTCCTATGCGACTGATGGTGGATGCGAAGAAGCAGACGGTCGTGACTTTGACTCAAGAGTTCGTCCGGTTACGTCCTGGTCGCGAGGACAAGCGTCTTGGTTATCTATTGTATCTATGCAAGGAGATCTACACTGGTCGTGTGATTGTCTTTTTCCGACAAAAGAAAGAGGCCCATCGGGTCCGCATCATCTTTGCTCTTCTGGGCCTGAAGGCGGCCGAATTACACGGTAGTCTGAGCCAAGACCAGGTATGTCAACAAAATTGTGTTACGTCTTCGGATCCAATGCTAACTAGCCTCTTATCTAGCGTATCAAAAGTGTTGAGAACTTCCGA
The DNA here is from genome assembly GCA_028828245.1 of Penicillium lividum. NCBI lineage: Eukaryota > Fungi > Ascomycota > Eurotiomycetes > Eurotiales > Aspergillaceae > Penicillium > Penicillium lividum. The sequence goes on from JAQJAG010000003.1 coordinate 2,168,276, forward strand.
GATGGTAAAGTCGCCTATCTGCTCGCGACCGATGTCGCCTCTCGTGGTCTAGATATCAAGGGTGTGGAGACCGTTATCAACTACGAAGCCCCGCAGAGCCATGAAATCTACCTGCATCGTGTTGGTCGTACTGCTCGTGCCGGTCGCATCGGTCGGGCGTGCACAATCGCCGCCGAACCAGACCGCAAGGTTGTCAAGATGGCCGTGAAGGCTGGCAAAGCTCAGGGTGCTAAGATTGTTAGCCGTGTCGTCGAACTTGCGACCGCTGATGAGTGGGCCCAAAAGGCTGTCGATCTCGAGGATGACATCGAAGAGGTCCTTCAGGAAGAGAAGCTTGAGAAGCAGATGACGCAGGCCGAGATGCAAGTGAACAAGGGTGATAACATGATGAAACACGGTGCGGAAATCATGTCCCGGCCAAAGCGTACCTGGTTCGAGAGTGAGCAAGCAAAACGACAGGCCAAGCAGGCAGGTGCCGAGGCTTTGAACGGGCCCAATGCTCAATCTAAGAAGGTCAAGCTTAGCAACAAGGATAAGAAGCGATTGGATGATGCCCAAATGCGCCATGATGGCAACATTGGATGGAAAAAGGGCAAGGCGGACCGAGATGCGCCCCAGGGTAGAGGTGATAAAAAGGGGAAAGGCAAGCCTAAGGGTAAACCCCCGGGCAAGGGCAAGGGAAGAAAATAATTTATGGATACCAGGCGCATATACAATTATCTGTAGAAACAATGTATATTTCAAAATTACAGATTTCATGATTGATTTGAATGATTAATTGATCAAGCTCGTTTTACGTCTCTGTATGTGTTAAATAGACTTGGGACTTGATTGGGGTGGGGAAACTAACATTTGAGGTTTATAACTTATACTTCAATAGTACTTCTGATTCAACAGTCTAACTCTTAGTTTTATATGAAGATCACTTGTACAAGAGAGGTCACGATTACCATATTTGCCAAATTATTCCAGTAAATTCCACGGGGAGTTTCTTCGGAGTTATACAAGTCAAAAAAAGCCAAAAAGTTAAGTAAAAAACTTACTCAAAACGCCTTGCATACGACCCAACGATAATCGGAAAGGTGAAACGCCCCCAACGCATGCGGAAATCTTTGATCATAATCTATTGGTTAATCAAGATTCGACTAAAAAGCCTTATTCCAAGCTAATTCATATCTTGGCTTAGCTAAAATACATAATACCTCTGCCCAATATAGAGAAAGAAAGTTTTCTATACCCAAAAAACCCCCCGCGATATCGTTCCTAAAGGGTTAAAGCCCCACGCTATTAAATTCTTGGGGCCAAAATTTCGCCGATTCCCCTCCTTTAGTTACTCTTTGAAATCTCCCCTTTCCACACATTATTGTTCCAACAGATTCTTAGTTACGCTGTATCCTTTCTTTTCCTGTTGAATGCCAATGGGGGTCGCGTGTCGCGAAACCCCGTGCAGGTTGCGTCATGGGGGTCGAGAGCTCAGCAGGCAGTGATGTGCCACTTAAGACAAGTCTTCCTCGAAAGAGCGCCTTCTCATGTGAAGCATGCCGCAAGCGCAAGGTGGGCACGCATCCTATCTGGTCGGATAGGTTCCGAAGGTCTCTCATAGGCTAATCAATGGAGCTTATAGGTCAAGTGTAACGGAGCTTCTCCGTCGTGTTCAAGATGCGCCGCCCGTGGAGAGGTGTGCGTCTACAGCTTGTGAGTTACCGCGACCGGTTAAGCTCCGCTTGGCTGATCCCCCCCCCCCCGCTTTTGATTTCTTTACTTTATTTTTTAATTGTTTCTAATATCTTCCAGGGCTCCGACCTTATCATATACCAAACAACTTGAAACCAGGGTCACACAATTGGAGGATGCGCTGTCGAAGCTTCGAAATCAGAATGCTGATCCGGAGGCGAGGAAGGTGAGCTCGCCGGCTTCGGTGGCGGAGTCGAGCTCCAGCGCTGGACGCAGGATTAAGATGGAGCATGATGAGACAAGCGAACTTGCTAGGGAGTTTGATGGATTGAATGTGGAAAATGACGGTCGCATTTCTTTTCATGGTCCGACCAGTCTGTTTCAGCTGCCCAGCGGGGCTGTAAGTGAGACGGCGTCGACCTCGCATTTTGCACAGGAGCTCGAGGCTCGCAAGGAGCGCTTGATCAATAATGCGTGGCGAGAACGGGCGTTCGAGCAGATGGCGTCGATGCCGGTAAGGCCTCTCTATGCAGAGTAAGTTTCAGAGGACCTGCGCTAACGGCCTCTGGTACTAGGAACCTTTCCAATACCTCATCGACTCGCATTGGTGCTGGATCCAACCTTTGTTCAACTTTGTCTACCGACCAGCATTTACTCGTTCGCCTATCCCACCATATCCCCCTTTGACGATGACTGACTAGCTGGCAGGTGATATGAAATTGAATGGCCCTTATTATTCCGACGTCCTACTCAACGCTATCTTATCCCATTCAGTACGGTGGTGCAAAGAAGAACCTCAAGTCGGACCGCTTCTCGACGCCTTCGATGGCGGAGCACAATTTTATCAACGTGCGCGAACTGGTCTATTTGATACGCTCCAGAGCGGCTACGCAGGAATTCCTACTATTCAAACACTCCTCCTTCTCAGTGCACAGGAATGTGGCCGTGGTAACCGAACACAAGCATGGCTATACAGTGGAATGGCGTTCCGATTGCTAGACGATTTAGGTATCTCAATCGACAGCCGCAAATATCCTGGAACGGCTCAGTTGAGTGATGAGGATATTGAGATCCGCAATCGACTCTTCTGGAGCTGTTACTTCTGGGACAAGATTGTATCGTTGTATTTCGGTCGGGCACCGGCAATGCAGCATTCACGTGTTAGCCCGCCGCGGATGATATGTAGGTTGAAAGTTTTACTGAAATGGCATGTCAATACTGACGAACCTTTAGTGGATGACACCTCAGAGATTGAAAATTGGACACCTCATGGAGTGACTTTCCCCGATGGAACGCAATATCCGCCTACGCAGGCACATTCCACCTCGTGTTTTATGAAAATGTGCGGGCTGGCAGAAATCCTGAACCAGATCCTCGTCCATATCTATGATCCGATGCGCCAGAGTACCGAGACAGAATTCTTTGAATGTGTACAGGAACAGGCAAAGAGCCTGAGTGATTGGTGGGAGGAACTTCCGGAATACCTGAAGCTGGTTGCCACCGATCTACCCCCGTATTGCCCACCGAGCCATATAATGACATTGAAGTACGTTCCTTTGTTCCTTGTCCTCTGAGAGGCCATGCTAACCCCGTTCAGCTGCTTTTATCACACGATCAATATCCTGCTTCACCGCCCAATCTTATGTTCTCGGGCTTTATTACAGACGCGGCAAGAACCATATGACACAAGCCATCTCGTCCAGTGCATGGCTTCAGCAACTTCAATTTTGTCTCTGTTTGATCTATACCGCCGAACATTTGGAGATGCCCATGTTGTCCTTTCTCTCGCCTACAGCATCTACACCGCCGCTTCAATCTTCCTGCTCGAGATTCAGGCCTTGAAGTACGCTGCACCAGGCACACTCGACAAGCTCAAATTCTGTATCCTCGCGCTAGAGCGAGTCAAGGTTTCCAATCCCGTCATGGCAACCGCCTTGAATCTGGTCTACCAGGAACTCCAGAAGCTGCAGATCGATATCCACGCCCCACCGAATCCCGAAAAGCCACATTATCCACCCCAATCACGACCCCACTCCACTCCCCACAGTCAATCTCCATCCGTCAGCAGCAATCCCTCCCGTCATGTCTCCCCGAGTCATCAACACCAGCGCCAACACAGTCGAGCAATGGGCCCACAGCCTGGTACTCCGGCTGCCAATACCACCGCGCCAATGATGTCCAGCTACACCTTCCAACAACCCGTTTCAGGCTTCGATACCTCGCAAATGAATGAAATGCCCCAGATGCCATCCACACATTTGCTCGGTGGCATGCCGAACGCTGTCATGACTGTCGACGATCCGCGGTCATACGATATAACACCCGAGGTATTCGAGGCGTTTTCGTATGCGCAGCCCATCACGACAAATATGACTTCACCTTTTGAGACAAATTGGCATAGCCAAAGTCAGTGATTGGTTGATGCGACGTGATTGACGAACTAAAAGATGATTCCCAATTGGTTAAGGTAGCGATGCAAATTTCTTGTCAAAAGTTTAGCGAATTCTTTTCTTGTGAAATCCGATTAGTATATAGGTTTCTTCTGCCAAGAATTCTACATAAATCTGATAGTTATCTAGTTTCAAACGAAGGAAATATTCTATCTTAACAGAATTTCTTGGATAATACTGAATATGAAGATGTACAAATCGCGGCTTTCTAGTCACGATGGGTGTATTTGGGCGTCAAACCCTGAAGGCGAACTTCAGAAAAACACAAATTCTCATACATGAGAACATGAGGATCAATGTATAGGTAAGTAACGGATAACCGGCAAAGGTAGATTAAATACAGAGGGTAGAGGATACTATACACCTCAAGGACACGCAAAATGAAGAAGAGAAAGGCTATGTGCGCCACTGGGGCACAGTGGATGAAAGCAGGGGTATAGGTATACAAAAGCACCATATGCGAACATATCTCGACATTCAAACGGCACCATTTTCAAACTCTGCAACTACAAAGTAGATTTAAACAGAGTCTGATCCTGATCACGAGACTCAACATCCTCTTCTGAGGAAATAGAATGATCTACATCCTTAACACGCGCATTCCAGCGCATATACCACGGACCAGCAAACAGCTCGTCCATCTGCTCCATAGACAGACCCTTCGTCTCAGGCATCCAGACACCCAAGATGATGAGACCACAGAAACAGATTAGCGCCCAGAACAGGTACGCGCCCCAGACGTCCAGCGCGAACATGTTCGGCGTAACACGGACAACGGCGAACTGGAAGAACCAGTGCAAGCCCATGGAAGTACCGTAGCAGACATTCCGGATGCGGGTGGGGAAGATCTCGGAGCCGTATAGGTAGGGAATTGTGCAGAGACCGATGGACCAGCCAACAGCGTAGATGAAGACAGATGCGATAGCGGCGTTGGAGGCATTAGTGTTATCCCCAGAACCGGGCTGAAGACCCATATAAGCACCCATATAGATGTGGGCTGCGAGCTGCAGCGAGAGGCCAGTAAGCGCGCAGCGACGACGACCGAAGAGGTCGATAAGGCCCCAGGTAAAAGCCATCGTGAAGACCAGCTTGACAATTCCGTAGACACCGGAGGAAATGAGCGACGCGTTGCTGCCGGTGATACCGGCGTACTGGAAGATAGTGGAGATGTAGTAGGTGATACCGTTCCCGCCAGACCACTGGGCGACAGTCTGCATGGCCATGAGGAGCCAGAAGCGCTGACGGTAATTCGGGTTGAGTTGGGATTCTTTCAGAGCTTGCCAGTTGGAGATTGAGGCTAGGTCGGCGCGCTGCTTGGCTGCGGCGTCGATTTCCTCGAACTCGGCGAGGATGCGCTCGTCGTCTGGGGTGGTACCGCGGAGGCGGGCGAGGACTTGTTTTGCTTCATCATGGCGCTGCTTAGAGGCGAGGTAGCGGGGGGTTTCAGGGCACCAGAAAGAGAGGATGAAGACGATTCCGACAGGGATCAGAGGGATGGCTTGAACTAGTCGGTATTGGGTGCGGGTGGCGGCCATGTGGAGATTCGCGCCATAATTAATGAAGAAGCCTTATCGGTAGCGTTAGCGTTGAGTGGCAAATGATAAGAACTTCAAATCCAAAGAAAGCTCACCGATTGCAAGGATTGCGAGTAAAGTCACCATGGACAATCCCACGGCGAGACCACGAGTGGCCTTGGGAGCCACTTCTGACAGGTACATGGGAGATGTAACTGTAAGGAGACCAGCGCCCAAACCAGCGAAAATGCGGGAAAAAAGCAACAGGCCATAGATGCCCGAGGAAAAGACCTGGATAAAAGTACCAATTCCCCAGACTATAATTGCCAAACGGAATGACAAAATCCGACCCAGCTTATCGTTCAAGTATAGAGAGCTCAAGGCACCAAAAGCCGCACCCAATGTCAAGAACGAGGAGATATTCGCCTTCCTGTTGGTCAACCCAGTAGCATCACCCTTCCAATCCGCAGAGAGCAGATCATAATCCTTTTCAAAAGATGGTAAGGACATGCTTGCACTAAAACCTCCCTCATCGTAACCTATAGATTGAATCGACCATAATCCGTTAGTCAAGAATGCCCCTTACTAGCCCCAACCAAGATCCCCTGGGCAATAGATAACAATCACATACCTTTTGGCATGCATCCACATGCAATCACGACAACGACAAAGGCATAGTATGGGGCGGTAGTCCATCGAGACCGATCCAGCCATTGCATGATGGCGATATTCCGAGGGAAAAGGGATCGAGGGACTGTGGAGGTGGAAGTACAGAATCTGGGGAAGATAAAGCTGTACGGAAACGAGTGGGAAGGAATATTAAGGAGAGTGGATTAGGGAAGACAAAGCCATCGGGATCCCGTGGGGAATCGGTCAACTTCCGTTGCAAATTTTCGATGCTCTCGAACCCCCCGAAGTCTCCCCTCATCGACGGAATCTTGGTCCCGACCCACCTACCCACCATGGATCCACTAACCCATTATAGACAACGGAGAATTAGGAATTAAGGAATTAAGAGTTAAGAGCAAATTGTTTCGAGTAACAACGTTGAAGATTTTTATTGATTAATTTAAAATCTCACTACATGTAGATCGCGCTAATAGATCTTCCAAAGTACTTGCCAGTGAATTACGAAAAAGCTATAGTGGGCCAAGACTAGTCCGCGCTTTCCCCTCATATGATTTAGCTGCATTTCTTGCGTAAATTTGAAAATTAGCTGCATATTCCGCACGCCTTTCCTTGCCTGTTTGGATTTAGCGCTTCCGCTTCCCGTTTCTTGCCGACTGGAGTGTTGAGTCTCGATCCTTGAAGAATTCCAAGATTTCCAGGATTTTAAAGATTTCGCGGATCAATTTCCATATGTTGAGGAACCAAACAGAACAAACTCAACATTCATGAGCACTGACCCCCTTCTGTGTACTGGTGAAATGCACTTGTCGACACAATAATTGTATCTAATGCTGATCTAATTGTACGGGTATTTCTCGCGAAGCATTAATTTTGTAAATTGATTTTTTTATTTGCGGTCAAAAGAACTACCATGCACATTTGTGTGCCCTCTGGTTGATTGGCTGAGGCTTTCTCAAATTCGTCGAGAATCTAGCGAGTTGGCTCGGAGAGCTACATCTCAAACCGACTGCAACATGGATCTTGTCATTTCCAGTTTGGCCTCTGGACTAAATCCCCACAGTGACGAGCCTAGCAATAACACATACTCTCCACCCTTGTCAATTCTCTGAGACAGTTTCTCGATTAGCGGCCCGAGGAGGAGCTTCCTCTTCAGCAACTTGTCTCAATATGCTTTCTTGTTGGACGGTCATGGTAGCCAGATGATAGATGGTTTGTATCAGCCACGTTGGCTACTGTAGTAACCCGCGATGCCCTCTAGAGGCAACTCTGGTACTGACTAGTCATATTTGAATGCTGCAAACTAAAATTTTATCTACATATCATCGTCTATGTATAGTGTAACTAATTAATTTGATCATGTGACATGTATATACGTACATTCCCTTGGCCTCTTACTCAAATATATATGTATGTTCAGGTAATGTCGCCAAATTGCATTGTTTCACTTCGATACCACCCCGGATTTCTCACGCTTCTTGGGCAGTCTTCTCATGTGCAAAGGAGGAGCCCTCGTGAGAATCAGTATCCGCCGCAGCTGGAGCATGCGTCCCGGTCTGAGCATAATCCCCCGGCTTTGTAGACCCATTCGGAATCCAAAATCGCTTGTCAATCCGGGAAAATGTCAAAATACCGAGCGTAATAATCTCAAAGGTGAAGTTGAAGATATAGAAACACGCCTTGGAATCAAACCAGCCAGGATTGGTGGCAAGACGTATAGGACTCCATGTAACCCCGGATTTAAATCCTGCAATCATCATACAGAAGCATGCGGACATCGTCACAATAAACACCTGGCTTCGCGAGCTCCCTTGTCCAAACACTTCCCCGTCTTGAGATTTCGGCAGCAAGATTGCCGCAGCAATATGGAGAGCCGGGAGACAGCTGAAGACGAGAAGGTAAGTAAGAGCCGCAAGTTGGACATCTCGGCATTTTTGTTGGACGTGAGTGTCCAATGTATACATTGATACCACGACGGCTGTGATAACCATAACCAAGGCGGCACCGATCAGCGCATAGATGACCTTGAAAGCTTTGCGCAAGAACGGATGCCATCCGACGTGTGGTTGCTTCGCTCGTAGAATACGTTGGGCGAGGATGAGGTTGATGATATAAAGAATAAGCACGCCCGCGTTAACAAAAATTTGGGCTGCTATCGCGATTCTGACCTTTGTTGGTTTCTGGGACCAGACGATGCGCAGGACGAGGGTGATGATTCTTGACATGCAGAATCCAAACATCATAGCCGATAGAATAAATTTGTGGCCTTTCCGGCGGTTGATCTGGAAGATGGTCATGTTTGTTGCTGCGAAGGAGATGTAGAGAACCATAAGAACGGCACAGACTGGGACATCTGGGAGAGTTGTTGGTAAACCACCCATTCCAGCTGCCTTTGAGGAGTAAGGACCCCCTCGGGGCTGTAAAGACTTTGACATAATATAATGATGATGCGACCGACGCACTCGAGCCCCTGGGTTGTGGTCAAGGTTTGGAGTAGTGATTGCAGGAATACAATATATATAAAAAGCAGCCGCCCTGGAGGTGCGAGGTGTTGATGTGGTCTTGTATTTGAAGAACGACGGAAAGCTGTTCAAATCCTGCGCAATACTCCTTTTGACCTATAGCAATAATATTGGCGAAACTTAGAATACTCACATGTGCACCAAAAATTATGTAGATCATCGGCCTCGGTCGATAAAGGTGTCCGCGGAACCGATTTGGTGCGCATGCCGAGTCCCACACTACAGCCCCTAACCGTCGGGTTCAGTTCGTTTTTGAGATAATTAGGATTCCGTTTCTTCGTTATATCTCTCTTTTTTTATAAATATAATGGCGAATATACCGTTGCAGTCTACCATAACTTGGTGATGTTAGTACTATATCCTCACAGAGATTCGAAATCATAAATTGAACTGAGTATACTACTATTAACCAAATTTCCGTAAGAACCATTTCCTAATTGCAACCTTGAGATGTGTGCAATAAATCCATCATTTATCATAGGGTATGGCCCTTTGGTGCACAAGTCACCTACCTAAGGATGGTGTTTTTTTATAAAATTGGATATGGGTATATATTGACTGAGCGGACGTAGACCTATTTAAAAATATGCTATGATAGATTATATCAAATGTTTTAAATTTTTTGTACAGGTATTCAAATATTTCTCAATTGAATTATAAGATGTGCCATTTCAGAGACCCTTACTATCGATAGTATAACCATGAGGATCAAAAGTTTTTTATCTATCAACTTTCGGACAGCGGTTTCTTCAGAGACCGAAATCCTCGGAAACGGTCTACTTTGGGAATCCCACCAATGTTGTTATTTCATTTTCCTTTCTGATTATTATTATACAGTGTAAACCTCCCTTCCAGTAATGGTTGACTGAAGGCAAGAAAAGAATACACATGTGCCACTCTATGCTTATATCTATTCTAGTATGTGTTCGTGGGCGGAGCTTTCTTATCCACCTCTCGAACCCCAGAGCTCTCCCTTAGCATCCATCTATCCACACCCTTCTCCGCACTCGCTTCTCCACCTCGAACTCCACACATCGTACAGTATGTTCATACTGCCTTTTACAGTCTCAGATTCGGGCGAGCAGATTCTTGTCTATCTTCCACTTTGTCACCAAAACCAACAATGCGCCAACCGTAGTGGACACTCCGCTGAAAATAGCAGCCTGTGTGTAACTCTTGTAGTGGTCTATCAGCGCACCAGTAATCGGCGTTCCAGTTAGACCAGCCAGTGAAATGACGGCCATTCCCATCCCAAGATAGGTACCAATATGTCTGGGTGTGGGTGAAAGATGCGCAATGCAAGGAGCCATCAGGGAAACGATGGCCCCCGAGAAGAAACCGTAAAGAGCTGCAAACACTAGAATAGCGGCGTTCGACTTCACGGCGATCCAACAGAAAAGGAGGATGCCCGTCGATAAACCAAAAAAGCAAATCGTGTTGAACCGCCCAACTTTATCCGCCAGCACGCCAGGAAGAAGTCGACCGAAGACCGAAGCGGCATTGAGGATAGAAAGAATGTACGAAGACAATTTGGCGCTCATTCCATGCGCGATGGCGTATTCCGTCAGATAGAAAAACGGGGTAAACAACCCCCAAATCATGAGAAACAGCGCGGCTAAGCTCAAGCAATAAGTCACTTGCTTGAAGGCAGAAGGCATCAAAACCTGGTCCTTTCGTGGGGGTAAGCGCGGCTGAACCGTAGCTAATGATACACACAACATGGCCAGCATGATAAATCCAATGATCCTGACCGTCCAGCCGAAGCTCAATGCCTTGTTCTCAAACATTTTGCTCAATGCGATTGGGAAGATTACTCCCCCCAACGACGAGCCGGTGACGGTTACACCAAGTGCGGCACCTCTCTTTGATAGGAAATATTGGCTTACTGCTGCCATTGCCGGCGAAAACATCATTCCGGCGGCCAGTCCGCCGAGGATTCCTTGTGCAAGCATGAATTGATAATATTCCTGGCAAAGGGACGTCATCATAACGGAGAATATATACGCAATGGCAGCGGGAAAGATAACCTATGGTTGTTTGTTGATTAGCTTGACTCAATGGAATAGACCTGGAGGGTAAATCACATTTGCACCATATCTGTCGAACAAGGGACCTCCCACTATACCACCACCCAGGAGAAGGCATGTCTGCACTGATCCTACCCATGCGATTGTTGAGGAAGATTTGCCCACAAGCTGATGCGTTGAGTAGTAACTCTGGTAGACTCTGTATCGAGGAAAAATTAGAGATAATCGTGCTGGTCATTCCATAATTTATACTCACCCATATGCATTTAAGTAACCAAAGGTGCAAAACGAGATACAGAAAGCTCCAGCAACAACACCCCATGCACGAGTTCCACCTTCTGGAAAGGTGAATTGTGGCTGGCTTGGCTTTGCTTCTTCATTACAGCCAAGATTGCTTTCCTCAAGGGCCTCATCTTTAAAATCATTGATTGAAGTCTGCATGATATCGATCCAGTTCAATGAAACCCAAAAGGTAAAGAAAGTAAAACCAACAACTGTGAATGGAATGAAGAGAAGGAAGATGAAGAGCCATTTCAAAATTGAAGTCTAGAAAATTGCTTTATGTACTCAATTTTCCACTGGACCAAAGCCTGTAGGCTCGGCCGACGCAGCGACCAGACAAGATTATTCGGAGATCAACCTCGAAATGGAAGATATTCGGTGAATTATGGAGTCAGTAAACTTTTTTGATTGGCTGGAGATCAAAATCGGTTCGGAGATACAGGATAATAGTTCCTCCTTTGCCTACCTAATCACCGAGAGGGCTTGATTGACGGTGCCCGCGATTTGATCATTGAAGTTCTATAATTGTTTGAACCTATCAATGATGGCTTTACATCCATCGCCCTTGAAACGCAGACGTCCTGCCCTGGCGTGTCAGCTATGTCGACGCCGCAAGGTCAAATGTGACCGAGACCGGCCTTGCGGGATGTGTTCACGTAGCTCGTCTACGTGTACCTACATCGAAGATGGCCGCACAAAGCTAAATGAGTACGAGCAGGCAATTCAAATGTCTCGTCTCCCTGCCTCGACTGAATTCATCGGACAAGATGCGGACATCTTGAACCAACCTCAGTCTCTAGACAATGTCGCCGACCAATCGGTTCCCGGAGATGTCGCTGAAACGGGGTCAACTGAGAAAGCGTCCGGCTCTCACCAGCCGCACGGTACTTTCCCCACAGCCTACAGAAGGACAGAACCCCCGAAAAATACATCTGCATCTGGTATAATCTCGGGTTCCATATCGAAGACAAGAATCTTTGGTCGTGGCCATTGGATGAGTACAATGCTTTTAGTATGGGAATTCTCCCTTTACTTGGTACCTTGCTGATAAAGATAGTCAGAAAGATTGTCAGCCTTGGATCCCATAACTCCTAGTAACGGACCACCAACACCCGAACAAACGATGATTAGTTCAATTCCTGGGATCTCCGACGTTTTGATGAATTGCAAACAGCTTGCTCGAGACATCAAATCACAACGCCCTAGTCGAGGCCCACTACCCGCTGGCATACATCAGACTTTCCCCGATCCTGCAGTGATGGAACAGTTGGTAGGGTTGTACTTCGATTCTTTTGAATCATGCTACCGAATCCTCCATTTACCATCATTCCGAGTAGAATATGACGCCTACGTGAGAGATCCCAGCGCTGCAAAGACCTCATTTGTGGCGAAACTCCTCTTGGTGATGTCTAATGCAGCTACATTGCTTGAAGATACTAGATTAAAGCAAGAATTGCGTGCTAAAGCCCGCAGCTGGATTCATGTTGCTCAAGGATGGCTCTCCGCGCCCATCGAAAAAGATCGCCTTTCGGTGGATGGTCTCCAGGTCTATTGCTTGCTTCTCCTCGCTCGCCAGGTGAACCTTGTTGGAGCAGATCTGGTCTGGATCTCAGCTGGCTCATTGATGCACATGGCAATACAAATGGGCTTCCATCAAGACCCCGATCACTTGGGGGGAATGTCGCGTCTACAAAAGGAGATTCGAAGAAGACTCTGGTACACGATTTTGGAGATGAATATCCAGGCCGCTTTGGACTCGGGCATGCGTCCTATGGTCACAGCTGCTGATTTTGACACCCGGCCACCCTCAGATATCAGCGACGAAGATTTGGACAATGTAATTCAAGGGGCTTCTCCTGAAAACCCGGGGGGTTCAATACCCACGAGGGCTTCATTCCATTGTTTATTGGCTAGCTCGGTTCTTTTGAGGCTGGAGGCTACAAAATTTATCAATGCGTTACAGGAGGAGCCTTCTTATGATCGCGTTGTTCGTCTCGGAGAGGAGCTAGCATTGGTTTGCCGCAATGCGACCGTCTCTATTGATCACCACAAACGGGTTGCAAAAGACCTGTGGCCGACGGAGTTTCCATATAGTTGCTGTGATCATTTTCATCGTCGCTTCTTATTATGCCTCCATCTTCCTTATGCAGCCAAAGTCGCGCATAATGCGATGTACAGCTACTCGTCCAAGGCAGGTTTGGAAGCCGCACTCGCTTTAGTCTCACTCCTTGACGATACGACTTACCGTCGCCTGCTGCTTGTTGGTGGTGGTATGTTTCGAGATATTTTGACACGTGGCGCTATATTGGTATTTTTGGAATTAATGACGCAGTTGGAAAATGATGGGTCTTCGTTTGTGAAGAAACGCAACCAGGCACGCAGAGAGCCATTGTTGAAAGACGCGAGAAATATCGTTGAGTATGTCAAAGATAGAATTTGGCATGGCGAGACAAATGTAAAAGGCTATGTGTTTGTGAGTATGGCAATGGGTCAAGTGGATGCCATGATTAGCGACACGTCGACCAAAGATGCCATTGTCAAGTCTGCAAGCGAAGCTCTGCTTGTTTGCCATGACATATTGAAGTCCACAGCTACCAACCTACTGTCCACGGTAAATAAAGGCGCCGATGTGACATATGAGATAGGGAGTAACTCAATGGCTATACCTTCCGTTGATGACCTCGATTTCGACTTCATGAATGATGGAAATATTGATTTTGAGCTTGCAGGCTCTTGGTTTATACGACAATGGGATGATGAAGCAAGACTATAACATGTTTCATCCAATCGACTGTATAAAAATTATCTTTGGCGGTATTGGTGAATATGACTATTCCTTAGTACTATTTCACTAACCGTCTTGCTGCCTATTAAACGCCGCACTCACAATTAGATGGCAGAGCAACAGGTATTACGTGTTTATCTTATAAACAAATATTCATGGAGTGTCTTCTTCATAATGACCATATCTATGTTTTCATGAATTTTCCGGTATCAGACATAGCGAGTCAATTTTGCCAAGCCAGTTGCATCTTTCATTCCATGAATCCTCAACTACATGATGAGAACTCGTTAATCCCATTATACAAAAAAGCATTGTTGTCAAAAGTATCCGCCATTAGTGCATCCTGGTGAAAGTAGGCAGGGTCTTCTTCAATGAACCAGGAAAGGTCATCCCATTGCTGGACGCCTTGTACATTTGAGGAAAGTGCACCAACGGTCAAAGGGGGAGGGTTTGGCTGTTGACTTGGCATCCTCGAGGCCGATCTCCGCGTCGGCTCAATAACGTCCATTGCAGGCAGCTGAGACACACGAACATTTCGCTGAATGTGTACTTTTCCCAAGAGAGGAACATCCAGCATCAGTTTGCGCCCTTGGGTAGCGTGTTCGTCCTCTTGGAGTAGACTGATCAAAGAAGACAATGTATTCACCGCATTTTCAGCAATTCGTGAGGTGGGAGTATCATTGATTACCCTGCGCATGAGATTGATAACTTGTTCCACCTGACCCTCAGTCCTTGCCCTGTCAACAAGCAGGCTGAATTGCCGATTTGTTTTCGAAGAATGGGAAAGCAGAAGAAGAATCACCGTGGCGGTGAAGGTGTGCAGCTCCATCATAGTGTAAAGGAAGAATCCCGGGGGTAATACGTTGAGAAGAGTGGTATACCGCTGTATGACTGATTCACATGCCTTGAAACAGACGAGCTGGGTATTGTAAGGCTTTTCGCTTGAGTCTTGGCGCAAGGTGAGCGGCATATAAGCCCTCAAAAGCACGTAGTAATGGATAGCCTGTACTATGTTATCAGGCTCAATGTGATCCATCTGCTGGGTCCACCAAGATTCTGGAGTCTGAGAGGCAAGTGACCTGAGCTCTTCGACCAGCTCAAAAGTGGACTTTGAAAGTTCCGCAGTACTTTCGCGTGATGAGTTCAGTTCATCCAAATGCTGAACCTTGCCAGCAATATTGGCCAGCCTGGTAAAATATAATCGAGGTTGGACAACACCGTCCATGACCAATGCTTGGTCTTCTAGGTGTCTTTGCCAACGCGTGTCTGGAGGAAGGTTGAGAATCATTCCTAGAAGTCTGTCTGCAGCGCAAATCATTTCCCATAACTGAGCTTTGCCAAACTGCATCTTATCGTCGCTCGCTGCGGATAATCCATTTCGCTGCACAGCTTGGAATGATCTAGGCAGTCCCATTAACTCGGCGATCGCGCTCACGTGCCGGAGCTTAACCCATGCTTTTTGGAAATTTCCCTGAGGTAATTGGCTAATTGGATAGTAGTTTAGTAACTTGAGTATCCGAAAAAAAAGAATTGACTTACAGTCGAATCCAGTGAATACATAACATAATCCCAGATGTCGTGCCCAGCAGTCGATCATGAGTGATGATAGTTCTCTCCACAGTGTTCGATATGACTCGGGAGAGATCAAACCGCCTCATGGACTCTCCAGACTGGCCAGATGTAATGATCTCTCCTTGGGGCATTTGCTGAGCAGTCATTGCTAGCGTAAGCATCCACGAGGCGAGTGCCATAGGGTCCACGTTCGGCTCTCTCATTTGATCGTAGCTAGAAATTGCTTCCTCGTCAGATCGGGCGATGAATGGTTGAGGAAGCAATGCGTGAAGAATCCTCATCCATTCAAATGCTGATTTATAAATCCCGACCACCTCGTCTTTGGATGGGATCAATTTTTGAAGGGCCCGCCTCGCAGTCTCCAGCAAATTTGCAGATGCTCTTTCCCTACGCTCCTGTAGTTTTCCGGTTTTCTGGCGGTTATCTAAACTGAGCCAATCATTCTGGAAGAGTGACTGTATATGCGATGGTCGTTCGGTTATAAGAATATCCGACATTTTGGATTCGTCATCCGAGGTATCCATTTCAAGGCTCTGGTGACTTGTAGCCAGTTCTGAAGCCAAATCTGCTTGAACACCGAGTTTGAATTCGATTTGATGTACCACTTTGATCAAGCTGGATACTTGCGATTCAAGGTGTGATATTCGTTGTCGGGAAGACACCCTCCGCGACGAGGTAGGTCTTAATTCCTGGGGAATACATTCCGAGCCCCGTTCCTCGCATCGCCGGCAAGCCAAGGAATCTTCAGAGGCTCGAATACAGCGAACTTTGCGACGTCTACCTATACCAGGCGTTGTAGAGCGTAAGGTGGGGTGTCTGTTACCCTTTCCCTCGGGCGGGGCACCACTCACATTCTGTGCAACTTTTTGTACCACTCCGAATTCTTTGAGCTTCGTTTCCCAGCATGGCTGTGGTGATACCTTTTGACTGGTGCGCTAAATGCTAGGAAGGTTAGCGGTTGTTACTCGGGGAGTCGGGGTCCCGCGGACCATTTAAGGATCCGAGGCCGAGCCGCCTTTCGGACAACATGCTTATATACATGTCGCATTACATTTCTTTGGGAAGAGAAGGGAGATGTGTATTCAGGAGAGATAAAATAAAGGGTGAGAGCTCAATTTTAAAATTACAAGAGCAAACTATGTACAGATCAGCGCCTGGATTCCTGATTTCGTGATGTATGAACTTGTAGTGGAATTTAGAGCCTGAGCCTCTTCGTCACTGCTTTAAGTAGCCACTAAAAGATTACCTTTCACAAGCCCAGCCGGGCTAGCTCAATCGGTAGAGCGTGAGACTCTTAATCTCAAGGTTGCGGGTTCGACCCCCGCGTTCGGTTCTCTTTTTTTTCCTGAAAAAAGCTCGCAACTTCTTTTTTCGGACCGTAACAGAAGAGTTACAGCGTAAGGCTAAGGTAGATGGTGGCGGTCGAATTATTGAACTGGCAAGGACGCGGCTTGGCTAATCTACCAAGCACAGCCTTTGCTTAGTCTCGAGGGTGATATGCTACGCATAAACGAAGAAAGCATGAAAGGTATGATGTAGTGGTATGTACTATGAAGAATAGATAAAATGTCTAAGAGAGACAAGTGGGCACATATAACCCACCGCCAGCGCGAAAACGTCACCAGGGCATGCATACCCCGAGAGTTAGTTTGACCTTCAGCTCGGGTCGCGGGCCGGTCCAGGTCCCTATTTATTAGTTAATATTGCTAGTGTTATGTACGCCATAGATCTGATATTCTTACACGTAGCTATAAAAAGCCTCAAATGCCGCATCTATCATTATAGACAGACTAATAGCTTCCAGGGAGATGTATAAAAAGCATGCATCTGGGCATATTGATTACGATCTGGACCTATTCCCCTTGCCTGAAAATAGAGTGTATACGAGGCCCAGGCTTTTCAAACAAACAAGTCGGAGGAAATATGCTCATAATTGTCAAGATATCTTATATCTCAAGTATTGACGTTAGTAAAAGAATAATGCATATATGGTGGGTCCAGATGTTCATAAACTGTAGCGCAGGCCAAGCGGTGTACAGTGCTTTGCAGCACGTTCGCACAATGCCGAGCGGCTCCATCTTGTTTCTTCAGGTCGGATCTTGCCGCGTTACAATCCACTTGCCTCTGAAATTTGGCCCCTGAAATCAATTTTTTTTTAAAAGAATAATAATAATTTGGTACCCACAACCGTGGCTTAGATGACAGGCCGTCAACCAGAAAGGGGTCGGAATGTTCCTACAAATCGTTTTCCCGCTCGCCAAACCTCCGCTTCACTATCAAAGTGGGTAGTCTAACTCGGTCGACTTCCGCGACTCCCTAAACGGTCACCTGGTATCCCACGCTCATTATTATTGCTTAAGTGTTAAAACAGACAGTGGGTCAGATCTGAAAAGCTCCATGTGGTGGATTGGTACGGAGTACACGGCACGGCAAAAATTTTTTATGTGAACGAGTTCCTTGCTTTTCTACCAGTTAGTCCGACATTCCCGGACGTTGACCGACAGGCGGCATGTTGCCGGTCAAAGCTGCCGTACGGATTACGAGTATCAGATCCTGCTCATCGGTGAGTTGGCAGCCGTGTTTCACCTCTTTCATGACACTCTTTCTCCCTTTTATGGCGCTTTGTTCTACAAACCCTATCTTCTTGCCGCCAGCATGCTGATTTCCACGCAGCCCGCCTCCAATATCTTGAACTCACCGCGTCTATCACTAACTGGGGTTTCTTCAACGCGTGTTGAACGACGACTGAGCCATACCACCAAAGAGAAAAGAAGAATCCCTGCCCATTCATGGGATAGCCACATGCATGTCGTGGAACCTCAGCGGTTCCCAGTCTCAAAGGCAGCAGTATATCAACCATCAGTGCACACACTGGCCGATGCTCTTGCCTTTGAGTCGACTATCGGCGTGGAGAACCTTGTCCTTGTTCAACCCTCTATCTATGGCACAGACAACTCATGCTTACTTGCTGCCTTAATGAACCTCGGTCCATCCCGAGGCCGTGGCGTGGTTGTAGTTGACCCGACTACCAAGCCAGAATCCGCATTCCTGGATGAGTGGCACACCCTCGGAGTTCGAGGTCTACGAGTGAATCTACAGTCTGTCGGCAAAGTGATGGAACCAACTGAGTTAGAAGAGACACTATTTCAACACGCCAAGATTGCACGCCTTCGGAACTGGATCATTGAAATCTACCTTCCTCTCAAGATGGTCCCTGTACTTGAGTCTATCGTCCCTCGTCTCGGCGTTACCGTCTGCGTCGATCACTTCGGCAGCCCCGATCTATCCCTTCCAAAAGGCGAAGACAGCCTTCCATTCGACCCATATACGCTCCCCGGTTTCCAGTCCTTGATATCTTTACTACAAGCCGGAAACACCTATATTAAAGTTTCCGCTCCCTACCGACTTACGAATGACACCGCTCAACACCAATTAAAGGCCATGGCCCGCGAGTTCCTCGCAGCTGCCCCGGAACGAACCATCTATGCTACCGACTGGCCCCACACCCGCTTCACTGGCATCGATATCAACCCTTTCACCGAGTGGTGCTTGGATCTTTGCTCGGATGTGCCAGGATTGGCAGAGAAATTGTTTCGGAGAAACACCGAGAGGATGCTGAGTGTGGATTCCTGTTGAGTGGGTCCGGGATGATTCCAACTTTTCTCATAGCCTTTGCATTGCATTGTGGCGTTTATATTTTAAGCATTACTATATCCCCGGGTTGATTATAAGAATCACCTATTCCAATGAAGCAACTACGTCCACTGTTCCTATTATCGATAAGCTTGTGTATCCCTTCAAGTTGTCCAATTTCTGATCTGAAATAAAGCAAAAAGTCCACATGGTGAATTACCAATGGCAAGAAGTAAATATATGTAATCCAATCTCTGTTCAACTGGCATTATTGACGCCGCACAAGCTCGCAAGAACATTTGAAGCATTCCCCATCGTGAATCAATCGTGTCCGGATATCAACATGATCCATCTCCCATCTTCGGCTCTAGATATCCGCGGCGTTCTGGAAGACAACGTGCGAAGTACAGACCTTCTGCGGGCCCTGTAGGATAAAGTAGATTAGCACTCATCCAACCCACTCGTCTGTTCAACCCAAAGCGATTTAAGTGAAAGGCACTTACAATCTCATAGCAACAGGCAGGTCGAGACTGATCCTCACACAGCTGAGGCTCCGTCAGCAGAACACCTGCGATAAGGCATATTAGTGGACTGGACAATGTGCTTTGTTTTCATCGCAAATATGTCGAATACATACAGTCTTCGGCCGTGTTAGCCTTGGGATTTCCTCTCGCGGATGTCAGATCACGGCAGCAGTAGGGGTTCTGCACCATGCCGGTCTTGTCTTGAGCGAATTGGCAGCTCATATTGATCTTGTTTGCGGAGCCCATGGCCAGGGTAATGGCAACGACAAAGGCTGATGAGAAACGCATATTGATAGTCGAATAGGGTATAGTTGACAGGTCAATCGTCGGAAATCAGGTGTCTGGACAGGTATGAAATCGGTTGATGTATAGGAAGTGGTCGCGTTTTCTGGGAAAAACGCATGGACAGCGACCAGGTTACGAAGGAGTTCTCCAGTGTTAAAAATGCCTTGCTCCATTGGCTAGCAAGGTAATTTCCTGCCTTCTACGGAGGTATGGAGGTAGATTCTCGGGCGTTGATTGGAAGGGAGGTTGGTTGGTTCATCCCCTTGCATTCTTGTCTCCCATGAATGTAAGTCAGCCGGTAATCAGGGGCATCTCGTGCCTGTTTTTCTTAACCAAAGGTAATAAGTAGGATTCTTGTTGGGAGGTTTTTGTTTCAGAGCTCATTTTCCGACTAAGGGGTACGGATTATTTGGTCTGGACTATGTCCGCTGAAGCTACTCCGTAATCTGGGACTTTCAGTGGCGCAACAAAAGCTTGAGGGACTCGTATAAGCCATGCACACTATACATGTACCATTGCATGTATAGATCGGACATTTAACTTCGGCTTTTGCCAGCTTAGGTGAGAAACTTCATGATTTCATTCTACCCGTGGATCCGTTGGGTCAACCAAACGGATCAAATACACATGGTAAATCTCCACAGTAGACAGAAATAAACAAGTTCTAAAGATAATACTTAAGTAGTCACTCAATTATTTGATTTTATAGTTAACTAGTCAACTTTTGATTCCTTCTGGATCTTTTGATTAATCATCGAGATCACATCATCAAAGGCGGTGTGGAGCTGACTGTACACTGGCCTGGCTGGATTCCAATTAATTATCAATCACCGGAGCGTCACGACTTTTTATTAGCTGCATCTTGTACATACCCCTCCATGCTCTCCCGCTCCTTTCCCACCCACACCTCCCGGATCAGCTTTCGCTCCTCCTTGACCCGGTTTTCCGCTAGTTCATTTAATACTGGTCTTCGCCCGACCGTGAATCGAACCCTGGCGTCCATCAGCCACCCGAGTACCCCAACTATTCCTGCCTCGCGCCTCTCCTCAATTACCCGACACTTTTCCTCTTCCAGTCCCGTCCTCGAGAGCAAAACTTCCACAATGGCCCCTACAGAGCAACAATATGATTACATCGTCCTAGGTGGTGGTAGCGGCGGTAGTGGTAGCGGCCGTCGCGCAGCTGGCTGGTATGGCGCAAAGACCTTGATCGTGGAAAGCGGCCGGTCCGGTGGTACCTGTGTGAATGTTGGGTATGTTAAACAAAACATTGTCATTGCCATTTCGGTGATGACAATCCTGCGAAAATACAGGGCTGACCAGGAGTAGTTGTGTCCCCAAGAAGATGACCTGGAACGCCGGAACTGTCAACGAGACAATCCACCTGGGCAAGTACTACGGATACGATATTCCCGAGGGTACCAAGTTCAACTACAAGCAGTTCAAGGAGGCCCGCGATGCCGAGATTAAGCGCCTTAATGGCATTTACGAGCGCAACTGGTCCAAGGAAGGCATTGATCTTGTCCACGGCCGCGCCCGCTTCGTGGAGCCCAAGGTCATTGAGGTTACTAACACCGATGGCACCACTGCCCGTTACGCTGGAAAGCACATTCTGCTCGCGACCGGTGGCCGACCGAACATCCCCGACGTTCCTGGTGCTGAACACGGAATCACCAGCGACGGCTTCTTCGAGATCGAGGAGCTCCCGCCTAAGATCGCTGTTGTCGGCGCCGGCTACATTGCTGTCGAGCTTGCCGGTGTCCTGAATGCCATGGACGTTGAGACTCACATGTTCATCCGTGGTGACCAGTTCTTGCGCAAGTTTGACCCTATGATCCAGAAGACCATGACCGATCGGTATGAGGCGGCCGGTGTCAACCTGCACCGCCACCACTCCGGCTTCAAGGAGATCAAGCTTATCCGTGACGGAAAGGGTGCGGACCGTTTGATCAAGCTCATTAGCAATGACGGTACCGAGATGGAGGTCAACGAGCTCCTGTGGGCTGTTGGTCGTGCCCCGGAGGTTGAGGATCTGAACCTTAACATCCCCGGCGTGAAGCTTAGCTCCAGTGGCCACGTTGTTGTTGACGAGTACCAGAACACCTCCGTGGAGGGTGTCTATGCCCTTGGTGATGTGACTGGACAAGCTGAGTTGACTCCAGGTAAGCAACACTGTCTTGATGTTACATGATGAATCACTAATATGTTTTATAGTTGCCATTGCCGCCGGTCGCCAGCTTGGTAGC
Source organism: Penicillium lividum (assembly GCA_028828245.1). Lineage (NCBI taxonomy): Eukaryota > Fungi > Ascomycota > Eurotiomycetes > Eurotiales > Aspergillaceae > Penicillium > Penicillium lividum. The sequence continues at coordinate 2,190,416 of JAQJAG010000003.1, forward strand.
CGTCTCTTCGGCCCTTCCGAGTTCAAGACCGCCAAGCTCTCATACGAGAACATTCCGACTGTTGTGTTCTCTCACCCTGAGGTTGGCTCAATTGGTCTTACTGAGCCTGAAGCTCGCCAGCAGTATGGCGATGACAAGATTAAGGTCTATCACACCAAGTTCACTGCGATGTACTACGGCCTCATGCCGGCTGAGGAGAAGGCCAAGAACCCCACCGAGATGAAGATTATCTGCGCCGGTCCCCAGGAGAAGGTGGTCGGTCTGCACATTCTGGGTCTTGGTGTCGGTGAGATGCTGCAGGGCTTTGGTGTTGCCGTTAAGATGGGTGCTACCAAGGCCGACTTTGATAGCTGTGTTGCTATCCACCCTACCAGTGCCGAGGAGCTGGTTACTCTGCGGTAAATATGGACTATATAATATGAACATCCAAGTTAGAGCAAATATCAATCATAAAGTGCAAAATCTGTCCATTGCCATCCAAGCCACAGTCACCGTGCAGACTAATTAAATTATGGATGTGATCCTCCCTTTCCAAAGCTAAAGGTGGAACGACTGAAGTTAGATGCATAATCGAGATACACCTGTTCATAGTATGCATTCAGACATCTAGCGGAATATTCTATCGTGAAAAGCAGTCTAACGATACAGAAACCCAGCCAATCCAGTCGCACCAACAGCAAAAATTACAGCCCAACGCGTCAATCCTCGACGAATATGCAATTTCGCGATTCTCTCAATGGCATCTCCATCATTAATATGCGGAAAGGGCCGATCCTTCGGCACCTCCTTCCCAAGCGCCTTGCACAAAGGCTCCCATCCATCCTTCACATCATAAAAGACAAGACGATGCTCAGGAACAACCTCTTTCAACCACTCAATATGACGATAGTAAGTCTGACGCGTCGGAACTTCCTCTCCATAAAGCCTCTTCCACTGCCCAGCTACCAAAGCGAGGTAATCCATAAAATACCGCATCCCCGGCAAAGGAAAAAGAACACCGCGCAAAAACCAAAGAAACGTATAATGCATCACATGGCTCATTGATCTCTCCCAAGAAACTGGATCCCGAACTGTACATATGACCTTTGCATCTGGGTACAGCACCATCAACTCAGGAACGAATTGGCCCCCCGGTGCATCAGTCGTAGCTGCATACCCATCAAACTGGCGCGCCAGGAGCCCCAGGACGGCCTTTTGATCGGCTTCTTCTCCTGCGGCCCAGTGCTTGAGTGCTTGCATCCATGTTTGGCGTTGAATAGGGGGCCCTAGGGTAGCTTGTGTCCCGCAGTGGAAGGTGGGGCCGTCAAGCAGGATAGCCAGAGCAGCACTTAATGATGCGGTTCCAGTGCGTGGGAGTCCAGCTCCGATGACCTGGATGCTTGTTCCTGCTTGTGGAACAGATGGGCTTTGTCCCATGTTTTTGGCGACGTGGTGTACTGCTGGAGCTGGCCGATTTGTCCACAGGACTAAGCTGGTCTTCCAAGCATAGAAATGTTAATTGGATGTTTGGTTTGGAGAGAATACACTGGGATGTGCGGATGGGATTGTTTGGTACAATTGACCAGTCTGAAACTGAGCTCGGGGCATAACAAGGTTCCCGGGAACTATGTTACTTACATAATTTTGGCCCCTTTCAATATTTAAGGTTGTTCTTCTTTGTTTCCCCAGACTCCTATCTTTTCGTTAGAAGTGATATGGATTCGAAATAGCTTTAGACCATGAGATAACACGAGGCCTCTCAGGATTGGAAGTATTACAGAATTTAGATGTGAGTCTCATTTCAATGTATTCGGAACCATCGTAATAACATCATGTATGGCCAGTAAAAACGGCTGATACGCCAGACGCTTGTGCACCTGAATAAGGCAAATGACTGCTAAGTACTAGCAATGACCTGACGCTCATAAATTCCATACCGGGTCGGCCTAATAGATCAGAGGGATAGTCATATTGGTGATGACTAATATGTTCATAATGAAGCAGCTGGGCGGGAGACGGATCGGAAACCAATGTTGACAAGGATTCATGTCGTCAATGAAAACGGCGCCGGCGCCGTCGTGAATGCCCCGCGATAGATATCTGAGGGATGACGGTAATATCGTAGATAGAAATGCAAAATTTCAAATATTCGAAGAGCATCCGCTTCAATCCTCAAGTGAGGGAGCGATAGCGTCATCAAGGATAGGGCTGGTGGGTACTTTGTCCAAGGCCACAGTGTGAAGAGCAGGCTTCTCGCTGGTGGGAAGAAGACCTTTCTCTTTCATGTCGAGTTGTTTAAGCACCCAGTCAGCGACTTCCTTGTCTTCAGTGACAGAGGACGGCAGGCCCTCGCCGGCATTCGATGTTTCGGCTTGGGCAACAACCTCGCTCTCAGCCTCGGTTGGTGGTTGCATGAGAGGCTGAAGCCAAGGGTGGCGAAGCAGCATGTTGTAGGTAGGTCGATTCTTCGGGCTCTTATCTAGACAGGCTCGAACGAATGCGTGGGCATCTTCCGAATAACCATCCGCAGGAAGAGTCGGGGGGTCACCATGGACGATTGCCTTGATTTGAATGTTAGCCAAGGTCATCATACATTTATTTTAGAGATACTTACGTGTAACTGGCTGAAGATGTTGGTGAATGTCTCCGGCGGATACGGGTATCGTCCCATGGCGCACTCGATAATCGACAATCCCAAGCTCCAGACATCACTCTGCACACTGTATGTTCCACCGCTTGTCGCTCCAGACTGTTGCATACCACCGCCTGCAATGCGCTCTGGTGCCATGTAACTTTGACACCCAATGTTGGTCTTGGCGATACTGGCCACCAAGTTCCCACTCACACCGAAGTCACAGATCTTGATTTGACCTTTGCTGTTAACCAGAATATTGGTCGGCTTCACATCCCGGTGAATAATGTTGTGCTCATCCTTCAGCGATTTCAATCCCATGATGGTGGATAATGTCATCTTTCGCAAAATATTCTCAGGCAGTCCTCCCTCGTAGATCTTGTCAATCGAGCCACCGTCCATGTACTCAACACACATGTATACAGCTCCTTCTTGGAAGAACGCGCCGTAAAAATCGATAATGAAGGGGGAGACGCATCGGTGCAGGATGTCCAATTCCATAATGATCTGAGCGAACTTGGCTTCGTCCAGCTCGAGCCGGATTTCTTTCATCGCCATAATCACGCCGGACAGATTATCTTGGCCCGCCTGGTCGGCTGCCTCAACGGCCAACCGGCTCACAATCCCACTCAACCCCAAGCCCGGTTTTCGCAGGTGAGGGCGGCTGTGTCGAACTTTGTAAACGGTACCGTAATTTCCCTTACCCAACTCATCTAACCGATCCACTTCGTCCAAGGAGATCTTGAAGCTATGGCCAGAAGAGAACTCCACACCTCCGCCGTGTAGGATCGCTTTGTTCTTGAAATTCAAGGTTCCGGACTTTGTGTCGATAAACTCGGAGTATTTGCTGAAAGCCGACTCAGTGCCATTCTCCTTTTCCGATTTGGTGTCAGTCCCATTCGGTGCTGGCGGGCCACCGGTCACGTCGGACAGCTTGAGTCCGGGTTTCATTCTTTTCGCAGCGAGCCCGCTCAGCTTTGGGGAGGACGAAGGACTCGTAATTGACGGAACAACGGGGGAAGATGTCCAGTGATTAGTGTGAGGTCGTGCACCGTGGGGTATACGCCCAGCCAAAGCACCGCCCGCGCCGACATCGTTGGAAGTGGGAATGTGGCCGGTGGACGCGACGTGTGGCAATGGGACACCTTGTCGAGAAAGAGAAAACGCCTTCATCTTGGCCATAATATCCTGGTTCAAGCCGCCGCTCCCTGGCGCACTCATCGAGGGATGTGGGGATGGCGAGGCACCGGCACCCCGCCGCGCGGCGCTGATCTGAGCTAGGGACGAGGCGGGCATGCTCGCGTTGGAAGCGTGGAGTGGGAGGGGTGGTTTTGCGTGATCGATAGTTGCGATACCTTGAGATATGGGGGATAAGTCTCCGGAGCCATTACTGTTCTCGTCATCGGTCGGAGGGGTCTCCACGGCGGGATCGCAGTCGGTCATGATTATCGCGGGGGTTGAGGAAGCCGGACCGACGCCGTAATTGCAAGGCCGTCTTGGTCTTAAGGCTTTGGGCACCGGTAAGTGCTAATTGCAAGTTGCTGCAGACAGATGGGGTGATGACTTAAAAATTGGAAAGAATTGGGTCAAAGGAACTTTTTTTTAACCCAGAGGTGAAGTCACCTGTTTGAACAGGGAAAGATAATATAAAGTGGGGGGGCGAAGACGACATCGTTGACATCTTCAATTCCCTTTCCAAAAGTACATAATCAATTTCCACTTTTTTTCCCTTTTTCCTCTTCTGTTACTCTATTATTCTATTTGATTATTTACTTGAATTAGTTTCAAAGCAAAGTAGAATACATCCAAATATTGATTTTGTTCTCCTTCAGATCCTATTCATCTCACACGGGCTGACAAACCAGCCAATCAAAATCTCGTCTCGGCTGAAAAGCAGGTTTTAAGACGGCGGATTAACACTTCCTTGCCGTATTTTCATGTGGCTGTAACGACTTAAGTTAGTCTTTACACTTGATCTGGGATTATCAACCGGGATAGCTTCTACCCCTGTCATCGAGCAACCGGTTTTGGGGATTCCCCTTATGTCATACAGGATACTCCGGATACTCTACAATCTCGATTTTTCTTTCTGATCAATTTGCTATCGGGGACATCCGAGTCGTTGACGCAAGTCTCCACTCTCCACTATTACCCGTCGTTCATCTATACACAGTACTCCATCCAGACATCTGTTCTACGGCCTGACGTACATAGGGCTGTAACTACTAGTATGTATGAACACTCACTGTAAGAGGAATATACTCACATGACAGACCCAACAGGTTTACTCTCATCTGTCCATGCTAGGTGCATCGAAAAGACTCTTTTGGTGAGTGTCTAAGACCTTCCAGTCATCTTATGTACATGGGGTAGGGGCCACAACAAATACGTATCTCAATATCGAAAATTCTACCCTTACACCTCCATTCTTTTTATCACAACCACTTGACACACTATCTTGCCTCAGCCATTTAGCTGGATCTGTGTCAGCCTCGAGCCAGCTCGCTTTGCAATTCGCCAGATTGCATCAGAGATCGGCATCGAACCGCGGGGCCTGAATGGCCAGGGCGGCATCTTGCTTCATCTATGGTCCCATGGTGGTGGCAATATTGCCCTCCAGCTCTGATTTTCCTTGAATGAAGAGGAAGATCAAGGGGTTTTATTTTTCTCCAGTCTCAAAGTAATAATACTTGATTTCTGCCCAGGTGATGATGGCCTTTAAAGAGCGACGTCAAAGGCCCAAGTGCTGGGAACACATTTGTCCGCTCACCGTGGCGATTCAAGACTTGAGAAAATCGCTAAATGACCCAACCAGTTTTGGAACCGAGCTAAATAGACTATATATACTCCAAGAAGAAATATGATGGTCAAATGGGAGGATGTGGAATCACACTTACAAGATGCACGTTCTCAAGGATATCCAATTAGCCAGGTACGTTGAGAATGGTTCACATTGTAGATTGATCAAGGAAGATGCCAATCAAGATTGGGCAGCAGCAGGAATTCTGGCAGGGTGCAGACATCTCTCATTTGGCTTTCGTCGGGAGCAACTCCCGTAGCCGATCACCTTTTGGCGATATTGGGAGTTCGCGTCGCACTACATCATTTAGTCAAACATGAATATCAGGAGAACTGAACAAGAACCAAAGAGCCCCTTTTTTTGCAGGGATATAGCGGCTTAGAAATGATGCAAAATGACGTCCTCTTGTTCAAAGCTTTAGGCACCCCCCGCTTTCACGTACTTTTGTCCGACTCGTCGCGGCACTTGAGTACGACTACATTGGATGTATCTAAAAGCCATATCCAATCCCAAATCTACCCATGAAATAGTCTACTAGTGATTTTCGAAACGGCCCCTCAAAGTCAATGTTGAAATAAGCTCCAAAGGCCTTTTATTTAACTACTACCTCATGGATAATTTATAATTTACTACATTGAAGGTGAACAAAGATCTTATGTTAACGTCACATGCATGTTGATATCCAAACTATAATTAGAGATTCTGCTTTTGAAAGAATTTCAACATCTCTTGTGCGATATACTCCGTATCGCTCTCAACAGCAAAATGACCCGCATCGATCAACTGCACTTCAGCTCTCGGCAAATCCCTCTTAAACGCCTCCGCTCCGGGCGGGATAAAGAACTTATCATTCCTGCCCCATATTGCCAACAGCGGGACCTGTGAGTTCCGAAAGTAAACATGGAAATCATCATAAAGAGGAACATTATTCTGGTAGTCATAGAACAAATCTAACTGAACATCCTTGTTTCCAGGACGCTCCAACAAGGCTTGATCAAGGTAATACGACTCCGGCGCGATGCGCTCAAGGTCAGGCATGCCATCCTCATACTGGAACTTGGTTGCTTCAAGTGTCAGCATCACTTTTGCGACCTCGGTTCGATTTGCCGGTGCGTTGTTGCTCGCCCAAAGCTCTTTTATGGGGCCCCAGATATCGCCAAAGCCCTCCACATAGGCGTTTCCGTTTTGGGTGACGATTGCTGTGATTGCCTCTGGGCGCTGCAGGGCTAGTCGTAAGCCAACGGGGGCACCATAGTCGAAGATGTATATGGTGAAGCGGGAAATAGAAAGTTCGTCGATAAATTCCCCGATAGTAGTTGCGAGGCTTGCAAATGTGAATTTGAAGCTGGAGGGAACCTCTGTAAATCCGAATCCTGGAAGATCGGGAGCAATGACTCGGTATTTCACAGCGAGTAGTGGGATTAGGTTGCGATATTGATGAGAGGATGAGGGAAAGCCGTGGAGTAGAAGTACGACTGGTGCATCGGATGCTGCTTTCTGCTCACGGTAGAAGACCTTTGCCCCAGACTTTGGTAGTAAAATGTTCTTATATCGTGTTTCAGCCATGATAAAAAGTACCCGAGGAATCCTAGAGATTTGCAAGATATAAAAATTGGAAGAAGGTGCAAGTGTGTTGGTTGCTGAGTGTGAGACATTCAAGGACTAGGACCACAGGCGTTTTATACGTCAGTTCCCATGTCCATCCCATTTTCAAACCCCGGATCAACACGAGATATCAGTCAGTGTATGATGATTATAGAAGCTCTGGGCTACCAGTAATAATCATCAATGCAAATACATCAAACTTGTCAAACAGCCCTGGAAAAGGTCTAGATTCGGCCCAATTTCTCGGTGATCCTTCGGCTTCTGAAAACTCGGGGTTTGTAAGCTCGATGAATCGCGGGGATTGAACCCTTGGAACAGGTGCAAATACTGGCTGGTAAATAACTATCGGGGGAGATTTATCCCAGAACAAAATTTAGTAAGTACCACAAGCTTCAAATGTTTGCAGCACATGGGAATTTGGAATAACGTTTTAGACTTCGTTTCCACATTTGAAGTATAAATTAACATTAAAACGGCGCCATATCCCATTGCAGATCTCTACCGACCAGGCTTACTCCACGCCCACTCTAGATAAGTATTCAAAATGAATAAGAACGACAATAGTCAAGTGCACAGAAATGTTAAAAAAAATTCACAGGCCGCCTTCGAAGGTTGTAAACGCAATCCTTCTCCCACCGCAAACTCCGCAGTAAATGCATGTTCAGTTCATTCATGAAATTTCCATTCCTTCATCATCTCCATCAAGCTCAGACATTTCGTCCGCCGCAGACCCTAATCCCAGGCGAGACGCTTTCCCGTCCCGGTCGCATGTATCGTCGCCAAGGGAGCTTACCATTTCCAGCTCTGGGCCTGCGATGATGCGGCCTTCGGTGTCCACAACCTCGCAGAGCTCAATCAAACTCTGGTGGCTCAGTGACTTGAAAGCATCTGAACGCACTATACGACCCCAGTGAGCAAGACAGAACTGGGCGGCACGTCGCATCAGCCAGCGCTCATTGGTTCTTCCTGCCCGTTCCCAAACAATGGCAGCATTGTCTACGTCCAGCTCACGACTGAGGCGGTTCACGCAAAGGAGACGAAGCTTAGGTATATCATAAAGATTAGCCATTACCAACATCCCAGCCACGTCAACCACGCTGGAACAGAACTCAGGATGCCCAGCGATGCTATCTGTGTAGAGGTAATAAAGAAACGCACGAACGACCGAGTATGGCTCAGGGATGTGCATGCGCTTTGTGTGGTACTCCGCCATTTGTGCGGCATATAGGCGCTTAAAGTGTGGCCATCGCAGTTGCAAAATAAGCTTGTGCACGTGTATCGGTGCTGAGGTGGATGAGTTAGGTTCCACAAAGGCTGGCTGAGATAGAGTTGGAGATCCAGGAGGGGTGTCGTGATATTCATCTGAGCCCATGAAATCATCATCATCGCGGATAGCAGTAATGATAAAATCAGCACCGCTTGATTCAGGAGGCTGATTAAAGACAGAGGCAATATCGGCTCCCAGACTTGATACAGGAGAATGACCGGATCGGTCAGGCCATAAGGAATCTTGTTCAGGCACCTCAGCAGACAACTCATTCCCTAGGAGGCCGTATTTCTCCAAGTCAATGGACAGGACTTCACTCATATGATTCTCGTCACTAGCCCCAGGAGTATTTGCCAGATCTAAACTGCATCCCAGCAGCCATGCCTTTGTGCCCGCTTCATTGAGTGTGCAGTAGTGCCATCGATAGCCCGGCCTAAAAAGCTCATGGCCGTCGGCCAGTCGCTGCCAACGAAGCGAATTGAGCTCCAGTGCAGCTAGATTGCAATCATGTGCTCGCACGGTCTCGGATGGGGTGATCAAGTCAAGAAGAACCCCCGATGCAAAGGATTGAAAATGGGTCCCGGAAAACAACGCGGGGACATTCGGACCAGAATGGAATCGGAGACAGGAAATGGCGCCTGGAGCAAGGGGCTTCCGTCGGCCAAAGTTGCGCACCTGAACGCTGGCAGAGTTCGCAGCATAGCTTCCAGAGCGAGGAGACATTTGGGTAGAGGGGCTAGAAATCGAGTCTGGATAATGAGCCATGGGCAATCGTTCGTCGAGGGAGTCCACGGTACCTTGTGGTGTGATGCCGGCCAGGGAGGGAGAGCCTTTGAGATCGAGCCACCAGATGTCAGTCGTTCGTTCCATGTTTGGGCCCAATCCTCCAAAAATCCATAGACGGTTGTTCCAGACCCATGCCGTATGATCAAATCGAGCGGTAAAGCTCCATGTTCGAGACCAAGTCCAGGTTTGGAGGTCTAAGTAGGTAAGATCATCCAAAATAACGTTATTCTCCCCAGTCACGCCACCGACTATGAAGAGTTTATCGTCATGAATAACTGCGGCGTGGCGTGCTCTGCCACGCGGGATCGAGCCACGGATTTCAGGCAGGGCCCAGGTGAAGGTTTGGAGGTCAAGAATAACAACATCGGAAAGGTATTCGCGGTGTTCATTCTCACCGCCAAAGACAATCAATTTGTTGCCTTCGTATAAGGTGGCGGTGTGTCCTGAAGTATAATGGGTTAAAGAAATGGTTACAATGAGAATAGTAGATAGGAGGATTATTTACCCATGCGAACGCCGGGAATATCACCATAGTTATCGACTAGTTCCCACCGCAGCGTGTTCAAGTCCAGTCGGAGCACGTGGTTGTACACTAAAGTGCGGCATTTAGCATTCAAGTGGAAGCTGGAAGATTTAAGAAGATGTAGAAGACGGACCTTCGTCGGTGTATTGGTCAAATCCTCCGAAGGCATAAATGTGATCATTGCTGCAGTACGTCACTGAGGCGTTGACCAGACATGCGGGGACATGACCCTCGGCCTTTTTGACACTGGGGCGATACTCAGTGGCCGGACTACCGCCCGCGGGACTGGCCGGTAACAGGTATGCGCCCTGCTGCTGCATCGAAAGTACCAAGATCGTACTTCTCGGAGTAGTCGGATTGAAGAGCCTCGAAGATCCGGTCCAGGCTGTTGGAAGTCGTGTGGGTGGGTCCAGGTGGAACGGAGGGAGCGAGGCGGGGAGATGTAGCTCCCGCCATTAGGCAGGAAACAGACAAGTTGAGTGTCCAGAATCAACAAAGATAAAGAAAATCGACAATCAATAGTGATCGGTAATTGATTCAATTAGTGACGGCAATGGCGATTACCTTATTTCTCGTCCTAATGTTCCCCGCCAAGGATTTACAAAGAGAAGCGATCGACGCCGAAAGGGGAAACCACCGGCATGTCATGTGCGGCAGAAACTAGCCCCAAGTGGGATTAGCGTAACCGTACCTGAGGTAACGGTTGCCCCGGCGAACATGATCCATACTCAATGTAGAATTCTATTTATTCTTCTCTACTCTCATCCACCTCCATTTCTTCCACATCCATCTCCTATCCCTCACTTCATAAAACGATCTCGCATTGTTCATTTGCATTTCATTGACTTATCGGTGGCTGGCTCCATCCTGTCATCTTATAACTTAACAAACAGCTTCAAATTATCAACATGGCAACTGCTTCGGTGACTACTCCGAAGAAGAGCCACCATGGTCTCTTTTCCTCCAAGACAGCGGGAGGTCGAATGCCCTTGACTCCCTCTCCTCACACTCGCCCGGCTGCTGCCACGCCACAAACATCGGGTAACGAATCACCATTCACCCCGGTTCGTGGATCTGAAGCAATCCGCAGCCAGTCTCAATCAGTCTACGGCGGAAACTTGTCTTCACTCTTCGCAAAATCGGCTACTGCCAAATCTACTAGTATCAAATCTTCCACCGCCAAATCCTCAACTGCAAAGTCTGTATCTACTGCCAAGTCATCTCGGCCCACCTATCGCGACTCCCCCAAATCCAACATTGCACGACGAAAGTCACCAAAGCATCTGGAGCTGGGTGTTTCAGACTGGTCGTTGACCGGTACTGGCCCTTTGTCCACTCAATCGCCGGCTAAGGAGCGAACTCGCCGCGAAATTCCGACTCGGTCTCGCGCTGGCAAGACTACTGTGCGGATTCCTCACAACACTGGCGACCGTTTTATCCCCAATCGTACCGCTAGCGAGGGCCTCGTTACTTCTGGTGCCGCCAAGCCTGATGAAGGTCAGCGTCCCAAGACGAGCACAGCAGAGAGTTCGGGCTCAAATGTCCTTGCCTCCGCTGCTAGTGCCTTTGATATCAACGGCCGTTCAGCAGAAGATGACCTGACCTCTGCTTTGGAGAGTATGGGTCTGGAAGACAACGAATCATCCACTTATACTCGTCCGGCGCCCGACAAAGTTGCGTACGAGTCTTCTCTGGCTAACGCCTGCGATATCAACTTGAACACCCGTATTCTCGCCTTCAAGCCTCCTCCTCCAGAGTCCTCTAAACCCATTGATCTTCGTGCTCAGTACAACCGTCCTCTACGTCCTGCCAAATCGAACACTGCCCAGTTCCGTCGTCGTGTGCAGACCGCACCTGAGCGAGTATTGGATGCCCCAGGTCTCTTGGATGATTACTATCTCAACTTGCTGGACTGGAGCTCTGGAAACCAGGTCGCTATTGGCCTGGAGCGCAGTGTCTATGTTTGGTCTGCTGAGACTGGGACCGTCAACTGCTTGCTAGAAACGTCTCCTGACACCTACGTGAGCAGTGTAAAGTGGAGTGGTGACGGTGCGTATGTTGGAGTTGGCCTGGGCACTGGTGAGGTACAAATTTGGGACGTTGAGGAGGGTAGTAAGCTCCGCAGCATGCACGGTCACGACACTCGGGTCGGAGTCATGGGTTGGTCCAAGCACACTCTGTCCACCGGCGCCCGGAGTGGCCTCGTTTTCAACCACGATGTTCGCATCGCTGAGCACAAGGTAGCCGAGCTTGTCTCGCACACTTCAGAGGTCTGTGGCTTGGAATGGCGTTCAGATGGTGCTCAACTTGCCACTGGTGGCAACGACAACCTGGTCAACATTTGGGATGCTCGCTCCCTCAGTGCTCCCAAGTTCACCAAAACAAACCATCGCGCGGCTGTCAAGGCACTCAGCTGGTGCCCATGGCAGCTCAACCTCCTGGCCACCGGAGGCGGTTCCTACGATCGTCACATCCACTTTTGGAACACAACCACTGGTGCCCGTACCAACAGTATCGACACTGGCTCCCAGGTCACCAGCCTTCGTTGGAGCAACCACTACCGCGAGATTGTCAGCTCCAGCGGTTTCCCTGATAACTCCCTCAGCATCTGGAGCTACCCAACCCTAGTGCGCAATGTGGAAATCCCTGCACACGAGACCCGTGTACTTCACAGCAGTCTGAGCCCTGACGGGCAGATGCTGGCTACCACGGCAGCAGACGAAAGCCTGAAATTCTGGAAGGTCTTTGAGCGCAAGGCTGGCAGTAGTGCTTCTGCTTCTCGCGAAGGCGGTGTCAGCAGCAAGGCGCAACTCACAAAGGCTATGACCATCCGGTGATATGTCTTTTGATCTGAATCTGGTTTTTGGCTACTGCATTTCATGTTTTATACCCCGGTTTCATGGTGATCTGTTGAGCATTGATGGGCTGGGATCTTCATTTCTTTCGGTGTTATGGTCGTTCTTACGGGGTTAATTCGGGAGTTTCTTATGTGTTGTATCTAAATTGCCAAAGGCGCATTCTGTACAAATATCATTCTTACTGCTATTGACTCTGTCTTACTATATTAGTTGAACAGCCCGTTCGACGCACAGTCAGGCAGTTTGTATAAAACTGTTAGCGATATAATATGCATAGCTATCATTTCGACTTGCTGTCGATCGGAATATCGCGTGAGGGATAATGCTTATGTCTGTCTCATTCTGAGTCATGACGACCTAAGTGAAGTAATTCCAATCCGTGGTTGATTCATTTCAACTCTTTGTGTTTAACCTTTAAGGGCGGTGGGATGACTAAGCGCCGGGAACTGGATGGATTTCGACCGCAGAAGCCCGACTTTCACCTTCACTAACTCATCTCCAAATCAAAGCGTCCACCTTGAACCCTTTGTTTTCTCTCGTCTGAGTCTCCTCTCGGATTCTGTTCACTTATTCTTCTGCCTCTGAAATTACAGTCTCCCTCTTCTCTTCATAGTCGTGTGATTCCTCGGGCCTGTGATCGACCACAGCTCCAACGGTCCATCCGTTGCGACGACGGAAGCCTGCTTGCTCTGCTCGAGTCAACCAAGCTTTGCTGTCCCGCAGTATTCCTTTCCTTTTTGATTACTTCTGTATTCTCCGTCCCTCATTTACCGCAACCTTCACTCAGCCATGTCGAACCAGCAAGTGGTAAGTCGTCTCGCGCCGATATCCCAGCCTGTGTGGTCGCAGAAACGAAGCCGTGGTCTATCTCGTGGGAAAGGACTTTTGGACCCTCTCACTTGGAAACAATGGCCTTGAAGGTGATCCTGGTTAACGTTAGTTGCATCATAGGGCCCGGTGTTCGAGCGCGTCATTCAGGAAGTCTGCGATGCTTCCCAGGTCGACTTTGAGGAGAGCGGCGTGGACCAGAAAACACTGCTCGATTTGCGTGAGGTGAGTGGTAATCTGAACAATTTTCTTTTGTTTCTTTTGATGGTCTCTGGTTGGATTTGATGGCATCTGGCGTGGTGGTTATGGGGTGGCGACAAAAGCGGGGGTCCCGAATGTGGTGCGGGAAGCGCTGCTTATGGGGGAACACCGGCTTTTGAGGCTCTCTTTATATGTGGCCGCCTGTACCCGCTTAGACCGCCAAGTCAATCCCCGTCGTCGACCACCCGATCTATATATATATCTCTCTCACTGTCTCCAAATTGTCATGCATGCTAACTTATTTTTACTACAAGACCTGGCAACACAAGCTTTCTTCTCTAAATGTCGCCCATTTCCCCTGGGATCCTACACCACAGCCTACCCCGCAAGCTCCTGTACTGCCGCCTCAAGCTACAGTTCCATCAAATGCCCCTCGTCCTCCTCCCGTCCAGCAACAACATGTGGCCCCTCCTGTCTCTCTACAGCAAGCCCCTCCAGTTTCAGCTCCGCTTCCGCTTCACGCACAACCCCAAGTCGCTCCCATGGGTGGACCTCGGATCAAGACTGAGCCTGGCATGAACGGGCCGCCTGGCCTGCCCATGAATCACCCAATGCAAGTCCCTACTAACCCCCAAGCAGCCCGTGATCGTGCCATCAGTGCTATGCAGCAGAAGTATGGTGCTAATGCGGCCAGTTCCGTCCATCAAATGCATCAGATGCAAGCTCAGGGCCCAGGCCAGCATGCCTACCAGCACATGCAACAGACGAATGGACAAATGCCCCACATCAAGCAGGAGTCTGGATATCCAACAATGGGCCCTAGTCAAACCGACGGTGGTGGTGATGACCCTATGGCAGATTGGAAAGCCGAGGTCGCACGTCGCCGAGAGGCGGCCGATAAGGGCTTTGGTGACCACATGCTCCGCGAGCACCTCAAGTCACAGATGCGTGGATTGGAGGCCGGAGGTTTCCTCCGCCCTCTTAGTGAGCATGACACTCCAGCTGTGCTGGCGCGACATGCTGCTATTGACGCACACCTCAAACATACACAGTCAGCATCTGCTGCTCCCCGAATCCCCGGCCAGGTCGATGGAGAAGAAGCAGATGAAGATGCCATCAATTCCGACCTCGACGACCCTGAAGACCAGCTGGCAGAAGACGCAGATAACGATGAATCTGAGGGTCAGGTCATGCTTTGCACCTACGACAAGGTTCAGCGTGTCAAGAACAAGTGGAAGTGCACCTTGAAGGATGGCATCCTGACCAGCGGAGGCAGGGAGTGCGTCAACCTCTTTATTTTTGTATTGATCGTCACTAACCTTCTATCAGATATGTTTTCCACAAAGGCCAAGGCGAGTTTGAGTGGTAGACTCGCATCGTCACTTCCCCTCCATTTGCCTGTTCGCTCCGTCTGTACTACATCTTCCGGTTATGTGCTTTGTCCGCATACATGAAAATCAGTGATCAGTGCTCTCGTTCTTCGTGCTCTTCAAACGGTTGGTGCAAGCGAATTTTCCCCCTCTTTATGATTCTTTTCTTTCCCGCCCAAGCCCAAATAAGGAGCTTACTTTACGTGTGATTTTTTGACTGCTTATCTCCCAAGTATGAGCCTTGCATGCTCATGCCGCCCAAATCAAGGATGGGTTTTTGTTTCACATGGGTCCTGTTCCATTATGACCTCCGCTTATCAACTAGAATGAATTGGCTCTCCCATCAGATAACCACCAGATAACCACCAGATAACCATCAGATAACCATCAGATAACCAAATACAAAACTAATTTGATGATTGAGTTTATCTCTATAGAACGTAAGATCAATAGATCGGTGTGTTCCTTGATTAGGCTTATCTTACTAGATACGTAGATAAGGAAACATGGAAGTAGAGTGGAAAATGATGAGGAAATAAAGCAATCAGAACGATAGAGACAAGAAGCTCAAGTGTATCAAAACGAAAATCCAAATCAAACCAAAACCATATCTACACGATCTGACGCCGGAGAACCACACTTTTGTTTGTAATTTCCAAGTCCAGTTCCAGTCACCGCTCAATATGAGCAGTTGGGAAGAGTGAACATCAAATATAGGGTTGTGAGCAGTGCTCGCCGTACCCTTTAAAAAAGACCAAACCCGCACGCATTCCAACCCAAGCTCCCATATGATCGATCGTATCCAGCGGACATAAGATAATGTCCAGGTATAGTCAGGACGAAAGTTGTACTGATCATCAGTGGAAGGATAAGCAATCAAGCTTAAAAAAGGAAAGCAAAAAGCCACCAGTGCAGAACGCAGGCAAACATGCATCAACGCACGATAGAAGCAAACAATCGTCGCACCCTTGTTATCTGGCCTTTCCGTTATCACCAAAATCCCAGTATGTCAGATGCCAGACAAGATAACAGAGAAAAAAAAGGGATGCTCTTCTAGGCATATATGGCTGAGTTTTGATCGCTCAGAGGGCGAGGGCTCTATCACCAGGCCCGGAAGGGGGGTCTAGGAATGGCGATGGGATATCGAGCAGAAAGACATTAAATGCCGTGAATCAAGACATTCAGACCAAAAGGGAAGAGAAAAGCAAAAAAACTGAAAGACAGTCCCCAGAGAAACAGGAGAAAACCCGAAACACATCAAATCAAACTCCAAAGTCACCGGACCAGTCATGACATCATGTGTGGGAGGTTAGATAGGCAAGCCCATGAGCCGTTGAGATCATTCGCATAAGCAGCAAATAGCACAGAGGATATTATGTATGGAGAAACAAAATAATCACAGGAGGCCCTCTTCGCCGATTCCAGGGAGGCCAGCTCCAGCAACGTTGATGTTCTGTCCCTGCATGACACCACCACCCAGGGCCAGATTGCGACCTGCAGCAAGTTGGAAATCTGGATTACAGGGCGGCGAATGAGATTTGTGGTATTTGAGTCCGTTGAGGTTCTTGTATCGCTTGCCGCAGACCTCGCAGCGATATGGCTTCTCCTTTTCCATTCCGAGGGTGCCAGGGTAGGGTGCTGATGTTTCGGGGTTCACTATCGAGAAAGTTCCATCCGCGTTGTCATGGAGCTGCTGATTGTTGTGGCCGTGCTGGGGGGAAATTACAGGTCAGATTGAAGTATGACAGTAGGGTGTTTAAAAGACTTACAGCTTTGTGGTATTTCAAACCATTCTGGTTCTTATAGGCCTTCTCACAGCCGATGACAGGGCATCGGAATGGCTTCGGCTCTTCATTGGGAAGAATCGAAGTTGTATCAGGGACCCCAGCGAGAAGCTGCTGCTCACGTATCCGTCGCGCAATATCGCTATTGGGACCGTACTGGGCACCACTGAGTTTAAAATGAGCGTTTGTTGGACCTCCCATGCCTCCTGTAGGACTAAACAGGCGCTTTGCTGGCTCGTCGATGCATAGATCAACCATATCGTTATTGCCACCAGAGAAGTGTCCGAACTGACCCTGGTTTTGGCCCATGGCGTGTTGCTGCATCGTTAGATCACCAAAACCGCCTACCACACTCTCATCAATTTCGGCAGGTGTTCCAGGTGCTGACGAATCCGGGGTGTTTCGGAACTGGGAGGTTTGGAGGGGGTTGGCCATTAAAGTGGGAGTATTAACGGATGAAACGGTGGGGTTGTTCTGCAGGGAGAGGGGACGTCCAGATCCGATCGGAGTACCGGGTTGGGAGGGTGTGCTGAAGCCCTGGTGGCTTGGAAGCATGCCCAGGTTTAATTGCCCGCCCTGGTTGGAGCTTCCGAAACCGCCTTGACCTCCTTCGCGTAACTGTGGGGAGAAAAGCTGTGAAGTGGTATCGTCATCATCTACCATAGGCTCGTCCAACTCCATATCATCGATCGTGTCTAGATCCACGTGCTGGGATGTGGAGGTAGTCTGACCCAGCTTCCGCTGCATATCCAGCGTGCGATCTGGTTGCAGGCCGCGCCCTTGGTTGCCATGTTGCTGGCTCTGTTGCTGTGCCATCGCGGCCGCTGCTAAGGCAGCTCGATTCTCACCCTGGCTCGCGCGATGTCCTTGGTTGGGCGACTTAGTGGCATGGGCTTCTTCGTAGTGTTGTAAGAGGTCGTGAAGGGTCGGTAACGTTACACCGCAGCATGAGAAGTCCCGCATGAAGTTGGCCTCCAGCTTCGGGAGATATGACGAAGAGTGGAAAGAAGGCGACTGGAAGGTGAAGGGGGACGTGCCAGTCATGATGATGCTGTGTGAGAGAAAAAAAATACAGTCAGTTTAACGTCGTGCGACAATGTCACAGCGCACAGGATTTCTCCCCGCGCGCTGCGCGCCTCGATTCCCGCCACTCACTCATCACGTATCCAGCTTCCGACCGAAATACCACCCCAGCTCATTCCGCCTACCAAGCTTCCTGCCAGAGACTCCCGGCGGCCTTTATCGCGGGCGGATCCCGACATGGAAATGGGCTTCGTCCCATTACCCCATTGTGCATTTGCGGCGCCGATCGAGTCCTTACGAGGCGGCGGGGCCTTGAACACCCCGAGACCTCCGCTCGGGTGATGCGATACACTCCCGATGCGTTCGCCATTACCGGCTCTTTGCAGGGCCGACGTAAGATTGGAGGCCTGCTGCCCCGGCGGTGAGACCGAGGTCGACTGTCGCGTGGCGATGTCTATGGGAGCGGCGCCAGTCATCGTGAGGGGTCGATATGCAGGTGATTAGGTTTTGGAGAGCGTGGTCAAGGGAAACAAAAAGGAAAGAACAAGGACAGCTACTCGGTGCTGTTTGCAATTTGGTTTCGAAACTTTTTTTTTCTGGAAATCCTGGTCCCTGTCTGGTCTGCGCGAAGGACACGCCAAACCCGAGGGGTTGGGAGATGTGAGAGGGTGTCTACGGTTCCCGCGTTGAAGCGTAGATTCGAGGGTACCCAAAGATTTGAAGAAAATGCAGATGGTGAGAAACAGTTGTCTGAATGCCCCTCGATGTGGTGTGGACTTTCGGGTGGATGGCGGTTTTGGGCGGGTTCAAGAGAGTCCACCCTGAAGTCCCGCTCTTGTATTGGGCTCGGCGGACCGCTGAGCCTTGAAGTGGCGATGAGATCGCTTTCGGAAGAAACTTGGAACAGAGCAGGATTAGGGACAGAGGACCCTTTAAATGAACTTTCTAGATAAGAGAGATCAAGGGAAGGTTTAATGAAGCGGGACTGAGGGACTGAGACTAAGTATCCGTAGTAGTATGATCGGAAAGGCACTTTACTATGACTGAGAGACTTGTCTGCTTCTAGTCTAGCGTGGTTATTGTATTACACAACACGTGATGTGGCTCCATGCATCCGGCATTTGCCATTTGTTACATTGGCTCCTCCGAATTCCTATGATCCAAGAACAATATTAGAATCAAGACATCTGATAGTTCCCATTTAATGAATATGTGGTGTAATCAGTGAATTAATAATAAAGGAGACGAATGTTTAATCTGGGGAAACAGTTTAACATTCATCGGTGAGGAAGGTTGAAGCGCCGATCGCTACCATGATGACACGACACACCGCTTGCAGGGACGTCATGATTCTTACCACCGAAGGTGAAACACTTATGACTAGCGTCTTATTTATGACTAAATGGATCTTGGATCTAAAACCACGGGTTTGGTAACAGGAATCATAAAAAAGTCAGTCCGATTTTTGGGTTCACTTATTAGAGCTACTGTTTCCATCCCTACTCCTTATATACGCAGCCGAAGCTACTGTAAGATGGGGCTTATGGAGATATGTATTCATCATGTAAACTCTCGTTGCCGAGGGTGGAGTCTGCTACCAGTAATTTTGTTACACTGAGAGGAGCCTCTTGTCCGAACGTACCTGCGGATCTAATTCCCATGGTACAATCCTAAAGCCCAGGTCTCCAACTTTATGTTATGCCGGGAATTCTCTCATAAATATCATAGATCGGCTAGGAATGCAGGACGAGATCGCGAGCAGATCTGGGGTCATGCAAGGGGCGAAGGAGATAAAAACGGGGTGGCGAACTTTCGGGATCCGCTGGGATTCGGTCAGTATCGCGTGTCGGGATTTCTCCTGAAATAGCAATATATTGACATTGTTCTTCCCGGGTATAATCACATTTGGAGCACCCATTTGACGTATAACAAATATATCTAATTTCCCCCGTATTATCCAAGGGCATTGATCGGCAAAGTTATTGTACATACATCTTCAAATAGTGGTTGGGTAAACCTAACGGAGCCCAAAGTTTCAGTCGGGAGACAACGGGGCTCTTGGCTTTGGCGCTAGAAACGCGGCAGAAGCATTCGGTCCAACCTTCGATCAGTTAGCGTCGCTTGGATTCATTACGCCCGACAATCGTACCGAATACCAG
This sequence comes from Penicillium lividum, assembly GCA_028828245.1. Classification (NCBI taxonomy): domain Eukaryota; kingdom Fungi; phylum Ascomycota; class Eurotiomycetes; order Eurotiales; family Aspergillaceae; genus Penicillium; species Penicillium lividum. The sequence continues at coordinate 2,210,231 of JAQJAG010000003.1, forward strand.
CACGCCCCGCTTTCTACTAACTTGTAAACTTGTACCCCGTCTTCTCGTCTCACATCTCGCAATTGCTCCCGCGTACTCCGTCAATTGTGCCTCTTTGCCTCCAAATTAGAGAATGCGACTCGCCTCACTCTGTAAGGTAACTCTGCCGCGCGGTTTCTCCACGGAAATTTGTCGTTCTTTTCCCGATTAGGCATGTGGGCTATTCCTAATCGGCTGACATACTTGTGAATATGTTTTAGCAGGAGATCGGTACTGTTTTCCGTCCACTCCGTCCCTTCTTGCCACAGGCTAGGGCCGTGGAGGCTGGTGAGTCTATCGAAATAATCATACCAACGTCATGTAATCCGTGACGGCAAATACACGAGTTCCTAATTCAAATGTATTGTACCAGGGACAGTTTTTTTGTTTACGTTATATGCAGCCCTGAAACAATGGTTTATTGCACCCTTGTTCAATGTTTACGGGGATAGTAAGTCATATGGTTTACCTTATGGGGCAATTTCCCGATAACGTCGGAACTACTGAAAGATCGGCGTTGGACACTGAGTGTAACATTTCCTAACTATCGCACGAACGTTGCGGGGAAAGATAGGCAATGGGGGGTAAGGTCAATATGCCAATGAAGGTGATGAGGATAGTTATGATGCCCAGAGAGCACCAACATAAACCTTGGAACCATGAACTTCAATAGACAAAAATAACTTTAGTAGACGCCACGATTGGAAATAAGAGCGGAGATCTGACCAGCCAGGCTGCTGATGAGCAAATTCCATCGGCAATCCTAAATATGAATGATTCGTTCTTTTTCTATCTCCCAAGGTTTAGGCCAATTATGACCCCACCCCAACGTTGAACTGCGTTTCGAATGGCTTCGGCATGAGTGATCGACATTTCTACCGGTATCTGGCTTCTTCCAATCGGCTTTGTGAACCTATATTTCTTCTTACGGTGAAAAGACAAGATGGCAAAGTGTAGCCTTTGCTCCATTGACTTAACAGATAGGAGCATGGGGTACTCTATTTGGGAATAGCTTCACTTGGGCTTTAAATCTTGAAACCCAACACCACCGTCCATTTATTTCACCATCGGACTCTATGAATTCAATGGCTTCTGAAATATGAAACATAGTTCTCTTGAAACCTGAAGGATGGAGGTTCCTAAGACACCCACTCCTCGTATTTTCAAGTTACGGGTCAGTCCGGGAAGTCTCCACGTGGTCACAATCCGACGAATACATTGCACACAAGCACATCGCTCTCCGCACTCAGTATATTTCTATGCTTGTTTATACTTTTCTCCAATGTGATGTTGATGCCCCAACCCCTGGTAGCCTCCTTCATCCCTTGCCGATTTCTCCCGACCAACTTCCCCGCATCTATGAATAGGGGTGAGGGGGAAAGCGTGTGCGGAGACAAGCCTCAGGAGCTAGAACAGTGTCTATGGATGCCTAGAGACATTTGCTATTATCTAGGTGCATAATTGGCGCGAGTTTGTTTTGACCGACGGTTACTGCTCTGCGGCATGGTTAATTCGTCAACTGGTCTATATAAGGTCATCATACATATCACATCTTTGGGTCAAGCCTTGTAGATCTAGCTTCAAGGCTGAAGCACCAATGAACTAAGACATTCCGATCGATTAACACGGCTTCGGTAATATTTATCTGAACACCAGAAAGAACTTTAAGTCGATAAAAGCGAGTCTGATTAGGGGGATCCAGCTGTTTGGTCGGGAATGTAAACTCGTAAATATTTGATGAATACAATCTATAACATTTAAATTACGGAGGCGCGAATCCAGACTGGATGTCTTAGGTTCTAAATAGTATGTAATAAAAGGGGTGAATATTAAATATCTCTCTTATGGAGGTACAGTGACCGGACAAAAGTGTTAACACCCTCTTTGATTATGTAATATTCTGCCACTCAAAAAACTTTTTGAAACCAGGCGATTTAGTACACAACGCTGCATAGTAAGGCCTATATAACTCTTTTTATCGAATCATTGCTTGCATTCGGGGCTCTCAGAAATATTTAAAATGGTTTAGCAGGACGTTTATACGCGATTTAGATAGGCACAGTAGGCGGTGGGAAAGGCGGGTTATTAGGGGGGTGTTAACACTTTTGTCCGGTCACTGTATATACGATTCATGGGATCGATCACCTTTTATTCATGCCTTGACCTTAAGAGCAAATCCGAGTCCTGGTACTAATAACTTTTTAATGGAACGTATGCCACACAAGAAATTAATTCTGTACCATTCGATCTGGATCCCTCCACTGACGTAGATGATGAGATCCCATATGTGGATTTGGAATGTAGGGGGGGCTTAAGTACCCTCAAAAATCTACGAGCGATAAGTTTAAATTTTAATACTACTAAACTTTGATAAGCAAAAAACCAGCAATTGTTTATTTACCTACACTAATCTTGATAACTTAAGTCCAGACAATGCGCCAAGGCCGTGAATTCATAAAAAATTGACCTGGGTAATGTAGTGCATAACTTAAACATATTAACCGAGATCTGTGGAAATTAAATTGAAAATTCCGGAATTGTAAGCAGCTGCTTCTTACTCCGGAATTAACGAGATAAGCGATATGAAATGTCGTCTCGGATTACCATAGAGAACAAAATCCAGATTGAACACATGCATGAGGCCTGAAGTAACCTGCACCGGTCCTAAGGATCGATCTGATGCACGGCCTTTCTTCAGTATCATATTCGCTACGCCGAACTCCGCGCGCCGCAGATAAGCGTGCAACCCAGGCGTCGCAAGCCCTCCCTTATGCAGGGATCGCAGAATATGATTGGACACAGATACCAGAGAATGCAGTAAGAATCGACCGAAAAAGAAACTTGAGAATGAGTCGACATCAATTTCGCACATCATCGCTGCAGGTCTTCACCGGGATGCGGGGGCGGAAAGGGGGCAAGATCCACGATGGGTATGGAGTTTGTTTCGTACCCCACCGGGATCTCACCGAGATACTAACATAGTAGAGGATATTGAGCGACTGCGAGGTCGCGAGCCAATGTGATTAGCGGAATGTCAACGTGGGCGACTGTCAGCCAGGAGGAATTATAATCCGCAGGAAAGGGGAGGACTTGTTTTCGGGCTGGGCTGGGCATGTAAGGTTGCAAATTGATGACTTGGCAGAAGATTGGAAAGACCAAATGAGGATCTGGAGATTTGTAGCATGTATGGTCTACCCTTGGCTGTGGAACGTGATCCGCGATAGGCGGGATTCCTAGGCTTAGGGCCAAGACGGGCATATCAAACAGCAGTCTTGGCAGATCACCATCGCATCACCTTGGCGCTACTTGGCAGGTATTCTGAGGGACCATCCCTCGCATCCGGTGGCTAATATTGTCTAGGCATTGAGTGGGAGGCTGTGTCAGGCATGTGGCCCTGCTAAAATACAGAAAGGGAGTGTTGGATTGGAAAAAATCACTTTGAATTGCCAACTGGCCCGAGAGGCTGTGTATTCTGAGAATTCCGAGGATATAGAGACAAAAAAAACCATAAGAAAAATAAACATATTGCCAAATGGCCCAGATCTGATAGCGCCTGAAACACCCCAGTTGCTTTTCCACCGCTTGTATCCAGATGGTCGATGGCCTCGAGTTCCTTCATGGGGTGTCGGGGTGAACCAAATGACAAGTCAATGGATTTCGGGATCCATTGTTAAATGAAAAGCATCTGTCGCTCATATGAAGGGGTAAAAGAGAGTCGAAATGCAAATAATCACTGAGAGAATCGCCGAGTGGTGTTGCCAAGGGTCAGGTAGCCTGACACGGAATAATCAGAGGATGTAGATGATGTGCTGTCGGAGCGGTGCGACTTGGGGACCATGTTAGGGCTCGGGTCAGCGGAAGGCGAGTCAGACACGGCCTGCTCGTAGTAACGAGAGTCTGGGCCAGATTCGGTCGGCGACAAGACAAGGAATTTATTGGCCGGGTTAAAGGGGACCGAGTCGGCAGCAGAGAGGATGAGGAAACGGTGGGTGGGAGTTTGGGTGTACATTTTGAATGTATTGAATGTTTTGTGTGAGAGTTTGTGTGTAAGTAGTTGGTTTTGTGAAGAGGTAATTTGGATAGTATAGATAGTACAGAGACTTGGATAAGCTGGGGGAAAGTAGTTTGAGATGGAAAGTAAATCTTGCGACGGGTGAAATCGGTCAGGCTTTATACCCCGGGCTCGTGGACCTTGGTGAATGAGGGGCATTTTACGTATCTGATGTGCTTGACAAAGCGTCGATCCAGGACATCTCAGCCGGGGGCAAGTGGGTACCCGATGGTCATGCAGACCAAGCCTCCCCGCGATTGTCGCCCATAATGGACAATCCAAAACATACTGGGAATTCTCACATGTCTTGGCTCAGTGAAATGAGAAAAGAAAACAAAAAAAGGGGGGCAGTTTAGTCTCACTTTTGAGAGCCAAGACGTCACTATTGGATGACTATCACCCCTTCTGCTTTTCAATTCTTCGACATCGCCCCTCTTGGCTTTGGTATTTGGGTCACACTGGCCCCAGACAGGGCTTGCTAGTCATTCCCAGAAGCCATGGCAAATATGCATATTCTTGGCGATGAACTTAGCCCCCTGCTAATCGCTAATTGCGCAATTCAATTTTTTGTTGGTCTCTTTCAGGTATCGGGCGGGCCCCGTGGCGAACCGAAAGTCAGAAACCTCGGATGATCTGCCGTCAGGATGAGAAGAGGGGCCAAAAAACACCCCATGGGAGAGCTATTGGATTTCACAGGACCAGCACATCCACCGCCTCCAGGATTTGCGTCGAATATGGAGGCATCAGGCCTAGGGCTCCAGTATTTGGTCAATTCGGTCGCACGATCGTCTCCGATTGTATCATCTCCGATTATATCCGCGTAATTCACTCTTGCATGCACTGATAGCTCCGATTCGTTTTCATGGTTATCGTGCGCAAGTCTTTCCTCTTTGCAGAAAAAAAAAAAAAACTGCATATGACATCATCCGATTGTCGTTCATAACGATATCTGCTTTAACCGAAGTCCCCGGAAGACAACCCGGAGGACTTCGGTTCAAATATTGATTGTGGGGAAGATGTTTCCGACATGTGAGAGGAATCGAGACCACTAGAGTACCCGTGTCTTCGAGTCAGGTGCCTCAGCCGCCCTACATAATATTTCCTCTGTCACGCTTTTGTGAGAAAGCTCAAGTCACTGTGATTCACTGATGACTGTTTGTTGTTATCACGTGAAAAACCAATTTGTGATTGACTACTAAGAGACTGATCAGAGGCATCTAGTTATTAAGCACCCAGTCCACGGAGTCCTATTATCCAACCAATGCACTATGCTGTTTATTTTGCGAACTACTTTTTGGTGGCCATTATTTCGCACCCTAAAACAATTTAGGAGATTAAGAGAATCTAGTGATTTTTTCACAAGAGCTGCTTGCGTTGCTAGTGGCGATATGTTAGAAGACAGTATCAAGGGACAATGGATACTTCTCATATGACCTGTCGCTTTCTTATATCTTTCCATCCCATCCCCCATGCCACAAAGAAACAGGCGACAGCTATACCAGCCGCCAGATAGAAGACATGATCTATCCCCTGATTATACGCCATCAACACTCCTTCCAACGTACCCTTTGAGACCACATTGCGGATTTCTGTAGCCCCAGCAGCAACCACGGCTTCAGAATCCACAGATGGAGCATATTTCGCAAGGCCAGACTTCAAGCTGCTGATGAAGACGACTTGGGCCAAGGTGAGAAAAATTGCCTGACCCAGAGTTTGGCTGAAAAAAAGTAGAGACAGAGCAACAGAAATTTGGGCTCCTGGAAGGATATTTTGGACTGCAACAATCGGCTAAATCGGAATGTTAGGAAACCATCTAAAAAATAGACATTTATTTTGGTAGATAGTCAACTCACCGCTTGAGTGCCAAGACCTCGACCAGCTCCGATTAGGATCTGGTATCCAATCCATGTTCCTGTTGTAGTCGATGATGAGAAGAGAGATATCAATCCGTTTCCAATAGCTGATAACCCTCCGCTAGTGATGCTAAAGGGAAGATAATAGCCGACCTTTCCTACTATAGGGTTTTTAGAATCAATGCCATCTGTGGAAGAGGCGGGAAGTTCATACCTAGGAGACCAGCGGAAATGACAAAAATCAACTGACTGATGATGTTGGGGATCATATAAACACCACTCATCATCGGGGACACTCCTTTCACCACTTGAAAGTAAAGAGGAAGATAATATGTTGCACAGGCAGTCATACCACCCAAGAAAAAAAGAAAGAGACAGCAAAAACAGACTATTCTTTGAGAGACCATGTGGAGAGGGAACATAGCCTCTACACCAGTGCGGTACTCCCATGCCAAGAATAAAAGAAACATCGTGCCTGAGCCACAAAATAGGCCAATGACTGTCGCGCTATCCCAAGCATATTTGTTTCCACCATAATCGAGCGCCAGGAGGAGCTGAATCATGGCCGGTGCGAAAATAAAGAATCCAATCAGATCTAGTTTTTCTCGTACGATTCGGAGGACTGATAGATGGTTGCTGGCAATCGTAAGTTCTGGGATGTTGACGAAGAACAAGACAACAATAACGGCGCCGCCAATTGGAAGATTGATATAGAAGCCTGCAAAAAAAATCATCAGCAACGAGGTAGGGTAAAGAGGTAAGCACAGAAAACCTAAGAAAACCTACACCATCGCCATGATACATATTCCGTTAGCGCCCCTCCAATCAATGGGCCGAGGACAAGCCCGAGCTGAGCAACTAGAAAATCGCGGGTCAGAGAAAAAAGCTCAGGATGTGTCAGATTGGTTCACTTACTCGCCAGAAGGATAGCTGTCATGGCTGTCAAAATGCAATATTAGTGAATTCCATCCAACCTGGAGAAACCAGAATTATATGCATACGTGCTTGTTTTTTCGCAGGCAAGGATGTGGTGATAATCGTCAAAGCGCCGTTTTGGATACCTGAAGAGCCGATGCCTGCCATGGCCCGTGCAACAATGAGCATTTTAGAGCTTGATGATAAGGCGCAGATCAAGGAGCTAAGCTCAAAGATACACAGAAGCACAATAAAGGTCCTCTGGTAACATTTAGCTATATCCAATAGCATTTGAATGAGATATGTGCGTGTGTCAGCGTACCTTGGTGTTGAAGTATGTATATATCTTCCCTGTCAGTGGCTGGAAAGACGCACTGGACCAAGTGTTAGTTCAAATGTTGAGTTCTCTGGTTTCAAACAGATTGACAATGACTGAAGTACCTGGTGAGTTGATATGCACTACCATACCATGCCACATCGGAGAGTGAATGAAATTGACTTGTAATTCGGGGAATTGCCTATGGTGGCTGCTCATTAGTCGACAGGAATATATAGCTAGGCGTTTCGTATAGTATTGCCAAGAAAACTTACCGGGGCAATAATAGAAGTGTCAATAAGCACCAGAAGGGCGGCCGAAGTCAATGCTGATAACAGCAAGACAAGCTCAAAGCCAGCGATATAGACGCGTCCCTCAATGCCTGCCTCTTGTTCTTCACTTTCCCAGGCGTTGCCATCTTCTACCTCTGATATTACATGCACTTTCTCTTTCTGCATGGGCTTCGGAGCCTGATTTGAAAAATCAAGGCATTCGTATTCCTGTACTTCCATTTCTTTGGAGGGTGAGACCATAGAGTCTTTGAAAATTCAAGATGGTTGGAAAGAGCAGAATGCCTCAATCAAAGACGTGTCAAGGCGAGAACCCCCTAGAACCAAGCCTGCACTGATGAACTCTAATTTGTTTGTTCTTGCAGCTGAGGAAAGTGGAGCGATGTGTAGTGGAGCAAGGAATCAATTAAATAAGGATACTGTAGCGTAGGGATTTGCACATTTCCGTTTCAGTATACGAAATACTCCTGAATGATTAGTGAGTCACTTGCTATCCACTGAATCTCCTTATTGAAATAGCGCGGAACATAATGTTTAGCTGAAGTAAGGAGGCGGAAACAATAGAAAAACAAAAATTTAGCTGAGGAGCTTATCTATTCCGAATCTGGTATACTCCTGGATGATCAGTGGTCCTAGCTCCCCCAGACTCTGATCTTTAGCTGATTACTATGATGTTTTTGCTCGTTTAGCAGGTATCATATAGGGGAAAAGTACTCCTTATGTAGAAGTAAAATGTAGTGTGGCTTGAACTAAGGGTAACTTGCATGTTACAGGTGTGGATCAAGTACATAGTGCAGTCTCCTATTGAAAATGGATATTCCACTCCGTCAAAATGGGGGCTTGTTAGACTAACCTTGAAACTAATAAGAATTTGTCTAGCTACAAGGAAATAAATGTCAGTTCTCTGCCCGAATCCTTCTGCAAAGTTTCATCACTGAACTTCAATATTCTCATCATGTCCCTATCACAATACACCTTCGATATACTACCCCATGACGAGCTGAGTGTACAGCAATGGGCTCCAAAATTCATTGAATTCCGCCTCAACGCCCTCAAAGCAGCCCCCGCAAGCTTTTCATCATCCTATGAAAAGGAAGCTCGCATCACCAAGGAAGAATGGATTTCACTACTCAGCGAGCCTGCCTTTAGGGTCGTCATTGCTGTTATTCGAACGGATGATGATTCTCTCCCTGTATGGGAGAGTGAGTGGGTATTGACTTCAAATCTCTATGGACCTCGCTGCCACCACCAACCCTACCATGACAATGCAACCGACTGTCAAGAATCGTCCTGGTATATGGCAGCCTCCTTCGTTTCTCCTCAACACCGGCACGGGGGCATGTTACGTGAAGCCTTTTTCATATGCGAGCGAGCAGCCGTCAGCGAAGATAGACAATCCTTCGAGAAGCGACAACAAGCTCAACTTCTGCGACGATCTGGACGATCACTAAAATACCGAACACGCATCCTGGGCACTATGACTGCCAAGCATCCCGCTGTCGTGAAATACTACCGATCGACCGGACTGGAAATTTCGCACACTATCCAGGTGAAGGATCTTGCTCGATGGGGGTGGAAAGTTGCGGTCAACCCTGAGACGTTAGACAAGGAGATAACTGTGATGGAGAAGATTATTCCATGGGAAGCCGAAGCAATGGCCCGACTGTAACTAAAGAACTTAATTTTCTTGAACTTTTGCTATTTTCCATTATTACTCCACTGTACTTCAGCTGAATCCACTTTAAAACTTATATTTTGAACTATCTGCAGTATGCAGTGTGGCGATCAATAGTGAAAAGTTAATGCAATGGATCTATCCACTTTTAAATAGCCCGACTGTAGATCATTCAACTTGTCAGAACTTGTGAATAAGTTTCTTGTAAGTTCTCGAGACATTTAATCCGTCCATTACCCTTCATTTCTATTACAAGTCTCTCCCCAAAAATGGAAAATAACTGTCTTTCGTTGGCTGAAGCCTGCGACGAAAAACAAAAAGCGCCAACCACCCACTTAATTACGCTTCTCGATCAAGCCGCCTACCAATTTCCAGATCATAATGCCATCATATCTGTTCATCAGACCGACACCACGGGGAAGTCGCAGTCCATTCACTGGACTTTTGCTCAGTTGCAGCAAATGAGCATCGAACTGGCCGCCCACCTCTCTTCCAGAGGCATTGGTCGCGGAAGTCGCCTCGTTACCCTTATGTTCAACGAGGCCCAATGGGCACTTCTTTTCTGGGCTTCTGCTCGCCTAGGCTGTGAATTTGTGCCACTGGATCCTCGAGTGCTCGATCGCGACGGACGGGATGTTTTGTTCCTTCTGGACCAGTTGAAACCAGCCGCAATATTCGTATCAACTGAGGCCATGTCGAACCGGATTAACCATATCACAAGCGACCAAAAGCATCGGCCGTCGGTCCGGTGTATTGTCAGCGACCATGACGAGACTACCGTACTAGCCGGGTGGACGACGCTGTCCGAACTCATGTCGGGGCCTTCGGATGACATTCCTGCTTTGCATGAGCCTGGGAAGCCAGATGATACAGTGCTCATCTTGTTCACGAGTGGCACCACTGCACTTCCCAAAGGTTGTCCGCATACGACCATCTCTATCGCTACCCAGGGACTGGGACTTATGGACCATTTGAACGTATCAGCTGGCTCAAATCTGTGTCAGCATTTGCCCAATTTTCATGTCTTCAGTGTTGCTCTCACTCTCGCGTTCTGGCTGGCTGGTGCCACTGTCGTGTTCCCAAGCTCTTTGTTCAACCCACAGAGCAGTTTGCAGGTGATCAGCTCCTACCCAAGAGTTTCAGTTCCCTGTGTCCCGGCGATGATACATGCTTTATCGAACTGTGAATCACCTCAGCAAAGCCCCAAACTTCCGTTCCAAATTGTCCTAGGTGGCGCTCCTGTGACTTGGGATGTTGTGAAACGCAGCAGGGAATTGGGAGCGACAAAGGTCATGGTCGGATATGGCATGACTGAAGGTATAAGCTTTGTCAATACATCCATTGATACAACATCCTTGGATTTGATGAAAGGTGATGTCTCTGTTGGGAAGGTTATCTCTGGTGGGAGAGTCCGGGTCTGTGCTTTGGGAAGCCGCGCCCCTCTAAACAAAGAAGAGATTGGCGAGGTGCACCTCGGTGGTCTTCCTGTATTCGGCGGCTACCTTGGCAGCACTAGTGTCTCATGTTATCGTGAAGATGGAGTAAATTGGGTAGTCACAGGGGATCAAGGGTATATGGATGGGGAGGGCTACCTTTACCTACTGGGCAGATACAAAGATCTCATCATCCGCGGTGGCGAGAACATATCACCACTCAGAATAGAACAGTGCTTGGGTCAGGTCGATGGAATAACGGTGAGCCAGATCAAACCTCAATTTAAAGAAAGTGATCTTAGCGCACTTGACACTGACTATATGTAATAGGATGCCTTTGTTGTTGGGGCTCCAGATGTTACTGCTGGTGAAGTGCCTGTTGCTGTGATTCGAAAGGATCCTTCAACTCGAGCGCCGATAAAAAAAGGCATTCAATTGATGATTTTGAATGAACTAGGTGCATCATTTGCTCCAGCACATGTTCTTGATCTTCAGGATGACCTTCAAAAGGATAACTATCCAACTACAACCTCCGGCAAAATCCAGAAGAAAGTGCTCCGAGAATGGGTCATTGATTATCTGAATCAGGTTGCCACCGGGAGTCCAATCTCGTTCAATGATCTTCCATCAGAGTTATTGAAATGTTGGTCTGCCATAACGGGTCTGGCACCCCAAGATATTGATCCCAATGTGTCATTACGCACCTTCGCCGACAGTATGATGCAAATCCAGTTTTGCCACATGATACGACAAAAACTGCAGTTGGTGATCACACAGAATGACTTGATCAAGTTCAATACTATTCAGCAACAGGCCACCCTGCTTAACGAAAGAAAGCAACGTCAGACCAAAGACTCTCTCTGTCGCGACACAGCCCATGACCTTTCGACACTGCTCGATACTGAGCAGGCAAAACGGGCAGCCTCTGCGAAGTTGGAACCGCTTGGGTTTGGATGGGATGATATTGAGGAAGTCATTCCGATTGCTGACTGCCTGAGACAGTCCCTCCGTGGAGCTAGGCCTAATTCGTGGAATGTCCGCGTATCATGGATTGCAGCCTCATCAATTACCGTCGCCGAAGTTGAGGCAGCCTTGCACACATGGCTCCAACGTCATCCCCTGCTGCGGTCCACGCCTGTTACATATGATGAGAACCTAGACCTTTACTTGGCCATGCATCCCAGTGCAGATTGGATAAAACTACAAGTCATTAATGGCGGGACAGTCAAAGACGTGAATGATGTCGCAACATATAAGCTCAATGATCCCGAGTATGACTTCGTTGATGAAAGAGGGCCGATGTTCAGGGCTACGATTCTTAATGTGAACAATCCATCGGTTGTTGGATTGGTTATGCACGTGAACCATGTCATATTTGATGCCCACACCTTGTTTCGATGGTTTGAAGACTTCAGGGATCTTCTGAACCGCAAAGACCAGCTTCTCAATTTCCATCCATACCGTGATTATATCGCAGATTTCCATGGGAACCGAAATGGGCCCGCATGCCAGAAGGCGGTCGACTTCCATGTTCACAGGATTCAGGGAGTATCGTCTGCTACAGATGCTTTATGGCCACCGCAGATTGCACCACTCTGGCTCAAAGGTGATAACCAAGGCTGGATTCACAGTGATAACACCCCAGGTTGTCCTACTGAGAGACCCCTTCTCGATGGAAAGGAAAGCTGTGGAACTAAAGGCATTACTCGTGCCGTCCATGTGCCCAAGATCCTGGAATTGCAACATAACTTAGCAATCACGCCTCCGTTGATTGCCAAATGCGCCTGCGCATTACTGAATGTGCGCATGACTGGAGCCAAGGAGGCGTTGTTTGGAGTTATCGACTCAGGCAGAACGTGGCCGTCTGCGGAAGACAGTCACCCTGATGACAGAGGCATAGACATTATGGAAGTTGACGGGCCTACAATCACTCACTTTCTCAACCGCACGACAATTGTACCCGAAGAAACGGCAATGCGGCTTCTGTCCAGAATGAGCAAGGATCAGGATGATCTTGTTTCTCATGTAAACGCTCCTATTGATGAAATATGTCGAAAGCTGGATGATTCTGATAGCACGTCTTTTATTGACATCCTCCTTCGACAAAGCTTTAACTGGATTATGCCAGGATACAAAGAACACGCCACGGATTCAATCAAGCGCATCGAAGTTATTGCTAGGCCCGATCTCTGTGTTTCCTGGCTACCATGTCTTATGGAAGGCAATATGTTAAGGTTGACTGTGTCATACGATGATGCTCAGCTGAGGGCCAAGGACGTATACAATATCATGACGGAGTATTTGTGTGCCGTAGCCTGGCTTTCTGACCCTGCTAACATGGATAAGCCTGTGTCTGAGTGCAAGTTCCAAGGCCATGATATCGTGGATCTTGATCGCGAATCACCCGCTCGATATCGCAAGTGATCAGACTATCTGAATGCCTTTTTACCATATTTACACCTTCTTGGGCAAACAAATGTACAATATTCATCCTAATTAATGGTCGCTTGCTTTCATCTCTAGAAGCATACTGTGATTGGCCCTCAGGGCAAAGCAGGAAGGCCTGAGCATTAGAACGGAAATAACAAATCAAGTAGACCAGAAAAATGTGGTAAGTTTTAAGAAATGATGAATATTAAGCCATTTGTAAATACTCCTATTCGAGTTTGGGGGCCAGTGCTAGCAATTTTCCAGACTTTTTGAATTAGCCATTTAAGGGAATCAGTGCGAATGCGTCTAGCATCACGTGGTAGAAACCTCCTGCGATCAGAAACCTAAAAATTCATTAATTTATTTCCCTTTTAACCTTTCAAGATTCATATCCACAAAACCAACAGCGCCAAAATTCGAAGTGGAGGTGAGGTCTGTTGCCGCCCTCGGGCGTATCACAACCCGGAGTCGATCTCCCGGGCCGGTGGGCGCCTGGACGAGAGCCTCAGTAACAGTTCCATCAGCGCTACTGCGCCACCATTCAGCGCAATCCTTCTTCACCAGTCATCTTGGCCCTAGAAAGGCCCTAGAATGGATCTATAGGCTCAGAGTGAATCTTTCTATTGAATTCCAATGCTAATCCATATCCACTTCATCACACCAACACCTGTGCATTTCAAGATTTTTGCCTGCAAATATGAGTCAATCGTTCCTTCCAACCTGACAACCTGGAAATAATCTCGTCACATTGCAGATTGGCTAATTTTATGGTCACTATCACCAACTGCGCCATTGTATGAAGCTCTATTTGCTTACGCATCCCACATGGGGGCCATTATATGGAGACCCTCAGCATTGCCCATGATCTAGACCAACAGTTGTCGAAATTACGTGAAATGGGGATGTTACAACCTTGAAAAGACCAAGCTTCTATGCTCCATCCAAGCGGGAAATTATTAGCTCTCATGGCACTATACGGACTTGCCCTTGGTGACCGATATGCCTACCGAGGTGGTTGGACACCACACATCACATATTGCCAGATTTAGGAGATTTTCTTTCTAGAACCAATCAGAATAATTGGCAAATCACAATAATTCTACCCAAAAGCTCCATCGTCATCAATGTGCGATGCCTTGCATGTCCAACTTCCTCTCTTCGACCCCTGCTGTGCCCGCCCCCAGTCTCCACGACCAAGACTGTGGCAGGTGGTAGGCGCACTGACGCCTGAAAAAAAAAGCAACTTCCAATGATATCTAGAAATGTTCTGGAAATTTGTCAGATGAGCTCAACACTGTGCCTGGCGCACTTCTCCAGCATAGTGTTGGTGTGATGTGCAGCCTCATTTGTCGATGGGGCAACGCACTGGTGTCAAGACGTGGGGAATAACGGGATGATGTCAAGTGCAGGCTGCAGCTGCGGAACTCTAATAGAGATTGGGGTGTGGGAGGGGATCAACAGTTCGAAAGCCTTGATACAATCCTCTGCTCGCTATTCGCTATTCGCTATACACTATTCGTGCACAGAACCGAACATCTCCATCAGGCGCAACCCACTTGGACGCCCCTCTCTGATGATCCACATAACCGCTAACCCTGCCCACCACTGTTGGAATATCCTGTCCACATAGTCCTATGGCTCCTCATTTGTGCCCTCCAGTTGGTCTGGCGTTCGTCATCGATCGAGTGACCACTAAGTCAGTAGATGCATACGGCGCATCTGTATGTTCTGCGCAGCATCTGTGAGGCCGATAGCACATCCTATTCTTGTCTTCCGTTGAAGCAGGGTATCTTTTCCCCCTGCAAGGCCGCGCAGTCTTCATCTGAGATAGCTATATTGAATGTTATAAAGGTGGCCGTTCATCCTCCTCGATATCTCATCCAAACCATCAATCCTCACAAGCCATCAAAGCTATACGGATCATCCTTCCTACTTCCACTTCAAACAACATCATCTTCCTCCCTGACCAATATGTGCAACGTTTATATCAATCTATTCGACTGCGGCTGTTCTGTTCAGGACACCGGCGTGGTTCCCTGCGCGAAGAAGGGCACCCCGGCCTGTAATGGAGTGATAGAAAAATTCCGCAAGCATCCAGGCTACAACTGCCCAAAGCACGGTGGTGGCTAAGGCATCCCCGGGAGGTTAGTGGGACTTGATCTACCCACTTGGGTACTCGCTTGATAGGGTTTGTTCCGCTAACGCAATCTCTACAGAGGATCTGACCACATTGGTCCCAGGCCTCTGAGGATCATTTCAACTTGATTAGAATGTCAAGTGCAATCGCCAGATCAAACAAAAAGGATTATGTGGACTTGAACATCGTGTATCACATTGTGGCTTGGAGGGCTGTTGTTTTCCCCTATACTATGGATGGCATTTCCGTTGTCTAGGATTGGTTTTTTTGTATACCTTTGTAAGCTCGGAGGAACTCTTTTGAATATTTTGCCTTTTGTCTTTGCTTTCTGGATGACGCCCCTGGGGTGCTTTCGCGGTAACTTCCTCATGGTTCGGACATTTCCCCCCGAGACAAGCGCCACCCAATTAATTTCTCTTCATTCTTTTATTTCTCTATTTCCTTTCATTTTTTTCCCTTCATTAGTTACGCTGATCTGAGCCGAATACGTATACAAGACATTACTTTCTATTAATCATTCAATTTCCACTAGAAACCAGAAAGTTGATCGGAGAGACCGATGATGACGAGCGTTAATCTATAGAACTGTGTAGAAACGGTTTGTTCTCGAAGGTGCGTGATTTGGATTTCCGTTCCGACCAAGACCCTAGCGTGGGCTTGGATCCATTAAACGCTTATCATGGCTGCAACAGGGTACATAGAAGGTCACTCACGTGGAGAGTTAATAAATGCCCGAGCAGCAGGGCTGAAAGTTGGTCAACTGGCAATGGTAAAGGCTGATCATGACTTGTGGCGGGAGGCGAGCCAGGGGCGTGGGTCGAGAGTGCTAGACAAGGGTATGTCCACGTTGACGCTTACAGGGATGTAAAGAAACTAGGGGATTGTACGGTATCTTGTAGAGAGGCTTTCTTTCCCATTCAAAAGAAAGGTTGATATACGAGATGCACTGAATGATGGTCTCGAGATTTACGTGATAATTTCTGGGCTTAAAGGGACCAGATTTTCATGGATACCCAATACTCTCGGGTGGCGCGGGTGCTATCCTAACACCCCCCTCGAGGCGAGAAACGGTTATTGGCCTGCAGATCAGATCCAGTCATGGAAGTATGGACCATATCAGGGTTGGCCACGTTGTGATGCATGGAGAAGGGAAATGCCATCTCATGCACGTCTCAGTTCCGATACGACACGGGGAGCGAGAGGAAACCCACTCACAGGACCCATCACACCCGCTAAAAGAGTGAAAAGCGTGTGGCCCTACAAATCCACGCATGGCTGAACTACCCGGTCCCAGCGGAGGAGAGTCTCCATTGCTCATCGATGTGGTCGGCTCGAGAGTGGCTGAGATCGGACTCTCCGATGAAGATACAGAGAGCCTGGTCCCGGCCCAACAATGAATGCAGATTTGTGAGTCTATCGAGGCACCAGAGAAAAACAGGAAAGGACGTGCGAGAGGTGGCTGCCCACTTATTGGTGTATCGGTCAATGGCCCAGACACTCACAAAGCCACCAGAGTTTCCCATCCAGCGAATAAACCACTGTTATTAAACGCGGCAGTGGGCCCATGGGTATCGATAGGTTGGCAGCCGCGGGCGACCAGTAGTGGATGCATTAGACCCGCATTATGTTTTAATCAGCTGATTTGGGCGCAAATCACTTTGATATATTGCTTGTAGTAAGAGACGTAGTCCGACGACATCGAAGAAGAATGTATTGTTCTTTCTTCCCTGGCAGATATGACCATCGATGGCTATTGTCATGGGTAGGAACCGGGGTAGATGGTGAACAGGGGGCTTGTGAGGATCTGTTGTCGTAATCACGCTATCAGGGAAAAACCCTAGTCCAGGAAGGACAGTGGCGGGCCCAGGATTGGGCTCTACCAAACCCCGGAGGCATTACTGTGGGAGCCTATGCCCTGGCGATTCGGGACTTTGCCATAAGGAGTATAGGGGGAATCAGGGCAGCTCGGGGCCGGGGATCTTGGACACTGTCGCCAAGGTAAACGCCGATCTCCAGTCCCACCAGCTGATTAGCTCAGCCTCGAAGCCTCTCAGACTCCCCATTGGAGGTATACCGGGCCAGACCTCGCGAGAGAGCTGGTTCAACTCTTGAGATGAACAACCCTCAGAAATCGTAAAGATCTGTTCCGGGAGAGTCTTCTTCTTGGAAATGAAGAGCTGATAAACTACTGTGGTCCAATGTATTTGTCAAGGGCATACTCCGTAGCCCCGCTTAAGTCGATAGCTGAACGATCGCTATGACCCGAACCAGACTCCGGCGAGGCGGGCGAACCGCTACTCTGGGGAACAGTCAATGGGGGGAGTAAAAAGGCAGCAGCGATTAGCCCAGGAATTGTTGAGTAATTAATCCTTTAACAATATTATTCATGTTCATCTAGAACTCTTTTTTTAGCTTGTATCATCATCCAGAAACGAGAACTCTCAGGGTCGATCCACAATGTCGTGGTAAAGTCACGTGTCACCGCGTCAAGAGGCGGGTTTCTTTGGCTTTGCTCCATTCCGCGCTTCCATGAGCTTGGAAAAAGTCTTATATCGCATATGTGATGTCGATCGAAGTTGACTGGGCAACTGCCACCTCCGGCCCGGATGGGGAAGCTCTCGCGGAGCGCATCCGCGCGTTTGTTCATGATAAGTTCCAGGAGGTGGCCCTACCACGCTTCATTCGCTCGGTCCAAGTGCATTCATTCGACTTTGGTACCATTGGACCTGATCTCGAGATCAAAGATTTCTGCGAACCTTTCTCAGATTTCTACGAAGAGGACGACGATGACATCTCAGCGACCTCCGAGGAGCTTGTGGAGCAATGGTCAGACTACGATGACGAAATGCCCATGAGCCATGCAGCCCACAGTCCTCACAGCTTCAGCCACCACCCTTACCCTGGCGAACAATTCCAACCATCTGCGCTTCGCTCCCCGCTTCCTCTCGGTGATCACCTCAACCCACACTTCCTGCCCCGCGCAGGAACACCCGGCATTCCCGGCGGCACCTCAACACTGGGCTACCACCTTATGTCACTAGGTGGTCTATCCGGAACACAAACCCCTCTGGCAGCTGTAGCGGGCGGCACACATTTCGCAAGCGGCTGGTCCGACTCTGGTCTAGGCGCCCACGGCGGAAGACAAGCACGCCCTTCACGTCCATCCGTACACCAGCAGCGCCCAGAACCAGACATCGACACCACGCACTCCGCCTCTCGGCCCTCAACAGCCTCACACCCCTCTATAGGAAACACTGGCAGTAGTGGCTCGAATCGCAACAGCGCTGAACACCCGGCCGATATCCCGCAGCCGTCAACCGAATCGATTGCCGACGACCCTTCAATCCCGATCCCACCTCGCATGCGCGAGCGCCGGCCAGATGATTTCCAAGTCCTATGCCATGCGAAATATGCTGGCGATGTGCGCATGTCGTTGACAGCGGAGATCCTGCTCGATTACCCAATGCCTAGCTTCGTTGGTCTTCCGCTGAAACTCAATGTGACTGGCATCACCTTCGACGGGGTAGCGGTTGTTGCTTACATTCGCAAGCGCGTTCACTTTTGTTTCTTATCTGCGGAGGATGCGGATGCACTTCTTGGCTCTGAAGCTCAGGGCAAGGGCGCACAAAACCCTGGCGAGGATGGGCGCCCGAGGTCTGGTGCAGAGCGAGAACAGAAGCGCCAGGGTGGATTGTTACAGGAAATCCGGGTTGAAAGTGAGATTGGGCGGAAGGAGGATGGGAAACAAGTGCTGAAGAATGTGGGTAAAGTGGAGAGATTTGTACTCGCGCAGGTTCGTCGCATTTTCGAAGAGGAACTGGTTTACCCCAGTTTCTGGACTTTCTTGATCTGATCTATGACCCGCTGCTTCCGTGCTATAATATGTACAATTACGAATTCACGAAATTTTAAGATGAAATTATGACCAGAGAGATAGATTTCTATCTCCAAAAAGGGTAACAGTTAAACACATATCATAAATATCCAAAATTGACAGGCTTCCAGAGGCAAACACTATGAGGTATTGGCTGTTCCGCACAAAATTCTGGTAATATCTGCTAGCAACAACAAGGAAGGTATTACCAGGCCCTTCCTCTTCCAGGACGGCAGAGGTAGTCCGGGGAACAAATTTATGAACATTGCAGCAAGGGTGTCCGGAAGAAATTCTTTCGCAGCGCGTGATCATGCGGTAAGAAAACAACCGCAAGTACCACGGGTGTGTAGCGAGCGGGCTTACAAGAAGCTAGACCACGCTAGAAACCGACACACCCAATGGTTCGGCTTCAGATTGGCACCCAGACAAAAGAACCATTTACAGGTCCTTCTTCACGTTGGCATCGCCCTTGCTGGAGGAGACCTCATCGCCGAGCTTGTGGTACTCACGGGTCAGACCCTCGCACTGCTTCTTAAGGGTCTCGATATCACGGTCCTTGGCGGCAATCTCCTCCTTCAGGCGGCCAATTTCACCAATGGAGCCAGCCTCAGCGAGACGAGCAGAGTCCTTGCCACCAGCCTTCTTGTCACCCTCGAGCAGCTTGACGCGGTCCTCAAGACGGAGGACATCGAGGATCATGGTGTAGGTGCGGTTGAGAATCAGGGAGAGGAAGAGGGTGAAGCCACAGAGGTACATGTTGCGCTGCGAGTAGAACTTGCGCGCCTGCACCTCCATCCGATCAGTGCCCAGGTGTGCGGCGCTGTGGTGGGAAGTGATTAGAATTTGAACCGATATAATTGTAGGTATTGGAAGAGCTTACCCGACGCCAAGTCCGTCTCTGGAGAAAGCAGCCAGTTCCTGCTGCACCCGGTACACCCGGTTGACGCTGTCGAGGAACAAAATCAGGATGAAAATGAAGGTAATCTAGTGGAATGCGTTAATTGACATCATATTCATACGTCTTGGCTTGGGTGAATTACCTTCAACCCATACTGAAGCTTGGCGATGATAGGGCTTTCCGAAATGAAGGTAAACAGCTTGCGCTTGATGGTAAATGGCAGAGGGACAATCAGCGCTAGGAAGACGCCCATCTCAAACACGAGGAGCATGAAAACCTATTCAGCGACTTCATGTTAGCTTGCGAAGTTTAATAGTGGCATATCTGTTGCTGTTGCAGGTGTGGGCATTTTTAGTGAGCTGTTCACTCAGCCCGCTAGGCTCCAGCCATGCCTCGGCTAGGTCGGTCGGAGAACAGCAAGCGGGAAAACAAACAGCGTGAAACGTACAAGACTGTAGTAGAGAGTCATTTTGGCGGATTTGTTCCTTTGAACAGCTTTCGGTGTCGATGATTGGAGCTGGTTAATAGGGGAGTGGGGGGATCGAGAGCTCCGTGCAATCTGGTTTGAGTGAACAAAGTCCAGAGAAGCAAAACAGGTAAATGTGGGAATAAATGTAGACCCGAATGCTAAAAGGCAGACGTGTTCAGATCGGACAGGGGAATGAGTAGCCACCAGTAGTAAGTTTCCAGGTGGGCGGAGGTCTTTTTATGGGGAGTTTTCTGGCTTCGGGGCACAGACGTCATCAGCTACCTCCCACGTGACCTGGTGGGCCCTTCAAGTAATCATCGGCGCTTATCACTGAGACTCATGGCTATGGGGTTAATGAAAGATTGAATGAAACCGAACTTGGACATTGCTATCGAATGTTGACAGCGAATACCGTCTATTAAAATCCACAAGTTGGAATGCTTCGACCGTCACAAGTTTTTCTATGACATCTACCTCGTAGTATCTAGTCAAGGCTATATTTGTTGGAGATTGGAGGCATACCAGTGTCAGACAGCAAATATTTCAATTCTGAAAGGTGTAGGGTAACCTGTAGATTACAGTAGGTTGCATCTCAAGGTGACGAGCCCTGTAGAGTTATTACACCCATGTCAAGTAAACGTTAAACAAGAACAACCCCTCGAAATCTGTCTCACCATCTCCACTCACATTCAAGCTTCATACGACTTGTCCAAAGTCATCTCAAGCAACAATCTCGGGAATATACCAAAAACAAATATCAATTGAATTTCCAGATTTTCAAAAATACTTCAGATCAATAATGGATCGCCTCTCAGAAGACAGCAACATTCTTACACTTCCTTCCGGTCGCATTCTAGCATGGAAAATATATGGCGGCACTCTCAAAGGTGAAAACTCAGACAGTCCCGAAGTTGTGTTCTATTTTCATGGATATCCTGGCTGTTCTGTTGAGGCCACTCTCATCCCAGCAGAGCTCCTCCAGAAAAGCAATATACGCTGTATCGCTCCCGACCGACCTGGCATGAACATGTCGACGGACTATGACGAGCGCCGTATATTGGATTGGCCCGCAGATGTCCTGGCAATCGCCGATCACTTGGACATATCCCGGTTCTTTGTGCTTGGTCTCTCAGGGGGAGGTCCTTACGCCCTAGCTTGCGCCCGTTCCATATCCCGGGATCGTCTTCAAGGTGTGTCAGTGGTTAGTGGGATATATCCGACGACATTCAGTATGGAGGGGATGCTTCCCGAACTGAAAATGCTCCTAGCAGCTGGGGCTTGGTTGCCAAGATTCGTGACCAGTGCAATGTTAGAATTGTCCATGGGTCGTGCGGCAAGGAATAAGGATCCCGAAGTTCTGAAGGCAGCAGTAAACAAGGCAATGGCTGGAAGGCCAGAGGTAGAACGCATGGCGTGGAAAGATGGCAGAGTCAGATCGGCAGCTATTGAATCGGTCCGCGGTGCGTTCCGGCAGGGTGGACGACCCTCAGCTACGGAGTTGATGATTTTATGTGACTGGGGTTTCCAAATTCAAGATATCGCTGGACAGAGAGTGCGACTATGGCATGGCAAGCTTGACAGAAATGTGCCTTTTTGTATGGCCGAACAAGCTGCAGAATTAATGCCTGGGGCCCAGACCCATTTCTTTGACAATGAAGGGCATTTGAGCTTGTCAGCAAATCACATCTCTGAGATAATTCTTGATCTTATTAGTCGGCAAGAGAAGCTCGTGTGATAGACTGCTGTTCAGCTGCGCCTTACAACAGCCCTTGGAGGTGTTTTTGGCCTCGGAGGAAGATACCCCGAATCGACAAACTCGAAACATCTGAACCTAATTGTGACCATTTCTTACTCTACAGCTAGCTTCGCATTCATAATAGCGGGTTCATTATTTAATCGAAATCCGAAGTTGACCAGACATTTGAATCTGAAGCCGTGCGTGGCTTTCAAGGTTTCTTCACACACCGGACGGTGTCTCTAGAGCCTGCCCAGATAAGAAATCATTCAATTGCCTCCAAATTCCTCTATATGTATATTTTATCAATAAATTGATGCAAGTTATTGATATTGGAAGCTCTATATGAACTTCTCTTTCTCAATCTGCTCGCAGAGCGCCTTCAGAGTCCAGCCAGCCCATTCAAAGTCACTGTCATCAAGGTATATCTGCCCACTAAGGCGGACCCACCAACAGCCCTTGAATGGAAAGACAGGAATGAACGTATTCCAACTCTTGATCATAGCCTGCTGCATCCACTCTAAGATGGTCTCAGTGCCATTCTTGCCTTTAACAAGGCATCCTTTCCCATCTGTAGGTTTCTGCAGTGGAAGAAGAATGTTAACCATACAACAGTCAGTGAAGCTGTGACTAGCATTGTCAAGGATTTTGGTCCCCAATATGTCTGCTACCCTCTGGCCACCTCTCCGAGCAAGATTAATACAATAATTTCGTATTTTTCTTTCTCCGCCACATACTTCCTCGCGCCACTGGATGGCTTCTCCAACTGTCAAAAACGCAGTGTTGTCGGCTGTACCCACGAACTCGAAATTGGAAACGAATTGCGATTTTCTCGCCAGTTGATTTTGTAGCGCATTGCTATGACCATTTTCAATGCAACGCGGAAGAAAACCGTGACTTGTTGGCAGTGTACTCCGGATAAGACTTTGATTTCGCTCGGGAACATAGAAAACAGCACACGCCCGTGAAGTAAACAGCCACTTATGGCAGTTGGTGACCAGAAAATCCGGATCCCATGATGATATGTTGAGATCTATTTGACCAATTCCATGTGCAGCATCGACCAAACTCAGTATCCCCTCCGAGCGACAAGCCGCTGCCAGTGCCTCGAATGGGAGCCGAAGACCAGGATTTGATGAAATAGTGTCGAAAATAGCAACTCGTGGACGATATCCCTCTGCCTTGGAGTTTGAAATAGCGTCTTTGAATGCTGAAACCATTTCAGACGGCTCAAGTGGGTAGGTGAATTCGACTTCCCGTGTGCGAACCTTGTTTTGATTGGATTCACAGATATATTTGGCCATTTTCCCACATGCACCGTAAATCACATCTAGTTGAAGGATCTCATCCTTTCCATCTTCGTTCCAAGAGATGTTTTGCAGCACTGTGTTGACGCCCGTCGTGGCATTGGGAACAAAGACGAGAGTGGATTCAGGAACGGAAAGGAATTTGCTTATAACAGCCCGAGATTTGTCCAGTAAACTTGGAAATCGGTATTTGATGAAGGGACATGGATTAGTTTCGCACTCCTCTCTTAAATCATTTGCTATATCGCGGATAGCACGAGGCGATGTTCCGAACGAGCCTAGGGACTGTTAGTAAGGACATGAGGATAATCACGAGAATCAAAAATACCATGGTTCATATTTCGATATCCAGGTGCGAAGGAAAAGTGTTCTCTCATTTCATGGCCAAAGGCGGTTGGCCTCCACGAATGAGCCGACATTATGCCTAGATTTGGATGCGAAACAAGGCGGAGGTTGGGGAGATAGTGTCAAATGACAACGACGTGCTATTTAATTTTCAGCTTTATCTTTCAAAGTCGCTATACCCACCTTCCCTCTTTGCTCACCCCATATATTGTTCTTGAATATCGCGATACGACCACAAGATACAACTCTGGTGAACTTTAGGGGGCTTGGGCCCTGCAGTGGGCCTCGGAGACTCGGACATCTTGCGAGACCATGTCGATCAGCGGGATTTTGAAGATTTGAGTGGTTGAACCAGAGAATTGCCGAGCAAAGCAATTTATGATCTCGGACTAAAAGTAACAACTCCGGCAAGAGATAAGACTTGCTTCGGTTGTCGCTACCCCACGCTTTCCCCGTATCAAGGGCTGCGAGTCCGTGCGTCCATACAATGAAAGCTACATAATACTGAGGAATTCCACGTCACACTGCGAGATCGGATGCAAGAAACTTGTAATTGTTTTCCAGAATGAACTGATACCCGAAATATGCAGTCTCACGAAACCGGCCACGAATATTATATAGAGGATGGGGCCAGCAGGCTCAATTCACAGCCAGATATACAGACGGGCTTGAACAAGGACGAGATAGCACAAAAGAACGTTGGAACCCTGCAACGAAGACTCAAATCACGCCATGTTCAATTCCTTGCTCTGTCTGGTGCTATTGGGACGGGTCTCTTTGTCGGTGCCGGTCAGGTTATCTCGTTAGCTGGTCCATTATCCGCGGTGCTCGCCTACTTCATAACAGGCTTCAATCTATACGCGGTGATCAACAGCATGGGCGAAATGGCAACTTGGCTTCCTCTCCCAGGTGCTGTACCTGTTTATGCTTCTCGATTTGTTGACGAGGCATTAGGCTTTACGCTTGGCTGGAACTACTGGTACCAATTTGCCATTGGTGTTCCGATCGAAATTAGCGCCGCAGCCTTGGTGATAGACTACTGGCCAAATGGTGTGTCTTCTGCGGTCTGGATTACGGTCTTATTTGTCGCGATATTTGCTGTCAACTGCCTGCCCGTTCGTGTCTATGGCGAATTGGAGTTCTTCCTTGGATCCATCAAGCTCACCACCATCATCGGCCTGATGCTACTCATGTTCATCATCACACTTGGTGGCACGCCAACGCACGATCGCATTGGTTTTCGGTATTGGCAGAATCCAGGCCCCATGAATGAATATCTTGAGACGGGATCACTCGGTAAATTTCTGGCGTTCTGGAAGGTCTTTATACAGGCGACCTTCAGTTACGGAGGTAGCGAGATGGTAGTTGTTGCGGCCGGAGAGACGGAGAATCCACGAAGAAATATACCCAAGGCTGTTCGCCGTGTGTTTTGGAGAATTGCTATCTTCTACGTCGGCAGTATTTTCTTGGTTTGTCTATGCGTCTCATCTCGGGATCATCGATTACTCAATGCCATCGATGCCGGGGCATCAGGGGCCGGAGCCAGTCCATTTGTTATTGCAATTGAGAATGGAGGAATCAAAGTACTGCCATCTATCATCAATGCAGTTATTTTGACATCGGCTTTGTCCGCGGGCAATTCTTTCTTCTACGCATCCACTCGAATCCTCTACTCTACAGCGCTAGACGGGAAGGCACCGCGCCTACTTCGTTATGAGAAATTTGGTGTTCCATACGCCTGCGTAGGTGTCACAGCTGCATTGAGTCTCCTTGTCTATCTGAACGTTTCAGCGAGCTCCGCGGATGTCTTCTTCTGGATTAGCAACCTGAGCTCTGTTAGCACGCTCATTGTGTGGACATCCATCTCGATCACTTACATACGTTTTAACCAAGGATTAAAGCATCATGGTATCCCAAGATCATCACTTCCGTTCAAAGCACCATTTCAACCATACATGGCATACTTTGCTGCAATCTTTTCATCTACGGTGGCATTCTTCAACGGATTCGATGCATTTTTCCCCGGTCACTTTAGCGCCAAGAGCTTCATCCCTCCGTACATTGACATTCCTATCTTTGCCGTGCTTTTCCTTGGGTATAAGATTGTCTACAAGACGAAACTGGTGAAAGTAGAAGATATGGATCTATGGTCAGGCAAAGAGGAGGCTGATGAGTTGGAATCGACGTGGGAAGAACCGAAGCCACGGAACTTTCTTGGTATGTCAACTAGTCTCGCGCTTTTGCGCTGTATCACTGACCTCGACAGAACGCATTTGGTTTTGGATTGCCTGAAGCATGGAAGTAATGTCGTCTTGTGTGAAAATCAAAGATGGTCAAGGTCCGCGATCGGGGTGTTTTTTGGGGGGGGGGGGGGTGGGAGCCAATATCTGCCTCGTTACCTAGGGTGGTGTTTTCAAACCGGACAGAAATATCTCATTATGGCAGATTAATTGTCAAAGTACAACAGCTATAAATATTCAACATGATATGTTATTCATTGATTCTGATATGAGCTTGGCAAGTAAATACATAAGAACACGGACATCTGGAAGTAGACGGCCTTCGCGAGAGCTTCAAATGTATCCACAAGTTGATCTGAGTAGCCAGTATGATGCGTGAATGATGCCAAACTACGTTCAACAATCTCGCAATACCTTCAAATTCCATTACCTCTTAAAAAAACTCTTCTCAATGGTCCTCAAGAAAGCATATGAAACGGCAGCAAATGCAAACCCCAATTCAAACCCAACATCACCCCCAACTGGCGGAATCCCCGCGCTTCTAGAAATCGGACCAATATACCACGATTGATTCATTCCAGTCACCATTCCTACCACACCACAACAGAATGCCAGGAGTGCTGCGATCCCGGGCGGAAGGTTTTCACGTGTATCATAGTCCTCAGGACGATACCCCGAAACACCACGTCGGAACACGAAATGCTCAGTCAACGCAATACCCTCATAAATCGCCAGCCAGTACCCAATGAAATTCATAAAATTCTCCAGAACAGCTTCGAAATGGCTATATCCTGGAATTGCAATCGCGATATATATTGCCGTGGAGATAATCGTCCACAGGAAGCGAGGGATATGGCGTGTCCATCGGCCCATGACCATGAGCGTCAAGGAGACGGAGTAGATGTTCGGACAATTATTCGCAACGATAGACAAAGCGAGGATGATGACGCAGAACTTTCCAAATCCCCCCAGGCGAGGGAAAAGAAGGGCGCCTAGAAGGCCACCGACTCCTGATTCGTTGTATCCTTGTTGGTATCCATTGTCACCTCCATCAATTGCCATGGCTGTCGCAAGGGCGGCACCCAATAGCTCTGTGAAAAGGAGGGTTGGAAAGATGCCTAGCCAGGTTGCGAGGAATACCTTGCGACGTGGACGGTCGCTCGGTTGATAGACAGTGTAGTCGGCTGCAAAACTGGTATAGCCAGTGCCGAAGCCAAAGACTGTGGATCCGTAAGAAAGCACCGCGCCGAGTTCTGCACGTCCAGTCCCCATGGGGATATTGACGAAATCACCCGAGTGGGCCAGCACGCCGAGAACAACTAGAAAGACGATGAATGTTGGGATCCAGCTCCAGTATTCATAAGCATGCACCACTTGATATCCGAAGAAGACCACGAGTAAGGTGCAGAATGCAATTATCAGAATTCCGGCATAGCCAGGGACGTTCGGGTTGACTGCGTTGATTAATTGAGCACCGACTATAATGTTGGCAGCAGCCCATCCGAGACATGCCAATACGTTGAATAGAGCAACTAGAGAGATATCAGGGTATCAGCTGGTTATCCCATTTTCGATCATCGTTTCAATCATACTCAGCTTAACGCCCCACCAACCAAACCAAAAGCGCGAAAGCACCATTTGTCGCAATCCAAACGTCGCACCGAACGTGGAGAAGAAGCAAACCGTCAACACGGCAATAAAGTTGAAGAAAATGATGACCAGAGCTCCATCCACGAATCCCATCGCAAACAACGGTCTACCAAGAACCCCAATGGTGAATGAGGGGACTACCATGTTCGCAGCGAGCCACTGGGAAATTTTTGCACCAAGACATTAGAGACATCTTGAACGATGATTAGGATGGAAATACCATTGAGCCAATGTTCCAATACGAATTGTCGGTCCTCTCCTCCTCGGGAACGCGCTCAATTCCTCGTTGTTCTACTTTGATCTTTCCGCCGAGTCTTTGCAGCTTTGCGTACATCGAGTTGCCATATTCGAAGCTTGTTGCTGGGACGGCACCGGATTCATCAAAGAGAGGAGGGTCTAGCGCGCCAGCCCGCTTTTCCACGTCTTGGTTGAGTATTTCGGTCATATTGTTCCAAAAGTAGAAGCTCACATCGTTTTGAGAATTGGGAATTGGCTTCCTTTTGAACTATTGTTTCTTCACTTGGCGGAGCAAGGACCCACGGGGGATTCCGATCGACACTCAGACGGAGCGTAGTTGATTCCGTGTTTTGGTCTCAGAGTATGTGGTAATGACAGGAGCGATATTTCTCACCAATCACGCCGCTTTAATATTCGGAAATATCCAGAGAATGTGTTCGAGTCTTCTTCCTCCAATAAAAAATCGTGCATAACATACACAATCGAAAATGTGCACGAATCCTGGACCCTTCCCATGTTCTCGGGTGTCATATCGCTCGTATAAGCTTTCTCCCCTTACCCAATTCGTCTGGTCCAGCCGGATTGGTCGCCACAGTTGTAGTTCCGCCGAGAACATAGAGGCACAAATGCGGGGTCAGACTCTGTTTGGTAGGTCGAGGCACGCTTGGTACGGAGACCGCCGAGACCCATCTATGAGCCGATCATGGGGCTATCATAGGAATGCAGGTCCCGAAGATATGGTTTGTGGGTTAAAGAGAATCACTCATAGCTAGACAATCAAAAGTCCGGGGAATCAAGCAATAAATGGTGGGTTTCAAGTCTAGTGTGGGCATGTATAGTGGGTAGCTTTGCCTACCTGACCATTTTATCTCCAAAGTTTCACGTCGATATACATGTATTACAGCTCTTAGCAGCATGTCCTTTTTCATTTTTTCCTTTTTTGCTTGTTATCTCTGCTTATTGGGACGGTCTGACACTATAGTAGTCGAGATCTTTAATAACCTGACTTCTCAAGTTATCAAGGAAAAGCTTTGCACATAGGCAAGATCGGCTTACGTTTCAATTTTGCTCGAGAAACCAGCGCTCACCCCCGGGTGAGCGCTTGAAAGCTTGACTAGGGGAATCTGTCTATATACATGCAGGTAGGGGGCTGCTGAGAACAGTCAAGACACGAGCGGAATTAAATCATAGATATGTAAATTTGGTTCGTTCGAATTGCGCGTAGGCAGTCACTTTTGTCTAACTTTTGTACCTAAGTATAAGAATATGTTCAGGTCACAATTCAAATACAGCGTTCGGTCATCAATGCATGACGTTTAATGAGGGGAATCGTCGGTCTGATCGAAGTGCTCACGTGCCCACGGGCTGCGAAGGCGAATGGCTTCGCCCTTGTAGAAAAAGATGAATGGGATGGGAACGAGCAAAATGGAGATGAATCCCAACAGACTAGAGGCCCATTCGTAATCCAGCTTCTCATACATCTGTGTAGCGAACAATGGAAACCCTGCACCGACAATGTTACGAACCAGAATTACACCCGCAAGAGCGGAAGCAGAGTACGTCTGGTAGCTGTCGACGACGTAGTTCAGGATACTGAGAATCACAATATAGATACCAGCACCGAAGAAACTGGACGCAATAATGGGCACAATCCAGTGAACGGATTTGTAGCTGGTCCACCCGAACCAGAACAGGCTGATCGGGATAAGAATGGCGCCGCCACGGGCCATCCACATCCGTGCTTCGGGAACACCCTTGCCGTTGTTCTCTGCGACGCGGCGAAGATAATATCGCTCCTGAAGGGGGTACAGGCAGAATGCAATAACGGGACCGATGGCCAAACCAAGGAAGGCCAGACCTTGCTCACCACCATTGAAAGGATGGCCGTAAGGAGCGCCAAAGACCAAGGGGAAGGCCTCGTTGAAAAGATAAACCAAGCCGTACAAAAAGCCATTGTAGATAGCAGAGAAAGTCGTGATAGGCTCGGAGAACAGGAAGCGGAACGGGCGGGTAAGAGTGATGGCGAATAGCTGATGCAAGCCCTTGCGCTCGCTGGCGTGAATATCATCGATAGACTCAGCAGATCTCAAATTCTCTTGCTTCATCTGCTTGCGTATACGACGAACCTTCTTCTGCAAGATGGTAGTGTGCCGAGTCTCGGGGATGGTGAAAACCAGGAGCACCCAAACTCCACCCGAGATAGCCATCAGAACCCAGAAGATCCATCGCCATCCCAGATTGAGGCCAATATAACCGGACATGACCAGCGCTGTCGGGGGTCCAAAGGTACTACTGAGACCGTAGACCGCCATCGGACCACCGCTTTGGTTTCTTTCCCACAAATCACTGATGCTACCTCCAGTGTTTGTCAAGGGGGCTCCGCCTGCGCAGCCCGCAATGAACCGGCAGACCAAGATAGTCCCAATGTTGGGAGCCAGGGCCAAAGGGAGCTGGAAGATGAAGAGGAGGAACCATGACACCACGTACACTGGCTGGCGACCGAAATATTCGGATAACGGAGCGAGAAGAACGGGACCGATGGCGAAACCTAATACGTATAGCGACAGGGCCAATGTCGTAACTTCCGATGACACTCCAAATTCGTCTTGGATGGCTGTCGCGCCCGATGAAATACTACCTGCACACCAGCACCTATAAAACAGTCTCGTTAGGATCCGACAGAACAAGGGATAACAGAACAAGGGATAGAGGTAGGAGCAACGTACGTGAATACATTCAGGCAACTAACAAAAATGGTGATATACCACTTGCGAAACTTAGACCAATTGCGAGGGTTTTCATGGTCATCAAAAGCATAGGTAACAAGAATGGGCAGCGCGTCATTAGGACTGGCCCTGGCTTTGGCAAACGCTTGTTCCTCGGTAAGGACGAAGGATTTGGACTCCTGAAATGCGTCACTGACCTTCTCCAAGTCGCGTGTCTCACCGAGGTGAGGTTCTATACCTGGTGACGCCATGAATGCCAACTCACACAGTAATAGATTGTTGGAGGAGAGTGAAAGTGAGAAGCAGGAACAATAGGATGGCAACAGCTTATAAATTTGGTGGCAAAAAATGAGCCACTGACCAACCGATTGCTCCCCCAGAACCCGCTTCTCCAAAGGAACTTCCCCGAGGCTTTTCTTTTCACCGGGGAACTGGGTCGGCGGGGTCGGGTTGCCGAAAAGAAGCAATAAATTGCCAATGCTTGGTCGCAAAGCTTGGATACGCGCCCCACTTTGAAAATTCCATCCGCTCTCGGTGAACACCACTCATATGTTTACGGAGATTCGCTTCTCGCTTTTCGCTTTTCGCTTTTTTTTGTGTGTCATGTGAGGGAGCCACGGCAGAGAATAATGGAGCCTGCGATCTCGGTGACCCTGTGCTCTGATTACCCTGGGCTCTGAATACCCTGGAAGCGAAGCTCTAAGGCTTGGGCAAGCCACACCCGCACCCTTAATCAACGGCGATATACTCCGTAGTGTCGTTTCATCTTATGAAGAAAGGTTTACTAAGTAAGGTGTGCACCTTTTTACGTAACGGTAATCCTTGGAAATACTTCGATTTTCGGTAGAATCTCGGAGTCGACATACTATATTGTATTATAGTCATGGTACGCCCACAGACAAATCCTCTGCGGTTAATTAAGATAATATCGGGATCTTTTTGCGATCCACAATCTACATGGAATGATATGGAACCCCTGAACGTATTGACGTTGGCTACTTTCCTCGGCTCTGCAAGCTCCACCATTTAGCCCATGTGCCTCGGTGCTCCAGTGGTTGCGGAAGATAACTAATTTACCCACCAGCTTTGTATGACTGATCTCGAGAACTTGGATTTTCTCACCGCAAAATTATTTTTCTGGTCAAAAAGAGGGCCTACTAAAGGCAGAATAAAGAAAATACTTGACTGAAAGCTTGAAAGATAAGTTCATTTATGTATATAGAAGAATCAACTATGAAACCGGGTGAATTAGACCCATTCAAAGCTAAATCAAAACAGGAACAAGCACTAATCTGTGTGGGAATCATCCACGAGACAAGTAGTTGATTGAATTTCTATATTATATATTAAATTATGGCTGTATGGTAGTATATAAAGGCGAGAGGTGTAATGATATATTTGACTTGGTGCGGAGTTCTACGGATACTTTTGGGGATGACAGTACTCAGTGCTAGCGCTCATGCTAGGCTCAACCAGGCCGGGTAAATATATTACCTGACGGCTAGTTAGTCCCGTTTGCTTGGGGTCAAGGCTCCGCTGTGAGACTGACGACGAAGCATACTACTTTGTAAAGACATTCAAATAATATTGGTTGGAAGTTACTCATCTTTCCAATTTGGAGTAGAAAAGCGCTTCTCTTTGCTGGCAGCGGGATTTCGACAAAGAACGGCTAATATATGTGATCCGGCACCAGTGACGTGGCAGCTGCGCGCGCAGCAACTGCACGTTGTTCTTCGACCTCCTCTTCCACGTACTAATGAAACCTGTGAAATTGATTCATTTCTAAATTTTCACTCTCAAACAGTGCTGCGCCATCCATGTCGACTTAACATTTCGAGGCCATGACCGTGCATGTTGTTGCATATTAGCAGAAATATCGCTTGGTACAATATTGTACATCCTGGCGTTGGGTCTAGTTGCATTAATTAAACCAAAGGTACTTGGCGCCATAGGAACTGTGCTAATCTTGCGACTCGAGGCCAAAACCTATAGACTCAGAGAGCCCCAGATAACTTAATTCCCTAAATTAACATTGAGACTTTCCCAATATGAACGACCGGTGTTTCGAGCCACACAACAGTACCTCTAAATCTACTCAATCCTCGAGGGACCATACCAGGATATCCGTACTGAAGTGACGTGTCAATGATGCATTGCAGAACAACTCATACTTGCATTTTCCCCTCTTCTCGCTTCCTACCACGTACGTATTTTAAAGGCCCCTGTGTCACCGTTCCTGCAACCAACTATTTTTCTGCTTTGCTATCGTCTGTATTGAATTCTCAATATGGCAAAGAAAAAGGCCAAGCATAGGCGGATTCATAAGGAAATCGAAAATTCGGTCTCCCTCCAACTGTCCTCAAAGATCGATTTTCATCGACCAATCTCATCGTGAGTACTTTGCAGTCATTGGTTTCAACTTTATTCTAAACTGTCCATTGGCTTTACGAGTCCCCGTTCATCACCGTCGTCATCGGGAATAAAAATTACAGCATTCCGGCGCGCTTTCTTCGGAAATGCCCTAAATTTCAGCAGAATTTGTTTTTGGATTCACCTATAGCGCTCTCTAATGTCCACGAAGATGCCGGTCATACATTGGTGCATTTTCTATATTCAGGAGATTACGAAACAATCAACTTGCCACTCAACGAAGGCACGTCTGACCTCGCAAGAGAATACCAGAGGAGTGTTTTGGTCTATCAAGCATCCAGAACATACAGCCTCTCTGATCTTGAAGAACTTGCCAAGCTAAAAATCGAGAAATTGGGCGAAGATATGCCGTTGCTCGATATACTTTCCACAACAAGAGACGTGTTTCCAAATCTTCCCGAAGGGGAAACTTGGCTGACGAATTACATTGAAAGAAACCTCCAGCGATTACTAAAGCCTAGGCAATTAGGTATTGGTATGGATGACCTTTACAGTACTCTCGGTCAAAACCATCTTTTCGATAATACTGTGATGAAAATCATGCTCAACATCCTTTCACGTCAAATCGTATCTCTGGAGAATACCATGAAAGATGGTAAGTCCCATTGGCAACGGTTTGACATACATAATTGTGAAGCGGGACGACATCACTAAAGTCATCTTTTTAGAGGAGATACAAGACCACAGAAGTCAGTGCAAAATACACTCTGCAGCCGCTGCCAAAGAGCCTGCTCCCGTTGAAGAATGTCCTGTAGCCGCTGCTGACGAGTATCCCGCGGAAGAATCTCCTGAAGCTTCTGCTGAAGATTATCCCGTTGGCGAATGGCCTGAAGTCCCTACCGAAGAGGCTCCCGCTGAAGAATCTCCTGAAGCTGCTGCTGAAGATTATCCCGTTGGCGAATGGCCTGAATTCCCTACCGAAGAGGCTCCCGCTGAAGAATCTCCTGAAGCTGCTGCTGAAGATTATCCCGTTGGCGAATGGCCTGAATTCCCTACCGAAGAGGCTCCCGCTGAAGAATCTCCTGAAGCTGCTACTGAAGATTATCCCGCTGAAGAATGGCCTGACATCGTGCTGAAGAGCCTGCTAACGCTGAAGAATGGCCGAAAGCCTTTTCCCTGAGCGGTGGCCCATATACTGATGCTATTGTGCTACCCGATGAGACAGTACCACCAATTACACATTCGACGGAAACAAATCCAAAGAAGGATCACTTGGTCAGATGTTCGGTCGCTGATTTAGCGCTTTATGGGGATTGGGTTATCCTTAAACCCAAAAGAAGGGCTAAAAGGATTAGCGAACTCATTAAGAAAGGCCTCCCGGTCCCAGGCGAAGATGGAGTCATCTCGATATTTGCGAATTAAATTTGTTTTCGCATTGTACCGTCTCGTGCCAAGCCTGTTATCGAATTTCATGAAGAGGCTAAGTGAGCCGATTTATCTAAAGAACACAGGCTTAGAATTGTTAAGAAGGTGCTAGAAGTTGTTTCCACGGTTTCTGGGATTCTGCAGTCTACTCCCAGGAAAGCGATATTGAGTGCTTCCCTGGGAGGTATGCGTGGTAACAGATGAAAGCGCATGGGTCTCTATTAAGCAATGACCGAAAGTAACAGGGTATTGACAGTTGTTTACTTAGCCTCCCTCGGAACGCGCACCTTAACAATCAATCACAAGTAGTCAAAAGAAAGATGGCACCAAACCTAGCTCTTTCCAAGCATAAGCCTATCTATGACAAATTCTACGCTAAGATTTTTGCGATCATTGTAATGCGGCTTGATCTGCTGCAGATTGACGCGCCATTTCCTACTTATAATTTGTTCCTCTTGTTTTCATGCGAATCGGCCATCATCTAGTGCCGACTGTGAGGAGCGAAAATGAAGCAAGTCGGTTATGGTTATGTGGGTGGGGCGACAACTTGGCACGGCTAGTGCCGTCACAATACGTACTTTAGTAGGCGATGAAGAGTGGCTGTCAATTCCTTACGCTATTGGTCCAGCACATCAATGCATACGCGCCCTGATCACATCAGCCTCACTTTCTCTCGCTCATGAAATTTCCAGTCTTTTGAACAAGTTAACAAGAGCAAAGCCAACTAGAAACATGTGCTATAGACAGCACTCTTACATCCTCCACCTTCATCATCCGCTATACATTTGAGATTGAATATCCAAAGCTCTGTGGCAGACGACATTCTAATGGAACACATGTCTTTCGGCTTTTCCGTGGGGGATTTTCTCGCGGGCACAAACATAGCTTATAGGCTCATACGCGCACTGTCGGAGTCTCGAGGCTCGAGTATTGAATATCAAGAAGTCATCCAGGGCAGGGCCCACTTATTAGTGTCTTGGCGGTGGAGCCAGAATTCAGCCTCGAAGATCGAACCAGCATCTCAAGCTCCTTCGCATCACGCTGGTCCTCGAACATGGATCACGCTACTGTCGACTGCTAGATCCTGCTGTCATCCAGGAGAAGAAAGGGCTACGTAGTCTCAGCTGTGAAACAGAGGAGAAAAGGAAGAAGGAAAGAGGGAGAGAAAAACATCCATGAGGGATATGCCCGCGTGGATGGTGCTGAGCCTAAACGGGACGAGAGCGCTGGCCATGGTCATGGGATCTTGAAGCACTCCTACAGATTTAAGTAAGTTTTGTACACTTTATGATCATAGATATCCACGTTTAATGAAACAAGTAACCACACCTATGTACTGACTAAAGGCATATTGATCAAAACCTGGTCATATGGTTGTATTGCAGAAGGTTTGGTTCACGTGTAAATCATATCGTAAATAGATAAAGAGAAATTGAATGGAGCTGTATCAACTATCTATTATCCAGAGGTGACCTTGGATGGCTCAATCAACACAAGTGAGGGTGATGTTCACAGAAGTGTCACCGTCACTTCCCCCATTCTCCAACAGAGCAAAAGTGTAATCCCCAAGTTCCACTGTCCATTCATACTTCCGATCCAATATTGGAAGATACCGACTTACCTCCAAATCCATGGTAACAGTTCTTGACTCTCCAGCCGACAAGTATACGCGAGCGAAAGCGACAAGCTGCTTCACTGGGCGCACAATTGAAGAAACACGACCGAGGAGATAGACCTGAAGGACAAAACTTCCTGCAATACTGCCTGAGTTGGTCACTTGGACTGAGAACGTGATATTTGACGTTCGTCCGAATATCGAGTCATTCCCCATATCATTTACGCTGTCAACCGAGGCTCCAAAGTTTGAGGTTGTGAAGGTTGTATATGATAGGCCATAGCCAAATGGATACTACTCGGATTAGCAGATTGATCCAGATATACTGGAGAATGAAGTTCACCAATGACTGATATTGGATATCGGTATAGGATCGGGGAAACGATGGTTTGTAACTGGAAAGATAAGCAATCAAACTCAAATCGAGCTGGGATCATGATCTCACTTGTAAAAAGCAGGCAATGTGCTGGCATCATATGGAACAGTGATGGGAACTCTACCACCCGGATTGATGATACCAAATAAGACATCGGAAATGGCTTGTCCGCCAGATTGGCCAGGGAAAAACTGAGATTTATTAGCAAGTGTCTAATCAAGCCAATGACATAAGAGGTCCTATTTAGCTTACAGTGTTTAGAACAGCTGCAGATCTGTTGTAATACTCAGGAGTTGCAAAGGGACGACCCCCTTGCAAGATAAGAACGACAGGCTTCCCGATCCCATAGATTGCATAAGCAAGCAAAGCTGGTTCTTGAATTAGTAAATTGACAGTAATACTTGGTTTGAACCACAGACTTTGATTTGAAGAAAATCCCAGCGTCGCACGATCCCCAGACTCGCCATCGCTGTTCCAATTAGCACCAAGGGCTAGGATCACTACATCGGAGTTTCGAGCAATCTCGACCGCCTAAAAGAAAATGATTTCCCTCAGCTCTCTTCTAGCATTGAGCGAAATAGATATATCGCTTACCTGATCCACAGCATGAACCGGATCAACTAAATTCCAAAATAGTAACACCTGAGCATTAAGCGAGTTGGCGTTTTCGAATTTTTGAAGGTAGTTCCAAGCTTGATATTCCAATCTGATTTGATGCTTGGCCCCTTTCTTGAACAGAAAGGCAGCCGAACCCGGAGGAGCAATCGTTGCATTGACCGAAGTGTAAGATATGCCGGGTATATTTGAAAGAATATTGCCAGTTGCTGAAGGCGCAATGTCAACATGGAGATTGCCATCGATATAGAGCCTGGCAGAGGTATTTGAATAGACTGCGACACCAAACCACCCATTTGTCGCAGTATCCACAGGTATCTGGACATCTCCCTCCCAAATCACGCTGAAATTGTTAGAAGGAAGACCTTCGGGTGGATAAAGACCCCAGTCAAGACTTGGCGTCTCTAACCTTTGCACTCTTGCATCGGTGAAATTTGTGTCTGCAAAATAAGTCGCCAATAATCCTCCAGATGTCCCGTTTGCAGAAAGAAGATAGGGAGGTATGTTGTATTGTCCATTGTACTCCCAGGAATTAGCACCCCAACTGGTGAGTAATTTCGTGCTGGGGAAGTTACTTTCAAGGTGTTCCGCAATACCTTGACGAATGGTGCTGGCATTTTTGACTGGATAGCCGCCGAACTGACCTGAATAATCTCCATAATTGAATGTGTCACTGAAAGGTCCTATCAAAGCAATCGTGTCAATTCCCTGTTTTTCAGGGTGCAAAGGAAGTGTTGAGTTTTTGTTCTCGAGAAGAACAATGGTTTTCTGGGCTGCTTCCAATGTAAGGGGAACATGCGATGCAGTGATGTCTTGCGAGTCGATATGGTCTGCGATGTATGGATCTTCAAAAAGGTTTAAGTCATACTTAACACCCAAAACACGCTTTACTAGTGAATGCAGCTGCTGCAACTCAATGGTGCCGTTAGAAACCAACGCAACGGTTGCCTAGGGAATTCCGGTAAGTTGAAACGGAATATAAAATCAGAAGTGGGGTTGCACACATCGACATATTCACTCAAAGGAAAATCGTAGTATTGAATCATTCCACCCGCGTTGTGCCACTGAGCAATTGTATCCGCCACAGAGCTGGTGACAAGATGTGTGTATAGAAGTTCAGAAAGCCCTGACGGAAAAAATTATTAAGTCTTTTTTCTCGTAGAGGCTGTGCAGAATAGAAACATCTTCGAGAAATTGACTCACCTGTATCGTCCGCAGTAATAAAACCTGTAAGCCAGTCAGCATTTTCAAGATTCCAGTCGCAGGAAAAACCACACACCATCATAACCCCAGTCCTCCAACGCCTGATAGAGAAGGGGGTTGACAGAAGAAGGAACGTCATCAAACTCGCTATACGCCCTTTTGAGGTTGTGAGAGCCAGACGAGAGATTTAGACTGGACCTGTCACTTACATCATCACACCTTTGACTCCGCCCAAATCCACAGCAGCTTTGAAGGGAACAAGCATCTCCTGGAGTATCTCTCGCGTTCCATAACCCATGAATGGCGCCGCGTTATGACCTCCTTGAGGGCTGCCATGGGCCGCAAAGTGCTGGGATCAAGAACATTCGGTGAGCACCAGGAGTAGGAATGAGTTTATGATTACTAGCAAAAAGGGTGATCTCACAAACCTTCATTACAGGTATAACCGCATCCGAGTCTGACCATGTGCTATTTTTAGATAAGCCAGAGGCAAACGCCACACCCATATGAGAGGTGAGAACCATATCTTCGCCCCAATCCTCTAATATTGATAGCGAGAAAAATCAGATATCGTGGTCCGAAAACAGTCACATTCTAGTACTGACCTTGCACTCGACCCCAACGTGGTTCTTTCGCAAGATCTAGTACTGGTGCGAAACACGCATGGATTCCGATTGATCGTGCCTCAGTGGCGATAGCTCGGCCAACTCGATGTACTAGATTAGTATCGAAAGAAGCAGCCATGCCAATGACTTGAGGGAACATCGATTGCTTGAACGATCCCACTCCGTGGAGGCACTCTCCTGTCTGCATAAAGGGAATTTTGATACGTGATTTCTCGGCATTCAACTTTTGCAGGTCATTGTACTGTGATTTATTTGTTGGGTACCAGTCATGCATTATACCGATAGCTGCCCCTGGAGCTGGTTGCAGTGCCTGATCTGCCAAATGATAGTGAGTTCAGGCATCTCAACTTCATCCCAATATGATTTGTGGTTACCATAGAGCGCGTTATCCGAGTTTGGTCCGATTATGTTATCCGCGAACATAAGGTGCATTTGTAAAACTATTCCCTGTTTGTTAAGATTGCACAGATAGATACACCCGAAAATGGAAAAGAACCATGGAACCTACCAAGCTCTGGAATGGTCATATTTTGAACGAGGTTATCCAGAAATGCAGACTTTTTTACGTCCCAGGAGGGAAAGACTGCTGAGCTTTGCTGAGGGTAGTTGGATTGTGCATTCGGGAAGACCTGTGCATGGCATATCTGAATGGCCAAAAACGGCAAAAGCAGCAACATATCACTCCCCGTGAATCTGAGAATTATCATGGTAGTTTTTTGACGACTAGCAAAAGAGAGCATCTAGCAACAGAAATTGAAAATGACTCCAACATTGCGTATATTATTATTTATTCAGCCATTAGCCTAAAATGAAGCGCTAATATCGGTAAACAGCGGGGTTGAATGTCACCGAAGACCTAGTCATGCTGCCATAGAGTAACCGTGGTATTTGACAATCAAGATTTGATCAATGGCTAGTTGATTATCATATCATAGAGTCAGTTTATAGCTAGATCTGGAACTGATCCGCAGAATTTACAGCGAGTGCGGGGAAGTGAAGCGGGGGTACTCGGCTTTAGCTGATGCGTGTCGTCTAAAGGCCATTGTGAAGTCCACATGATTATCTTTGACCCTTGGATGAAAATTTAGAGAGAATTGTGTCTAAAGTTGGATGTTGTAAGATTTGGAGGTTGGAATATATTGGTTGCGAGCTATAACACATGAAATCTTTTTTTTCCCGCATTGTTTGCGAATATGGTGGGAAACAGCCAACCTGGGCTATTTGAGATAAAGCATTTGAAACTAATTAGAAAAGGTCACATTTGCTCCAGTATGAAAGTCAAGTTTTTAGTATCCGCGAATTAAAAATGAGGCGCGACAGCCCTTATCCACCCTCCTATAAAAAGCAAACAGTCGTCGGATCGATAAACCTAACATCTCAAGCCCTCTCGTTGATAACAAGGGCTTCTCCATACTCACTAACATCGTACCCATTTTCCTCCAGGTATGCCTTGAAGCGAGCATCCTCTGTCTCTAGTTCGCGAGACATGTCAGGGATCATGAACCAGGAAATCAGTCCACCCACAATGGTAAAGGCAGAGCCGATGAGAAACACCGCCTGTTGACCCTTCTCGGTGCTATCGAAGGAATTTTGGATAGGCGTGAAAACCTGGGTTCCGATAGACGCTCCAGCCTTTCCGAAGGCGGCAGCAAATCCCAGGAAGTGGCCACGCAGAGGTGTTGGGAAGGACTCAGAGGCGCACAAGAAGGTAGCAACGCCAGGGCCCATCTCGCCCAGTGCATTGAAAATTCCATACATCACGACGAACAAGGGAAACACCGATTGGATGGGATGAAGAGCACCACCCAGAATGAATCCCCAGATACCCCAGAGGAAGAATCCTAGGGTCATGGTCTGCTTCCGGCCGATGCGGTCCATCAATAATCCACCGACAATGCACCCAGGAATATAGAAGCAATTGATCACGGTCTAATTATGTCAGTCTTTATTTAAAGTCACTACGGGCCTTGGTAGAACGTACACCATATCCGATGTTCTGAGTGGTCGAGTTGTCGGTCATCAGTTGTGCAATGATTGTCGAAGAGAACAGACCGAATGGGTAAGTGACAAAGTCGTAGCAGAACCAGGCCAGGGCTAGACAAGATAAGTCAGTTGAAAAGTTTGCAAAATGGAAAACGACCAGAACGTACAAGTGCCAACCATGGGCTTCCAATAGCGCTTAATCACCAGAAGATACGGGTAGCGAGACTTCATGGCATGCTTCTTATACTGGGTAGAGTTGGCCATTCGAATCCGGAAGAAGCAGATCACAATTGGCAACTATCTCAGTTAATATACGATCGAGAATGGTTGATTGTGCTCGCAACTTACCACGAGGCCAAGTCCAAAGCAGACTCGCCAGACTCCTGCGGAGTTCTTCTCGTGATAGCACGCTAGGACGATCAGGGCAACCACGCCCGCCACAACAAAACCCTGAAGTATATTTAGCTCTGGTTTCAGTCACTGAAGTTCTAGAAAACGAACCATATCAACTGCAAAGTCAGTCGAAGTCGCTACCAAGATTCCCCTTCGTTTGCGCAATTTTTCGTTCTCATCAGCGGCCTCGGTAGCACTGGTTCCACAGACAGGATATTCTCCTCCTGCACCAAATCCGGCTATACCACGTGCCACAATCATCATCCAAAACATCCTGCAGGAATCGAGGTTAGCTAAGTCTATTTTCGGGACACGAGAGTATTACCCTAGCTGCGTGGTGCCATGAGCGGCAGTCGCCAGTACCACACCGAGAACGAGGATCAAAGTGGCCAGAATAATACCGGTGCGTCGACCCATGCGGTCAATGAGGACTCCAAAGAAGAGCATACCGAAGATTTCTCCAATCAAGTATGAGTTGGACAAACGCGCCTTGATGGTGGAGGACATGCCAGCTTTGTAACTGTAATCGACCGCCTTAGCTCTTGAACAACTGACCATGGGGCATCTTGAAATACTCACAGCTGAGAGAAAAGAGGCTCCATGTAACCGACTACGAGCAGGTTAGCATTTGAAAGTCAGCGGGGTCTTCGTTGCCATACTGATCTGAGCATTGTAGCCATCGCTGAAAAGAGCCAATCCGGAGATCACTACACTCAGAATGCCGGAGGTCTTTTTCTTGGACTCGTTCACTTCAAGATCCCAAGTATCATCGTGGATCTCCTCCTTGGGGTTCTTCTTCATCACTGAATCAGCTGGAGAGTTCATGACGTGAGCGCGACAAAGGTATTTGTCGATTCAAGTACAAGGCTCGTCACTGGTTAAGCTGAGGGGTATAAGGAGAGAGAAATTGAGAAGGGTGAAGAGAGTAAAGAGGACGGGAAATAGGAAAGAAGTCCTAAGTCTTAGGCAAAGTTGACAGTCAAATGCCTTCAACTGTATACGAATTGTTTACTATTCATGACTGATGCAATCTTGACACGTTCCCGATTGAATATCCAATGATAAGCTTGCATGAAGACACGAGTAGATCCGATAATGATATTCGGTACGAAGTGCGGTAACAAGTTGGACCCTGCACAAGGTCCGAGCTTTGTGCCATTGAACGCGTTGGACCCACCGTAATCCACTCCATCCAATCCTTGTTATCATCCAAAACATGTGTCTTATCTACTTACTTTTAATTGGTCAAACTCAACCTTATCAACTCGCAAACCAAACTCGATTAATTACCTTCTTAAGGCGTTGGTCACTGCAAAATGTGGGACTCAATCTCTCGGTGCGAAGCGCGACGCTAAACCATGGCTCTGTTCGGCATAAGCCGCTCAGGTACTTGCGTAACTGAAGACCCGCAATGTATATAATCGGCTACCCATTGTATGGGTTAAAAATGTCCGGTTTATTTCCCGTATCATTTGAAAGTTGTGAGACTTCATATTCATCATGGAGAATTCTTATTACACTTTGACACCCTCCCAGCTCCAGAGCTTCCAGGAGAATGGATATTTGCTGGTCCGTGACTTCTTCTCCGAATCCGAGGCCAAGACACTTCAACAATGGGCCCAAGAAGTTCATGATTTGCCCCGAACTCCAGACGTCCTATGGATGCCTTACGAGGAGGTAAATGGGAATGGTGACCGTGTGTTGTGTCGCACAGAGAATTTTGCAAACACCCATGCAGGCTTCGACAGCTTCCTGCGCGGCGAACGGGCGATCACCATGTTGCAGCAGCTAGCAGGCGAAGAAATGCTTCTTTTCAAGGAGAAGATCAACTACAAGCTTGCTGGAAGTGGTAAGTCTACTACCGATAAAAAGTTGGAAAGGTTGATCACCTAATAATGTTGCAGGCGGCTTTGATCCTCACATTGACGCCAACGCGTATACGCACGTCAAAAACATCAAACATCTGACCATTCTGGCAGCTGTGGATGAGATGACTTCTGAAAATGGAGGTCTGGAAGTTGTCAGTGGTAGCCACCAAATGCAGATTCCTCTCGGAAGTGATCGCTGCATTGAACCCGCGTGGGTGGACAGCCACCCATGGGCTTCTTGTGACTTGCAGCCTGGTACGTTAAAATGAAATAGAGTTCTAATCCCAAGCGACTCTAATCTTGACAATAGGTGACATTCTGGTGTTCGGCTCCTACTTGGCCCACCGCAGTGGTGCCAACACCAGTACCAAGGACCGGCGAGCCATCTACGCAACGTACAATTGCGCTGCCGAGGGGAACCTCCATGATCAATACTATGCTGATAGACGGAATCTCTGGCCTGCAACACATATGCGGAAAGAGGGTATGTCGTATGAAGAGGGCCGTGCTCGCTATGCTTTTGGATCACCCATGTTGACGGTGGATTCAAATGCTGTCTCTGCAGCTTGAAGCCGGGCCTCTCACGGGAATAGAACGAAGGGGGATTTTTGTAATTATTAGGCTTAGAATTCCACAAAAACTTTTCAGCATGAATGTAGGGGAAAAATTTTAAACATTGGGTTCGAAAAAGAAGTGGAACATATAGCGAATTGAGGCGATTCAACTAAATGCATTTGAAACATGACTGATGTCGCAAGACTTAAGAGTACCCTACATGTGCCGATCAGCCAAAATATGTGAAAACGTGGCTTAGATCAATGAAGTATCAAGTCCGGTTCCAGGAGAAGGAGATATGGCGCATGTCGGTACGAATTCCGTGGGAAAGTATTTAAAGGTC
The DNA here is from genome assembly GCA_028828245.1 of Penicillium lividum. Taxonomy (NCBI): domain Eukaryota; kingdom Fungi; phylum Ascomycota; class Eurotiomycetes; order Eurotiales; family Aspergillaceae; genus Penicillium; species Penicillium lividum. The sequence continues at coordinate 2,254,202 of JAQJAG010000003.1, forward strand.
CTCCCCACCCACTTCCCCCATCCATCCTACTTCGTCTCTTTTCTATTTTTCACCCTTGCTTCACAGTCCTCTAAGTCACAATGAACTCAACTATCCCATCCACAAAAGCCGAATCTTTGATCACTGCACTCGAACAGTATGGCCAAGGCGACTACATTGGCGAATCGATCAGTCAGCTAGAACACTGTTTGCAGGCAGCAAACCAGGCCCGTCAATCAGGTCAGTGTCCGGCACCACACATCCTTCCTTCCAAGTCATTAACTAGTTCAAAAGGGGCCAGAGATGAGTTAGTTATTGCGGCTCTACTGCATGACATCGGCCAGATCATTCCCCTAGAGTCCACCAAGGAGGTTCGCATGAACATCCGGGAAAGCAAAGAAAACGTCGGCCGTGTAGGCCACGAAGCTATCGGAGCCGCCTATCTCCAGTCTCTAGGATTCAGCGATACAGTGTGCCGGCTGGTCAATAGCCATGTTGCTGCGAAACGGTAAGTGAATGTGACCATTTTCCTTTCCGCAGTACTCATCCGCGGATAGGTATCTCACGGCGGTAAACCGCGAGTATTATGATTCTTTGTCTTCTGCCTCGCAGAAATCCTTGGCTTTTCAAGGTGGGCCATTCCAAGGAGATGAGTTACAAGTGTTTGAAAAGGATCCATTGCGGGATGAAATGGTCTCTCTACGTTTGTGGGATGATAAGGCCAAGTTGGTGGGAGTCGAGGCTACCACGCCGCGTGCACGGACCTATTTGGATATGATTGTCAGTCATCTATCCTACTAGAGGTGATAAGCTAGTGTGTGGGGAATTTTTAGCTCCCTGTGGATGTATATCATGTTAAACGGTATATTTGCCGCCCTTTTGACCGATTTTAGGGTTGTTGGGGTAATTCTGTCATGTAAAAATGAACTTGTTTGAATTGATCAAATGGAAAAGGCCTTGATGAGGTGGAATTGCTAGAGTACTCAATCTGGAGGATATCTTTGCACATACTATTGGAAGCCTCGTTTAAATGCCTATATCTAGACCTTGTGCACCCAAAGATGCAGACTCCCGTTCAGAAGAGAGCCGCAAATGGAGTAGTCGGACGCCATTCTCACATGCCACAGAAAATCTTTATGAGGCAGTGGTCCGGCTACTATTTGCCCAGCCAGGAGTGAACCCAGAATATAAAGGCAGTGGGTAATACAATTACGAGTGGACGCCACTATTACATGGTGCTTCGAACGGACCATGAGAAGATTATCGAGTTTCTGCTCGCGCAGCTAGATGCCAACCCAATGTCCTATGCAGAATTTGAAGATCGCTTTGGTGATGAAACTGTGATACAAAAGGGTCACGAGGCTGTGGTTAAAGTCCTAAGAATAAGGAATGGCTTAATTATGGGATATTTCGGCTAGAACGCTGGCATACTGTTCACAAGCGACCTGTCTTTAAATATCGCATCAAGAAATAATGCATTTGCCTCTTAACAATGGCCTGTGTAGGGGGTCGAATGAATCGTTGGCAGCAGCCTTGGAACGACAACGTCTGTATGAGGCGCAGCATAAGGGGTTACTCTAAGATTGCTTTAGCGTTTTCTTAAATGCGACATTTAGATACACACTATGAATGTTCCACAAGGGAAAGCACGTATTGTTCCGAAAGCCCGCACGTGTCGGAAATTAGTCAACCATGGTTCCCGAGCCCATATGGCGGAGTCCGACAACACCCACGCTTACCTTCTACTTTAGACCAACATGAGATCGATCTCATCAGCAAAGCTTAGAACCCGGACTGGCTGTTTGCAATGTAAGCTTCTCCTAAAATCATATCAAACCTTATGCCATTTTAAATAAAATACCATGCAGGTCGCAAACGTCGGAAGAAATGCGACGAGGCACGGCCCCAGTGTGCGGGGTGTAGCCGCAATAAGCTTCAGTGCGTTTGGCCATCTGACGAAGGGGGTGAAGATGGACGGACACGACGAATGAGGCCTGAACAGCACACTATCTGCAGTGGTCACAGCAATGCATCGTCGAATTTCAACTCCCCCATTCTAAGTCTCGGGCTTCGCCCACCAGTCCATATGCCATCCCCATTCCATCGGGAAGAACATTGCCATCTTTATCGATATTTTGGATCTGAAATTCTACCACGTTTGGTGCGACCAAACTCACTTGCCCGATATGCAGACCAAACATACATGTTGCGTCTCGCCCTGGAATTCCCGCCCTTGATGGGTGCATTAATCTCTATAGCTGGGATGCAACTCGCCTCTCTTTCTGGTCAGTCAATTTACTGCGCAGTTCGAAGCTATACACAGACATTAAATGGTTTACGCCGTGCTCTGAGTCAAGCCACTGATATTGAGTCTAATGATGCCCTACTTGCGACTGTTATAACCTTGTCTGTGTTTGAGGTACGAAGAACAGACGAGCCACATCGCTTTTTACCCTCGCTATCAAACAGGTAGAAATTTGATTGCTAATCCGAAATTAGAGCTTTCGCTTGGACACTATGCTTAAAATCGCACCCCATGTCACAGCATCGGAGATTTTGCTCAGAAAACGTCGCGCGCGATGGATAAACTGCCCGCAAGCGAGTGCAGTGTTTGACAGAATTTGCGTCGAGTCCTTCGTTTACCACGCGTCACTGATGATGCTCTTCGATCCTTCTCTCGACTCGCTTTCAAAACCTCGTTTTCGTCTGGAATTATCAAGCTACTTTTCTGATCCAGTACATCGCCCCCAACATGGGCACGAACAAGTTATTGAAAGCCAGCCTATTCTCCATGTATCATATGAGTTCTTTTTGTTGATTGCCGACGCGACGAAACTAGCTCGGCTTTCGCGACCATTGATAGATGCGGAGATTCAAACCTGGAAGCATTTGGAACGCCAATTTTTGCAATGGACCCAAGTGACGGGAAACATCGAGGATGTATCGGCTGCACTATACGTTGTTGTCCTTTGGATTTTGCTTTTGAAGTCCCATCCGGATTTAACACCAGGTGAAATTGACCACGAGATCGGGGTATGTGTCAAACAAGGCATGGAATTATTACCTCAACTCGATCAAACCCAATATTTTACCAGCTTTCTGGTTTGGCCATTGGCCATTCTAGGATCTGTCGCTGTCCTCCCAGACGAAAGGATATCTGTGCATACTTATATTTCTTTTCTCATTGCAACATCTTTGGGTGGACAAGCCGCATGGGTTCTTAAGAGACTAGAGGAAATTTGGTCCGTTCCTTCCGAATCGGATATTCTCTTGTCTCGATGGAGGTGTAAGGGGTTTCAGATTCTCCTTGCTGGTGACGAGCGAATTGCCGAACATGACATAAGTCCACCCCTTCACTACTAAGACAGCTCTGCCTTATATGGAAGATTGGAAGACACAGCGAGAGTCATTATGTACTATAGAATCAGCTTTCAACAAGGTCATGTAGACCATGCTATCATACTCTGCATACAAATAAACAATCTATGATTGCCTTCTCCTGTCAAGCCCCCGGAGAATATTTATGCTGGCTAGTTGAGTCGCAAACATTCACAACATTCTAGCAAGTATACAACATGCTAACCAGAGCAGATTTCTCATCATCCGTGATAGTCAAATTATAGACCGACTTGACTCTGACCCACATCTCCGCGTATGTGCAGTAGTAAGACGCTAAAGCGACGTTAGACCATATCCATACTCGATTGCCGGGCAATATAGCAACTTACAAAGAGGGGGTTTCCACTCCTCTGGGCCGCTATCGCCCTTGGCAGAGTTAACATTATCTGTAACGGCCAGTAACTGCGGATGAGTAAGATCATTCGCAAAAGCCTGTCTGTCACTGGTAGTCCACTCAGATGCACCAGACTTCAAAGCCAGTTCATTAGCCGAAGTCCTACCCAAGTCTCAGAATATCAAATACTGACCTTCCAGGCATTGGATAACGGAACAAGGTGATCGATATCAAGATCACTAGCCGCGGTCCACGTCGCTCCGTCATATGGTGAATACCATGTTCCACTAGTCGCAGCACAACTAGAACTCTGTACTACGTCCACTCCATCTCGCTTGAGGACAACCTCGCGGGTATCACATGTTCTATAGCATGTCAGAGAGAACCATTGAAACAATGAGCTAGAACATACCCGCTTTGAGTAATCCAGTGAGGGAATTTGGCCCGGGAGTAGCCATCCTGGGAGCCCTGCGGCGCAACTGTCAAACCAGATAGTTCATCCTGGGCCGTTGAGGCAGTCGGAACATCTGGGGGACTGGGAGCAGGAAGCGCCGCAATAAATGCTGGGCTTAATATCAGTGTTCCCACGCAAGCAAGAGCCCAAGTACGAGCCATTCTGCGTCGGTGTGGGTGATCGGATCAATTCCCACTGGACCTTTAGGTAAGGAGGATTCCCCTGCGTCACAGATAGGAATGCTAGAGAGTGATTTCCACAACTCAATGACCGGTGTTGAGCGGCGTTATCAAGGGATATTTAAGAACATTATTTATCCACTGCAGATTCCTGTTCATACCTAGATATTTGGCTTTGTATGCATGTAACATTGACTCCGCTTATGTCTTGGCTATGCACTTGGCGTTGCACGTTGAGCACATCTCGTATCACCATTGGGTATTGCGAAGCACTTTTGATAAGCCCTATCAAATGCTAATGGGATTATAAGGGCCAGGTGGGCGAGTGGGAAATGATAAGTGGCCTAGGGGCTGCGCCAAGCGTGTCAGGGGAAAAAGACGGCACATGAAGTAGACCATATCGTCAAGTGCTGTTAGTAGCCATTCAATGTCTGTTTCGCATGACAAACTATTTTTCAGATCTAGGAACCGGAGAATGAAGATTTCGGAGATTCGCTTCTAATAAAATGGCTCTATAGTGGAAAGGCATGATCTAATGCGCCCGTATGTACATCATCCACATCATGCGCGACGAATCTACAAGATTGCTCGAGCGAATTGAAACGGGGCAGACACCGGGACACCCAATTTCTTTGCCGCTGTGAACACCCACTCGGGCTCTCGAAGAAACTGGCGAGCCATGAGGACTGCATCGGCCTTGGGCTCTTGCCCCGAAAGGATTCCTTCCGTAGCCACCGCTTCGTCAGCGCCTTGAACGATCTGACGAGCCGGCTCGGCCTCTGTAATCAGACCGACTGCACCCACCAGCGTCTTCTGACCCGATTTGCGGATCTCTTTGCGGAGCTCGCCCGCAAGATCAATTTGGTAATTGGTGTGTGGCTGGAGCTTCTGATCTTTGTGGTTACCACCGGAGCTGACATCCAAAAGATCGACCCCAAATTCCGGTAACAACTTTGCCAGTTTGATCGATGCAGGCATGTCCCAGCTGCCAACCTCTGCTGCGACCGGTTGTTCTTCCAACCATTCAGTAGCACTGATGCGGAGGAACAAGGGCATACCATCAGGGATGGCAGCGCGAGTCGCGGTACACACCTCCTGCAAAAATCGGACCCGGTTCTCGAAGCTCCCGCCGTATTTATCGGTTCGGCGGTTAGTAACCGGACTCAAGAATTGGTTCAGCAGGTAACCGTGAGCACCATGAATCTCGATCATATCAACACCAGCCTGTACAGCCAATTTCGCACTGCGTGCGAATGCCTGTACGGTCTCTTCAACCTCATCCGTACTGAGCTCCCGGGGCGGCCAATACTTGACATCCCCCGGGGCCCAGATATGCTCCTCGCCCCCGGAGGGACCGACAACATTAGTCGGCCAGCCCCCGACACTTTCGTCCGCTCTCATACTACTTGTCTTGCCCTCGGATGACAACCAGGGGGCAACGACACTAGCTTTCCGACCGGCATGGGCCAACTGAATACCGATCTTGGCCCCTTGGCTATGAGCGAAATTCACAACACGCTGCAGTCCCTTGAATTGCTCAGAGTCGGTGCCCTCTTGCCACAAACCCAGATCGTTTGGGGAGATTCTGCCATTAGGCTGCACTGCGGTTGCTTCGATAATTACAAGGCCGACGCCTTTCGTGGCTAGGTGGCCGAGATGCGCGATATGGTAATCGGTAGGGGCGCCAACTGCCGGCGAAGATGGATCTGGGTCCGCCGAGTACATGCACATGGGCGCGACCATGATTCTGTTTTTGAATGTCACATCGCGGATCTGCAATTGCCGAAACAAAGTTGGCGTGCTCGGGTCTTGCGGGTTCAGAGCTGCACCGCCATTGTTGGCCGGGGTGAAATATGGAAGACCCGGTGCCTTGATAACACGTGGAGATTTGAATGCGATGGAACCCATGGTTGATGAAAGTCAAATGTCGAAAAAAGTTGCGGGAGAGTAAACTATCAACTTCAATTATAGAAGTTAGAATTGGGGTATTGGGGTATTTGGGGGGCGTTCGAAGCTGACAAATCTAAATCCACATCTGGGGATGATTTGTTCGGGAAAATCGGCTATCCTTTGGTGGGCCACGACGGAGACCGATTACGTGCTTAGAGGCCACTTGGGTCGGTGAAAACAGTACCAGCAACAACAAAAGATTGTCTGTAATTACCCAATAAAGTCGGAATCCTCAATTCAAAAATGAGCTGAAAATAGCGGTGAGCCTCTCGTTATTTCCAGTACAGAAGAAGCTTATCAGCGAGTCGCCTCATCGTCCCATTGTTTGTTGCGACCCAGAAAGCGTGGACCTGGCTCATCAGCAAATTCTGGTCTGATGGGTGTTCTAAACTCATTCCAATGGTAAGGAGCGGCCAGCAGTAATATTCGGCAAAGTAGTCCTGCTTAGGCTGTAGTTGTTGTACTGCTGTAATAGCGTCTTGCAGTAGTCGCCCCAAGCTGGGCTTCTCGCCTGTACATGCCGATGACATGCGGTGAAGAAGAATCCGGCAACCTAGTATGTATAACCTTGGTCCTAAGGTCGCAGGATGCGATGATTTCTTAATGTCTGGGCAGGAGCAGACAATCGAGCCGTTGGAGACGATCGGGTCACTTTTGCGGTCTAGTAGTGTGTCAAATCTGGGTGCCGTGATATGATTGTTCCACTGTAGCAGGTCGCGGTCCAGATTCTGGAGGGTTTCCAATGGCACTGATTCCCATTGTGATGTCTGGTATAGCCGATATACCATGTAAATACAGCGGAATAGCTTTGGTGGAAATCCGAGTACTGGTGAGTCCGAGTGATAAGACGAGTCAGTAAGAAAGTGAGGATGGACGGCCTCTTCAGCCACACAGAATGCGCTCTCGATCTCCAATTGGTGCAAATGCTCATCTTGGAAAGGCAGGCTAGTGGCGACATGGAATATGAAGGACTCTCGAACGAGGCGATGCATGGCCTTTTCTAAGTCAGATGCTTCATGTTCTTTGGGGTTGCCTCGAGAGCAAAGTTGAATCAGTCTTGCGGCTCCTGCCAGGTGTATCTCTACCCCAGATGATCTTTCTGGCTTAGATCTCTACATTGGACATGTTAAAATCTCTCTTTCAATCCCTGCTTCACAGCAACAACATACCTCATATATACAGAGCATCATGACGGTGAGCATCGTAACCATCCACTCACTTTGAATATTTCGATTATTAATATGCCTTCGAAGTGCCGCCACTGCTTGAGTGTAATGGAAACGCGCCAGTTCGCGAACCCCAGGATCATGGGAGGGAATTTCAGCTCCACAGCAAGCGAGCAAGGCATGCATAAAGAATGGTTGAGCAAGAGCCAAAGTCAAAGTTTGTCTGCTCAGCGTGGTTATCACTTCGCTATCCGCTGCCGGTCGAATCAGCTCGGGGAGAAATTTGCATGTCAAAAAATGAAAAAGATGACGACTTTCCGGTGTGATAGCAGATGAGTATGTGTATGATGAGGTAGATGTCCACGCAGCGAGCGAAAATTGTGAAGCCCTGGATTTCGAAATAATCCACAATTCATTATAACCCGAGGGATTGAGATGCCTCTGAGGTGACCCAGCGGGCTCTGTAGACTGCTTTGGCAAGCGGGTTGGGGTCAAACAGGCCGACACTTGGTCCTGCGCCCCTTCGGTCATTTCACTCGAATTATTATTTTGGCGGCCAGAACGTGGAATTGGTCCCGATGCAGATGTTTGCCAAATGCACTCAATATTCTGCCTCGTGCAATTTGAACATTGCGAGCGCGTTTCATCACATTTTTTCTTTCGTCTTCGGCCTATCACATTCTCAGCATCAACGACAGCCAAAAAGGCTCGATGGAGAACTAAATTGCGCGGTGGGTCTTCCTTGCAGGTTTGGCTTACATGTCAAACATCCTGTCTTTGTACGCAAATGAGCTGGTCGACGTCGAGGCCGGCGGTAAGCCTTGGACGTTGTAACCTGTGGGGTTCGTGGGGTATCAGTAAGCCCCATAATTAAGCAGGTCTCTCGGGGCTAGCATTGCAATATGGGCGATTCAATTGTGTTGTCCGGGTCTCGGCCCTGAGGGGTTGAAAGGGGAAGGGGGAGCGGGGAGATCCCGGGATCCACATCGTGGAACTTCCTTGGTGAATCTGGTCGTGTGTCAACGTATTAGCCAGGAAGCTTGGCGGACTGTTTGCTGGAATGTGTCAAACAGGCTTCGTTTGCAAATTGTATTGTCTTGGGTATCAGAATGATCTTTTTGACAATGATTCATTCAGCATGCTACAAGGACAGGTGGAAGATATTTGTTGGGTTTTCATATTACTATTTGTTGCTGTATATGAAAGCGCTCTTAATCAAGTTGCCACTTGCATTCCCTCGTTGAGTCCTTGGGGTAATCGCAGTTGGTGGTTGGGCTGCCAGTCCGGTTTCTTTGTCGATGAGTTGCGCGTGGAAAACACATGTATCTGTATCAAAGAAAGAACGCTTGCATATTTGAGGTCCAATATTTCCCGTTCTCTTTAAAGCATATGTTTGGGCAAACAGGTCTCACGATCTTCCATATTGGTCCAATCCCAGCATGCTGACCAAAGAGCTTCCGGAATGTCCGTTTCTGTAACAACAGCAGCGGGTGCCGTCGCCCTTTGCCCATCGAAGTACCCTCGAACCAATTGATACTTTGGATCGGCAGCCAGGGCTGCAAGATCTCTGCCTGACTCCGCATTTGTACGGACACAGTTGGTGAACAGGGTCAGTACCGGGTGTAAGAATTTCATCATGGCGAAAATCAATTTGTTGATGAAACGGCGGTGGATTTCATGGGCTCGGGAATCGACAACAGCGCCGGGATCCATGGCTAATGCGGTTATTCCATTCAACAATGGATTCTGATTACCAATAGTTTGTAAGTTATGCGTCACTCTCAGGGGAAAAAAATCTTCTCATACATTTTGCAATCGTTGATTCAAGCTATGCATGAACATAACATTGGCCAATTTGCTGTTGGCGTATCGCCTCCAGCCCATATCATATTCTGTCCCCAGTGAGTCTAGGCTAGGTTTGACCAACTCGTCAAGATTTTCATTGGCGGGCAGTCTTGCTCCCATCCTCGCTAGAGGATTATGATGTTTCGGATCATGAACTTCGGAACTCAGCATTATGATCCGACCAGCCTGCCGGCTCATACTCGGCAGCAGCTTCAGCACCAAAAGGTGATGTGCAAGATGGTTGACCTGGAATGTCGATTCATAGTGATCAGAAGAAAATTTCTGCCCACCCTCCAGTGACCAGGTGAATGCATTGCAGATAATGGCTGAGATCGGAGGGAGCTCTCCCGCAGTCACTCGGGCAGCAATTCTATCCGCGAAGGATCGCACATCTTGCAGCGACTCAAGGTCCAGACTCTCGAGAACGAGTCTCTTCTCGTGAAATTGTTGTTCAATCGATTGCAAACGGAGGAAGTGGGGGCTATACGAAGCTTTGGTTATATTTCGAATAGTGCCGACAATCATCAAGCGCGGGTGAGATAAGAGCAACTGTTGCACGGCTTCAATGGCCACAGAGCCTGAAGCACCAGTAATAATCACAGTGCCCTCCATTTTTGTGAGACCATGTAAAAAAGGATAGATTCCTGTCAATTTATGCAAATCGAGGAGGGGTTATCTCCCGAGCACATTTGCTATTCGGGAGAAACAAGCCGAGATGTAGGAATGACAGCCGAGATTGGTATATGTCAACTCAAGAATGACATCGTTATCCCGGATATCCTTGAGGAAGTTGTAAACAATAGACCCACCTTCTAAAAACCTTGGAAATCAGGTAGCACAGCAGCTATTGTCTGTCTCTATCCGCATGATCGCGCCAGAGAATGTATCAAATGGCGGTAGAAGCTCGAACACGGCCATCTACAGATTAGCCGAAGGGTATGCCGACAACCGAAATATAGTCTCGGGCTGCTCACCTTGAAATGAGATAATCCATGAAGCACTGATTCAATCTTTGCTTTGTTCATCAACGATTGACCGAAACCCGACCGAGGCAGTGGAGCCAATGATTATCGCACGATCTCATTAGTTCCAAATGCCCATATTTCCATATTTTCCATAACGGTTATCTCAACACAAATGGACCTGTCATTCAGCTAGAAGCGACATATGTTTCGCAGTAGATTATCTGCAAATGCTCTATCGAATACAATTTGGCCTGGAACAGGATTCACACGCCCCAGGATATTATTGCTGCAGAACATACTATGTACTTGGTTGCGACCCCCAACAAATATCAAATATTTCAACCCAGTATCGGTAAAGGCCTCACATATTTCTGCACACGAATGAGTCTTCCTATACACTAGCAGCGTCGGCCTCTGCGCCCCCCAAAACCACCAGGTCCAAAGCCAGGTCGACGACCTCCACCTCCAAATCCTGGACCATGACCGTATCCACCAGGATGACCACCCCATCCGCCATATCCGCCTCCCATTCCCATTCCTCCATGATGATAATGCCGTCGAGGCGGTGGGCCGAATCCCCCCATTCCCATTCCCATTCCCATAGGTGGATAGCGATGGTGACGAGGGAAAGACATGCAGAGGCCCATTGTGTAGGCTATGCGTGATGTGGTATACTGTATGAGCGGGTCTTGAAGGGGCTGTAGCAGGACTTTGGGATTTAAAGATAATATGATGTTATAGGAAGTGGATGTGTAATTTCTTTCCCAGTGAGATGGGGCTGTGAGACTGTTTATATGGGCTTGGAGTGAAACAGGTCTGTATATACTTGATCGGGTCGTGCGCGTCATCGACACTGGTTCCGCTCACACCGTTCCAAAGTTAACATTTGTCCCAAGTTTCTTGTCCGCGTTCCACAAATTTTCTATTTTATTTTGCAAATTCAAGAATTGCGAATAAATTCATTCAAGTCTTGAGCGTGAGGCTTTCCCCCCGGTATTCCCAAAAAGGCTTTGACACCTGAGGGAAATGGAGAATTTTGTAGATCGCTAACTAACCGTATTTCCCAATGGATTAGAAAATAGTCAAAGGATCTCTAAAAGAGAAAAGGGATCTTCAAATTAATAACTAGCGAGCTGGAAAGAAAGAGAAGAAAAGTGGAAGAAGAAGGCCAAGTTTACTACTAGAGTGGTTGACATAACAATTTGCGTTCATAAATACAGTCCCAACAGAAACAGAATTAATAGTGGTACTTGAAGTCCACGGCTCTATCACCGGTGGTAATGCGCCGATGATCCTCCTTTCCTCCACTCTCAATCTGGTCCTTCAACTTGTTCTGGCGTCGCAGATAAAGCCCATGACAAACTACCACCACTTGTGAAACCCCTATTGCTCCCAAGGAGAATGAATTTCCAAGCACATATGGAGACTTTCGATAGACTTGACCTGCCACAATGCCTGCACAGTTTCCTATAGTCTGTTGTAGTCCAATTGCCAGAGCACGTCTGTACTGAGGAGCGACATTCACATTAAGCCATGCGAGGTTGAGACCGACAGCCGTATACGTCGGGACTGCGATAAGGAAGCATGCGAAGTACTTGACCGCAGTACTTTTCACTGTCAGTAGTAGGATATAGCCAATGACACCCAGGATATTGACGGCAAATATATACTAAAATGACCCGGTCGCATTAGTTTCATTCAACTTCGAATACATAATGCCAGGTCTTACAGATGCGAACTTGGAGTAACGATCGGCACAGACCGCTATCGAGATAAAGACAATAGCTGCCCAGACATAGACTGGCACGGTCAGAACATTGCTCATGAGCGAATCATAGCCCATGCTCTTCAGAATGGTTGGCAGGAAAGTACTGAACCCGTAGAGAAGAATATCCTGGCAGAATTGGACGATGGCAGAGAAGAGCAACTTCGGATCAGACACTGCAATGCGCATCTCCTCCCAGCTGAATTCTTCACTGCCCATGTACTTTCGACGTTGCTCGTTGCGCACACGCATCATCCACCGCTCCTCTTCTGTGAGGAAATAAGCTTTCTCTGGGTCGTTTGGAAGTCCAAACCAAATGAGAACAGCAATGATGAAACTGAAGAGACCTTCGATGATGTATACCCACCTGAACACACAAGAGAGTCAATCAACTGAGCTTTCCTCGCGGGTGACTGTGCCAGAGAAACATACCTCCATCCAGCCTTTCCGCCTATTCCGTCCATCTGCAGCAATCCATATGCCAAAAGACCTCCTACAGCTCCGGAGATGGCAGCGCAGCTCATTAGGTAGGAGACACGCTTGGCTTGCTCCTCACGCCGATATACCATCGTCAAGTAAAGATTCAAACAGGGGAAAAGACCAGCCTCACAGGCCCCCAGAATGAGTCTGGTGGCATATAGCGAGGCGACACTCTCAATGAAGCCCGAGAAAACCGTAGTGAGGGACCACACGATACATAAACCGGTTAAAATATTCCGAGGTGTGAGTTTCTTCATCAACACCGCCCACGGGGATTCAAAGACCACATATGTCGCATAGAAGATCGAAACAGCCGTTGAGAACTGGCTATCCGAAGCGTGAATATCCGCTGGCATGCCAGCGACTTTGACATTCCCTAGCAAATCCGTTAGAATTGAATGCCATCTTGAACATCAGGATGTCGGAAGGTTTACCGATATTGGATCGGTCCAAGAAGCAGGTGAGGTAGGTGAGCATGATTATTGGCACGAAAAAAAGATCCAATTTGAGAAGCAGCTTCTTTTCCATCGTTGGATCGAGCTCCACGTCCAGTGACTCTCCATTTGATGCGTCATATGTCACTGTCATCTCTTGGTCGATCTTTTCTAGAACAGGCTGGCTCTGGTGTTCCAAGGCAGATGCCTGGTCGTCAGAGTTACGGGGAGACATGACAGCTCAATGGTCGGGAGGTAAACTCCAAATGTTGAATGTCAACAAGTGCCTGCGTATTCAAATTGGGGAAAGGGATGATTCAAAGGAGATCAAGCCAAAGATATATCCCCAGATCGATAAGAGCAAGTATGAAACGGAAGCCATGCGGAGTGAAGGCCATGCAAGATAGTGGAAAGTGGATACCGAAGGGGCTTATCTCCTAGCCTCATGCACATGTGCATGTACTGTAACTATCGGACTTGCTCCACCGACGGGGTGTCGAGCCGGTCAAAGTCAGATAAGAGGGGGCAGGAAACTTGCCCATGAATACGAGCTTTTCACTTACATACAATGTCAGCTTCAACTATCGCCTTGCATATCCTTTCTAATAAAGGTCACGGCTTTGTTATGGTGGCTGGTGTTGTCGAACCTTGTTTGGTGCGGAGTAAGAGTAGGCCCGAGCTTTCCCCGGTAAGTGGATCCCGATGATAAGGGAACCAAGATTAACTAACATAATTAGTGTATATTGGAACACAATGAACACTCATCTTTCATTTTGAGGTACAATTATTTTGGTCTGGCTTCTCATAATGGGCAGTATTGCGACAGCTTTTGAGGCACGTTTGCAATGTCGACAGAATCTGTTAACAAATACATCCGGCGTTGCCCCCGGCTTTCTGCAAGCAAACTTACTGGTTTTACCTGCTAAACATGCAACTGACTTTCATAATCTTTGTCTCCGAAATCCAGTCTCATGTCCATTACTTGGAATGACGTTCAAGCCGGGGGACCCACATACAGTCCAACCCTCAGCCTGCATCCAATCTACCGATTTTGACGTTCGAACGGATTTCCCCAAATACAGGATTTACAAGGATGGCAAATACATGAAGAGCCAGTGTGATGTCCTTGACTTGTGGACGAATGACCATGTTGCTTTCTTGATCGGGTGTTCATTTTCCTTTGAAGATGCCTTGGTGGCTGCAGGTTTGCCACCTCGACATCAACAAACCGGTTCCATCGTGGCAATGTATAAGTCCAATATTCCCCTGTTGCCTGCGGGTATCTTCACCGGTGGACATTGCATTGTTTCCATGCGACCGTATCGCTCGGAGGAGATCGAGCGCGTCAGAGAAGTCACCCGCCCGTATCTTTCGACTCATGGGGAGCCCGTCGCTTGGGGCTGGGATGGTGCCAAGGATCTTGGTATCGTTGATATCGGTCACCCAGACTTTGGAAATGCACAAGTTTTTGAGGATGGTGAAGTTCCTGTATTCTGGGTCAGTATTAGTGTAATCCCTGGGATGTTTCCAAATTTCTTGGCTCATTCGATTTAGGCCTGCGGTGTGACACCCCAGATGGCAGTGGAGGCTGCCGGAGATCGTATCGATGGGCTTGTCTTTGCCCATGAGCCTGGTCATATGTTAGTGACAGACTGGACGGTTGCTGACCTGCATAAGCTTCGGCCTAGAAGTTTCTAGAATGCTTCTTGTCCAGGGTGGATGACCAATGTCAGAAGATATAAATGGATGATGAGACAGCGTCTACAGATGACGGTACAAATATTATTGTCTAGCCCTGGAAGGCATATCATGTACAGATCAGAAACAATCCTTCATAACACTTGACAGCTCCCCTCCATAGTCAAACATGTAGGCACCATTAGGCATTTGCTGCCAGGGCCCTTCCTCTGGCACTGCTCCCGTTCCCATTCCCATAATTTGATCCTCAATGTTTCCAACCGCTTCAAACCACTGCATGAGCTCCTGTGTCATCTGTGCTCCGTCCAATGGCGTCAGGCTATTCACACTCGAACCTTGGGGTGGAGCTGGCGAGTTCTCGGCATCCAAGGTCCCCGGGACAACATCCTTGTCAACAGAAAATTCATCCGGTCGACCTCTTTGTCCTCCCAATCCTAATTGAGGGCCAAGCTTCCGCAGGCTCCGGATGGACTTCCAGAGCCTTCTTGAGATGTATGATTCCGTAGAGAATCCTTTCACCAGTTCTAATGCAAAGTAAAACTCCTCCTTGCATGACCCACTGAATTGAGTTGGCGCCTGGGAAACAGCAAGAAACAGAACAGCCAGCGCAGAAACCAAAAACCAATTGAATGTCACCTGTTGTAGCTGGTAGATATCCGAGGTTTCATTCAAGTGTGTAATGAAGCGAATGGTGTCTTTGGCGATTTTGACTACCGTCTCCGACTCGCTGGGGTATCGTACAATATGCGCGGCTGTATGCAATACCGGTCGATGAATGAGCATCCGTAACTGATTGGCACGAAGGTACAGCAACGCACGAAGCCGCCGTAGACTTCGTTGACCTTCGACGGCGGATTCCGACTCTGGAGTGCTAGAGCAGTCCAGTCGTAGCGAATCTGGAATGTTCCGTGCCCAACTTAGCACTTGCCAATCCAGATAATTCATTTCGTCCTTTTTAATCTCATTTGTATTATTAAAGGCCGTCATGAATTTCCACACCTTCGCAGCGATGCGGCTGTAGCGGATCATGACCCGCAGATAAGGTGTCTTCTCCTCGGGCTCGGGAAGCCAGGGGTCAATATCAGTATCTTCAAGGGCAAATGGCATGCCTGTTCCAAAACTCCATCGCATATCAAGAATATAGATAGACCAAAAAAGCCTAAGCACGCGGTCCTTCCCCTCGGCCTCGATGGCCGGATGAATTAATGTCTCTCGTCGGTGAAGGCCTTTCTCTAGACACATGCGCTCAACGATTCCAATGGTACGCCAGGCAAGGGTCTCTTCATCTTGTTGAAAGTAGAAGATAGACTGCGCAACGGGTCAGTTGAGCAATGTCTCTTGGGTCTCGTACACGTACCACCAATGTTAAAAAGATAATGCTCTTGATGTCGGGGGGTCCCCAGACACAATTGTCCTGCATCTCACGTACACTATCAAATAGTGCAGTAGCCTGTTCGCTCCGACCACTTGCCTCAGCCGTTAAAGCACAGGCAAATACCAGCCGAAGGATAGATATATCCTCGCGCTCAAGCGCGTTTCGTTCATCCATTGAAGTCCCTGTGTTCGTGGTATGGTCCATCAATCCGTAAAGTCGATTTACTTGGTCCAAAAGCTCCGAAAGCTCCAGCACTGGGTACATAATGCCCATTTCCTCTTCATAAACTTGGCAAAGTCGCAATGCCTCATCCTTGGAAAGAGTCCAAAGGGGGTCTACCACTTGTCGGACCCCTAATTGACGATTTGAGCCGGAGGGTGATGTGAAGGGTGATGGTTCCTGAGTAATGTCACCCTCATCACCTCCCTCATTATACTCGACGATTCCACGACGCTGCAGGCTGGACTTGGCAAGGTCGAAACTAAACGCCGAAGTGGTGGGGCCTTGGAACGGTGTCTCGCGAGCAGTCGATACCCGTCTCAGGGATCTCTGAGCGGGTATTGACCCGCATGACCCTGTTACAAGTCCAACTACGCTGGGCCGGGGGCCAGACATAGGAGACGCGTCGCTATGCGTCACTGAGCGGACGGCTGCAGATAGCGAGATGATCTGGTCCTGCATGGAGCGCATTTGATCAAAGAGTCGATCAAAATTTCTAGATTAAAATCAGCTCTTGCTCGATTGGCGATTGTCTCTCAGTTGTATTTTGATTTGGACAAGTTGCGTACTCTTGATCGCCACCACTCTCTTGAGGCGCGTTCTCCACGTAAACACATTCAATGTGTTGTCGCCCACAGCGATGACATGGTGTTTCACCATTACATTTGATCTTGCGACGCTTGCATTCATTACTTTCGGCTGGAAATTAGAAACCATTCAACATGGTAATCAAGAAGACATACCAAGCTCTTGCAATATATTTGCGGCGTTTCTTCCGCGGTCGGTCATCCTGTGTGTCGTCTACTGACGGTTTTTCCCAAACATGTATAGAATCCCGCATGAGCTCCATTGGAAATTTCGATTGATTGATGCCCCTAATAGAAACTGGGGTTTTGGGGGTGTGAAGAGAAAGAGAAAGTGCGGGGGTTGGTTCCGCGGTGAGACAAAGCGGCCCCGGATTGGTGGGGAAGATCCACTTTACCGACTGAACGCCACGAGTTTCGTCATAGCCCTGGAGGATCTACTTGTCTGTACTACACCAGTGACTCGTGAGGTTCCATGGTCACTTGTTCATACATATTCTACGTCAATTTGATCTTCAATTTGATTATCGACCAATTCGATTCCATTTTTGAGACCTTCTAGTGCCAAAAGAAAATAGTAAAAGCCAAGTACAAAGTGACCTTCTGTGCAGAAATATATACAGAGAACCACGTCCAACCGGACATCAAAAGAATTATGCAACCGTGGAATGCTCACATAACAATAGACGTAAGAAAAGGACTAGAACAAATTCAAAGATCCTTGGTCCGTTCATCACTCTCAGCAATCCACTTCTCCAATAGCTCGGGGTTACGAGCAACAAATCCAACCTTGAACGGCTTGGGCTCTGTAGTCAAGGCAGTGGGAATAGAATTGCAATCAATACAGTTCAGAATAGGTCGATCACTAGCCAACTTAGACGGCTTCATCTCAAAAGCAGTGATCAGACGGATGAAAGCCGTGAAAAGTTCTCGGTTCGCCAAGTGTGAGCCAGCACACATCCGGGATCCAGCTCCGTAGCCATAATGAGGGGTACCAGATCCTTCGCCAATTTCGAGATAGCGCTCAGGAATGAATTTGTCCGCCTCCTTGAAGTGGTCTTCATCGTAATCGGCAGCATAGGCGTTCTGAATTTGAATGAGTAAATGTTGTCAAACGAAAAAAGCTGGATGTGCAAGGGGAATCACTCACCATGAAAAAGGTTGTACCGGCAGGAATCGTTGCGCCGTTCCATTCGATGTCCTTGGTTGATTCGCGGGGAAGACAAATGGGGATGACTGTCCAGAATCGCAGAATCTCCTTTACCAAGGCCGTGACGTAAGGAACTTTCTCCTCGACTAGGCATTTCTCCCAGGCGTCACCATCAGGATACACACTCATGATTTCTTCGTATGCCTTCTTTTGGATTCGCTGTCCATCTTCTGATGCCAAGTATGCAATTCCCATGATCAGATTGCCAGGAACGGTGTCAAGGCCCGCCGAAACCATAGTCAGACAGATCGATTTCACCTCAGCTGGAATCAATGTCAACGTTCAGTTCGAATTCAACCTTATGTTATAGGGGAGACTCACCATCGTTCAACTTTGCTTCGGGATCCTTGATGATGTTACCAGTAATGCAAGGCTTATCAGTGCCCTTGGCAATGCGGTCCTTCAGTACATCCAGAAGATATGTCAAATACTTGTCGCGGCGAACACGGAACTGCTCAGCCTCGTGGTTCATCTTAGGGAAGATACGCAGCAGCGGAATGTAGTCCTGCCAGTTGTTTGATGTACTGCGGAAGTTGGAAACTCCACGCTCAACATCCACAATCTCGTGAAGAAGTTCATCATCCACATTACCCTCAATCCGAATTCCGTAGTTTAGTGTCAAACTGGTGTTAAGCGCGAATCGCTGGAAGTATGTAGTTGGGTTGATATCGCAGGTGCCATTCTTACTATCCCGGTAAAGCTCCTTGATGCTAGAGTTGGCCTCGAGATCAATGATAGGCATATAAGATTGGACTGCGGGTCGGTTGAGGGCAGTGGCAGCTGCCTTGCGACGGCGCTTGCAAGACTCATCCCAGGGCGATGTACCGATTGTAAATCCCTGAGAGCTCGAGACAACGCTGTGGAAAGTATGGAAGGTAGGTCGGGAGATGAGAGCGGACTGGTCCTTAATCCACAGCTTGCGCACGGAGTCGAAGCTATTCGCGAAAACAATGCGCTTTAACATAAATTAGCAGAGGCATTTTACGGTATAGACAGAAACTGAAATCTCACCTTGTTTCCCATGCGCACTTGGAAAACAGGGCCGAATTTCTTCGCCCACTTGGCCGCTACTGTTGCGTGCTGGTCGCCCAGCTGCAGTAGGTTTCCAAAGAGGGGCACACCCGGAATTTCAGGGAGGCCTTTGATCTTGGGTGCATCGGTGCGGTTCAAATAGCGAATGAGAAGGTATACAGCCGCTACAACGGCAATAGCGACAGTTTGGAGTGACATGATGACTGTATTCCTCACAAAGCTGAAGTTGATTTGAGCGATAGTTGAACGGGCGATCCATCTCTTATAATTCCCTGTGCCTTTGGGGGGCGCGGCAATTTTCCGACCCCTGACGCAACAATGGCTACCACCGGTGAAGATTGACATCCAGTTGTACTGTGTAACAGAGCCAGTCAGAGCGATTGGAATGCACAATTTAGTACCCACTTTCGGGAGTGAAACCGAATCAGGATTGGGGAATTTCATTCCGCGGTAGATATCACTTCCCCGCAAAGTACCTAGTTCTAACCTAGAGAAACATTTGGAGAACTGATAACCATTACATTAGGAAACTCGGGTTTATTTTCTCGAATCCTTATTAAACTTCCATTACCAAGGTACAACACTTACAGTAAAAATCAATCTTAAAAGGTGATGCGCTTTCCGTTGAATTCCCTCGGTCCCAAACGATTCTCCACTTACTGGTTGCGCTGATTCATTCCGCTAATCCCGCGGTGGAGACACGTCAAAGCTAAAGATCAGGTATGGGACTAACAAACATCAGTTATGTACCATGCCGCGTTTACCGAATTACTGTACCAACAGCTATAGTAGCAATCGAACCGATCTTTATTAGTCATCTTTTTTTGCTTCATATACAGAATGTAGAAGCGACAAAGCCGATCCAAAAGCCTGGAGCAAATCCATTATATTCTAAACCAAACACTGGCAGAGGGAGGTGAAGGAAGCTCGGAGATGAGAAGCAAGATAAGTTTGCTGCAGCGCCCTAATTCAGGTTGAATCACGTCCTCAAGGCCATCTTTTCATGTTTTGCCTCAGGATCATCAAGCGTTTGTCTCGTTTATCCCAGCCGTGATTCACCTCCATTCGTTAGACTATGAATACCGTGAGCTTTCCCTCCTTTCCAAATATTTCTTTTCTTTTCTCCATGCGATTTTTGGCTTGTTCCTTGTGGTTCCTTTGCCCTTTGGGGTTTTTCTCTTTGTTGTGACAGGATATGATGAAACCTCAGTTTCGGCTGGTAGAGGAGCGCGCGGGTGGTCTGACGTATACAACATTTGCATCTTCCTTCTGAAATCTCCGAGTTTTGCTTCTCTTCGTATGTGATAAGATCAAGATGGTGACGAGATTATCAACTTCCATCCTTCCTCCCCTCTCAACTTCGTGAATCAACCTCAAGTCAATTTGGCAATTCTAGTTACATCATTGAACCATCTGAACATTGATGAGATTTGCTCTAGTTGACTCGGGCGTTCTCTCAAGTGCTTATCAACTCCAGTATATGTATACCTGAACATTTTCCAGACCCAGCCTCTTAATCGTAAAACCCTTTCTAACTTTCTTCTAACATGGATATGAAAATATCCCTGAATATAGGTATATGTATATATATGATTCCAAGGCTATCTACCTACCGTCCCCAACAGCTACGGAATGCCTTAAGGTATCCCGCGCGGGGAATAATCTTTTCATTCACTGATGTCATCCCCACGGATTGATTGATCTCCTCTGCATCTACAATCAATTCCTCAGCAATCCCTCGCCGACGCTTCCAATTTCGCTCCGTATTGGTCACAAATCCATCCCGCCAGAGACGACCATAGAATTCTCGTGCCTCTGTCTTTGTGCGCACACGTAGAATATCATAGGTACTGATGTTGGTCATTGTCGCGTCTCGCTCGCGACTCATATGACCATCCACAACCCGTACATTGACTCCGGATACGCGAAACCGATCACCCCACATTTCTGATTCCGCAGGGGTCACACATATTGTGATTTGAGTGGGCGGTACAGGGTATGCGAGGAGGTAGGATAGGGCATCTGCGTCGACTCCGCTTGGAATGGGACCAATAACAAAGGTGTCGCCGCGCTCGATTGCCTGGTTAATGAGTGGGATATAGTGATTGAAGTACTCCTCCTGTGGCCCCGTATCGATGGGGCCGGAGATGAATGCGATTTCTGGATTGCGCATGGTGGCGTGGAGAGGATGCCACATCTCACTACGTTGTCGAGTCTCTTGGCGCTATGCCTCTTTGGGTGTTAAGCCTTGCGCTTATGGCATGCTATTTTTAAATTTTATAGTCTGGTTGATTAAATCTTTACACAGTCTAAGGTTGACAGGTCTGCCGTATGGACTTTACACAAGCTTGGAAATTGTCATGACAATTCAGGGCCGAGATTATGACATCAGTGCCTGATCTATTAGGCATCCAGGGGCCGAACATCCGTCATCCTCCGTGAATCCAAACTTCAAAGAAAGACACGACAGCGACAGTAGTCCATACTTCGAAATGAGCTCATATCCATCTTTCCTTCCATTATCCTCGTCACCTGACTCACCTTATCTCTTACCCCGGCGTCCTAGCTTGGAACCTGAACGCGATATCCTTACAACCCGCGGTCAGCGTATCCGCACGTTCTTGCCCAGTCGCGGGTCCAGCCCAGCTCTACAAGACCTCAGTGAAGAATCCTCACCGCTGGATTCTCTCCGACGAGGCCCCTTACTCATTGGACACAAAAACGCTCGCTATGAATGGTACGCATGCAGCTCCCAGCCCTGCATCCTTACCTAACCTTAATAGGCAACGCTACTATCGGTCGCCCGATTCATTGAAGGGTCTGCGCAAGTCAGTGTAAGTTGATATCCATTCCTTGATGCATTCCTGGAATTGTCATACTCATTCCCAATATAGGCGACAATACTACGAAAACAACAATACGTTAATCTCCCAATACCTGTACATCGACCGCCTACTGGATTCTTCTCTCCCCCACAACTTGATCGAAGACTACAATGGATGTCACCACCATGCGACCGCAGAGCTACCAGAGACCGATTCCACAGAGCGACGACCTAGTCCTAAAGGTTCCAGGATCAAGCGCACCCCTCACAATCTATACCGCATCCCCGACGAGACCGCACCATTACTTTCACCCCCATCCGATGAAGAAACATGCACCCACCATTCCATACCAGATATAGAATCGCATGGAGGAATGTCACCGGAAAAAGAAGAAAAACTTATCAACCTAGCCATTCGCATCAATTTTGTCGCGAACGTCATCCTCCTCGGTTCCAAAATTGCCATCATGGCCTTGACCAGCTCAATGTCCGTTCTAGCGGGTCTTGTGGATGGAGTTCTGGATTTCCTCAGCACAGTCATTATTTGGGTTACCATGACTTTGATTCAGCGACAAGATCGTAATCGGTACCCGATCAGTCGTCGGCGACTGGAGCCGCTGAGTGTATTGGTGTTTTCGGTAATTATGGTCACGTCTTTCTTCCAGGTGGCTATCTCTTCTATCAACAGGCTGATGGGGGAAGATCATGCTCTTGTTGAGCTTTCCATGCCGTCTATTGCGCTGATGGCTGGGACGGTTATTGTCAAGCTGCTCTGTTGGATATGGTGTCGGTCGATTCCTAGTCCCAGTGTTCAAGTCCTTGCGCAAGATGCGATGACTGATGTCATCTTCAATACGTTCAGTATTATATTTCCTCTGAGTGCGTACTCTTTGTGCTTCCGTCTTGGAATCTTACTAACGCATGCAACAGTCGGGACATTTGCGCACCTTTGGTATCTCGATTCTCTAGGAGGTGTTTTCCTCTCCGTTTATATCATGTGGAACTGGGGTGAGACAGCGGGCGAGTATATTCGACGATTAACCGGTGCGGCCGCCTCCGCCACCGACCACAGTATCCTGCTGTACATGACGATGCGTTTCTCGCGGGTTATCCAGAAAGTCCAGGACCTCAAGGCTTACTATGCGGGTGACAAGCTGAATGTCGAGGTAGATTTGGTTGTTGACGAGCAGACTAGCCTTCGGGATAGTCACGATGTGGGAGAGTCTCTGCAATACATCCTGGAGAGTGTGCCGACCGTAGATCGCGCCTTTGTGCACCTGGACTATGACGAGTGGAATCTTCCAAGCCACATGAACCAGCTGGATCGTTGACACTGGAAGTTATTACTGGAAGTTATTACTACAACTGCCGATTATGACAAATATTTTGAAACATCATACATTAGGTCATTCAGATAACTGTACATGTAAATGGAACAAATGAGAATTAACTGCCGACATGACCGTGGTCATTGACGAACCATGAAGAGAAAATACGCCCCTAATGTACAACCGGTTTCCCATGCGTTCCACACGTGTTCAGATACAAAACAAGAACCTCCTCGTATCGACTTGAAAATCAAGCGAGGCAGGACAGGACGGAAGGCTCGAGCGAAAAAGGAAATTTAGCGAGGCTGTGATGATGGGTGTAATGGTGGCATTCCACCCTGCATCGACCCTTGGCTATAGCCACGGTGATGGTTTGGTGTAGACGTAGGCTCGCCCATCGAACCTTGTCCCGGGGGCCGCTGGTGAAGAAGAGGCATCGTTCCCGCTGCAGATTGAGGGGGTGGGGCATAGCCCATACCACTGCCGCTCATCGAAGGATGTATTCCTGATGGTGGAGTGTACGATCTAGCAAGACCTGAAAGTGATGGCATCGATCGGCCATTTTGACCCTGCGGGGGCGGAGTGCTATGCCCATACGCCTGAGGACCACCACTCAAGCTGGCGGGGGTCGACCGGTGTGATCCGCTAACAAATCCTTGGACATGTTGCTGGTAGCTTTGACCAAGTTGTTGCGCGGAGGCCGGTGTAGATGGGGTGGCAGGAGAATATGAGGATTGTCCGCCAGACTGACGCGGCTGCATGCCATACAGGTTTGCCGATGGTTGAGCCGGGGTAGGAGGATCCTGCCGAGAACCAAAGACACTGCTTGCCCGGGACGATGGAGATACGGGCCGGTAGGCTTGCGATTGAGAAGGGATATCGCGAGAATTAGCGGAGGCGTGTGTCTGACTAGCGGATGGTTGGGAAAACACATTTGAGTAGGTAGGTCGCTGAGAACCCGGTGGCGGCGTCGGTGCGGGGGATGGAACCGCAATATTGTTTAATTGACTTGTGGGCTGAGACGAAGCAGAGCCATAGTGCGGGTATGAATTCTGGGAGGCTAGCGATGCCGTTGGGCGACCGCTCTGTTGTGACGGGGGCGGCGGCTGTGATTGCGAGCCTCCTTGTTGAGCCCGAGGATCGAAACGCGCCATCCAGTCGCTAGTCGTCGATGTTCCTGCGCTACCAGGAGGAGGTCCGTAACTACTGTATTCCTGGTAGCCACGCGATGAGGTTTGATACTGGCTCGGTTGACCATAACCAGACTTCGCCGCTGAAGCGCCAGGCATGGCAACCTCATCGACACGAGATCCGCCGATGCCTTGGTAAACAGAACGCTGTCCTGACACTACTCCAGGAACCGGGGCGGATGGAGCTTCACTCGCAAAACGCTTTCGAGGCTGAGGCTCCTCCGGCTCGTCATTGAGAATACTCATGATGTTGGAGCGTTTAGCGGGCACCTTGGAATCAGGGGCTGGGGTACCACTTGGTCGTGGGGCGTCTTTAATTGGAGACAGGCCAGATCGCGGCGACTGCAGTCCCACAGGCTGGCCTGAAAGCGAGTAGTACTGCCGTTGGACGAAGGGATCACGATGAACGGAAGAAATGTCAAGCTCCGGTCGAGACATTTGCGTTGGTGAACCAGGAGCTTGGGTCAGACTGGGATGACGTGAATGGTTAGGAGGAAGCAGGGATGGTGGGGCCTGGGTAGCCATGTAAGTCTGGCCGGACAAAGGATCCATCCGTGCCATTTCAGGGGGGATTGAGGTTGCAGAGGTATGCCGTGACGGTATCTGCATATCTTGGCCACGTGGAGTCGAATGCGGCAGCATCGAAGATTCCCGACGATCCTCGGTGAAATATCCTAATCGTGGGCCCGACATCCGATTTGGATGTCCACGCATGGCACGGCTCTCGTCACCAAGACCATTGACAACTGGAGGCCCTGAAGCTGCGGAAGATGCCTGTGCCAAGATCGGGTAGCGACTTGGCACTCGCTCGTTCTCTGATAAAGGTCGACCATGGAGTGACATTGGCTGGGGTGACATGGCAAGGGGTCTGCCCTTCGCGGAAAACCGCAACTCGTCTGCTTCTGCCATCATGTCGCCAAGGGGGGCAAGAGGACGAGGAGTAATGGTGGAAGGGGTCGCCTCATAACGTCGCTTAGGAGCAACGCTAGGCACGGGAAGGGGTCCAGTTGGCTCGCCCCGAGTTTTCTTCTCCTCTGCAATCAACAAAAGCTCCTCGAAGTCTTTCTGCCCTGAGTCAAGTCGACGCTGGTAGTAGTTTTTTACCTATCAATATCGCATTAGCAGGTGGCCAGTTTTGGGAAATCGGAAACCAAGCCTTACCATCACCGTGGTCTTCGTCTTCATGAAATTAGAGATGCCCTCGAAATCACGACCGAAGTGTGCAAGCAGTCGAGGGAAGTCGCGTTGCTCTGGAACAGACCAATAACTTGTTGGTTGCAAGGAACCATACCCAGTCTCCAGTGATTTAGGTGTCATAGCTGGATCAGCTTCGGTAGATTCAAAAACATAGACACCTTCCTTTGCCCTTCCACGTCCAGCTCTAGGTCTGGAAGCCGGCATATTGCCCTCTCTCTCACTCATTTCTCGATCCGTGGACATGTCCATCGCCACATCAAAGCCCATTCCCATCTCTATCTTGGGAATAGCAGCGGGGAGAGGATTGCTTTGCGGTAGTGGAGGTTGGGGTGGCGGTAGTGGTGGTCCTTGAGTCCGCTGCTCTTTTTCAGTTGTCCGGTTGCGCTTGGGGGCACGGGCGGTACCAACCCGACCACCACGTCGAGATGCAGGCTTTTCAATTGGCTCGGTCTCCTTCGCGGTTTGACCATCATTTGAATCACCGAAAGTTGGAGCAGCAGCACGCCGAGGACGTCCGGTATCAGTGACCGCTGGAACGTCCTCTTCCCCCCGTCAAAATCCGGCTTGACCACACCCAAGTCGGCAATAAGCGCATTGGATTTAGGACGACTGGACCTGGTCTTGCCCTTGCCTCGCTTGCTCCACCGCTTGTTAAGCTTGGCTTTGTATTTGATTTCCTCCTTTGTGAGGTAGTAGTGGACAATGCACTGTTGGAAATCTCGACCAGGTAAAGACTCGGCGATTTTGCCCCATTTCTTAGGATCGGCCATGAAAGCATCCGTGAAAATCGCATGCTCTTCCTTGGTAAAATCGTTGGGAGGTGGGAGGAAGCCAAATAACTCCAGTGCATCTTCAGCTTCAACAGCATTATTAACATCCTTGTAAATGCGGGCCTTCGCCTCTCGTGGCTCTAGCATGTCTGGAATGATAGCTTCACGACTCAAGTCAGGGCGGGCGGTGACCATTTCTGTTTTCCGGCGCTCAGCGTCCTCTTGCGCAGAAATTTCCGATGCCTTCAAAGCATTCAAGAAATCCAGCTCGCTGTTACCCTTGATTCGTCGACCTTCGCGTCCCTCTGGCATCACAGTTGGAGTAACAGGAATCGCGGTAGGAGGTGGAGAAGCAGGACCAGGAGTCATAGGCTTTTTGGACTTGGAGCGATCTAGCTGCCAGATAGAAAGTCGCCAAGGCTTGTAATGGGCCATGTACTCTTCTCGAAGTGCGGCATTCTTCTTCGCAATCTCCTTTTGTCGCTTGGAAATCTCATTGCGAAAAGCTTCAAGACGAATTTTGGTGGATTCACCATCCTGCCCTGCTTCCATGTCAGAGAGTGGAGTTGGAGGGCCAGTGTTCAAGAAAGGTAAGCCATCAATCGTAATTTCTGGATGCGCCACAGCTGGTGCGATGACAGCCTCAGGTGCCGGTTCAACTGGACCTTCAGCCGTCATTGGAGCAAAGGTCACAACTCGCTCATCACTGGACACTGGAGGCCCCTCATGATTCTCGGCAGAGGGAAGAGGTTCTACCGGGGCGTAGTCCACTGCTTCTTCTTGGGCAATTGTACCCAGTAACTGGATTTTCAGAAGGAGGGAGACGATATGGGGATCTTCCAAAGGCGACGGAGGTATCTCTGCTCGAAGAAGTTCCATGTCCCGTTCAAAGGTCCGTTTCCGCTCTTCCAAATATTCATGGCTAAAGAGCACGTTTTCCTCATCATCTTCATCACTTACCTGTCCAAAGCCAGGGCTAATGGAATGATCATCCTTGCCTTGAGCCTCTGGCAGTGGCTGCTGTTTTTGTGTCGGTTCCGGCTCGGGCTCCTGTTCTTGGACCAGCCGCGGATCTTGCTCTAGCTGAGACTGTTGCGTGGGTTCCTCTTCCAGGTTTGGTGACTTTTGCTCTGCCTCCTGCTCTGGTCCGTTATCTTGCTTCCGCGCCTCCTCATCGCCCTGGGGAGCTGCCTTGTCTTTTAGGACCGGCGGTGGACTGCTACGAATGGCAATTTTCATAGATGGGGAGCTTGGGGAGGGTACAGTGGTAGCTTCAGCAGTAACATCCTCTTCTTTCTGGGGATGATCCAACGGGCATGACAGTGCATATCGACTTCCCTCGGGGGCTTTTTCGCTGGGCGTGAGCATGGACTCCTGCTCGTCGATTTCTTTCTTTGATTGAGCGGCACTCGCAAATGGTAAACGATTGTACCCAGGACGACTCCATTGTTTGTTTCCTTTGCCTCCTCCCCTTGGTGATGAGCCTGGTCGCGATTGATGTGCTCGTGGACCTGTCGGGATATTGGATTGCTGCATTCGAGGGGAGATTGACGGCTCGCGTGAAACGGAACGCGCTGGTGGGGGTAGACGAGAGATGGTTGGAGATGTGGTCATAGGGCTTGAATTTGGAGCATGTGGTTCCATTGTGCCATTAATGGAATCCCGCTTTGCCATTGCAGCTGGGGCAGTTGGTGGTGATCGGTCTGGAAAATGCGCAAATGATTTCGTAGTCGCATGCTCTTGTCGTGGAAGGTTCTCAGAGGGGTGGCTGGAGATATCTGACGTTTGTCCTGTCGAATCAGCACGCTCCGCTTTTGGCCCTGTTGGGACCTTATGTAACGATTTAGACGGCTTTTCATCTTCGGGCTTCTCTGCTCGAAGGGATGTGTCACTTGGTGTACGTCCATCAGGAGGTCCTTTCGACGATGGTGCCGATGGAGTTGGAGCAGCCACGGAGCCAAAAGCGGGGACCTGTGGTGCTGATGGGGGAGGTGAGTGCTGATCGATAGGCCCTAAATCCTTGGGGGGTTCAGGGCGGAGAGAAGGGAGTTCGGATCGGTCAATGTCGCGTCGAACCTCATGTCCACCACTGTTAGAAATGATGGATGCTTTACGGGTCTGGTCTAGAGGAGCTGGATCAGGCATACGCTCCGCAACAGACGGGCCCACGTTTGAAGGCCCTGCATAAGCAATCGAACCTGCACGACTGTCTGTTCGGTTTGGAGGGTGATCTCTTTTCCATGGCTCGACAGGACGGTCGCGATCCTCTCGGTCGGGTCGACGGATCTCCCATTCTTCACGTCGATCAAAACGATCGCGTCGGTCTACATCGCGATCACGGTCTCGGTCTCGCATAATATCACGATCACGCTCTCTGTCAAGTCCACGATCGCGCTCCAAGATGGGGCGGTCTGAGAGAGGGCGATCAAGAGATGGACGATCAAGAGGGGGTCGATCAATAGGTCGATCAATAGGTCGATCCATAGGAGGTCGATCCATAGGAGGTCGGTCCATAGGAGGTCGGTCCATAGGAGGTCGATCCATAGGTCGTTCATGAGGTCGGTCCATAGCAGGACGATCAAGAGTAGGGCGATCAAGAGAAGGGCGTTCAAGAGGAGGGCGTTCATGAGGTCGGTCCATAGCAGAGCGATCAAGAGGAGGTCGATCAAGAGGTCGGTCCATAGGAGGTCGGTCCATAGGAGGTCGATCCATAGGAGGTCGGTCCATAGGAGGTCGGTCCATAGGAGGTCGGTCCATAGGAGGTCGGTCCATAGGAGGTCGGTCCATAAGAGGTCGATCCATAGGTCGTTCATGAGGTCGATCCATAGCAGGACGATCAAGAGGAGGGCGATCAAGAGGTCGGTCCATAGCAGGGCGATCGAGAGGAGGGCGATCATGAGTAGGGCGATCATGAGGAGGTCGATCAAGAGGAGGTCGATCAAGAGGAGCCCGTTCCATATGAGCTCGATCTAATGGACGGTCTTGAGAACGATCCAAAAGAGGGCGATCTCTGTCCATGTCTCTATCGCGATCGCGGTCCCGATCAACCATACGGTCTCGGCCGCGGTCTCGCCATGTATCACGAGATCGGCTTCGTCGGCGGAACTGCTCACGGTCGTCGAAGAAGGACGGACGACCTCGGCCGCGACCACCTTCCCAGTCTCCTCTTCCTCGACCACGCATAGAGCCACCTCGAGGATGACTCACATTTGATGGTGGACCATCAGGACCACCTGAGGAGGCGGATAGGATGCTGTCTCTAGAATTTCGGCGCATTCGAACGAGATCAAATTCACGGCCCGGGGGGTCTCTGGTATCACGGAAGTCGCGTGCTGGGGATCTTGAGCGGCCACGTCCGAAGCCGATGCGGGTGTCTCGAGGATCAAATTCGCGATCACGGCGACCCCAGTCGCGGTCTATGTCACGGCGGAATGGCGGCCCATCGCGGTTGTCTCGAAATTCGCGATCGCGGTCACGGTCTCGTAGGTCTCGGTCTCGATCTCGGAATTCGCCTCGGCCATATCCACGACCTCGTCCACCAAAATGGCCACCTCGAGAATCAACGACGCCGCGCAGGGCGCGCGGGGCGGTCGGAGGTGGCCTGCCGAATGGAGCGCTGCCGTCGTCAGAGCCACGGGGACCAATAGGTTGGCGACGATCCCCGAATCGGTGAGGGGAGCGGTCGCGGGAATTAAACCCGGACGATGGAGGGAATCGAGACGACATTACCAGGTCATGCTACCACGAGATGACCTGGAAAGCAGTCTACAAAGGGTTGTATGAAGGCGAAACAGGGTCCGGGAATGCAGAATCCAGAACCCGCACTGGACCCGACTTTGGGGCTTTATGCACGTGATGTGGGCACGGACCATCGCGGAGAATCATCGATCTGTTGGAGATTTAAGAGCTCTGGACACTGATTATACAGGCTTATATGGGCATTCTATTCGTATATCGTTATAATACTGGAGCCATTAAATTACGATGCTATATAATACGGAATATAGGATCAATTTAACACATCGGTATAGGATTCTAAAATTGAAGGTAGATTCAAGAGTGCCCGTGCACATTATGTGGACCCGCCATTACTGAACTAGTTAAAGACAGCCAGAGAACTCAATTTCGATTAGGGATTGCACTATAATTAATATAACTACGGAACCAATGGGATCTAAGAGTGATCTTTTGATCTAACATCTGAACACACTACTAGTGCTATCATTAAGGTAGAATATAATACATGGACCTGTAAATCTACTACAGAAACATAGATGGCCATGTACTATTCTGCTGGAACGAGCCTAGTTTAGCTAGTGTCGAAACGCCCCAGATCGACATGAAATGACAGTTGAGTGGTTTATCATGAATTAAGCGTTTACTTTGATGATCAAATCTGTAGCTTGACCACTTTAATTCAAGTCTTTGGATATTCTGGAGTCTTTTAAAATAAATATGGATTGCCAGAATTTTAGTCAAGTGTGAATTCAGAATTTTCGGTGGTCCTTTCTGTAATTTGGTGCCTGATTACGGTGGACGATAGGGCGCATGTGGCCAATGCGGGTAGAATTATATAGTTTATGGTCACCGCGCTTGTTACTTCTGCATTGTATTGTACTGGCATATCTACAAACAATTGAAATGAACCTATACATACTAGTAGTAAACCCTTGGAACTAGCCGATAGCCTTATTTATTAGTCAGAAAGGGAACACCTACTACTACTTAGTTAGGTAGTACATAGTTAGAAGCATGTCTCATTTGCTTTGTGACTTTTATTTATTGATAATATGATCATCATTAGTAAATAGACGGTCTGGGCATAAAGACTAGCGCGCTCTCCCTATCACATCCTTCTCTTCCCCTTCTTCCACACTTTCCTCTCTCTAGCGTTGATTCCTTTATATAAATTGGCCAAGTAGTATGCATAACCATGTATAACTTTAGCATTTGTCGCATTGGTGCTGAGAAAAAGTCTAGTAACTTAATATATTGTGTGGAGGTTTATCATTAATTTGACAATTGCTGCCATCAAAATCTTGATATTCTTTTATTTCTGCCAAAAAGCAGGTACTAATTTGCATTGGCGACATGCGCCCTATCATCCACCGCGGCCTGATATATGAGGCTATAAAAGCGCCTCAGGTGTCGACTTCGGAGGATAATCGTTCCCCGCCAAAAAAAAATATATTTGTCCCGCAGATACCATAACACCCCCACTACGCAATTAAACATATTTCTCCCTCTTAACACTGCCTGAATATCCTGTTTAATTGGCTCCAATTTACATGTCACACTCTTTTATACCCAACAACGGTACTTCTGACGATCTTCAGCCATCATGAGCCAGCCAACCGCCGCACCCCCGACCTCCGCGAGCAATGCCGTCCTGGTGGAATCTCAACCGATTCCCGAAGGAACCAACACAGTCAGCGGAATTGACTTTGATAAGTTTCAGGGTCGAGATATTACTGTGGCCGAACTGGTGGATAGTATGACCAACACCGGTTTCCAGGCCAGTGCGGTTGCGGAGGCTGCCCGCATCATCAACGAAATGGTAGGTGATGCAAGTTCACTCACTTTCGAAGGTATCCCTGACATATTTATCTTCATAGCGTGCCTTCCGTGACCCTGAAACCGGCAGAAAGACCACCATTTTCCTCGGATATACCTCGAATTTGATTTCCTCCGGTCTGCGTGACACTCTTCGTTACCTTGTGAAGCATAACCATGTGTCGGCCATCGTCACTACCGCTGGTGGTGTGGAGGAAGACCTGATTAAATGTCTGGCTCCCACTTATATGGGCTCTTTCTCCACTCCAGGTGCTGGACTACGCGCCAAGGGCCTCAATCGTATTGGCAATTTGCTGGTACCGAACAACAACTACTGTGCCTTTGAGGATTGGTTGGTCCCCATCCTCGATCGTATGCTAGAGGAGCAGGAGGTAGCCAAGCGGAAGGCCCAGGAGACTGGAGATGAAGAAGACGAGCTCCACTGGACCCCAAGTCTCATTACTGAGCGGTTGGGTCATGAGATCAATAATGAAGACTCGGTGCTGTACTGGGCCGCCAAGAACAAGATCCCCATCTTCTGCCCTGCCCTGACTGATGGGTCGCTCGGAGACATGCTTTACTTCCACACCTACAAGTCATCGCCGCAGCGACTGCGAGTGGATATCGTGGAGGATGTGCGCCGGATCAACACCATGGCAGTGAAGGCTGCCCGGGCGGGTATGATCATCCTGGGTGGTGGTGTGGTTAAGCATCACATTGCGAACGCATGTCTGATGCGCAATGGTGCCGAACACGCCGTGTACGTCAATACCGCGCAGGAATTCGACGGTAGTGATGCAGGTGCCCGGCCTGACGAGGCCGTGAGCTGGGGGAAGATCAAAAGCGACGCCAGCGCCGTCAAGGTCTACGCTGAGGCCACAGTAGCATTCCCTCTGATCGTTGCGGCCTCATTTGCACGTGCAACACCACAAAACTGAAGGCGTCTGTTGCGTGCCGATACTTTGCCGCACACAATGTAGGGTCCCGTGACCCCCGGATGAGGGTAACCAATCAGAGTCAACCTTGTCCCCCTCGCCTCCCAACAGGGAAAATCTGCTGATCAATTTCCATGGTTCGAACCCATTACCCCTTCATAATTTGAGGGATTTCAAGTGCACCCGACAAGGTCAAACCCTGAGTGATATCTGACCAAGTCTGACGACCAAACCGGCAGGGTGTCAGCATGTCTTTCAGCGCCTTCTCCGCGTCTGCTGTACCCAGTCCCACCAGTTCCACTGCAAGGGTCGGGGAAACATGTTGTAAAAGCAGTCCCAGTGGCAACATGCAGATAAGCGATTTGAAGTGGCAAAGAATAGAAAATTCGCTCCAGAAGAAATACCCGCACATAATATTTAAGGTTGGGATCCGTTGGCTGCCCTGAAGTGGAGCCATTGGGCCGGATCCACAGCCGATCATGGGCTTCACCGACTGTCAGTTACTTACTTACTAAAAGAAATCTATTAAAACATTGACAATTTGTCTCATTAATGACATGATCTCGAAACTCAGTATAGGTGCAAGTGACCATAAAATCATAGACTAGTTAAATTCAATATTTAATAGATTTATTTACCGAAAAGATAGAAAATCTACCGCGTGGCTTATCCACCCGAAGTTTGGAATTTCCCCACTTTGGTCTTTTGGAGCGAATCCCGCGAATCCCCCGGACTTCCTTATCGCCTTTAAGTCTTTGGACTTTCTTCTTTTCTTTTCTTTCCCTTCTATTCCCTTGATTCTTCCTTTCATCTTACACTCACTGCTCATACATATACTGTCTTTTTTTCCTCTTTTCAATTGCCATTGTCCCCCACCTGATAACCCTTATCTCTCTCCATTCGTTAAACGCCAGAGAGAAACTATTGATCAAGTACCGCTATATTCTTCTCAACTTCGGAATTTGCATGAATTGGTCACTTTGATCGGTCCCATTCCCTCGTCTTGGTTTATTGAACAAAATCCTGGCAGAATGGATTCCTCTCGGAACTCGGCCAATTTGCCGCCCAATAGTTCAGGAACCGGCAGCGATGTCGGATCTCTCTCCCCGTCAAACATCTCCGAACCCAATATTGTTCCGAGTTCTATATCCGAACACTCTGTGACACCACGGGTGGCAACCCAGGAACAACCACAACCCGTCCGTCCGAACCCCCGGGCTCCGACGCCACCGCCTAGTGACCCCGAGGAGACCGAACATGCCTACTGGGCCGACCTTCACGAGGACACATCCACCCCAGATGAGGAGGAAATGAAGGAAATTGATGCTGCTGAAGCTGACTATAGCGCTTGTGACCGTATGTCAATTCCGAACCCTAGGGAGCCAACCCCGAGGAAAGGTTCACGCTTACTAACACCGGATCCTAGACACATACTGGGAAAGCAATTTCTTTCGGGACTTGGATGATCCCGAATACAAACCTGTGGAGAAGGCTCGTCTGACATGGAAGGTTAAAGGCATTCGAGGCACCCCCGAGGCCCCCAACCGCGCAAAGGTTCTGCGCTCTCCGCCAGCCTTCATTGGTGGATATTGGTGGCGAATCAAGTTCTACCCTCGCGGTAACAATGTGGGTTCGCTAAGTATCTATCTCGAGTGCTCGCCTACGATGCCCCCCCTGGATGAACATATCCCAGAAACCGAATTTACTGTTAGGCGCGGGGAGCCTGGTACCGTCCTCAACGATATTCCACCCGATGCACATGTGCAAACACCCGCCACAACCGACTCTGCCGCATGGCTAGACAATTACAAATCACAATATCCTTTCGCTGCATCTGCTTCCCAAGCACACACCGGTACGTCGTCCAATCCATGGCGGGTATCCGCTCAGATTGGTGTCATCGCCTACAACCCGGATGAACCACGCACTGGATGGATGCAGTCGTCATGCCATCAATTCAATCCACACAATCTGGACTGGGGATGGACATACTTCCATGGTCCATGGGATCAGATTCATAACCGACGACGTGGCCAGCATCGTGCGCTACTCAACAACGATACGCTGGCTTTTGATGCGTATATTCGTGTCATTGATGACCCAACCAAATCCTTGTGGTGGCATCCCAGTGATTCCGAGCCAACATGGGACAGCCTGGCATTGACTGGCTATCGGCCCCTTGGAGACTCGGTCGTCAACCACAGTGCCGAGGTCGCCGGACTCGCATCCTGGCTGCACATTGCCCCCTTCTGCAAAATCATTCAGAGCGTTGATGTCCTGGAACATTTAACAAACTGTGATGTAAAGCCAAAGCCTCTGTGTGATGCCATGCAAAAGTTGCTCTGGCAGTTGCGAAGTCGCACACAGTCGCTTCAATATGTGGACACCGACAGTATCACCTCCACATTGCACAACCTCCGTGAGTTCTCGGGTGATGTTTCGGAGTTCTGGGAGCGGCTTCGTCGCACCTTGGAGCTGGAACTCGCGGGCACTGATGCTGGTAAACAATTTGCCAAGCTATTCGATAGCCCACCTCCCAAGTCTGTGCAAGCAGGTGATGCAGATACTATTAACACTTTGCCGACTGATTTCAATTCTCGCATATTTGTTCAATCCGACCAGTTCAAATCCACCGGAGATGCGATGAAGAACTACTTTGGTGCCAAGCCTGGTCGCTGGTCCCTCCCTCCAATTCTTCATGTGGAACTTGGCCGTCAATCCCTCGACAAGACCATGCGCTGGCAACTAAACTTCAACAAGGTAGATCTGGATGATGAGCTGGATCTCACCCCATGGGTTGTTGATGGTGAAGGTAGCAAGTATGTTCTCTATGGCTACGTGGTTCACCGCGGTCGTCGCACATCTAGCAAGTTCTTCAGTATCCTTCGCCCTGCTGGTCCAGGGACCAAGTGGCTGGCTTTCGATGATGGCAGTGATAACCGTGTGGAGTGCTTGACCCAGAAGACCGCAATGGGCGCTCATCTTGGTCTTGATGCGTCCCAGACTGTCGATCACAAGAAGGGTCATGATATCCCGGTGGTTGCAATGTATGTCCGCGGTGACATGGTTTCAGAGCTTCTTCCTGGACCGCAGGGACCTTGGGAGGTGCCCAAGTCTTTGAAGGAATACTACGAGACGGGGGTCTACAGCCCAATTTCCAGTTCCAATCAGAAGTCATCAAACGAGGATGTTCAGGTTGAGGTGTACTCTCTGCCTGAGTATGATCAACTGGATTGCCTCTTCGACACATATGACCTCATGTCCAATGCGAAGTCGAACAACAGTGTCATGTATATGACTCTGCCTCGTTCATCCCGCTTGGCCGAGCTGCGCAAAAAGATTGCTCTGTGGAAGTCGGCTGGTGGTGAGGTCATTGGAGCCGAAAGGGTTCGTCTGTGGCACATTGGCCACACTCGGGCTCAGTGCGGGCCTACTCTAGCATTTGAACATATCACTGATTTGAACACTCCATTGGATGCTTCTGCGGGCACTATGCGATTCTGGATGGAAGCAATCTCAGAGGGTGAGTCCCAACAAGTCGCGAATTATTGCATATAAGCTCTTACTGACCCTCGAATCCTTTTAGATGATGCGAAATTATTTGCCATCCCAGACCCTCCTTCGGCTACTACTACTGAGGATAAGCTCGAGGAGTCTATAGTTGAACAGCTAGGCTCTGCAAGCAGTAGTTCACTTTCCTTGGTCAATAATGGAGACGCGGTTGCCAGCTCATCCAGAGGTGATATAAGCCCTACAGAGAGCTCCCTACCACCTCTGGCCACCTCATCTCTAGAAGCCGATATGCTGGCTGACGCGCGAGCCGAGCATGATGCCGTTCTGGCTGTTGCAGCAGCCCACGACACCAACTCATCTGTCGCTGAACCCGCTGCTCCTGCTACTACTCCTGCGGAGTTTTCTGGGCCAGTATCGACTGAGCCTCAAGTTACCCTTCCCGTCGGTCACGCGTACTACTTCATTCAGGTCTTTGATGAAGACAAGCAGGTCCTTCGTACAGTGGGCTCGTTCTTCTCCAAACTTGAGGCGAACGTCAAAGCATCCATCCGGAAGCACCTTAAGCGGACCATCCGACAAGACTTCCTTATGTGGAAGCGAGTAGACGGAACCACCGTCACCACAGTATCCCCAGCCGAGAACTTCATGGATGTCGTGGTGCCCCACGGATCCTGTATCATCGTCGGGGACAAGTTGACCAAAGAAAAACGATCTCAACTCGGGCTTTCCGGCCTGTTCTCCAGCCCCGACCGCCTAGTTCAGTACCTCTGGGCCAAGTCTCGAAACCACCCTGTCCAAGGCTTCAATGGCACCAAGACCGTCGAAGCCACTTTCACAAATGATTTCTACAGCGGCGAGTTCCTAAAGGGCTACTACCACGGACGAGGCAAGCACCTTTCTGGCACCGGGACGGTCTACGAAGGTGACTTCATTTTCGGTCGACGCCACGGCAAAGGCAAGATGGAGTACCCGACCGGCGATACTTATGACGGTGACTGGGTTGAAGATGTCCGTCATGGACAAGGAACCTACGTTGAGAAGACGACTGGCAACTCGTACGTGGGCGGGTACAAAGATGGTAAAAAGTACGGCAAGGGCATCAGCTACTGGGAAGTTGCCGACGAAGAAGCGGATATGTGTCAGATCTGTTACTCCGAAGAACAGGATGCTGTGTTCATTGACTGTGGCCATGTCTGCTCGTGTGTGACTTGTGCTAAGCAGGTTGATCTTTGCCCGATATGCCGGAAGAGTATTAAGAGTGTCATTAAGATTTACAGGACATAGACGACTTGTCTGAAGCACGGTGGAGTTTTATACATTTACAGCATTTGAGATTTGTGTTCATTTGGTGGTTTACTTATATGCATGTCACATACAATGTCTTAGCCCTTTTATGGGATTGTC
Source organism: Penicillium lividum (assembly GCA_028828245.1). NCBI lineage: Eukaryota > Fungi > Ascomycota > Eurotiomycetes > Eurotiales > Aspergillaceae > Penicillium > Penicillium lividum. The sequence goes on from JAQJAG010000003.1 coordinate 2,291,984, forward strand.
GTTGTTCTTTTTTGGTTTCTAGCGAACGGACGGTTGGGGATTGGGGGTTAGGCGGATATATACGGCGATCGTTTGCGATTTACATTCTTGCTCTCTGTTTCCAGGACATTTTTCGAATTCTGCATGTCATGCGCTCTTGGTGAATACATATAGATCAAGACTATATATAAATTAGATTTTGGAATGCACTTTAACGCTGAATCATTTTTTGACATTGAGATTGAGATTTGAAACATTAAAAAACAAGGTATATGTCCAGTGCGCCGTCCACCCACAAATGAAGATGCTTTTCAAACTTGGCAATGCCAGAGCTATAGATACACAATAGATGCTCGGGTGTCAAACAGATCATTTAAAAGCCTTCTTGGGCTTCTTTTCCTTCAGCTTTCCCTGCACCACCGACTTCTTCTCACCCTTGTCCTGGTTAGAAGATTTCTTGGCAGACTCGGTCTTCTTGGACTGGGTCTTCTTAGCAGCCTCGGGCTTCTTGGTGGACTCAGTCTTCTTAGACTCGGTCTTGGAGGACTCGGCCTTCTTAGCCTCAGTCTTCTTAGTCTCAGTCTTGGGGGACTCGGGCTTCTTGGCCTCGGGCTTCTGCTCCTCCTTGGTTTCCTCGGTGGACTCAGTGGCAGCCTTGGGCTCTCCCTTGGCCTTCTTAGGCTTGTTCAGAACACCCTTGGGGTTAAGACCCTTGCGACGGATACGGTTGCGTTCGGCGCGAGCAATGCGCTCCGAATCATCATCTGCCTCGAAGGGACCGAAAGCACCACCTTCAAGATCAGCAAAGGCACCACCCTCCTCATCGCGGATAGGTGTTCTGTCGATCTCCTCATCATCATCAGTGGAAGCACCCAGGGAGCTAGTACGCTTCTTCTGGTGGCGGTCCTTAGAGGTGGTGCCGTCCACCTTGGCAACGGGAGTGGGACCAGTCTTCTTCAGCTTACACACGTAGAAACCATCGACGTTCTCGCGGTGGGGGAAGTAACGGCGGGTAAGGGCCATCTTGGCATCGAACTTCTTGCCCATGTAGCTGGTGAAACCGGGGCTACCAAATCCACCCAGACCGGTGTCAACGATCTTAACATTGGGGCACTTTCGCAGGACGTACTGCACGACAGCCTCGTTCTCTTCCACAGTCACACTGCAAGTAGAGTAAACAATGTAACCACCAGTCTTGGACGCGTGGTCGACAGACTCGATGGCGGCGAGGAGCAGCTGTCGTTGCATGTGAGGAATGGCCAAGAAATCACGTTCGTTTTTGGAAGTCTTAACACCAGCATCCTTGGAGATAACACCGGTACCGGTGCAAGGGGCATCCAGTAAGACACGGTCAAAGCCACCCATGGCCTTGGGGAAGCCGGTACGAGCGTCCAGGTTGGTGACAATGGTGTTCTTGCAGCCAAGACGGTGGATGTTACCAATCAAACCCTTAGCACGGGGCTTGCTGGCATCGTTGGCGATGACACAACCAGTATTGCGCATCAACGCAGAAATGTAGGTAGTCTTACCACCGGGAGCGGCGGCCATATCGAGAACACGCTCGTTAGGCTGGGGTGCGAGCGCCATGACGGGGAGGAAGGAAGATGCGGCCTGGAGAATGTAGTGACCGGCAAGGTACTCGGGGGTGGCACCAAGGGGAACAGGAGATTCGAAGACCTGAAGGCCAACCTTGGACCACTTACCAACGGGCTCAAGAACAACACCACGGTTGATCAGAGCCTGGGCGAGAGAACGACGGTTTGTCCGAAGAGTGTTGGTACGAATGACGACAGGGCGAGGGGTTTCGTTAGCCTCGAAGAAAGCGAATGCCTCCATAGGAGTGAACAGGTTCCACAGCTTCTCAGCCAGATAGCGGGTGTATCCGTAGTAGGTGCAGATGTCGGTGAGCACAAGGTCAACGTATTCAGCGCGAGATCTATCAGCCTGGCCAAGATTCTTGAGGTCACCCAGAATGCGGATGGTGTCGGTAATACGCTGGCGGAGGAGCTGCAGATCCGGCGCAAGTCCAGCCTGGGCTGCATCGTTGAACACATCGGGGCGATCGCCAGCGATGTTGGTCTGCATAGCGTCCTGCAATTCCTGCTCGGCCTCTTCATCCTCCAATTGTTTCTCAGCATCGAGTTTCTGAGAGAGACCCTCGATGTTCGCTGCGGTCAACCTCTCCTCGGCGTCGGACAAGTCCTCGTCGTCGGAAAACATGGCTGTACGGGTGTAATTCTCTTCGTCGGAGTCCATAACGGAGTCGTCGTTGTCGTCCTCTAGGTCTGAAAGTCCCACAACGTCACCCTGGCTATCCAATGAACCTTCGCTGACTCCATCGAGATCGTCGAATTCGTCGTCCATATCTTCGTCCTCCGAGTCCGTCATAGGAACGGGCTTCTTCTTGCTAGAAGTCTCCTTCTTCGGCTCAACCTTCGCAGCACTCTTAGCAGCAGCGCCATTGACCTTGGCCTTCTTAGGGGCGGCTTTCTTTGCCACGACCTCTTCTTCGACGGCTTCTCTCCGGCGCTTCTTGGGATCAGCGGTCTTAGCTGTCGATTCTGCTTCAGCGACCTTGCGCTTCTTCAGCATGGTGATCTTTGATTCATCGAGCGGGGGCGGAGGGCCCTGCTTCTTCATACGACGTCCGACACCCATGATGAGTGATGTGAATGTTTGATTGAGTGGTGGATTGTTGCGTCCGAAACTTTTTTTTTCGGGCTTTTTTCCTTGGCAGCGGTCAACCGTGGCAGTAAATAAAAATCGGAAGGCGGTGTTGCGGTCCTATCTAAGATAGCGGTGTGGGAAGGCAATTTGTCCGCTGACTTTCTTATCAGGCGAGCTTACTCCCGGACTTTTATCACCTACACAATAGAACTTGTACATTATTGACACAGTTACATATCCATGGGGTCTAATTCTTCAAATCTTTGAGGAACTAGGGTTACGTTTTTTCCAATATACAATATCTCACCCCAGAATCTTTATAGAGCTATGGATATGGATTTCAATGTTATACACACAAGGAGCTGTCCAATCAAGACAACTCATCAAAGGAAGACCTAGTCTCGAGGCTCTCAGGATATCAAACCAGAAGATACGTAACGCCAGGGTGCGAAATCCACGGGAAGTCAACCAACCACAGATCAAGAGTAATGTAGGCTGGAGGTGATAGGGCCATTTGACATGGACACCAGGGTATGCACCGAAGCAAAGGAACAAAGCTAGAATGTGGAAAGACAAAGAGAGAAATGGAAATAAACACATGGTCAGAAATGTACGCCAGGGAATCATCGCGAAAAGGGCTTATTATCAGCATCGGGATCAAAAGTACACATGTAGAAGAAGAGAAAAACCACATAGAAGAGTACCATATGCCAGGCAGCTGCACGATACACCTTTGAAAATGCTCAGAAAAGAAGTGGTCCTGCCAATCGCTCATCCGGTTCATGGGATCATAATACGGTGTGAGAACCAAGGAAAATTACCCAATGGTAGAAAGCAGGAAAGAAAGAAAAGGATTCATACAAGGCTGTCATCTCGTCATGCAGGTTATCTTGAGAAGACCTTAACCACACCATCTCCACCGCCGCTGACGACCCAGCGTCCGTCGCGACTCCAGACAACAGCGCAGACACCTTCACCACGCATTAAACGGTGGCTGGTCAGTTCCTGGGTACAGCTGCGCTTCTCAAGATTCCAGAACCGCAGGCTGGCGTCGTGACCAGCCGAAACAAGTTCACGCCCGTCCGGAGACAGGGATAGAGAAGCGATTGCAGCTGGGTGGGCTAGCATGGTGTATGTACATTGACCTAGAGGTAAGAATTCTTAGAACACGATCGGAACGGAAGAGAATCGGACGAGATTGTCACTCACCACTGTTCGCGTCAAAGAATCGAATATATCGATCTTCGTAACCACTGATAATGACACCTTCCACACTGCTTGAGCCAGTAGCTCCATGAACAACTTCCTCCTCCTCCATGCCACGGTTGGGTTCCAAATTAGCAGACCCGTCAAATCCAATGGTAGTGGTAACTACGGAGTTCACACCAGTTGAGGGTGTCCCGTCGTATGTTTCAAGGCTGGCCATGCCCACGATTTCCTCACCCGTTCGGGTATCGTAAACGAGAATTGACGCATCGGTGTAGGAAACCACGAAGTTGACACCCGCTAAAGATAAGGGGCTGATGCATGTTGGAGAGGGGGAATCGGTGCGCATGATGTGATGAACAAGGGTATGGTGGAATGGCGTTGATGAGGCAACACTAGGTTGTGGGGATGATGGGAAATTAGAACCAGACGAGATCGAGTTGGCGCGTCGGCTTCCACCTTGCCGTCGTGATCCTGCCTGCGGTGCGATGGGAGGGGCGCTGACAGCCCAGATCAGAATGCGACCATCTGCAGCACCGGATGCCAGTAGGATACGATCGGCTCCGCCGTAGTGAGTGCATGAGTCCCCGAAGACAGAACCTGCCGTCCCAGGAAGCACACAGAGCCCCCACACGGCTTCTGTGTGGCCGTCCAAGGTCGCCTTAGGATCGACCCGACCACGCTCCCACACGCGGACGCTAGCATCTTGTCCACCTGAAAAGACCCAACCGTCACCCAGAGCACGACCTCCATTGGAGATATTTTGACCAGGTGAACAGGCAGCCAACGAGGTGACTGCACCCTCATGACCACGGTGGGTAAAATAGCTGGTAATGTCTAAATCGTTGCTGGAGCTAGGTCCATGAGCTCCGAATGTGCCATAGGTTGCTGGTATAATCCATCGCTTAATCGTCCCGTCGTCACTGCATGTACAAATTTCCGGCTCTGATGGACTGCCACCGCCGGTGAATATCACAGAGCGGATCACGTCCAGGTGTCCGCGAAGGGCAAATCGAACCTTGAAGTTTGTGTCCTGTTGGCCGAGACCAGCGGCAAAGTCCCGAGAATCCGTTGCACCCTCACTCTTGCGGTGAGACCCAGAGCTCTTTCGTCGATGTGACAGTGACCCACCCCGAGATGGGGATTTGCCGCCAGCGACAAAGTTGGCGTTGGGGAATGCATCGGTATCCGGACGGTGTGGAGGCATGGGCTCGCTAACTGTTTCGTTCTCGGTGGGTTCATCAAAGTTCCATCCGTCCATATCCTCGGCTCTTTGATCATCATTAGCTCTTTGCGACGGCAACTCTTCCTTGACCGCCACCTGAGGTCCTTGAGTGCTGTATGCCGACTGGGAGTCCACAGGACGTTCATCAATCAAGCCATGTTCATATGCTTGCTTTCGGTTATCGATGGCTGTCACCGGGGGTTGATGAGTGTCGACCTGTCGTCGGTCCATAGCATCTCGAGGCACCGAAGCCTGACCGTACTGGTTATGAGCTCGAGCCTGAGAGGCATTTTCTGCATACTGGTTACCCACGGACTGATGGTTTTGGACCATCGCCTCCCGGCCCATCATGTGGTTTGCCTTTTGTCGTTGCTGCTGAAGGTATGCCTCCTCCAAGTTTTGCTGCGATAGTTGTTGGTTCGCATAGAGGTGGTTTGAGAGATCAGGGTCGCTGAGGTCAGGAGGTGGGTGAGATGTAGGAATGACATGATATGCGATTTCTTGTGCACACTTGGCTAGATAGACGCGCGATTTGTCCCGTTCGTCTTCTTGACGGAATTCACTCGATTTAAGGTCGTCAAGGGTCGCATTAGGATCCGGGCTGGACCGTTGCTCTAAATACAATCAGAATGAGTAAAGACGAATATATAAATGCGAAATATTTGTTAGGGAATCACATACCTTTCAAGTATTCCACGCTCTCCCGTGCGATTTCCTTGGGATCTTTGATGTCGTCAACACTCTCGTTGTTAGAGAGTTTCCTCGACTTCTCTCGTTCCCTCTTCAGCGCTGTTTCCATCAATCGAACGTGTTTTCCCAGTGACTCTTGGAGACGCCTGCTAGTCCGCAATTCTCCCTCCAGCTGACCGATTCGAGACTTCATCTCCGCGCGTTCAATTTCCCAGGCGTTTCGGTCGCGCTCATGTCGGTGCCATTCTGTCTGCAAGAATCGCATCACACCTAATGAACAAAAATCAGCTTCCAGTCACTTAAGACTAATTTCAAGGGATTCTTACCCTGCAGTGTGTATTCGGTCCCTTGTGGGTGACCATTAGAGGGGCCGTCGCCCATTGCTGTGGGCATTCCAATACCAGCTGCGGGCGATTGGGATTGCCAGGCCATGTACATATGATGATTTCAGCACGCGACAAGGCCGGGCTGAGTAGCTGGTTTGTTCAAGGGTGAAGCTGGCGGTCGACCCAGAGCGTCAAAGCGTCAGGCGTGGAGCTTCTGGTGTTCTCCTGACCCCCGTAGTATCCACCAGTAAGCGAAATTCAGTCACCCAGGGGGCGACAACGGCAGGGGAACCAAGTTCCACACCGCGTCAGACGGGAGAAGATAGAGCAGAGACCCAGGGAAGTACAAGAGCAAAATCTGCCAATTATCAACTGCACAAGTGTTCAAGGGCTCGTTTGTTATGAGTGCAGTTGAGAGTGGCTTTTCGGGGGGACCCTCACTGGTTCTCACCGCCTGCCGTCACGGGAAATTCCGACACGGAGTCCAGACCGGTGTGTTAGTTGACTAGTGACGCACTACTCAATTGCAGTTGATGGCAGATGAGAATTTGAATAATAAAGATATCATTTAAAGGTTAGGTTAGTGTGAAGTTTTAAAGAGATTGCATTCCAGACTGAGTTATCTTCGCTTTTAGAAGTTTGAAGATGTTCATAGTTAACTAATCTCAACCTACGTATGCAAAAGCTCAAATTCAGAAGGCGGTCGGTCTAGTGATCTGTTCATGCCTTACACATAAGGCAATAAGTTAGTCCATCCCGCAGGCAGAAAGAGCGACAATAACAGCACCTCCAGATCTTTGCAAAGCCCATACTTTCTGCTTGATACTTTGCTTTGCGCTTCCTCTCCAATTCCTCACATTAAGGACTATTCTCCCTTGTCTTCAGCATGTCGGAACTCACCTTCGCCAAATCCTTTCTCTCCACGCTGGACTCCCGTCCCATCAAGCTACGTGGTGATCATGTCTTCGATCCTGAGCAAGTTGGGCTGCGTGTACCGGTAAGCTCGCTTCTTCTTCTTTAATTCAAAGTTCATCTATTGGATTCTTCGTTTTATAAGAATTTGCGTCTAATTTGATTGCCAATAGTACACTCTTCCCCGCCTCCAGGCCCCGCACCCCGAGATGCCCAAGAAGGTCAAGCAGGCACAAGCACCAGGCTCGTCCAAGTCAATCACTATCCACGTGAAATCTGCTCGCAATCCAGCTCTCGAATTCTCCTTGCCCAACTCTCCTCTCTCTACCACCACGGTGCAGGACCTGAAGGATGCTGTCCGTCAGCGTGTAACCGATGCGCAAGGAAACGCTGTGGCGCTCGACAAGATTAAGATTCTCTGCAACAAGAAGCCTGTCGCTGGAACGGGGAAGACAGTGGCTGAGATTCTGGCAGACGAACCGGGGATGCTGGTCGGAGGCAAAGAAGTCGAGTTCAAGGTGATGATCATCGGGGGTGCCAAGCCTATTGATGTATCGGAGGCTCAACCAGCAACAGAGGCACATCAAGCATCTCCGCCAAAGCCAGCAGTTGGACCTAGTGGTCTGGAGGTGGTACAGACAGAGGCTTTCTGGGATGATCTACAGGGCTATCTGGAACAACGGTTGAAGGATATGCAGGAAGCAAAGCGATTAAGAGTACTATTCAAGGATGCGTGGACCTCAAATCAGTGAAGCAAGGAAGATATATCATACTCATTGACCATATTATAATTTCAATTCAACCGGAGCTGCCGCTTTGGATGGCTCGTATATGCATATAAGAAATCCAAAAAGGATGTCAATTCTCGGGCTTTCCACTTCAGGGTCTCTTGATCAGAACCACTGAAACAAAGTCAATATCTTACTCCCCATTTCCCCAATGTGCCCAAGTAGTAAATTGACGTGTTGATCCTAGAGTGAAGATGCGGTGTTTCAGGCATCCCCTGGTTTCAATATGCAGGGTCTTAATAGGTTGAAATCGTTTAGTCAGTATCTCCCCCCTTCCCCTAAGCTCTCATTCCCTGATCACGGCTGATTTCAAACTCAAACACGACGAAGCGTGAGGACCTGTATCGGTCGAAGAGAGCGTTGAGCTTGGAAGGATTGCAAACGACTTACTCACTAGCTGCACGGCACTATCAATACTCGATATTAGCGCCTGGTATGACTGGTTTCTTAACGATGCGGCAAGCGGACGAGCTGTCAGTCCATACTGTTTAAAAGTGACTGGTCCTTTTATCAACCAAGGTTGACTTGTCCACAGGCGTAAGTCCATTATCGCATACCTGTCATCAAATGCCCTCAACGAAATCGCCAGTAAATTACGAAATGAATTGAAATTGACAGATGACACAATTGACGCAAATACCACAAAACAATATGAAACAATCCTCGAAAGTAAATGGACCAGCAGTGGCCGCCTACAACGAAGAGTGATAAGTCCTGATCGTAGCCGATTTCTCTATGTATTACTATATTTCACCCGTTGACAGCAGCACTAACATCTTTTTAAGCCACAGATAATGGAACTCGAGTCCTGCAACGCAGCTCTCCAATGTGCACTGAATAAATTGACACCCACTTCTCTCCTGGAGCGCAACGTCGATATCCAAAATTGGCTTCCTCAGAATCCCAGATACTCATTGGAGTCGCACCGTGAAACTATAAATTGCATCGCTTTTCACCCTAAGTTTTCTTCAATCGCGTCTGGCTCGGACGACTCCGCGATAAAGATCTGGGAATGGGAGCATGGAGAGCTTGAAATGACTCTTAAAGGGCATACAAGGCCGGTCCGAGATGTTGATTATGGGAATACTTCGGGTGGGACTTTTCTGTCATCCTGCAGCTCTGATCTTACGATCAAGTTGTGGAATTCGGCAGATGGCTACGAGAACTTCCGGACTCTTCAAGGTCACGATCACATTATCAGTGCTGTACGTTTTATACCTACCGGAAATCTTCTTGCTAGTGCAAGCAAAGATGCCGATATCAGATTATGGGATGTCATGAATGGACACGGTGTCAAAACAATCCACGGGCACAACGGGTGGGTACGAGATATCTACCCATCGTTTGAGGGGCAGCTACTTCTTTCTACTGGTGATGATATGACCGTTCGGCTTTGGGATATTTCTACCGCCAACCCAGCAAGTAAGCTGATAGCGGTTGGCCACGAGAATTTCAACATGTGTTGTGCAATTGTGCCATGGGCATCTTTTCAATATCTTGCACCATTGGTTGGGTTGAAGAGTTCAACGAGCGCTGCTGATTTTATGGCGACGGGATCGCGTGACAAAACCATTAAACTGAGGGACTATCGTGGGGTCTGCATTATGACACTGTTCGGTCATGACAATTGGGTGCGCGCAATTGTTTTCCATCCTGGTGGACGTTATCTGCTTTCTGTGTCGGATGACAGAACTCCATGTTGCTGGGACTTGAGCCAGCAAGGCAAGTGTGTCAAGATTCTCCGAGATACGCATAGTGGTCTTATAACTTGCCCGAAGTGGGTTCCAGGTATTGTGAAAGATTCACGCACCGGCTCTGAGCAGCGTCTGAGAAGTAGAGACCTACCTGAGGTACAAATCCGGTGTGTAATAGCCACGGGAAGTGTGGACCAGAAGTTATATATTTTCGCCGGGTAGTCGATGTCAATAACATTAGATTGATTCTTCGATTGATTCATATCTGTATTCCAACTCTGAATCATAACCACCTGATGGTGGAAAACCTTGGAACTCACCCTCCGCGGAGGTCGACAGAGAACACTCAAAACAACCTTGAAACTTATCACTTGGCAGCAACAACACGCATGTTGTTTCTTAATTGATTTTGAGAAGTTTTGCATCTGCGCTAGTTGCCCAAAGGTCGAATCTCTAAAACCGCCCGTCTCTTGCACCAATGTGTCTAGACATGGCTAAGAATTCTCGGGGAGAGCACCTTTGTCCTGCACGGTTATGGCCTACCAAATTCATGTCTGAATAATCTCGACTCTTCAGACATCACCAATTTGCCCCGTTTTTTAAGAAACACTCGTACCATAGACGAATCTAATTCCCGTCTGGACGACTCTCTTTGCCTTGGAAATCAGAATGCCGATATCGATCTCAACATTGACGAACCCAAAGACCAAAATTCCGAATACAGCGATATACATCTTTACAATTCTCGCAGACTTGAGCTCACATGTGCAGTCTGCAAATCAGGCTTCCATATGGCTAAGGGCTTTCGCAAATCACCAGTCGGCTGCCCAATTATCTCAATTCCAGTCTTGGCCGAAGCAGCATATAATGCGATTCTATAAACTTACACATAGGCCAACATTTGAAGCCTTAGCCCAAAGCTCATATCCGCACTTCAAGCCCCCTGCACTGAATCAGCCTCATAAACCCAACATTGAGTGAGTGAAAATTATGGCAAATTCCTACGAAAGCCCTAGAGTTCTTCTTACGCCCGGACCGAATTGTGAATCTCCCAACATTTGAACTAGGCTGCGGGAATATGTGTCCATCTCGGACCTTCATTGGATTTTCATGTACGATTATCAATTACGTAAATATTGTCCAAACTTCAGATAAATTGATGGTCCACCACTGTAAAAAGTTAGGCCATCTGCATCTCAAATTTAATTTTAGAAATCGTTTTTGAGTTCATCGACCCGACTGTTCCATTAGCCGATGAACCACGGTCAGCTGGACGCCGTACCCGTGAATTTTGTTGATCCAGCGATTCAAAATACGCAAGTGATCGATTCACGGCTAGTGTTAATATGTGGAGGTATGCACTAACCTAATCTGCTGAGTGGAATATTTTATTTTTAGCTTCATGATGTAGCTCTCTAGTATCCACATGTCCATCCAGTCCCTTCGGATGTAGCGGAGGAGCGGGGCGAATTACCTGACCCCGATAACCGGCCACCGATCATGTATATTTACATCTTGTATAATCGGTTATTCTGGGTAAGGCGACCGTGATGATGTAGGCCAAGGGTGGAGCAAGTGGGAATAATCGCTCGTACCGACGGACCCTGAATACGTGCCACGCCCAATTCTGGGGTAAAGTCTAAGACATAGTTACATTGCAGTGAAATCATGCAGATCGTAAGCTACTAGGGCTGATAACTCCGAATGCCTAACCGGTTTGATCTTGCTTGATCGGAGGTAAAACCTAGTTGCAAGCGGGGCTTGTGGTTGGACGTGTCTCACCCGCTGTTCTTTTCCTGAACTAATCCGGTTATACTCTCGCTCCACAGCTACTCACTTGGCTTCTTGGTGGCTTAGTTGGGGGTCTTGGAAATGGAGCTTGGTTAGCGATGGCATGCACCTGACAGCACATTCTTGGAAACTAAACTGTGAAGCTGGTGAGGCTATACCATATCCGGGGCAAATGTATGTTGCATAAGCCACATATGGCTCGTGGAAGCGGGTGGCCCTGCAGCGGAGAATACTCTAATTGGATGGGTCTTGAATGTGTCTTACATTTTAACAAGAAGATCGAGGCTATGTAGACATGATATGGTCAGATGGAGGCCTGTTCAGGCGTTCAGGCCAATGTCTCACCTATACATAAGTGAGACATAACCTGCCAGCTTATAGCGCACTGTCATCTAGGTACCTATTGTGTACTGTTACATTCATCCGACCTACCAAGGTTTATTTCCAGCATTCAAGTCATTGCGGTGAAGAAACATCTCAACACTCATCGGGCTTTGCTTCATGGTGCCAAGGTCGACGATCGAGGGAACCTGAGAAAATACTTAAATACCTCCATTGTCTCTTCAATTCATGTCCATTCCCATCACATCAAAGCATTTCACACATCTATATCTATATTCCAACCCTCAACTTTCCCCTTCAATAATCTACCAAACCGCAACTATGCAGTTCTCTCAGCTCTTCTTGGCCACCATCGCCGCTGTCCCAGCAGTCCTGGCTGCTCCCGTCGCCAGCACATCCATGATGGCTGCTAGCTCTACATGGACTATCGACAGCATGAAGCGCGTCTGTAACGCAGCCGACACCTCTTGCACCTGGACCTTCGGTATCGACACCGGTTCCGGCACAGCTACCTCCTGCAAATTCGTCGTGAAGGGCACCACCGCCTCAGAGCTTAACGGTGGCCCCGCTACCTGTGGTGACTTCACCGTCACCTCTGGCTGGAGTGGACAGTTCGGTCCTGGCAACGGTTTTACTACTCTCGCTGTTGTCGATAACGTGAGCCGCCAGATCGTCTACCCTGCCTACACCGATGTTCAGCTTGACACCGGCAAGGTTGTTACGCCTGACCAGAGCTACACCCCTGCCAACCTCCCCTAAGTGAGAAGACCAACAATTTAGGGCTCAGATAGTGGGGGTTTCATGTATTTAATTTTTGTGAGATATACAATTTAACATCAAGCGAGTATATTTCTGCAAAGTTTTTTCTATGCCATCGATAGATTGAAGCACCTAATTCTTCGACAGCTTAACTCACCTGGGCACTTACCGATCTGAAAGGCAGGGCAAGTCGTATTGTATTTGACCTTTTCTCTGTCGAGAAGATTTTCGGCCTAGAATTACACTAGAGCACAAAACTTGGAAGTCAGGCATTTATACCACATGAGCAATGTCGCCATGTCCGTCAAGTGCAATTCAAGTCCAACCCCTGCCCAGGATACTTCGAAGAAGGAAGACAACAGCCGGAAATATCGGAATTGGCTCAAAAGACAGTGCCAATACTTGGCACCAAATATAGCTTTTCTTAGGTAATGATCGTATGTTTGTTTGTCTGATCCGGAAAAATACTTCATCCCAGTTGTGGCTTCCGCTTTTCCCCACAATCCCCACTCCAGCTGCCAGATCATTGAATGGAAAAGATTTATAGGAAAACAAGTTTTCAATCTATTGGCTGATCCGATCGATAGTTTGTCTCCAGTCCATTATCTACTGTATCTCACGTGGCCCCCGAATTAAAATGCGCCTCTGTCGATCGCAGCAAGGGCGTGCTTGGAGAGGAATATCCATTGCGCCACCAATGCCCGAAAGGAGAGTGTGTGGGGTTGGTAAGCTGTCTAGTTGACCGTTTCTGTTTTCTCTGCCCAATCAATGATTTGTCACCTTCTCTAGTGATCTCTCTAGCTTCGTGGGATAACTTCCGAGTGGAGCGCCCCCTCAAATGACTCCACAGCGAGGGGCAGGACTTGTCCATCAAGTGAAAGAAAGGAGAAACTTGGATATCGTGGAGTCACCCTCTGTCCAGGCAGTCGTAGAAGTCCCCATAGTGAAGATCTCCAAAGTCCAATTGACTCATATCCAGAAATTGTCGGAACCGATGGCCGGGAAGAAGGCGGCACACCCGCATTAGCGTGTTCCCAAAAGGTTACATTTCCTAGTGGTTAACCCACATCGCGGGTTATAGCTGCAGCTGCCGAATTTTTCGTGATTCAACCCTGCAAGTGCATCGGCTAAGCATCCACGGTGGATCTTCTCTTTTTTCTTTGTCTGCCCCTCTCCAGAATCCCATTGTTCCCATCCCACCATGACCATCTCCAACGATGAAGCGTGGGCTGAGGGGGCGGATGAACATAGGGGCCAGCGATTACTCCCCCATGTGATCGATTATTATGCCCACCATGAACCTGATCGCGTGTTCGCCTCGATCTGCAAGTCGGGAAATCCAGACAATGGCTTTGAGGATATCACAATGCGCTCAATGGCTACCGCTGTCAACTACATGGCGTGGTGGCTAAACAAGAACTTGAAAAAAGGCAGCAAGCGACGCACTCTGGCTTATATTGGCCCGAGTGACCTGCGGTATACAGTCATCTTCTTGGCCGCAATCAAATGCCGGTGGAGGGTATGTCACATGGACTAGAAGCCAATTGCACTGCTAACATAAACAGACTTTCTTTGTAAGCCCACGAAACCCCATCACCTTGAATATTGGTCTCCTGCAACAGTCAGACGTATCCGCGCTTCTATATGCGGACACTGTACGATCGCCCGCCAAGTCCCTGCAAAAGTTTGACCCGTCGATATCCTGCAAGCAAGTGCAGTCAATGGAAGAGATATTCAAAGCTGAATCGCCTTCATACCCTTTTGATACTTCGTGGTCAGAAATTAAGGATGAGAACTGCCTGGTCTTACATTCATCTGGGTCGACGGGTATGAGATGTCCTCTAATAGGAGCTCCAACGTAAACCTGACATGATCACTAGGCCCGCCAAAGCTGGTCAACTACACCCACGCCACACTCTCCTGTACAGATAACGACCCAAATATCCCCTTACCGCCAGGAAGACGTGCTCATAATGCGGGGATGTTCAAGTTTGATACCCCGGGCCGTTACTACTCATCCTTCCCGATCTTCCATGTAAGTCCCACATGTGCTTCCGCTTCGCTCTCCGCTTACGGATATTTAGCTTGCCGGTATCCTAGCCTACATTCTCATTCCATCGTTCTTCCAAACTTCTACTGTGGTGATTGGCCCTCCGCATATCGCACCGAGCGGCTCTTTGGTAGATATCATTTTAAAAAAACAGAACGTTCGAGCCCTTTGGTTACCCCCGCTAGTCATCGAGCAATGGATCTCGAACCAGGCCTCTATCAAACAAGCAGAAAAACTCGACTTTGTGGCATATGGCGGAGGAGTAATGTCAAAGACAGCCGGTGATAGGCTCAACAAGGCAACCGACGTGTGTCAAGTCTATGGCTGCCTCGAGGCTGGTCAGGTTCAGTTGCTGATTCCTAAGCGAGGAGACTGGCAATACTTGGAATTCAACCCAGCCGAGGAATGCGACATGCAAGAAGTGGATGAGGGCGTCTATGAACTGGTGTTCCATAACGACAAAAAGTTCTACGGGCGCCGAACTCTCTCCCACACATTCCCAGGCGTGAAAACATGGCGATCTGGAGATTTATTCATTCCTCACCCCACAAAATCTGGTCTGTGGAGCTTTCACTCTCGCAAAGATGATATTATTGTGCTAGCGAATGATCAGCGAGTATGGCCTATCCCTATGGAACACATCATCTCCGGCGACCGTCTCATCAATGGGGCTCTCGTGGTTGGAAATGGCCGTCCCGAGGTCCTTTTACTCGTGGAGCCAAGATCGTCACCTGAGGTAGATCGCATGAGCAAGAAGGAGTTTATTGACGCTATCTGGCCAATTATTGTGGAAGCGAACGGTATTGCGCCCGCCCATGGCAAGATTCGAAGGTCCCGAATTGCACTTAGCCAACCGAACCTGGGGTTTATCCGAGCGCCTAGGGGAACAATCGCGCGCATGCCCACGGAGTCATTGTACTCAGAGTACATAACTGCGGCCTTTGTTGACGGCACCACGGATGAGCAAGGTGAGATTGGGATTCTGGAAAATTACTGGACAGACGAAGCCAAGAGATTCATCGGATCCGTTGTTAATGACATCCGTCCTGATATCAAGATCAGGGAGACCGATGATTTCTTTGTCCTTAAAGCCATGGACTCTTTATCAGCATTGGAACTCGGGCAGAAGCTCAAACTGGGTCTTTCCGGCCGCATGGATAAGGAGAAGAATACCATCGACTTCTGGATGCGAACAATTTTCGACAATCCCACTATTGATGGGCTTGCAACTGCCACTATGGACGCAGTCTTCGGAAAGAGTGAACCCAGCCAATTTCAGCAAAGATTTAGTGTCGATGGGCTCGTAGAGGATCTCATAGCCCAGCTCCCTGAACCAATGGCAACCAGCCCGCCCCCACCACTCGCCACAGAAGCGATCAAAGTGGTGCTGCTCGGCTGTCAAGGGCGCCTCGGCCCATATCTTGTGAAAAGCTTACTTGATGATGACCGGGTAGCCGGGATAAAGTGCCTGGACCGCGGACCCAACGTACGAGAAACATTCCAAATGCGTGTCGACGAGCTAGCCCTCGGCATTGACTCCAGAAACCCGAGATTGCAATTTGTGTCGATCGATCTCTCCAAACCGGCCTTGGGTCTACCAGAGAGGCATCTGAGGGAAATCTGCATCTACACTGATGTCATCATTCACGGCATCTGGTCAGTAAACTACGCTCTCTCATTAGCGTCATTTACACCGGAAATCCTCAAGAGCATATTCACCACCATCGACATTGCAAACTGCGCCACATCCCGCCCCCGGGTCGTCTTCACCTCTAGTATCGCCAGCGTACACGCGTGGGCGAAAGTCATTTCCCCCAGTGTCCCTGTCCCCGAAGAAGTGGTGAACTGCACTGAAGTAGCAATGAACACTGGCTACGGGCAATCAAAACTGGTAGCAGAAAGATTCCTCGCTGCAGCAGGTGCTAAGCTCCAAATTCCGATCTCAATTCTTCGCCTGGGGCAGATCGCAGGACCGACTAAAATGGAAGAAGGTGGCAAGTGGGATAGTCGGGACGCATTACAATCACTAGCTATTCTCTCCAGGGCCAGTGGCCTAGTACCCACCAACTCAGCTCAACTCAACTGGATCCCGGTGGATGAAATGGCGAGCGTGATACAAGAGATTGCTTTACGCGAGAAGCACGATGATCACGACACAGGGACCCCCAACGTGCAGGTCTACAACATTGTGCATCCGCGACCGATTGCAACAATGAGATTCTCGGAGGTTTTGCAAAAGGTTATTTCCTCTCCGCAGTTAGTCGGGTACAACGAATGGATCGAGCATCTATCTGGTCTTTCGCCGAACAGATTATCGAGAGAGGCGGAGGAAGAGAGGGCTCGTGTTTTGCCTTTCTTTCAGACTATTGTCAGGGAGGGCTCTGCTAGCTTTGTCATCGACAAGGCTATGGCGGTCAGTCCTACCATGTCTGGATTGGGACCTGTCAAGATAGATTCGATTGTGAAGTGGTGTGAAAAGTGGACTGAGACTGAGACTGAGACTGAGACTGAAGATGCGTGAGCCTTTTTACTCCAGTGATGATTTTATGAATTTATGAATAGTTTAGCCTCTCGGACTATATTTTAGCGCCGTTATGTTAATCCCAATGTCATCTCACCTGCATCCTATTTCAGTCCATTCATTTAGGCTTGTCAATCAAGCCCGTATCCCCGCTACATATTGTGGTAAAACAACTTACAGCATTCGTTAGAGATTTGTCATTGCATAATGGAAAAGAAGTCAAATCAAGGCTTATCTCAAGTCCCGTCGGACTTCATCTTTTCCCCACTAAAACCCCGGAAATACCTGCCTGGAATGGATTAGACCCGCAGAGAACTTCTGCATTGACCCCTCCATATATATTGATACTGTATCTTACTTCCACCTTCCAGTTTATCACATTCATCATGAGTCTTTCTGTGGATATCGTCACCCCTAATGGGCGTAGCTACAAGCAGCCTACTGGTCTGTTCATCAATAACGAATTCGTCCCCGCCACATCGGGACAAACCATTACCTCAATTGACCCTGCGTAAGCCCATTCCCATCTCTCATAGGACTAGATACTTATCATTCCGCAGCACTGACAAGCCAATCGCCACTGTCGAGGCTGCCAGCCCTGAGGATGTCGACCGTGCCGTAAAGGCAGCCAAAGCCGCTCTCATCCACCCATCATGGAAGCTTCTACCCGCCACCGAGCGAGGCCAGCTGATGGCCCGACTAGCCGACTTGATGTGGGAAAACAGAGAGCTTCTCGCCACAATCGACGCGTGGGACAATGGTGTGTAACTCGAGCATGCATACCGATCCCGATCCGCCCTACGGCCCCGCTAACTCTAACAGGTAAGCCGTACCACGTCGCCATGGACGAGGATCTCGTTGAGGCTACCACTACAATCCGCTACTACAGCGGCTGGGCCGATAAGACTTTCGGTCAAACTATCAACACCATCCCTCAGAAATTCGCTTACACTCTCCGCCAACCCCTCGGTGTTATCGGCCAGATTATTCCATGGAACTACCCTCTCGCCATGGCAGCCTGGAAACTGGGTCCTGCACTCGCATGTGGAAACACAGTTGTGCTCAAACCGGCCGAGCAAACCCCTCTCAGCATCCTTGTTCTGGCGAACCTCATCGTCGAAGCCGGCTTCCCGCCTGGTGTCATTAACATTGTAAACGGATACGGCCGTGACGCCGGTGCAGCACTTACCACCCACCCGCTCGTCGACAAAGTTGCTTTTACCGGATCAACCGCGACAGGTCGCGAGATCATGAAAATGGCCGCAGGCTCATTGAAGAATATCACCCTCGAGACAGGCGGTAAGTCGCCTTTGCTCGTTTTCCCCGACGCAGACATGGACCAAGCGGTCAAGTGGTCGCACTCCGGTATTATGTCGAACCAGGGGCAGATCTGTACGGCTACGTCGCGGATCTTCGTGCATCGCGATATCCTGCCTACTTTCCTGGTCGAGTTCAAGAAGGCCGTGGAGGCTGTTTCGATTGGCGATCAGTGGGATGAGAATACTTTCCAGGGCCCTCAGGTGACTCGCGCACAGTATGAGCGGGTTCTCTCTTACTTTGATATTGCCAAGAGTGAAGGCGCTACGCTTGTTACTGGTGGTGCTGCGCATGTTCCTGCGAAGGCGGAGAATAAGAATGGATACTTTGTTCAACCTACCGTGTATACGGATGTGACGGACTCGATGCGGATTGTCCGTGAAGAGGTTTTCGGACCGGTGGTTGTTATTCTACCTTTTGATACTGAGGAGGAGGCTATCCAGCGTGCGAATGATACTTCGTACGGTCTTGGTGCTGCTGTTTTCACTACTGATCTGGAGCGTGCGCATCGTGTGGCTTCTGAGCTTGAGTCGGGTATGGTTTGGATTAACAGCAGCCAAGATTGCGATCCTCGTGTTCCCTTTGGTGGTGTTAAGCAGAGTGGTATTGGTCGTGAGCTTGGAGAGGCTGGACTGGAAGCCTATAGCCAGGTCAAGGCTGTACATGTCAACATGGGAACTAGACTTTAGATTTAGAGATTATAGAGAAGTTTTCAAACTACATTTCAAGTGCATATATACCAAGTGATATTTTCGACATTCAAGTCCCTGTCATGTATAGAAGGAGATTTCAAATAGCCCATAATCTATATCATGCTACATAGTTCATAATTCATGCAATGCACATTAAATACAAAGTTTAAAGCTTCCGCTTAACCAAGCCTTTGAAGAAATCAAAGCTGTTGCTGTCACTCTGCAACTGATACAACCGACCAGTAGGCCGATCACCCCATCCAAGCTCTTCTGCAATCAACAACCCGTAATCACGCGTGATGCCCTGAATACGAGCACGGGCACCACCCTCCTCTTCTAACGTGACTATTTGATGCATATGAAGCCAGTCCTGGTAATACATTGCCTCGAAGCCGCGATCAAAGCCCGTACGCAAGAAACGGGTGTACAGATCCTCAAAAGTAGTCAGGATGCTCGCGAGAAGTTTCTCCAACGTGACCGGGGACTTGGTAGCTGCATCGTTTGAAGCGTATCGTTCGGCGAGGGCCCTGAGTGACGTTGTGGGAGAGGCATTCGTGGTGTTGATGCCGATGCCGACGACGGAAATGTACTCGTTGGACATGAAGTGGGAGTTGATGAGGATGCCGCAGATCTTGGTATAGCGTTTTTGTTCAGGGTCTTCTGGGTCTAGGGCGTAGATGTCATTTGGCCATTTTAATTTCACTGGGATAGTCTCGTAGCCTTTGGCGTATGATTTGATACCCCGTACAACGGCCATCGCAGATAAATACTGGATGAAAATAACGGGTGCTGATTGCATCTTCTCCATTGGGTGCCGGACCACGGTGGAGAAGATGAGAGAGCCGGGTGGAGAGATCCATACGTTAGAACCTCGGCCCCGTCCGGCAACCTGAACAGTGGCTGTAGCAGTGAATCCATTGGGAAGACGACGGAGAAGTTGAGTGTTTCTATGAACGTCAATATAGACCAGGTGACCATCTTAATCAGTACTCACTTCTCTAGAATCGTGTTGGTGCTGGTGATCACCTCGCCATACAGAAGGTTCGATCCGAATTCTGAAGCACCTTCTCGAGACTCGGACTGATATTGTTGGAGATTGGCGTAAAATGCATGGTGATTGAAGTAGGGTGTGAGCTTAGACGATGGGAGATCGTCATGAAAGACGAGTCGTTTGGTGATTGTCCTATAATCAACAATTCCTTCTGTGGGTTTCTCCCCATCAGGAAGCGCCTCCTCCAAGTCGCTCAGATTCCAAGTGCCCGGACGCTCAATTCGGAATGTATCGTTCTCATCTTTCAGGTATTCGTTGTTCTTCTCCTGTTGCAGGTCGGGTGCAAGAAGCGACAAGATTTCTAATGAACGCTCCGGGTCCTGACCAGAAATATGCAAAGATGACAACGAAGGAACAACAGAGCTGTCTGTTGCGACTTGCAGTCCCAGCTTGGACAAGCAAGCCTTCAGGAAATCCGTGCGCTTCTTATCATCAGCGGCAATTGCAGCAACAAGATCCGCAAAACCAGGTCCACCAGCCTTAGGGTCAAGATTGACAGCGGCAAACCTATCAAGAAGTCAGCATCCGTTTTCCATACAGTGCAAGATACATACTCTGGATGTGGCCCCGTCAAGACAGCCGCACCATCACCAACCTTACAGTAGACGACAGCAGCAGCACCACCCTCACCAGGGTCCACATTTAGCTTCTCGTTATAGTTGGCCAGCACTTCTACTCCCTTCTCCTTGTAAAGTGCAGCATCCACAAACACACCACCCCCATTGTAGTAGGAGCGGAACGTAGTAGGCACAGTTCCCACACTCAACGCCTCTTTCGAAACATCCAGCCCAACCGCACGCGCACCATCCTCACTATGGTAAACAAACCCCGGGAATGCCCCGCCGCGACAAGTCCCCGGGAAGAACGCCAATTCCCGCTCCCCCACTACCTCCATAGTCTTATCCCCGACCTCGAATTCGCAGCGCTTGCTTCCATAGTACCCACCCGCGCATAAACCCAAGTACCGCCCACCCCGACGCACAAACTGCGTGATGCGCCGATTCCCCGCTCCGTTGAGCGTACGGCCGTATCCCAGGTCCGCGCCGCCGGGAATTACCAACAGAGCACAAGACGCCGTCCATGGCTCATTGAGCAGCATCCCAGCTGTAACAGGCGTGACAGCATAATTGGGTGCGAGGAGACGGCGCAAGGTGTAAACGCAATGGCGGACGGAGTCGACGGTGGTTCCGGTTCCTGTGTCGAGTGTGTCGGTCAGAAAGCGGCTCATTTTCCAGGCGGATTCGGTGAGCGAACCGGAGTAGACTAGGACATTTAGCCTTTTAGCTGTGAGGTTGGCATCGTTGCCTGTTGGTGTCGCCATTGTTGTGGCTTTTGGTTGTTGTAAGTTGTAACTTGTTGGGGAGGGATGATTCATATCGCCGATAAGGATATCAGATCAGATTTCCGACGCCAGCCGCCCTTCGCCGATTTCTACTCCTGCATACTTCAATCATGTCGAATAACGTTGAACAACCTCGGATTGTCCCGGAGGATGATGATGAGCCGGATGAATGGTAATTGAGTCTTGAAATGATTTCAAGGGGATTGGGACTGACTTCGTTAGGGATAAGCGCATCTTCAGCACCGGCTGCCATAGTAAGTACTCCATTGATTGTATCGGATCAATGATATCTAATACTATATAACAGCTGAGCAGGATAAGATGAATGACTGCTATTACGTGAAGAAGGACTGGCGAGCCTGCAAGGATGAGGTGAGTGTCAAGCTGATTGCTAGACCTGCAACCCATTCATACATGTCTTTTTGCATCTATGAAATTGTTGGGTCTTTCCATGATTACAGCGATCTGTCAAACGCATGAATTGATCATTTCTGACAATCAACCTAGATGGAGGCATTCCGTGAGTGCTGGAAGCGCCAGGGCAACGACCAGCGTACCGCGACTAAGGACACATAAAACAATAACAACATGCACAGGAACATGAACATGTACTATTAATCTTAACAATTCAATTTCTCTATACTCTAATTTCCTTCTCTCCCAATATCCAACTATCAAATGTGGTTAAACAAGGACATTTTATATCACGTGACAACATCTTCAGTTAGCAGCTTCAGCTTCAATCCTGTAGCTCCAAAAACCACCAATCCCAACCATGTCTTCCCTACGCTGCCGTCCCTGGCGGGCACTGGAATCCCTCCAGCAATCCCCCATTCTCGCGCAATCCCCACGCACCCGAATCCCAACCCACCACCTCTCCTTCAGCAAGCGCACCATCAGCACGAGCAACGCCCGCTCAAACAACACAGCCACCCCGTCCCCAGCCCCGAAAACCACCCCATCTCAACCCCGATCAACAGCCTACACACCTTCCCAGTCCAAACCCACCATCTCTACCTCAACCCCTTCCCGCCAAACAACAGATAACATCTCCAAAAGCGGCCTCGCCGACAAACCCCTCGACATAATCAGCGCCGCCGAAGAGAAAATCGACTGGACACGCTCTTTCCACGGTCTATCCGCCGAGCCATTCCCTGAAAAGGCCGCGAAGATCCTTCTCGCTGAGATCGATCCTCACCAGGTGGAGATCAAGCCCGATGGAATCGTTTACCTACCCGAGATCAAGTACCGTCGTGTACTGAATCAGGCATTCGGGCCTGGAGCTTGGGGTCTTGTTCCTAGAAGTGAAAGTATTGTTACCCCGAAGACTGTCACGAGGGAGTATGCACTTGTTTGTCATGGGCGGTTAGTTTTCCCCCTCCCCTCTCTTCATGGATATCATATGGATACGAATGTGATGGTGGATTGCCGCTAACATTAACATCACCAGACTCGTCTCCGTTGCTCGTGGAGAACAGGATTACTTCTCCCCCGATGGAATCCCCACTGCGACGGAAGGATGTCGGTCTAATGCGCTAGTGCGTTGTTGCAAGGATCTGGGCATTGCGAGCGAGCTTTGGGATCCGAGATGGATTCGGAAGTATAAGGCTCAGTATGCGCGGGAGGTGTTTGTGGAGCATATCGTTAATAAGAAGAAGTCGAAGATTTGGATCCGGAAGGATGATACGGTTGGGTATCCGTGGAAGGAGACTGGGAGTAAATAAGTCTGAAGCACCTCTCTTTGAATTAGGATGCCTTGCACTCTGTGTATAGGGCTACTTTTCCAGCTTGTATTATGTTGTTAGATAGAAATGTACTTGGAATGTATCCGACTCTACTCATTACTGGATACGCAGAGATTGGAAATATAATTAGGATGTGAAATGGTAAATGGTAAGGTAAATGGCAAATCCGAGAGTCCCGTAGGACATGCATTCTCTATCATCTCGATGCGTCTAATCGACAAACAAATGGCGCCAATATCGTACATTAAAAACACAAATGAGGAAAGATTTCGTAAACAAATCATCCTATGAACACCTTTTCCCCGAGAAACCAAAAAGAGAAAAGAAAACAGATGTGGAAAAGTGTAAAAAAATCCTACGCCTCATTGCCATACGGATTCGATTTCTCGCGCTTCAAAGCACGCGACAAGAACGAAGGTCGGCGTTGATTATCCTCCTCCACATGCTGCTGCGGAAGAGGAGGAACAGGATAGATAGCAGGCGGAGAAACGGGATCGTACCGCTCGGTAGGCGCATACTGGCTAGCAGAGTACAACTCATTGGCCTGCTGAGATTCAGCATTGTACCCCCTCAGCTGAACAGACTCGTAGGCCGTGTTCTCCGCACGCGAGTTGTAGTAGGAGGTGTTGTATGTTCCTGACTCCGGGGACGCGATGATGGGGAGTTGGGGTTGCTGTTGCTCTATTGTCGGGACGTGGGAGGGGGGGCTCGTAGCGCACGCTGCCACGGGAGCCTGGGGGTGCGGGTTGTTGGAGGATAGGAACGTTGCTGGATGACTGGGTGAGGGCTGTAGGGACGGGGGAGAGGGGGGCTGGCATGGGGTCTTGATTGTAGGAGACGCGGAGGCCTGCTTTGCGGTGACCGGTTGAGGGCTCGCGGCCGATTGTGCTGTAGTTAACACTGAGTTGGCGCCCGCCTTGGCTGGAGGTGTTTGTCGTGGTGCGGTGGAGGGGGTTGTTGTCCTCTGGGGCTAGGTCGGCGTGGTACGAGCGGGTGTTGAGGCGTTCTGCGATCGCGGCTTCGGAGGAGTTGATGGTTGAGCCGCGGTGTTTGAGGGTCCCTAAGGATGGCTTCTGTTCGATTCCTGTGGCTTGTGCGGTCTCGCCTGATAGTGTTGAGTCGGCTGCTACTGCAGCGGCGGCGGCGGGCTGGGTAAGGGTTGACTTGAAGTCACCGTTGGTGGAGGTCGCGTCGTCACCCTTGTCGTCACCGTCATCTGCATCCTTGGATTCCTCCTCGGGAGCAGTGGCGCCAGGAGCACGGATCTTGAGCTTGCGCATGGCCAGGACGAGGGCACACATGAACTTAGAGCGGCGGGAAGAACGGACAGCCTCGATGGCCCAGTTGGACTTGTGACGGATATCCACTTGCAGTTGAAGCTTATCGAGGTCGCCGACTCCGATGACCTCAATGGTAAATTCAGGCTGGAAGTCGCGGGAGTTCTCCTTGTCACGGACAAAGGCCTCCATTTCCTCGCGCAGGGCCTCGATCTCAGCAAAGGTAGTGTCGAAGGCGACAGGGACAGTGAGTCGCTCATGCATGGCATTGGCACGGGTGAGGTTATCAACCCACAGACTGTTGAGGATGTTGTTGGGAACCTGGGTCAAACGATGGTCGTTGATAGAACGGAAGACAGTGAACAGAAGGGAAATACGCTCAACAATGTAGTCTTTGTCGCTGACGTCGACCCGGTCACCAATATCGAAGGGGTGCTTCACGAACAAGAAGATGCAAGAACCCAACACTTCCTGACAGGTTGTCGAGAACACGAAACTCAGGGAGAGCAGGGAGGTAGCTCCGGCAGCAATGACAGTACCAAAGCCAGTAGTCACGAAAGAGATGAAAACCAGAACGCCAATGATGGAAGCGACGCAGAACAGCAGGTTGTCCAATACACCGATAGCCTGGTCGACATCGTGCATGCTGTGATTCAGAGCTTTGCGCAGACGGCCTAATTCGGTGACAGTAAGAACCATCTCATCTAGAGAGATATCTCCATTGCCATCCTTGTCCAGCATGGCAAAGCACTCCTCAGCGTCAACCTCGTGGTCGGGTCCCAAAACCTCAACAATGTCATCCATATATAAGGCATCCCGGCCCTCGACAACGAAAGACATCCAAACACGACGTGCCAAGGCCGCGGCACAACGCTTACGCTCCAGGGCAGAAATCACCACCTGGTGAGTACCGTTATTGTTGAACACTTGCTTTCCAGTCAGTTCAGCCGCGACATTCCCAACCGCCGCTTGAACTTTATCACCAAGACGATTAGCCTGCTGACCAACGTGGCGACCGACGTTCTTCACCATGCGCAGCGGCATGATCGAAGACCGCTTGCTCTTCTTAGTTGCCTGAGTCAGAATCGGAGCCATGATAGTCGAATCATCCTCGTTGAACTCCGGGCAGTACATGGGGAACATGTTGCGCGAGGCCTCAAAGAGGAGACCAATGAGGTAAACGTTTCGCTTGGACTCCTTGATCCTAGCGTCAAATTGCTTGCGATGATAACTGATGGAGATCAGCTGGACCATAGCCTTCTCGACCAGGTAGATCAGACTGCAGATGAGCAAGCCAAGCAAGATATTCTTAATGGTGTGCTCCCAAGACTTGACAGTTGTGTCACCATCAGCTTGCTTGTTGGGGTTCAAGGTCATAATCTGCCTTCATCAGTATCAACTACAACCAAAACCTAGTCCGAAAAGGAAGGCACATACCGGAAAGAAAGTCACCAGCGAGACAATACACCACAGCAAAAGAGTGACAGGAGTCTGGAGGGCGTTCAAGATAAGTGCATACTTGCGCGTTCCTGAGCTCACAATACCACACAAAGTCTGGAAGACGAAAGGAATGAACCGCGCCATAATCTTGGACGCCCACAAACTAACCCAAACAACCTCAATCCAAGTAAAGAACCAACTAATATGAACACCACCAATCTTCGCATTCGGCGCCGCAGTAGCACCCACAATGATAGGAATGGCAATCAACAACCCAACAGGCAAAACAAAGATCATATAACGCGTCACGATGGAGAAATTGTAGATGGCCTGGTACAAGCGCCCAACAGCATTAATTGTGCCATCATCAGGCGACTCTGCAGCCCTGCCCCGAGCATCGTGCATATCAGTATCTGTCCTCCTCCTCCTTCCAGGCGCGATAAGATGCTTCTCCGATTCAGCGTGCTGGAGATCATTCTCAAGATCAACGCCCTTCGTGGAGCCGGAACCACTCGCGGAACCCCAGCCACTGTGGCCAGGTTCCGTAAGAGGAATATCAATAGTGACGTCGTTATTGTGCATGGCGTCGTGGTCAGGAATTTGTTCAAAGCGATGTAAATGCTTGGGTACGATGCCCAGCTTGCTCCTCATCTCGGGAGAAGAAAGGAGGAAATTCGCCAATCTTAAGGCAATGAAGCGTTGCGGGCGTCGATCGATTTCTCAAGCTGGTTGGTTTCGATGGTGGATTTCAGTGGAGAATTAAGTGGGTGGGCAAAAAATCAAAAAATTCATCCGGTGTTTTTTTCTTGCCCCCTCACGGGATGCAGCGTCCAGTAATATTGGGTGTTGATCGTTCTTGAGACGCTTCTTTCTTGGCTTCTTTCCCGAATTAGTTATGGTGGTTTTTGAGGGAAGGGAAGTTTTCTTCTTCGTTGATCCCACCTGTCAATTGGATGTGTTACATACTAGTTTCGGTCTACTCCGTAAGTTTTGTGGAGTTGAGATCGGCAGATGTTTTGGATCAATGGTAAAAGAGGAGATTTGAGGGGAAAGTGGAAGCAGAAGCAGATAACTAATAGAGTTGTGGTTGAAAGAAGACGCGACTTTCTCACGTTTCACTTGTTGTTGGCTGCAAAAGCCACCAAAAATGTGAGACAAGCCCATTCCCTAGCATAAATGATCCACTTATGATAGCCGCATTCCCTGTAACATTACTGCTATCCTATCGAATACAATTCAATCAATTGTATTCCGTATTTCCACAGTACTAATTATGTATGGAGTACTAAATAATGAACTAATTGTAACTAATTGTACTAATTTTACACTAAGTTGTGTGTACACGTACCCCTGATTCCCCTCACTCGCCACCAAAGAAAAGTTCTCCAAAAAGCCATGGATGCAGGTCCACTTGACTCCACATTGGCTTAATGGATCAGCCAATTATATCTTCACTAAAACAGGGTCAAGAGGGTCCAAGATTGAATCTGATACATATACGTAATTATGAACAAGGATAAATGTAATTCGTTCTAGGTGTTCGTTAGTTAAGTTATTCGACTTTTGCTTATGTAAGCTCTCTCGTCATTTCGAATCTTCTCCAATGCAGCAATTATCTCTACGCAATCCCATCCTGCCTCCAATCCCCGTAGCAGCACATCTTGCTCACTCTCTGGTGCCATTCCATAGGGGGCAGGTGGTCGACGATCGAGGTTCGTGGGGAATGGGTATCCCTCCGCTACAGCCTGGATGTATGCCCTAATCTCCCGTGCTGCGAGCGAGTATTGGGGATCAAGGTCCTGGTCGGCAATTTGTTTCCCAGCAGCTTGATATCGCTGAACCAGCAGATCCCAAGTAGCCTTTACCAGTGGTAAAGAGTCGACCGTCTCCATCGGTTTACCAAACGGACTACTTACTTGCAACAGGTTCGCGACACGCCGGAACCCACCATTGTTCGGATCCATCACATTCGCCCCTGCTGCATGGAAGAGTGCCGGGTTGAAGAAAACACCGTCTCCCAGAGTCAACGGCAACGCGACATATTTATCTTGGAAGAAGGTACGGAATTCCGGGCGGCGCCAGGCGAGATACCCAGGGGCATATGTTTGAGAAAATGGCAGGAAGCGCGTCGGCCCACTCTCTACGGGCATGTCTGTATGCGCGACGGCTCCCTGCAGTGTAAGGAATTGCGTCGCCAGCTGGGTTGGCGCTGGGAAACGGGCACACGCATCTGCCTCTTGGAACCCCAGGTGAAAGTCACGGTGACTTTCCTGAGCTGTGCCGCCGGGGTGGACCGCATTGACCTGTGCGGTTACTCGATAGCCCGGACCAAGCCACGCAGTGCAGACGGCGGCTAACCAAGGATTGGCGTAGTAGTCTATGAACGATGTGGGGTCTTCGGCGCCATGTTTGTTGAAAGAATTCCAGATTCGGTCGTTGCTGCCACTGGCGGCAAAGTGGTCCCCTTGAGATGTGTTGGATTCGCGTTCCCTGGCGATGATTCGATTGAAAGCTTCGTTCGAGGCGGACAAGACTTGGCCGTACCGGTCGGGGTGGTACATGTTTCGTAGGACGAAGACACCTGGGCCAGTGTGCAGGATATGATGCCATTCATCCTGTAGCTGTGAGATCGTGGCGGCAGCATCCACTCCAACGTCATAGATTGGAATATTACGCTCCACCGCACAGGCCAATGGGTAGGTGAAGGTGTCAACTGTGCGTGAACATATTCGCTTAAATTCATCCAACTGGACGGAACCAGGCTGGAAGGTCCGGGGTGGGATTGGTATGTCATGCATCTTGTAACTCTATGTGGGCAATCCTGTTTGCTGCGGGGCTTAAGTATTGAAAATCCGGAATTCAATTGCCATCTGATTCCCCGCATTTCAATCCACTGAAGGCCCGCATTGACGTGGCCAACATGGCGTGTCCACCAGAAAAGGGTTTGGGCCTCGGGTTATGGTTTCCGATGAAAAACAAGTAATATAGTTCTAGACATGGGTATCACAGCCAAGTAGTAAGTACAGAGTCTACCATCGGGTGAAGCAAGCAGGACCAAAAAGGGTGGTCCTCATCCAGGGCCGTGTTATCCTAGACGCCAAGTAACCGGGGTTGAAGGAGAAAGATCAAAAAGGTATCACCAGAACCAGAAGAAGATATTCCCATATAAATAGCAAGAAAACCAAAGAATTTGCCGAAGTCATCACCGTCGCTTCGTGCCTCATGCAATCATTATGAACCTGGGACCCAAATCAACCCTAATGTGCAGATCTATGGAGGGTCTTGAAGTCTCCATGGGAGACGGAGCAAAGTAACAGTAGGAGATTCGTGAAAGGGGGTTGCCACGCGGCTTATGCATTCATCATGACTGCACCAAGGTCAGAGGTCAGGGCTGTTTCGGCCGAGGGCTCGTCCGACAGGGTGGGTTCGCTCACAACGAGTTCGTTCTCGGACATGGTATCGACCAATGCACTAGGACGCCCGGCGACGGTGAATAGAACCTTGAACAAGAACGTTGGGCCGGGACTGTCGCCGCTAGGCGGTTGATGACGGGTGTGCGTGAGTAGCACACGGATCAATTCTCGCAGGGCAACATCCGTCGATTCGTCGTGGATCGTGTCAATACCATCGATGACGCATACCAATAAGGGCGGTGCGAAATGGAGGAGGGTGTCTACCAGTGATAGGGCGGCGGTCCAGCTGCCCAATGTGCCGTCAATAGGACGGAACCGCTCTGCAGTGAGATCGAGTAGTGAGTCACTGTCGACCACAGTGGGTAAATTATCAATCATCTGTCGGATGAGACTATACGTCAAGGCGATCAGCCCCTGCTGATGAGGGGTCTGTCCAGAGACATCTTTGGAAGACAGCTTGCAGAAGTGGGAGAGAGTCGGAAGTCCGGCCTCCCGAGCAAAAAAGGCGTAGGATGCGGCGATCATGGATACGGGGCTTAGGGACTCAGTAGATTGGGATCCAGCGACGGCTAGGGCCTGGGAACGGGGACTAGTGACCCATTTCTGGAGGGAGGAAATCACGCTGGCTTCAGTCACAGCCTTGACGTCTGGGTCGCAGTGGGGAATCTGATCCTCATTATCAAAGAAGGGCTGAAGGTGCTTGGATTCACTCTGCAGCTCAAGACGGGCTAGGCGACGCTTGGACCCCCGCGACCATTCGACAAGGGGTGTTACTAGGCAGAGTTAGTCAACGTTCCTTGGAATTCCAGAAGGGGGAGACCTACCAAGGTCCGGAGCAGCAGTTGTCATGCACACAATACAGTTGCTCTGCTCCTTTGCAGGGACTAGTTGTTCCGTTGTATTCTGTAGCATCTGCCCTAACAGCTGATCTCGTGATTTTCTTAACTGATCACGTTTCTCGGCATCTTCCTGGATATCCCAAATCAAGCGTCGGGTCATGGTGTTTTGTGCTGCGTGTCGCCTGCGCTTGCCTTCCCGTCCCACCTGGCTGAGCTGAGACTCCTCCCACAGGGCGCGAGGACTGTAGGCGGAGTCCCAACTCTCGTCGACATCCATCGCATCCGAGGGGCCGGAGAGGTCTTGAGCCTGACGCTGGATGCATTTGACCAGGGGGTGAAAGTGGGCATAGGCATCCTGGCTATGGCTCCTTAACAGGTGACAGGTAGACCGTCGCACATACCAGTCCATGAATTCATTCAGGAATAAGAAGATCAGGGTGTATATTTCAGCGACGGGCCCCCTGTGGGACGCATTGAGTTCCGCCGGGGCCTTGATGGCACTAGTAATATTATTTAACGCGGTGAGAAGGCCCTCGAGGACCCGGGGGTAATTTGACGATGCCTAGAGTACGAACGAGATGGTTAGCGGTCCGCAGCGTTGGGTGTCGGATGGTGGATGGTGGACGGTTGGCCGTGACCGGGTTGCAACTCACCTTGATTACCGACTGTATCACCCCATAGAGTAGCGGGGTATAGTAAAGATTACCATCGGGGAGGACAGCAAGTATCCGAGCATGAGCATCGATGGTAGGAAGGAGTTGGTCACACAGATCGGCCAGCCGTTGGCGGGGTTGAGATATCCAAAAGGTATGGAGGTTGCGCACCAAAGCCTGAACATCAGTGGCCGTCTGTGGTCGCTCCTCCCATACCACACGATTCTCGGTCGGGACATGACGGATAAAGGCCTTCCATGACTGAGCCAATTCACTATATTCGATATCGAGGTCTGCGATCACGGGGTTCCTGGAAGTGTCAGGGAAAATTTTCATCCTTGTTGGATTTTGGGGGGGGGGGGGGGGGGTGAAAGAGGCCTACGAGGAAACGGGTTTTCGGTCGAAACGAGATTCCCAAGCCAATGGATCATCGTCCTGGGCAGGCATGGTGCGACGCATCACACCCGCAGCCCGGATTGAATGATATAGAGATTCAAGTTGTCATCAGTGGATCTGCCGATCGAGGGGAAAGAAAGGGAAGAAGGGAAGGGATTGCAGAAGGGAACGCGGAGGAGCGGGTGCAGCCGCTTTTGCCAGGGAAAAAGAACTAAAAATGGGAAAAGAACATGAGAAAATTTATTAAAAAGGAAATAAAAGTGGAAAAGATATGTCAAAATTATAAAATATAATATTTGTTTTTTTCTCCTTCTTTCTCCTTCTTTTCCTCATTTTTCCCTCTTTCTCTGCTTTTGTCCGGTCGACGGGAGCCTCGACCTTTTCTCTCCTCTCCACTCTATGACTTCTCCGCAAATCAGATTACGAACATCCGGGGCTTTGGTACTGGAGATTATGCCCCGTGTACAACATACAACATACAACACAAATTGGGGAAATGGGGAAATAGGAAAATGGAGAAATAGGACAGTAGGAAAATAGGATATAGGAAATAGGAAATAGGAAAAAGGCAATAGAAAATAAAAAACAAAAATAGGAAGGAAATAAGATAGTGAAATTGGAGGAGTTCCAATATCATCTTACTGAAGAAAAGAACGTGAGAAGAGAAATGAGAAATGGAACGGTCTTAAGGTTCGGGCTGGTCGTCCAGTTGACGATAGTCCGATGCTGTTTAAGCGGGGGTAAAAGCGAAAAGACAAAAAATGAACAAAATGACAAATCAGACATGTTTCAGTAAGTTGGCCAAAAAGACCATGGTTATCAATACTGTGAACCGAGAGCGAAAACGAGTCAATTGTGTGGATCCCCCACACTAAGATAACAATTATTTCCTTTTACTGATCATGGGAACAGGTGATACTTCAAAGACCATGGAACCTCCGAACTTCCATCTTCCTTATCGTCATGATCATTGATCTGCTTTTTCTCCACGGGGATCCATACTATGATCGGCCTTAGCTTCTCCCCTCTTTTTTAATTTCCTGTTTTATCCTTCTTATGCACTCCACTTCCCCCCCCCCAATGTCCATCTGAACTTCCACCTTTTCTTTGGGCCCTGACTAATGCTGATCACCCCACGCTTCCGCTGATTCCCGTACATCAGCGATGGGTCCCTTCTTTCTCTTCTACTTCTTCGTCTCGGTGTTGGCGACCGTGACTGTTCAACCTTCTAACTCCTCTCAGGATTTATCCTGGTCCTCTTCTTCCCGCTTTCTTCTTCAGGTTTCGGGCTCTAATTTGACCCTTGCCCCGCTGACCCAGTCCCTTGTCCGTCTCTCAAATAGTGATAAACAGGTACAGCGCCCCATCTAGCCCCCAACTTCCCACGAGGCGCAGGGTTAATATCTATCTGTAGGCATTTCAAATCTCTGGTAACGTCACCAAGGTGGTCGCGCAAGACTCGGTTGGCCTGAATTCCTCCTCAATTGCCTGTATCCCGTGTGATTCTTCAGATTACCCCGGACCCTTCAAGGCGGATCGCACCATCGACACTGTTGACAGCCAGTCAACATTACCGGGGGCTATCATCCTGTACAGTAACTCAGCATCACATTGCAATTTGACAACCGATGATACTGCTGAGAATTATCGCAATATCTTCACCGTGATCAATTTGCGATCGTCAACCATTCTACAGGACGCTTTTGATTCAAATAACACAACCGCCACCATGACTAGTGTTATAGCCGGTATCGATGGCGGCACTCCCACAGGTACCACTACTAGCGGTGATAGTCCCAATACTGGTTTGTGTTCCATTCCCTGAATATCTGTCTGCGATATTGACTTGGATGCAGCGATGATTATATTGTATAGTATTACCGGTATCATCACAGCTCTCTTTTTGGGCATTATCATCACCGGCGCTGTTCGTGCACATCGTCATCCGGAGAGATATGGACCACGTCGGGTGGCAGGTCGAATCAGGCAAAGTAGAGCAAGAGGTATAGCTCGAGCCATGCTCGAAACAATTCCTATTGTCAAATTTGGCGATGAACCTGCCGGAGATGTCGATGCTGCCAAGCGAGATGTTGAGCTGGCCAGCCATGATTCTGGTGACCGGTCTCCTCATCCAGAGGTCGCCGAGGTCGGCGAAACTACTCCACGTGAAACCGAGCCATTGCCCGAACAGGAGACCGATCACCCTATCACCGCCGCACCGGAGCCCAAGGCAGAGGCCGTGCCCGAAGCTGGCAACTTTTCCTGTCCCATCTGTACAGATGATTTCATCAAGGGTCAGGATCTGCGGGTCTTACCGTGTCAGCACCAATTCCATCCGGAGTGCATTGATCCTTGGCTGGTGAATGTCTCTGGCACCTGTCCTCTCTGGTATGTTCTGTTCTAATCCCATTCTGCATCATCATCTAACTCCCATCAGCCGCATCGATCTGAACCCGCCTAAGACGGAGGAAAATGCCGAGCAAGATGAAAATGCCGAGCACACGGAGGAAAACGCGGCCGAGGAGGCTGGATCCTCTACCGACGCTACACACCGACATTCCCACCACCGTCTCACCAACTACCTGAATGTCCGTCGCATGCACAATGCCACCGTTGAGGAGCGCCTCGCTGCCCTCCGCCACGTCCGCGCTGCCAACCAGCATGAAGCCCTCGCTGTCCCTGCCCCTGCCGGCCGACACCGTCTCAGTAGCCGAATTCGCGAGCGGTTCCGCGGTCGCTCTGGTAGCCACGGTGTCGAGAATCTCAGTCCCGCTGAAAGTGGCGCAACGACGCCGACAGTGATGACCCCCACCGTTCCTACCCACACCCCTGCGCAGACAGCCGAAACGGAGCCCGAACCTGAACCCGTGACCCCTGAAGCTGCTGAGTTACCCAGCAATTCCGGCAGATGAAACTAACATGTTTAACATGCTTAACCCTGATTACATGATTCGATGAACTTCTATTCTTTTCCAGCTTGACATATTGATTTGCACAAATTTTAGCTGATTATGGCGTTACGAGAGATGCGGTTTGGTTTGGACAAATGATTTCGGTACATAGGCGTTTGAGATACGGAGGAAAATGTTTTTCTTTTTCTTTCTTGTATTGTCTTTCATTTCTTCTCTTGATTTGTCGTTGACTTTTGATTGTTGCATATACTTCCCGTACATAGCCATATATAGGGAGATGTAGATCCCAGCAAATCTAGGAAAGCATATATACTCTACCTACGTCATGACATATAAACAGTATAGGGCAAGTATTCCCGCAACCCCAACCATCGGCAAAAGGGATCTCCGCGCCTTGGCAGCGGGGATCTAGCAGTGGAGTCTCCAGATGTGGGGAGAACAAAAACAAAGAAAATCGGAATCCCAGAATTGGAAAATGGCCGAGCATCTCTATCCATGCGTACGTAAACCTAAAACACCTGTACCTAAGATATATATTCGTAAAAGAGCACGGGTTCAATAAGTAAAGACTTGGTAAGCAATCCAGAACCCTGGACCTTTTCCTTGTCCCACGGGAAGGGCTTATTGCCAAAGATAGTCAATGCACATTTCCCTGATGTCATAGAATAATCCTCTTTATTTCCATTTTCATTAGCGCCCGACTTTCCCCAAAGTATAGTACATTATTCCGGGGAACGGCTGGAGTCGGAGCATGTCCGGGCGGCTGCGGAGTTCCGGGATCGTCCTCATCTCTAGGCGCCTCGAGACGATGGATTGGGTTATGTTGTTCCTGAAAGTTGTGGGTTCCGGGATTGGATGGAGGTTGGGTAGAGGTCGGGGGCTTAGCAGATACCTAAGTGGGCTTCTAGATAATGTAGGCTTATCGCGTCTAGATGTCCGGTGAGGGGTGATTCCGATAGCCTAAGATAAGAACTGAGCTCGGTACGGACTCCGTAGATAATAGGTGACTTATGTAGAGATAGTGTTAAGGTACGTATGAAGACACGTAGGTATGTATATTATTTCAGCTAGGGGGTTATCTATCCTCAATCGTTCCGTAGATAGATTTTGAATATGTAAGGGGGGAAAAGGAAAATCCTGACTCCGCACGCGACCTCCGGATAATTATAATTATAACGCAGAGGTACGTATCAGGCCATGGCCTGGATTTGTTAGAGGATCCACTGCGTCTTTTTTTTTCTCGGCGTTGGATGACACACGGCTTGACGGCGGCGGCGGGAAGAGCCTGTCGGAGGGCACAACAATCCATCGGGTAAATTTGTATTCTGAGGAAATATGTAATTTTTGACGAAATTTTCATTCAAAGATATTCATTTACATGATGCCCCAAGTTTATACATATAGGCATAAAAATGACATTAAAGTGTTCAAATTTGAATTGAAACGATGAAGTTTCAATGTTGGTATTTACACATGTTTCGCATGTGAACTCCACTATATTCATCACGAAGAAGATACGGAACTTCCTCGGCTTCAAAAGTGGAATCCCTCGGCGATAACTTCATGTATATATAGATTCAAGTCTCTTTCATAAATACTCCATTCCATGTTTGTTTGATAATCGCTGCAACCTGATTTAACCGTTCTTACTCCACCCCCTCATTCCAGTCCAATCCGGTGAACGCAAGCAGCAAAGTTTCGGTCACAATTCCGGGGAAACCAGTATATTAGAACCATGGCCCGTTTACAGAACTCTTCCTCTTCGACAGCTCGCGACCGTCTTTCCTCCATCTCATCACACATCATGGGTCCCTCCAATTCCTCAGTTTTCACCAGTTCTCTGGTGGCTGCCGCCCCCGAAGATCCTCTCTTTGGCTTGATGAAGGCCTATCGAGAGGATCCGTCTGAAAAGAAGGTTGATTTGGGCATTGGTGCTTACCGCGATAACAACGCGAAGCCTTGGGTTTTGCCTGTTGTCAAGAAGGTAAGCTCCCCGAGTTGTATCAGCTCGTCTTGATGCACTGTTTTTATTTTATTTCGTTTCATTTCTAACAATCCTCCCTTCCAGGCTGATGACGCCATCCACAACGATCCCAGTCTTAACCACGAATACCTCTCCATTGGCGGTCTCCCCGACCTCACAGCCGCAGCTCAAAAGCTCGTCGTCGGCGCCGACAGCCCCGCCATCAAAGAGAAACGGGTATGTCCAACCGAACAAAAACACCAAACACAGGAAGCTCAAGCTAATCTTCCCAGATCTGCACCCTCCAAACCATCTCGGGAACCGGCGCCGTCCATCTAGGCGGCCTCTTCCTCTCCAAATTCCACCCCCAAAAGCCAACCATCTACCTCTCCAACCCAACATGGGCAAACCACCACCAAATCTTCTCAAACGTCGGCCTAAACATTGCCACCTACCCCTACTTCTCCACTAAGACAAAGGGCCTCGATTTCGATGGCATGATGAACACCATCCAATCAGCCCCCAACGGCTCCGTCATCCTCCTCCACGCCTGCGCCCACAACCCCACAGGCGTAGACCCCACCCAAGACCAATGGCGCACAATCGCCTCCGCCATGCGCGCACGCTCTCACTTCCCCTTCTTCGACACAGCTTACCAAGGCTTCGCATCCGGCGACCTGGTCAAAGACGCATGGGCAATCCGGTACTTCGTCGAGCAGGGCTTCGAGCTCTGTGTCGCTCAATCCTTTGCCAAGAACTTCGGATTATACGGTGAGCGTACGGGAGCGTTCCATTTCGTCTCGGCGCCGGGTGTGGATGCTGCTACTGCTAATCAGCATGTTGCGAGTCAATTGGCTATTTTGCAGCGGTCGGAGATTTCAAATCCCCCCGCTTATGGCGCGAGGATTGCGAGTCGCATTTTGAATGATCCTGTGCTTTTTGCGCAGTGGGAGGATGATTTGAGGACTATGTCTGGGAGAATTTTGGAGATGAGGGCTGGGTTGAGAGAGAGACTTGAGAAGAAGGGGACGCCTGGGTCTTGGGAGCATATTACGTCGCAGATTGGCATGTTCTCGTTTACGGGGTTGACCGAGGCGCAGGTTCAGACTTTGAGGTCGAAGTGGCACGTATACATGGTGAGTTATTATTCCTTGAGTTATGAGGCTGTTGGACTAATGTTTTGCAGACTAAGAATGGTCGGATTTCCATGGCTGGTCTGAACACACATAATATCGACTACTTCGCTGAAGCTGTTGATAGTGTTGTTCGTGGGGAATAGATGTTCAAGGACATCTTGGCTGGGCTGGCGTTTTATTTCTTTTTACTGATTACCCTAACCCATTTTCTACATGGCTATGATATGATATTTCGGTTCTTGGCAGGCTATCTTGCTCAAGCGCATTGGGATCGTTCTTATAGATGTTCTTAGATTTAATGTTCTCTGCTAATCAAGTCATCTCTATGCTTATTTACAATGCAGTACATATACAATAGGCGTAGCGGTTAAGCAGGACCTGATTCATATGATGCCTACGTCTGAGTATATAAAGCCTAAACTCCTCACCAATGCATTGAAATGCCAATACAATGGTGGGCATATTAAAAGACCAAATCCCACACAACAAGCCAAGTACACAAGCCGACAGTCCCCCAAAATACGGCCTGCGCCGTACTCCGACGCTCAGTCGCACGCTTAAGCTCCTTGTTTCCGCGTCCGACATTCGTATTAGTCGTATCCGCATCACTGACCAATTGCGAAATATACTCCTCCTGCGTAGCAAGATGCGAGACGAGCGTATTCTGCAGCGACGAGATCTCAATAAGAGACTTTTCAGCATTTCTAAAACACCAGTTAGCTCACGCCCAGAACACGAAAACAACAGACAGAAGACCAAAAACATACTGGACTTTGCCCAGCGTATCCTCATAATGACGCAGCATAGTATCATTCTCCTCCGCAAAGAGCTGCAACTGCTCCGGCGACAGCTGCGCCTCAATCCGCGCCGTATCGGCCTCACTCAAGTGCACCGCGTCAGGCATCGGCAACGCAGATGAAGAAGCCTTATTATAACCTTGTCTTTCTGAACCCTGCGCCGTAGAGGATCCAGATCCAGTCTTCGACCCCGCAGTTTTATACAAAACACTCTTCTCCTTCTCACGCACGCGCTCAATTCTCTTTTCCACCATCCCCCGCTGCACGCTCGCTGCGCCTTCCAGCCCCCGTCTCAAAAGCCACAGTACGCTCTCGCGCACTGTACGAATAACCCTCGCGCTTTCCTCGGCTCGCACCTGCTCTGCGGATTTTCCTTGCGCGTCATCATCGCCTGGTCCGCCACCGCCAGCCCAGCGGAATAAAAGAGCGCCCGCGGCGCTATGCCCATATCGTTTGCGGAGGATGGTAGCTTCGGTATCTTGGCGGAGGGATTCGGCGGAGGCTAGGTTTGAGATTGAAGCTGCGAGATCGCGGAGTAGAAGGGCTGTTGAGGAGTCGACTGCGTCGCGCTCTGGTTCTGTGAGGTGTTGGGATGTTGGGTGTGGTTGGGTTTGGGTTTGGGCGCGGCGTTGTGAGGGTGCTGTTGTGGTTAGGTAGGCGTGGCGGATTGATTGGAGGTATTGGAGGAGGGATTGGATGTGTGAGTACTGTTTTGTTTGAATGGTTAGTCCATGAGTGTTGGTGGAGGGGCGAATGGCTGACGATGCGGTATGCCTCCTTGAGGAATTCGTCGGCTGTTTCGGTTGACGGGTGGATTTTTGGGGAGTGAATCTGGGGGCCATGCTTGGATGAGACTAGCTGGCTGATAGTGGGTGTTAGGTCGGTCATTGTGGTGGGTGTTGGAGGTTGGAAAAGTGGAAGGTGTACACAAGGCAAGTTGGAGATGTAGAAGTGGAGCCCGTTAGCAACGTCACTGCGATTGGTCGAGCTTTTTTTCCCCGGAGTGAACTTGATCTATGGCTTTGTCGGATTATATTTGTAAGATTTGGATATTTTGATAGGTTTAATTTCACTGATTTCTAATCATGCTATTATATATGAGTTGAACCTTTCAAGTACTCATGTCAGCCTTGAACCATTTGTCCATATAGTTAATTTTTTATAGTCAAATTCTCAGACAACACGTAGACGGCTGGACTTGCCAGTTAGGATAGAGTAGCTCGTAAGACACAAACCAGGAGGTTAAGTAACTACTAGTATCTGGAGCTGACTTCGGTTGCTCCAGTGGGTCAGCCGGAGATTCCGCTTGCCCGCGCGGCTAATGGTATATCTCGATTTGCGTAATTCTATCTCCATCTAATTTTAGAGGTATCCAAGCGGCTAAATTGCATTAGCTGGCCGTTATAGATTATCATTGTTCGATAATGCAAGATGATAAGTGAAGATAAATGGTACTAGTAGTAAAAATAAAGGGTTAAAGATAAAGTCACCGGTTAATTGGATGTCACGTGGATTCGCGGCTCCTTTTAATACTCGACACTAACCTCACTAGCATCTCGCGCTCGAGCAGGGATTTGAATTTCGCCGGGGGCCAATTTCACCCGGATAGCGTGGTCGCCGCGCTATTCTCTCTTCCCCTTTTCGCTCTTGACAATGATGGCAACCCGAATGCTTGGGTACCAGCAGATCTTGTTCCTAATCAAAGCCCCTAATCTGTTCGCCCAGGATGGCTGAGATTTATAACACGGACCGCTTTGCAGAGCTCTATTATCCATCCAACACAGCCGATCTTCTGCATCTGGGTCTCGCAGCGAGATTCGTGGCGGCGCTTTTCGAGTCGAGTCGGGTTACTTACGCCTTTATCGGAGGATGGGCGGTCTATTTGCGGGGTGGTCGCCGGCGCACCCAAGACATCGATATTACAGTTGCCACTTCGATGGACCATTTAAGGCAGATTTTAACTGCGGAACCCCGGTATTGAATGAATCCTTCTCTTTTTTCCCTCTCCCTCTCTCGCCAGGTGCTATGTGAGTTCTCTTTGTTGACCTCTACTAGTATCCATTTTCCGGCTATTCATGGTCGAACTTCAGTCCAAATTTTCATTGACACGGGTCGCAGCGTGGATGGGGAATTCCCTCACGTCCCTGATTTGGCGGTCAGTATGGATATTGTAATTAGTGGTGAGTGTGGACCTTTTCTGCTCCACGTTGCTTATTCCGGGATGTTCCCCGAAGTAATCGACAAAAAGCGGTTGACAAAAGATGATCTCTGCAGGAAACTTGGGTACACCGGAGGATCTTCAATCCTCACGCGAGCACATCAATCCACATAGACCGACGCCATTGGGATCACCAGTCTTGGTACTGGGGTTGGTCTTTCAGATCTATGCAAAACTAGAGGCATTCTCCCGACGCGGAGAACAAGATAGTAAGGACTTTGTGGATCTGGAGTTTCTTTTCACACAATATGCGATTCAAATACCAGCATTCAGAGATTGTTTTAGCATTGAGCAGCGACGGAATTTCTGGATGCAATATGCCACCAAATATGCGACCTTTCCGGAACAAGTTGAGAATATGAGGAACCTCCTTGGGCTTTGAATTATAATTATAATTAATTTCATTATTTCAACTAATTTGATATAAGCTTCTGAGTCCACGGATCAGGAGATCCTTTAAGACGGAATCGCGTGTCAAATATCGTATCGGGAGTCGTCCACCCCAATCTCCCCTTCTTACTTCGAACCCGCGATTCCCACTGTTCTCGCCTGCTTATTGTTGATGTGGGGAAGTAGTGGACAAACATCCATCCTTTCCCCCTTGCAGCTTCTGTTGCCAGAAGATTCATTTTCCGGGTCCAATCTTGGTCATTCGTCCCGTCTAGCCTGAGATTTTGAGCTCCCCACTCTTCTGACACATTAGATCCGTCAATGCAATCGCACAGCGATACATCGTCGTTCATATCCAGGAAACTCTGCATCAGGTCCGGTAATGTTGGATATGGTACCCCATTTAAGCTGCGCCGTATGCGAAAAGGCCCACAGGGGATGTGGGCATGATATGCAGGAACAAGGATAAAGTAAAAATGCACACCTCGGCCTTTAAATCGGGGATAGGTATGACTTAAAGACGAAGGTTGCGGAATCGGAATTGGCGGTACGGCGTGAATTTTGTGCGCCATCGAATCACCAGAGAGAAGGGAAAGCGCATCAGCGACCTTGTCATCGGGGATACATAGCTCCCATTCCTGCAAGCTAGTCAGCTGTATACTCTTATTTCAAGTGTTCCAAGCTAAAGAAAAACGACCCATCTGGTCCGCAATTCTTGCTTGGAGTCAGGAATCAATGAACCATACATCTCGTACACGCCCGGCGCCGTAGAACATCAGCGCAGAAACGCCAACAATACAGCACTCGATGCCATTGTTTTCAAGATATCGAGTCACCTCCAGAATCTCGAGGGTCCCGTGGCCGCCACACGACGGGACCTCGTCTGGAGAGTATGTAGGGGCCTTCTCTACAGGGTCCGGGGGAACAGGGGCGTTGAGGTGAAAATTTGGAGCTAACATTGCTGTACACTAGGAGAAGGCCCTGCATAAAGGCATTGGGAGTCATGAAGTCGCGGGGAAACATTCATTTTCATGGCACGTGATTGACTTAGTCACTTTTTGACTTTTTTGCCTTCGGTCTGGATGCTTCTATTTATCCAAATGATTCCACCCTTCTTCCATGATCGCCATATGCTATTGAATTTGGGATTCATAAATTACAAAAAAAAATTACTGAGAATTTTGGATCATACGTAGTATTTGGTAGAAATTTTGGCATTAGGAAAATAATGGACCTGCCCAGTAGATCATGGTGGGGCGGAGACTTAACATCCCCTGTGTAGATCTTGTTCGTGCGATAGCCGTTTTATAAGCCGAGAATATACATGCCATACCTAGGACCTAGTAGGTAGTGGTTTTTCCTTTTTAAGTCGGGCTACTGACGATAACACAATAGTCATGTAATTTGAAATATGTAGAGCCCGGATATAGTGAAGAACTGAGGACAAACTAAAACATTTGAATGTTGCAAAATAGAATAACCGTGCTAGATCCCAGAAGTATCTTTTAGCCTCTTCGGGCTCCAACACAGATAAACTATTTCTGCTCATCGCCAAGGATGAATCTCGCTACACAGACTAGCCTTAAAGTCGTTAGATCAGATTATTCCAAAATTTCAACTGAACTAAACCATAATCTAAAACTTTTGTCCTTTGCATTGTTAAGTATTTGTATCCTTGGATATATCCAATCTCTTGTCGTAAATCATCAACAATACCTGGGTACATACCCTTAGCTTACTAGCTCAGCTTGGATATACATAACTCTCAAGGTCCTCAGGCCATACCCTGACCAACCTGCTCCTGTCTTTCCTGCCAGACATTCTTCCCAGAGCACGAACACACCATCTTATCATTATCCCACACACCCGCACTACGCGCAATAACACCAACAATCGTATTCTCATCCTCCCTCCGGAATGGTCCCTCCTTGGTCGACGACACAACCATACTCCGTCCAATCAATTCCCAAATAGCTACTGGCCGGTCCAGAAAAACATTTCCACGGCCCTTCTCATCCACGGTCACGGAGCCAAAGATGCCCCGAGACTCCTTCTCCGGCTCTGAGCCTAGCACCTTAGTCTTCAAGGAATCCCAGATGCCGCCTGTCGACGCCGCACCCTGAGAGATATCACCGGCTTCGCGGATGGTGGTCCAGTACTTGCCTGGAGCGATACCATTGATGGTCAGGTCGACTAGGGTTATGTTTGGAGAGACCTGGACCATGCGAGCCAGGCCGCGGATCTTATTGGAGACTTTATTGGAGTGTGTTTCGAGGATGCAGACGGCCGAGCCTGAAAAATGGTATTAGTCCGTCGACTTTAGAAAGAATTAATGGCGGGTATCGGCACGTACTGTTCGTTGTGCCACTGCCCCGCAGGATCGCATCGCGACCTGTGTCCTGAATCGCGTTGACGATGGAACTCGGGGGCGCAGTCCCTTCAATGAAGACAACTTGGTCCTTAAGATTCGCCTCGACCTTCTGGATGCCTGAAGTATAACGCTGTGAGATGTGCTGAAAAGTAGGTGGCGCATCGAGAAGAGGGGCGGATCGTACCATCAAGTTTGTACAGGGAGGTGGAGATA
Organism: Penicillium lividum; assembly: GCA_028828245.1. Classification (NCBI taxonomy): domain Eukaryota; kingdom Fungi; phylum Ascomycota; class Eurotiomycetes; order Eurotiales; family Aspergillaceae; genus Penicillium; species Penicillium lividum. The sequence continues at coordinate 2,335,099 of JAQJAG010000003.1, forward strand.
TCTTTCACGCAGCCTTCACAGGTCATTGGGACCGAAAAGGTCGTCTATTGAAAAATTAGAATGTCTGCTATCTGTGATCAAGGTATCCGAGCAAACCGACCTGGAAGGGTTCAATCATGGCGGGGAAGTAGATCGGATGGCGAACCAATTTTCGAGGTATAGCCAATAAAAGTAGACAAAATGTTAGTCAATACCAGGCCTCCAGGCTGTTAGTGACAAGCAAAGTATCCGAAGCGAGCGTATGAAAAGAAAGTGTTTTGCGGAATCAGGAACTAAGCGGGGGACAAATTGGATTTCAAATCGGAGCTGTTCTTCGGCCCGTCCAACCTTCCCCAGAGAAACGTCATTCCGCCATTTCGCCCAAAATTCTCTCCGATCCCACCGTGAATACCACAGACAATGTCTGCCTCCAAGTCGCGATGGGCAGATGAAGACCCCGAAACTGAAGCTATTATCGCGCAGCAAAAACGCGAAAAGGAGGAGAAACGACGCGCGAAGGCCGAGAAACTGCGCCAACAGGAGGAAGCCAATAAGGCTCGCACTTCTACACAGGCGGGTGACGGTGCCCAATCACTCAATGGGGACTCAGGACCTCCGACCAAGCGAAGGAGGCTTTCAAATGACGCCGATGCGACCCCTGGAAACGCTGAAATAGCCGAGAGTGACGAGCAGAAGAAACAAGCGAGCTTGTTGAGGTTCCCAGTGCGGGAATGGGGAACCTGTCGACATGTGGATAATTTCGAGCGGCTGAATCACATCGAAGAGGGCTCTTATGGATGGGTTTCGAGGGCAAAGGATATTACTACAGGGGAGGTGGTCGCGCTGAAGAAATTGAAGATCCAGAACTCGCCGGACGGGTTTCCTGTGACCGGGCTACGGGAGATTCAAACACTTCTGGAAGCGCGACATCAGAATGTGGTCTATTTAAGAGAGGTTGTTATGGGTAACCAGATGGACGAGTGAGTTTCACCTTGTCAGTCACTGGGCACAAACTAACCTATCAGCGTATACTTGGTTATGGATTTCCTCGAACACGACCTCAAGACCCTCCTTGACGATATGCGTGAACCGTTCCTCCCGTCAGAAATCAAAACTCTCCTGCTGCAGGTAGTGGGTGGTCTTGAATTCCTGCACGCCCAATGGATCATGCACCGCGACCTAAAGACATCCAACCTCCTCATGAATAACCGCGGCGAGATCAAAATTGCTGACTTCGGCATGGCGCGCTACTACGGCGACCCTCCACCTAAACTGACACAACTCGTCGTGACACTCTGGTACCGATCCCCGGAACTACTTCTCGGCGCAGACAAGTACGGCACCGAGATCGACATGTGGAGCATTGGCTGCATCTTCGGTGAGCTACTCACCAAAGAACCCCTTCTCCAAGGCAAGAATGAAGTGGACCAAGTCTCCAAGATCTTTGAACTGACAGGCCCTCCAAACTCGCAAATCTGGCCTGGCTTCCGGTCTCTGCCTAATGCCAAATCTTTACGTCTGCCACCGTCAACTTCCGCGTCCGGGGCCCTTCCTTTACTGCCTCGCTCGCGGTTCCCATACTTGACTAATGCGGGCTTGAACCTGTTGTCGGAGTTGTTAGCGCTTAATCCGGCTTCTCGTCCGACGGCTCGGCAGTGCCTTGCTCATCCTTATTTCAGAGAGGATCCTCGTCCTAAACCGAAGGAAATGTTCCCGACTTTCCCTTCGAAGGCGGGGATGGAGAAGCGGAGGCGTCATCATACACCCGAGGCTCCTAAGCATGGCGAGGTAGCTCCAGAATTGGATTTTGCTGGGGTGTTTGGTGGTGCCCCGGGAGGAGATACTGGAGAGACTGGTGCTGGATTTACTCTTCGCCTGGGTTAAGTAGAGAATATACAAGTATAAAGTTTTGAATGAACTGATAAAATTAATAATTTCAGACGTCTCGATCAAAGAGCCACATTGGTCTGATACCATACCGAGACCTAAAGATACATGACTAGCAATGAAAGACAAAAGCACAGACGCTTGCAAAACCGGCCCAGGCCCACCATCTGAACCTCAAATATGTCAGTGCTGGTGTAAGTCACCCACTTCACTCAATCCATATCTCCAGGATAGAACTCATCAGTAGTATCACTTTCCTCGCTCATCACCACTTCGCGCATCGTACTGGGAGATCGGGGAGGTATGAATGGCATTCTGGTCTCACAATTCTGGTGATTTCCAGGATAGAATTCATCGGTAGTATCACTTTCCCCGCTCATCACCACATCGCGCACCGTACTGTGAGATGATCGGGGAAGTACGAATGGCATCCTGGTCTCACGGTCCTGGTGTTTTTCGCTTGATAGAATTCGATCAAGACCAGATCCACTGTGAACTGCTCTGCCTCTCATTTGCGGTCCTGAAATCACCGGCTGGTCACCTCGGTCAGGGTATAGGCTGCTTGTCTTGCCATCCGCATACCAAAACTCATTCCTTCTGGAAGGACTCGGGAAAAGCACTTCCTCGTCGATTGGGGAGCTCAGCGGGGAGAACATGTTGGTGGAAGTCGATGTGGGCGATCTGAATTCTGGCGATGTGGCGCTTCCTTGCATGTAGAGATATCCCGGGACTGACTGAGCTGCGTTTCGGAATCGGTTGTCTGAGGCATCATAGTTCCAGAAGCGACCAGAAGAGTGGTTGTTCTCGAATGGCTGGTTCATTTCTTCATTCACGGGGAGTATCTCATCTCGAGTTGTGTTGAGTTTTGACTCCTATCATCTTGTCAATCTAGTGCTGTAACCACTAATAGATGTACTCACATTTCTCCTCATAGAAATGTGCAATCCAAATGAATTGCGGCGTTCTTCAAGCTCGATGGTCGTCACTGACTCTGGCTGTGGGATTCTGCAATCAAATTCAAACAAATCGTTTCCAGTAGACGGTCCTGAAACTGGCTCTGGTGGTGTCAACCCCTCCACTAAACCATGATGGTCATCCATCAGATCTGATTCCGAAATACTGCACTCTCTCTGGTGGCCGTGGTTGTTCTCGTCGTAAAAATTGGTGTACTCGTATCTCGGTGGGGTGTTAAGAAGAAAGTTCACTGTGGTCATGGTCAAATGTGAAGGGAGGGTGGTCGGTGCCTGTTCTCTATTAGTGGCTTTTCCCCTAAAATTCGACGCCAACTCACCACATTCTCATCACTTCTGTTTCTATTTCTGTCCTCTACCCACTGCTCCAACAACTCATGGTACAGACCAGGAAATGCGAATGGGATATCTGCAGAGCTGTGCCCCAAGCTTGAAGCAGAATCGGAACATGTACCAGCTGCAGGGCTCGGTGGTCCTTGGTCGTACAATAACAGCCGCTCCTGGGTCCCAAATGCTTCAGATTGCATCAAACTTATCCTCCGCCTGTGAGAAGTGTTGGAACTGAGGGTACTCAACACACAAGAAGAACGTCGCATAAATGAGCTTCTTCTATTCTCCAACATATGTCTGTTGCACGACCTAAAGCCGTGACTCTCGTCATCGGACTCTGTCTCTTCGTGGGACATGGAAATATTACCACTGCTAGGTGCTCCTCTCTCCGGATGCAAACTGGCTTGCTGCTCCGTTAAATATATAGGCTGAGAGTCATCGACAATTCTCAAGTCCCTCTCTTCAGCGAAGCTTGTTGAAGTAGATTCGACTGTTTCCCAATCTGTCGATGATCTTGAATGAACATGAACTGATGTCATCTCCTGTGTCATAATGCCCGTCTCAATGTCGTTCTTGCTGGCCACCTCGACAGGAGAGTTCTGGGAATCAAATACATCGTCACAACTTGATCGGTATGCAGGCGGCGGGTGAAACGCCATACTCCCATGCGAAAACACGGCATCTGCGTCATTCGATTCCCAAGCTGGTCTGTCTCGAACTTCTGGTGCTGATGCAATGTTGGCCAATGGGTGAAATGCGGCAGCCCTCATCAAGACATCGATGCTGGGCTCATTCTCGGCCGTGGGCCATGGCACATTTGTTCGATAAAGGGCAACCCCAAAGCCCAAATCCTCCTGTGTGCTAGCACTTGACACTTTTTGATGGCGAACTGGCGTACAGCCCACAGTACTACTCAGACGGGGACGTCGAAAGCCTGCCCTAAGTGCCAGCAAGCCAGATCGAGCCTTGTGAAGAGACCGGCGAGGGAGATCCTGGACCCAGTGAGATTGCTTCTGAGAGTCTGAAGATGAGGTTTGACTGTCGTTGCGACGCCATGATATAGTCGCCGAAGGATTGTGCCTAGGGTCTAGTGGGTCAAACACTGGATAATGTCCTCTTTCCGCACAAGTCGGTGGACGATCGGGTGTATCTATAATACTGCAATCTTTCAGTATATGCTCCTGATGTGGGATGTGGCCAGTCTCGAGTCTTACCTGTGTCTGCTTGAAGGAGACATGAATGCAAAGGGTAAAGAGAATGTTGAACGGCGCTCAACTCGTGAGCCTGGCGATCTAGAGCCGGACTGGACCTTTTTGCCTGGATCCATTTCCAATTGGATCCAATTGAAATTACCGCAAATCCAAAGCAGGAGCTCATCAGAATGGGGAGCACGATGATCCTAGGAGCACCAAAGTGAAAGTAGCTTGAAACAACAACTCAAAATCCCTCGATTCAGGCCGTCGAGGCCGTCGACGACACACGAATTAGGAAGGAACGTTCCTAACACCACCATTCTCAACACCAGCGTTTATTATCCATGATCTACATCAATGAGGATTAAAATCCGATAATAAATGTGAAGATCTGTTAACTCTACGCCAAAAACCCCAAAAAAAATCCACAAAATCCTTGGCTTTTTTGGATGCGTCGTGATTCATACTAAGCTGACGGTTCTATTGTTCGGGTGAGGTGGAGACCTTGCCGCCGATTCCTGGAGCTCTTTTCTCCTCTCCGATTCAGCTTCAATCTTTTCACCCCTCCCAATACTCAACGCTCCTTTCACTGGGTTTTCTTTCTTTATCTTTCATTCTCTTTCATCCTACTTCATCTTACTTCACATTTGTGTTCCGTCTCATCATGGCGAAGAAGCAGGATAAGAAGGAGGACAAGAAGCCGGTCTCATTCGATGAGATCATTCAGTCTGGTAATGAATTTACCATCCCACTTGATACTCTTGCTGTAAGCAATCTGACTGGGCTTTCACTATGCAGATCGCGAGAAGAAGAAGCACCAGGAACTTGCAAACTCGATTCTGGGAAAGAAGCGCAATGAGCGTCGCGCGAGTGCTCCAGCCGCAGGGGTTCAAAAAACTGCCAAACCGGCTAGCCTAGCCAGCCGCATCGGACCTAAGGTAAGGACAAACAACGTTTACCATTGATTGTCACTAGCGATCCAAAGAAACTTATATCTGATTTGTTCCAAATACGTTTAGCGCGCTGCCTCCACTGCCAATTTGCGTGGCAACCAGCCCAAGCCCAAGCCGGCCGCCGCGACCCGCCCCTCCGCACAAGCAAAGAGACCCATTCAAAGCAACCGCGACAAAAATGCCGGCCGAATTCTTGCCGCCGTTGATCGCCACACTCAGGCGACAGTCAGCGGTCCCAAGGGTGGATTGTCCATCAAGGGCGCATCTGGCCCTTTCATCGTAGTCGGCAGCAACTTTGCGGCGGGTACTACTGCGGCAGATATCCAGTCTGCCTTGGAGTCAACCACCGGTCCTATGCTCAGCTGCCGTGTCATTGACCACCACCCCACTGTCACCGCCGAGTTCGTCTTCGAGAACAAATTCAGTGCGGAGAGTCTCGTTGCCAATTTCCACAATCAGCGGGTATGGGACACTGAGAACAAAAACAAGCTAGATTCAAGTGCTAATCTAATACTCCAGGCTGATGGACGTATTCTCTCTATGGTTCTTAAGCCCACCGGATCTGCCATCAACAACAACGTCTACAGCAACTCGCGGGCCCAGGCCGATCGTGAGCGCCAGAACCGCCGGGATAAACGCCGGGTCGAACCCGCCATGAAGAATGGTCACTTCGAATGGGATGAGGACGTTAAGCCCTCTTACCAGAACAAGTCCGGACCCCTTGGTGACACTATGATGATTGATTCGCCCCAGCCCCGACGCAACAATAACCAGAATCGCCAGCGCCGCTGAATGCGGTCCTGCGTGAGGAATGACGAACTCCATCATTCCCGAGGTCTGGGCTCTGTTGTCAATGGAACTGCTTCTGTACCTGCTCTTAATCTTTAGCCTTCCTATGTACCAAATAACTATCATGACATGTATGAATATCTCTTCGTTTAGTCAATACCACTTTTTGAACTTGAGCAGATACATTGTTCCCTTGAGTCTTCCTATACTAGATCTCATGTCTGGCAATATCTCGTACTTTTATCCAGACCTTGGAAGAATAAGACATGCTCACCAGGTGCATAAATCATCTCATCATTTTGACGGTCCAACAAGCAGAAGCAATGCTTCAGAAGATATCCATTCAACATTTTGAACATTAATCATTGAAGGTTGGAGAAGATTAAGCGTTATACATCAGTGTACCAAAATATTCTTCTATAGTAAGCGTAGGCGTGTGTGAAGTCCTTGGGCTTTGCCATATACTTTGTATGCGCTACTCGAACTTTAACACGTTATCTCTTACCCTATGGTACCTACTTACCTACTTCAGACCTTTCAGACCTACCCTTTGAACTACAGTATACTACAATACAATATCAAACCTATCCAAAGATATAAAAATGAGTAGTTTGACTGAAAATTCAAGCTCGGCGGCTGCTGAATTTGTCTAGCCTAATATCTCTAGTGCCTACCCTGCTTTTGCCGAAAACTCGCGAGGCTTTGACCCGAATAATGGGAGAACTTTTTGCCATATGCGAGTATAGCTGATCTTAACTAAAGAATTGTATCCAATGCCGAGCTTCAAAACATCGAGGAGCTGTGTGCCAGATGATACGTGTTCTGAATACATCCCCAATGAGCCTCTCCTGATGATATGTATAGACTTCTGGGGCCCCCAAATGTTTGGGTGAAACGACGGAAGGCTGGGTTGTCAACCAAGACCTCAAGCTTCACGAAATGGACATATGCCGATACATATTTACATAAAATCGGTGTCTAACGGACCTTGATTTCGAAACCAGTCTGACTCTGGAGATTGTGATCTCTTCCTTTTGCCGTGAGTTCAAGTGCCACCAGATGCTTTTTATAGAGCGCTGCCACCTTATTTTACCGAACAAAGATCCAACCCATCCGAATATTCCATGGATCTCCCCTAGCAGACATTGTCATCGGTCTTGAAATAGCTGGGAGAGAACCACACATGTGCAAGAGTGCCGATTTTCTGGCATTTTCTATCATCATCTGATATTCGTTTTTCTCAGTAGTCTTTGCAACTATTCGCATAGTTTCTTAGCAGAATATAGAGCCATAGGATTTACTCCTCTTCCTCTCTACATCATCTCTCATATCCTTGTCCTCGTTCTCTGGGTCTTTCCCATTTTGCCTCGATTGACCAGTCTGATCATTAAAGCCATACTTCTCGTTAAGCGCTTCCAATGCCACAATAAAAACCTTTGAGAAACGTTTTCTTTGCCATGTGCTACTTGGTATACCCTGAATCACTGGTGATCAGAGTGAACCGCCACTTGTATAACTCCGCTTGTGGGAAATGCGCTGCTTCCCGGGCGGCCACGAGAACCTCATACGCAGCTGCGCCCTATATTTGTATTAGCCATGGAAATGCAGATAGACCCGATGCACTTATTGCACGACGCTCGAATCGCTGTCACTGTGGGATTTTGTGCTCCCTTTGGTGGCGGGACTCAACCGAAAGGAAGGCCTTGTTAAGCCTTGCATACCCATTGTCCCGGTAAGCTATGTGCGGCTTGGGGTTTCTTGACCTGTATCCACGCTTCTGCAGTGTCCTATTTGTGTAATTGCTCCTCCATGACTTCCATGGTAAATCCTGATCATTCAAAGAATGATAAGACATAACCGATGATGTGGTTTCCTTGGGAGCTAGAGGTGACATTCCAGGGGTGTTAATTAGCCTCTCGGCCTTACCCCCCTATACTTTTCTGATTCTGGATTTCCCTATTCTTAGACATTAAATTGAAAGGCGTGGTGTGAAATACATGAAAATGATGTGGGAGAGGGATGAATGAAGAAGAGGGAAAAGAAGAAGAAACCTTGCTCTCATAGTTTTCCCGGATTGATATTATCTTTAAATCTACTTTAATTATCTCGAGAAAAAGCTTTGCTCAACCCTTTTTCATAGAATTGAGGTCTTTTACGACCTAGCAAAAGAGATTCTACCTAGAGGAGCCCTAGGTCACCTTCCTCGGAGTCACTGACATCTTCCTCCCCGTCACTAGCCTCATTCTCGGAGTCCCTGGTATCTTCCTTAGAGTCGTTGGAAATTTGCAGATGTGCTAGTCACTTCCTGATCAGTGAGCTTAAAAGCTAAAGGATCACATATTAGTTAGTGGCTAACCCTTGATTCCATGTGATGCGTTACATACGAAGAATGAGCGGGTAGGTCGGGAAGATAGAGAAGTTAGGGTGTAACTCCTGTTAGAACTGTTAGAAACCTCGACAGAATAATTGGCCAAGTGGACCTACGTAGAGGAACTAAAGCTCATTAGCCTTGTAGCTAATACTGTTGGCGAAGAGTAAGATATCGCGCTTCTACTAAGAGATATCTTAGTAAGGAAATTCGTGACCAGCTCTAGGGGCAGATATTTTAGAATGAAGTATAATATAAAAGTATAGAGATTTAACGAAGTAAAGGGAAGAAGGGGTGAGGCTAAAGTAGGATTGATAATTACGGGGCGACCCTAAGCTGAAGATCTGATAATGATTTGTTCCCGTAATTACTGACGACGCGCTATCTACTTGTTATCATCTTGCACTTTTTTTTCGGGTTTTAGTGTGGATTTAATGTGGATAGTGGAATGAGCAATGGGAAATAAAACAATGCTAATCACTTTAGAGACATGGGAAGAGCTGCTAGAATAAGCATCGACTCGGGGTATCTACACGGAAATTCCAGATATCGAGGAGCTTCAAAATATCTCTCCATATCGCGCCATAGCAATGTCTTTTACCATGCCACGTCGACTAGCGTAACCATGTCGACGTGGAACTTGGCCTTCGCCCTTTTCCACTCCTCGTATCCCGCGTCACCAGGTGCAAGAGAGAGCCACCCCTCTTGCAACTCCTCCTGTGGCAAGTTTGCCGCTTCACGGGCGGCCACAAAAGCCCCATAAGCAGCCGCGCCCTATACTTTTCTTAGTCGTGGTTATGTAGACAAGCTCAATGCACTCACCGCACGGCGCTCGAAGCGTTCCCGTCCAGAGATGTTGTGTTCCCTGCGGTGGCGGTTCTCGACCGAAAGGAAAACCCTGGCGAGCTCCTTGATGAGCTTCGCCACTTCAATGCGGAATTGGATTGGCAGCGGGTTTTCACTGTCGAAATATGCCGAGACCCAATGCAGTCGGAGCACGAACTCCATGGCGTTCCCAAGCATTGCTGATGAAGTCTTTACATTATCAGTAAGGACCTCTTACAAATCATTTCAAAACACGTACTGTCTGGCAGACTGAGCCTCGATGTTCCGGACGCTGACATTCGATGCACCTCTCTTTGATCATGTCATCATGACAATGAACGATGAATTTCTCGCCATTATGCGGGTCAAAAGCGCTGAGTGCTCTGCGGAAACATGGCAAACACCAGAGAAGAACAGATGAAGCGCCGGAAACTTCTGTCATTGTGACAAATTGATACTGAGAAGGTGGTTCGGGGCAAAGTAAGGTAAGCCTTGTTGGTCGGATGAAAGAGGTGTGAAAATGAAAGGATGGATGGGAGAATGGAAGAAAGAAAGAGTTCGTTCCTAAAGCTCACGACAATAGTCTTAAATGCTTTCACTAGCTTCATTGAATGAATCCCCCTCGTGTGACGGCTTTTCGACGACCTTAGGCCAGCACAAGGTTCCGCTAATAATAGCCCGTTTGCGTTACGTTCATGAACGTTACTACTAGGTTAAAACCTATGCTAGCGATGAAATCATAGTTGCGACAGAGGATATGACATTAATCAACTAACTATCTTGATAATTTTTCACGTAAATAATAATATTTGTAGGTCGAGTCGGAAAAAATGGGAGTCGGTACTATACTGATATCGGCTATTCTTTTAAAGTTTCGGGTAGATTGCGGATCTACCCGCTGTGGGGGCCAACCAATTATCTGATCGTAATCGGATTAATACAAATACGACTGAGATTTCCCCAATCTCTCTCCTCATTGGTCGATCCTAGGACGTGATCTGTGCAGTTCTTCCCCCCTCCCCAGACTAGGATCCTAGCAAGCGGCAGCCAAAAAAGTCCCGGCTCATCCTTCATGGGGTTCAGCTATATATGAGTGTGGTTGAGAGCTAAGTGAAGCGTGTGAAATAGTGAATTGGGTTTTGAATTCATTGTGCGAGTAGCTAGACATTTTGCCATTACAGATAAGCGAATGAGTCAACGTCCGAGGTCATTTGATTTCTCTTTATACCCGAAAAACTCATACTCCTACACGTGAGATCTTAATTCATAGTGATGATGCCTACTTCAATCTATGATCGGACTTTTCCTGAGTATGTCCACATTCCTGCACCACGCCTCTCACTTGACATTAGCTTCATCTCTGGCATCACCTGAACCTTAGATTTCTACGCAATTCGTGATAAATTTGATTTTCAAATGAATAGTCTATGGACACCAATTCCTTTCCAGCCTTTTGGAAGCCACGTGGATCAAGCACTTCCTTTTTCTTTTTCCTCCCTATTTACTTTCACATCCCCCAAGAGTATCCACCGGGCAGCGAAGTTTTGGCTCTTCGATATCAAGTTAGAAATAGACCTCGGATAACTTCTATGGCTCGTTGCCAGGATCAGATCGCATGAAGCTGAGCTAGTTAGTCTGGAAGTGGGATATGCTATGTGGGGACAGGATCCTAAGTGGACCAGAATACAACTAACGAAATCCACATGCAGTGGTCACTACAAGCGAGTGGCCACGGCCAAAACACCATAGTAAAGTAGATTTTATATCTCCCCGAAGATGTATTAATTTTGATTAACAACAGTGGCAGAATCCATCCAAGAACCCATCAGTTCTTATCAGGCTAGGGTGAATATAGTAGTTTCCGAAATTGACTTGACATATATACTCTTGAACAACCTTATCTGGGCCCACCGTCAAGGCCTTAGCGTGTATCATTTATTGAGTGAGCCCGCATCGAATTGACGGAGACGGAAATCGTAAAAGGTAACTAGTATTTACAAAATGCTTACGAGAAGTGAATGGAATTCCGTGGAGACCTAATGTGGGTCTTTGCAAATCAATGGTAAAAGGTCTCCTAGCAACCGGTTCTTGAACGATCTGCTGGGTGGCTTCAACTGTCCTTATCAACCAGTATGGCCCTCCAGTGCCATTTATTTAAACCTAAGAGAGGTGCGTCCTAGGCTTAAGAAGCACCAGCTAAATAAAGTTTCGACTGGAGGATTCGTTATTTGCAGGCGAACGACAGATTTTTGGCAGCCAATGGCGTAGACCTCAACTAAGAGTGTCATTATAATAGGTCCCGCAACATGAGGCCCACATTCGTTGACCATGATGATAACGGCGTTCAACAAAGTATAGCGCTTGACGCGTGGGACGATACATTACAATATGCACCGGCACCTGGCACTATCCGACGTTCACCCGCCTTCCTTTCCGATTCAAGCAGTATCATCATCGACCCCACATTTCTTATCGATCACACCTCCCCGGAAGAAAATGATTCGTAACATAATAGCCTTCCAATGCTTCAATTTGGCGATTGGGAGGAAGGTCGGATATATTATGAGAATCCACCGGCCCGTAGTCTACTTGATTGAATGGAAGATCACCCTCAGTAACAGAACAATGGCAAAAGATACAGAACAAGATCTTGTTATAGCCCCCCAGTTTTACTAGAGGCTTTTCCTACAGCCAAAGCTGAAGGGGCTGCTTTTTCAAAAGTTTCCACAACGGAAACTCGAATGGTCTAACCTTTTCTGTCAAAGGGTCTGCCTGGAGGCTTATGCTCAAGCCCCCTCCCAACCCCGCCTCCTCCTTGGAACTTGGGACTCCCTTCCACAAAATGCGCTCTATGACGTCTTTGTTCATCTCATAGCACCCTACACATCGACACAGAAACCATTCATGTCAAGAATCCTGTCTTTATTCGCCCACTATGGACGTTAGGGTCCCCCTGGCCCGTGACGACTACACGGTCGGATGGATATGCGCCTTGCCTGTGGAGATGGCAGCTGCGAAGCTGATGTTGAACGAAATACACCCCGCTCTACCTCGCCTGCAGGCGGATCAAAATATATACATCCTTGGAAGCATCGGCGAACACAACATCGTCATTGCTAGTCTACCGAGTGGCGCATACGGCAATATATCAGCTGCCACGGTTGGAATGCAGTTGCTATCCAGTTTTCACGCCATTCGCATTGGTTTTATGGTCGGTATCGGCGGGGGAGTACCGAGCAGCAATTCGGATATTCGACTAGGGGATATTGTAGTGAGCTAGCTAACAGATACTTCAGGGGGCGTGATCTAATAAGATCTTGGTAAAGCGCTAAGTGGCGGTTAATTCTAGCGTATAGGGATGCTTAACCGGCCTCCTAAGTTTCTATTAACTGCTCTTACTACTCTTTAAGCCTATTATCTCATAGGAGACAGTTGAGTGGTTGAGTTTATTTCGAATATCTAAGCCAAAATACTACCTCGTAAGGCAATAATATTCGCGCGACCAATCTAAGAGAATTATCTATTTTAAGTAGATTATGATCATATTGTATCTAATATGTGCATTAATTACGATCGTTCTAAATTATCTCTACGATCTTTATAAGACTATAAAGAACCAGTCGTTCACTATGGATTGATTAGATCTATAAATCAGGTAGTAAAAGATAGTAAGTATCGAGATTAGCTAGCGCGCGACTTAGGGGTATATTATTTAGAGATAGAAGCGGCAGGACTCAGGAATGACTTTCCATACCTAGTCATTCGGGGCATCTATAACTATACTAACTCGCATAAGAATAAGGAATAGCAGGGTTACGCGGCAGCTGTGGCGGCGGCTTATGCGAAAGAGCTTTTCTTAGTGGTTCTGATCGATTAAATTACTAGTACCCTAATAGCATAAGATACTCTAGTAGAATCTGGTAAGGGACTCTAATCTTAACTTATAATACTTCTGATCTAGTTCGAATTTATTACTAAATAGTCTTTTATCTATATAGTTCACCGCTTCAACGTCTTATTTAATCTTACTTCTATACTAGTAATTGAAGATTTCTTAGGACGGTAAGACGAGCTACACCAGCTATAGCAGTATTTATAGCCAAAAAATCCCTAGTCGCGAAAGATCGCGATTCTCTATAGGCTGGGGGGAATAGGAAAGATATAGCTAGCTATTCGTTTCGCACGAGACCATAAACGCGAATTTACTGCCATTTTTTGGCTGAGTGGCAATGGTCGAAGCACGCTCTTATAATCTCTAAGCTCTATCTTTCCCTAACTACTAGGACAGTCTTAGGTTACTAAGGCGATCAATAACGAGGAGGTAAAGCAATAAGCTCGGTATATATTATGGTGGCTAGCTTTAGAAGGGAACTCCTACTGGCTAATCATCTTTAATAACATCGACTAAGATTCTTCTATTAGTAGCGGTATTAATAGCGGTATTAGGGTTACATACAATATTAGAGAGTTCTTCCCTGCGGTCGATCAAGGCTCTATTCTTATCATATCTCAGCTCCAAAGTTTGACTGAGCTAGGGAGGCCTTTTCTAGTCCACAGGCTTAAATCTACAGACATAATCTAACTGCTCCTACAAAGTAGCCACCTTTCAGCAAATACTACCACTATAGAGCTTAAGAGCAATCCAGGTAATAAGACACCCGATATAGAGATCTTATTAATGAAACTAATACTCATTTTTTGTATAAAGGTACCCTAGCCCTTGCCGATCGCCTAGGTGGACTGCCATTAGCAATATTAATTGCTAGGGCCTTTATGCGTGAAACTGGAACTAATATTTCTGAGTACTTACAATATTACCAAGAATCTTGCTCCGACCTACAGTTACATTCAAACCCTGGATGTCAGTACCAGTAAGGCAATATGCTACAAATATGGATGATCTCATATAATAAGATTCAGAAACGGGACCCAAACGCTGCAGAGCTACTACTGCTACTTGCTCATTTTGATAATCGAGATATCTGGTACGAATTAGTAAAAGGAGCATGTGGCTTTCATAACCCAGATATACCAGTCTGGCTCAAACAGGTCATGTCAAACGAACTCACATTCAAAACCGGCTTAAAGACTCTCATCAGATTCTCTCTCCTTGAGACTCATCAGCAAGGGGGAAGCTATGCAATGCATCCAGTGGTAGACTGGTGCCTTTACATTGCAAGAGCAGAAGAAGTGAACTCGATCCGATTCAATGACCTGGCATTGATATCTGTTGGATATACGGTCCTTAGTACAAGTGCTCGACGCCTTTCAAGTCTTCAGCAACGGCTTATTCCACACGCAAATTATGTCACTCATAGGGGTTGGTCGAGCGAAAATACCGCTGTATGGGGAGCATTACTTGGTCTAGATAATCTGTACCTGGCAATGGCCAAGCTAAGCGAAGCCGAGAAGATGTACCAGGGAGCACTAGCAGGCTTTGAGAAGGCTCTGGGTCCGGATCATATTTCCACTCTTGAAACAATAAATAACCTTGGGGATCTCTACAAAGCTCAGGGGAGATCAAAGGAGGCATTGGAGATGTACCAGCGAGCACTGGCGGGCTTTGAGAAGGCTATGGGTCCGGATCATATCTCCACTCTTGATGCAGTCAAGAACCTTGGGGCTCTCTACTCTGACCAGGGGAAGTTCAAGGAGGCAGAGGCGGGTGAGTTACAGAGGTTAAATGGGATAACCATTGCAGATTGAGCATTGTGTATTAAGTTTCTGTCAGAGCAGGATGCGCTTATTTACCGATAACTGCTTATTGGTCGAGCCATATATCGACTTGCTGCCCATTTTGTATGTAAATTCTCGTAATATTATCACTTCGAGCTGTAATTACCCATTATCGGTGCCTTGGACCTTAATTTCCGAGCATTTCCCAGTTGCCCTCGACCGCGAGTTCTCCTATTCAATCAACCCAAAATTTCCAAAGCTGCGCGCAACGGTGAAGGACTCGCATCGATTGCTAAGCTTCAAGCAGTTATGGATGGCACGCAGGTTTCGGTTTTCGGTACGATCTTCACGACAGACGACAGCAAGCTTCAATTCATTAGGAAGATCTGTGATAATGAGGTGGGTGTTTAGTGTATAGAGTTGAGCAGGTCTCAGTAGCGAAAAAGTTTGGGCAATCTAATGTACATGTGAAAAATAGAATAAGAGAGAGAGAACGCCAGAATCATCATATGTTCTTCTTTTTCATTGTGCTATCATGTTCCCTAAAGATCACCAAGAGTAAGGGTTTACTCCCTTTCCATCAAGTACCTCGGTCAGAAAATCTCCAAAAGTGATCGGCTTGAAATCCGGATACAGTTCTCGGGCATTGAGGTACCCAAGAGAATGCGCACTCTCCTGAGTGTTATCACATCTCACGTACTTGCTGTACTGGTATTGTGAAACGTAGAGCATGAAGAGATTATTCATAGCCTTGGTATCTTCTGCGTGTGCCTGTTTGGCCATCTGCACAGCAGTTTTCATATCTTGTGCAGTCATCTTCATAATCTCTCGTTAGCTATCTTGGGCATCGTTGTAGTAGGGTTATCCTTGGGGATTTTGAAGATAGTCTGTACATACGGTCTTTCTTTCGATCTTTTCGCCGGAACGCTCCTCCATCATACTGAAAATTTGGTTTTCAGATAGAACGTCGCCGTATGTGTACACATATTGGTTCAAAGTTCGGTCGTCCGTGACGATACGAGCCACAAATCTTCCGATATCACGAAGATCTGTAAGCAAGTTTAGTGCTTCACCATCGTTGTGGATGGTGACATTTGGCTTGATGGGGCTTGCATAGTCAACCCGGCCAGACGGTATGGTTGGGTACGAGATTTGATACCAGTAGCCAACGTCTATGACTGTAAAAGGCAGAGAAAGCTGCTTCAAGTGCTGGTAAACTTCTTCCTTCTTCACAAAGTAGACCCATTAGTCTATGACAACGGTAGAGCAACCAGACACGGGAATATTGGATCTCACATCGTCACGAAGTTTCATCACATCTCCGGGCGGGCAGACGGTTGTGAAGCCACAGGGAATGAACCTTTTGACGCCTGCTTCCTTGGCGGCTGTAGCAAGATTTATTTGCGCCAACTGTGAGGTGGCGTCAATGGCGCTGATTACCAGATCGAACCCAGAAAGCAAAGAGACTAGGTCCTCAATTGGCCCGTCAAGATCCCCAATGCGGATCGGGAGACCCCTGTCAGCTAGCTCTTTGAATGCGGGCTTGTCTGCAGAGGAAGGTCGAACAAATAGTTCTATCGACTATATCGTTTGTCAGATTGGTAAAAACGTCTCATAACAAGACAGTACATACAAAATTTCCATGTTCAATAAGACCATCCAGAATTGAGCTACCGGTGTGTCCAGTTGCACCAAGAAGTAGGACCTTTTGCGGCATATTTCTTATATTCCGAATGATCTGATCTCAGAGATTAAGGACTGATTGCATGAAACGAAATTGATATAGCAAAAGGAAGAGTATTTGAGGTGAAGAAGGTGGGGATAGTTATGGTTACATGTAGACCGGCTCGGATACAACGAAGTTCCGAGATGCCATAAGCCGTTATCGATAAGATAACGTCATGTGACAGCTTCAGAGTCGGAATAACCAACTGGGAGAAACAAAATTACAGCAAGCTGTCGTCGGTGCTTGATTTCATCCAATTCTAGTCCAGTTGGTTGAAACCAGCAGGTCCGAATTTTCAACTATACTCTGCGCCAATTGAACTTCAAAACCAACCGGGATCGTGCCAAACATGAACACGGCTCGGCGCGCAGCGTCGCATACGCTTCGGAGATCTCGCAACTCCGTATTCTCTACAAGCTCGCGACGATGTAATTCAACATTCGAGACAAGACAATGGTCGACACCTCTTGCCAAAACATTGGCCCATGCGATGAAGGTGTGTCTACCCCAAGCTCCGTATAATCTTGCAGCCCTAACGATGATAAACATACAGGTTACAGGTCCGATTCCAATCGCTGCATTTATGCGCCAGGTCTTGACCTCCCCAGAAGACGGATACTACACATCACGACCCGACGTTTTCGGAAAACACGGTGACTTTGTCACGTCTCCCGAGATTTCTCAGGTGTTTGGCGAATTGGTTGGCATTTGGACAATTGCTGAATGGATGTCGCAAGGCCGAAAAAAGAGCGGCGTTCAATTGATGGAGGTTGGGCCGGGAAAGGGAACCTTGATGGATGATATGTTGCGGGTGAGTAGTTGGAATGTCAGTGCCTTCTATCGGTTTGACTAACCTGTCAGACATTCCGGAATTTCAAAAGCTTCACTTCAAGCGTCGAGGCAATTTACTTGGTGGAG
Organism: Penicillium lividum; assembly: GCA_028828245.1. Taxonomy (NCBI): domain Eukaryota; kingdom Fungi; phylum Ascomycota; class Eurotiomycetes; order Eurotiales; family Aspergillaceae; genus Penicillium; species Penicillium lividum. The sequence goes on from JAQJAG010000003.1 coordinate 2,352,714, forward strand.
GCGAGTGCCACACTAAGGGGGGTACAAAAAAAGCTTTTGTGTGGTGAAGCTACCATGGAAGAGACAGAAATTGGACATAGGAGCACTTGCAAATACTTTGACGTGCCCGTCATCTGGGTGGAAGACATCCGTCTTCTACCGCATGGTGAGTGAAGTACTCAAATTCAAAGTTTTACAGTACTGACCAAATATTCCACTTTTTAGAGGAAGGCAAAACACCCTTCATCTTTGCACACGAGTTCTTTGACGCACTTCCAATCCATGCATTTGAGTCGGTCCCTCCTTCTCCCGAGAATGAGCTCCCAGAACAAAAGGAGATCATGACTCCCACTGGGCCTCAGAAGCTTCACCAACCTCTCAAAGTCAAGAATACTTCCCAATGGCGCGAGTTACTCGTTACCTTGAACCCAAAGGCTGTGGAGGAAAACATCGAAGGAGAGCCCGAGTTCCAGTTAACCAAAGCGAAGGCCTCCACACCGACATCTCTCGTGATTCCCGAGATCTCTGAACGCTACCGCGCACTCAAGTCAAAGCCTGGCTCAACCATTGAAGTCAGTCCTGAAAGTAGGATCTACGCTGCTGATTTCGCCCGTCGCATCGGCGGTGATGCCGCATCTGCACCGTCAGCAACAAGGCAGACTGTCGACCCCAGTGCGCCGCAGAAAAAGACACCATCTGGTGCAGCTTTGATCATGGATTACGGAACCATGTCGACTATTCCTATTAACTCGCTACGTGGAATCCAGCACCATAAAATTGTCCCTGCACTTTCGTTCCCCGGTCAGGTGGATGTAAGTGCTGATGTCGACTTCACTGCGCTGGCCGAGGCTGCTATTGAGGGTAGCGACGGCGTCGAGGTTCATGGTCCTATTGAGCAGGGCGATTTCCTGAATGCAATAGGCATTACAGAGCGCATGGAGCAACTCATTCGCAAAGCCGGAGATGACGAGCATAAGAAGATATTGGAGACTGGATGGAAGCGCTTAGTTGAGAAGAGTGGTGGCTCTATGGGCCAGATCTACAAGGTCATGGCCATTGTGCCGGAGAATGACGGGAAGAGACGCCCTATTGGGTTTGGAGGAGGTCTTCAGATGTAGATCATATCTGAATGAGATCTGTAATACCTGGACCTGTGAACTACGCCATCTGGCTGTTTAGCGCCCCATACGACGTTCTGTAAGCTCCGCCTTCTGTTGCTCTGGCATGAAAGCTTGCCGCGCCCTGTCCATCCTATCTTGGTTTCTTTTCGTTCTGGAAGGCGAAAGAGATTCGGCATGGTCTGGCGGCAGCACTGATACTGGCTTGAAGAGTCGAAATCGATTCGCAGCATCCGAGTCCCTTGAGGAGGCGAAACAGATTTTTGCTGAGGCTGCGATTGAAAAGCTTACCAAATCGCTCGCTTCAATGCAGGATGGACATTCGTTGGTCACCACAAGCCTTTGCTGGCATATGGTGATGACTCTCTACTCGATATTGAGCTTCGGAATTGGATATTTAAAGCGTTCCACTCCTATATGGCGGTCTTTGAGACGCAAGGCTCCTCGACGCTGGGAACACTCAGAATGTTAGTTGCAGGAAAAAGCACCATTTACATAGCACGATAAATGGTCTGTGGTGGAATATTATATTATCAGTCTAGTTACATGTTTGCGCCTGTTCTACTCTTTTCTTGTTTCTGGGCTGACAGGATGATCTGTGCAACATGTTGACTAATGGCAATCAAGTCCATGTTCTCATCACAAAGAAGGATTTCCAGGTCCATCCTCCCACTTATTATACTTTTAGCCTCAGTGCGCAAGTAGAGCCATCGAACACCTTGAGGTGGGAGGTTTCTCTTGATCTCTGTCGACATACTCAATGTCACATGAACACTCTGGGTGATAGGCTTCATTGAGCCATCTAGCTCCAGTTCTCTCCAATTCGGCTTTCCCTGTGCACGAGCCTTCATTTGATCTTCTGCAAATTTGAGAGTCGCAGCAATACTGCCCATTGGTAATTGGTCTGTTTGTGGGGAAAAGTTCTCTTGAACAGGAAAGCTCATGTCTATAGCAAATTGTATCATTTCTGTCGTCCACCGTGCTTTGTCCTCTTCTTTCTGGGCCACACAGGACCCTTGTGGGAGGCAATCCCAACCGGGTAAGATCCATTGCTCTGTGAACTTTATCTGAGGCCAAGATTTTGGTATGAAAGTTCTCACATAGGAGTGGGCACGCCGAAATCCATTTGGATGGAATGCTGTTTGGTATGATGTCCATTCGGGATCATTGTCCATTTCGAGCATCCGTAGATCCACGGGGCGGGTAGCAGTCAACTGCCAGCCTGTCTGGAGGCTAATGCCTGAGAGCTTGAAGTTAGTGAGCCTAAAACGCATCAGTAATTACGCATCAATAGGCATCTTGTTGGATAGCCTACCAAATATCTGCAGACGCAGCGACTTTCTCAAATTGGAATGTCTCAACACGAAAGGTGGACCATGCTTTACCCAGGCTCATTTCACGCAGTTGCATTTCTACTGGTTTGTTCGCAATGATCGGGCGGTAGAATTGAACCAATGATGTTCGCACATCTGTTTGTGACCGTACTAGTAGTTTCTCATGCTTCGAGGCATAATTGATAGCATATTTGGTCATCAAGCAGGCGATATAGCCCCCACAGCTGACTGGGTTCAGTTTTAGTCATGTTGCCGGGTGATTTAACAAAGTATATGCGCACCTGCCCCGAATGAAATATCCGTTGAGAGCACGGGAACAACTCCCTTACTCGAAGGAGAGATTTCAATTTCCAATGCAGTCGACAAGCTCGTTGGTAATGTATCAGCCATTTTTCATTGAATTCCAAAAGCTAGCGTATGCTTGAGACTTGGTAGGTATTGAAGAGGGGAAGGGGCTATTCTCTTCGGGGAAACCCCCTCAAGTGCTCTACTAAAATTTGGCCCCCAGTACTCCTTACAGGTTATATCACATGCTGTGGGCCAATTAAATCACTTTTCATGCGACTACTCCCAAGGTTTTCCATGTGAGGCTAAATTGATTTGTCTACTCCGTACGTCTTTGTCTTTAACCCATTATTATCATAAATTGGGGGGTGAAACATACATGTGCGTCACAAAGTACTCCGTAAGAGGATCGGCAGATCATTCTTGGTCAACTTAAGCCAGAGACTAGTGGTGGGAAATTATTGGCCAAGCTGAAAAGAAGCCTTGAAGCTGTGGCACTGTCTAGCAGGTCTTTGCTACGAAAAAAAAAAAGATTAAGTCTCGGAGGGTGCCTAAATATACACCATGTGTCAGTTTTATGTACTGCCATCAAGCCTTAGGGTATCTCTCTTCTAGTCATATCTCATCAAGGGCGAGGTCAAGAAATGCCAACAGGCCAGCATATCCAAAAGGTAAATCTAGTAGTCCTGCCAGATATCTTCCACATAGGACTCTGTCAGGGTCTCATCCTTGCCATACTTGTCCTGCCACTCCAGAAAGCCGCCCACGAGAACACAAATTTGTTGTTTCTGACTCTCTTCTGCGCCCAGGGCGCTCTCACGCTCACGGGCATAACGCAGAGCAGCGGAGGGACCACGCTGCTGGCTAAGTGCGCAGTGAAAGACGACCTTCTCGGTATCCTTAAGAGTTCGTACAAGCTCCGGCATGCGGACATCAAGAGAGGAACTGGGGACCCAAGTTGATGAGCGGATATGACCGCCAACGTGGTCTAAGAAGGTCAATATTCAAATGCGGTGATTTTGATCATTCAAAACGACATACCTGAATCACGGACGTCGATGATTGCTAGCTTGGCGGGGCCGGGCCCGGCTTGAAGGAGCGCGGCTAGGGCATCCCGATCAATGCGCGGCAGAGTCGCGATGTTGAGAGAAGACATTTCAATATTGAGCCACAGAATGTAGAGAAATGGACAATTTAACTGTAGTCTTATAGTCCAAATATCCAATAACCAACGTGGTTGGAGTAAGTCGAGTCAGATCAAATTGGTCGGGGATTCACGTGACCTCGAATTTGGTCGGATTTTCTTTTGAACTACGCTAATTGTTGTCGCGACTTCCAGCCATTCCAACCTCCACTCTCCCACCCAGAGCACCACCAAAACCTGCCAATTGAACCAATCCGTTCAATCCAGGCGCTCTGCTATCCACAAAAATGGAATTCCGCGCCCTGGCCCGCGGCCTCCGTGCCCGACCAACCCCATGGCTCCTCAACACGCCTCGCATCCAGCACCCCAACTTCCTCACCACACTCCGCTACAACTCCTCGAGCTCCTCTCCACAAGTACCAACAATTCCCCCAACTACACAAGCCACCACCAAGGAATCCTCCCCATCCGCACAACCTACACCTACACCTGAGGCCCAGACCGAGACTACCAAAACCGCTGCCTCGGACTTCGACGATATCCTCAACAAACTTGAGTTGGGCCCCCGTCCCGCTGATGGGACACAGCGTACCTCAATTCGCAACACCCGCATCGCCGACACAATCTCCGGTACGATGTTCCCGTCGCCATCCCGCGACGGTGTTGCCGGGCAGTTGGCGAGCCGGAAGACGGAGCTGAAGCTCGGACCTACGCTTGGTCGACAGATTCATGTTGAGCCTGAACGGGGTGTGGATCTTCCGGCTGCTATTCGGATGCTGGAGATGACCTGCTCTGCGAATAAGATTAAGCAGCAGTCTATTGAGCAGAAGTTCCACGTGCGGAAGGGTATGAAGCGCAAGGAGTTGCGACGGACGAGGTGGCGGAAGCTGTTCAAGTTTTCGTTTAATGAGACTGTTAAGAAGATTCAGCGCATGCAGGCTCAGGGATGGTAAGAGTGCTTCTGGTCTGTATCTTGTATATACTGAGACTGGATTGGATTGGACTGGGCATGGGCTTGACTTGATCTAGCGTGACATCAGGCTAAAATTGGGGGTTTGTTTCTCCCTTTTGTGTTTTAACATGTACAACTACCTGCGGAATTATCTTTTATATTGTTTTACTTGCATAGACATGGAATGCAGTTGATTTTTATCAAACTTACGACTCTTGTCCTTGTCCTCATAACACTTTTCGGCCTCTTTTGATACACACTATACAAGAGTCTATAGATACCACTAAGGTTCACAATCCGTCGTTATGAATAACAAATCAATCCTTCTTCCCAGTGGGAAATCCTCCATATCCTCCATACCCACCACCATTGCCATTGCCATTGCCATTTGCGCCACCAGTAGCAGAAGCAGAGTATCCACCATAACCATTGATACGTCCACCATTGCCGAATGTCACATTAGAACCCATACCCCGAGTAGAAGGCGCTCCCAAAATACCCTCCCCCTTCCACCCAGCTCTCCTCCTAAAGCTCTGCCCATTCCGCTCCCAGTAAAGACCAATCAGAGCACCCACTGAACCTGCCATGATAATGAAGAAAAAGCGGGAGAGCAACGAGCCAGACCCTGAGCGCCGCGAAGCAGTAGTACCACTAACGCCCAAGAAGGACTCCGTCTTAGATCGCTCCGGCCACCCAATGCCAGCACCGCCCTCCAACCACGCAACATGGAAAGAAAACGTCAGCGGCTCGCCGCGTATCACTTTTGTCCCGTGGCCCAAAGTCCAGGGTTCGCGCGCCGCCTGCGAAACAGCGACTGCTTCCTCGTCCTCGTCTAGCTTGACGTTCTGAACAGCAGCCTCAAACTCGGGGGTCGAGTATGCTGTTCCTGCGATCACGTAGCCCGGTTGCCCGCTCTGTGTTCCCGAAGAACCCTCCGGTTGCGCCGCTGCATCTGAGGGGATATCGTGCATGAGCATGTTCATATCGGACCAGATATGGAGGTGGCTAAGCTGGAGTGTACCCTGCAGGGCGATTGTGAGAGGTGTGAATGGGGGACCATTCTCGCTTAGTGCAGTAAAGGCGTCTGTCTCGCCGGACTCGGGGGTGGAGTCTGTTTTGTCGAGTCTGTTTGGGGAGGAGAGGGGGGATGTAGGGACGCGACAGGTCATTGGGACATCGGAGTGTACGTAGAATTCGAAGAGGTGGTAGAGCGTGTCTGAGAGGACGGGGATGGTGCAGTTGATTGTTTCTGAGATGCCATAGCGGATTGATAGTGGGCGGGAGGTCTCGTTGCAGGTTACGAATGGGATGTATTGGAGTTTGCCCAAGCTATCTGTGATCTGATTTTTGTTAGTTGGCGCGATTGTTTGTCAGGGTCAGGCGCATACATGTTCTCCTTCCCTGTTGACACGTCCGATTAGTATGGATGCGGTAGAGATTGGATGAAAAGGGAGAACATACAATGTTCGATTAAGACAGGATACTGGGACTTCATCGCCAATTCTGTATCCATCCCCGCTATTGCTGGTTCCCGCGACTGCTCCAGTAGACCATAGCGCGGCCGCAAGAGAAAGTGCCACGGTGGTTGGGAACCGGGTCAATGAGCGTAGAGGATGCATTTTTGTAATTTTCATGCTTGCGTCAAGAGTAGTCACCCCAACGGCAAGTTGGTGGAATGGGGAATCGGCGCGGAGGAGACACGGAGATGTTCAGCCACAAATTGCGGAGCCAGCCTGTCCATATCAACGCTATCTAGATCAGTGATCCACCCCTGAATTGACAGGGTCGTAAATCCCCAATTTTTCTACTTATAATGATCATTACTTTTGCTAATGGAGACAAGAAGGTATAGAATGTTCAAATTTTGAAAATAAATTAAGAGGTCAAAGTTATCGTTGCTCATAATAGCCGTCTTCCACCACGGTCATCAATCTACGCCAACTTGGCCTTCGCCTTGAAAGCAGCGAGCAATCCGCTGGTAGAGGCATCATGCTCGCCAGCAGCGCCAGCAGTCTCCAGTTCCTTCTGAATGTTCTTGGCTAGGACCTTGCCCAGCTCGACACCCCACTGGTCAAAGGAGTTGATGTTCCACACGGCACCCTCAACGAAGGTGACGTGCTCGTAGTAGGTGATCAGGGCACCCAGAGTGGAGGGGGTAATTTTCTGGGCCAGGATGGAGGTGGTGGGACGGTTACCCAGGAAGGTCTTGTGGGAGACCAAGTGCTCGGGAGCACCCTCGGCGCGGACCTGATCGGGGGTCTTACCAACCATCAGAGCCTCGGACTGGGCGAGGAAGTTGGAAGCAAGCATGCGCTGGTGCTTGCCGTTCTCAACAGGGTTGTGCGACTCAGCCGCCATCAAGAAATCGGCGGGGATGAGCTTGGTGCCCTGGTGCAGCAGCTGGAAGAAGCTGTGCTGGGCGTTGGTGGCAGGCTCACCGAACAGAATCGGACCAGTAGTGTACTTGACATACTCTCCACTGCGGGTGATGGCCTTGCCGTTGCTCTCCATGGAAAGCTGCTGCAGGTAGGCGGGGAAGCGGTGCAGGTACTGGTCGAAGGGGGCAACCAGGTGAGTCTGGGCACCGAAGAAGTCACTGTACCACACGCTCAGCAGACCACCGATGGCGGGGATGTTCTGCTCCAAAGGAGTCTCGCGGAAGTGCTTGTCCATGGCGTGGGCACCAGCCAAGAACTGGTGGAAGTTGTCATAGCCGATGTACAGAGCCACGGAAAGACCAATGGCGCTCCACACGGAGTAACGACCACCGACCCATGACTCGAAGCCGAACATGTTCTTGCTGTCAATGCCAAACTTGGTAACCTCAGCCTCGTTGGTCGAGAGGGCGACAAAGTGCTTAGCGATGGCCGACTCGTCCTTGGCCGACTCGAGGAACCAAGTCTTGGCAGAGTTAGCGTTCTGGCAGGTCTCGGCGGTGGTGAATGTCTTGGAAGCGATCAAGAAGAGGGTGGTCTCGGGGTCGGAGTGCTTGAGAGCCTCGGCGATGTGGGTGCCATCGATGTTGGAGACGAAGTGTAGCTTGAGGTCCGGGTGGCCGTACGGCTTAAGTGCCTCGGTAACCATGACGGGGCCACTAACAGTAATAACATCAGCCGCTGTTCAATTTGGGCACTCTCAAGAAACTGGCGCAAACTTACAGGTCGGAACCGCCGATACCAATGTTGACGATGGTGTTGATCTTCTTGCCGGTGTAACCCTTCCACTCACCACTGCGCACCTGCTCTGAGAACTCCTTCATGTGCTCAAGCACGCTGTTGACCTCCTCAACAACGCTCTTGCCATCGACCTGCATGGGCTGGTTGGAGGTGTTGCGCAGGGCAGCGTGGTAGACAGCACGGTCCTCGGTGAAGTTGATGTGCTCACCGGCGAACATAGCATCACGCAGCTGCTCAACACCAGCCTGCTTGGCGAGCTTCACCAGCAAAGCAAGAGTCTCCTCGGTGAGGAAGTTCTTGGAGAAGTCGAACAAAATATCCGAGTTGTCCACGGTATTGGCAAAGGAATGGCTAAACTTCTCGAAGCGCTTGGGGTCCTTCTCGAAATACTCCTTGAGAACAATATTGCGTCCCAGAGTACTGTGGTGCTCCTGGAGCTCCTTCCAGGCACTAAGCTCCGAAGCTTGTGAGAATTCCGCCATGTTGAACGATGATGACGCTGTTTTGGTTTCCGGGTTAGTGCGGGGCAATTGGGGATGATGGAGGAATTCCTAGAGAAATCGCAAAAGACTTACAGTGTAGAACGAAAGATGTAGAAGGGGATATTAAGAAAGAAGCAAGTTGTACGGAAGCGCGGATCGAGTTATAGGAGAAAAGAGTTGAGTCCGGCGCGCTGGGGTCCGGTGGAGGGGTGCCGTGGGGCAAGCATCATCATTGCCGCATTCAGGTTTGGTCTGGAGCGGCTTTGTTGTCTAATCAAGAGTTCCGTTAATTGCCGTTCCTCCGATGTTTCCAATGTTATTTCAGGTATATTGTTCCGAGTTTAGATGTATAGTATCTAAGTATAGTCACATTTACCTTTTTTATTGCTCTACTTTGCATTAAACTATAACGTATATAATGTACAGTGTACTACCGGTGGACACATGATGTACTGAGGTACCCATACTTGTAAATGAAATATGTAGCCATAAGCTATGAATCAATTGACATTCACATAAGCTGAGTTAATCTTAATGAAATGATTAATTCCAAGGCTACTATAACTAATTAACCTCGGGATATATTGACCATTAGAAGTCTGGAATTTAACCGGCCGGTGAGAGTTATGGGTGGAATATATCGGGTGTTTGTCGTCCGATATTCAGCATTACTCTACCTACCAAAGCCCCCAAGTGCTTACAGTATTATCCGTATATTCCTGATGGATATTAGCATTGATATGGGCCTTAGAGATACTTTAGATATATGTAATCCATGCTCTGACTTGAGACTTGATGGGAAATTTTATACATCATGTACATCTGGTCAATCATAATGATTATCGTATCGCTAAATACTAGAACTTATATGAATGTCTTTGTAAATTTCAATCCTGAGATCTATCTATATCACATTTGATTATTTGAAGCTAACAAGACAATATAGAATTGACCTTACCCTTCAATGTTGGAATATTGAATCTGTTTTTCTCCAATCGCCAAGATCAGCGCACGGACCCACATGGCAACCGCAACTTTCTTCCTTCAGTTCAACTGAACAGCAACATCATCGAGCTGCAGCTCATTCTTCAATTGAAAATTATTCCAAATCCACTTGGCGGCAACGTGCGCATACCCGCCATGTACAATCCTTACCAGCGTGAGCAATTCTATCAGTCGCGAAACTAATGCGAAGTTCCTACGCGCAAATACTGACTTGACTTTCAGCTCCAGGTGCTTATGGTCACCCCCAGGAATATGGCGCATACCCCGGTGCGCCTGGTGCACCCCCAGGCATGGGTAAATCATTGATATCTCCTTGATTGTTCTAAATAATTGCTAACAACATCCAGCTCCTCCTCCAGGGATGGCAGCACCAGGTACAGCGCCTCCTGCGAACATGCAACAGGCGAACAATCAGCAGCCTGGTCGCCCCGGAGGGTTCCCAGCTAACTTCCAACCGCCGCCGAATATGCCAAACATCAACTTCTCCGCCCCAGTGATTCGCCTGGGCACTTCAGGCCCCGCCAAGCCTGCCGGGCCAGAGATGGGCCGTGAGCGTGGACCAGAGGGCCCCCGACGTGCTGGTCTCGGTTCCTCGAGTGAAGGGCAGCGCCACCATGGCCGCGATGCGATGATGCTCCCCCAGCCGCCTACCCGTGATGAGATTGTGCGAACACTTTTTGTGGGTGGAATTACGGAAGGTGCTGGTGGTGATGATGGCATTGAGCGCATTCTGCAGTCGGCAGGCCGCCTCCGACGATGGATTCGTGCGACCGATGCTGATGAGAAGCCCTGCCGGTTCGGATTTGCCGAGTTTGACGACCCGGAGAGTCTGGAGACAGCGGTCGAGGTTCTTCAGGAGATTGAGATCCCTGTTAAGCGACAGATCCCTCGCGCTGAGGGTGAAGAGGAGAAGGAAGTGGAAAAGAGCACACTACTTGTAAGAGCCTCATTTCCTACTATAGCATGCATTACTGACTTTATCTATAGGTTGTGGTGGACGAGAGCACAACTAAATACTTGGAGCAGTTCAAGGATAGCCGAGGCGATCGAGACCCCGAAGAGATCAACGCACGCTTTGAGGCAGCCCGTAGCGATCTAAAGAGCGTTCTCAAAGACCTCTTCCACCCGAAAAACCCCACTAAAAAAGAGGATGCCTCCGCATTGGACCGGGAAGGTGACACTGAGATGCAAGACGGCGACGCATCAAAGGACGGGGAAGTAGTCACCATCCCCATCACCATCGAGGATGAATTGGCCGATATCCCACCAGAGATGCGTGCGAATGTGGCCAAGGAGATCGCTGCATTCCGCGAGCGGAGTAACCGTCGTGATATTGAACGTCTGAAACGCGAAGAGGAGATTGAGTCTATGGAACGTGCTCGCAATGCAGGATCACGCTACAGCCGTCTTGCTTCTCCTCTTGCATCCGCTCCTAGTGGTCCAGCCGGTGGTGCGAACGGCATTCCTCTGGGTCCCCGTGATCGTGGCATGCCTAATGCACCGGCTGGCCCGAAGGGATTCGGTGTCCAAATTCCAAAGGACTACCAGAAAGGCGTGTCTTTTGTCAATGGTACCAACGGACAAGCTTACGGGAGTCGTGAAGATGAAGACTCGGACGCGAGTGACGAGGAGCTTGAACGCCGCCGCCAGGCTAAGCGAGAAGCAGATCAAGAAAAGCAGTTCCTGGACCAAGAGCGCCGGTGGCTCAACCGAGAGCGAAGCCGAACGGCCGCTCTGGAGCGTGAAAAGAAGCGTGACAAAGATGATGATGGCAAGTTGCAGGCTGCTCACGATGAAATGGATGAGCGGATGAAGGAGTGGAATGATGATATTGAGGCCAGCCGCAAGACCTCTGAATACTACGCTGACCATGGTGCCTGGCTCCGAAGCCGTGCTATATTCCGTGCTCGCGAGGCCAGCTTGGATGATGCTGATCGTGCAGCCGAGGAGCGTGAGCGTGCCCAGTCCGCTAAGAAGCAGGAGCAGGCTCGTGGCGCTGCCGACGATTTCCTCGCCCGCCAGGCTCAGGAGCTGGAGGCCCGTATCGAGGAACCGCGAGAGCCTCAGCGCTTCAAGTTGTCTCTCGGAGCTGCGGCCCAAAAGGCCCAGGCTGCAACTACTCGTCGCACTGCCGCTGAAGTTGAAGGTTTGCTGGAAGATGAGGAGGAGCCTGCCACCATCACCCGCCGCCCCCTCATTCCGATCAAATTTGACACCGCTGCCGAGGCTGCTGGTCTTTCAGACGAGGAGCGAGCACAGGCGGCGCGTCAACTTGCTGCAGAAATCCCCACCGACAAAGAGGGACTGTGGAAGTGGGCGATTAAGTGGGAGTTTGTGGACGAAGCCGTTCTCAGCGATCAGATCAAGCCCTTCGTGGAGAAAAAGATTGTCGAATACCTGGGTGTACAGGAGCAAATGCTGGTAGATGTTGTGGAGGGTCATGTGCGCCAGAAGGGTTCTCCTCAGGAACTCGTGGATCAGCTCGCCGAGGTAAGTTTCTCACGTGGTCCTTTCTCTCAAGACAATATGCTAACACGGCTGTTTTAGGCTTTGGACGAAGAAGCCGAAGTACTAGTTCGCAAGCTGTGGCGGATGCTTATTTTCTTCTCGGAGAGCGAGAAGCGTGGTTTGTCGGCATAGTAAAATGCCGCAGTTTCCTCTCTATGAAGCTGGAAATAATATCTACCAAGCAGAAAGAGACATACATATTCATAAAATATTCCCATTCTCAAGATACGCCTGTACTAAGTTTGATTATTTGCAAACTGCAGACTGCAAAATGCGTCGCTGGTTAATTCGAGGTTATGGTGACGTAACTTTCATCAATTCATATCATATATATTTTTCTTGAATATTGCAGGATTTGATTTCTATCATAGGTAGATGCTAGTACGTGTATATCACTCTAGCCATTACCAAGGCGGGATTATACATTTAGTAAATCTAGGCTAATTGAATAGGGCAACATCAACCCCAGAAAAGCCGGAGGTACTCCGATAGATCCCTCTTGACGCTGATTGGTGGAGAAATCTAATTCCCCGGCTGGGGCAGTCCTCCACCAATTAAGATATCGGATTTGCGGAAACGGGGACGGCGGAGTGAGGGGTGAGGGCAAATGTGCCAACGGCGCGGGGGTTCAGAGGGACTATATACGGGTCCCGAGTAGCAATTTCTTCCGGATTCTTTTTGATTTCATTTCGAGCATTTTGACTTATATTATACCCTCCATCTTCCTCCCAGAATCTACACATTTCCCTTGGAGTTCCCCGACTGTGAAGAACGTGTTCAATTGAATCTTTTCTAGCATTACTGTTGATCAGTTGTCATCATGGTTAAGATTACTGGTTTTAGCACACGGGACGTGAGGTTTCCGGTATGCCTGCTTTAAACCCCTCCAGCTACACGAGATTCGATTGTTAACACGCCACCTTAGACCTCCCTCGACAAGACTGGCTCCGATGCTATGAACGCAGCCGGTGACTATTCCGCTGCCTACTGCATCATTGAAACAGACTCCGACTTCGCCGGTCATGGTATGGTACGTATAACAAGCTCTCAATGCTTGCATACATGCATAAAGTATCCATACACTCTAACACGTCATTCCAGACCTTCACAATCGGCCGTGGTAACGAAATCGTCTGCGCTGCCATCTCCCTCGTTACCCCCCTCGTCATCGGCAAAGACCTCGACGAGCTAACTGCCGACTGGGGCAAGACCTGGCGCTACCTGGTCTCCGACAGCCAGCTTCGCTGGATCGGTCCCGAGAAGGGTGTCATCCACCTTGCCCTTGGTGCTGTTGTCAACGCCCTCTGGGATCTCTGGGCCAAGACCCTCGGCAAGCCTGTCTGGCGTATCGTCGCGGATATGACTCCCGAGGAGGTCGTCCGCTGCATTGACTTCCGTTACATCACTGATGCTATTACACCTGAAGAGGCTCTGGCAATGCTGAAGGAGGTTGAGGGTGGCAAGCAGGAGCGCATTGCGGATGCAGAGGCCAGCAAGGCTGTTCCGGCTTATACTACTAGTGCTGGGTGGTTGGGATACTCTGAGGAGAAGTTGAAGGTGTTGTTGGATGAGAGTGTTAAACAGGGATACAGACATTTCAAGTTGAAGGTTGGTGCCAACTTGGAGGAGGATAAGAGACGGTTGAAGATTGCTAGAGAGGCTATTGGGTATGATAAGGGCAACATCCTTATGGTTGATGCTAATCAGGTATGGTTTAACCCCTGTCGATGGTTGATTGATACTAATCTGGAATAGGTTTGGTCTGTCCCCGAGGCTATTACCTGGATGCAGGAACTGGCTGAGTTCAAGCCTTGGTTCATCGAAGAGCCTACCTCCCCTGATGATATCCTCGGCCACGCGGCTATCAAGAAGGCATTGGAGAACACCCCGCATGGAACTGTCGGTGTTGCTACCGGTGAGATGTGCCAGAACCGTGTGATCTTCAAGCAGCTGCTGCAAGCCGGTGCCTTGACTGTTCTGCAACCTGATGCTTGCCGTGTTGGCGGTGTTAATGAAGTTCTTGCTATTTTGCTGCTGGCTCGCAAGTTCAATGTCCCCATTGTGCCCCACTCTGGTGGTGTTGGTCTGCCCGAGTACACACAACACCTGAGCACAATTGACTACGTTGTTGTCAGCGGAAAGCGAAGTGTTCTGGAGTATGTTGACCATCTGCATGAGCACTTTGTTCACCCGTCCAGTGTCAAGGATGGCTACTATGTCACCCCCATGGAGCCTGGATACAGCGTGGAGATGAAGGCCGAGAGTATGGATGAGTTCGCGTTCCCTGGTGAGGAAGGCAAGAGCTGGTGGCGCTCCGAGGAAGCTAAGGTCATCCTGGAGGGACCTCGAGTAGTATAAAACTTTTTTTTTTGATGTCGTTATGTTTATTCATGTTAATAGCTTTACCAAAATATAATCCCAGAATGTTTATAGGGAATGTGTTTCATTGTACTGAGTAAGACACTGCAGTGGAATATGGTACATTGATCTGGGTGGTTCATTGACCGGCCCTAATAATACAATAACATACTAACTGGCGACAGTAGGCCAGATATATGCGACGTAGAAGCCCTTGTTCCACATCGGACAAGAGCCCTGAGAGATCCAAAAGATTTTCAACAACAAGATACTGATATGGGATGCGCTTCATAGCAATTTCAACGCCACTGGATGCCAAAAAGTTTCAACGAGCTAGCCACGCTGGGCTTCTCAACGGCCTTCTCAAGGACAACACGTGAGTGTCCTTTGACGTCCAGAGCAAGGAGTTGGTATTCCCATTCGCTCTTATCCAACGGTTTGATCATGTGTACGTGAACGATTCCAGAGTTGAGAGGACCCTCGACCTATTTAGAAAATGAGTATTTTGTTCCATCGATAAGAAAATGCTTGACATACGTGGAAGTTCATGCGGAGATGCTCACGGCCTAAACGGTCCTTTTCAACGCTCGTCCTGTATGGTTTGTTAGTACATATTTAAGTTGCACAAATTAGTCCATAGACTCACGCAATAGGGCGATGCCGTGCCCATTTGCTCGAGGTATTCTCTCCAAAGGCTTTGATTTCTCGCCGGTCACCAAGGATTTTTATGCACCGCGCGTCGTCCTTGACGCGGTCGACGGCTTTCTCGAATTGCCATGTTCGACTATTCGGAGAGATGACATCGGTCCATAGAAGATAGAAGACACCTCCCTAGAATCACCGAAATGTTAGACATTTCGTTTTCGGTCTTCGCAAAGGTGGGTACCAAGAACCTACCGTCAGAACGACACCAGCTAACACAACCACGAAGTTGAAAGATTGCTGTGTAGCACGCGAAACCTTTTCTCGTCCATTCAAATCAGCCCAGTCATATCTGCCATCGTCTGACAAGACTGTAATGTTTCTCCGTCGTTTGGTTGTGCTGTTCGGGCTACTCTGTGTGGCGTATAGTCGGCTGATGGCGATTCTGGGATATGGGCGCAGAGCCGCTACGGCGCTTGAAGAAGCCCGAGGGGCAGCACGCAGGTACTGAGGATTCATGGTGGGTGCGATCTTTGACTGCGTCCAACGAAGAAGACGAAGACCGCGATAACGATAGGCAGACTCACGTGCCCATAAGTAAAAAATACGGTATTGTAAAATTGTGGCCCAAGTGGCGTCATTTCCCCATAGTTAAGGTCCCTAATGCCCCACCGCCGAGGTCACCGCAGAACTGCAAAATTACACCAGGCACAGGGACTCTCCCGAGTCCGACCACGTTCGCCGTTCCCGATACATCATTTTGGGCTTCAGTCTACAACACCACAACACTTCTTTTCTCCCTGGTTTTTATAGCCCTCACCTCCATCATGAGTGCCTCCAAGGCGCAGTCTCAAAAGCTCTTTGAGAAGATGAAGTTGAAGCCCGCAAACAAGGTGCGCTCGCCCCGCGCCCCCGTCCCGCCGTTCTCGGTGCATTTTGGCCATTGCTCTCTAACAAGTCTCTCACGGTTAGGTGTGCTTCGACTGCAACTCT
Source organism: Penicillium lividum (assembly GCA_028828245.1). Taxonomy (NCBI): domain Eukaryota; kingdom Fungi; phylum Ascomycota; class Eurotiomycetes; order Eurotiales; family Aspergillaceae; genus Penicillium; species Penicillium lividum. Next base: position 2,368,690 of record JAQJAG010000003.1, read on the forward strand.
AAGAACCCTACCTGGTCGTCGGTCCCTTTTGGTATCTACCTGTGCCTTGACTGTTCGTCCAATCACCGCAATCTCGGCGTCCACATCTCCTTTGTTCGATCCACAAACCTCGACCGTATGTATTCTCCTGGGGGGCGATGTTTTGAGCAACGCCACTCTGCGATTGAAATTTGGCTGACCAGCCTGAAATAGAGTGGCAATGGGAGCAGTTACGAGTGATGAAGGTTGGTGGAAATGAGTCTGCGACCAAATACTTCCAGTCACATGGAGGGTCTGCCGCGCTGGCCAGCAAGGATGCCAAGGTCAAGTATACGTCCAATGCGGCCGTCAAATACAAGGAGGAGCTGAAGAGGCGGGCCGCGGCGGATGCGCAACAGTCAGTACCCCTAGTCTCAACGGTAGACTCTCCAGGACGTTAACGGCGCATTGTTTAGGTACCCCGAGGAGGTTGTCATCACCGATCTCCCTGCTGGCACCCCATCTGATGGCTCGGCTACCCCTGCTGGTGAAGATGACGACTTCTTCTCATCCTGGGACAAGCCCTCAATCAAGCGCCCCAGCAACCCGCCATCCCGCACCGGCACGCCACCCGTTGTTAGTCGAACCGGATCTCCGTTTTTGACCGCCAACTCGAACGGCTCTCGCTCCAAGTCCCCCTTGTCTGCATCTGAAGAGAAAGCTGCAGCCCCTGCTCCGACTGCCATCCGCGCCAACTCTGCCGCTAAGAAGACCACCACAGTTGGTGGCGCAAAGAAGGGCGTTCTGGGAGCCAAGAAGGCCCCCAAGCTTGGTGCGAAGAAGGTTGCTCCCAGTGATATCGATTTTGAGGAGGCCGAGCGGAAAGCCAGAGAGGAGGCCGAGCGCATTGAAAAGCTTGGATATGACCCCGAAGCTGAGCAGGCCGAGGCCGATGCTAAGGCTAAGAGCACTGCTGCCGTGCCTATTGCCTCTCCCACTCCCGTCAGCCCCAACCGGGGTGGATTTGGTGCTACCAGCAAGACCAATGAGCGCAACTCAAGCGATGTCGAGCGTCTTGGCATGGGAATGAACAGACTCGGATTCGGACAGGTCTCAAAGCCTCCAGCTCCCAAGAAGCTTGGATTTGGTGCTGTTGCTCCCCGATCTGCTGCGGACGGTAATTTTTTCTGTATCTTTTTGCAGAGCGTGCAACTAATCATTTCTATAGAGGAGGAACTCTCCCAAGCCAAGACACGTTTCGGCACCCAGAAGGGTATCTCTTCTGACGAATTCTTTGGACGTGAGCGTTTCGACCCCAACGCTCAGGCCGAGGCCAAGCAGCGCCTCACAGAATTCGACGGCGCGACTTCTATCTCCAGCAATGCTTACTTCGGCCGGCCCGAGGACGACCTTCCTCAGATGGACGACGGCTACGGAGATTTGGAAGCTACCGCCAAGGACTTTGTTCGTCGATTTGGTATCACCGCAGGAGACGACATTGAGAACCTGTCCCACCTCGTTGGCGAAGGAGCGACTAAGCTACAAGGTTCGTATCTCTGATTTAAATATTCTGCATATGGGTACAGTTTCTGACTTCTCCTAGGCGCCATTCGCAACTACCTGAACTCATAAATGCCATGTTGGCTTTTCTTCTCGATATCACGCGTTTTGTTACATTCAATACTTAGCAAGCCCCATTGATCCCCCCACATTCCCGTGATGCGTGACGTATATCTTGTCTCCGAATCTCTCGCCAACCTCCGATTTCTTCCCATTGCTTCATCCAACACCTTCATGCTGTCGGCGGATTATCGAAGAAAAGTTGATGTAAATTGCAGTTCGGCGTGATTGATGGTTGATTGACGATGCTTGTTTTGCCTTACAGTTCATCTGGCATTTCGCAGCCACGTAATGATGAGTTAAGGCTTTTTCTTTTGTTAATTTGACATGTTCTTCTCTTGTGTTTCTGATAGGATTTTGAGTTAATGCAAAATTTTGGATTGATAGCGTCTTCTTGCGCCATATAGAAAACAATGCATGAATGACCAAAGCTGTCATAAATCCAAGTCCATACTAAAATTGAAAAATTCTTTCACCCTTCGCCTCACAGATTGAACAATCTGCCAAGGCCGTTCATGATCATCTGGCCCAATACATGGACAGCTGCTTATGTTTAAAGTATATAACTCGCTAGGCGAGTTCCCTGTCTTTGTACCTCTCCCAATCCGACTTCCCAACGCCCAGGAAGAAATCGTCCCAATATCGACCCTCCCTCCAGAGACGATTTCTTTTGATTCCCTCGACCTTAAAAGACAAGTATCTACTGCCAAATTGAAGCCCAGGAGCCGACCACTCTGCGAGATTGAGCTCGACCCGGTGAATGTGATTTCCCTCAAAAGCCCTGGAGAGGACCCATTCCATAGATGCGTGGGTGAAACCACTGCCTAAGAAAGTCCAAAATATTGCAACGTTTAGCTCAACGCATCTATGATGGTCCAGCAGATTGCCAATATGCTTAAGATACACCACTCCAATAGGTGTCGCAGACTTGTATGACCACTCCGTGCCTATAATGAATAAGGACCTTCTAGTTAGTCTATAATCGCTTATTGGTAAAGATTTATTAGCACCAACCAGGTTCATAGGGAGATATCCAAATGGTTTCGAACATCACTGTCGTACGCAGCAGATCTTCGCGAATAGAATGACTGTCCTCGCGTGTGACGGGTTGCTTGAATGCCCAACTGGAATTAAGAGATGCTCTTGGATCGTTCAGCAAGCGGTGGAGGAAGTCGTCGTCTCTTGGAGACTCGAACTTCTGGAAATCCAAACGGGTTTTCATTGTGCCCCTAAGTGATGGTGAGCAATGAGCACATGGGGAGTAAGATGAGATACTTAGAGATGTGATGAAGAAGATATGATAATGATGAAAGATATGAATGGTGGAAGGTAAACGCTGTACCAGTGAAGAAGAATGAGGAGAAGGAGAAGAAGTCGATGATTGAATAGAAAAAAATGAAGGGCAAGAGGGTAAGCGAAGCTAAAGAATATTGGAGCCAAAGGTGTCCACGGGTGACGTGAATAGACAACCCTGGAACGAAGGTCAATACATAAAACAAGGACACCAACCGTACATTCACGATCGATATCTTTGCAAGGCTGCGAGAGACGGTCCGGCGAGTTTGGGGTCTTACATAGGGCGAATTTAATCCACTCGACATAAAATAGTAGTACGATTGCCCTTTTGTATGAAGAGGCCAAGAGATCTGGATATCTCACTTCAAATTCTTCATCAACGACAATGTATACTTAGCTGACTTTGTCCTCCACAGGGCTGTGCCATTTCCCCTATAAACCTTCCAACACCCCTCAAGTGCTACTTCTGCTGCTTCTATTCATCGTAATCTTAACTAATCTTGTTGGAGAGTGCGCTCCTGTCCCGTTTGGGCTCATTAGATTTCGTGGTCTTCTATAACCAGCCCAAGAACCGGGAGGCAAGTTTTCTGCTCTCCAGGATGTTGACATCCCTGCTATCACTATCACCCTTGATGCACAGACTGCCGATTTCTGTCTTCCCAAGTTGTCGCTCGATAGCCGGTTGAGATTTGCTTTGCACAGATGGAAACATGACACAGTATGGGCTGTTGCCTCAGAAATTGTTTCCTGCAAGCATCCGAATGTTCGACTGCTGGCTGCTGCCACTGTACTGTACTGCTCGCCATATACCAAGATGGCCTCGAGCAGTGCCACGAGATTGCAAGAAACCGAAAACAAAAAATTCCAATATCCTGCTGGGACTTCGGTTAATATGTATCCTCCCCAAAAACATCTCAGATCTGAGAAGTGTAGGATGGGGAGATTCCCACTATATAAGGTTGCGCGGGGTTTCGGATCATCTGCAGGCAAAGGGTGCTTCTTTGTCTACTCTAACATCATATAATTGGTTCAAAGCCAAGAAGATTTGTGCAATCTGCCTGAACCAGTTTGTTGTTGGATCGTCCATGGTCCGTGCACTGCCTGCCCGGCAGCGCTTCCCTGATGCTCTGCCTGATGTCTTCGCCGCACAGGGTAGCAGCCTGGGCATCCGTCAGCCCACAGAACCCTCGCGTGTCATCGGTCTAGCCATATACGCCTTTAATAACTCTGTCGAGTGAACATCTCTTCTCACGGTTCGCCGGTATCCATTGTGACGCATGAGAATCGTAATCACCGTTTTGCTTTTTTTCTAACAAATAAGCGCAACTTATGGAAGATTTTCATTTTTCTGAGCATTTCTCAAGCATGATGTCTTCTAAAGGAACCGTACGATTTCGAATAGATCATCTCAACTCCAATTGATTATTCTAAAAGTAGATTAGTCCATCAAGGCAACTCGAACACATCCCTCTCTATACCACTTAGATTATCCTCGCTATTGAGATTCAGAAGCTGTTATTCTCTTTCCCCCCCCACCTGCTTGTGCCCCGTGTGCTTTACTACTGTTGATTTTGGCCATGTGCACCGTAGTTTCTGCTCCTGTCGAGTGTCGCTGCTTTAAGGTTATTGTAGCAAGAAAAGTGCCAAAAAAATTCGAATGTCTATTCAATGGCTATGGGGATCCTGGTAGTTGGGTATCTCAAAGCTTCCATGTATAAGCAAAACCCCTATAAAACTCCATGATGAATGAAGAAACATGACCAGTATATCGTACAAAGTTGAAAGCATAACGATAAAAAGTTTTCTACGTACGTAGACAATGTACGTGCATATTTTACGGGATTTAATCCCTAGGCACGATAAATCGCATCGGCAACCTTCGCAACCTGCCACATCTCCTTCACATCATGCACACGCACTATATCGGCACCGCCGGCAACACTAACCGAAACAGTTGCAGCAGTACCCCAGACGCGCTCTTTGGGTGTCTTGACGCCCGTGATATTCCCGATAAACCGTTTTCGGCTTGGGCCCATCAGCCACGGGATACAGTCCAGACCCTCAGCGGCTCGAAGGGCTGGCAACTCACGCAGGATTTCCAGGTCTTGTGGTTGGAGCTTTGCGAACCCGAGACCGGGGTCAAGAATGATGCGCCAGCGACGAATTCCTGCGTCTTCGGCGGCTGCTATGCGGGCACGAAGCTCGGCACAGACTTCGGGAATGACGCCGTTAGGGTAGTTGTGGAGTTCGGTCATTGTCTGCGGTGTTCCACGCATGTGCATGAGGATAATGGATTTGCCGAGACGGGCTGCGGTGGGGAGCATTTCTGGGTCGAGAAGCCCGGCAGAGACGTCGTTGATGATGTCTGCACCCGCGGCACAGGCTGCTTCGGCCACGGCGGCGCGGTAGGTGTCAATACTGATGGCGATGTTGGCAGCCTCTGGGATGTTATTGCGGATGTGTTGAATTGCGGGTGCTACTCTGGCGATCTCCTCCTCTGCACCTACTGGCGTTGAGCCGGGGCGGGTGCTCTCGCCACCGACGTCGATGATCGTTGCGCCCTGGGCGATGAAGGCGCGGACCGTTTCGGTGACTTGAGTGAAGTCATTAGGGGAGTGGATGCCACCATCGGAGAAAGAGTCGGGGGTCAAGTTGAGGATTGCCATGATGTGAGTGGGGCGTTTGGGATCAGTTGCGTAGAGATTTGGGAAATGTGGCGAGATGGGCGTTGTCGAGTATGGTGTTGGCTCTGGAGGCGGAAGGGCCTTAAGATGCTCGCTAAATGTAAGTGCGTTCTTCGCAGATTGGGGTGGCCGTTCATGAGGTATTAATCTATGTCTGTTAGTGATGTTGACCTTTGATGGCTTCGTAGAAATTTGCCACATACTGGCAAAGAGGCCGGAGCACAAAATCCCGATCTAACATGAGGTTGTGTGGAACATTGAGACGTTCATGGGCAAAGATCTCTTGATCATACAATAGGATGTCCAAATCAATTGAACGTGGGCCCTTATCAATCAACTTCTTTCGGCCCAGCTCGATCTCAATGGATTGGATCGTATCCAAAAGCTCCATTGGAGAGAGACTAGTTTCAACCTGATAGCTGTCAGTATCCAGTATGAACTGAAGCAGAAAAAAATTGGATAATCACCTCGCAGACTCCATTGATAAATGTGTCTTGATCAAGCACATACATCGGAGTCGTCTCAAAGAGTGAGCTTGTTCTCTTGACTTTAATATTGGCTCGATCCAGCTCCAGACAAGCCTTTTCAATCATCTCAACACGATCTCCTACATTGCTACCCAATGCAATAAAAGCTCGATGCATTCCGTGAGCTCCATTTGTGGAGTTCAAGCCTGACGTTGACTGTGGCGAGGACCCGCTTGAAAGACGCCTTGCGTATGATTTCAAGTAGGATATGGCACCAGAGCGCTTTCCCTGAGCATTTCCATCGGCCGAAGGCATGACCACTGGATTGCCCATTGGGTAATTTCCTAAAAAGTCTTAGTCTGGCTGCAAAAGATGGTAATGCAGGGACGCGGGGAAGTAAAAAAAGTTATGATGTCCCGCTTTTTTTTTCTTGGTCCGATAAAAGATAAGACCGAAAGAGGCAAAACCATTGGGATGAACCTACTCGAGCTTGCAGTAGAGCTTATACTACAATTGGATTGTTAGACTGCATAGAATCGCTTGGCGATGATATAATCAGGTAATAGGTACCTTTTCGTCCAGCATCCGTGCAAAAGCCGATCATTCTGCTGTGTTGCATTCGGCGCTGTCGGTAATGACGGGAACCGAGGCGATCGCAATGCGCGCGAATATGAAGCATTGCGGATGCACCCAGCTGAGAATACTCGGTGATAAGAGGTCTGCAAGCTCATTTTTCTGTCGAGACGCGATTGTCGCTATCTAGAAGGTTTGAAGGAATGAATGTTGTAATCAATACATTCCCCTTATCGTGTCAGGTGAGCTTGGATGCCTTAGAACGGAAATTAAAGCCTTATAATTCGGGTGTTCAGGCTCCAAGGTGTCAACCCCGCCCTTCTAACGGATGATTTGGTTCAGATGAACCGAGGCTTGTGACCTGGAGTTCTAAATGCGCCTCGGTCCCTTCCATTTATAGGTTCCACTTTCCCCGGACTCTTTCTTTTCTTTTCTTCAACTACATATTTTAAAATGGCTTCTCCTCGTACGTATCCACATTCCACATTTTCGTTGTTTTGCTCCCTTTGCTTTGTTTGATTTTCCAGCTATGACTTCATACCCCAAACCATCTGACATGTGGCCCCCGCAGAGATAATCCGTACTCCCATCACCGATCTGCTCAAGATCAACCACCCCGTCCTGCTGGCGGGTATGAACGTGGCTGCTGGCCCCAAGCTGGCAGCCGCGGTCACCAACGCTGGTGGTCTGGGTGTCATCGGAGGTGTCGGTTACACACCCGATATGCTGCGAGAGCAGGTTGCCGAGCTGAAGAGTTATTTGAACGACAAGAACGCCCCATTCGGTGTCGACCTGCTACTGCCCCAGGTTGGTGGCAGTGCCCGCAAGACCAAGTGAGTCTTCCCTGTAAAGCCGACGATGAAGAGAATATGCTAACATATTCATCCAGCTATGACTACACTAAGGGCAAGCTCAACGAGCTTATCGATATCATCATCGAGAGCGGTGCTAAGCTCTTCGTCTCTGCCGTCGGTGTTCCCCCTAAATCCGCCGTTGAGAAGCTCCACGGTGCCGGTATCCTCTGCATGAACATGATCGGTCACCCTAAGCACGTCGCCAAGGCCCTGGATGTCGGTGTTGATATCATCTGTGCACAGGGTGGTGAGGGTGGTGGCCACACTGGTGATGTTCCCACTACTGTCCTCATCCCCACTGTTGCCAAGCTGGTCAAGGGCAAGAAGAGCCCCCTGACCGGTCAGAACGTCCAGGTCATCGCTGCTGGTGGTCTTTACAACGGTAACTCTGTTGCCGCCGCTCTGATGCTCGGCGCCTCGGCCGTCTGGATCGGTACCCGCTTCATTCTGTCTGATGAGGCTGGTGCTCCCAAGGCCCACCAGGAGGCTGTCCGCACTGCTGGCTTCGAGGACAATATCCGCACTATTATCTTCACTGTTCGTATATCTTGGCTTTGAATATTCCTAGTGACTATCTAACAAGTACCATAGGGCCGTCCCCTCCGTGTTCGCAAGAACGACTACATCATGAACTGGGAGAACAACCGCGCCGACGAGATTAAGCAGCTCACCGCCAAGGGTATCATCCCCGTTGAGCACGACTTCGAGAACCTGCCCGATGATGTTGATGACGATACTCTTGACAACGCCCGTCCCTTCCTTATGGGTAAGGTGGCCGCCGTTGTTGATGAGAAGAAGTCTGCCAAGGCCATTGTCGATGAGCTCGTCACTGATGCCGCTGCTTTGCTACAGAATGGCAACAAGATGCTGGCTAAGCTGTAAATAACGATATTCTATTTCTATTTTTCTTGTATTACCCATAGCGTGGCTTACAGATGAGCCACCGGATTGGCTATAAGGCCGTGGTGCGCGGCTTCTTGTTATCTGAAATCGAAGAATTATTACAAATATATCATGCGTTGTCGCTCACCTGGGCTGTTAAACTAAATATTGTGTACGGACTCCAGCAACAGGATATACGGTGAGTTCTTGCATATCGTATCCTAATCAGGTAATTGGCCCCCAAAGATTAATTGGCCCCCAAAGATTCTGGCAGAATTAGCAAAGTGCATGTGGGGGCCGGCAACTACCCTCCACTTTCGACAAGGTACCGGGGTCCATCTCCTTTTCAATCCGTTACACGAAGCTTTTACATGTTGTAGCCCAGTGGAACATAATCGTTTGGACGTCTCGACAAGGCTCTGAGAAGATCAGGAGCTTCAACCTAGCGGCTTAGCCCCAGCAACCCTTTACCCAATCTAAGCATTGAGCGTTTGAACAAGGTGCAAGTGACTTCCAGCAGTGGCCGTGGGTTTGGCCTTCATCAAAATGTCTTTTGCTACAGATCTGTACCTCACAGGCGTCAGTTCTGCACTGCAGCTGTTGATGCCAACGATAATTCTCATTACGACACCAAAGAGATCACTTCTTCGATATATCACAATCCCATGCATGCTTTGGATCCTAAGCTACAATTTGCGCGCAATGGATCCTTACTGTCAAGTATTCACCTTCATCATTGGACAAATATTCATGGCAACCCCTCAAGCCGCCACCTTCTTGTTGATCAAGCCTCTTGATAGAAATGATCTCGTTCGCGAAGCGCCAGACCGTACAAAAACATTCGCTGGGCTTTTTTGCTATGCATGCGAGCAACTGTGTCAAACGCGTGCTATCAGAACTCCTCGCCAGGTGAAGGGTATTCCTCCACATCCGGCATATTATCACGACGCCAAGAGAGATACCATTTTCGTTTCCTGGCGTTCATTCTTATTGAGGCAATCTGTCATTCTGATCTGGCAATATACTTTACTTGATATCATTCAGTCGGCCGCTCATCAGCAGCCTGTGCGGGTTCCTGATGTGAGATTCACGGATCTTGAGTGGAATGTGTCGCTTGATATGTGGATTGAACGATTCGCAACAAATATCTTTTCTTGGTATCTGTTTGCTCGCATTTGCATTGATTCTCGGTACCGTTTTGCCTCGATTGTTGTTGTTGGATTGGGGTTGCGGTCTCCTCAAGACTGGCCTCCTTTGTTTGGAAGAATGGCTGATAGCTATACACTACGTAAATTCTGGGGGTAAGGATTCACATGCTCCTCTTCTTTTATTGACTTCAACTTGAAGTTAGCTCGAGTGATATTTGACTAACCACATAATCTATTTAGAACATTTTGGCATCAATCTCTCCGCCAGCCGCTAACCGCAATCAGTAGCTTGATTACGCGTGATATTCTCCATCTTCCCCGACCATCGATACTTGAACGATATACGAATGTCTTCCTGGTGTTCCTCGTATCAGGTTTACTCCATGTGACGACCGATAAAGTCACCGGTATTCCGGTGCAGTACTCCGGAGCAATGCCCTTTTTTATGAGCTTCACTTTGGGATACATGATAGAAGATGGTGTTCAAGCCCTTTATAAACGGATCAAAGGACCACAGGAGGATACTGTTTCGTATTGGAAGCGGGCTATTGGTTACTTGTGGGTTGTTGTATGGCTGGGTATCTCGTCGACTTGGTATCTTCACCCGGCTATGGAGAGTGTCCTCCCACACGAGATGGTTTTGATTCCATTTAGCATTGTGGATCGCATCGGAATTGTACCTTTTGCGGGATTTAGTGTTTTCGGTGGTCTTGCTCTACTCTTCGGGTTCAAAGCTGAGATTTAAGGATAGGATAAGCACTGGAGTACATAATTCACCAATAACTGGGCTTAACCGCAGCGTATTGAATAGCTGTGTAATTGGACTATTTTCGTCTCAATTATTCTAGTATAAACAAGGAGTGGCAGTGTGAACGAAAAGTCTCGTAAGATCATCAGGCCACCCGTAAACTCACGACCTCGCCAAGCAGGCCTCTATTCATCCAAGACATTGAGAACATGGATCATTCGGCTACCCAGGGAAATAGTAAATACGTCAGCTCAGACAAACGAAACTTTCGGTGAGTACATTCAATGTCAAAAACCATCTGTAAGCTCCGAAACCACCACATGCCGGTCATCGAAATTTGGACACGACTGATATAGTAAAGTAACGCATTACTTCTGAATTTAGGGGCACATAATGTGCAGCCCGCCTTATATTCTCCCTTAGAGTGGCGATGTATGACATACTTTATGGGAAAAGAAAAGGCAAACCTTATTGATATTCTTGGGCAATCGCGTAGCCCCAATACAATAAATGAAAGCTATCGCAGGATGAGTACTACTATACGTCAATATTGCATGGGGCCAAGTAAAGAATTGCTGGAGACATTGAAACACGCCGATCAATTGACGATCAATTATAATTAGCTGATCTATACATTCGACAACGGGGGAGATCCTAGCATGCCAATATAAGCTGATAAATGGAGCATTTATACGAGGTCCTCAGCCTCGTTATTTTCAATTTATTCCTTTTCTATGGGTTCGCATAGGCTCGGCGAGCTGAGAGTGTCTCATAGACTCGGCCTTTCAACGTCACTGCTCTTACGTCTCAGGCAAGCCATCAGGAGTACGATGACGATTGCATGGGCTCTGAAAGGTATAGGTGATGGCCTGATGGAACTTGGGATATATAAGGGGATTGATCTCCAGTACTTGTGAATTTAATTTTTTATCCAGAAGAAGTACAGCATCGATCATTCAGCTCCAGTTTTCACAACTTTCATACCTAGGTCAAGATGAAATTGTCCGATGTTTTGGTTTTCTCCGTGGCTTTGGCTACTGCGACTGCGGTCCCAGTAAAGCGTGACAATACCGTCGAAATTACCTTTTATGGTGCAGCCGGTACCCAGTTCACGCAGAACTTCCCTACGGACAGTACCGTGACCCAAATCAGTAAGTCGATACTCTATCTAAGGTCTCGAGATGCTAAAATTTGCAGCCAACCACTTGAGCATCTCGAGAATCTCATCTAGCACCGATAACGCTGAATGCACATTCTCTGGCTCAGATGGAAGTGTCACGACTATCGAAGGTGCCTACTGGAAGGACGTCGGTCCTCCTCAGACACAAATCTCTGGAACGTGTACCAAATTATCATCGCTGCGCCGACGCAGTGGCGAGGTCATGATCACCTTCATCGGTGCTGCCGATGCTCAGTTCACGCAGAGCTTCCCAACAGACAGTACCGTCACTGACATCTGTAAGTCCCTGCTCTACCAATGGAAAGTTTCTGGCACTAACTCTTGTAGCGAACACCCTGAGTATCTCCCACATCTCTAATAGTGATGCTGGCGTCGAGTGTTTCTTCACTGGTACGGACAACAGCTACACCGTTGTGAATGGAGCCGTTGAAGTGGATGTCGGACCCCCTCAGACCCAGGTTTCCGGTCAATGCTTCAAGTTGTCCACCCCGACTCGCCGCTCATCTGATGTTACGGTCACATTTACTGGAGCTGATCCTGAAGCTGAGTTTACTGAGCAGTTCTCTGTCGATGGGGAAACTCATTCCATCAGTATGTCTTTCATCTGTGAATTGGCAACAAATACTGACTTATTGTGTAGCTAATGCTCTGAGCATCTCCCACATCAAAGTGGATGAAGGGGATGCTTCTTGTAAATTCTATGGTATTGATGGCTCTATTACCTCTGTCATTGGTGCCGAGACTGTTGATGTTGGTCCCCCTCAGACTCAGGTCCAGGGTTATTGCGTGCCCCTCTAATTTCCCCTGGGGGGGATTTGCCAGGTGCATAAAGTGTTTCAACACCGAAACTGCGATCCTTGAGGGAACCTTGGAAGAAAGTTTGATTTGAAATGTGGACACTCCTTGACTGTTATATAAATTGTGTTTGTATTTGAGATTTTAGTCGAGTAGGCTCCAAATGTGACACTGAACAAGTCGAAATGGTTCTAATATGAGTCAGAGTTTCTGTGTAACATATGCATTGACGTCCTTTACTGTAGACATGCAGTTTTATGAAGGCGGTGAGGTGGTAACAATTTAAGTGATTCTGCCAGTACTTTTAATCACTAGTAATGTACTATATACGGAGTATAGTGAAGTATCTTTAGAATTCGTTAGAACTGCCACCTCTCACCGACTTCAGACCTTTTTTTTACTATGCCTCCCAACAGTAACTTGTAAGCATACACACAACTGGGCACGAACCAACAGCCCCAAATCTCTAAGGAGTGCTTTACATCTAAAGTTACTCTCAAGCTGCTCCGCAACAAAACGTCAACAATACACCTTATACATGCGACAATGGCGAGTCCACAGGTCATCAGTTCCTTTCCACGCTTTATGGACCTTCCGGCAGAGATACGAATCATGATCTGGCGTGAATGTTTACCATATCGGGTCCACGAGCTGGATTCCGACGAATTTTACGACACACGCCTAGGAACAGGCTTCGGAACATGCCTAGGAGAATGGCCACTTGTGTGTGGTCTTCTAAAGACCACGGAAATGAATCATAGGCCACCGGCCATCTCCTGCGTATGTCGCGAGTCTCGTGTCGTGGCTTTCCAAAATCGTGTTAGGCTCCCGTACGAGGAAATGCTTGAAGAAGCTTTTTGGGCATCTCCTACAAGGCTTGATGGCATGATAGATCCGTCCCGAGACACTGTCCACCTTAACTGGGTGCCTTGGGATGAAACATTGGAAGACGAGGGAAATTGTATGCAGTATCTTGCCTGGCATGCTGCTAATTCGCAGGGTGGGTCTGTGTGGTATGGTAGTATATTCAAAGATCAGAGTCCATTTCTAGGATCCATATCTAATCTCGTGATCATCATGAGAAAGATCATAATACATGCTACCTCTGAATATGGCGCAAGAACGGGTCTTTTCGGACTGTTAGGGGATGCACCAGTTCAACTTGTTGACCTTTCTGATGAGAAGAGACTCAAAGCCTACTTTGATTTAGCGGAGGAAACACAGAAGAAGGGCCATGTTACATTTGCCCAAGACTTGCACAGAAAGCCCTGCGAGGTTCTTGAAGAGGAGTTCAAAGAAATAATGTCTCACAAATGCAGCCTCAACTGGGAACGGCTGCCGCCCATGCGTGGCGCGATCATGTTCCGACTGTGCACTGATATGTGCAACAATTCGGAGGACGCTGAAGCAGGCTTCCGTCCATTGCCTGGAACCACATATATTCGACCAGATCTAAACCAACTCCGAGGGCGAGGGAGAGGACGCGGAGCAGGAGCACGCGGAGGACGAATCAAGCCTCCTTATCGGATTAGGGGTCGTCTCAGAAACAAGATTGTTGCTTAGGTAAAATTCACATCCTGGAAATAGCACCGAGGGATATGTATAGAATGGAATTTTGTATATAGGGTACCTGAGTATAACCTTATAAGCTTGCATATATGAGGTTTTCCATATGGCGCTCAAACAAACTGTCATTTCAGCACCAGTGATTGGGAAGCAGTAACGAGAGATTTAATACATATACTGATTTCTTTTTGAGATTCTTACAAGGCCTGTAATATGCTTATTAACCTCCAGGGTATATGGATAGATAATGGCCAATGAAATATAATTTAGGGACAATGGAACTATTCGTCTTATAGACTTCATTTTTACTCAGGTATATAGGTCACTATACGTACCACTGTCTCCACTTCCAACATTAGAGCATAATGATATAAACTTAAAGCACGCTATGGTGCTTAATACTAGTCAGCGAAAGAAAGAAAGTTCAGCGATAAAAATAACTTAAGCCCCCGACTGTAGCTCTAATCACCTATGTTTCTCCTCTCTTCCCTCTATTATGGCATAATTCGGATATGAGGGCATAATATCGGGGTAGGGTAATACCACCCCCAATAAAATCCGATATTTTCTAGAAAGCACCCATATAGCTCGCTAAGTCAGTGCTTTACCCCCTCTTATCTAATTAATGCACTTAAGGAATAAGTTAATTCGTCAAGGAATAGACTTTGTCTATTTTATAGCATAACTTTATGAGACATCTTTGACCTCGCCTAGTTAATACCCTTTGCCTTAACACCCTCCTTCTTCACCTTACTTCCAAGGCCTGATATTTCTAACAGTATGGGTCAAGTATGGGTCAGAAAACCTTCTTTACCAAAATGAATAAAGTCGCCAAAGAGGTAGGCTAGCAACAACGTGTAGAAAATGGCTATGTCTTTGGCGCTCATAGGAACAAGGATTCCATCAGGGAGGGAATAAAAGTCGACTAAGAAACAAGGAACCAGGACAATGTTTTCATAGGTACTTGACCTAAGGATGAAGCATATGAACATAAAGTCTTGAGAATACTCATTGAACAAGCTATTGATTTACAATAAAATTCACTGAGTAATCTGTTACGCGGTGCTATCTAGTCATAGTGAATATCGCTTGTATGGTATGTATATATATGTCGAGGCTCGTACTTCAGTCTGAGTGGCAATGGATTATAAGGTTATTTTTTTAAATTTCCAGACTTATGCGAAGAAGGCGTAGTGGTATATTATGCAAACTAGGACAGATGTACAAAAGGGTAAATTATCTTAAAACTAAGCGGCTTTATAGTGAGGATTATGCAGAATTTGGGCTAATTTAGGCATTATTGGGCTTTATTGCATAGGGCCTAAATTGGGCTTTGCGGAAGTCTAAGTGAATTGACCCGCACATCTCCAAGTGTGCTGCTGCCTTCAAGTGTTCCCCTATTCACCAGGCATGTGTTCAAAAAGTCATTCGCGATTTATAAGGGCGCCAAAGCTCAGAATTACTGAATAATCATCATTTTCCTATATTACACATGCAGATAGCCTAGATCTATTTATACCTCGTTTGTGTTAAATTTCATAATTAATCTCAACCAGCACATTGTTATCGCTCCAGATATATAGAACGGGCTCCCATCATGCGATCACAATCATGCACATATGGGCAATCAAGCTGCATTTTCCATTAGCGGTCAGCCCTTCCCCTACAGGATCAGAAAGGCATGGCGATATTAATCGCGAAGACGGAGATAGACTGATAAACCATCTCATTTGAAATTATGCGTAAGGCGTACGTGACACTTGCTGCGGTAGCCCTGGTCTTGTTTTCTCGACGTCACTGCCGGCCAGCTCATGATAGACTGGCTGAATTTGTGTACCGTGGCCGTCTAGTTCCATATGATTTTCTTCAACACTTTGCTCATGATTCCCACCACTGCTGCTACTCGCGCCATTAACACTGTCACTTCCACCACCGAATATCTCGTCTGGTGACCAAAATGTTGCTTGTTGAGCAGATGGGGCAGATGGGTCAGATGGCAGTGATGGGCCGAGAGAAGGGTCATTGTGTATCGGACCGAAGTATTCAGATATACCGGGTCTCGGCGATGTCGCTCTGTATGCTGTTTTTTGGTGTTGACGGCGAATGAAAAAGAAGAGGACTGCCGCGAGAATGGCTACTCCGACCAACGCCGCAATCGCGATGCCAGCTACAGCGCCACGGCTGAGTGGCGAAGAGTTATCTGAACTATTAGAGCTACTAGCACTGGACGTGCATGTGTTTCCAGAGCAAGTGGAGGTGTCCGAATCTTTAGACGTGATTGTGATGATGTCTTCATCGGCATTTTCATCCCAAGCGCATGCCGACACATTAAAGATACCTCGCTCGTAATCGGCCGAGAGATACCTGAGGAGGTCAGCATATACACTCAAATCAGAAATGCTGCACTCACGCCTCTTGCAAGAAAGCTCGGCCCAATGTATACTGGGTAGAGTTGGCTGCGCGTTTCAGCGGGAAATAGTAGCTGCTATTGTCGACCAACGGAGCCTTTGCAGTCAGGGCAAAAGCATCATATGGCAGAGTGATCGTCACGGCATCTCCACCGTTATCCACATCGGACAGCCGAAATGTCACCTGCGCATCCGAGTTGAGCAATTCGGTGTTGTGAGTGTCATTCACTAGATAGAGATCGCTCTCGCTGTCAAGTGTGAGACCAAAGGCGTTTTCGAAAGCCTCGCAAACACTCTCTGGGAGCCAGAGATTGGGGTCAGTCGAGTCGATGAAGATTAAAATTGGCTCGGACAGTAACGTGGCGGAACTTGATCCGCTATAGCTGATGGACTGAAGATAGACAACCAGGTCGCGTGTGACGTCATCGGCCATGGTGAACGACACCGAGTTCGCAGTGAACCGAGATGCGTCATAACCGGAGAAGATGAGTTGGCCATAGACTTGTTTTAAGCCTACGTCGGCACGAATCTGAGATTAGAGACAATTTCCGCGGTGAGTGTTTTGTTCTGACGGGGAAACTTACGATACTTGGCACCAGCTGTATAGCTCCAGCTGAGACTTGGGATAGTGCCTTCATCTTTAAGAGTCGTGATAAATGAGGATGAAGAGAAGTTTCCCAGGGATGTAAAATTCACGGGTTGTGAGTTCAAGCCAAATATTCCGCTGTTGGTCCTTCGGTCAGTAAACTATGGACAGAAATGGGGAAATCATTGCGGTCTTTACAGATAAAAAGGCTCGGGGGTTGCAATTCCGGCCACAGTCTGATTCTTCAGAGTCGGTCCAGTGAGGCCAATACCTATCGTATCTAGAGCAAATTCTCCTCTTTGATAATATCCAAGATTGGCCTCGAGACCTACTCCATTCTGGTTGATACCGAAAAGGCCCAATTCGTCCCAGGTAGAGGATTGGTTCATATTAAACAAGGTACCCCTGGAGACTGCGCAGTCAGATGGTGCGCTGGGAAACACGGAATCCGAACAACCATAGTCCGACAAAACAACCATTGACTCTGGGGAAGCTGTCGAGACAAGCACTCGGACGGACTGTTCCGGAGTCCCAACTTGGAGGTAGAAGCTGCTCCAAGGACCATCGTTACCCTCACTAAACTCCACAATCAGCATACGGCATAGCATCAATCCAATGGGTTTCGGTGGAGAATTACAAATATTCGCTGGGCGAGATAACAAGGGCGGATGAGGAACGTTCAGCTATGTGAACGGCGAAACATTCCAATGACCAAGAGATCATTAACATTAGCTCTAAGAGCAGACCGAACGAATGCATCTTCACGAGCTGAGGCATTACATTAGCCCTGAAGAGAATAATGCAGTTTCCAGCTGCTACCTGGGGTCCAGCAATAACAGAAATCACGTCCCACATGGCTGATGTGGCAACAGGAACCGGCAGGCTCTTGTCCACACTGCCACATCACTGCCCAATTCAAGACCCCCGAGCCAATGAACTCATTAACTCACTGAGATCGGCATTGTCAATTGGAGCTAGGAGGACCAACGGGTGACCCTGACAAGTTAAATCCGCCGCACGGACAGGGCCCACGCACGGACGGTGACGCAAAACCGGCTCAAGCATCTGCCAAAACCTGCTCCACCCTAATTCAGGAACCAGCGTTCTCGTATATGCTCGTTCTCGGATGTGATGTAGAGATCAACGGCCGGTATTCCTCAAAATTGTTTCTTTTTTTGGTCAATAGCATGTCTTCACCTTTCTAGGTTACTACGCCGATCGGTGTTGGGCACAATGACTGCATCAAGTGGTAATAGTTCATTGACACGACGAGCTGCCAAGGTTGCTAGTGTCGTTCCTAGGATCATTGTTTACGCCGCCTCCGTAATTATTCTACTACTTTATCACCCTTAGAGGCACCTGGCTCTTGCTTTCTTGTTGCTTGTCGCTCAATCTCAGTTGCGTGTCTGCATAGCATCAGCCCTAATTTCTGTGCTTGTGGAAAATTCTGTCGCCATGTCGTTTACTTTGCGACTATGGGCAGTGCTCGGGCTGCTGGCCACTTGGGCAGAAGGTATTCGAGGCCCTGGTGAGTTATCAACCAAAAAGAAAGCCATTGGGTCGCGGCTGACATACTGAAGCTATTCACACTCCATATTCCCCTAGCCACGATCCATCAAGCAGCCAGATGACGACATGCACTTCTTCCACCTATTATAGTGGCACTAAAATCGACTGCACTACTGCATTTCCAGCGCCACCGCCGATGAACACCTCGACAATCGCATCCACTGCATGCTTCAATAGTACTGTCACCACTACCATCATAATGACAATAGTCTCAACAGAGATTTCCACTACCATATGCACTACTACGACTACGGACATAATTACGGATACCATCACAGACACTATCACAGACACTATCACAGACACGATCACGGATACTGTCACAGATACTACCACTGATACTACTACGGATATTACGACGGATACTACCACGAATACAGCTACTGTCACGACAACAGATACGACTTCTGATACGATTATCGTGCCAACAACCATCACAGCAGCTCCAAATCCATGCCCGACCACTTGTAGCATGTAAGTTTTCGGATCTCGCGAATTAATCAGCGTCGAGACTTTTGCTAACGCTGTCTCGAAAGGTCCGTGGGAACTGTGAACCTATTCTACTGGCCAACAAATCAGCCAAAGCGCATTTATCCGTCCACTTATGTTGACTCGCATCTCGATTACACCTTGTGAGATACCTTTCTATTTCCTACTAGTCTCTTTTTGTGAACTAACAATTTTCGCCACATACAGTACCTCACCATCCGTCTACATGGTCGTCAACACCATCTATGGCTACAACACTGCCGGTCGCACTGGGCCCTCTGGTACCAGTGTAGTGTTCCCCCTCAACTTGAATCAAGTCTCGACCATAGATACTGTCAATTCAGCTACGCGACAACTCACACTGAATGACCTCGGTACCGACTGTCCTCAGTCTGAAGATCCTTCAGTGATCGCGACGGCAGCGCCCAATGGTCGGTGTGATCCTATCCTTGTGGCTCCGGAGCCCGTCAAATCTTGGGCTTCACCTTGCAACGCATGTGGTAATTTCGGGCTGTTCGATCCACCATATGCTGTGCCTCCGCTCGCTGGAGGTCTGGAGCCGGCGACTACGACGGTTGCGATGACACAGCCAGAGACTACTTCCACCGTGATTTCTGCCACTGATACCACGACCACGATGTCGGTAACTACTGAGTCTACTTCTTCCAGTTCGGAGACTAGCTTGCCTGTCACGGTGTCCTCTCCGTCTAGCGTGGTGACCACGTCCTCTGACACTGGAGGCTCTTTTGGTCTGGTGCCAACTCCGGCGTCATCTAGCACTGATAGGGCCTCCACTGCTTCATCATCTTCCTCTAGCTCTGTCTCTACTCTGGCTACTACTTCCGCGATGTACAATACTGCGATGAAAGCAACTGAGCGTGGTGGATGGTTGGGCTTGAGCTTCTTCGCATTCGCTTTCTTGCTGTAATACAGAAATAACCATAATAGAGCAAGAAGTTTAAATTATATCGGTCAATTCGATAGCTTTACCTTGAGCTTGATACATAAAGGTCCGAGACTCTACATGGCTCATCCTTTGCTAATTTTGTGGTGCCCGATGGATGAGAGGAAATTTTGAAACAAGATATCATACAACAGCCGATCGAGTCGTCTTTTTCTGAAATTCAGCTCCCTTGTTGTTGGAACAGAGGGGCGGGCCTGGTTGTATTCGGTGAGCAAAAAGCGGCGAGAGGGGAGCCTTTATTCGTGACATTTGAGAGGGAAAGCCAATGATTACCAGACATTATCCGATGTAGTATATGCATCTGCACGTGTGGAGATTTCTTGGGTATGCTCCAATTGACATCCATAATTCTTTTTTTGTACGTAGGACTCCATCTCGGATCCAAAAGTGGGAAATGCAGAGGAACGACAATGTATTGAACCAAGCATGCTGTATTGGAACATCGGGAAACAAAAATACAGCCGCACATCTGCGCACAAAACACAAATAGGCAGAGAATAAGTGTAAGATTTCAAAATTGTGTGAAAGCCGATATGGGACCACATCATCCCAAGGCGACTACGGTAATTCGATGCCACAGGTGCTGTCACCCAGAAGTGTTGACTCCAAGACCTGACTCGTATATAAAGCTTTGGCATGCTTGATGGACCCCTCGTCCTTGCTGCTTGAGGTTCCCCAAGTGTTCACATAAGTTTTGACCACCGTTTTGAAAAAGTCTGCTTGCTCTGGGTGGGCCTCAAGTGTCGCCTCGGTGTCAATCACCTCCCAGACCTGTCCATCAGCCGAGTCGATTTGTTTCGTTTCCACCTCCTGGACAGCAATGTCAGCAATAGACACTATCAATTTGGAATGAGACAGAAATGGCTTTGAAACTTCAATTTCTTGACATACCCAATCGACTCCCTTTTCTTCAAGGATCCCATTTATATATGCGATTTTATACTGAGCATCGTCGTACGCACGCCCATCGTTGGCCAGAACCATTGACTGTTGGGCCCCATAGAGTTCTGTGTCAATGTTGACTGGGACTTCGAGATTCGGAGCAGTTTCGCGTATAGTTTGGATCGTGTTGATAAGATTGCCGTAAGCTTTAGTGAAAGAGGGAAAACTTCCTTCATTAAAAGCACCAGGGATAATTTTGTGCCAATCTTCCGTGTTAAACGCGTACGAAGGTGTCATTGATTTGAGCTCATTGCCCGTATCGATCACATCCGGGGTCAAATCTATGCCCACGGAAGTTGATCCGGTCCATTTCACCCACCTATCATAATATCCTGGTTCCCGCTGAATGTACTTCAGAAATTCATCAAATTCGCAGCTTTCATCCGTCAGCACTGAGCCCACGCAACCAGGAGCAATCACTGTGTTGCCAGCCCCATATGTTTTGACATCCATGCGGTATGAATACCACAGAAGAATCAGCTATGAAGTGTCATGTTAGACCAACAACGCCAATTGTACAATAAAAGATATCATTACCTGGTATGGTCCAGACCAGACATTGGCAAGCACATTTGTGGCCAGAAAGCATAGCCCGAGGCATGCGTGGAAAACTCTCATGGTGGCAATCACTTGATCCAAAGGAAAGGAGAGGTCCGCCAGGTAAAATAAAAGAGGGTCATATAGTAGAGCAGTACGGAGTAGTGTACAAGTATATAGAATTACCTCGGGAGAGACTTCAGCCATCAATCAGAAGAACGGCATGCATGCACTTTCAATTACCGATGCCATAAACCTCAGGAGGGTCGTTAAGCGAAGTTTTCGGCCTCTTAGAAAGCATCCTCGCGACACATCACCAGAAGTACAGCAGAAATTTCATTCAGGATCATGTCGCCCCATAGTGTATGCCACTTTCAGTCTAGTTCGCTCAGTTTCATGCGGTCTAATCCAGGCAACATCCCATGGAAGTTGTCCGAGGTCTATTTTTGACTTGATATCGGATAGCCGAAACCTTACCGGCAGTCTGTACTGCACGATAGTTACTACACGATACGGGGCTGTTCGGCCTGATAATTTGGTGCACTAACTATTCCAGGGAACTTTTCCGAGTCTAGTGCAAGTTGCCCTTAGTGTCAAATTTTCAGATCGCCCCACTCTTGTGAGACATAATGAATATTGGCATTGCTTAGCAGGAGTAAATAAAGGTTAAAGTGACTGAAAGGCGAAATCCGGTTGAAAATTGAAACATTTAACATATTGATATTGTTGTAGATTTGGGTACTAGATACGGTAGGAAAATTGGACCCTTAATTGAACCCTTAATTGAACCCTTAATTGAACCCTTTAACTAAGGGTGAAGGGTTTTCTTAGCGCGATAAAGCTCCGAAGTACCCGAAGGGCGACGGCGGATTTTTGGTTCGGTCAGTAACAAACCCTTATATACGCTAAGGACTGAGCTATACCTTTTGCGATTAGCTTTGAAAAAATTTGCATTTTGCAACAGCCCTAGAAAAGTGAACTACTAGCATCGAGGTTTCCTATTCTGTACATAAACCCATGTTGGAGACTTCCACGGTCCCACCTTAATCTTAAGAGTCGAGTGGGTCCTTAATTTCCGAGTTGGTCGGGCAGCACGTCGGGTCAATGGTAAAGAGGTAAATGGTGCCGAGTTGAGCTTTTAGAACAAATTAGCGTGAAGCCAACAGGTCCAGAAAATGGATTCGGAAGAAGAGTCGTCTTCTGAACTTTTAGCCGGAGGGAAATATGTATTAAAGCGCGATTCCTCGTCACCCACTTTAAGTCCATGGTCATAGTTGGCGCTGCAAACAAGATGCTTCTCTCTAAGACTCTTGTTTTAAGCTCTCTTGTGGCCACTGCGGTGGCGAGCACTTGCAGCTACATTCAGGTGGATAGCGGCGAGGGATGCTGGAGTCTTGCCAATCGTTGTGGTATCACAGAGGATGAACTCACGACATACAATACAGCCACCGACTTCTGCAATGATCTTGAAGCCAACCAGTATGTCTGCTGCTCTGAGGGCTCTTTGCCAGATTTCTCCCCAAAGCCCTACTCAAACGGCACTTGTTACACTTACACAGTCCAAACCGGTGACACCTGCGAGGCCATTGCAACGGCCGAGCTGATGGACGAAGACAAGATCTCGGGTTATAACAACGAGACCTGGGGATGGAGTGGATGCTCCGACCTTATTCTTGGACAGCGCATTTGTCTGAGTAATGGAACAGCCCCGTTTCCCTCTGCCTTGGAAAGCGCTCTTTGTGGCCCGCAGGTCAGTATCGCTGAACTTGAATAATGAAGAGACCCATGCTAACAGAAAGCAATAGGTCCCTGGAACCATTGAGCCAACTGATATGGCCGCTAGCAATTGGACAAACTTGAATCCTTGCCCTCTTAATGCATGCTGTGATATCTGGGGCCAGTGCGGTATTACTCCTGACTTCTGTACTGCTAGCTCAGCTTCAACAGGTGCACCTGGCACCGCCAAAAACGGGACCAACGGCTGCATTTCTAACTGTGGCACCAACATCACCAACAATGATGAGGGTCCTTCAACGCCTAGGCGCATTGGCTACTTTGAAGCATGGAACGCCGATCGTCCCTGTCTCAACATGGATGTCTCCAAGCTACAAGGAAACTCTTACTACACGGGTATTCACTGGGCTTTCGCGAATCTGACAGAAAGCTGGGAGGTCGACGTTAGCGGTAGTCAGGATCAGTTTGACGGCTTGCTCAACTTGACTGGTGTGAATCGAGTCCTCAGTTTTGGTGGTTGGGGATTCTCCACCTCTGCCTATACGTACGATGTTCTCCGCACCGGTGTGCAGGAGGCAAATCGCCAGTGAGTTCTTCAATCTGAGTACACGAAAGTTACATTTTAACGACTGGGTAGAACATTTGCCGACAACGTTGTTGCATTCATGAACAAATATGAACTTGAGGGTATCGACTTTGACTGGGAGTACCCGGGAGTATGTTCTTCACCCAAGGCTGCTAAGACCTCTGGTAATGGCTTTGTACTCACATTTTATAGGCTACAGATATTCCCGGCATTCCGGCCGACAGCTCTGACTCTGGTGAAAACTATCTCGAGTTCCTTAAGCTCGTTCGTGATCAGCTACCTGACACCATGACTTTGTCAATTGCTGCTCCCGCTTCGTACTGGTATCTCAGGCACTTCCCAATTAAGGAGATCTCTGAGGTTGTTGTACGTTACTTTCCAGCCTTCCTCAACTCAATGCCGAGTGACTGACATTGATTAGGACTATATTATTTTCATGACATACGATCTTCATGGTGCGTAAGCTATGCTACCCTTTCTTTCTTCAGAAACACTAATGCATTATAGGCCAATGGGACTACAATTCCACATCTTCTGAGTAAGTCATTGCTATTAGTTTTCAAAGCTCGAAATG
This sequence comes from Penicillium lividum, assembly GCA_028828245.1. Classification (NCBI taxonomy): domain Eukaryota; kingdom Fungi; phylum Ascomycota; class Eurotiomycetes; order Eurotiales; family Aspergillaceae; genus Penicillium; species Penicillium lividum. The sequence goes on from JAQJAG010000003.1 coordinate 2,392,850, forward strand.
TCCTAATGAACTTATTAGCCCCGGCTGCCCGGATGGAGGCTGTCTTCGCAGCCAGGTTAATAAGACAGAGACATCATACGCCCTGTCCATGATCACCAAGGCCGGTGTCAAGTCCAACAAGGTCATTGCAGGTCTTCCCCTGTATGGACGCAGCTTTGAAATGGCAAACACCAGCTGTACTGGTCCGGAATGCCACTTTACCGGTCCCGATTCAGGCGCTGATGAGGGGACTTGCACCCAGACTGCCGGTTACATTTCCAACTACGAACTGTTTGAGATCATTGAGGCCTATGAAAACTATGGTGAAAATACCACCTACGGCAGTGTCACCCAGTACCAGGATGAAGGGGACGTCCTCATCTACAATGAAACAAACTGGGTGTCCTGGCTCTCTCCATCAAGCTATGTTGCACGTCGAGAGTGGACCGATGGTTTGAACTTCGGAGGTACCTCTGACTGGGCAATCGATCTCAACGTGACTTACTCAAATGGCGGAAACGGATCAGAGATGACCACTGGTGATGGCGATGATGACTATCTGACACCTTGCGACTATTCTTTGACATTTGATAGTCTCGACGCCATCTATGACGCTGCCGATGATTACAGATCGGATTGTGTGGCTGTGTACACACTTGAAGTGCTGATCAATATGCTTAACACTTCTTATGTGAACTACACAAACGTCAACCAAGGCTACGACGATCTCTTCAGTTATTATGTCACCTACATGGACGATTTGGTGCCCGAAATTCTCAAGGATGACTTTTTCTTCAACACAAGTGCTACTGGAGGTATTTATGCAACTCAGCCCGCGATGGGCAGTGGTGCACAATGTAAGAAGCAATTAATCCTCTCTCGTCCAGATTTTGAAGTGAAATACTGACCAGGCCTTTCTATAGATTTCGAGTGCACAGTTGGCTCAGAAACTGCCAAGTCATGCTCCGACATCAACATAGACGACGAGTTAGCAATCCGCACTACAGCCATCACGCTAACTGACGAAGACGGCTTCGAAACCGCGATTGCCGATAATGGCTTCATAACTAGCTGGGTTGAGTTAGGCGACTACACCTATGTATATGAATATGCAGCCCAGGAATATGGTGAGGTGAAAAGAGATTTTAAGTTCACTGGCAGCTTCCCTATCCAGAATGCCTCCATGACAGTTCCAAATCCAAAGGATATTGTCACACAAGCCCTTCCTGATATTCCTACACTGCTGACAGAGATGCAAGCCACATTGTTGGACCTAATGCTCTCTCAATGGCAGAATGGCTCAATTTCGGATCCCGCCTCGGCTTACAGCATGCCCGTATTCATGCTCATGCAGGCCGTTGAGAACATGGCCGAAGTCAAGCAGCTGGGCACGACAGAGAAAGAGGAGGAAGCGGAAGAAGCAAAGAGAAAGAAGGACTTCATTCTTCTGATCGTGAGCGTCGTTCTTATGGTGAGTATTTTCAAAGATCTCTATAATCATCAATACTAACATGGCAATAGTTCGTTCCTATCGTCGGAGAGGAAATCGCTGCGGCGGCCGGGCTTGCCACCATTGCACGTACCGTCGCAGTTGCAGGCGAGCTTGCCAACGGCGCGCTCGCCGTTTATCAAACCGTGGATGATCCCAGCTCCGCTGTCTCCAACATCATTGGCATGCTATTTGGCGTTGGTAGCATTGCCAAGGTTGCCCGTGACGGCAAAGGAATTGCGTCGATTGCTAAGCTCCGAGCAAGCATGAAAGATTCGGAGATTGAGAGCTTCGGTACGATCTTCACGACGAATGATAACAAGCTTCAGTCAATCTTGAAGATCTGCAGTAAATAGGCACCTCAACGACAGGAGTTTTGCTATTACTCTTGTTGTAAAGCTTTGCTTTCCCATCATTTACCTTTGGGCTGTTTTTGTTGTTCATCAGCTGCAAAGAGCACATTTGGATGAACGTATGGAGGACTGATTGACAGAGAAAGCAGAGCGGGAGCAAGGAATAGAGAGAGTTCTACTATGCTTTTGTGATATATAGAGAAGAATAAAAAGAGGAGACAGTTGCAGCCCTATTAACCGTTATATGAAAATATCTATTCCCCGTGTATTCGGGCGTAGCCAGTACCCTAACATAATTCCCAAGCGAGTGAATCGCCTCGTCAAAAGGTCGCCTCGCGTGCACACCTCACCATCTTCAACCACTTCCCATACCACCAATTCACTTGAGATTACCATCATCAAGTTCAAGCCCCCGGGATCGCCCCCAACAGAGACACAATGGCCGTCAGCCAACTTCCGCCCTAGCCTAATTCCCGACAATCTCTTTCCCAGTATCCTCCTCTCCCAGAACAGACGTCGTCAAGTCCAGCTGCGTAAACTACAGTTCGTGCGTCAAAGCCCTACGCCTCAACTGAGTGAGATTAGCCATTTATGAAAGAACTATAATAAGAAGCATTGATAACTGATCAAAGAGCCAGAGTAATACAATATTAAGAGAGAGAGAGACGGGGCCCAGGTGTGAGTGGCTAATTTCCTGTCCTTACTTAATATCTTCAAGAGGGGAGACTGATCTTCCAGAAGCGCTTTGTAAGGCGCTTTAAGAACAACGTTCTCTTTATCCTCCCATAATTGATATTCAACTTCCTCCCAAATATCAAGCTGGCGAGTAAAATTCAGGCTCGGCTTTAACTTGTCCTTTGGATTGGATAAACTCTAGCGCTTTTGCTCTTGAGATGCGGAGCTTTCACATGAGATAGGCTGTAACAATTGTTGGTAAGCATGATATGCCAAGCTCACAGTGGATCAGTAGCCCCTCCGAAGGCGGTTCATCATTATTATCGATGGGCAAACTGGTCAGCGAGAAAATAGCATGAGATGCAACTTGGTCAATAAAGTGGCAAATATCACCCATGTAAACAAGGAAGTCCTGTGTTGCCGAGTCTGGAACCTTGCACCATTTATGACGCTGCTCTGGAATGCCTGCGTCTCTCGTCTTGGTTCAACAAAATAACTTCCTGTGAAGGACAAGAGGAACAGTTGCGGTGATGCGTTTTCTTTTGGAGAATGCCCTGTTTCCATGATGCTTTACCATTTCCCAGAAAGAGGCCGGGTGAAATCTGTCTCATCCAAGGCATTTGACGACGGTGCTTCTTCGACCATTTGCTTCTATCATCTGCTTTCTTCTTCCACTCAACATGTCTCTCATATACCTTTGACTTTTCATGTATCTCATCTTAGGATCCTTCTTCCTCTTCTGACTTTTGTCGTCTTGATAGTCCTTCTTTGTTGTGTCTTCAAGAACCATTTTGTCTGGGCTTCTTGAAAGCTGAATCAGGTGAACGAGAAATGCAACGGATGGTAGCTGATGGGTTATGAGATTGCTTGTGAGGATGAAATGAATAAGGCGGCTGCTAATGATTTGTAGGAATTTGCTTTTATGCGTGTTATTGAAGATGATTTCATGGTGGGATTTTTTCCCCAGCGGTCTTTCCAACTTCTAGCAGTTTGCTCAATCAAAACGGTTAACAAAGACTCAACTTATATGTATGAAAATTGGTATATATTTCTAATCAATTCGACCACTTATGTACCTCCCGAGATCACATTAACATTCAGAGCATCATATGTGGGCATAAAATTATATGTAGTATCACTATTCAATCAATAGAACGAGACGTACTTCTGTTTTAACAATCATGATTCCCTTCCAATTGTGACAATGGAAAGTAACAAAGCGCAGTCTTGGGCCCTTAGTTTAGCCGATATATCCGAAGCTTGGATCGAATATCCAGATCCGCCTATTGACGCGGCCTGGATCCATTTGAGTTTTCCATTGGTTGAAGAGCGGCAATTTCCGCTCGACAGGACCCACAGAATCCACTATCTATGGATCCGTCGCGAACCTGCTCGGCAATCATCTTCACGGAAACTGCGTTAAGATCTCTATCGGATGAAGATCTTCAGCTACTACGTTCTCTGTAATCCGTAATTATCTCCCGCTCTCAGCTGGTGGACACATGTGTATCATACTTGCCTTAGTGGCAAAATAGCCTCCCAGCTATAATTACAGCCCACCCTCCTCTAGTCTCACTCCCTCAGCCATCAAAACTTCAACCGTGGAACCGTGCACTTCCGGTAAGAACCCCACTTCACATGTATAGTTACATTCTGTCCGAGCTCGTAATAATCCCATCTCCAGGTCAATATCTAGCAATCATGCCCAAGTACATCATAACCGGCGTAAGTGGAAACATCGGCAGCATCGCAGCCTCGTATGCACTTGAAATTGCACCACCAGACACCACACTCGTATTCACCACATCCGACCCTACCAAAATTCCCACGGAGACGCTCGAATCCTGGAAAACGAAAGGAGCAACAGTATGCGCAGCCAATTATGACGACCCGAGCAGCCTCGAGCGTGTCTTTGCTGGTGCCGAAGCCGTAAACCTGATATCAACCTGGGCGTTCGGTCGTCGACACGAGCAAGCACAGAACGTGATTAACGCGGCGAAATTTTGCGGTGTGCGCCGTATCTGCTATACCTCTTTCGTGGGCGCTGATGACCCCGCCCCGGTCGATGAAATGCCCTTTTTGCCTCGCGACCATAAGCAGACTGAGGGGCTGATCCGAGCTTCCGGACTGGAATACAATATCCAGCGTGATTGGCTTTATATTGATAATATCCCGAACTTCTTTGCGCCGTCTTGGAAGTTCTGTGGGAATCGCTGGATCTTCAATTCGCATGGTGTTGCTGGGGCTTATGTTTCAAGGGAGGATTGTGCTAGGGTGCATGCTGCTCTTATCCTGGGTCGCGGGGAGCCGAATACTGTATATGATGTGACTGGTCCGGAGGCTGTGACTGATGAGCAGGTCTTTGGGTGGATCTGTGGTAATCTTGGAGGTCAAGGTCAGTTTGTTGATCTGCCGGATGACGAGCTGAGGGAGTATTGGATTAAGCTTGGACTGCCTACTTCTGTGACTGAGCCATCGCCGCTTCCTATGAAGCTCTGTGTGGATGATCTTTTGTGCTGTGGTGAAATGGTTGCTAAAGGCTACATGGCCAAGACGAGCAATGCCGTTGAGACCCTTACAGGACGTAAGCCTGTGCCCTTCCAGGAGGCCTTGTTGAAATACAAGCAGGCATTCTCCTAGGTACCTGCTCATCTTCTCTGAGTAGCAGGACATGCTTCATCATATCCCTGGCCTAGTAAGGGTGCCTTACCCTCGGTCGGCCTTAAGATATTCTCTCTCATATCGCTCTGATCCCATTGATCAGTAATCAATGGTTCTTGCTGTGCTCATTTCAATACTTGATCAATGTAACCACACCTGCCAAAATCTATTTCAGTATTTGGGTCCCGAGCGCAGTTGCCGCCACCTGTCGTAAAGCCCGAACATGCCCGAGAGGTTGGAGTTCACCACGATGATGTCAAAGATGGAAATCTCGGGGGGCTCCGAATATTTTAATGATCAACAAAGGGCGGACGAGATTAAAAGAGATATGTATGCAAAAAGAATTATGCAAGCCCAGGCGCCCAATTTGAGAACCCCACGAACTACAAACCGCCGCCACAGACCCTGGCATCACCATACAGATCAAAAGGGCCAATTAAAAAGCCGGGATTCCAATTCGGGTACTAATTGACTTACAACATCAGATCTACGGTATCAGTAAATCCGGGGATCCCTTCGATTGTCCAATAGAATGATTAACGGTGATCTCCGCTTCCACGAGGATGGAGTAAGCACTATTTAAGCAGCGGGTTCTGCGGACAAGATCTGGAGACTGCCCCGAGGGTCTGTTATCTGGAGCTAGACTAACCAACTAGACTAACTATGCATGTCTGCTAGCTATCCTTGATTCCATGTGGGTCGGCTAGACTACTCAATCAAGGTGACGCCGAGGTTGACATGTCTGTACGGATACCGGTTTAGTTTCAATATGAAGCCTATGATTAGACGGATGTCGGAGGATAAAAGTCAGAGTGATGCTTTGTCCCCGTGTACATCCGAATTAAGTTATATTGTATGCAACCATGGCTTTCCCCCAGATCCGCCAAGATGAACTCAGACACCCATGGGGTATACCAAGATTCCAACGCACATCGGCGGCACCCGTGGGACAAATTCGAAAGCTTAATTCAGACAAAGCGAAGCTTCAAACTTGCATACCAAGAAATACCAAGACAGGGGGATAAACGATGAGAATGATAGCTGACACAGAGTACAGATACGTATCAGCGCGCGGGTCTTATCGGTGGTCCGACCGACCAATCACGGGATCTGGACGGGAAGCGAGCAAGTGAAACCTCGGACTGCTGATAAGCTAGAATCCACAACATTCAATCTCATTGGATCCAAGGGTGTGCCGAGAGGACTCCAGGGCTTGTCATTTGCTTCTTTCTGGAAATTCTCTGATGGGGCCCCACGCGACACCCCCGGCCCTATCTTCTTCCCTTGCCACCTGCAACAGCAAGTGGGGCAACGCGCACGAGAATTTTTGACCGCGACTATATTATAAGGTCGGTCTTTTCCGGTGGAGGAAAAAAAAAAAAAGAAAGAAACATGTGGATTTGGGCTGGACAACACGCATCTTTTATCTCTTGATTGGAGTTGAGCTTTAAGAGCTCTTCGGATTCTCTTTTATTATCCCTTTCAAGGTCCTGTACCTTTTTTTTCCCTACCGAAAACGAAAAGCGTCGCGACTACCTATAGCTATGCGCTCCAACTTTGGATTCGGTTCCCGCGGGGAGGCCGATATCGAGAAGGCTCCTCATGTCGACAATACCTATGAGAGTCATAGCAACGAGACTACCTTCGACAATGTTCCCGACAATTTCAGTGACGGTGCCGTTCCGGGTGAAACCTTCGAGTACGGTGACTCGCTCTATGCGAAGCTCCAACGATTTGCTGGCAAGCTCAACGTCGAGCAGCGTGGTGTTGAGCGTGTGCCAGAGAATGAACGGACGGATACTTCCTACTTGAATATTGGTAGCATGGTGTGTTTTTGCAAATCTTGCGATGAGCCTCTGGGCTTCCCACTGACCAACTCCAGTGGTTTGCTGCCAACATGGTCGTCAGCTCCTTCGCCATCGGCGTTCTCGGCCCATCCCTTTACGAATTAGGCTTCGTGGACTCCATCCTAGTGTGTCTGTTCTTTAACCTGCTTGGTGTCTTGTCCGTGTGCTTCTTCTCCTGCTTCGGACCCGCCTTCGGTTTGCGCCAGATGGTTTTGTCCCGCTTCTGGTTTGGATGGTGGCCTGTGAAATTCAGTAAGTCATAGAGTGGTGGTATCAAGTGATCACAGTGTGCGGTGCTAATTCAGGGTTCTCATAGTCGCCTGTCTCAACGTTATTGCCTGTGTCGGTTGGTCTGCCTCCAACGCCATTGTTGGCGCACAGCTCCTCAACGCCGTTAATGGAGTTGTCCCTGGTTACGGAGGTGTCCTCATCATCACCTTCGTCACGCTCTTCATCACCTTTGCCGGATACAAAGTCGTTCACATCTACGAATTCTGGAGTTGGATCCCCACCTGCATTGTGTTCTTCATTGTACTGGGCATGTTCGCACACTCGGGTGACTTTTACAACATTCCCATGGGAGTCGGAACTTCCGAGCTGAGTGGCTGCCTGGGCTTCGGAGCAACCGTTTACGGTTTCGCTACAGGCTGGACCAGCTATGCGGCTGATTACACTGTCTACCAACCCGCGGATCGCAGTCGCCGCAAGGTCTTCGCCTCTGCCTGGATTGGTCTGATTATCCCACTTCTCTTCACTGAATTCCTCGGTATCGCCGTGATCTCCCCCGCCATGCTCAACCAAACCAACAAGTACTGGATCGGCTACAACACATCCGGCAACGGTGGCTTGATCGCAGCCGTCCTCGATCCCCTCGGTGGATTCGGCAAGTTCTGCCTCGTTATCCTCGCCCTCTCCATCGTCGCCAACAACTGCCCCAACATTTACTCCGTCTCCCTTACTCTGCAGGTCCTGGGCCGCTGGACCCAGAGGGTGCCCCGTTTCATCTGGACCTTCCTCGCCTCATGCGTCTCTCTTGCCATCGCTATCCCGGGCTACTCCGACTTCCAGACCGTTTTATCGAACTTCATGGACTTCATCGCCTACTGGCTGGCCATTTACACCGGTATCAGCATTGCGGATCACTTCATCTTCAAGCGCGGATTCCGTGGCTACGCCCCAGAGGACTACGATAAGCCTGAAAAGCTTCCAATTGGTATCGCCGCCAGTGTTGCATTCTGCTTCGGTGTTGCTGGTATGGTTACTGGTATGAGTCAGACCTGGTACACCGGCCCCATTGCGAAACACGCTGGCGGCTACGGTGATGTTGGTTTCGAGTTGGGTCTTGCCTTCTCGTTTGTTGTGTACTGTGCTTTGCGACCCTTCGAGATCCGTTATTTCGGTCGGTAGAGTAAATCTCGTTTTGTGTAAATTATAGGTTGGGAGCTGGGCAGGTGGATTTGAGTTTTATATTTAGCATAGATAGTGTGCATATTTGATGCTTTAGTGATTGCATATAATTGATACATTTACATTGACATTTTCGCTTTTGACTGTCTACCTAATGTGCTCTCATTGAAACTTACCCGGTTGCCAAGACCTGCGCCATTTTTGCGTTTTCTACTCCATATAAGAGGCTCAGATAACGCGCCTCAATCTTAGTTGCAAAGATTTATCTACTTCCAACGATGTACCGCCCATACCAATTACCACGACTTCATACTAGTCCCCAATTATATCCCCTTACATCAAGAACCCGTCTCTTCTCTAGAATCCCCTCTACATAAGCTCATCAATCTCCGAATCAAGGCAAGAATAGTCCTACCCCTTCAATCAACAAAACATCCATCTTCAATCCCAAATTCTGGTCCTGTGCCTCTACATGGAAAAGAGCTCGATTAAACACCCTCCGCTGCCTCCTCGGTTGCACAATCGGCGATTTCTCAACCATGTGGACACTCCAATCTTTCTGCCCTGAGCTAGGCACGAATACTATTATGCTCGCTTCCAGTTCGTTCCCTCTAAAACCGATTCATCTTAAAATTACTGATCCCCAATAAAGTGGCATCCGGAATCACAACATCCATCACCCTGGAGACCGTCCTCCTTAAACGTGGCGCGGATGGATTATCCTGGAGTAGAGCTTTGCGGACAGCAATGGGTATGAGTATGGTATCTATGATTGCAATGGAAGTAGCCGAGAATGCGGTGGATTATCATCTTACAGGTGGAATTGTGGTGTTTGATGATCCGAGATTTTGGCTTGCCGCTGGACTTTCGGTTGGGGCGGGATTTTTGGCTCCGTTGCCTTATAATTATGTAAGGTTGAGGAGGTATGGGAAGGCTTGTCATTGACATTGATATTGCTTGGTTTGATATCATGTATGGAGCTGATAAATTTGCACTGTCAACATCGGAATTTGGACCAGACCTAATACATATCATTCTTCTGTGGTAGATATGTCACATAATTCAGTCCTAGCTTTCCATGAGTGATTTTCCTGTGGGACTCGGTCCCTTGAATAATCCGTACTCGGAATCGCGTGGTCGGAGACGGATGTTCTGATTGATGCGGACAAGAACGCGGTTTTTGACGATCAGTGCCACCTCACCGGTTCCCCAGTCCATTCTTTCCACGGATGGCATAATGACTAGAATATGCTCACCTAGCTTGGTGTCTCGTGGGAGATTCTTGGTCATTTCATGCTTGAGTCGGTACCGTGTATTGTAGTCTACTATCTCGAACTCATCCAGCTCATTCAGATCTGCGTCCGGTCTGATACGGTGCCAGTTCCATTCATATCTCGCGCCGGAGCATTGCATTTCCGTCGCGAGCTCACCTGCGGGTACGACGATATGCTCCTTAAGCTCGAGGAGTCTTCTCTGCCAGACTTTGCTCGTGATATTTCCCAGTGTTTGGAGGAAGTTGGTGATAGTGACCCATGTGGCCTCGCAGGCTTGATCCAGCTGGCTTTGGTAGTTTGAGGACTGAACCCAGGCTCGAACCATTTCGACTCGAAAAGTGCGAACAGATCTGACAGCTGTGGAAAAGGAGAAGTTAGCGAGAAAAGATAGCTCGCTCGAGCTTTGGTGGAAGTCGGGACTTACTTTGCTGTGGTTCAATCAGTGGGATATTGCTGTGCAGCTGTCCCAGAGCGTCGCGTTGAGTCTGCGTTGCACCAGCCACTATACCCAAGAATAAATCCTTGGCAATAATAGAGATAATTCCAGCTGAGATCAGCTCCGGCTCTGCACTCGGGATAGCATCATCGAAAGCCTGGGTAGCAACATCAATAAAATCATGGTCTTTGAGGTAGCCAATAGCTGCGGGCCATTTTATGGCGAAGTCACTCGAAAGGGGCACGGAGGTTGTCCAAGTGTCAAGGTCATCATAGATTTTGGTGAGTCGTTCGCGTACCCATTCGTCAGTGGTATCGCCAACACTGATAACGGTTGCTCGGGCGAGATGGCCATCGTTTCCTTCTTGTAGAACCTTGATTTTTTCCTGGGCTTTTTTAAGTTCTGTCTCTGTTTCCCTGGTATGATCGCGAAGGGTCTCATAAATTTGAAGCAGGATGTCAAATTCATGTTGGGCGCTGTTGAGAGAACCCACTACTTTTCCGCGCCATGCTGCTGTGTTGATGTTTGCATCCGTCATTTTGCAGGTTTGTTTTGGGTGGAGGAAAGTTTCAAATGCTGGATGAATAATGATCACGTACAGCAAGGTGGCCACTGATGAAAGAGGGAACACAATTTGACAGGTGATCATAGAAGGCTCAGCTGCTGGGCGAGTCTGACGCGTCGAAGAGCGTCGAAGAGTGGGTGGATATTGACCCTAAAAGGAAAGTGGACGTCGTATAAATCCGAAATAAGACTTTGGATGTTGTGTATTCTTTGGTCAATGTTGATTTTCAATTGAGCGAATTAATAAATAAAGCACTACCTTTACCTTATGGCCTGAGATATTCATGATATTGAGATGCCATTGCACTCTTCGATGTGGTCCAGGGTCCCTCAGTTCAAATAAGAGGCTCAAATGTTCAAGATTTCCAAAATTTCATGAATGGCGAGCCTCGTAATAAATCTGCACTAATACTTGACTGTATACCACGAATGAACTACTACTAGTGAGTAGTGAATAATCGAAACTTCTGCTTCGAGTATAGAATTGTGTTTGTTGTGTTTGTTAATATCACGTGACCCTTGTCAGCCACAGCTTGCGCCACAAGAAAATCGCCGCGAATGAAATCCACAACGGACTCGCCTGTGAAAGAAATCCTAGAAATTCAGCTCTCGCCATATAACATCACAACCACACACCATGTCTAAACTTGGGAAGTGAGTAACAACACCAGGACAAATTTCCGCAAATTTTTCTAATCAAAGATCTTTAAAATTTACAGCCGTGCCGACTGGGCCGACGACGAGGAGTTTGACGACCCCTCCGCGCTCCCCGCGCAACAAGTGATCGCCAACAAAGATGGCACCAAGACCGTCATCTCCTACCGTTTCAACGATGATAACAAGAAAGTGAAGGTCACCCGCCGCATCAAGACCACCACTGTCCGCGAACACGTCAACCCCCAGGTCGCCGAGCGCCGCTCGTGGCCCAAGTTCGGTCTCGAGAAGGGCCACCCCCCGGGACCTACTTTCGATACTACCTCCGTTGGCGAGAACATGGTTTTCCGTCCTAGCATCAACTGGAAGGCACAGGCTAAGGAGGCTGAGAAGGATGGCGGCGAGAAGGGTGGTATCAAGGACCAGCTCAAGGACAAGAAGGTCAAGTGTCGTATTTGTTCCGGAGAGCACTTTACTGCTCGCTGTCCCTTCAAGGATACCATGGCTCCTGTCGAGGAGGCGAGCGGTGGCGCTGGCGTGGATGCGGACGACAAGGAGGCTGGTGGTCTCGGTGCGGGCAAGTCCAGCTACGTGCCTCCTCACATGCGGAATGGCGGTGCTGCTGGCGGCGAGAAGATGGGTGGTCGGTTCGAGAAGGACGACCTCGCGACTCTGCGTGTCACAAACGTATGTTTCTTTACTTTTATCTGGGGCATGCATGTTCCATGTCTTTTTGGTCCAATTCTAACGAATTTTTTCTCTTACAGGTCAGCGAGTTGGCAGAGGAACAAGAGTTGCGGGATCTCTTCGAGCGGTTCGGTCGTGTTACCAGAGTTTTCCTTGCCCGGGACAGAGAGACTCAGCGGGCCAAGGGCTTCGCCTTCATCAGTTACGCGGACCGGGGCGACGCCGCGGGCGCCTGCGAGAAATTGGATGGCTGTACGTATATACCTGGGAATGGATATGGATATGGGAATCAGATGCTAACAGTTCTCTCTAGTCGGTTACCGCCATCTCATTCTTCACGTCGAGTTCGCCAAGCGGTCTACTTAAAATTGTTTTTCGCTTTGTCACGACATTTCTGGTTTCCTTTTTTTTTTCAGGCGAGCCTAATTGGCTAGTGCTCTTCTCCTTTGTACTGTATGATCGATAATGATTATTCTCGAAAAAGACAACCCTCATGTCATTTACATGCATCAGTCTATACAAAAGCAATGGTTTAGAAGAGTTTTGCATGCTTAGACTGCTACCCCGGCAAATTTCAGCTGTCCTTGTTCCGTTCAGTTTCAACTTGCATGCCAGATACCACATAGATATCATCCTCCAACTGACCAGGATAATGATCATCCGCCGTAATATGCTCGTCCAAGTTGGCAGAAGCTCCGTATTGACAATTCAGGTCCTGTCATCTGTCAATACAGTACACCAGGCCCCAACGACAGCACAAGCCCACATGAGACATTCCAATACCCTGTCATTAAGCGTCATTTCCAAAATCAAAATCAAATCAAATCCCGAAAGTAAATGTACTTGTTCCATGTCCTAGACTCGACAAACCTAAGGCGACAAACCTAAGCCGGTCCCGAGCCAACGCCTAACGCAGATAATGACTCTAGACTCAAGACCCAGAAGACCAAAAGTCACACCCGCAGATCCTGCCCAATTGCAACAGCACACAGATCTAGATCGCCATTATAGCCGGCTCATCTTGTCCTGCTAGAACACAGAATCCTTTTTAATTTCCCGCATGCAAATTGGGTTGCATCACGTTGCATCGGTCATTCGTTTAGGCAAGAGACAAGGTAGAAGGAAAAGCTTCTTTTTGACTAGGTTAGACTGTTTTTTGTGTCTGGGTGGCTTGCGTAGAAACCCCTGAAAATGAATATGGACCTGGCTTTCCTGGAAAGGACAGGGAATGAAATCCAAGTAAGCCTTGTTAGCTTTGGTTTCTTCCCTATTCCTGGGCCAGATAGATGGAGCTTTGCCTTTCAATCTTTTAGCTCCTCACCCCTGACCCCCTACTCAGAATCATAATGCCTAATGCCTAATCCCCGTTGCTGTTGCTGTTGCAATTGCTGTGTGACAGGTCTGATACATGTGAAAGGCGTTCGTGACGTTTCCATGTCCCGTTGCCATTCTGTTGCGCATCCACGTTGCCTGTCCTATCCGGCATCTGCGGGCCCGTCAGACGGAGGCGAAGCCAATTTGACAAGAAGGGTATTTCTTCACGGGTTACTCTTGGCCTCATGTCGATGAGCAGATTTTTCTCTTGGCTTTCTCCGTGTGACGGCTCCTCGTCTTCGGGTTGGTTGTTGCTTTTGCCCGGGATAGCTAGTGATGGCTAATTGCCGCAGCAGGGAGAGCACATCGATATGATCTGGTCTCTTCATGTCTGCCTTGTTTGCTCAAGGTTCTGGGGGGCAAATCTTCCCTGAAAGAGTAATGTGATGACAGAGTTTGGTACCGATGTAGCTATGGTCCATGGATCCCAATCCATGCTCGGGGAGAATAAAGGTATCACCCTTGTCTTATTCTTGTCTGCCCGAGATGTTGAGGCTTCTGGGTCCTCATGGGCCCAAGAGTGTAGCTAGGATATTCAAGATCATCTTACGATCGCACCGCCGGCTGGAGATCCCAGGTTAATCAAAGTTTGTGTTGTTAGGATGGGTAGAGCACCAATGGGGCTTCTTGCCTCGACTACCCCTTATCATCTCTTGTGTAGGCTTCTTCGTCCCCACTATGTAACGTCTCAGGAGTGGGCTACCGATGATGAGGTCTAGCGTCGCTCCAAGTGACCATTCAGTGTTTGCCATACGTGCCACACAGAACCTTGTTTCCAGATGAGTATGGAGCAAATACTAGCATTGAGTTTGGTCTCAAGAAAAGCATTTCTGGTTCCCGGAAAAGGAAAGGAAGTACCCGTACGGTATGCTTTTGGACCGAACAAATTGTGCAGGAATGAATAATCGGGAAATCTGGTCGAGTCGGGCCTGTCCGTCTCTAGTCTTTGGCACGAATTAGCTTCCGAGGTACTGTGGAGATTTACTCCCCGAGTGACATCGTCTTTGTCTCAAACTTAATTAGAGGGCTAAGAACCATGGATCCCCAATGGGGGCAAAAGTCTGAATTCGGCCGTGGGGTTCAACGGCTTCTATGAAGTCGGAAGATTAGGTTCCCGCATATCCTATTTTAGTCTTTTAGTCTCTTCTTTCTTTGATGCTGACGTGTCCAGGGTTATGTTCTGACAGTGGAGTCATTGGACGCGGATCCACTACGGGATTGCATCCTAGAACAACGGGCATATTCTTACAAGGATGATGGGACAAGAAACTCATAGAATATTAATTCAGCGGCCGGTAAGCGTCCACGCTGAAGTTTGTTCATTAAGGCCAATGGGCGTTAGGAAGGTTAAAAACACCGCATCATACCATTGAGGAATGAGGGTGCAATCCCGACCTCTGGTATTTGTCTCTGTAGATTGTTTTTCCTTCTTCGTTGAGCTGAGCAGTCTCTTCCCAAATTTTCCTTCCCTGTCAAAGACTGGGAAATCGGCCGGGTGCAGCCTGGGAATTGAAGCGGAACTGGGCCACGGGTTGTCATTTGCGCGCCCAAATGCGGGACAGTCGTACAAAGTAGAAAATTTCCATTTATTTTGTTTCCTTTTTCCTTTTTCCTTTTCTTTTCTCTTGGGTTGAGATATCATTTCGTCCCCACTAGGGCTCGATCCCCCGATCGTCACGCCAAGATCATCAACCCACTAGATCCGGTGGCACGTGCCCAGAAACCCTGGTCATCGATGGGAAGGCTAACTTGAGCCAGGATGGAAGTCCTGATCTGATTTCTCAGGGGGACTATGCAACGTCAAGGGCCAAATTCAGTCTCCGGAGGGGGTTTACATGGGTCGAACCATGGTTGGAACAAGGAGTTCATGCCAAAAACGAAACTGTGAATGCCGCAAAGAAAATCAAATCAGAGATGCGGCATAGTTGACTATCTTATTGGCAATCAAAAAAGAAAAGAAGACAGGTACCTGCAGAAATCTAGCACGGGGTCAACTCCGCATGTTCCTAAAATCGGACAATTAATAGCGCTCGTTCCTCGGGTAAAAGTGATAGCTCGGAAATGGTGGAGCTTCGGGATAAGTGGAGTCTTCGGGTGGATCGATCTGATTGTACAGAAGAAAATCACTAGTTTGCACTGAACTGAGATCCACTATTTGATTTGATTTCTCTGTAATGTACTCCGTGCTCCGTGTTAATATAAGGTACGGAGTACTCCGTAATGACGACGTAAGCTAGACTAAAGTACGCAAGTTCACCGCCTCCACGTGATAAGAAATCACGGGAAAAGCGGATGATCTTCCTCTGTCCCAAACTTTGAACTTAGACCTCGGCATTTGATCACTGTCCTAGATGTCATCGTCATCTAGATTTCTGCACTTGGTGCCGAGTTTGGTATCACTGTGGTCCGTGTTGGGGGGAAAACGAAATGCATAACATACACATTTCCTCTTCACCATTGATTGGTCCCAAATATATCGACCCAGTTTCATTCCAACCAATCAACATCTGTCGGGTACTTTAACACTACGCACTTTTCAATTTGGACCAACTAGCCCAACTAGCTTCCTGCAGAATGGACGATCTCTCAGCCACTAATGCAGTTTTCGACACGATCAAGCCTGGCGGTCCCGCTAATGGCGAACCAGGATCGGGGTCCTTTGGATCTATAACCAAATTATCTCCACATCGACCAAAGCCACCGATGTTGCTAAGGGGGCTGGTCCTCCACTTTGCTCTCTTTCTTTCCCATTTCCGTTCGGTTATCATTTGGTAAGATTCTCGATTTGCTATGTCCCCCAGTGGATCCCACGGAGCTCCATACTGGAAAAAGCTGCCGGGTACGGACCGCACACCACCATCCTTCCCGCTGCAGCTGTTTTGGGTCAACGGTGGATCCCACTATTCCCACTTGAGGAATGATTACATTCATAGTCTCGGTCCTGGGCTCTTCTCCCCGGGGCAACTCGCCCGGAAGGAAAAAGCCCCCCAAAAAAATAAATTATCTGCCTTAATCCCTTTCCCGGAGTTCTGTCGGTGAGAGCATTGCCAACATGCACGATGCAGCTGGCTGAATGGAAATTGCCGATCGTCTGATCTTCTTGGAATGCAAGAATCGTGCCTCATCACAGTAATAATTAAAAGTAAAAAAAAAAAATTAACATCCTTGGGATCACTCCGACAGGTCTTTAATCAGTCCCAGTAACTTGGTTCCATTTCCTTTGCCAAAGGTTGGAAGCAATGAAAGGTTTTTTAGGCAGAAGACCACGGTCTATTGGTCTACCGATCCCCACAGTCGGATACATCCAAATCAATGTAGGTGTGAAATGACTTTCTGCACGGGTATGGGGGGGGTAGGGTTGATCTCTATCCTGGTTTCATCTTATTTGGATTTACCTGCAGCAACCCGCCTTCGGGTGTTCGCGCTGGGACATCTGACTTCATCGAGAAGGAAAAGACATAATACATCCAGGGTGTTAGCCACAGATCGGTCCGTGCAGGGCTGTTCGGGTCCTTCCCAGGGCACGTAACATGTAGAAACTGACCAATGCCATGCTCCTTGAACAATCAAACTGTCCCTAAGCTCGGACCAATGTGATGTTACCTATGGATACTCTTGGCCCACACCCTCCATAGGTCCATAGGTTCCATAGGCCACTTCATGGACCGGGACCAGGATTACACGAAAATGCTTTTCCTTTTTGATTTTATTTGCCTTTTCTTTCTGAATTTCCGTTTTTTAATTCGGCGTGGAAAAGGGAAAAGGAAAAATCCAGATAGTCTCGGTCTTAATTATGGTTGGACCCCTTATGCAGAATGAGCTGCTGCCACCCACTCTGAATACAACGTATTTCGCCCTGACAGGGACTTTCCCACTCCCTTTAAACTCGTGGCGAGAATGTTCGGCCGATGATAACCTTGAAAACTGAGGCTATTTTGGTTTTTTGGGGACTGACCAGGATTGAACTGCACTTTGGAAACCAATATCAATTGTTCCTACCTTCTCTTTTCTTTTTCTTCCTTTTCAGACTTCGACTTCCCAGCCAAGCCACTGTTCAGAACCCCTCAAAAAGAAATTATCTCGGAGGCTCTTTACATTCATTTTGGTTACTTGTCTTCCAAAACTCTAAAAGAATAGGAACATTAGGGAGATATACATTGTGTTCCATTGAACAGGTACTTTGCTTTTCCCTTTTTTGCCCCCGATGTCATAATTTCCCTTTTCATGTTGTATTGCGTGGTTTTGTCAATCGTTTAGATCTTCTAGGGCTGGTTTTTTATAACCAAGCCCATGACCTTACCTGGAACTATACGTACTATACTACGTACTCCCCTTTCCGGTTTCCGCATACTTCTATGCTGACTACTCGGGAAACACGTTTATTCACTCTGATTGTTCTTCCTGAGACATGTTCTACTTCTTATTCTCGTCTTCACCCTCCTCAATCATCTTATTCACTTTGAGTCTGATCTACTTTAAAGTCCCCTTCTCATCCCTTTCTTCTACGTTCTTTTAACGTGAATCTTGCATCCTTGTTCCTCTCCAAGCAAAATCATCGCAATCAACTTTCATTGTGGTTCGACTCAGCTACAACGGAAAGCAACCCACGTTATTCTATCGATCCGCACTCCACATCCCGCTTTTCCCGCTTTCATACTTAGTTACCCCCAATTCAAAGCATCTCAGTCCATTTGTGAGAACTTTCAATCATCCAACCATAGAGACTGGATCGGTTACTAACGAACTTCTAGACAGTCACAATCGACTTGCCACTGGGACTTCAAGGGCCAGCATCTTAGTGTCACCTCGAAAGCCATTCTTCAGGGTCCTTAAATCTAGTATCAGCAGGATCAAGATGAATCCTTGTAAGTCTTCCTGTCATGCGCAATTCAATGAGACTCCACTAACTCCCCGATCAGCCCTTCTACCTGAATCCTTTCCCATGGACTGCCCCGTTACTACTGAGCGTGACTATATCAGCTCCCATGTGACAGGGTTTTCAGACGAGGACGACAATCAACGAGTCGGAGGGCTCGCCTCCATGCCTGTCACCAACGGCGTGCGGTACCACACACAGCAGCCTACGATGCAGGACTTACAGTAAGTTCTTCCTTTTAATTTGGACTGATTGGGCTCCACTCGGCCAGAACCCTGGTCGCTGCGCTTTCTCCGGGTCCGGGCAGCTAGGGCTTTAGTCCAGCCTGGTTCGGTACCTTTCATACCTATCCTGCGTGCATGCGTTTCTTCCGATGTTTTGTCCTTTTTTTATCTGAACTTGTCTCGGTATTTTTCTTTTCGCCATTGCGTTTCGTCTTTACCTGATTTAATGCTTCGATTCCTTCGTTCCAGTCGTTGGTGATGTGATACTAAAGGATATGTCTTATAGTTACTCTAGCTCTTCGGCTCTTTCTATGACCCCTCCAGATTCTGTTTCCGGTATGGTTTCATCTTTGCTGGGATGAAAGTCTCTTTACTGATCAAGTTCCGTTTTTCACAGATTCCTTTTCTCCGACATCTGGTCCTATTTTCCCATACCTGTCTCAACAGCAGCATTCATTTAACCGCATGAACGAATTTCCACGAGGACTAGCTCTGTAAGTTTCGCGCTTTGTTTCCCAAGATGCAAGGCTGATAGGCTTTGCGAAACAGTCAACCTCCAATTGGCATGTCTACTACTATGCAGGCCCCGTCACACGCCGTTAGCTCCATTCCAACCCTGATGGGACGAAACAACGCCTACTCATCTTCCTATGCCTTGCACCGTGGTATAGGTCTGTCGCTATCAGGAGTTCATGATGTTTCTCGCTCCCACCAATATTCAGGCGCTCCCCGAACGTTAGATGGTCTAGATCGCCCCCAGACCATGTTCCAGCAGCCGATGGTAGAATTGTCACCACGATCTCAACCACAGTTTGAAGCACCGCCGTTCAACGAGACCAACATTCTCGAGTCCATCGTCGCAGACTTTGGAACCGCCCAGCAGGTTGTCAAACCTGACATTCAAGCGAAAATTGGACGGGGCTTCTTCGCATCCGATGGCAAGTGGACATGTTACCGCCGGAACTATTTCGCCGTAACCTGCAGCTTCAGTCTCCACCCATGGACTTCTACAGTACCTCTCTATATCAGGCACGAAGGTGGAGCCCTAACTCCAATCCGCGGATTCCAAATGTCTATCTCTGCCATCGTGAACGAACAATACAAAGAAACCCGCGAACTGGTCCAGCACACTCCGAAACGAGACAAGCAATCCGAGCGAAAGCCAGGCCCAGTATCCCTCCAACCCGCCCCTCCCCCATCCCTAGCCACAGGCTCAACAGGAAACGGCCACTCAAACTTCCCCCTCAACTCCCAGTCCCTAGACTACAACTCCTCTTTCTCAGGCGGTCCACAACCCTGCTCCCCGCCAACCTCCCACATGTTCGAGCGCATCCAATTCCAAAAAGCAACCGCCAACAACGGAAAACGCCGCGCCCAACAACAATACTACAACCTCGTCGTAGAACTCCGCGCCGAAATAACTGACCCAGTCACTGGCGAATCAGAACAAATCCTCATCGCCCGCCGCCACTCCCACCGAATGGTCGTCCGAGGCCGCTCACCCGGCCACTACAAAGACGGCCGCCGAGACAGTGCAGCCAGCATGGGCCCAGACGGAAGCAGTGGCGATGGCAATAGCGGCTTACCCCATGGAATGGGACAATCGACACGTTCGCACCTGATGATGTACGACACTGCTCCTGCTCATCGGGGCGCACTTCCCTATGGAAGAACAGATTATCGTCAGATGCCGACGGCAGATCATTCGCATTCGCCACTGAGTGATAGTCCGCTTGTTTCGTCTTCTTCTTCGTCGGGTTTTGATTATTCTATGATTAATGATACGATGGATCCTATGGATACGCTGAAAACTTCGCCAACGCTGGATTATCAAGATCCTTTCACTGGGATTCCGCATCATCATCGTCCTAGTACTGGTGGTTATGATCCCGTTTATTCGACATCGAATTATGGACGTTACGACCCGATCCAGAATCCGCATAGCTTGTGCACTTAGTGCTTTTTTTTTCGTTTCTTTATTTTGTTTTGTCTATTTTATTTTCCATTTAATCCTTGTTCTTCATTCTCTGTATCTCCCATTTTATCTTATGTGACTTAGGTTTCTGTTTCAGGTTCTGGTTCTGTCTTTGTTTCGACGAAATTCATTGCGGGGGTTAACGGATCGGTGCAGAGGCGCGGGAGAACGACTAACGGCCCTTTTATCAATCAATTTCTTCTTTGTCTTATACTTACTTGACTTCTATTTCTTTCTCTAATTCATACTAATTCCCTTCGGTTTCTTCTCATTTTCACCCTTGATTTGCCCCATATCAGGCAATTGGACCATATCCACATCTATTAGGACAGGGGCAATGTCATTTCGTTATCATTTCCACCTTTTCCTTATTTCACTTTCATGTCTCTCTTCTACCAGAAAAATGGAGCATACAGAATGCTAGCACGAGGTTCTCATTTAGATTTCACTCCATAATGATTCGTTACATGACACGAAAGCTTCCTTTACATGTGTTTGCCTGCGCTTTCCCATCCAGCGCAATTCCCCGATTCGCCTAGCCCGCCAGGAACCGTTATTTGCTGTGCTTCTAGTCCAGTTTGATATCTACCAGGGTGGTGCAGGATTTCGCAAGGATTAATGGTCTCGATTGAAATACTGTATGTTGGTAGAGCTGGTATGTACTGGCTAATACATGCACATTTACCGAATTTGGAAGAGCCGAAGTGCTGGAAACGTTCCAAGCTTTCAAGTGGTATTGCCGCTCCTACTGGTCAGTTTTTATACGGGTAATGCTGATGGGGGCGGGTTGAATGCCTTAAATTGGAATTCATTTAATCTTGCATACAGGGTACAATGACAAGATTAAACAAGGCCACCCACCTGCCTACCTAGGCCAAGATAGAGTCAGCGGGACAAGGATCGACTGGTAGGGGTGAGAGATTAAGGAACTAAAGGAATGGTGGCGTTGTCTGAATCCCCGCCAAACGACATTGGCTCGATGCACATTGGCAAGAGTAGAGCAGCCAATCATTTGAGAGCATGGAAGCCTTTGCAGGATTATGATTACGCTTTCTGGAGAAGTATTTATTCCAGGCAGCAAGGGTTAAATGTGAAGATACAGTCTCCATACATACAGAGGAAGATGGGTGGGATCCAATGTGATTGTGATTGTGATTTTATGCTATGACCTCTATACATCCTATAATCCTACATAATATACATATCATGTGTATTACCTGATTAATATTGGATACTAGTTCAGGTACTAGCTTCAAAAAAAAATTTAATTGTTTTTGCAGATGCATGCAGATCCCATGTCCCCATCGACATCGGATCGACAGTGCATGCACATGATTTATTACGTCTCAGCTCAGCCCGGTTTCTAAGGCACGGGCCCGGATAGTCCACCGGTGGCAAGGTCTTCCTGCGTGTAGATTGGATGCGTTTATTGTGGATGACTAGTCTACTTTTAGAATGGGGGAATGGTGGACTTCCTTATTCGGACATTGAGTCATAACCTCCACTTTTAGGCGAGGTGATGTGTGTGTCACAAGGTTGGCTCTCGTGATTCTGGCCTCATGCGGTTCGGTAAGTTCCGGTGTTTCAGTATCTGCGTAGATGCCTAGGTACCCAGGGACTTTTGTCGTTCACGAGGATTGTGGTGGTTTGGTTTGGATCGTGGCAATAAGAATATTTTTATAACCACATACATACCTAGTGGTTCGTACTTTTGTATATGACTTTCGGAAAAGAGTTCCCTTTCTCAGTGATTTTTATTCTTTAAACCTTACATACTTTAGTATTGTTTCTGGAAATATACTGAATACCGAATTTCTAAGGACACGGCATTTCAGCCTCGCCTCTTGCTCGTGCCCTGTTGCCCGTGCCCTATTGCCCTACTGTCGTACAAAAGCCGGCGGCGGAAAGGGTCAGACCCTATAGTTTCATGTGCATCATAGCCTCCAGCCTTCTAGGAATCTTAGGCTTCTTAGCATGGTTTCACAACAGAATCAAGGTAGTGAATGATCGATCATATTGAATTTGACTTGATGTGCTCAAGCCTCAAAGTATTTGCATTTATTTTGTATTTAGGTGAGATGTGAGGTATCAGGAAGTTTTTTTTCTTTTCTTTTCGATTCTTGATCCTAGTCGATCTAGCATATACATGTACATATTATTTAAGACACTAGGACCCTGGGTTGTCCGTGCAACAGAATGTGTTACACTCAAACGTATGACCAGGATCTTGATTATTGCTTGCTTGGATGATGTACTCGACATATATCAACTTGTACTTGATAGAGTATAATACCGCCAGATGTAGTTTTCATATAAAATATGTATACTACCTATGTACCTATGGTATATATGTATGTAAACTAGGGTCATGTAGTCCACCATCACTCATCTGAGCATTTCAAGTACCCCCGAGGTCCAGGCACATGTACATATAGGCCCTAATCCTCATTCAAATTGCAAGAAATCATTGCATCCGTTGCAATTCTAATCTCAACTTAGATTGAAAAACCGCGTTTCGGCCGCTTGATCGGAATTCGAATCTGTCCGACCCTTTCTCCCTCATACAGCCAGCGTGGATGGTCAATCTCTCCGATGTTTCACGTCAACGGCCCTCTTATCTGAGTTGTACTTATTTCACTAGGCTTCAATGTTCTACAAGATGATCGGGCTTGGACCCTTCAATTGATCGCACGTGAGGATTTTTTTCGGGGAGTTGAATTGCAGTTTGGACGATGTTTTTGGCGCAGGTATCGGGTTTGGGATTTTGGAATTTACCGTACTGGTAGATTTTAGATTATGAGCTGTTACGGACAGTAGCATTTAAATTTGCATTTGTATTGACATGGCATTGGCATTGCCCAGTGATATACAAACAACACCCGAGACAAATATGTAACCATGCACATTCAACACCGACCAGGCATCCATTGAAGACACCGGGAAGTTATGTCCAATCTACCATCAGCAACCCGAAACATCCTGCGGCTCGCAACGCATCCCAATTCCGACCCCAGCGGCAAGTCCGGAGAATAAAATGCGCCGTAATTGGCCTCTCAAAGCCCCGACTGGCATTGCGATCTGGACTGGAGACACCACCGCTCGCTCAGCGCCAAGAACAAATAGTTTCCGACTGGCAACAGCGCGTGCGATTCGAATCTTCTCCGAAGTGTCATCAATTTAGGTATATGATGCCGTAGATGTTGTTTCGGTGGATATGCATGCATGCACAGGTTTATGCGGTTATGGGCAGGGTCTGGGCACTGAAAACGCGCAGGCGGCGAGGTTCTGGTTCGGTATTGTCGGATTTCCTGGTGAGGGCATAGATCAGGATTGACGGATAACATCACTGCTGATTGAAGGGACGGGTCTGAACTTCATGTATGCAGCGAGAGCTAGCTTTGCTTCGAAATGCAGTCTGGTCCAAGGTGATACCACCGAAATAGAACGTCCCGACAATGTCAGCCTAAGCCACCGATATCCACGAAATGGGATGGAATAGCATGGCATAGCCCGATCAAGGCAGAATTGGCCTTGATTAATGGTTGTTGGTGTTTATCAGTTCCGATCCTTCTTCTCCTCGCCAACCTGTGACACCCGCACAGCAAGTTGTCGATCCAGCGCCTCTTGCTCTTCCTTGCTCGATTGCATACCGAGCGCACTCTCAACCTGGGGCGCAGTCCAGAGTCCGATGGTTGCCCAGGCCATTACGCCGACGCCAAAGAGGGCACGGGTTTTCGGGGTAAGTCCGCGGTAGGTGCTATGACGTGGTGTTAGGATGAGGTGAGCACTGCAGGGGATTTGAGGAACGTTGGCTACCTCCACAAAGACATTTTTGGTACTATCAGGTGTATTGGAGTAGTTTCAGAGTAATTGAGGGGCTTCTCTTCGGCGTTAACTGGAATGAAGACATGAAGTTGAGTTGAAGCGGAGATCACGTGGCCATAATCTAACCCGATCTGGTAACTGAGGCTCGCTGTTCCTCTTGTTCCTGGAGGTCCCTGTCAGGTACCTGTACAACGCCAGAGGTCGATCTGGTCTCTTAGTGGTGTCGGTGTAACTGTGACTGAAGTATCTCGGATGGAGTAGGACTTTTAGTGTATCTAGAGCTACTGGACAAAGGAGGATTGTAAAACATAGCTACTATTTCATAGTATGAAAGCAGCCCCATCGCAATTCCATGTCTGTATTCATTACCATCTCGTCTAAATCGTGGCGTGGCGAGAGAACAAGAGCATGTCGCCACAGGGAATAGCATATAAACAAGGCTTGAGATCGCATCAAATCGAACGCGGAGAGGGTAACAGGAAAGGAAAGAAAAGAAGAAGAATAAGAAGAAGAAGAATAAGAAGAAGAAGAGCGAAGATTAGACAAAGATAGATAAGATATCACACCTTCTGTCACTTTTAAGAAGTTATTTATTTCTTGCCGTAGGCAGTGTCGATCTGGGCCTTGTACTTGTCAACGATCTTCTTGCGCTGCAGCTTCTGAGCAGCAGTCATGAAGCCCTGGGGAGTGTCAGTATGGTTCATATCGTTCTCGAGTCTAGCACTTACGTTCTGGGGAGTCCACTCCTCGTCGGACAGCACAACACCGTTGATGATCTCAATACCCCGGAGGCCTCCAGAACGACCACTGGCCTGCAGCTGCTGCAGGACAAGACGCTGGAGCTTCTCGTTGTGAACGAGAGTCTCCAAACTGTCGCCCGAAATGCCGTTTTCGGAGGCAATCTTCTTCAGTGCAACCTCTACGGGAACAATGATAGCAACCGGCTTGTCCTGGTCCTGAGCGGCGTAGACGCAAATGTTGCCAACCACCGGGCACGAGCGGTAAACAGACTCCAGCTTCTCAAGGGCAATGTACTCGCCGTTCTGAGTTTTGACCAAGTTCTTCTTGCGATCGATAATGTTCAGGTGACCGTTGGAGTCGAACTCGCCAATATCCCCGGTCATGAACCAGCCATCTTCGGTCAAAGCAGCCTTGGTCTCCTCCTCGTTGTCAAAGTAACCGGAGGTCACACTACCACCGCGGATGAAAATCTCGCCTTGGGGAGGGTTGTTCGTTGCGAAGTACCCAGCGTCGGCGAAATCGACCAACTTGATCTCCACCGATGCAGGCACGTCACCCAGAACCTCGGGGTTCCAGGCCAACGGGTCATTCAGGGCACCCATCGCGGAGGTCTCAGTCAACCCGTAGCCGCTGATCATGGGCGCAATAGCCATAGACAGGAACTTCTGGGTGTCCTTGGAAATGGGGCCACCACCGTTCATCAAAACACGAAGGCGACCACCAGTCGCCTCCTTGAGCTTCTTGAACACGATAGAATCAAGGACGCCAGCGCCAAAGTTGGCACCGGGGAATCCGTTGTTCAAGAGGAAGCTCTTGGCGGCAAAGGCACCCCAGAACATGCCCTTGACGACGAAGCTGGTCTTGTTGAGGTTGTTCAAGACACCCTTCTTCACAGTCTCCCAAACTGCCGGCACACCAACCAGGATGGTCGGCTTGAACTCGCGAATATCACCCTTGCAGTTCCGCACTGAGGTATCGGACAGGGTGCGGGGGTTACCGTATCCCATGGTACCACCCCAGAACAGGCAGAGGTTCTCAAACATAAATTCCAAGATGTGCGCTTGGGGAAGGTATGTGAGCAGGGAGTCAGTGGAGGTAATGCAGGGGCCGGTAATGGCGTTGACACCGGCCATGGCAGCAACCACGTTGGCCTGGGTCAAAGAAACACCCTTGGGCGGGCCGGTAGAGCCAGAGGTGTACATAATGCAACAGAGATCCTCGGGCTTGGGCGGCACCGGGTCAACGGGGTTCTCCTCGCCGGACTTGCGTAGGTCCTCAATGCTCTGCACGGAAATGTGGGCAAAGTCGCTCTTCAGCTTGTCCAGATCCTCCTGCTTCACCTCGGTGTCGGTGTTGTAAATGATGTGCTTGATTGACGGGATATCCTTCAGAATGTGGAGAAGCGACTTGATCAGACCGGGGTCCAGGAAGATAGCTTCGGATTGAGTCTGCTTGAGCGAGTGCGCCAGACCTTCCTCGCCCAGGGTGTCATAGGCGGTGACAATGGTCACCGATTGAGAGGCGGCGCCGTGCGACATGGCCAGCCAGTGTGCACTTGTGGCTCCGTAGAGGTGGATGCGGCTGTTCTTCTCGAGGCCGAGCTGGCGCAGACCGGCTCCAAGCTGGAGACAGAGCTGCTCATACTCAAGGAACGACTTGTATGCGTATCCGCTCAGCTCGAAGTAGGTCCATTGCTTGTCCACCTCGGTCTCAACTCCATCAACGATCTTCTTGACCTTCTTGTTTTCGACATGGGTCTTGACCAGCTTACGGGTTCCGACGGCCTTGTTGTTGCCGAACTCACGGGCAGAACGACGGAAGTTCTCGTAGGTGGTGGACACGTCCTCTGAAGGGCGCAGGATGAGGCCATCCTTGGCTTTAGGGTGTCGGCGGGGAATGGTCTCTCCGGCGACGGGTTCGTAGCCGGGGACCTCGACGGAGAAGGGGCCTTTCTTGACCATGCGCGGCTGGATGACGGTCAGGTCGCGCTTCGACATGATGGCGTCTTGTCTCGCGTATGAGAATGGAGTTAATTAGGGAAGGGGTTTGAAAGGAAGGAAGATAGACTGGAAAGGAAAAGTCCGCTGCAACCAGTGACGTTAGCGCTTTTTGTGGCGGCAGCGAACGGGGCCAAACAAGGGAAGCTTGGGTCGGCAATGCAAAGCTTTACCCGTACCGGGACCCATCCATGAACTTACCTGTACAATAATTATGCACTTGAGGGGCAGTTTCAAGGGGGTGAACTAGCCAGAAAAGCAATTATTTGATAAAAGCAAATGTTACTAGAAAAGGGAAATCAAAGCAAAAGCAAAAGAAGGGAAATTCCAAGTTTGGTGGCTTGGGTAGCTCTCCTATGCGTGGCTGGGCTTCCCGCAATTTCACGGATGACGCAGTTTGATCAATCGATCAATCAATATAAATAGTATTTAACTGATTCAACTGACTCAAAGTGTTGCTAACCTTACATTGAAGTAGAAACTCATTGAGCTATGGCAAGGATATCTCACAGATCCAATATATCTCGTATAACTACGGAGTAGAGCCTCCCTATACATATATTAGCTTTTCCGTAGATCAATTACTCTTTATGACTGTTGGGACGGCCCAACATGATGTAAAGCTAATAAGTATGGAATCTTCGACAAACCTTGAACCTCTTTGTGATTAGTTATGTTACCTATAGGTATTCTAATCTTATATGATTCTACTGTATGTAGATTTCGAATCTGAGATCCCACGTGATCCACCTTTCGATCGATCCCTCGACCTAATTAACACATTTGAACTTGAAATAATTCATTGAAACCCAAAATGTCAATTTCTACACTCCTATCCATCGGAGAAGAAGTGATCGATCCAGAGGAGGGTAAGCCAATAAGAACTCACATTTTTAAGCTCCCGAGCTCTCCAGTAACTTGCATACCGAACACGGTTAGAATCCTTCCTGCTCTTCAGCCAAGAAATCACCCCCGGTAATCTGGGGTTCTTGGATTCACGCGCAACCACAATTGATATTTCGATCCATGACCATGAATACACCATCCATCAGTCTCCGTCATTGCTTTCCTCGTCTCGGTCTGGAGGCACCACGGGCGCCGGTAAGTTTTCGGTTTTGTCTTTTTCTGATCTGCGATCCCTATGCACGGACTCGACACCCCGCAGTTGGTCTTTATAAGCCAGGAACATGGTGAACCGAGGCTCCGCTCTTTGCTTCGGCTTTCAGTTGGTCTGGACTTACATTTGATTCTCATTTCTGGATAAGATGTGATGTCTGATTGGCTATGTTCTTTGACTTCTCTTCTTGTCTTCAAACCTAGCCAACCTAGTGGATTTCTACAGATAGTACATCACTAACAATATCTAGTTCTTTGGAAAATCACTCCCCCATTCGCAGAATGGATCTCATCACCCACAAATCCCCTCTGGACAAACTCTATTCTCACCCCAGAATCCGTCGTCGCTGAACTTGGCTGCGGTATCTCAGGTCTGCTTCCCCTTACCCTCGCACCCTCAATCCAGCACTACATCGCCACAGACCAAGAGTACGTGCGCCGATTCTTCCGCACAAACATCGAGGAAAATGCATCTGTCAACACCGCAAAGCCAAAGGGAAAGTCAAAAGGAAGCACTAGTAAAAAGAAACATGTATCGAAGATTTCCCCTGGGACGTCGAATATCACTTTCACAACATTAGACTGGGAACTCGATCAACCCGGTTTATTAAAGGATTGTATTGATGATTCGCATGGAAGCGAAGATAGAGGTTTCGATCTTCTTCTCTCTTGTGATTGTATCTATAACGATGCCCTTGTTTCGCCGTTTGTGCGTACCTGTGCTGAGATCTGTCGTTTGCGGCCGGCTTATGAGCCGGGTAAGGAGCAAGCGGGTCGACCGACAGTTTGTATTGTTGCGCAGCATCAGCGGGCGCCGGAGGTATTTGAGACTTGGTTGAGGGAAACGTTGCGGGAGTTTCGGGTTTGGAGAGTGAGGGATGAAGTACTTGTTCCTGGGTTAAGAGGGGGTACGGGGTACTTGGTGCATTTGTTGTTAGCTAGGGAAAAGTGAGTACAGTACATAACTCGATGTATGTTTCGATGGAATTATGGATGTATTCCTATAGGACAATGTATATACTGGTAACTTCTTCGCATTATGTAGATCCTCAGACCAATGCTCAATGTATCATTAATGCTCAATATGCAAATTATAGACAGGTTAGTCAATCATGTGGCGATGACAGAGACAAGAATAAAGTAACAGGTCACCCAAAGACAAAAGGGTATTGGGAAAATGATAGACAAAAGTCGATTAAAACAAGTGCTAATGATTTGATGCAAATGTGATGTGTCTGTCATATCGATGCTATATGGCTCCATCGCCATAGGATTATGAGATTATAAGTGATGAGGAGAAAGAGAATGACGAGATCACTCAGTCGTAGATCCCTTCTTCGGCTCTGTGTTCTCTTTCTCGGGCGAGTATTCGAATTTTCGCTTCACGGGCACCATCTGCTCCAGCACAGGTGTAGGGTTTTTGGAACCAGGTTCCGACGGAGCGAGGGACGCAAGAGCTTCTCTAGGCTCTGGTTCGGGGGTCCGGTCGATTATGGAGGAGATGGATTGCTTGACTGAACCGTTGATCGCTCTCGGGGCTGGAACGGGAGACATATCGTGTGAACCAGGGGTGTCGTGGGCCTCTGAGAGGAGGAGTTCGGAGCCTTCGGTCTTCACACGGTAGGATTCGGGTGAGTCCTCGCTTTCTTCTAGGTCGGACTCGAGATCCTCGTCTTGTTCGCCGTCGTGATCCATTGGTGTGGCGCTCTCTGTTGAGCCCCGGTGGGTGGTCACTGGGGGCAGAGGCGAATTGGGGTCGAAGACCACGCCGCAGAGTTCGAGGGCGCGCGATTGGCTGCCCAGAGTGCGGTCTTTGTGTTTTTTAGTAAGGTGGCACATAAAGCCGTGGAGGGTGACAAAGTCTGATTTTCCGCAGCCTTGGATTGGACAGGTGAGATACACCAGACTACCGTCTGAGGGCCGCTTCCACAGGGCTCGGCCTGATGGGTCATGGGCTGCTGGACGGCCATGACGCTCGCCCCATGCCTCGACGTTCTTGATGGTGTATTTTTGCTTGCGCCGGATGGATCCAGGGCCGTTCATGGAATCATGGTGGACAATGTGATGCTGTGGTTGGGGAGGTGGAGGCGCATGATGTTGGTGAGGTTGGTGAGGTTGGTGAGGTTGGTGAGGTGGGTGAGATGGGTGGGGGGCATGAGGTTGATGGGATGGATGAGATGGATGGGGGTGAGCTTGATGGGGCTGGTGAAGATGAGCTGGTGGGGGCATAGGAGGTGCCTGCTGCGGCTGTGATACAGGGAGAGGAGCTTGACGAGGCTCTGGTGGACTCTGTTGCTTGAAAAACGCCAGTGTAGTAGCTGCGCTGGTCTCAGACAGTCGACGTGGTGGTGTGGGGCGCAACGGCGGCGAGTCCGCTGCATGATTAGATCCCAGGCCCATCGACTCTCTCTTCATCCGCTTGCGCTGTCGTCGAAGATCCTATGGCGTCGTATGAGTATATATTCCATCTGGGCAGCCGCTTTGACACATATATGAAGCCTACCTCTTCCTCTATCTCTGCACCCTCAGTCAATCTGCGAAACTCCTCATCCTCACGCTTGCGCACTGCCAAAATGTGGCTCCTTGTGGCCATCCGGTTCATTTCCTCATGTTCCAATTGGCGCAAACGTTGTTCGATCTGTTCCAACGAAGTCGGTGCCGGGGTTGGTGGCACTGGTGGAGGACCAGTATGAGGATCATGCATCAGCGGCGGTGCAAAGTGACGAAAATGATGATTCTGGGCCATTTGGTCAGGTGGAGGCATTCCTGGGTGTGGTGGGGTTGGGTTCATGGCGATGGGATGGTAGCGTGGTAGACCGTTGGGCATATGTCCGGGACCTCCATTGATACCACTGTCAGTGACAGGGTGAGGCACCAGCGGTGCAGTAGTCATAATGAGATCCGAGTCGATCTCAGGTCGAGATAATTAAAGTTATTTTCGGCTGTTCAGACTATAAAGTGGCCAAGATGTAGGGGGAAAATGACAAGGGAAACAAAAAGCAAAGCAAAAAATAAAAGTAAAAACAGAAGCAGAAGCAGAAGCAGAAGCAAAAGCAAAACAATGACAAAAACGGTTCAAGG
Organism: Penicillium lividum; assembly: GCA_028828245.1. Lineage (NCBI taxonomy): Eukaryota > Fungi > Ascomycota > Eurotiomycetes > Eurotiales > Aspergillaceae > Penicillium > Penicillium lividum. The sequence continues at coordinate 2,424,085 of JAQJAG010000003.1, forward strand.
AAAACAAGTCCCAGAGTGGGTAAAGACGAAAAAAAAATAGCAAAAGACCCAGTCCCGATCTATGGGTCGACGGTTAGGAAATGATTGACAAAAGTATCCATTACAGTAGAAGAAAAAGACCCCAAACAAGCCAAAACCAGACCAACAAATTAGAAATTTGGAAATAAATTGACATCCACTAGCGCGACCCTTGGGCTGCACCCCCGTTATGCAAAATTTCCCGTAACGGTCAAGTAAGGGCGCGATCTATGTGACGAGACATTGAATCTTAGGCAAAAACCAGTTTGGGTGAACTGCGGTCAAATCATTTGCTTTCCATGGATTGGCTCGGCGCTAGTGGATGTAATCAATCACAACAATCACTTTAACTTAGTTTAATATAAGGGGGAACTATTACTATACTTACATCAAATTATTTTAACATTGATCTAGTATATACGAAGTACTTCACAGTAGACAGTTACTTTCTATCGGGGGGAACTCACTCCTCTCCGTGTACGTAGAAGTGTAGGAAAACATAAAACACAAAGTCAGCTGACCCAGATTGATTCTCCACTTTAAACCCACAACATACGGAGGAGTATTCCAGCTTGTATTCTGTCCAGCTAAGTCATTTCATCTGTATCAGGGATGACCAGTCCCAACATGTGTAAACAGCGAACAGGGGGAGGAACTCACTAAACACGAATTAGATTGATTTATTTTTACTACGTTTGATAATTACGGAATCTGTCCGTGGAATAGGGAGAAGGGAGAAAGGGAGGAGGGAGAAGGAGAATGAACATTGATCTATCACCTTCCCCTAAGTTAATATTGAAAGGGAAAAAGTAAGCGGCTCCAGAGTTGATTGCAATTCCAATTCCCATTAATATAAGCAGGTACAAATCTTTCCGACCATGACCAATAGCAAAGCACAGATCTACCATAAAAAGTGCCAAGACCACTCGTCATTGGGGAAGATCAATTATGTAACAGGGGGTAAAGAACCTCCTTTGTGGTTCCATGGGACCACATCGAAGCTGCTGGAAATAGAAATAAAAAACAGAAAAACAAACCCAGAACCTTGGAATCAATACAAATACAAATTACAAAATACAAATTACCCAAAAAAAGGGGGGCACCTGGGGGAATTGGGTTACACGGTTATGTACTCCGTACAGGGGAAAACATAAGTACTTCGTAAAAACCCCCCAATTCCTGTCTCCGGTACTCCGTTATGGATTTATTGTCTGTGTGGCATCCAATCTATTGATTCCTGTAATAAGTGTTCCAGTCTTTTTAAGCCCCTCTCTTAACCTTAGCTCTGATGCTAAAAGTTACAAAGTCTAAAAAGGGGGGAAAAGAGGATCGTTTTGGATTCCATGCGGTAAGGGCACAATCACAATAACAGGCGAATAGGCGATGAAAGTGAGGTAATCCATTTCAATGGGAAATTACTTTGCTCCACCAAGTGCTAGCTAGTCCCCGCTCAGCGCTACTGGCCCCCTGTATCCTATGGATCTATGAGATCCATTACAGGAGTACGTAGTACAGATTGGGTCAAGTGACCAGGTTTTATACTACAAAAAAATATTAAAAAAAATTAGGCCTGGTTTTTAGCCTGCGTTTAGTCTACTTTTAGTCTGTTTGGTTTTTAGCTTGGATGAAATTCGTGTTGGGGACGCCAGGGCTACAGATGCTGAGAAAAAAAAAAAAAAGTGGAATCGATTACCAAGTGGGGAAAAAAGATTCATACACAGCACTAGGGGCGCACTAAGGCGGATGGTCTCATAGTGATCGACGAATGGAAGTAAAATAGCGGAAATTTTCAGGCTTTCAGGCTTAATCCATTTGAACTGTTTATGACCTACTCGACAACAAACATAGACCCACTTTCAAATTATAGCCCAACTGTTGTGTACAACGATGATTTGCCCACTGCAGGAAAATCTGCTCTCTATCACTTCCCAAATCGGTGTACATCCCTGTTTATACATAATGACGCAAATACACTTTGTCGTTTCATCGAGTGCTCTAGACTTTCTCAAGTCCCCCAGGCTGTTCACCATCCTGGACTTTCCCCCCTAGTTGCGTATAGCACCGTCTGATAATGTCTAGCTTTCTATCGTCAAACACTGAAGACAGACGCCACATTACGGCTGTCTCACCCGAGAGTACACAATCGAAGTTAAAGAAAAAGTAAATCAGGGATTATCATCCATTTGGGAAAACTTCCTGGTTACAGCCGTTTCATGCAAGGAATCGAGGTTTTAGAGGCGATTGGTCCATCTACAATGTACTCGCCTTTTGACTTGCTTTAATGGTAACCAAAGTCAAATTCTAACCCGAATGATGATTGTCATTAGATTAATTTATGATTTATTCATTTCATTTTTATTTTGACTTTTATTTTTCTTCCCCAGGTCGAGACTCAAATAGATTGGCCTGTCATTGGAAAGGACTTCAATAATTTCGAGCTAATGGGCGGATGACCAACCCGGGAATCGCAAACGTCAAGCTGCATATAGTAGGGGAGCTTTTCCGACCTATCATTTTTCTAGAATCTTGGCCTTGGGCTTCAGCATGGAGAATTGGTACTTTGTTTAGGGGGACTAGGGGCAGGCTTGCAGGGAGACAAGCCTTGATTGTCTTATTGGGTGGGATAAATTTGGGGAGAGTATCGTGGCGCATTGAGAACCACAAAGCCCTCCCAATCGTGCTTTCTTAGGAAGCCAGTCTTACAGTACTTGAGCGGGATTCAAATGTAAAGCGAGAGGAGAATGGTCCGATTTCTATTGTCACATGCACCCAGAAAGCTAAAGCCTTGCATCCTTTTTGGTAGCCCGCCCCCCTTTTGCCGTAATGTCATTAAATACAATGGTAGACAATCCCGGCATACTCTGCCAGGAACAGAGGTAGATAGGAGAAATGAGAATAGAGAAAAAGAAAATAGATCATACAAGTTGGTAATCAAACACCGATACACCAGAACGAGAAAGGGGGATAAAAGGGCATTGAGAAGTATGTGTACAGTTGATGCGAAAGGAGATGCGAGAGATGGAGATCAGAGAGTCTCTAACAGGAAATGAAAAGGAAGACAGAGGAAAAAAAATACATGGGTCAAATGACCGGAAGTGGGAGCGTTAAGAGGTGGACGCAGTATTTACTGCTTGTTCTCACCCTGCTGCTCACCACCCTGGGGCTGCTGCTGCTGCTCGTTGTTGGCCTTGTGCATCTTATCGAACAGAGTCAGGGAAGCGGTCTGGAGCTCGTCGGTCTTGGCCTTCAGCTCCTCGGCGGTGGCGGTGCCCTCGCCGGACTGGTTCTTGACAACGAACTCACGGAGAGTGGCAATCTTCTCCTTGATGGTCTCGGCCTCGGTCTTGTCGAGACGGTCCTCGAAGTCCTTAAGGGCCTTCTCAGTGTCGTTCAGGACAGAGTCGGCACGGTTGGCGGCCTCAATAGCGGCCTTGCGCTCCTTGTCAGACTCGCCGTACTTCTCGGCATCCTCAACCATGGACTGGATCTCGGCATCGGAGAGACCGGAGCCAGAAGCAATGGTGATAGACTGGTCCTTGTTGGTAGACTTGTCCTTGGCGTGGACGTGGACGATGGAGTCAGCGTCAATGTCGAAGGCGACCTCAATCTGGGGAACACCACGGTGGGCAGGAGGAATGCCAACAAGCTGGAAGTTACCCAGCATCTTGTTGTCCTTGACAAGCTCACGCTCACCCTGGAAGACCTTGATCTCGACAGCGGTCTGCATGTCAGCAGCGGTAGAGAAAGTCTGGGACTTCTTGGTAGGGATGGTGGTGTTGCGGTTAATCAGACGGGTGAAGACACCACCGAGGGTCTCGATACCCAGAGAAAGGGGAGTAACATCGAGCAGCAGAACGTCGGTAACTTCACCAGACAGGACGGCACCCTGGACGGCGGCACCAATGGCGACAGCCTCATCGGGGTTGACGGACTTGGAGGGGTCACGGCCGAACATGGACTTGACGGACTCGGTAACCTTGGGCATACGGCTCATACCACCAACGAGAATGACATCCTGGATGTCGCTGGACTGGAGGCCAGAGTCCTTGAGGGCCTTGCGGACGGGCTCAATGGTACGGCTGATAAGGGGGTCAACGAGAGACTCGAGCTGGGCACGGGTCATCTTCTGGTTGATGTGGAGAGCACCACCGGCACCGGCACTGATGAAGGGCAGGGAGATCTCGGTCTGGAGGGAGGAGGACAGCTCAATCTTGGCCTTCTCGGCAGCCTCACGGATACGCTGGATGGCCATGCGGTCACCAGAGAGATCGACACCGGACTCCTTCTTGAAGTTCTCGACAATGTTGCGGACGAGGTGGATATCGAAGTCCTCACCACCAAGGTGGGTGTCACCGTTGGTGGACTTGACCTCGAAAACACCCTTCTGGATCTCCAGGACGGAGATATCGAAGGTACCACCACCAAGATCGTAGACAGCGACAACGCGGTCGGCCTCCTTCTCAAGACCGTAGGCAAGAGCAGCAGCGGTGGGCTCGTTAACAACACGGAGAACGTTCAGACCGGCGATCTGACCGGCATCCTTGGTAGCCTGACGCTGGGAGTCGTTGAAGTATGCGGGAACAGTGACAACGGCGTTCTTAACGGGCTTGCCGAGGTAGGCCTCAGCGGTGTCCTTCATCTTGTTAAGGACGAAACCACCAATCTGCGAGGGAGAGTACTTCTGGCCACGGGCCTCGAGCCAAGCATCACCGTTGGTGTGCTGGACAATCTTGTAGGGGACCTCCTTAATATCACGCTGAACCTCAGCATCGGTGAACTTGCGACCAATGAGACGCTTGGTAGCGAAAAGAGTGTTCTCGGGGTTAACAACGGCCTGACGCTTGGCGGCAACACCGACAAGACGCTCGCCATCCTGGGCGAAGCCGACAACGGAAGGAGTGGTACGGGCACCTGTAGAAACGACGGGTTAGTTATCGGGATTTCACAATTGCAATCGACAATTGGCAGCCTTCCGGGCCAGGTTTCCGATGCGCTGCCGATCACTCCAAGGGGGAAAATTTTTTACATACCCTCAGCGTTCTCAATAATCTTGGGGGTCTTGCCCTCCATGATGGCAACAGCGGAGTTGGTGGTACCTATGATCAAACATGTTAGACCATTGTCCTAAGGATGATATTCAAGACTGTAGTTGTGACTTACCCAGGTCAATACCGATGACGGAACCCTTCACCTTCTCGCCACCCTCGGTGGAGTTCCATCGCCGGAAAGCGGCGCCGGGAACTCTGGAGGTAGGGGTGCGAGCGAAAGCAGCGCGCGGAAGCTGTGTATGAAGTTTAGTCAATGTTGTTGCGACGCGTGATGGCATTTTTTTCCGTCGCGAAGGGAAAAGGGAAAAGCAAGACTTACCGCGCGAGACATGTGAGAAGGAAGCATTGTGAGTTAAATTAAGTAATACAAAAAAAACAGAAAAGGTAGAAACACTCGAACGAATCAATCGCGGAGTGATGAAGAGGTATAAAAGGGGAGGATGGAGATGGGAAAGGATTGTAGAAGCAGAAAGAAAGATTTTACGGGATTGGAAGCTTATGGAAATCCGGGTGTCCGGCGACCTTCGACCGGGCCGTCTATCTTCCGTTACCGCCCGAGTTTTGCCGAGTTGGTTTGCCGGTGACGATGGTATAGAGTTGATCAAGTCATTTATTTCTACTGGTCTTCATTCTTGAAACACGTTCGGATACTTCAATGTTTCCAAGCTTGTTCACCATTGACTCTCCACTTATAATTTGGAACATTTCTTTCTTTCTATTTCTTCCATTTGATTGGGCAACTTTCAATCCATACATCCTATGCCACCATCATGATCTGAGATAGAAAAACTGCTACACTTACTGAAATTACTGAAAAGAGCTTTTTTTTAGATATTTACTTTGCCCGGTTTATCTTAAGTCAACTGCCTCTGCTCTCCGTGATATTCGGCCTGTTTGATATGTCTGTGTTGCCTCCTTGTTATGGGGTTGAGTTCAACTAGGTAGTGTCGTGTGACCATTTTAAACCCTTGATTGGGAAGCAGACGATGGTCGGATATCGATCGTGGCGGCATGAAACATCTCCGACTGGAATAAACTGATGTATAGAGGCCATATGGATCTTGAGGGGGTATAGGTTGATTTGCTATCATTTAGAATTTATTAAACTTCTCACACAATAAATATCTTCCCCGGTCTTTCGCCCCATCATTCTTTCATTTTTTATAGCTACTACCCTCGACAAAGAAACCTTCGACCTATTACCACTGTGATCTATCCGAGCTTGTTTTCTTTTTAATTTTCTATTTTTTGATATCTGATCCCCCCAGGTACACCTGGGCAATCTCTTGTATGAATCCGGCAATTTGAAAATTCCATTTACAAATTGCCTCCTTATCATACTACCCATACTACGGTACAACCGCATTCGCTCCCCGGCTTTTAGCTCCACCCAAGTCTTACGTCATCAGTTTGAAAGCGCATGCTAACTACTTATCCTCAAGTTCAGCTCCATTAGTGCACTTCAAAGCTCTCGATCGGGTCTGGTGAAGCTCTCAGTCCTTGCCAATTTTTATATCGGACCATGTTGCCGAGGGCGTAGCTGCTCACCATGACCTCGGACTCGGACCTGTGAGTACTTTGTCCCACACCCCCTCCAACCCCGTATCATGTCGATCAGGCTTTCTCACATTTCGATCTTAGACATCGCCCCACGGAGTCACTCATACTTCCGAATAAGCGCCGGTTCTTTCCAATAAGGATTCCTAACTTGTATGCATCCCCTAAACTTCTTCCGCCCCCTGACCTGTATATCGGAGTTCTTGACCTGACAAGATCGCAACGCCACAGCCACCTCCAGCTCCGCCACTACATCAGTACGGCTGATCCGGATCGCATATATGTCGTCGTCGATCGAATTATCGTCGTAATCCACATTGCGGCGCAAAAGCGGGAGAGCATAGCCGTCATTCCGTTCGAGCCGCGATGCCTGGCGGCTGGCTACGGGTGGATCGCGGTGGGTGGGCCTGACAACGGCGAATGTGCTTACATCAGGATCGATGAAAGGGGTCTGCAGGTTCATGATGAGACATTTTCATCCCGCCCCGCTGATGTGGATAGTGCGCTTCCGCTGGACCTTGAGCCGCCGTCTCGGCTCCCCTCGCCGGGAACCTTTGGCAGTGCCTCGGCACATCGTCCGGGGAGACGATCACCACCAGAACTCATCCTACACAAATTCGGAGGCACTATCGTTAATTCGGTGACAATTCATCGCTTCCCCAGCAATGGCGAAGGCACTTCACATGAAGATGTGATGGTTCTTAGGTACCATTCTTCAAACTAGCTCAAATTCGCATATTTCGCTAACCACATCTATAGTAACAACGATCATACTGTGACTGTCTACTCCTTGACCCGATCAAAAGTTCTCAAGATTCTCCAACATTCAACTTGTATGAACTATACGACTATCTCACCAGATCAGACCATCCTGGCTGCAGTGGGTGATGAGAACAGGGTTTATTTTTATCGGATTTTGCGTGACTGGGGATCAACTGCATCTACGGAAGCAGGTGGCAAACTCGCGGGCTGGGAGTGGGAAATGCTGCAGTGCATTGAGATAGAAATCGGCACACGTCCTGATGACGCTTGCTGTTTTACCATTGCCTTTTCACCATCAAGCCACCTCTGTGCCATCGGTTCACAATCGGGGGTCATCACGGTGATTGATGTGGAGGTAATTCGCCAGACTTCCGGCAGCACTCAGTCTGATGAAAATCCGATTTTATACCAGTTTATGGCTTCAAGACCCTGCGCAGAAGGTGGTGCTGTGCGCTGCATGACCTTTTCCCCCGAACCGTGGGACCTACTGGTATGGCTTGAAGGCCATGGTCGAGCTGGAATCGCAGATGTCCGCCAGTTGTTCCTCCGACGGCAGCTTCTTAATTTAAGCCTTGATGACCCACATCTCCAGGGCGCTCATTTAGAGCCACTGGGAGAAGAATCAGATGACCAGTCGATGGACGAGGATGATTTGACCGTACTGCCTCCACCGCCGTCGCGTCTGAGAATTCATGGCGACGATTCCACCACTGAGCGAGCAACTGCCGATGCCGATCGTTCCTCATTACGCGAAAATCTGATACAAGATCTCACCGAGCGAGAAAGATTGATTATGGAATTCCTGAATACCGCACGGTGGACTTCAAGATTGGAAGAAGGACTAACAGAGCGGCCAGAGCGGCCAGAGCGGCCAGCCAGAGCAAGCCTGCATCCACATCATGCGTCTCGCACGCGAAACTATGGCTCCACAGATGGGACCACTCGAATCACCCATCCTACTTCACCCCCACATCCATATGAGTCTTCTGACATAGCTCGAGATAACGATCCTGAACTATTCCTCTCACCTCCACCCCCTCCACCCCCACCGCGCATGGGTCATTCCAGGCGCACGGATACTCACACTGAGCGATCATACCATGCTAGGCGGCAGAGCTCGATCGTTTTGTCGCAAGAAGGTCGATCTTCGGAAACGGAGAACTCCAATCCCGATCCCCAGCCTAGCGTCACTCTTAGCTGGACAACGTCACCATCTGAGCTCCTGTCCACAGAATCGGACATCACATCAGGAGGGGCTGATCCTGATCTCGTGAGTCACGAGAACGATTCGGGCCCAAGGACACCGGACACTTTAGGGCTTTCCCCAACGCTTGACTTTGGCATTTCCTCGGAGGCTCTCGCTCGACTTCGTTCCCAGCGATCAAGCTCCACCCCGCGGCGAACCGATCGACCTCAGACCGCGACAGAAAGAAGATATGATACTTCCCGTCGCTCTAACTACGAAATCAGAGCCAACCTTGCGGCGGAACGTCTTCGACGTCAACACCCAATACCCAATGAGGTACAAAACCGCTCCTCTTTCGAACGAGAACAGAGAAATCGCCAACACTTTCTTGGTTTTGAGCAGACCCACTCGCCCCGTTGGATCAGGAATATCATCAATGATCTGCCTGACCGAAGCTTGGCCCAAGGCTCTGGCGCCGGTGAGCCAGATGCAACAGCTGGATTAGGTTGGGGCGCTGATGGGAGAACATTGTGAGTCTACCTTTAACGACAGTATTATCGATTATTTCTGACAATAGCTCTAGGTACATTGCCACCGTGGAAGGAATCTTCGAGTTCCAACTGAACATCCACGACCGACGAACTTTTCCATCAATCTCATACCGATGAACCATTTACTAGCACTATGTTCTTGATACCATTCTGCTCACAAACAGACCCTCTCGATGCACGGAGGCTGATTTGCACGCAGTCTTATTGGCCACTATTGGAGATTTTCAATTCTTGGGTAAACTCACAGTTTCATATTATGGGGTTCCAATCGAACATTTTCCTTATCATTATTTGGATTTGGTGTTCTCATCTCTTGCATATGCTTGGGGCGCTCGGGCGTACATTCATACGGCCGTTTTATCTTTACTATAATGTTTTCATGTCTTGCACAGTTCGCTTGAATGGCCTGTCCTGGTACAAAAGTTCAACAGCGTATGATTTTTAATGGCAATGCTTATGAAAACTTACTACATAAGGTTATCTTTGACACATATGTTCCTGGCAGTATTGCATAATTCAAATCTATTCATCTATTATAACAGTTGTCCATTCAGCTAGCCAAGTCGGGATTGTTCACGGCGTAACGAATTGCGGTGCGTCTATTTATCTCGGTGGCCAAGGCCGATGTATGTATGTAGGGACTGGGAAATAGCTCTAAATAGTCTGCGGTGTACCCAAGCCATGGACGAGTCCACTGCTCCAAGTTCATATTAATCATTTCATGTTTTGCCGGACTTGTTTAGCATTTTCCGTTGGAAATATATCTTAGCATTTCGCTCGTTAGACAATGGAATTTTGAACTAGAAAATGATTATTAAGGCATACCTAGGTTAAAGAAATACACAGGTAGTAAACCTTGACCTTTACGTAAATTACGTTCTTAAATGACTATGTAGCGGATATGACACGCACTTGAAGCTGTCATCTATGGCTCCACCAATCAGAGTCAAGGAATTGAGATCACATCGTCCCGGGCCATGTCGGCGCGATGACTCAGCTTGATCGCCTCAGGCATCGACACCACACCACCCGCAAAATCCAGCTGGGTACACGACAACTTCCTCCTCCCTTCCCCGTCTCCATCCACTCTCCCCTCACCACCTCCCTCCAATTGACTCCGGTCCAACCTACCGACCCGCCATGTCGTCTTTGTCCATCTTCCGTATCGCGACCCGCGCCGTCCGCCCTGCCAACTTCGTCCGCGTTCCTCTGGTCCGCTCCCGGGTGCAGACCCCCATCACCATGGCCGCCCGCGCCCGCACTTTCGGCACCACCGCTAAGCTCTCCTCCGGCCACGAGGATGAGACATACGAGGAGTTCTCTGCACGGTACGATATGTCTCGCCTGCAATTAGCTTTGGTGGACCTCTGAAAGAAGAGGGGATAGGGTCGGGAGTAAGCGCTTCCAGGCGCTGTCCTGACCCCGTATCAATGCTAGTCTATGTCTGATAAGAACTGGATTTTCTGACTATGTGTCTCAATTGCAGATTCGAGAAGGAGTTCGAGGGTGTGCAGGATGTTTTCGAGCTTCAGGTAAGGTTGAACCTAACAACTCCCGGAATCGATGCGATATTTGGCCGATCTTGCCCGATCACCAATTCCTACCGATCTTTCTTTTTGGATCCATAGAGATAACCACTAACTTGTTCTTCTCATTTAGCGCAACCTGAACAACTGCTTTGCTTACGATCTCGTTCCCTCCGTTGAGGTCCTCACCGCAGCTCTTCACGCCGCCCGCCGTGTTAACGACTACCCCACTGCTGTCCGCGTTTTCGAGGGTATGCGCCACCTTTTACAGGCGAATTGCAATATAAAAGCAATATTGCATTCCCGAATCTATCCCCACTATAGTATGAAACTGATGACTAACCCACTTTAACAGGCATCAAGGCCAAGGTCGAGAACCAGGAACAGTACAAGCAATACCTCGAGTCCCTTGAGGGTCTCCGCCAGGAGCTCGGTGTTGCTCTTCGGGAAGAGCTCTTCCCCCAGGAGGAGTAAATTAGCGTCTTGAATTTTGTCTTGTGTTCTTACACTGAACCCTCCCGCGCCTCATCAATTTTCTTTCTCACTCCGTACCGTACCCACACAACCTTCCCCTTGCCACCGATGGCTATGATCATGCGCATCCGTTCGCGTTGGCTGGGACGCTGATCGGGTAGAAGATTGAAAGCTGTATACATACTTTAGAAATTTCCTGTTGTTAGTGCCGTTGTTTGGAAAAGGGTCTTGTGTACCGATTGGTGCTTAATTCATCTTTGTCGTGTTTCCTCACTTCCTTGTGTTCCCAGGCTAGGGTTCTCGTAGACGTTGATATGGATTTTCCTATACAAGGCTCTCGAGTCCATTGAACAAAATCTATTCTGTGTTTCAGCAGGCATATATCTTTCATACGAAGCAGACAATGACTGACACTAGGCTATTAAGCCCACATATAAAAGGCATCCACATCAAAGGAAATTTGGCAATGTGCAATCAATATAAGTACAAAGAAGGCCGGACCGGCTTCAACTCTCAACAGGAGACGACATCCTCCAGAACATGTTTATGAAGGAGCAACAGAGATAAACGAACCCTGGGCGTGAAAAAGGAAAAAAAATGAATCCATATGGGAAAGGGCACAATGTTTCATCAATAGGTATGTGTCCGCTCAAAACGCCAGGTACCCAAATCACGAAGGGTCAGGGAAATATACTCATCAGGTATGCGAAAGATAATGCAAGGTTATCAAGTCATCAGAGTGACAGGTTTTCAAACATAGATCACCGTCTGGGTTTGTCACTTAGTGTGTTCCGACGTATTTGAAGTAGGTCGGACGGCAGTCTTCCTTGGACAGCCAGTCGGCACCCCCGAAGAACTGGCCGGCTTGGCATCCGGAGCACTTGGGCGAATTGGGGCAGTTGTAGTAGGGGATGTGGTTGTATCCGATATCACGGAACCTAAATATATGGTGAGTTGAATGCTTAAATGGAGTTGATGGGCTGAAGGCGATACGTACCAGTGTACATTGTTCGAGTCGGCGAACAGACCGATTCCAAGCGAGTGGACGGGCGCATCACCCCAGCGCTCGTAAAAGAAGCCACCTGCACGGTCGAGGTGCTGGAAGTAGGCCTCGTACTTCTCACCACGGAAGAAATCTAAGTCACCAATCTCGAAGTTGGACCAGAAGTGACAGGTCGAGTAACCGTTCGCTTTCTCATTGTGCTCGGGGCGGGCCTGATCATCAGTGATCCAATCCAACATGTTGTTTTCGTTCAAATAAGACGGGTTGGCCGCCAGGAACTTCTTGGTCTGGGGCCAGAGAGTCGCGATAGTCTGGGGTGCGTCATAGAGGTTGATGGTGAACCCATAGGTTTTGTTGCGGTCCTCCATGTATCGGAAGACGTCATAGTCAACATCGCAGAAGAACTGGACCTTGGGCTCGATGCGCCAGTAGTAGCGGTATTTCTCGAGGGCCGGGTGCTTGTAGAACATGCCGCTGTTCCAGCGACACATCTGGTGGTAGGAAATCTTCGACGCGTACTGGATGTTTTGCTCTTCGAGCATCTGGGCGGATTCGCGGAAGAGATCCATGTTGATCCAGCTAGGAACCTCCCAGTGCTCCCTAGGCACCAATTCTGTACACCAGACGGTTAGATAGGTTCCGGAGTCAAGAGAACAGATTACTAGGACAAATTGGGGAGAGCGAACCATATTGGACCTGGGCGTTGGTGGCGGCCGTAGTCTTCTCCTTGAATTCCTCGGAGAAAGGAACATCGTTGAAGAAGATGTAGGGATAGTTGAACTTGTTGTTCCAGGTGCGCTCGAGATCGCGCATGGTCTTGAGGAGGTCGTGGAGTTCCTCATTGCGCACCAGGGTGATCAGGGCGGCATTGGTGCGCGCCGAGTTTTGGCTATCGGGGGAATAATCATGCTCATCGGCTCGCCATAAGACCCCTTCCGGTTCACCCGTGGCTATATCGTAAGTCAGTAACCCCGTTGGGAGGATAGATGGGACGAGCGGGAGTGGCGAGAGACTCACGGTCTAGAAGGGGATCCCGGGTCATGCCATTGACCAATTTGGAAGAAGGTTGATCAGAGGACTGATGTAGATTGAAAATAAGAAATAGAATTAGTAGGACGCAAGCAGCGCCTAACATGCGAATCGGACGTGCGATCGCCATGATGGGTAGTGGATGATCAGATGGCGAAAGGGGGGGGGGAAGAAACATTGTATGTCAAGGAACTCCGGAGCCACTTTACTCCTTCAGGTTTAGGTCCCGCCGCGTCATCCAGTTGGCTTTCCGCGCGTCCATTTTTAATCATCTTTAACCATTTTATCCACCTCTTATCCACGATTCGTGGGGTTAGATCTGGTGTCAAGGATCCATCATGGCTCTTGCAGCCTTGGGATCCCTGATAGATGAGCTGATAACTGCTATCGTCAAACTTCCCGACCAAAAGGTAAATACTTGTACTCATTTGTTTTCTTGCCGGGACTTGGCGCTCATTACCACTAGGATTCTACCCGCGTCTTGAATCTCAAGCGTCGTGTGGAGGGATCTCTACGCCCTAGCGGGCATGGCCTTACCGATCAATTTGCGGTGGCACGCCAGCTTGAAGGTCTCCAGGAAAAGTTCACAGTCGTGAATCGAGATGAACTGGCTGAGGCTCTGCGGGCCCGCCTTGCCGAATTAGAGGGCCATCGCAGTTCATATACCCCAGAGATCCTGAGCTTGCTCTTGCAACTATCTGATCGCCCCGCTGCATTGTCCAAACTGGAGAACCTTTCCAAACCAATACAGGCACCAGCTGTGGAATCACTTTCATGCGCTGACTTGAAGGACCTCGGCGGTGCTTTTAGCGAGGAAGACATTTGGGAACAGGTGGACTTTGCTGCAAACTCATCGGATGACGATTTAGCTTCGGTCTCTAGCGAAGAATCGCTTCCTCGTGCTCTGCCTCGGACACTCAGTTTCTCAGAACAGGACTACATCATTCCGGATGAGATCTTCGTTCCAGGGGAGGACAGAGAATTAATCGCCTCTATAGAAAAAGTCCAGTTTTGGAGGCCAGAAAATCATCAGCAACTCACTCGACTGAAAGAAAATGCATCCCGAGTAATTACCGAATTGCAGTTGGCTAGAGAAACGATCTTCATGCTGCAGGGCCTACCAACCTCCATCTTTTGGCGTCTGGATGAAGATATCGAAGTGGATCGCAATTATACGCTTGCTCATTCTTCCAGACAAGCTCTATCTTCACTTCTACACTCATTCACCGAGATTGGTGCTAAAATTGATGCCGTTCGAAGGTTCACCCACACATCGCAGACAATACCTTACATGCAGACCTTTAACCGTGGCCTTGAGGAACGCCTGCTTGAGTTTGACAGCCTCCTTTCTCGAATCGAATGTCAATATCTCTCCCCTGGCTCGACAGTCAGTCTTCTCCAGTTACTGGACGATGTCCGCTTGCATTCTCATTCTTTATTGGTCCTGGCCGATCTTATTGCCATATTGAGCCATGATCATACGCAACCAATGCGCTGTCTCGACTTGCTATACGATTCGGTTTGTATGCAAGAAGCCCTTGGTGACAAACATGCAACGAGAATGCTTAGTGCGCTCTTCTTCTCATGCTTCAAGACCTATACTCGATCCATTCAACTTTGGATGGAGACTGGACAAGTTGATCCCTTGGACACGTCTTTTTTCGTGCGTGTGAACCGCAAAAATGGAGATTTACGAACTATGTGGCATGACTGGCATGTGCTCGATGAGGGTTATAATAGACAGAATATCCCTCGATTCCTAGAGCCCGCTGTCAACAGAGTCTTTACTACGGGAAAGAGCGTGGTCTTTTTACAGCATCTGAACGCGCTTCCAGACCAGCCAGAGGCCTCTGAAACCTCTGAGGCCCAATTTGACCACAACCAATCGCTAGAACCCTCCCTTATATCACCTCCGTTCTCCACATTAGTAGAGTCGACATTCGACAAACTGGTCGAACGCTACTACTCCATCAGTGCTGGACTACTAAGATCGGAACTTGATGAAAAATGCAGTCTATGGAACGCTCTTGATGCCCTGGAATACGTATATCTGGGAAAGGACCTGAGCATACTTGGAGCGATCGACACCAAGATTTTTGAATTGATGGACCGAGGTCGTGCCTGGGATGACAAGTTCTTGCTCACCGAAGTGACCAGGTCAGCGTTCAGTATCATGCCTGGTATTGATTTGTCCAGACTCGTTGTGCGATCCGAAGGATCTTCACAACATAACCAGAATCGATCCGTCCACACACTCGAGTCAGTATCGATAGACTACGTCTTACCGTGGCCCATGGCAAATATCATCACCCAAGACGCAATTCAGTCATATCAGCAAATCGCTACTTTTCTCATGCAGATCCGACGTGCGAAGTATGCCCTCGTCAGACAACGCATCAGAGATGCCCGCATTCCGACGGGTGATAGTGCCCACACCCTCGTCCATGGTCTCCATCATCACCTCCTCTGGTTCCTAGACATCCTTTACTCACACCTTACCTACTTTGTCATATCAACTGCAAACCAATCATTGCGCTCCACCCTCTCCGACACTGAGGACGTGGATGCCATGATCGCCACCCATAAGTCCTACATGTCCTCTCTAGAACATCAGTGTCTTCTCTCAGAGAACCTGTCTCCAATCCACGAGGTCATCATTGATCTGCTGGACATGTGCATCCATTTCGCAGACTTACAAGCCGTTCACGCATATGAGATTGCCGCTTCGGAAGATGGGATGTCCGACTCCCGCTTCATTCCGAGTACATCGCGGCGGAGAGGGATTGACAATTCGCTTGATAGCGATTCGGACGAGGATGACGATGACGGCATTGACCACGAACAGACTCTGACGATCTCGTTCAGAGACTCGCCATATGATCTCCAGATGCAAAACCTCAAGCATGAATTTGATCATTTGATCAGTTTTGTGGCGGATGGCTTGAAAGGGATTGCTCGTGCGGAGGGACTGCTGAGCTGGACTATTTTGGCGGAGAGGCTGGAGTGGAGGAAGCGTTTAGCTTAAGGCTTACCAGGGAATTGATTTCTAACGCTGGAGGTGACAGAATCGATTTCAATGGATGGGGTTGCTCTATGGTGATGACTTTATGATCTATGATGACGATGAAATTTCACGAATGCAATAAAATTATGGGCATTGGCCCCAGACTCATATACCAAACGGTCTTTTCTTTACTCCGTAGAATGTATCATGTACAAGAACGAGTCTGAAGTAAACTGGAGTAGATTTGCTAAATTTTGGTATATCTTTACTATCTTTACTATCTTTCCTGTGAAAGACCGGCATTTAAGATGCCTCTCATCTCGGGCGTTTTGTTCTGTCTGTTTCGTTAGTGCTTTTAACAACCCTTCCACTCCAATACAATCCTGAACCAAAAAACAAATATCAACAAAGAAATGTAGCACAATGGCATAAGTTCAAAAGAAAATTCAGGACTCTCGTCAGCCCTCTAGCCGACCCAGCGTCTAGCACTGAAGAAGATACGTCCCCAGGGGCCGATCTCGCCCCAGTTCTCAGCCTCCTGAGGCAGCCAGCTGGCAATGCCGTTCATGACAGTACGCTCAGGGTGGGGCATGATAGCCAAGACACGGCCGTCGGGGCTGCGAATACCGGCAATACCCTCGGGACTTCCGTTGGGGTTGAAGGGATAGCGGGTAGTCGGCTTAAGAGTGGCGTTGTCAACGAAGCGGACGGGCGCAAGACCCTCCCGGACAAAGTCAGCGGCAGAGGTACCAGGGGTACCAGCGAACGAGGCACGTCCCTCACCGTGGGCAACGGCAATGGGCAAGGAGGTACCGTCCATGCCGTGGAAGAAGACGCTGGGGTTCGACGGGTCAGGGTCGGAGACGCGGACCATGCAGACACGGCCCTCGTACTGCTCGCTGGTGTTGCGCTCAAAGCTGGGCCAGTGGGCAGTGCCGGGGATCAGCGCCTTCACGCGAGACAGGAACTGACAACCGTTGCAGACACCCAGAGCGAAGGTGTCGGGGCGCTCGAAGAATGCCTGGAACTCCTTGCGGGTGTTCTCGTGCAGGAGGACGGACTTGGCCCAACCTTGACCGGCACCCAGGACATCACCGTAGGAGAAACCACCACAAGCGGCAAGACCGGCAAAGCTGGCCAGGGAGACGCGACCGGAGATAATGTCGGTCATGTGGACGTCAACGGCAGAGAAGCCGGCAGTCTGGAAGGCGAAGGCCATCTCAGCCTGACTGTTGACACCCTGCTCACGGAGAATGGCAACGCGAGGCTTGTTGGTGAAGGGCGAGTACTGAGAAAGGCTGGTCATGATGGGCAGACCGCGGTCCTTGGGATCGAAAGAGGGGTTCCAGGACAGACCGGGGTTAGCGTTGTCCAAGATGTTCTCGTACTCCTGCTCAGCACATTCAGCGTTATCACGAATCTTCTGCATCTGGTAGGATGTCTTGGCCCAGATCTGCTGCAGGTTGGCGCGGTTATTGCGGTAGATCAAGGAAGCCTTGTGGTAGATGACCAGATCCTGCTTCTTCTTCTCGGGGACACGGCCGATCTTGTGGATCAGGCCTGCAGGAGGACCACAGGTGGCGAAGCACGAACGGAACTTAATCTCATCCTCCTTGCGAACCTGGAAGACGGCACCAAGCTCCTCGTTGAAGAGTGCTTCGACGACATCTGGGGTGTGGAAGGATGCGGCGACGTTATCGGTCATGATCTCAACACCACAGCGACCAGCGAACATCATCTCAGCAAGAGTGGTGAAAAGACCACCATCGGAACGGTCGTGGTAGGCCAGAACGATGCCAGTACTCTGCAGCAGCGAAGTGGCATCGAAGAAGTCCCGGAAGATATCCACATTGCGGATGTCGGGGCACTCATTGCCAACTTCGTTGAAGACCTGGGCAAGAGCCGAGCCACCAAGTGCCTTACGACCGAAGGCAAGGTCAACAAACATGAGGACAGTCTCGCCGACCTCCTCAAAGCTGCGGAGAGCCGGAGTCCAGGTCTTGCGGAAATCGCCGACGGGAGCAAAGGAAGAGACAACAAGCGACATAGGGGCGGTAACCTCCTTAGCCTCGTTCGAGGCTTCATCCTTCCACTTCATCTTCATGGACATGGAGTCCTTTCCAACTGGAATACTGATGCCAAGCTTGGGGCAGAGTTCCAGACCGATAGCCTCAACAGCCTCGTAGATAGCAGCACCTTCACCGGGGTGGCTGCTAGCAGACATCCAGTTGGCGGACAGCTTGACTTGGGTGAGGCGGTTCACCAGATCGGCGGCGGCCAAGTTCATTAGGGACTCAGCAACGGCCATACGAGCGGAAGCAGCCGGAGAGATCAGGGCCAGAGTAGGCTTCTCACCCATGGCCATAGCCTCACCAGACTTCACACCCTGAAGCAAAGAGGTGGCAGTAACTGAGACGTCGGCAACGGGGGTCTGCCACGGGCCGACCATCTGGTCACGGGCAGTAAGACCACCGACAGTACGGTCACCAATAGTGATCAAGAAGGACTTGGAGCCGACGGCAGGCAGAGACAGAACTCGGTTGACGGCCTCATTGACCAACTCCACCTTGGTAGAGAGTGAAGGTAGGTACTTGGTCAGACTGGAATCGACAGCGGGCAAGGTCAGCTTGCGCGAGTCGACAGTGCGAGTCATGCGCGGCGGCTTGCCAAACAACACAGACAGGGGCAGATCGATAGGAGACGGGTATTCCTTAGAATCGCGATCAAGGAGAATGAGTCTCTTGTCTTCCTCGGATTCACCGCCGCCACGGCCAACAACCGAGAAACCGCAACGCTCACGCTGAGCAATAGCGGTGAACTTGTTCATGCTTTCCTCGCCAACAGCGAGAACGTAGCGCTCCTGGGCTTCACAGCACCAGATTTGCATGGGGCTCATGCTCTTGTCAGTGCTGTCGACTTCACGGAGCTCGAATTTGGCTCCCAGACCGGAATCGTGGATCAGCTCCGGAAGGGCGTTGGACAAGCCACCGGCACCAACATCGTGGATGAACTTGATGGGGTTGTTGTTGCCCATTGCAACACAGGCATTGATGACCTCCTGAGCCCTGCGCTGGACTTCGGCGTTTCCTCTCTGAACACTGGCAAAGTCGAGATCCGCAGAACCCTCACCAGAAGTGATACTAGAGGCCGCACCACCTCCAAGACCAATAAGCATGGCGGGGCCACCCAAGACAACAAGGAAAGAACCGGGCTTGACGATATCAGGGTTCTTCAAGGCGTGCTGGGGACGAACAGTACCGACACCACCAGCAATCATGATGGGCTTGTGGTATCCACGCACCTCCTTCTGGCCATTTCCAATATCAATCTCAGTGAGAAGTGTGCGGAAGTAACCACCGGTGCAAGGACGACCGAACTCGTTGTTGTAGGCAGCGCTACCAATAGGAGCCTCCAGCATGATATCCAAGCTGCTTGCGATGTGGTTGGGTCTGCCGACATCAAGCTCCCAGGGCTGCTTGAAGCCGGGGATCAAAAGGTCAGACACACAGAAGCCGGAAAGACCGGCCTTGGGGCGAGAGCCACGACCAGTAGCTCCCTCGTCACGGATCTCTCCACCGGCACCGGTAGCGGCACCCGGGTAAGGAGAGACAGCAGTGGGGTGATTGTGAGTTTCGACCTTGGCCAGGAAGTGAACAACTTCCTTGGTGTGCATCCACTCTCCGGTGGTCGGGTCGGGGGCCCAGAAAGCGCCCTCGGAACCTTCCAACACAGCAGCGTTATCACTGTAAGCACTGACGGTGTACTCGGGGTGTTTCTTGTGGGTGTTGCGGATCATGCCAAAGAGACTGTTGGGCATCTGCTTGCCATCAATGACCCACGAGGCGTTGAATTGCTTGTGGCGGCAGTGCTCGGAGTTGACCTGGGCGAACATGAAAAGCTCGACATCAGTGGGATCGCGGGCAATAGCACCATTGGGGCCATAGGCCTCAGCCAAGTACTCAATCTCAGACTCATCGAGGGCAAGACCCAATTCCTTGTTGGCCTCCTGGAGAATTTCCTTGGGGGACTTGTCACTGCCCTGCAATGAGATGGTCTTCAAGGGCTGAGTCTCATGCTCAGAGAACATCAAATGGAGGTCAGGCTCCTCACCGCTGATGATCTGGGTCATGCGGTCATGTAGGAGATCCTTGTAGTTCTCCTTGTAGTCTTGAGCTTCGTCACGAAGGCATGAGATCTTCAAACCCCGCTCGATACGCTTGACACACTCACGCAGACCGCAAACGTGGGAAATACCAGTGGCCTGCGAGCTCCATGGCGAGATAGTTCCGGTTCGGGGGAAGATGTAGAAGGTGTCGGATTGACCGTCGGTGGAGTTGAAGGTGGGGGGAATGTCGGTGATGTCGCCGTATTGCAGCAGTTGCTCGAGAACTGCACGCTGCGAGTCATTGAGGGGCTGAGAGGTGTGGACGTAGTGAACCCACTGGGCCCGGACATCTTTGACACCCAGGCTTGCAGCAATGGCATGACCGCGAGAGCGGGAGTACGCCACCGAGCCCGGGATGGCGATGTAGGAATCGGTCGAAGTCATTGTGAAGAAATACTCCCGATGATTCAAAGTTGAATCAATAAAAGCCCTCCCTCGGGATAAAGGAGGATTGGCCTCTCAAGTTTTAGCTTGAGTAAAGAAAAAAACCCCGCGATGACTCTAAACTTTTTTGTAAAAACCGAGTGGCCCCGCCCTAATCCGATTACGGCGCTTATCGGACGGTCACGTGTTGATTAGCATAAGTCAAGGGCAGCATCAGGAATCAGAAGTTTTAGAAATTGAAATTGAATAGCATTTGAAAAAGAAAGTAGCTATTCGCCTGCATTTTTTGTAATGGTGTAGACTCTAGACTACTCGTGTCTAGGTGGGGAGTAGGATTTGATGGATAAAAGGGATCTCGTGCAGGATGAGGCTGCCCATAAACCATACTAACATCTGAAAGGTTGTAGGTTCCAAGGTCGCCGTATTACTTACTACATGAAAAGTTTTCTCTTTAACCTATCATTCAATGTTTTCAAATTTCAAATTTGTTATTTCTCTATTTTTATCGAAATATCTACGATTGACCGATCATAATAATGAAGCTATTGGATATTCCCCTTGAGCTCCCGCTCAATGAACTGGTTAGACCACCCTTCAATATCATATATCTTACCACTGAATTATAATGTGAATCTTCAGGTACCTAGGTATGCATATAGTGTTGTTGATAAATTGATGTTAGTTATCGGCTTTGAGAATCTAGTATTTTTACTAGCCAAAGATTTGCGCTTCCCGTTAGCGAGCTTTTCTGGCATAAATTGAGATATTGTGGGGTGGACACAGTTACTATGCATCAGCAAGATCTCTGATAATGTAACTACATTAGTTAAGTTTTGTGCGTTGATTCTGTCCCGTACGGAGGAGCTTTGTGGAGGTTAATTTTCCAATAGTCCCACTCTGGTCTGTGTCCACTCAGGTGTTCCGCAACTCGGGACATCCTCTCTTTTGTTGTATCTATTTTCCATTTTCTTCTATTGGGCAGCTTAAAATATAAGGGATAGAAGCTATTTGGAAAAGATGAGAATATCGATCAGACTCTCCTGACACCTGATTCCGAGTTAGATGCATCAAACCTCCCCTGTCAATCACCAAAATTACCCCTACAATGCCGATCATTGAGTCCGACCCACTTAGCATCATTTCCAAGATCGGGCCATTATCCATTCGTCAAATCATATCGCTTGAACAGCTTGATTTTTCTCGGGTTTGAGATGAGAACTCCCGAACCGGTCCGTTGGGCTAGCAGGGGGTGTGAATAAGAGGTAAGCGATGTCCCTACTTTTTAAAAAAATAAATCTGGCCCGTCATGTATCTACGCCGCCTTTTCCCTCTGGCAGTGTCAATTCCTGCGGTTTTGGCCTCAGGCTTCAGCCCCGAAGATATCATTACTCGTGATGTCTGTATCCTCGGTGGTGGCGCCACAGGTACCTATGCCGCAGTGCAACTGAGAGAGCAAGGTCATAGCGTGGCTCTTGTTGAGAAGAAGGCTTTCTTGGGAGGCCACGCCGAAACACTCTATTTACCTAATGATGAGTATATCAACTACGGAGTTGAGGGATACTTCAACAACGAAATCACCAAGAAGTTTTTCAAGCAGCTCGAGGTTGATTATGAACTGCTTCTACCTGGTTCCCTGATTTCAGAAAATGTCAACTTCTACACAGGCAAGAGAGTCCTCCCTGGCGATGGACTTCTAGGTACCGTTGCAGGTGCTGTTCTGTACCGTGCGGCCATCGAACAGTTCGACTACCTCTCGACTGGCGCTTACTATCTCCCTGATGAGATCCCGGAAGTTCTCCTCCGTCCATTCCGAGAGTTCGTGAAAGAGCATGCCCTAGAAGGGGCAATGGATGTAATCTTTGAGTTTGCCGAAAACGTGGGTAACATCCTGGATGCCCCATTGATCTACGTGATCCAGAACTTTGGAATCCCACAAATTGACGCACTTTTGGAGGGAGGATACATTAAGCCGAAGAACGGCACCGGAGAACTTTTCAGCAAAGCAACAAACTACATTGACGAAGAGAATATTTTCTTCGAAACCACCGTCTCTAAGACAAATCGCAGCTCCAACGGCGTGGAAATCATTGTCAAGAGCGCAGATGGAACGCGCAAACTTATCAAGGCTAAGAAGCTCCTCATTGCCTACCCTCCTACCATGGAAGGCTTGAGCGGGTTCGACCTTCGCAAGGAGGAGTATAGTCTGTTCTCCAAGTGGGAACATAAGAACTACTACGCTGCCGCCATTACCAACACCGGCATTCCTGATGGAATCAACGTTGCCAACACCAACCCTGAGAACCAACCGGGGAGTCTCCCACTACCTCCATTCATTTGGGAGCTAGAATACTCCGGTGTCTCAGGATACTTTATGGTCAAGATGGTCGCCGAAGGCAACTTTACAGCTGAAGATGCCAAGGATTTGATCCAATCTGATATCAAGCGTATGGGAAAGGCTGGTACTTACGATACGACGGAGCCGGAAATCGCTGCTTTTGCATCTCATTCTCCCGAGACTCTTATCGTTTCCGTGGATGATATTAAAGATGGCTTCTACAAAAAGCTATATGCTCTTCAGGGACAGCACAGCACTTACTACACTGGTTACACCTTCTGCACAGACTACTCCACGGTGCTGTGGAACTACACCAGTAGTGTTCTGGAAATGATGGATCTGTAATAATAAGGACTTGATACAATACATATATGTATTTATAAGATAGCTTTGGTGATAAAACTAAAACGTTCTACTGGTCTCAAAATTATGGAGCATGTAATGTTTGTTTCTGTTCTTGAAAACTTGCTTCAAAAGTTTAATTCAATCAGAGCAATCTAGATTCTAGAACCAATTCTTGACACGTGATCGAACACGATTACCCGATCAAGGTCGGAGAATAAATCCCTATATGGCAAGACGCCCCGAGAAGCCCAAATGAAAGCAATCATGACAACAGAGCTTTTCGTTTGCTTTTATCTCTCTATTTTCCCTCTCTTGTCTTGCACTGATGAGTAGTCTCTTTGCCTCGACCTGCTGACTCCAGAGCCTGTTTGAAAAAGCTCTATGAAGTCAATCAACTTTTTTCAAAACTTACATAGAGCCGGTTATGGTTTCCGTAGTTGAGTGTTTATTATGCGTATGTATGCTGGAAATACACTGATTAGTGCAAGGTCCATGATATCAAGGACTATTGATTTCCTCTATGGACATGTCACATGTATTTTCCGTAATGGGCGTAAGCAGACCCACAATGCATGGCGCCAAGCTGGAACTCGGAATGCTGAACAGACCATGCATCAAACACGGATGCAATTTGATTATAGTGGTAGACGTTAGTTGGAGGGCTGATATGAAATTTGATCCCGAGTGGCATGATTCAAACATTGGACGAACATACGTGCTTGATGATGAAAGACTGTATCGAACCTTCCAAGATTTTTATTAAGCTGTGTCGTTCAAATTTTAATCACTCCGGATGTCACTCTGCTCAAAGATTTCGCATGGGAATTTTAAGCGTCCACTATTTCTATATCTTCTATACATTAGTAGCCTTGAATATGGAGTCGATGCAATTAAGCAATGAAAACTGCTTGACCGCTTCGCAGCATATTACCAAATTCGGCTAACGCTATCCATCCAAATAAGGAAACATACTCAAAAGCGGGTCTGCCGTCCCGCTATTCAAGGTTCTCCGTACTATAACGCCCCGGCAAGGTACTACTCATGCCGCATACCCTAACCTGCTAGCAAACTCTTCAGAGTTTGGCCACAGATACCACGGAAATGGGTATAAAGAACCTGCTGGTCCCCGAGCTACATGTTCCTGATCCAAGAATCTTAACTTTCACATACGCCAATCCTTCGTCTTTCTTGACTGGCTTGACATAGTACAATCAGATTCACTATGGATACTCCTCGGTCAAACCAGACCCACACAGATCCTACCAGTCGGACAGCCTCTGTGGGGTCTGCTGGTGAGAGAATGGACTATCTCGATCTCCCTGTTCGAGAACTTAATGACAACGCCGACCTTCGAGAATACACAACCGAGACACGGACCGGCGAAATTATCAAACCTGTCAAATCCAACGCCACAGGAAAATTGGAAGACTGGAAGTTGGTGACATTCACTATCGATGATCCCGAAAATCCGAAGAACTGGTCGAAACTGTACAAATGGTACTGCACCATGGTCGTCTCTTTCACTTGCTTCGTGGTCGCATTTGCCAGCAGTGTCATCACGGCCGATTTGACAGGACCCATGGAGGCTTTTAATGTCTCCCGAGAGGTCAGCTTTGTGGTTGTTACGGTATTTGTTATTGGCTTTGGAGTCGGTAAGATATTCCAATCCCTCTTCCCCATGAACGCCGTCTCAAATTGACTGACACGATTTCAGGTCCCATGGTCTTCGCTCCGATGTCTGAATTGGTTGGACGGCGTCCAATTTACGGCGTGACCTTACTGATTGCTGTGGTATTTGTTATCCCATGTGCTGTTTCCAAAAATATTGGAACCTTGATTGTCTGCCGTTTAATCGATGGCATTGCTTTCAGTGCACCAATGACTTTAGTCGGCGGCACCCTGTCTGATTTGTGGAAAAATGAAGAGCGAGGTGTCCCGATGGCCGCTTTCAGTGCTGCACCTTTCCTCGGCCCTGCCATCGGTCCTCTTGCCGGTGGATTCCTTGCCGACAACTGTGGCTGGAGATGGCTTTACTGGCTGCAGCTTATTCTGTCCTTTGTTGCCTGGGTGCTGATTACCTTCACCGTCCCCGAGACATACGCGCCAATCCTGTTGAAGAGAAGAGCCACGAAGCTGCGCAAGACTGAGAATGATGACAAGTTTACCACTGAGGCTGAACTTGACCCTCGCCCTCTTGGACAGAAGCTGCGCATCTTCCTCTTCCGTCCTTTCCAGCTACTCTTCCTGGAGCCGATTGTCTTCTTCATTGCTATATACATGTCGGTTCTCTACGGTCTTCTCTACATGTTCTTCGTCGCATACCCCGTCGTATATCAGGGCGGTAAGGGTTGGAGTGCCTCGATGACGGGCCTGATGTTCATTCCCATGGCAGTTGGTGTCCTGTTGAGTGCCGCCTGTGCACCCTTAGTCAACAAGAACTACCTCAAGATCGCCGCACAATATAACGGCAAGCCCCCAGCTGAAAAGCGTCTGATTCCAATGATGTGGTCTTGCTGGCTTATTCCTGTTGGCCTCTTTATCTTTGCCTGGACTTCATATCCTCGCCTCCACTGGGCTGGGCCATGCCTTGCAGGATTGCCTGTTGGGTTCGGATTCATTTTCCTATACAACTCGGCAAACAACTACATTGGTATGTGCTCTGCTCTGATTCACTCGAGGTCTCGAAATACTAACTTGACTTAGTTGATACTTACCAGCACCAAGCCGCATCGGCTCTGGCAGCCAAGACTTTCCTTCGATCTATGTGGGGCGCCTCCACCGTCCTGTTCACCGAGCAGATGTATGACCGCCTGGGATACGAGTGGGCATCGTCTCTTCTGGCCTTCATTGCTCTAGCATGCTGTGCTATCCCATACATCTTTTACTTCTATGGCGAGTCGATCCGGAAGTTCTCGAAGTACGCCTTCAGCGACGACGAGGAGAAGGGTATCAAGGCTTAAATTCAAGCCACTTCCTCTCCGCTTTCAAAGAACTCCAAGGAGATGAGATATCTTATTTTTCGAAGTCTTGCATTTCATGAGACTTGCATTTCATGATTGACTTTCCAACCGCATCATACAGTATAATGTTTCCATTTTGTTTTCCGCGATGCACATCAATGGTTATGGGACATGGTTTCACGATAGAACAAAATAATTATTTAGAAAGCTCTAGTTAATGTTAAAAGTTAATTAATCAACATTCATGAATAAAGACAGATGATTCCAACATTGAACTTGAACATCAAAACCGCCCAAGTATGTCTTTCCGCATTCGGACGCCCCACATCACGTGTTTCAGCAGATAAGCCCGATAATGCTCTCTCAACCGCTTTGCATTCGACCTTTTGCCTCCTGCGAGAATGACGGACTAGTACATACACATCTCATCGACAAAAAAACAAACGGCTGCCGGCGCATACATTCGCTTCTCGCATTGTGTCTGAATTTGCAGATTGAGCGGTCGCTTTCACGCGCATGCGTAGCCGTGGCCCGATAAACTCCAACAAACCGATCAAACCCAAAGAAGCCATACAAAAAGCGCCATGACGTCTTCATATCCTCCATTCAATTCGATCTCGCCATCTGATATGGTCAATGCGCCCAATAGATCCGTTTCGGACTTACCACAATCCCAAGTCGACGCCATCATTCGCACGAAGCGCAAAGCGCGCGAGCCGAAAGCTTGCTACCCGTGCCATGCGCGCAAGGTCAAGTGTGATCGCAATTTCCCGTGTGATGGGTGTGTCAAGCGCGACCATGCGGATCTTTGCTCCTACGAACGCCCTTCCAAGAAACGCTCTCAATTCGAAAGTCCCATGGGTGGCACCTCGGCATCTTCCACAGTGGACCAGTCAACGTTCTATGGCTACGACGATCGTTCATCGAATATAAAACCTGAGATTATTCCCCCCAGCCAACCGAATGGGATCACCACTACAGGTGGGCGTGTGTCGATTCCCCGAGATGAATGGGACAATGTGCGCAACCGATTACGAGAGATGGAGTCGACCATATCGTCTCTACGCATGGGGCTCGAGCGGGCTGAAGAGGAACCTGCCGTAACGTTGGAATCCAGGAGTGTGCAGAGTGGTGATGCGGGTTCTCGCTCTAAGGGCGCCTCGCCAGAGCGTGAGGGCATCCACGCTGCAAACACGCTTGGACAAGGCACCGTTCACTTAGGCTCGCGTTCGGTTTTGGCTTACATTCTCAATAACAAGAACGGATCGGATCAGCTCCAAACTCTCATGGAGGGAGGGATATTGCCAAAGCTGGGACTTGACAATGAGTCTGCAACTTATCCATTCGTTGACCTGTGGTCGTCGGACATGTCAACATTTGACATTAGTGCTGTTTGCGGCGCGCTTCCCACAGATCAACAGTGTAGAGAGTGAGTTCAGGTCTATTGGGTGGTTTTCAGAAATCTCTAACCTCGCAAACAGATTCTTTTACTGCTACAAGGATATTTCAGGAGCTATTTATCCTGTCATTGAAGACATCCATGACTTTGAAAATAACCTACAGCTTCTCCTGCAAAACAGAGCTGCCTCTGGTGGAGTCTATAGAGAGGATGCGGATGAAGCGCAAAAACCGTTCGGAGTGAGCATTGCTTACTTGGGCCTGCTGTTTTCTGTCCTGGCATCTGGCACTCAATCATCCGATCTTGGAAGTAAAGAACGAGAATTAACCTCACAGGTCTACGGTATGTTTGAGTGCCCATATCAGGGCTGCTATTTCCTAAACTAACCTATTTCTTAGTGTGCTGTTCATACCAGTGCCTCCGTATGACCAACTTCTTATCCCAACCAACGATCGAAGCCATCCAGACTCTCTTGGTAATTGGCAATGTGCTATCTTACAACATGAACCCCGGAATTTCATATGTCTTGCTGGGCATGACGCTCCGAATGGGGTTGGCGCTTGGTCTGCATGTCGAATCAAGCAGGTTCTTACCAGCTGAGCGATATCGCAGGCGACATGTTTGGTTAGTCCTTGGGCTTCGGTATATGCTAAATATGTTTGTGCTAACACCTGCAGGTGGTCAATGGCATGGCAAGATAGCCATTTCTCTCTTTCCTACGATCGCCCTTCTACTACGGCAGTCAGTCAACCAGATATTGCGTACAAGGAGGGCTCTAAAGCAGGCGATCTTTCATATTTCGAAACCCTCTGTCGAGTTATCTCCCTGGCATTGGAAGTGGTTCGCACCCGAATGCTGAGTCCCCATGCACATATAGGGTTTGAAAGCATCCAAGGCTATAAGGAAAGAATTAAGAAAATCATGGACGAGGCTAAGTTTCACCTACGCGATGCGAAATGGTGTTCTACCCCAACAGAACATCTGGAGCGGGTTGTGCTGAAACTACACTCGTCATACTTTTCATCCGAGCTTTGCCGACCCTCGCTCAAACCATCAATCGACTCCTCTGACTCTACGACTGCCAGCATGCGCGCAGACTGTGTGTCTAATTTGATGATCACCGTGGAGGCCTATATTGAAATGCACAATATTAGCACACATGCTGCTCGATCATGGATTGCATTGCAGCGGGCCATCAGTTCCGCATTTTTGCTGGCTGTTGTTGAGGAGGCCAAGTCCGAGCCGAAGGTTTGGAACCTTTTGCGACAACTGGAGGGTATCATCGCGCAGCGAGCTACTAATGAGAGGGCCTATGACGCTGCTACCGACATGACCTCACCGCCGCAGGGGATCAATACATACGATCCAATCACTGGTGCGACTAATCCGCCGGGCTATGTCGCACCCATTGTGGATCCTACCTCTCCCGCCGCTCCTACTGAACCTCAGACACAATGGGCCAAGTCCTTGGCCAAAACCCACCGTGCTCTACAAAAGCTTCTCGCGGCTTTCGGTAACCAGAATTCACGCTCCATGAATGCACGCAGCCCTGCCTTTCCGTCTCAGCACAACCCCAATCTGACTGCTACCGCTATGGGTGCCTTTGCCGCGCCTGCTTCAGCTAGCATGACCCCTAGTGTTGGGTCTCTCCCACCACCAACGCCGGAAAGCTCGGGTAGCGGTGAATGGACAATACCTAACATCCTTGACCGAGCCCAAGAGTATATTCATCCGCCGCTGTGGAGCTAATTTGAGGTATTGATGGTTTTCTCCATTATTCTTTACGACATTGCTGCAATATTTTGGCGGAGCATTTTCCGGCGTTGGTCGTTTTTTTTTGATTTCATATGCGAAATATGGTGTCTTTGTAGGTCCCTGAAACTTTAGAGGGTCAATTCTCCCGTTGTACAAGTCGTTGAACCTATGTCATGGATGTCAAACTACATATAGTTTCTTACTAATCCACTATTGACAAATCACCTGATGTGATTCTGAGAAGCTCATTTATACGATAAAGCGTTCAGTATCTAAGCAGCTTAATTTTAAAGGCCACTGACAAATGTTTTACAGCTCCTTTGCTGGTTGCAACTGGCCCACACATTCTCCGAATCCAACCCCGGAAGCCGGACCGCCAGCTACCGCTGTCATACGCACGAGATCCCAATCCTGCAAGAAATGTCTCTTGGAACCATCAATCAATGTCAGCGGCTCCTTGCCAGCCTTGGTGATTTCTAGTAGACAACCCAAGCTCCCTTCATTTGGACCGCTGACTGTACCAGTCCCCAGGATGTCTCCAGTCTGGAGATCGGCCCCAATGCTTGCGAGATGGGCGCACATCTGTCGTCCACTCCAGTGCAGGTCCTGTACTTTCGATTCGCTGACAGTCGTCACTTGATCTCCGACAATGAGTTCTACCTTCATATCAATCGCATAACTGGGCTCGGCCACATCTTCCAGGTGGCTTGCCAATGCAACTTCAGCCTTGGGTCCTACTGTTTTGAAGGGGGAAAGGGCGTCCAGCGTGATTACCCAAGGCGAAATGCTTGTTCCAAATGCCTTGCCATTCAGTGGGCCGAGAGGGACCATCTCACAGCCTTGGATATCCCGAGCTAGAACCTCTTTGTCAAAAATTGTCTCATGTTGTCACCACGTGGAAGCGCTTACCACTCCAGTCGTTCAGAACGACAAACCCGAAGATATTTTCATCTGCGTCTTTCGCATTCAATCCTTGCAAGCGTGGAACGCTCTGTCCCACAATAACACCCACTTCCAATTCCCAATCCATCGCCCTTGACGGACCGTAGATGATAGGTTTCTTTTCAGAAGTTGCCGTCTTATCAAAGAAATGGCCGTTGGGCCGGACGATCGGGGTCCCCGAAACAACGATCGTACTGGCACGACCATTGTATCCGATAGGGAAGTTAAAAAAACCTGGTGGAGGGGTTTCGTCGTTAAGAATCGCTCGACCGGCATTGCGCACGTGATGAAGACTACACGAGAAATCTACTGCGGATTAGATCTAGATATATTCTCGGGTGTATCAATTGATGTACCTGTGAATCCGCCGACAGAAACGGGGAGATGAAGTGTCACAGCGCGAATATCCTCAGTGCTGTTTTCTGGCAATTGCCCGGGCGTTTTCAATACTTCTTGAAGCACTTTCCGCAGTTCTTGATGGGTTGATTTAGGAAGTGCGGCATATTCATTGAGGGTTTCCTTGTTGAAGACTCCATTAGGCAGACTGTTGACTTCAGCAAACAGGCCAGACTTTTGTAACACAGCTAGGAAAATGACTTGATTCTCAAGCCGAGTGACGCATTGCGGATCGGAATGATTTTTCGAGGATGCCACTCCAAACGGGATATTGGCAATGGAGAAATGGCTGCTGTATTCGGTGGACGTCATAGTGAAGAGATACAGATGAAATAAATTTAGTCTCACGGAGCTATTTGTACCAGCCCATTCGGAGTTTGGTGTTATCTCCATCCCCACTATCCCGCGATGCGGGGGAGTCCACATCCCGAACTTGGTCGAGCCCTAAGTAATAACTAACAACAGTCTTATTAATTAGAGCAAGAATGACCGGTAATCATGCTTTTGATGATTTTAATTGTCCTGTAAGCTTAACATCATGCTCTTACACTGGTACAGCAGTCCCAGATCACACTGTATTTTTATCAAGACTCATCAAGCTCAAACCAACGCGATTTGACGCATCGATGTGATACAGCGTCGGTCTGTTATTCACCGCAAAGCCAAAATGATCTTCCAGATCCATGCCTGAGTTAGCAGAAATAAGCCCAAACCTGGCCACTTCTAAGCTACTCAAACGAATTCCTGTTTATCAACTCAAATCGCAAGCCCCCTGCCACCAAATAAGCTCGATTTTGCATCAAAACTTTGAATTATCCACAGTTTAACAATAATGTCTTCCACACCCGAGAAGCTCTACGCCAAAGTGGCAATCCTACTCTTCTCAGGGGCCGATCTTCTCGATTTCGCAGGCCCAGTGGAGGTCTTGTCCCATGTCCTACATAATCGAAACCCGGATGATCCCGATCCAATGTTTACAATTGAGACCATTGCTCGGACATCCACCACCCGCTCCAATAGTTCTTTGACCGTGAAAGTTGACAAACTGCTGGAAGATGCGGTGAAAGACCTGACCGAATACGATATTCTGGTAGTCCCAGGTGGTGCACCGTCTGTGATCCAACCCCTTGTTGAGGAAGGTTCCGCAGAAGTGAATTTAATCCGCAAATTCGCCACTCTGCCCCTGCCATCATCTCAGAAACCCCGCATATTGTTCTCCGTCTGCACTGGCGCCTTTCTTCTCGGTGGTGCGGGAATTCTTGCAGGTATGACGGTGACCACTCATCATCGCGCCGTTGACGTGCTTCGGGAAATATGTGCCAGGTTTAACGACAAAAATCATCCTCCGACAACTGTTATGCATAAGCGCTACATTAACGGAGGTTATTTGCCAGGGGAGTCTGTGTCCATCCTTACAGCTGGCGGTGTGAGCTCGGGTCTCGATGCCACGTTCCATGTCGTGCGTGAGCTGGCCGGTGCCGACATGGCTGCGTTTGTGTCTCGATTGATGGAGTATGACTGGACTGAGCTTAAGAAGTGAGTTCATTTTGAGCATGGTTGTGTGAATGATATATTTTTTACTTTTGGACCTAGAACTTCCCACTTTAGGTCTTTTTACTACCTCAAGTGCTTAGAATTGCCGTTTGAGGAATCTAGGTAGTAACCTAAGAGAAATTAGTGACAAAGAATAAGGGCCATGTCAGAAAGTAGAGCAGTTAGTACACCGCATCTTCTGTCCGCCGTCAAATCTAGATGTGTGTCATGGTGAGCACGCTTCGTTGACCCCCGGAGTAATCTGAATCTAGTACTTGCATCTTTTAGACAGATACCAGCCTTTTAATTCCATCAAAAATGAGTGTAAAAAGTGTTTTCCAAAGTATAAATGTTCAGGTGACTTACTGTTACCCTCTAACATAGTCATTCTGTAGCTATCAGTATACCTACGAGCCGACCCGGATGAAAGTCTCGCGGGACAGATATTCTGACACGAAATCCATTCAGATCTTCACCAGTGTCACGTAACTGCAGATCTAGTCATTTTGGCATGGCGCATTTTCAAAAGTCCAGGGTTGCTGGGACTATCCCCTTTACCTTCCGTTACCATTGGCTGCTGACACATAGATCATATCACCTCTGCTTCCCCATTCACTGTGTATCTCAGGACTCAGCCACGCAAATGTAGTCCTTTGTTTCATATTCGTGTTCTTTGTTACTTTGGCTCGTCTCAGCAGTACTAGAGAGACCCACCCTCGAAGTTGTACAGAACCAATGTCTACCCACGCTGGGTCTCTAGGTTTAGCTTCATTCCCGACATCTGAGTCCGCAGTTAATGATACAGTCATCTGGTAGAGCGCCGGGTGCCGTCATCTCCCCGAACCATTTCCGTTACTCACCTTCGTCGGGTATATAGCGGGAATGTGGTTCTGACAATTTTTTCGAGCTACTCCCCTCTATCTGGATCAACAGTTCTAAAAAACAAAACCAAAAAAGCAAAGATTGCTTCTTTTTCCTCGCTCCTTACTTCGGCTGTTATTTAAATCAAAAAAGACCGAGAACTTGTTGGTGTGACCTAAAGCCGGTCAATATGGTTGTTCTACTACCCATTGCGGATACTTCCCCAGCTCTATATCCGGAGGAAACTATCATGGATGGAAATGTTTATCCAGAAGAGATAGATCGGGTGGGGAAACCCCCGATCTTGATTGATGCAATGGACTTGGCGCCTTCCGATCTGAACAGCGCTGATCCCCTGGCGGTTACCGCAAACGGAAACGGTTCAACCCGATATTCGTCAAATGTTGTTGATAGTCTCGAGATCTCCACTTGCGACGAAATCTTCTCAAATGAACGCAAAATGGCTGTGGAAATTCTCAAAGTGATTGAAAGTTACGGTGTTGATTATGAGAAGAATGGTGCGTCATGGAAAGGACTTGAATCCTTCGTCCCCACTGTTATGGCGCAAGTAGAAAAACAAGAACCCATTCGAATGATCTTGCCTGCGTTTCCATTTAAATCGCCAAACGCACGCGACAAGGTCCTTGGTGTTTTGCCCGATTTCGGAGAGGAGTTGGCTCTTGCTCATTTGAACGGACTGTGTGAGAACGTCGCTCAGGTATACAAACCTGGCGCTGAGGTATACATCAGTTCCGATGGACTGGTCTACAATGGTGAGTTGCAATCAAACTCATTGTTTTCTCTACATTCTTAACAAATATCTCAGATATTCTCGGAGTCCCTGACGAGGTTGTGTGGGACTACGGAGAAGCTTTGCGACAGATGGCCGTGGACAAGGGCCTGACCAATATCAAATTCATCCGTCTTTTTGAGCTGCTGGAGCACCCTTGGTTTAAAGCGAGTAGCCCCGAAGCCGCTAAATCATACTATCTCTCTCATGCATGCTGTCTCCGTCGTGAGCTCATGTTTGCGTTCGGCGACCCAACGTTCGATGCCGATGTAGCAATCAAGACCGACAACGACACTTGCTTGACATATCGTGGGTATATCAAGTTCCTTACCAAAGATTTAGCACACCAGGAATATCCCCCGGGAATGTCTAAGCGGGCCAAGCAGAGACGGATTGCACAAACAGCACGCCAAATGATCATCCGCGGGAAGATGTTTGCAGCTGCCATCCAAGCAAACCGCAAAGATTACGTTCGTCTCTCTATTCACGAGTCTGCCGGAGAGAAGAAACTGTCCGTGTCTCTGATTCCTCAGAAGCGTGGGTCTTTGGGATTCACGCCATGGCATGCTTGTGTAGCGGTTGGCGTTGATGGATCATACCGCACGGTTCACGCGGAAGATGTGCGTGACACACACGACCTAGTATACAAGAACAGCCAGCCGTATTTCTTCCGCGAGAAATCCGACCTCTTCGACTGGTCTGCAGATGGCTTGTCTGTTGAATTTGAGCATCAGTATCCCTGCGGACTTATTATCCGTCCGGCAGATATTGACAACCTGAACGCCCCGCCCTCTATCAGCGCCATCCCTATGCACAAGGTCCGCAAATTGTCCAATAGCATGTCTCCAGTCATCCTTCGTGGATTTGCAGAGACGCTGGTGGAGGATCTCTACGTCAAGGCTGGACACGATCTCGGCAAGGTTCTCCCATGGAGCTTCGGAATTATCCAAAAGGTGCGCGACGCAGGCCGTAGCGATAAGCTAGGAAACAACGTTACTTCCTCCGAGGCCATGCCAATGCACTTCGACGGCATGTTCAAGTTCGAAGAAATCACCGATGCTGAAACGGGCGAGACGAAAAAATCCCAATGCCCACCCGGCTATCAATTCTTCACTTGTCCAGCCACAGCCCCCAAAGGAAGCGGCTACACGCTCTTCGCCAGCTCGCGACTCCTATTCCGATACCTCCCTCTTCCCTGGACTGCGGAACGTCTCCAGAATGTGACTTGGGCCATGGATAACGACGGGTTCTGGGATGCCAAGCTCAAGAATCTGCCGCTGACGGTGACACACCCTATTTGTGGTCTACCATGTATCCGCTGGCACCAACCGTGGGACTCTACGAAGACAAAGTTCTCGACTTGTGATGTAACTATTGAGAATGAGGACGCGAGTTTGGTCCAGGTTATTGATCAGATCGTTTACGATCACCGTGTTTGTCTTCGCTTTGAGTGGGAAAAGGGCGATCTGCTGGTCAGTGATAATACTGCTATGCTACACACGCGTACCGGGTATATCAGTGACTGTGATCGGGAACTTTGGCGCATTCACTTCGACTAAACTGAATATATGGATTGTGGATTGAACTTTTGTCTATTCGTTGTCACTTTTATTTTTCCTGTCTTTGAAGCCGTCATTCGTTTTCGTTCCATAGCCTTGAGACCAAATTGTGATTTTTTCTTGAATCCAGTCCGTCAATTTTGAATATTGTAAAGATTGATTTTGTAGTCGAATTTGAGAATTGGGATATCATACAAGCATGAGGATCTCACCGGTGGAACTTAGCTAAGATCTGGTTAAAAGCAAAAGAGTGTGAATATTGATAACATTTGAAGCTACCGCAGTGATTAATATTACCGAGAGCAAGTCTTTTGATAGAACCGGAAGATTCACGGACTATATTCAACAACTAACTTTGTTCTACCGTGAAAGTTTCTTATTTGCACCATTTTCCCCTTTCAGATCTACAGATCTGACTTAAACAGTCCATCAAATGATGATGTGTTGTATACAAGCTTATATTGCATTGAAATCAAATAATCAGACGCAAACAACATCTGCTGTGCTTGTATCACCTCATCCAAATCGCTCCGAGCTCTCGGCGTCATCTACTATCAGAAAGCCCGATCTACCGGAATTCCCACAGCAAATATCAGTCTCCCTGTATTCCAAACAATTAAGTCTTTTTCCAGTACTTATCACATAGGCAAT
Source organism: Penicillium lividum (assembly GCA_028828245.1). Lineage (NCBI taxonomy): Eukaryota > Fungi > Ascomycota > Eurotiomycetes > Eurotiales > Aspergillaceae > Penicillium > Penicillium lividum. The sequence goes on from JAQJAG010000003.1 coordinate 2,460,318, forward strand.
GCATTCAAGCTATCACCAGGGACACTCCATTCTGTAATTAGCGAGATGGAACTTAAGGCCCATGAGCTGTCCAGTTCTGAGAGGGCATTTGTGTCAAGGAAAATGCGTTTTGTCGTAATTGGCATTTACATGCCGTGGTGATATTCCTGAGTGGCGTTTGCGGAATTTCGTCGACTCCATTGTATTTCATTTGATTTATTAGAGATCCAGATCCATTCTGTAGGGAGTGAGATCCTGGAGGGACGAGGACGATGATTTTTGACTGAGAACATGATAGTCTTATGGCGCGGATTATATGTGGTAAGGAGGTTTCTGGAATAAGTGATTAATTGATGAGACCTTAAGAACAGAGCAGATTGAAATGTACCTGTAGCGACGTAGAGATGAGGCTGATTGATAGATCCCGAATCGTCTAGAATCGGGCTGTCCAGGTTCATAAATCGATTCCAAGGATCATGAAAACTTTCCATGTCATAGTAACTTCCCATGAGTTGATAGCCATAGTTAGGCTGGTTTGAAAGCATGGAGCCCGAACACACTGATTCGGGGTAATAAGACGGATCTCCTGATAATTCCCCGGATTGTGAAAGATCAATATCCGTCGGAAATGGCGAGAATCCATATGGCGTGAAGAATGGCGTTGATGGCTCGGTGCTCTGTGGTGAATGCTCTGAACCAAAGCTCAGTTCGAGCTCGGGTTCCTGGTAGGGAGATTGGATCTGGCGTGTGGATATCAGTGGGGGATATGTCTGATCCCAGCCACGTAGTGCTGCTGCTGCTCGCAGTTCATTCGCAATGACCCGTTCTTGTAATTTGGCGATACGGTCTCGGATCTTGCGGCCTGGATCGGTCAGCTTCAAATGATCTGTAAACTGAAGGTTGGATCTATTCTTACGGTGATTTCTCTGCGATAGACGATTTTGCAATCTTCTTCTCTCAAGTGGATCCTGTTTCTGTGGCGATCCCTCGCTTGACGGAGACTCTTGCTTTGATTCAGCTCTCATATTGGTCGTCTATGTTCAATAGTAAAGTCGTCGGAGTAGGGTTGGGGAGCTCTCAAGTCGGTTTCAGTTTTCAGCGAGCCCATGGGCCATTCAAATCATCGTTTATAATACCCTGATCACCATGTGTTCTATCTCTCAATCCAGACTCTCGATCCCACGGTGACACTTACCTGTGCAACAAAAATCAACAAGTCGGTCTGGAAACAAACGAACCCAACCTCAGGCCTTTTCAGCCGCGTGATAATCTGGGTCCATGCCACCTAGCCTTTCTTCAGCTGACTTACATTTTGCGGATCTCTATGTGGTGGGAGTTCCTAGATTGAACAGCCTGGTTTCTTATTTGTTGTCTTCCGTGGTGGTGGAGCTTGTTCCACGAGGCGGGGTCCACTTGTCTGGGGGTAGTGCGAAAGTCAAGGATTACTGACCGTGTTTTGACAGTTGGACCGTTGTCCTGAATATGTCTCTGCTTAGTTGTTGGTATCTTTACCAGCGGTCTGGGCGGAGTGTTGCACATGAAGCCGATGAGGGCTTGTTGACCGTATTTTCATGGCGTGAGTTTTCTGGAGCCACTTGGCGTGGCGAGACTTGTGTGACATCTTAAAAGATTCCAGTCTAGCTGGGGGCCCAGTGTACATGTTGAACATGTCTTGTCGGGGAAAGTTCATACTTGAGGCTTTTTTTGATACTGAACCGGGGTCGGCTGGTAAACCTGGAATCTGACGATGTATCTTCAGTCGAGGACTTCGTCATGTCCGAGATTCTAGCAATAATCATAGGCACCGATTTATCCCATGAATAACGGCTGACTAGAGTCTTTAATACCCTATGGAATCATTTGCTCAATCCCTTGAGAACCTTGGAAGAAAGGCAGAAACACCTGGAACCAAGGCTGTGGGCTCGGTCCTAAACCAGACTGTTCTGGAACTTGATGGAACTACCGATACTTGAATATACTCCGATTAACCAAGTATCTGAGATCTGTATGCCTCAATGCTAGGGACCCCGGATAATACGAGCCATGTGGAATTGTAAATGCACCATTGATTCCGAGTAAATGTCTAGCGGAGTGAGCGGTTTCATCTTCATTGTTCAATGGGCTAAAAACCAGTACTTTGGTGTGACCCGACGGAGTTCCATTTGCTGGTGCAACTGAGGGAAAGATTCAATTTCCTGCTTCCAAGGTTTTGGTTCTTGACTAATTCATAGACCAATTAGGGAAGCAACTTCACATAATCCTATAACAGTAGATAACGTGACCAAATGTCACTTACCTTTGTCATCAATCTATTACTACAACCCCAAACCTTAGCCAACCCATCAACACCTCCTCTTTACCATCAAGTCCATCATGGACGCCGTCTTCCAAACAGCAGGAAATCTTCTCCCATACCACCTCCTCTGCTACGGCACCTTACTAGGCACACAGCTATACCAGGTGAGTATCATATTCCAAATTTCATCTACAACTAATAACTAATAAGTCCAGAGCTTCATCAACACAAAGCTCTGCTACAAGCACCTCCCTATGCGTGAATTCCTCGGCCTAAACAAACGCATCTTCCCTGTCTACTTCACCTGCCAGATAGGTCTCGCTGCATTAACAGCAGCTACACGCCCACCATACAGTATCTTTTCTCTCACGATGGATCCGTGGAGTGCTGCGCCACTGGTTATTGTTTTGACAATGGGATCGCTGAACTACTTTGTTTTTGGGCCGAAGACTACAACTGCGTCTTTCATTAGACGGGCTTTACAAGGTATCCTTTTTATGATGATAAACTGGTTAATAATCAGCGGGCTAAGTTTTTTTTTAGAGAAGGATGATCAGCCGGATGTGGATGAGGAAAAGGTGAAGCGGGTGAATCGCAATTTTGCACGCAATCATGCGATGTCGATTCATCTTAATGCTATTGCGTTGGTTGCGACTGTCTGGTATGGTTTCTCATTGTCACATTCTATTTTGATCGGGCTTTAGAGTCGGCATTAGGAGTTGAGAAATTATGAGAATAGAGTATAAGAGCTTATTGAAATTAAGATATCACCCTATCACTTTAATCCTTCCGGAGTCTCGCTTTTTCATAACCATGGCGGTATTGTGTTTGTCAATACCCGACCTAATAATATTTTCTTCTTATTTGATCAATTAACTAGCCCATGGCAACAGCTTGAATAAACATCCTTTCTCTCTGCAGTTGTGTCAGTCAATATAACCTCCGAGGTTGAGATAGATAAGTGCCTTACCTTCAAGAAGAGAGATCCTACAGCAGTCAACACACCCGCAGCGATAACCAGGTAATATGTGTGTGACATTGCGTCCACAATGGCATGAATGGCTTTCGCTTGAGTCTCAGGTGGTAATTCCTTGAGAACCTCACTGTTTGTTCCGGAGATTGCAGCTCGTAGGGCTTCGCGTGGATATTCTGGTAGCAGGATTTGGAGGCTATCCAGGGCTTTGTTCTGAAATACTGCTCCTGATATGGCGAGTGCAAGCACAATTCCAATGTTTTGAGCAAAGGCAATGAAGGATGCAGCATCAGAGGCCCGGTGGGAGGAAACTTTGGCCTGGGCCACAGAGAATCCAGTCTGGATATACATGCCTGCACCGATGCCGATAAGTGAACAGTATCCGTAAACGTGGGAGACAGGGCTTGTTTCGTCAATTGTACCTATTCGTGGCATGTAGCGATTAGTTCATGTCATATATCCTTTATGTTGGGCAAAGAACGTACTCATCAATCCCCCTCCGACGCTTGTAAGAATACCACCCGCCAAGTACCATGGCATGTAGTATCCCAGTTTGGTCATCAAGGCACCATTCAAAAGCCCAAAGAAAACCATCAAAACAATGAATGGAAGTAGTCTGACTGCAGCAGTAAGAGGAGAGTCCCCTTTGACGAACTGACAGTAGATCGGGATGTAATAGGTAGGGATCTGTCGTTGTCAGACCTGGATTTTGGCCACCCCTGAATATTTCAGGCACTTACAAACACACAGGTTCCCGCAGAACACATAAGAGCAAAAAGAAGCCACATTATAGGCAGCCGAAGAAGGTCAGCTGGGAAGATTCGTTCCCGGTCCGTGGTACCAATAGTGAAGGCCTGCTGTAGCCCAAATAAGAGAAGCAGGACACCCCCCACAACCCACAGCGCAATTTCTCGGCCTGCGCCCCAGTTGAAAAGATTACCTCCAAAGTTGATCGCCATGACTAGGGCCGTCAAGGCACCGGCATTGAGAACAACTCCCAGATAGTCAATCTGAAGAAGCTTGTTTTTGAGCGTAACACCTTGTTGAGGATCAGCGCAGGGCAAGAGAAATATATACACAGGAGAAAAGGCAAATCCGATGCAGAGATTGATGTAAAATGCCCATCTCCATGTCGTATGGACGTTTTGGGCAAATGCACCGCCAACTCTGTCAAAGATCGAGTCAGTTTGATCGTCATCAAATATCAATCATATGTCTTACACGGGTCCTAGGACTGTACCCGCTCCCCATGCTATAGCACTGTTAGTGACAAGGTTATTCAACCATCAAGAAAAATGGCTTACTGATTCCAGTAAGAGCCATATAAGTCGGTCGCTGTCGAACGGAAGTGGTGATGGACAATAAAGTCAGGCATCCAAGATACATGCCCGCTCCCTGGCCAATTAGCAACAGTATTCATGTAGACAAATGTTTAACTTACTCCAATACCAGCAATGGCACGACCGATAATGAAAGAATCCATATTAGGAGCCGCGCCACAAAGAGCACTGCCAGCTTCGAAGAGAATGGCAGAAATAAGGTAAACCCATTTTGCACTGAATATCCCGTAAAATTTGCCCCTAGAAGTATCCAAATGTCATCAGCGCCCTGTGGATAGTTATTTCAGGAAGAAAATCTTCATGTACCAGGTGATGACCGTGGCCGAGGAAGAGAGTCCAAAGGCAACTCCCAGCCAGCTCAGTTTTCCGACCTCACCAAATCTAGCGATAACTGGCGACTGGATATCGGCGACGATAGTGTTATCCAGAGAAAATAGGAAGGTCGATGAGAGAATGGTAAGAACAATCAGTATCCACTGGTGCAAACAGTCAGTCGCATGTGCAGTAATTATAGTAAGATCACGACATACAAGAGGCTTGGAAACACGCGACTGAATGTCTTCCTGGACAAAGTCGACATCCTGAACCGTCTCTGTCTCAGTTGTAGGGTTCTTTTTTTCGGTCAAAATTGGAATAGACGTCTTCATAATAGCGAGTGAAATGTGGTTGAAACAGAAGTTGACAGAAGAGAGCGAACAGAAGGTACGCGCGCTGGACAAACACGTACTAGTATTGAATGGAATTGTGCGACATCAATTTAAGGAAATAACCTTGGAAGTAATGATCATTTGAGAAGATTACTCTTTGGTTATCACCGGAACCATGACTACTCAAATCCTTAGCCTGACCTTGACTGGTCTGTAGAAAACATAAGTTTTTCCTTTATCTTCCGGTCCTTGGTTCTTTGATGGAAATAAATTCAAAAGCTTGGCTTCCGAGCTCTTTCAGGATGACTTTGAATCGGCGTCAAACCTTGAGATGTGACGATGAATAGATGGTAGCTTATCCTTATCCGTATGCATTGTAACGCAGTAAACATCCAGACATATCTAGTCTCTTTCTAATCCAATATTGAAAAGAAGACATATCCTTTTTCATTGGAGTAGGGTTGACTAGTACATTTTACATTTAAAGAGTAGTCTGTAGATGATGACATAGGACATGCCTTCAAGGTCTGTTTCAGGGCAGGAAACCTCACATATTCAGGTGGCTGAGTTCCCACTGTATTACCCTGATGAAGCTTATTTTGCCCTTAATTGCTACCTAAGCATATATAAGTGGAGTCCGAGTGACTCTCGTTAAACTTTGGCTCAGGAACGTGTTGGTAAGTGGAAGAGACCACATGTGTACCAAGGGTGAAAAAACAGTTCCGCCCAGATTATATAAGGAAGAACAAGTACAATATTGATATTGATATCAACGACTCAAGAGGTCATCGCATTTTTACATGTATCTAGGGGGACTATGAATTAAGAAAAAACATTGAATATGTATCCGCTGTGGTATCACAAAAGCTCGCGTTCAACGCCGTGTGCTGGGGGGTGAAAGATATCAACCAATTTATCGCTATTAAAATGCTTGAGCTTGAGCCTCAGTACTCAGAGGAAAAGAATGAATTGTCTGGCCATCCTTCTATTTGGTTCTAGCATGACTAACTAATACTAGCTAGACAAGTTCTAGTCACTTAACTAGGTGACGATTAGTCACCTATCAGTTCGGAGTTCGGAGTCCGTACGGAGCTCAAGGCTACTAAGATAAAAGCAGCTTTCTCACGATCTTTCTTTTTTATCTGCATAGTTTTATCAATTTCTTGCTGCTTTATAATGCTGCTTCCTTATTTTGCTTCTCTTCTCGGCTTGGGCTTCGCTGCCACTCAGCAAGTCCTCCGTCCCGAGAATACAGACGGGTTTCGCGTATTCCAGAGTCAACACAGCGATCACTCAATCCGTATTCGTCAACAAGATGAAACAATCTGTGCAGCAGGCTCAGCCCAGTATACTGGCTGGCTAGACATCGGACCGAAGCACTTTTTCTTCTGGTACTTTGAAAGTCAGAACGACCCTGTCAATGACCCGTTAACCCTATGGTTGACAGGTGGGCCCGGTGGGTCCAGCATGATCGGCCTCTTCGAAGAGTGCGGGCCCTGTCTCATTAACGAGCATGGGAATGGCACCAACTACAATCCTTACGGTTGGTCGCGCAATTCGTCCATGCTGTTTGTCGATCAGCCCGTGGACGTCGGATTCTCTTACCTTGACGAGGGCTATGACCTGCCCGGCGACTCTGCAACTGCCGCTGTTGATATGCATCGATTCCTGCAGCTTTTTGTCTCAGAGGTCTTCCCTCAACACCTGGAGAATCCTTTCCATTTGTCGGGTGAATCTTACGCAGTAAGCAATGAGCTCCCCTACCCATATATACACCCGAAAACCACATGCGTGTCTCCAGAAAGATCAGCGGAACAAAACTCATGATTTAACAGGGGAAGTACATTCCATTCCTTGGTGCCGAAATTGTTAAACACAACAAGCTCTATGCACATGAGCCTCAGGTCCAGCTTCGATCATGTCTAGTGGGAGATGGGTACATGTCGCGGAAAGATTCAATTTTTGGCTACTGGGAAACTCTGTGCACAACCAACCCGGGAGTTGCAGAGCCAATTTTCAATAAGACAAGATGCGATATCATGGCTGCCAATATGCCCCGGTGCATGGAAGTCATGGATATATGCATTAATAACCCCGACCCCGCCATATGTACTGCCGCACAGGACGTCTGCAATGAGGGTATTGTTGGTTGGTACGACAACGAGTCCGCGTTCAAAGGTGGCCGTAATAGATTCGATAGTAAGTTGATCCAGCTCGCACAAAAGCTCAAGAGGCTACCGGTTAAGGAAAGCGTGAAGTCTTACTTAAACAACCTCCTTGGAATCATAGTCACCCATCCTTGCGAATATGACAATATTTGCTATATCCAAGCTGCACGAATCGAGGAATACCTGAACTCTGCGACTATCTGGAGTGCGCTATTCCCTCCGAAACACATCAAACAATTCAATTTGACCTCGGAGGCAATCTCCGAATCATTTGACAAGACTTCAGATGGGGGGATATCAACACAGGACCAAGTTGCATATTTGCTCCAGAACCAGGTCCACTATCTAGCGTACCAAGGAAATCTCGACCTTGCCTGCAACACTGCTGGTAACCTTCGGTGGGCAAATAATTTGGTTTGGAAGGGACAGGCTGAGTTTTCTTCCAAGTCGCTAAAGCCGTGGAAATCGGTTCTTGCGAGTGGCAAGGAAGAGATTGTCGGGACAATGAAGGAGGTTTTTGTTCGCACGAGCGATACCGCAGAGATCGAGTCCCGATTTGCCATTGTGACTGTCGACAATGCTGGTCATTTCGTAAGACACCCTGCCTCGCTGGGAAAAGCTGGTCACTAATCTCAATTCTGGTAGCTTCCTCAAGATCGACCCGATGTTGCGCTGGATTTAATGACTCGATGGATTACAGGTGCATCGTTTGATTAAATAAGATGGCATTCTCTTGCAGGTGATTAATAACACGATTTGCTTATGGACTCCATGTCGTGATCATTATGGAAGTCATATTATTTCCGAGTTGCTTCGCGAGGGACGTACTATTCTCAAGTCATACTACAATGGATCAAAGTATTACCCAAACCTGCCCTTACGTTATGAAACTGGAGTATCCAAATTTTCATTTGATGGATAAGAAGGGTTGTACCCGCAAAACTGCATTTATATTTGACTTAAATCTCCTAGAATCAGGGCTATACAGAGTCCCGAATAATTGCGAGCATTGCATCCCCTTTCGGTGCGGTAGTAAGGTTCTCGTAACCATTAGCCGTAACAAGGATATCATCTTCAATACGAACACCACCGATATGAACGTATTCGTTCGCAACCTTGAAATCAATATACTTAGCATAGGGTTGCTTACGGGCATTGGCAAGAGCCAAAGGTGAAAAGTAGAGACCCGGCTCAACGGTTACCACCATGCCCTCTTCCAACAATGGGGAAGACAGGGTACAAGGGGCCCGGCAAACGGCAGCATTCAGGACCGGAGCATAATGAGATTGGTCCAGGCCGGAGTTCAAGGCCATGATCTCAGACTCGGAAACATCATGAACCTCGAGTCCAACGTGATGACCTAGCCCATGAGGTAAGAACACCTTCGATACGCCTGATGAACGGATTTCAGCAGCCGATCCACCCTTCAAGACACCGAGGGCCAACAGTCCATCGACTGCAATTTCATGGGCTAGGTTATGCAGATTGAGGAATCGTGTGCCAATTCGAATTCCCTTGATGCACTCTTCCTGCATGCGCTCAACCAACTTATAAATATCCGATACGTATTTGCTGGGCCATTCTCCCTTGAGCGGGAATGTCCGGGTAACGTCACTAGCATAGCATTCCCACTCCGCACCAGCATCCAGACAGACAAGAGGTCTCCCCGAGAGAGACTGGTTGTTTGAGGAATAGTGCAGAACGGCTGCGTTCGGGCCCGATCCCGCGATGATCTGATATGCTTGGTTCCGAGCACCATGAGAAATGCATGTGTCAAGGAAGAGTCCCTCAATTTGCGACTCATTTGTCATCTTCTGGATGCCCTCGAGAACTTTCCGGTGTGCCAGCGCAGATACTTTGTTTGCCTGGCGAATCATCCGAATCTCATACTCGTCTTTGATCCCCCGAGCTGCATTCATGGCCTGCTTAAGCTGCGCCGAGTCCAGCGGTAGCTCAGCCGGTAAGCCCTTCGGAACCTCCGACTCATGCACCATATACAACAAGCTGTTCTGCGCTCGTTGGCTTAGCCATGATTCCAGTTCCTGTTGGAGTGATGATTGATAAAGCACGCGGTCAATATCATAGCGATCTTGGGCCTCTTCGCGGCTCAGGGTCGGTCCCATCCAGATGGCCCGATGGAGATCAAAGTCCGGCACATAGAGGGTCAGGATATCTAAACTGATATCGTATGTCAGGGCGCAACTTGGCTCGACCACACCACTCAGGTAGTAAAAGTATCGCCGTTGTCGGAACGGGCGCTCTTGATCTGAGTCGCGGAGTAAGGCCGTGGGTTCTCCAGCGATGAAGATCAAGCCGTGAGAGACACCGAGTTTGCGGGCGACATTGCGCGCATGCTGTTTGGCTGCGATTAGGGGAATACAGGTTAGCTAGGCGTCGGCATGGTCATCGGTCGAGATCCGGTGGTAGATGGAAGGGAGGTCGGAAGGTCGTCAGGAGGCATGTTGAAGCCCTTCGGAATGACTCCTGGAGTCCCGGGAAGGCAGGCTTACCAGGGTATTTATCGCAGGAGGTGCCAGTCACGGCAAGGCGGATTTGATAAGCATCGACCGAGTTGATGATGACATCTGGACCCGACAAAGGAGTAGAAGTGGCGCGCATCGTGTGATGGAATGTCTGTGCGGAAAAGAAGAGGGATCAATTCCTCTTAACTTTCTGCATGTAAGGAGCCACGCGAGAGAGGGGAAGAGGAGAAGAGGGAGGCTTATCCTGAGTAGGGATGGACTCCGCCTTTTAGGTGTACGCAGTACGACCTTATCAGAGAGATAGGTATCACCATCCCTCTATTAACAAGATTTGTATAGGGAGAAAAAAGGAGTCAGAAAGGAAAAATAAATAGTTTCAGTCTTTATTTCATTACATTATATATTGAAATTAGCATTTCCTGTGAAGTTCTGTAACTTAACTTGCGCCCGAAAGCGTGTTAGATAAACCGAGCAATTGGATCCGCTTTCGCCCACTTATCATTCCACTTTCCTCCAACTCCGCCTAATTCCTCCTTCGCTCTTCATCTCCCCACCCATCGTCTCATCTTTTTGTTTCTATTTTACCGTCGCTTTTCTTCACTTCGGCTTTCTTCAATAGTCAATGCACCATGCAGGGCCATGAGGCATCGGGCCCCGGTGCGCTCGCAGGCCTACCCTCTACGCTGAGAACGGTGATAGGCAGCCCGACGACGTCACCGCTCGGGTTCATTTCTTCGACCGTTCCATCTATACAAACCCCAACGGCCTTGTCGCGACAACAAATCGAGGCGAACCTGCAATATGTGCTCAAGACGCTCTCCTCGGAATATGACAGTGGGCGCATGGTTGCTTCGGGTGGCGACTCGTCCGGCTCAACCGGCTCAACCACCAAAGGCATCTTAATTGGACTATTCTCGGCTTTTGGCTCGGCCGCGATCGCATTGACAATACTGGCGATCTTCTTTTTTCTCAAGTATACCAATCGTGGCCGGATTATGCTAGATCGGATGGGCCGACCGGGCGAGTATGATGATGAACAAGCATTTGCGCGGGAAGAGGAAACGGCTCTGGAAGATATGGATGACCTCTCACGGTCGGAATATTTGCGAGCGAAAGGTGCGATGCAAGAATTTTTGAGTGAATATTTTAGTGAAGCGCTGTGCTGACTGAACTGTGTAGCTTTCGTTCAAGCCAATCCACCCGAATCGATGCAAACTGATATTTCCCTGTCACAATTCCTGGCCATTCAAGAGAAAGGTGTCTCAGCATGGGAATTTCAGGCTGAGCTGGAAATTGCCAACTGTTTTGTGGAAGGTCGCACAGAGATTGAGTTCTTCGATTCAGAGTGCAGTGTGCAAACCAATCTACCCGTACCCAAGCAGAATGAGGTTTACTACTGGGAAGCCAAGATTTACGACAAACCAGAGTCGACCATGATTGGCGTAGGCTTTACCACCAAGCCTTACCCTCTTTTCCGAATGCCTGGTATGGATATTGTGTACCTGCCACATGGGTTTTCGTCCAAACTAACCGACTCTATAGGTTTCCACAAGACTTCTGTTGCCTATCAATCCACCGGCCATCGCAGACACAATCAACCCTTCGCTCCAACCCCGTATGGGCCTCCGCTCCTTCAAGGCGACGTGATTGGTGTTGGATACCGCCCCAGGTCCGGCACGATCTTCTTCACCCGAAACGGCAAGAAATTGGAGGACGTGGCCCACAACTATCGCAACCAGAACCTATTCCCGACCATTGGGGCGAACGGCCCCTGCAACGTGCATGTTAATTTTGGTCAAATGGGGTTCGTATTCATCGAAGCTAATGTTAAAAAATGGGGCTTGGCCCCCATGACTGGCAGCCTCGCACCGCCCCCACCCTATGGCAGTGAACATGGCAGCATCTTGCTCGAGTCTGGGCGAGAGAGCGCGGCCACAATTTCTCAGCGTGTTTATCAAACCCACACTGCGAGAAGTTCCAGCATCGGATTTCCCCAGGCGCTCAGTCCTGGCCCGATCCGCTCTCCAACTGATATCTCTCTTGCCCAGTTGACCCACATTCCTTCAAATGAGGATGCTGGTGAGGGATCCAGTCGCATCGCCGATGGTGATGAAAGTGTCACCATTGGACCTCCATTGCATGGAGCTCCTGATGAGGATGAAGTTCCACCTCCGGAATACTCAAGTCCTGGAAGCAGTCGCAGAGGTAGCGACGCTTCGCTAGATTTTCACTCAACCTCGGATCAGTTCGGCCCTCCCCTGGATTCTGCTCAGCATGAATTTCAAAACTTGCCGAGCTATCAAGCGGTGATAGATCGAGAATCCAACAATCTCCATGAGTGAATGTCAGACCCTACACCATTTTCATTATACGTCCTTTTCGCAAGCATACCCCACGGTGTTCTTTTTTTCCCCTTATTCACGGTCCACGGGTTTCAGCCACTATCGAACTATTACACTCTCTTTATTTTCATTTAGCGAATACTCAGGCGGCGTTTCAACTGTTGGGAGGGACTACTTAGCAGATATTATATCTGCACCTTATGTTTGGGATTCTATCAGGGATTGCACTTTATCTATTACCCGGGTCGTCACCCTCAACGAAGTCATGTACAGGGGAGAACAGTCATCTCTCACTCTCACCTCTCTTTCGCTCTCACTGCTCCTTGTTTTGATATCCTTTGACAGCAGGTCTGTACATTTTGTCATCTAGCATCCCATAGGGGATGAATCCTGCTTTTGACGCATCTTCCGATAGCGCAATTCAATCTGACTGTTTCATGCTCTTCTACCATAAAATTCGAATTCTTATGTAGCTTTTTCAAAGTGTCAACGTCATTCTGCGGGGACTTATCGATATCAACAGCTTTATCAGCTCCACTTTTATGAGTTCAATGATTCAAACGCAACGCCGCCACATCCAAAACAGAGACGAATTGTTGCATTAGCGCATAGAACAGGTCAAAGAAGATCCGAGAAACAAGAAATGTAAGGGCAAGCGAAAACCCCTACGACCAAACGCAGTTTTCGCGGCCAATATCGAGTTCATAGCGCAAAGTGGATTAAATGCGTTTCCGTCCCCACAATCTTCTCCGCGTGTGATCATCTTCTCCGCTCCAGATCAAGTAGATCAAGTACCTCAGGTAAGTCTAGGTTGAAGATCTTCAAGGCTCTCAATTTCCTTATATTGAACCATACACATATCAGCGGGTTCAGATCTGCGCAGTCTCCGTCGCGATCAACCAGTGCGCCCCACAAGCCCGTGCATCGCTCCCAATTACTTTCCGCCAGCTCTTCGACACAAAAGATTACACAGAACGGTCCCACAGGTGCCGGAACTAGAGTCAATAGCCTTTTATTTCCTCTCGGGGTCTTCGTATCTGCAGATTTCGCGTGCAGTAGCGCCTGTCCGCTCTTGCACCAACCGCTCTCTCGCGGTTGCAGAGGAAGTCCACTCTCGGCGATACTTTCCCTAGCAACAACGGGCTCTGGCTCTTTCCCGCGACTGTTCCCCCACTCCTACTTTGGCCTAATGCAAGAGCTGTATCACACGCCCGTTGCTGACTTGGGCTACTCTGCGTGCACTCTGGCTTTGCTTGGTTCTTGACCGCAAGTTTCTCATCCCTGCGATCTTGCGCATTGCGCCCGCGAACCTTCCACTAGTCTGGATTGCAACTTTCGTCGCCCCCTTGGTTCAATTAGCTCGCGCCATCTTTCTGCTAGCCGCGCTACGGTTTCGGCGCCTGCGGTGGTTGACCAATCTGCTTGAGCTTTCGGTGAAACAGTCCCACCTTGAAACAGAGCGGAATTGTGTACGTTCAGCTTTCCACTTTTTGGAAAATTGGCCTTTGGCTGGTGGTCCTCCATTCAACTGGAAAATTCCAGACTAGACTCACAATGGCAGGTCCGTCATTTGAGGTCATTGTTTTAGTAGGTAATTTCCGGTCTAGAGCCTCCTGCAAGAATCACGTGTTGTAGACATGGCGTTTCTTTAACGTCCTGTCAGTCGCATTAATTTCCTTTTGGGTTGCTCTTCGCAGATCATTTCGGGTCCTGGCATATGAAACATTGCCACATATGGAACAGAATGCTAACCAGACCACGTCTAGGGCCCCACTGGTGGACCACGCGAAGACAAGACTACTGGCCTTCTCGTACGATCAAAGTCCACAAATTGGTCTCCCGGATCAATTGTTGCTGTTGATGCAGGGACTATGCTGGCTGGAATTATCCGCGTATTGGAGCCACATTTCTTGAACTCGAAGAATAGCCGCGCCAAACCTATCCTCAAAGATGGTCCTTTTAAGGGTCTGAAACTACCCAGCATGAGCGCCGAGGCCAATGCCGCATATATCTTTCAGGAAATCATTGGCGCGTTCCTTATCACTCATCCCCACCTGGATCATGTTTCAGGCCTGGCAATCAACACGCCGATCATTGAGGCGGGAAGTGGACCAAAGCCGGTTGCGGCTCTGCCGTCTGTGTTGGCTGCTATCAAAAATCATGTGTTCAACGATGTGATATGGCCCAATTTGTCAGATGAAGATGGTGGTGCTGGTCTGCTGACTTACCAGCGCTTGGTTGAAGGTGGAAATCCTCGATTCGGTAATGGAGAAAGCAGAGGCTACGTTCGCGCCTGTCAAGGCATTGTGACTAAATGTCTGAGTGTCAGTCATGGCCGATGCAAGCAGCGTTACCACCCGGAAAGTGGAAACCATCATCGTGCTACAAGTTCTGTCTTCCTTTCTGGGGATTCAAGGCACCTGCGTCCAAGGGCGATATCCGTGGACCAGTCTACTGAGGGAGGGTAAGCTTCGAAACAAAGCGAACTTATGCTAGCCATGCTAAACTCGACCTAGATTCTATTCTCCAGCTCGCTCACCTGGCCTCATGCCCGGCGAGCCTATGCTATCGTCCGTTGAAAGTTCTGCTTTCTTCCTCCGTGATCATGAAAGCGGAAATGAAATCATCGTATTTGGCGACGTTGAACCGGACTCAATCTCCCTTGAGCCACGGAATCGACGTGTCTGGGAAGCAGCGGCTCCCAAAATTGCCAATGGAAAACTCCGCGCCATTTTCATTGAGTGCTCTTACACTGATAGTGTGGATGATGCATACCTTTATGGCCATATGTGCCCGCGCCACCTTGTTGCAGAGCTTACAGTGTTGGCTGATCTAGTCATGTACTCGCATGATAATCAGTCCGGTGGAGTGGACCGGAAGCGCAAGCGCCCCGGATTGGGTGAACAGGCTGTTTATGATAACAACCCTCGCTTCAAGCGTACCCAGAGCTCCTCGGGCAGTAAACCCCGCTCTAGCTCGTCGAGATACAGTGAACCCCTTGATGGACTTGGCGATCTGTACATGTTTGAGGAGTTTGATCCCCCGGATCCTACTCGCTGGGCTGATATCGAAAATCCTCCCCTGGCTGAGTTGTCTATTTATATCATCCATATCAAGGAGCTACTCAAAGATGGTATAAATCCCGGCACGCGCATTATAGAGGAGCTTAATGCTCACAGCAGCACGATCAAGCTGGGTTGTAGATTCTTTCTCCCGAGTCCATCGGACGCTATCTCATGTTGAATGAAGTGTATTTTGGGGTCGGCTTCGGTGTGGTTGGTTCCATCGGGCTTGGGCATTCTGTGGGCACGGCGCTTTTATGTTCATTCCTGGACCCGGGTTTGATGGATAGGTGGCATATTGCTATCATGACTCTCATATTGTGGTCATAGGTTTTAAGAATTTTATGTTTACAGGGAATAAACGATAGAGCCCGCTGATTCAACCTGATTACTTCCAAGCTGAAAGATGCACGTATTTTTTCAAGGAGGGTCAATCTATGCATCTGAAGACGTATATGCTCGTTAAAACTGCTAAAGACAACGCCAAAAGTGCTCAATGAGACCAGCGACCTCTGGCACTCGTTGTCTAACAACTCCATGTCCAACCTGCGGAACAACGGCAACATTCTCCATACCAACATCAGCCAGGTCCTGCACAGTACACAGATCATCCAACTCCCCTAAGATACAAAGGCCTGGCGTATTCATTTTCGCCGCCTCCACAAAAGCATTATGTTTATCGAAAACCCCGCCATCCCGAACAATTCCCACGACACTAGCTAAATGCCCCTCATGCACTCGAACCTCCCAGTCCCGCACCGCCTCGGCAACAACCTCCCCTCTTGCAACCCTCTCCTTCCAATCCTGAGGAACAACCAACACCCCACCCTCTAACCAATCAACAATCCACTCCTGCGCCTTCTCTTCCACGCCCTCCCCACCCCGCAAATACCCCCGCTGCACCTCATCAAACTGTCCCGAACGCACCAATCCAGCAGGAGCAACCAACACCATCGAACTCACACGCTCAGCATATCGCGCCACAAACGACGCAGTCGTCGATCCACCAAAAGAATACCCCACGAAATGCGCATCCTCCCATCCCAATTCCTGCATTAAAGCCAACAGTAATTCATGGAACAGCTCTGGCGTGTGCGCTAGAACTGGCGTATCTGTTAACCCGTGACCCCATAGGTCTACTAGCACGCAGTGCGCGGACGGGAAGCGCTCAGATAGTGCCGTGGCTAGTGGCTGGAGACCAATTGCGGGTGTTTGGACTCCGTGTATTAGTAGTACACGGGAAACTTTGGCTGGCTCGGGGCTCGAGGTGCAGCTTGGTAGCAGAGAGTAATATGCTGCTCGCCCATTTGGGGTCTCTAGAAATGAGGCCTTTGGTAGGAGACTGCCGAATATTGAGGTGAAAATTGCTTCGGATGGTGCTTTGATTGGGGCTTCTTTAGCTTCTCTTGCCCCAGGACGGGGAAGCACGAGGTTTGAAGCTTTTTTTGTCATTCTTTCAGGTTGTATGGATTTGGGAGTTGTGTAGAGAATTGGTTATCGCGTAGATTGCTTGTGCTAGGGAGAAGGGATGGTTAGATAAGCTGCCACGTTTACGGGGACGATAAGCCGCCATGTGGACAGATAATTTCATTATATGACTAGTTTTCTCCCAATTCTACCTTTTCTGCCTGGTTTTTAGTGGATCTACATTGATACCATCTTGGCTAATGCCTTGCATAGCCCGAAAAAAGTCAGTCGGAACTGAAAATGGAGTGCCAAATCTCTGTTCTCGGCGTGATTGTAGCACGCTCAGGGCAACCAGTACACTAGATATGAATAATATGACGGAGTTTTCCTCATTTGCTCGAAGCAACATATCTTTGAACTTCTTAAGCCCCGAACCTAGATAAGATGAGGATGCGAGCCTTAAGGATGTGTCGGTATGATTGAGCGTTTCCAAATGACGGGCAGAAGTAGCGAGCAGGACGTCGACGAGAGGATTCGTTGGGCCGCCCTGGAAAGCGATTGAGGGTACGTCCATGGACCAAATGCGCCATACTTCGGGGTTCTCGATTATAGTTCTAGCATTTGAAGACGGTTAGTGGTGGTCCTTGAAGCAACGGCCGCGAGAAGCCGGATTCCTCCCGAGCATCCAGATCCGACACCAATTGTGAAAACCGCCCCGGGATTTTTTATACCCACGGCGGCGGAATGATTAAAGCTTCAAATTGGGCGTAAAGAAGGCGGTGTCAGATGCTGTTATCGTCGTGGACGTGTTATCGTTATCTCTCAAGAGCAACAAACTTACAACAGACTCAGAATAACAAGGAATGGCACTTTCTGTCTAAAATACTTGACTTCTTCACATTTTGAATGCCAAAGGAAGATCTTTTTAAGTGTTCTATTGAATTCCGCTGTTCTGCTCTAAAAACATAGTTGGTTTCTGGACGAGAGTACTATAGTGCCTTCGTTCATGGGGGTTTAACGCTGAGAAAGCAAACGACGAACCCAGGCAGTTCTTGTGTCGCGTGCCTTGACTGACAGGCATGCATCCGGGGCGAGAAGGTCGAATCCGTGAAATCCGCCAGACCAAACATGTAATTCAGCCTGGACTCCACATTTCCAGAGGAGGCTCGCGTACGCAACGGCTTCATCTCTGAAAACCTCGGCTGTACCAACATCGATAAAGGTCGCGGGAAGGTTGGAGAGATCAGTGGCTCGCGCAGGGGCAGCGTATATGCTGACATTTTCCTGCCCACATCGCTCACCTAACAGACACTTTCATCCAGTCTGATTGCTGTCTCGAGTCCAGGTGCCTTCTTCAACATACTGCTGGATCGAAATAGTCAAGTTACGATCGTCCAGCATGGGACAAATGAGGACTTGGGCACATAGTTCTGGCCCGTCGCGATCTCTAGCCAGCAGCGCTGTCCCTGCCGCCAGGCCCCCTCCAGCAGATGAGCCCACAACCATCAGGCATTTCGGATTGATCCCAAGGCTTCTAGCGTTCATGCCAGTCCACTTGAGTCCTGCATAGCAGTCTTCAATTGGTGTCGGATCTGGATGCTCGGGAGGAATCCGGTACTCGATTGATACGCACACCATATCAAATTCTTCCACCCAGTCGAGAATCACACCAATGCCGAGAAACCAATTCCCGGCATCATTCCGCCGCCGTGGGTATAAAAAATCCCGGGGCGGCTTTCACATGTTGCAGAAGATGCCGGACGATTTGCGGGTCGGAATATTGACATCTTTAAATCGGTACTCCCGTCAGAGCTGTGTATGGTGCGCTCTTCATGCACAATTGCTCGACCCGCGAGGGCGTCATCAGCAGTAGGGCTTGAATTTGCCCGCACTCCTTCGATATGTGCAGTCGTGACGGTAGGCGCAAAACTCATTCTGCCTAAGATTGACGCCAATTCGGGGTCATACGGGGGCCGGAGGAGTCTGGAAGGCATATCTGCTGACTGGATATATAGCAGAGAAAAGAAAAGCTTGGATATTCCTCCAAGCAGGATATTACACAGAGGGTTTATATACATTATCCATAATGAAATATAGATGTTGGAAGTTTGGAAGGTACCCGCTAACTATAGGCTACTATCTATAGAATTTGTTCGGGTTCGGGTTCGGGTTCATCTTCGTCTTACGTAAGGGTTCGAATGATCGACTTGGCTATATGCCACACGCCTAATACTTCACATTATATGCGAGAAACATCAATTGAAAAAGGTTATGCGCACTTTCCACCATTGGAAAATACTAAGGTGATGGAATTGATATCAATGAAAAAGGACATCTGGATGATGAGATGAATATTTCGGTGCAACTTCTCAGGCCATTTCCACGCCCAGTAAAATTCAGATGTTTGTTCCTTGAAAAAGTATCCACGAAATCACGAAACTTTTACATGATTGGGGTGAAAAGGTATCAAAACTAAACAAGACAAAGTCCTAGCACCTTATGCAGACTGGGCTTCAGTAGATTTAGCAATAACATCCTCCCAAATCGAATCGGCAGCCGCTGGAATACGCAGCCCATTCAAGGCCGCATCCGAATCGCTTGCAGCCGGTGGTCGGTTGGCAGGGATATCCAAGATAGCCTCTCCATCGCGTGCAAAGTCAATCAGATCCTCCTCGGTGCCCCAGTCGCTCATCGCCATAATGCCGATAGGCACACCGGTTTTCCGGTCGTACCCAGCGGGACAGTTGATTGAGGGACATCCAGTGAAGTTTGCTAGCCATACATACTCCATGTTCCGTACGGACATTCCACCGTCTGATACACCGCGTTGCAGGTCCGCGTCACCTCCTTGAATGTTCCATCCCGGGATGGGAGTGGTTGGAGTAAGGATCAGTAGACCAGGGTGCTTCTGGAAGAGATGTGAAAGATGGGTCATGAGAAGGTTACGGAGGCGCTGAGATGCGAGCAGATCCTGTGCGGTAATTTGGTACATGCCCATTGATACGAGGACTTTGTTGGGAGCGGTGAGATGTCGGATCTGGCTAGTGGTGACACCTGATGCAATATCTGCCATGATGGTCAAGACATGGGCTTTTTGACCTTCTGGGAGGTAGGGAATCGTAATGTCAACAACGCTGTAACCGTTCTGGCGGTAGTAGTCAAGCGACCTGTCAAAAACTTCACGGACAGCGGGTTCTGCTCGGTCAATCCAGTCACGGTAGATACCAATGATCTTGCTTCGTTTACGGTCCGCAGGCGGTGGGACTGGTTGAGAGAATAGCGAGGAGGTTGAATCTTCCGATTCAGGAGCGGGCGCTGCCATGATGCGATAGGCAACGGCTAAATCATCAATACTAGATGCCATAGGCCCGAGAACACCCACAGTTGGTGCGAGACTCAGGGATGGAGCCCCAGATACACGGCCATGTGTAGTCTTCAGCCCCCAAATTCCGCAGAATGATGATGGAATACGAATTGAGCCTCCGCCGTCTGCGCCAAGTGCAATGGGCACCAGACCTGCTCCGACAGCATATCCAGAACCTCCAGAAGAACCACCGCAGTAGTAATTCTGATTGTGAGGATTCTTCGGGGTGCCAAAGTTGGGGTTGTTATTCGTCGTATCTGGCTTGGTCAACTATGATACTGGGACGACAAATTGGTTCATCGTATGCTCACCTAGACCTAACTCGTGCATATTGGTCTTTCCAATCACAATAGCACCCGCGTCTTGCCATTTCTGGACGCACCAAGAAGTGCCATCATTTCCAGCCTTGAAATCCAACTTGGTACCTAGAGTTCGCTTATAGCCTTTAAGGTGGACCTCATCTTTGATTGCAACAGGCACACCGTCGAGAGGCCCAAGCTGTTTGCCCTCCTTATAACGCTTTGTAGATTCCTTTGCTGCGTCGCGTATTATTTCCACCTGGGATTCGAGGAACGCGGTCGAATGTTTGCCCGGGGGCGTGACATCGCGACGAATCAGAGGCAGCAGCGCATCTACGACCCCAGTCGGAGTTAGCGCGCCCGAAACATAAAGCTCATGATAATCTGCCGATGTGTAGTATCCCTTGTTCCCTTTTCTCTTCGCAATCTTCGGGGTCGGTACATCGGTTGGGGTTCCCTTCCCAACAGGTATCACGCTTGGGTCGGAGCGTCCGGCATATTGGTGGAGGTGAGGTATCTCGCGAATGACGCCAAAGCCCGCGTTTCGCCAGAAGTGACTTTGAATGAAACCGATATTATGGATGCTAAGTAAAGGGCGAAGTGTGAGTATGCGACAAGCTATCGGGGAAATGAGGGAAGCTTCATTAGCGACTCACAGGGTCGCTCCGATCACCAGAGGTGTCCCACGGAATACGGGAATAGACTGGTCCTCGTATTTATAAGGTACAGGTGGTCCCTCAATAGCTGGGGGATAATTTAAATATGAGCGACTTTCAGAACTCATTTTTGCATAGTTAGGAGAGGTTGGTCGGCGAGTTGAATGCGGAGTTGGGAGCTTTTGAGACGATGATCTCATATTCCGAGGCCCCACGTGAAAGAGCATCAGCTGATGCAATCTATGATCTACAACACTTTTTGCCTGATTAGTCTAATGAAATAAATTAAAAATACATTTACAATCGCAACTTGATGTTCGCCTTGTCCATTCCAAGCGCAACAGCGGTCAGAATCGCCCCGTATATGACCAGGATGATCATCGCTTGCGGCGTGTTGATGTCTAACGTGGGGACGCTCAGATTGACCACACCAGTTAGCAAATTGGCAATCAAAAAGATAGCCAACCCTCCATGATTGAAGGCATGCAAGATGCGACTGGTTCCAAATGATGTTCGATCCTCTTCGCCTGCCTTGCCTGATGACCGGTGAATAGCCGGGAAAAGAACAGTTTCGATCAGGCAGAACAAGAGAAGTTGCGCACAGTTGAAGGCTGCAACCCACAGCACATATGGCATGTTGGCAAGTCGGCGCGATACCACTATATTGGCACCGTAGCCGAACGCGTAGTAAGAATTGAAGAAAAAGAGAGTTGACCAGAAGAGTACCTGTAGACCAAGGCTGACCAAGACAGACTTCCTTGCCTGGTGTGGTGACTTGGATGTAGATGTGCCCCGGGGAATGATACGAATTCCCGCGCCTCGGCCCGCAATAAAGATCGCCAAATATCCCAGGAATGAGAAGATGCCTTCACGGTTCTTGGATAGCAAATCCGAGCCTCGGGGGGAGATCAGAATGTAACTCTTGAGCTCTGTTGACTCAAGAACCACTTGGTACAGGACCATAAACCCGAGAGCCAATGCTTCATAAGAGGGGATCAAGAGAGTCAAGGTATCGAAAATTTCAACAAATGGTGGCAAAAAGCCCAGCGTGAAGAAAAAATTCCAGTGCACGCCGTATTCGGTGACGTGTTCAGCATAGTCTAGCCCCTTAACACTCCACAGCCGGACCAGACCCAGCACGAGCAAAGGAATCGAGTGACGCACCGAACCGGCAAGTCTCCCAAGTAGAGCCGCCTTGGGTGACTTGGAGGCTCGGCTCTTGAGAACGGCGCGCGCAGACACTACACCGGCAGAGAAGACAAATGAGCCCACACCCAGATCCATCAGCGAGGTACCCCAATTCTCAACCTTAGCGAACCGACGGGGGAACGCGCGGAAGTCGACCGCAAGAATTGCAATACAAGTGATAATCATCATGGCACCTCGGTATGTTGTCAGGAAAGGGTGTATCGGTAGCGACTCGGCATCATCCTGAGCCCCGGCATTGATGTCATTTTGTTTGCGGGGCGGTTTGGCTTTCTGCGGAGAGCGCACGGGTGGCTGAGTGAGGAAGAGTAGGACGGCGGGTGTAATGAGGAAAATGTTCAGCAGGAGCGGTGCGGAGGAATAGGCAGTGGTAGCGAATAAAATGGCCAGTACGTTAAGGATGAAATCAGTCAACAAGGCGACTGGACCGTAGGGCGAGAAGTAGGACAGGCGCGACTGGAGAGCGGACCAGAGAAAGACGGAAGCCTATGCATTAATGTCTGGTTAGAATTGATCAGATTTCAGATCAGTGGGGAGCTTGTACCGGTGCAACAAGTGAGACCAAGTTGATATCCTGAATATCACTCCCGGTCAGGTTCGAGACGAACGCCTCTTTCCGAGCTTTATAGTCTGGATCCATTTGAGAGATAACTTGGAATTGTCGCGCACCCCGAAGAATCAGACTCGCTTTAAAGGGCCCTGTTTTGATGGAGGATCAATCCGCTAACGCCAAGTTTCGAGCATGGGCGGTGGAGAGATTCCAAGGTTGCGGGAGTCAAACCGATCACCCGGAGAAAACAACGTGGCATTCAATCACCTGATGCAAAGAGATCCTTTATCCTTACCTCCGATCACTTCATGTCCCCTGTTCCTCCTTTGGAATTTCATTTAGTAATATATTATCAATGGATCCCGGGTGACGTACACAATCTTCAATTTAGTCACGCCAACGACCAAATCCCGGCATTTGGAGGGATAAGGCTTGATTATGATCTCCGCAAACGATCTCGGAATACGATCTCCGTCTGTTCATTACTGACAGGATCATTTGACTACGCCACCCCAATGGAATACAAAAGATGCAGGATTGGTGCTTTAACCGATATTATCGACACACGCCAAATACGGCGGGCCTAGCCGCCTAGACAACTTGCGAGAGATACTTTGATGCACGCACGGACGAGTCCATGATTGGGTTAGGAGCTAGTGTGGATCCGATCGGTGATATGGGGCAAGAAACTTTCAAATGTTATTGCTTGTCAAGGATTTCGATATGCGTGCTTGAGAAAGCCGTTGTATACCTACAGTAGAATGTGATATGTCGGTAACCTAAAGGATCGAACTTGTCATATTGTATAGCTCCTCCACGATCGATCGATCCGCGTCGAATGATCGAGACCTAGAGCAAGCAAAATCGCGAATATTCGGTTCAAGTAAATCCAAGACATAAATGGTGGTTTTATCACAAATTTGTCACTGCTCAATATTCTGGGGCTCTAGTAATATGGTCTATACCCTTAATGTACAAGTAGCCGGTGATTCCCGCTTGACTGACTCGAAAATTGTGCCATCACAGCTGGGCATCCGTAAGATAATATGGGGGCCAAAACCCCCAATTCTTTCTGTTATCAATCCCACCGGATTTTAGTAGAAAGACTTGGGACCTATCTAGAAATGGCGTTTGGCTGAGGTTCTAGGCTTGGAAGTTTGGGGACATCATATTCATAATTTCTGGCAGAAATTAAGAGTAGAAAGGCATTAATTCCGAAAGTGGCTCGAAAGCTAGAGAACTGAAGTACCGAGAGCCTTGCGGTTTCATCCTGTATCCTACTTAGTCTCCCACTCAGTCTCCTATCCAGTATTCTACGAATGTATCTGTCAATCCGGTACTCTAAGAAAGTCAAAGCGCCCATGCACGCGCTGTGAATCTGGATATGCATTGAGCATGTTCCATCACCAACAATTACCCAGATAGTTTGGTATTGGGTGATTAGTCGCTAATATGAAGGCCGTTATGGTTCAATTTATTGACCAAGTGATGGGCCTTGGCCAACAGCGCTTCGACGGAAAAATGAACGAATGAAAAAAAAAACAGGACTTAAAAGCCAGACGCTATCTCGATGGCTTCTAAGTCCCCACACAGTTCGTCCAGTAAAAGTACATCTATTGGCCCGCTCGGAGCCTGGTCTACGCCATTACCATATCGCCGGGAGATTTTCCCTCGTTGGGGCCTGATTTTGATGCTAGCGACGATCCGGAGAAGGGCACGTAATTATTGCACACTAACTAACAGGGGACTTTATTAAGCAGCTGGATTCCCTGCATATTTTCCTTTCCATCGCATGCTCACGCAGTTTTCCCTCCATTTTTCCCCCACATCTTGGGCTTTGCCCTACCCCCCTGTTCTACCACGATAACAAGCTCTGCCCCACCGAAAGTACCCGACCAAGCGTACCCAAACCCTAAGTACTTCGACTTTCCAGTGCCTTTGATGGTTAGTTCACCACGCCAAGTGACCGGTGCAGGGCTAATGGTCACCGATAACCCCTGCTTCCAGCATTACTTTTGGACAAAAGACAGGTTCCTACGTCACCTCAGGTCTCATCTGGTAACCCCGAGGCCTCGGAATATCATGGACAGCAGTAACAAGGAGACTAAATCGCTGAGAAAGCGTGAAGCTCGCCCAGGAGCCAGAAAGGTCTCTGCTCTATCTACGGAACAGCTTGAACGAAAACGTGCCAACGACAGAGAGGCACAACGGTCTATACGTCAACGAGCAAAGGAAAATACCGAGCAGCTCCAGCAACATGTTGCTATGCTAGAAGCACAGGTTGCTGGAATGCGGTCGCGGTACGATCGATACGATGAGTTGGTGCAGCATAACGCAGCCCTAGAAGAGGAAGTTCGTGCCTTGAGACAGGAATTGGCAGCCTTTACTGGAAGGCCCGGCTTTTACAAGACCGAGCACGTTGGCTCTTATCGAGGTGGCTGGCCAGTGGATGAGGTGCCAGTGAAGACAGCCAGTGCCTCGTCAAGTAGCCCAGCTATGCCGCTGCAATTCGCTGGTTCGTCTCATCAGGCACCGGATATACATCGAGCTCCCTCTACACTCTCACTCGCTGCGTCAATGCGCTCACTTCATGGAAATAATTGGCCACCATATAGTGGTACGCGATCACCCTCACTCGGCGACTGTTCTGATCAGGAATCTTCAATTCAGATGGAGCCCTATGTGATCGACGGGCAGCTACACCAAGGCTCACGTCTGGTGCCCCCTTCCCTCCCTGGCGCTCCTCATATCAGCTTTGGCAGTCCAACCAGCGCATCGAACCTGCAAATGCCCGACGCACCTTATTCTCCGGTTCCCTTGCAATCCAACACCAATCAGGCTGTCTGTGCCCAACTTCCTCAGTCTTACCAGCCGGGACCGCCACTTCAGAGTCCTTCAACTCAGACTACGCCCAGGGATCAAACATTTGCGTACCACCCGTGGACTTCTGAGTCCTGATAGTATCGGCTAGGTGGGCGTGAAAAGGGGCCGGAGACGGCATCCCATCAATCTAGGTGATTTATAATTAATGGGCTTCTTTAAGTAAGCTACTGCCCCAGAAATTCCTACTCAAGACCATTGCGCTAACATTGGTCTCTCATTCAGCTTGTTTTTCTGTTTCCGAAGCTACAAGAGAAGAGGCCATGGTTCATAGGAGTTCAAAATGCGATCGAAATTCAGGAATATGGCTCAGGGTGGCGGAATTTGTTTCTCAAAATTTTAGTACTGATAGCATTGCTGTGTTTCCAAATGTCATTGAATCAATACATATCAATAGACATTGTATCTGTATTCTCGTTCAGTGCTCGTACAATTTCCTTATCTATAGCTATTCTCATTCAACACTTCCTCCAAAACCAAGCAGTGGCTCATCTACTTCGTCCACTTCGAAATCAAATCGAACGAGATCTTCTTTATATGGATTGAAATAGGCACTTGTGACTCTGAAATACAGTATCAGCAATCCAATTTTTTGTCTGACCATCTCAAATTAGGAGTGTCTATTACCTTTCGTGTTCACTGCTTGCTTGATATTCATCCAATGCTGCGCGGTCCTGGTGATAGCTCACGAGAGCGTACTGGAAACCTTTGCTTTTCTCGGCCGGTATGGTAATTGAGGGCCCTCCAACAATGAGTCTCTGACTTTTCACACAGGATAATAACTTTAGAGTCTTAATCTCCGAGAGAAATTTATCCCGGATCTCCATTGCCACGTCTATCCGAAACTTGAACAGAACTATGCTTCATCAGCCTGTGTCATTGCACATCGGTAGGCCAATTCTCACCAATATGAGCGATAGTCATTTTTTGAAATAATTTGAATTATTAACCACAGGAAGTTGTTGAAATTCATGCTCTTATATAGTTCCATTAACGGAGGCCATCCGTTGCTTAGCGGGATCATCCCGACATGGCTTTTCCAACGCATTGAATGTACACGAATGGATACGGGTGTGTATCTGAGAACTTTACATCTACAATTACAATTCTGGGTCCATAATTTGCGACCCTCAAGGTCCAGGGGTTACCAAAATTGTATGCAAAGGCCTCATCTGGCCTAATCATTCATTTTCCACATTTTCAAATGTTGAGTAACAGCAGTCGAGTACTTGAAATCTTCGTTACAGGGTTTATTCAATGCTATGATAATCCCACCTAGAAAACATCCAAAACTTCGAAACCTTGGCAATTGTGTCCCGTTTAGTCATCTGACGGATGACTGCCGTGGGGGCGGAAGCGATCCGAACATTCATCGAGTGACTCTCATTCCCCGAATGTTCCTCAAAATTATTTTTATCTCCTTTGCAGACATCAGTTAATACTACCAACTATGGATTCTCCACGCCGGAGTCGGAATCGTGCGGCATGTCGGCGTTGCCAAAGACGCAAGATCAGATGCAACGGGGACCAGCCTCAGTGCTCGGCGTGCAAGAAGGCGAATGTTCCATGCGTCAATGACGAGAAACAACAAGTAAATCGAACGTATGTCAGTCATAAAATTCGAATTCGATTTGAGTATAGGCTCACAAAAATTTAGCTATATCGCAAACCTGCAAAGACGAGTACAATGGCTTGAATCATTGGTCAAGGAGCAGACAGATGTATGCCTAGAGGATGGCCCTCCCCTGGCCCAGGAGGAAACCCACCAAACACAACGCCCTCATGAATATCGTCATTCAGTTCTCACAGCAGCACCAGCTCAACCGGAACAGCCTGCAGGAATTTCCGTGGGTTCTCACCCACCGGAGCAAGCAAACCAAGCACATGAAATAGGGTTGGTATCACTTTCTGCTGGTGGTGAGCCGAGATATATCGGCCCTTCTAGTGGCTATTTTCTTGCAAACCTTGTTTTCTCCAGCACTGGTCGGCGAAGCAATCCTCCAAGAGGCCAGAGCAGCAGGAATGAGCCACTATCGTTATCAAGTGAGCTTTTTGACAGCCCAGCCCCATTACCGACTCGCAAAGAAGACGCAGTCGAATTATCCGCTAAATATTTCTCATTCATCCACATCCTATACCCATTCCTTCATGAACCCTCTCATATGGAGCGGGTGGAGAAGATGTATTCCACAAGAGGCTGCTCTGATCCGGTAGCCGCTTTTCACGTCAACATGGTACTGGCTATCGCCGCCTCGGATCTCTCTAGACGTTTTCGTATCCGACTTCCTGCTGAGGGGTACTACACTGCAGCCACAAAGTTCTTTGAAAAGGCTTGCGCAGAGGGCTCTCTTGATGGTCTTCAAAGTTTGCTTCTTCTCATGGTCTATGCGCTACATAACCCCTCGTGTGGAGTGAATATCTGGAGCCTTAATTACCAATGTCTTGCTGCGCTTATCGATTTAGGTCTTCAGCGTGATGTTCGTACATCTTCCACGTTTCCAATTTCATTTTTGCAGCAAGAAATACGAACCCGGATCTTCTGGGTAGTTTACAGCTTTGATCGCACGTTGGGGACCATGATGGGAAGACCAATTGGAGTACGCGATGAAGCATGTGATCTGCGAGTGAGTGAAATTTTCTTCATATATAAATTTTCCTCCACCAACCACGATTATAGTTTCCATCGGATGTTTCTGATTCCGATCTCAGCCAGTCCGCACCCGAGGGAAGCGCGATTGAGAAACCGTCGTCTCATATGACATACTCCATCCATCTCTTCAAATTAGCACGCATCAATTCTGAGATAAAGTATGTCATGCACAGCATCTGCAGGGACGCTCCCCATTACGCCTATCCTCCGGTCACCAATATTCATGAATGGCAAGGAGAAATGATCCATCGGCTTCAAGCATGGGTATCTGAAATCCCCCAGAGTGCTGGCATGGAGTCAATCGCGAAAATATGCGAGACGAGGTATCACGAAATGATGATCCTTCTCTTACGGCCCAGCCCTGGCATACCGGAGCCCTCGGAAGAGCTGCTTTCCTGTTGCTTCCAGCACACTGTGGATCTTCTCAGAGGGTTCGGTGAGCTCTACCGACAAGAGGCGCTCATATATAGTCGACTCATTGTTCACTCCATCTTTCTGACCACCCTGATAATGTTACATTGCCTATGCAGGCTGCCACAAGTTTCATCTCAGGTGCAAATTGATGATGTAGTGGCGGATACTTGGGTCAGCTTAAACATTCTAAGTAGCATCGGGGAATACTGGACGGAAGCCAAGCGAGCAAGAGATTGCATTCAGGAATTATCGAATGCCACGATTCAACGCTTGGTCAAAACCCGTGGATTGGAGACATCGAAGGCAAGGAAAGCAGACACTGCTTTCATCTCTGCGATTGGGAGGAATGCTCGGAATCAAAATACAAACATCGAGATAGATCTCGACCCCGTGGAGTCGGCCGTTAACATTGCCCCGACCACGAGCGCAGTCGATGATTGTGATTTCAATTTAGACTTAACGAGCTGGTTGGACGAGTCAACGTCTGGTGGGTTCATGGATTTTGCGGGTATTCCAGATTTCGATAGCTTGATGTGGCAGGTCTTTAACAACACATAGGGTTGTACTGACCTTCCTATACAGACAGACTATTGATCATCTTCTCTTGGCAAACACATTGATGTGTCATAATTATGGTGGATGATCTTTAATCTCGGTGGATTGATTAGACAAGATTAGATTGGACAAGATTACCTTTCTTGGACCAAGTGGAGCTTCATACAATTTCACCCCCGAGGGATTCGTCACGCTTTATCCCTACCTCAATCTATGGGCTCTTTTCTTGTTTCGAACATTCTTTTTGCAATTGAAAATATCTTGACAAGGTTGACAAAATGTTTCGCTCTGTCATTACTCTCCTCTTCGCCGCAACGACGTTTGCACAAACACCACCCGGAAGCTATGCGCATACTAAGCATGCCCTCGGCGCAGCCTATCAGAATGCAACAATAACCTCTGGGATCTGGATCAGCCCCAATGGTAGCGGCCATCTTTCTGCAATTATACAATTACCAGCTAACAACCAATAACAGACGTCGGCGATCAACCTGCAATCTGGCCTGCTACCAAGGAAATGCGCAAAGACACCAAGTACATTCTCTTCATGATGGATCTAAACATCCCGGACTCCGACGTCACTACTACAGCATACTATGACACATTGGTCCCCGGACTTGCTCCGAATACCACCACCCGTCTCCATTGGTGGGGTGGCAACTTTACTATCGAGGACGGTAAATGAAACTAATCAGGACATGGAGCATCTTGAAGGAGGTTTACACAATACTGAACTAAACAAGCTATATTTAATATTCAATTGGTTAATCTACAAGGTTCCAATACGAACATGGTTTCTCCAAATTTCTCAGACTCTTTCAAAATTGGACAATTCAGTGTTACTAAAATTGGAGAGAAGTAGTGGAAATGGGGAACTGTGACAACATCATACAATATCATCTGTAATGAGCCTCCCTTCTGGAACAACAGAAAACATAACGAAAGAAAAACGTAGGATCATCGAAAACATGAACAGAACAGTGGACACCAGTAAATAAAAGCACAAAAGCTCATAGAGATAAAACCATCCTGGGTCAAGTCACTCCTCGTGAGCGACCTTTCCGTGGAGTTCAGTAATCATCTCGGGGATTGCTCGGGGGGCATCATGTTTATCCATATGAATCTCCACAAGACGCAAAGGCTCAGACTTCTCATCAAAGTTCTCAGCTGGTCCAAACATATCATCCTTAAGAAGCGTCTCCAACTCGCCTCTCGTGCGAACGCTGTAAGTCTTCAACGAATCAGGCTTGGGATTAAACACCCGAGGAAGGAGCTTGTAGTCCCAAGGCTGGATATCATTATAGCTCTTATCCCAACCATTAATGAAGCGCTCAATAGTATACCCGTCGTTGCAAATGACGAAGATAATCACACCAAGCTCTTGTCGAACTAGAGTGCTGATCTCCTGTGCTGTCATTTGGAGGCTCCCATCTCCTGTAAACAAGATGGTGCGTCGCTTTTTCGTCTCGGACCCCTTGAGCTGTTCGCGCGCTGCGATTGCCGCTCCGACTGTCGCTCCAACTGCAAACCCGATTGAGCACCAGAGAAGCTGGAAGAGTGACTGGGCTCTTCGTGGGTGTCGGCACCAGAGTCCACCAAAGGCTGATGTTCCAACATCCATTGCGATGATGTCGTCTTCTTCGAGCCATGAACTCATGCGCTCCCACATCCATTCCTGGGTCACTGGTGCGTTCGTGTCTATTTTTTGGCCTTGGAATTCTTCAATTGGCTCGCCCATCGATATACTGGGAGGGTTTGCGCCGACTGAGCTCGCTGGAGATGACAATGGACTGCCATCCAATGAGTTTGACGGGGTGTTTGACACGGAGACAGAAATTTCCTCTGAGAATTTTCCGAGGACATTTTCCATTGAACTTATTGGGTAGGTCTCTTCTTTCACTTTCACGGTATCCCGATGAAACACAATTGTCTCTACATCGGGTACGTTACTCTTGAAAGCGCCTGTGTTCAAGTCTGTAGGACGAGGTCCAATGAGAAGAATCAAGTCACTAGATTGGATTTGCTCTTGTACACCGGGATTGGAGACACTGCCGGCGTAGATCCCACGGAAGTTGGATAGACTTTCGTTGATTATGCCTTTTGCCATTGGGAATGCAAAACACGGTATATT
This sequence comes from Penicillium lividum, assembly GCA_028828245.1. Lineage (NCBI taxonomy): Eukaryota > Fungi > Ascomycota > Eurotiomycetes > Eurotiales > Aspergillaceae > Penicillium > Penicillium lividum. The sequence goes on from JAQJAG010000003.1 coordinate 2,491,720, forward strand.
AGACTTCCCGACAAAGTTCCTGGTAGCATGTAGACCCTCATATCTGCCCGCGAGACTGTCCACAATTATGACTGGATTCTCAGCATTGATCAACCGCTCACGAATGATTGTTACTGCAGTCTCTTCCAAGGGCGTTGGAGTAGATGGCAAGTGACGCAGTGACAAAGGTGTTTCCAGCGGAGACGGGTCAATTTCTGCCTTCACCAGATCCATTGGAAATCCAATGAATACAGGTTTGCTAGAGCGGTAGCACTCAATTATTGTTTCGTCAATCATCTTGGTCGCTTCTAGGGGGTCTTTCAAGAGAATAGCAGCGCTTGAAATCCGTGCGCTCATCTTCATGAACAATTCATAGTCACCATCGGCAAGCGTGTGGTGGATTGGCAGCTTCTTTTCTTGAACAGCGGTTGACGGGAATCCCACAATGTGGATAATAGGAACGAGCTCAGCACAGGCACCCGCAATCGCATTTAGAGCAGAAAGCTCGCCAACTCCAAAGGTAGTGACGATGGCTGATATTCCTTTGATGCGTGCATATCCATCGGCGGCATATCCTTGGGGTCTTTTAGATACTTTGCCATGTTCAAGATGTATTTAGTTGACGTACCGGCATTTAGTTCGTTGACATTGCCAATCCAATCCAGGCCACACGGCTCAACATAATCAAGTGCAGTAAGGTTGAAGTCACCCGGTACACCGAATATAGCCCTTATGTTGAGCTGGTGGATCCGACGGAACAGATACTATAGGGAGCAGATCAGTGAGTATTTGTGACTTCAAAAAGTGGATAACGGGTCTCAGGTACCTCTGCAAGATGCATGTTGTGGAGAGTGTTTCTATATGAGATGTTTGGATGGATTGAAAGTACTCTTGATTGCTTTAGTTGGAAATAATACCGCGTAAAGTCTGCCTTTTTATACCCTCCATCTCCATTCTATCAAACGTTTGAACAGTCATCATCAATTGGATTCGAGTTCCACAAACTTTCTCGATGATGATTCAATTTCTCTATATCAACACATCAATAAAAATAAGCAATGTAGAGTGGCCATAAAAAATGACATTACATTACCCGTTTCGGTGTTGTGCGTCGCGATCTGCAGTGTTGAGTACGACATCGAAAGCGATCTGCTTCTTCATACCCTATTTGACAGCAGGCTATGCATTAATTGCCATATCTGTCTCGCTTCATAACTTGACGCATAATTGGGGGAGGACAAGGTCGTTTTAACTTCATGTGTGACAAACATGTGAGGCGGATTGATCACAATCGATGAAGACGATGGCAAAGAATCAGGATGGGATATGACGAAGGCCTGGGATAGTCAGCTAGAAAAGAGATCGCTCATCTCGAATCTTCAGGATTTGAAAATCATATTGATGTCATTTTCATTTATGTTCAAATTGACCACACAATGCCGATCTTCAAGATACTATCATCCGATTCGTACCAGCATACGCGACAAATTATCAATCAGGAGCTTGCTCTTGATCCGCCCCAGGGCTTACTAGTCGAGTTTACTGATAAACTTTATGGCCGCTTTAACCATATCGAGCGACTTCTGTCTCCGGCAAAAGTGGCAAGCATGTTTAGTGAAACCTACATACGCCAAAAGGAAGACTGCGGCCCGAAAGCTGTATCCACACCCGAAGCAAGGAAGCTTTCAATGTCTGACTACAACATTGTAGAGCATGAGAATCCGTCACCAAGAGATGGACGAGGGCTCATCACGGCGCTGACTGGCCACCTTGAAGTTCGTGGGAGAGTGTTCTGGACCCAGGGTATTGGCAATGGTGTAATAGATTGCTTGAACGAGATTCTGCACTCTATTGGTCTTATCATCAATGTACTTGACTATGCAACTTCTATCATTGGATATGATTCCGCTATCAAGTTAGGCCGATATCGCGGCCTGTCGAGCAACATGGTGGTCACTTATGTCAAGTGTTCTGATATCACGTCCTGCACTTCTTGGGGAATCGGGATAGATGATAATGAGGTAGATGCATCAATGAAGGCTCTTCTGCAAGCCGCAGCATCTGTAAGTTCATTGTTCAATATGATGTGTCAATGGTGAACTTCCTAGCTCATCGTTCTGCAGTTTATGAAATGATGAATACATGAACATGACAAATATGCAACTTCAAATTCTATATTAGTATATCCAGTTCAACCTGGAAAAGCAATGAATTCAATCGATTTTTATCCAGAAGCCATCTGGCCAATTTGTATATCGGGTAACATAGACGCTAATCCATAAAGGGGAATTCAACTGTAAACATGCTTTTACCCGCAAAGTTTCCCAATGACCTCTCATCATGCCACACCTTAGGCGACAAAGTCCTTATGATTTGCCGCAAGGGGCTAGTCTCCGCACCCAATTCCAAACCCCTCCTTCAAGGCATACCCCAACCAACCCAACTCATCGACTCCTACCTTCCTCCGGTCCCCATGAGATAACTCCAGATCCGTTGCCTGTAATGGCGCCTCCAACGGGATACCCAAATCCTTTCAATATTTTTGGGCGGGGAAGAACTCAACAGCCTCCTCCTGAGTTGGTCGATGTTGAGGACCAGTTTGAGGATGCCGACTACGATGACAATGCGGGCACGGAACTGGGACAATACGATGATGGAATGGTGGGGGAGGATCAACCAGCGATGGATGATACTGCAGATATGGATGGAGACGAGATCGAGGAGGATATCATGGAGGATCATCTTGAGGGGGATGAAGAAATGCACGATCAAGGTACGAGTCTCCGTGACGGACATTGCATGCCAGAACTTCAACTGACTTGCGAAACAGAACGATCCCCGTCGCCCCTGCCACCCAACCTCCGCGAGATCTCATCCCTCGCCTCCTGGACCGTCTCCACGTCGAAACCCGGCTGCGGCGTTGCAGCCCTCCGAAACCCCTCCCCTCAACAATACTGGCAATCAGACGGCCCCCAGCCACATACACTGACGCTGCACTTCTTCAAACTCGTCGCTGTTGTTCGACTCCGCGTATACCTCGATTTCGAGCTTGATGAGAGCTACACCCCTACGAAGATGATATTCCTAGCCGGCATGGGAGGAAACGACCTCGTCGAGTTCGCGACCTGGGAAGGCGATGGACCGTGCGGCTGGGTCGATATACAGCTAGAAGGTGTCGGGGGACGTAACGGAGGCTGGGTCCGAGAGAATCTATCGCAGAAAGATCGGGCAGTTAAGAGCGCTCGTCGCAAGTCCCAGAAACACGACAATGGCCAAGACAGTGAACCATCCGACACGGAAGCTCTTGACGGCGTGGATCCTATCGGCGACGAACTGGATCCGTACTGTGGGAATGTTCTCAAGGCTATGGTGATCCAGGTGCGAATTATGGAAAATCATCAGAATGGAAAAGATACACATGTTCGTGGCTTCCAGGTCTTTGCTTGCGACGAGGGTCGTCGCCGTGTCGCTGCTGCTCCATCTGCATCTGCTGATGGTCGTGATCGTAATCATCGTCGGTACAGTGCACGGCAGTCTATGCGTGGGAGCTTCACTGGTGATGCTCATCATGCGCGTATTGCGGGCATGGCGAGTGAGGATCTTGATACTTCTCGACTCGGTGCGGCTTCTGGGTTGGACGAGCCGGACTGGATGGGCGAGCCTATTATTCGATAATGACTTAAGTTAGGCATCCTGGGCGTTAAGTTTTGATATGGGGAGTTTTCTGGCTTCGAGATACCCAAGTCCAGGTTTTTTTTACGGTCAGATGAATGTGAATTACCTGACGTGACGGCATATGAATCGAACCAAGCCGACAATGCGCTATTGAGAGTGGTGAAATACGCCCCGATTGGTTATTCCGTGTATTCCTGCATCGTATTGGCTCTAATATCGAGGCTGCTGCCTCTAAGAAAACATTTGCTATATTGAAAGGCTTCTTCCTCCGAGAATACGATACAGCCTGATATACGTCAAGGACCAATTTTTCATCTAGAAGCTTCAAAGGGTATTCAATTTTTTTTCCTAGACTCGTCATATCATGTACCGAAAACTCCTAGTGCAAAGCTGTCTTCACTTATATTTACTGAAGCAGCTTAGCCAGCTCAGCAGCGACGGCATCACCGACCTCAGTGGTGGTAGCCTTGCCACCGATGTCACCAGTGCGAATACCAGCCTCAATCACGTTGCTAACGGCCTGCTCGATGATCTTAGCATCGGCAAACATGTTGAAGGAGTACTGCAACATCATAGCGACAGAGAGAATAGCAGCGACGGGGTTAACAATGCCCTTGCCGGCAATATCGGGAGCGGAACCTGCGACACGAAATCAGTACTCGAACAAACGCAGTAAGTCGAAAGGTATACATACCGTGGATAGGCTCGTAGATACCGTTAACCTTGGTCTTGCCATCAGGCACACCAGTCAAACTGGCACTGGGCAGCAAACCCAGCGAACCAGGAATAACACTCGCCTCATCACTAATAATATCACCGAACAGGTTGCTAGTAACAACAATACCGTTCAACTGGCGGGGGTTCTTGATCATAATCATAGCAGCAGAGTCAATAAGCTGGTGGCTAATAGGAACGGTCGGGAACTCGTTCGCCATAACCTCAGTGACAACCTTGCGCCACAAACGGCTGGTAGCGAGCACATTGGCCTTATCCAGACTGGTCACAGGGAGAGGGGGGTTGTGCTGCAGGGCAAGGTTCGCAGCGAGGCGGGTAACGCGCTCGATCTCGACGCGGGAGTAGGGCTCGGTGTCCATGGCGAAGCCGGATCCGTCATCCTCCTTGCGGTCGCCGAAGTAGATGCCGCCGGTCAGCTCGCGGATGATGTTGAAGTCGACGCCGCGGCAGACTTCGGACTTGAGGGGGGAGCTCTCGACGAGGGAGGGGGCGGCGAAGTTGCAGGGGCGCAGGTTGCCGAATGTGCCCATCTCTTTGCGGAGACGGAGGATACCCTGCTCAGGGCGGACGGCGCCAGTTCCCCATTTCTGGTTGGAGAGATTGTCAGTATTCGGGGACTTAATGGTAGCTCAGGGTGGCGTTGGTTTGAAGGGTTGAGAACGTACCGGGCCACCAATGGCACCGAGAAGGACGGCATCGGCGTTCTTAGCGGCGTTGAGAGCCTCATCGGTCAGGGGAGTGCCGGTAGCATCAATGGAAGCCTGCTCAGATTAGTTGTGGTTCTTGCTTCTTCATTCCGTGTATACTCACGCCGCCGAGCAGGTGGTCCTGGAGGTTAAAGGTGACATCACGGTGCTTCTCGAGAACGCGGAGGATCTTGATAAAAGGTTAGAGGCTGAATTGACCTGTAACGTGAATATTGACTAGGCCTTTCTCACCTTGACAGCCTCAGCGGTAACCTGTTGTTTTCAGCTTAGTTAGTCATTTGGTCTCAATGCTTTTGATAGATCATGATACAGTCAAGGGAGTCACTTACATCGGGACCACAATGGTCACCACCGAAAACAACGACGTTGAAGGCAGGCATATTTAGTTAGATAAAAATTGTAAATAGGAGAGCAGTCAATTGGTTCGAAAGGGAGCTTTAAAAAAGATGGGATGCGGGTGACATTCGACCCCGCCAACTCCGAGATCGGCGACCTGCACACTTCCTCCAACGCTACATCAGATATCCACAACGGAGACCGTCTCGGTTTAGCGGAAATTGCTTGTTTTTATTTATCCGGCTATCTGCGGGCCGCAGGTTTCTATCGGTATGTGGGATCAGGTTGCACATGCATTAAATGTTGTATAAAGTTGCATTAAGAATGTCGAGGTAAAAAAAGCAAAAGATGGGAAAAGACAAGTTTGAAAAGACAGGGATTGCGTAGACAAACCAAGGGGGGAAAGAAAGAGAAAAAAACATAACCCCGTATGTACTGTACAAGGTTCTAGAACCTAAAGTCTAAGGTCATTCCTGAGGACCACAATGATCATGCCCAAGACGCCTTCAAAGGATGTGAACCGCCAAACCAAACCGACCCTCACGTGGAGACCAAGGCAACAACTACCAGCAGCAGTGATGCCGAGGCCTCTTAAATCACAGACCAAAGCTCCCAAGATATGCATGACTCAAGAGTCGGTAGAAAGATAGATGAGCCAAGAAAAAAGCTATTCCATCAGCTATAAGCCGATAGAGAATCAGCAACCGAATAATTCCTAGCATGATTATTTCTTCTTGCGGGCGCGGCGAGCCTCGAGGTCACCCTCGGCCATCCACTTGCTGGCATTCACCATCTGGACGATGTTGACAAACTGCTTGAATGCCATGACAGGAGCCGCAATGCCGGTGATGACCCAAGGCCAGAAGCTATCGATCTTGTTCGCACGAGCTAGCTCAAGCGCTCCGGCACTCCACGGGCTCGCGAAAAGACTGCCCGGCGGGGTGTGCGCGGGATTTCCGGGCTGGGCGGAAGCTGGAGAGTCGTGGACCGGTTGCAGAAGCGAGGGAGAGAGGGTAGGAGAGGAAAAGGACAGCAAGTAGAGGCCGATGAAGAAGACCTCGTTCAAGCAGCAGCATATGAACAGAACAATCTAGAGATGAGGTTGTTAGAATCGGAAGAAACACAGATGAGAATCGGCATGTAAACACCACCATCGTACCTTGCTGTTATAGTATTGGTATAGCACCCAGCTCCGGCTGGAGTCAACCTTCTTGTGGCTCTGGTTAGATCCGCCCTGGCTCAAAGTGGCGTACATGTGCATGTAATGACTGGCGAGATCCAAGCAGATCAGGCCCTGGAAAATGATTGCCCACCGAGGCCAGGCGGAGCCAAGGTAAACCAGCAAGCATGATGTAGTGCAGCGATCTGTCACCATGTCCAACACAGCGCCAAATGTGGTGGACTGGTCAAAGTAGCGCGCCGCATATCCGTCCAGTGCATCCAGCAGACATGACACGCTGTATAGGATGGAACATGTCCGGGGGTGGAGGGGCATGTAGTAGAGAGACGCGAAGGCAAGAATAATTCGAGAGTACCCTAGGAGAGAACAGCACATCAACAAACACTATTTTCCAAATGTTGATCAGACCAGTAAGGACGTACCGATCAGGTTTGGCCAGAACAAAAACACATTCTCTCGGGGCGCTTCACGCGCCGCGGACCGAGTCCGTTTCTTGGATGGTGTACGCTTGGATGGCGTGGGCGCAACACCATTAGCCTCCTCGCTCTCCTCCCCATTAACAGACAGGGCAGCTTTTTGCCGTCGGGTTCTGGCGCTCATTGTGATATGTAAGAGGTCAACTTCAAGGGAAAGACTAGGGAATCGAAGTGGAGGAGGACACAGCAAGGATAAGGGGTGATAATCCACATAAAACGTGTGCTTATCTAAGCTTAGCTATCTCCGGCGTTCCGGGACGCGTCCTCAATAGGAAACTTCGTCTGGGAGGCTTCCTGTTTACTGCTATTGAGCTGCCTGGTATATTAATTTTCCATATTTTTTTACTCACGAACCCCTCTTTGCTGACTTGGTCAGTCGAGGGGTCTGAGCTAACTTCTCTAGTACATTTGCAGCGCTTATCGCTTTGTTGCAAACATCGGAATGATAAGGCCAGCTACCTCATCACCATTGGTGGGATACCTACATGCGCCATAGGCTCCGATTTCAGCTCTAATTCTTCGACTCCAGCGTATATCCCGCATGATGATTAAAGTGGTCGACATGCCGAGTGTTCTAGAGATAGATTTTTGTGGTATACAGAGACAAAGATGCGCGACGCTTATGGAAGGGAGAGTAAGGCAGCAGAAAATGGACAATGCATATTGGAACGCCTAGTAGCGTAGCACCTCAGGATTTTAAGAAAGAGCGCTTCCTAAAGACAAATCATTTCGAGTAGCATGGCCCATCGCGATGGACCAAAAGACAAGAGTACACAATGTGAAGTGGCACCTACCAGGAGCAGAATCATTCGGAGAGCCTAAAAACAAGACGCCAAAGGGGATCTGCCTGAAAAAAACGTGCCATGTTAGAGAGAATACAGAGTAACACCCTTAGGGCGTGAGTGGGAGGGCGGTTAGATCGCTTTGGTGCGCGAAAACAAACTGCTGTAGACCGCGTCCACGACCGGTTGAGCAGTGATCGTTCTGCCACCAAAGAAACGGCCATTCAAGCCTTTGATGGCGTTCTCGCCACCTTGGACGCGGTCGAACTTCAGATAGATGTCGCCTTGAGAGCTCGGATCTAGCGAGATGTGAACAACGTGACCATATTTTTCTTCGCATTCGGAGCGAACGTCATCCTCCAATTCTTTGATCCATGCCTCTCCTTCTTCTCTATGGAGATTGTTAGTGACTGAGGTGACAAAAAAAATTTAGCAGAACTTACTCGGCAGCATCAAACATGTTACGAAGCATTACACAACGACTCGCCATGTTCACATTGACGGGCAGCGGCTTGGTCTCGGTCTTGGGTCGGAGCATCTTCTGCTTTTCGTCGGCGGACGGCTCGGGTTCATCTGTTCGTGCAAGTTTCCTCATCAACGCGTCCCTACTGTAGTTGTTGAAGTTTACTCCCGCAACGTCTGTGTCGTCAAGGGCACTGGCACCGGTGCCTTTCTCGGATTCTCGGCCACCCGCGCGATCGAAATTGTTAGAGCCGCCGGCTTGGACACCGCGGCCTCCGTGGCCGGAGAAGGAAGAGCCCTGGAAATTTGTTTGACTGGCAGAAGGGCCCTGCGGGCGAGTTGAGTTCGAATCCGGGGTGAACTTATCATTGCCAAGGCCAACGCGAATGGCTCGACCAGCAAGATCAAATCCGTTCATCTTCTCCAAGGCCTCACGGGCTTGGTTGGGGTCACGGAACCTAGATAATTGTTAAATTTGGGGATAGGCAAAGGAAAGGGGTCGGGCATCTTACTGGACAAAAGCATAACCTTTGCTTCGACTAGTCTCATCCTTCTGCAATTGCACGAATTCGAGTTCGCCAAACGGTTCGAAGACATTCTGGAGGTCATTCTCAGTGATGCTGAAATGAACATTACCCACATAGAGTCTGTGAAATGGTGCGGAGTGTTGAGCGCCCGAACTGGCCTCCGGGTTACGGGCCTGGCGATTCTTCTCGGCCTCAGTCAACTGTGCGATAATGGGAATGCCTAGGAGTTTCTGCCCGGTGAGTTGAATGGCGCCGGGAACGGATTCTTCACTCTTGAATTCGACATAACCGACACTAACCACATATTAGCTAAATTCGAGGTCGGTTAAAAGGAGAAACAGAAATAACATACCCTTTGGATCGTCCGCTGACGCGGTCCTTGACAATTTGAGCCTCCTTCACGGGGCCGACTTTTTCAAAAAAGGCCATCAGTTCTTTAGTTCGCAGGCGTGCAGCAAGTTGCTGCACGAAGATAGTACGCTTGTCCCGCTCATCCTCATTAAGTTCAGGAGACTTGCTCGGGCTCCGGCGAGGGGTGTTGCGACGACCATCACGCTCACGGCGAGGGCGACGTTCCTCCTCACGCTCTCGTCGTGAAGGACGGTAGTGCCGATCATCACGGGGCGAGCGTGAACGAGAGCGAGCGCGTGGTCCACCACGGTAGAAGTCGCCACTGGAGCGACGCTCATCGTAACGATCGCGACGAGGGCGACGTCGATCACTCTCGCGGCTCCGGCTCCTCTTCCGGCTTCTATGGCTTCCGTTAGCACTGCCATGTTCGCTGTGTGGGCTTTTCATCTCCTCATCGCCGTCCACATCTCGGTCGCGGCGACGGTCGCGGCTACGCTCTCGGCGTCGGCGTCTATCACGGGAACGGTCCCGATCACGGCGTTCAGAAGTATCGGCATGGGAACGGTCATCTTGATCATCCTGCTTGGGTGGTACTTCAGCTGGGGCAGCGGTTGACTCGAGAAGAGCCTCCACGTCGAGTCCCGACATCGTGGGGACTGGTTGGGTTGGTTGCGTGTGGTAAAATGAATATAGGAAGTAGTCACTTCTGGAATGGGCGAGAGGGTATGGAACTTTGCAAGAGACTCTCTTCTGGATTAATGAAGCTTGATCTTGCGATTGGTTTTCGTGGCGGTCCAAGGGTAGTTGGAAGGTAGATAGTCCGTGTTGAGGCGGACTTGGCGGGGTCACGTGTGATATTAAAGTTTTATTCATGCCTCAGGCAACAGATTTGCCACCACGACAGCCGTGGACTTTCCGGATGCGTCCACTAGTAGATGGAATTATGAGAAAGTAAACAAAAAGTATTTTATCTTCGTCAATCGAGAATAAGAGCGTAGTATGTACTAGGGTTTATATTATGATTAATTGACAATGTACACTAATAAGTGATGATGAAAGAATAGCTCATCCAACCTCCTCGGGTGCTTTCTGTACCGCGAGTAACCTGTATCAGGACAGGGAGAAAAAACCCAAAACTCCAGTATTGCCATAATTCATGGCGAACATATACAAGCTCCTGGCCTTACAGTCGCACAGAGCAAGAGACTCGACGTGAATTCGTGAATGTGAAAACCTTGCCGCTTGCTGCAAGAATTGGGAACTGGGAAAGGCTTTCTACTGAGCCTTGGAGCCCTTTGGAGACGGGGTCTCCAGCTCAGTACCAAATACTCGATCCCAGAATCGGCTGGTAACACCGAAACCATTCTCGAAATCTGCGTAGTGGTGCTGCAGGTGGTACTTCTTGAGTTCCTTGTAGTACATAGGAAGACTTGATACTGTCAGCATAGCCGGTTGCAAAGGGGTGTTAGGGTTGAAGACTTACTTGCGGTGATGGAGGAAATAGTGGGTCAAATCATAGCAGACGTAGCCAAAGATGCCGCCGCAGAAAACCTGCACGGCCGCGTACCAGTTATAGAAGAAAACAGCATGCGCCAATTTCCAGAAAGGAGCGGCCAAGGCCACGAACAGCGTTGGTGGCATGACTAGGCGGTACTTGTCCATTGGAAGGTAGTGGTGAATTCCGTGGAGCAAGAAATGCGCGGTCAGACCGACTCGGTTATCGGGAAGCCAACTGAAAAAGAAGTCAGTAAGGCAAAACTTACATGCCAAGGGGAAGGAGTTCATACTTATCAAGGTGGAAGAGGAAGCGGTGCATGAGATATTCAATCAATGACCACAGGCAAACACCAGTAATCCAGTATGCACCAGCAGCGACAGGATCATCCAGACCGGCTGTTCCAATCATGGTACCATAGGCGATGCATGGTAGCCAGATAATAGGCACCACATACCATGCAGTCTTGCTGAGGGGCTCCAAGAAGTTACCAAAAAGTGGGGCGGATTCGCCGCCCTTGTAGTGGCGAGGTCGGTGGATCTGTTCCAGGTAAAACTCTTTGGAGAAAGTGCTGTACCACAGCTGGGGGAAGAGAGCCTTGTTGAGATCCAGGAACTTGTGCGTTTTGAAATCTTGTGAAAAGTCCGTTTCGACTGACAGATCCTCCTCCCGCGACATTCCGGTGGTTTCGTAGATATGCGTAGAGTCAACCTCGTTGTTCTCCTCCCCCGGTACCTTAGCCTTGCTAGAAGTAGCGCTGCTCGGAGCCAGGAAACCAACGTGGTAGTCATCAAGAATTTCATAAGCGGCCTCGGTGTGCTCGTGGGAGATTTCGTCCTTCATAATCTCCGCAACATCCTTTCCTGCGTAGTCGAGAATCAAGTCACCACCTCCAGGGTGGTCCTGTACGAAGTCTGTGACATCGTAGACCTTGCGACCGATGGTGATGAAACAAGATTTCGCGTTGTTATGCGCCTCGACATCTGCGGTCGTAAAGGTGGGTAGAACCCGTCCCGGCATTTGGAGGGTTGGAGATTCGGAGGTGCAAGGGAAACGGTAATGCGCAATCAAAATGAAATAGCAATGCAGGTGTGTGAAGTAACGAGGAGGGTCGTTGAAGCTGGATGATGATCATTTCCGGAGGCCTGCGGGATCTTTTATTCAGGGGAGGCGTGGCGTGACAATCCGTCCGCCCTGGCAAAATTTCTGCCCCCGGTGGCGCCCAAGCCAAGTCCCTGGAGTCTCCACTAATAAAGTTATGCCCCTTTATGCGATCAGCCAATCTCTCACAATTCCCGCATTATTAAGAAACAGGCAATGTCATTTCCACAAGAGATGCAAAAAATGAATCCGTCCAGTTGACATGAAGCTAGGGCACTACGTAAAAGATTCCCTTGGAAGGGGTTGTATTTCCTTCCAGGGCCTACGAGACTCAGCATTTTACGATTAGATTGATGTTATACACATATAAGACTTAGTTCAATGCACCATTTGATGAATGATTAACTGTCAATCTCCGTGGAGGATGAGCCAGTGAAACAGCATATATGACTGTGGCTTTTAGATGGTTGGTATGGAGAATAGCGGTTGAAGTCGATAACACCTGGTACGAATCCATCCTTGGTGTATGAGCGTAGGCGTAGGCGGTCATGTCACTCACTGATGTCGAGGTGCATTCCCAACAGCAACTCCGCGCAGTTACTGTCGTCCTTATCTGGTAGCGCCAAACTTCCTTGCAGATCATTTTTGCAACGTCCCGTACGCACAAGGTCCGAGATATTCACGTCAATCTGGCGGAGAGAAGTGTGCTATCCAGGGTTTTGCCGTACTAGCTGTTGGATAAGGCTGAGCCACATATTTCGTGCCCATCCGATGCGAGGTTTGCTCCGGGAGTGTGGTAGTTCCAGTCGTATATTTCAAATTCCTGCATGATCAGCGGCAGGATGCCGTTTGGGTGCTGTCCACCGAAATCCTCTTGCAACCAAAATAGGCCAGGGACTACAACGCTTCCCTCCTTTCTCGTTTAGTTGTCCATTTTTGCAATAGCAAAGGTTTTTTTGTTCCCGGGGCAGCGTTGATACAGACTTGAGAAAGTGAATGACGCTATCTGCACAAGATCAGAGACCCTAAGCTTGACAAGTGCAGCATTTTCGAAGCGCTAGCCACACGAGAGGTTGCCAGCTCTGCCCTTGAGCCAAGAAGGGTGAAGTTTCCTGACGAAATACCGAGAATCCATATTTTCGCATAAGTGACGAAGACGCCCAAACATCCGTTTATGTCCAAAACGATGATAAAGACACATCTGTGTGCATAAGCTCCATGAGTATGCCACACAGGGGCGACAATTGTTAGTTTAGCCGCCTATGCTTGTCTCTCAGTCCACCTTCCAGAGGACTTACTTCTTCAGCGTATCATTTGCCAGGGCCCCTTTCAGAGGAAGGGGTAACACACGCCTAACGGCCGCTTTAGTAAGCGAACATAAAGTCAACACATGAGCGTTTAAATGTTTTCATAAACACGTGTGGAGTCTCGGATCCCATGAAGCGCAGGCATAGTCATCCGCAGCAGGCTGGTCGTCAAACTGAACACTGGCAAGAGCAAAGGGGTTTTCTTATTTTTCATTCAATTGTTGTATTGCTGCTCTCCTCGGTAATAACATGGCTTACAATTCCAGTCATACTCTGTTAACTAGACTGTCCCGAGCTCTGTCACCAGGCTCCCAAACTTAGACTTCCACTAACACCAAGGCCCATTTGGGTCATGTGAAGAAAAGGATACTTTTTTGTATCGAAGAAGGGTATGAAGAGGAGAGGTAGATAAAAAGATAGAGGGAAAGGAGAAAGAAAGAAGCAGAGGGACGCAGGGAGATAAGAAACATTTGAAAGTGGTTTCTTGCCTCCAGTATCACAGTAAGGATCTACCTTTGGAAAGTTTATATCAAAGATCTTATTATTTCCTTTAGGTGTCTTGTACACCGGACACCTATTTATATAAGATCGGACTGGTTGGAAGATTTCAGAGCTTGAATATGTCAAGTGGTAGTGAGAGTAACCTTAGAAACGGTAATATTAAATACCGCAGTAATGGTGGACCATGGTGATAGCATGTGTACATAGATTGATGGTGAATATTGATATGTAAATTTTAATGTGATGGTGAAAATATTGCAGATTTAGATTCAGGTTTGAAGTTAGATATATAGGGTCGATTATAAGGTTGAAAATCATGACATCTATCATATGTGATGGCTATATTGTTACTATACTGTACCTATCACTACGTATGCTTCATAAATAGAAGTGATTATACATATTGTACTCCGTATACGTAAGCTGAATGTGGATGAAAATCAACAAGGGTCAGTATAAATAAATGGATTTACTTTTGAATGAATATTTTAAGAAACATTGATTATCTCCTATATATGAATAGTAACTGAATAGGCGAGGAAGGTTCTAGGTTGAACCATGTCAGTAATGACGGATCACCTGGTGCTATTGTACTTTTTACGTGTCAGGTTTTCGAAATTGGAATCGCTTAATGATATCAGGACTGAAACAAACTTTTCTATCTTACCAATAAAGGGGGGCATTGGCTTAGCTGTCTGCATAGGACCTGGTAGAGATTAAAAGCGATTGCAAATATACCAGGAGACCAAGCCCACAATGTCTATACGGGAAAGTGTTATCTGTCTACATGTCGAAACCTTAATGAGAGCTCACAGAAGTGGGAATTCAGGAACTGGGTGTCTACTGTCGATCATCTTTAAGCAAGGGCAGCCGATTCACCTGGTACGACGGTAAACCTAGAAGACTGTCCCTAAGAGGTATAGTTCCACGCACTCATGCACACCATGTCAGCCATGAGCGGATCCACCGTTGGATTAATGATTGTTTAAACCCGGTCACGCTACCCCTCCCTAGATGTTTGCCTCTTGAACCCGGGGGCCTGAACATCTGCATGTTCGTGTCGGCGGCTACGTTTTGAATAATCTAACCAATCAAAGACTTCGAATGGGTTCAATTCCAAATATCTACTCAAACCCCTCCTATCCCTCTGATTCCTTCATTTTCTACTTGAAATCACACATCGTGAAGATGGTGGGCGACACGCGTACTAGCGTATTCGAGTACTGGTTGGTCTGTACGAGGTACACACATGTCAGAAAAGGCAAACCAAGAAAGTGAAACGGTATTACAAAATACGTAAAGGACCGAGGCTGCCATTTAAGGTTACAGAGTGAGTTTCTGTGCTAACCTTGCATACCCAAATCCTGCAGAGTCCAATCACGGATTTCTTACCAGTTTGCTACGGGACGATCCGCGCAGGAAGCCGGAGTGGATACTTCAACCCCGATCCAATCGTAGAGGGTCAACAACTAGGATCGACGTCTGTGGCATAGCGTGAATCCTTTACTGGGCAAAAGTCTCGGTCCGAACGCTTATTCGTGCATCGGTGCAGGGAGGGGAACACAGAGACACAAATCAATGTCGGCCCAGTCGCTTACCCAGGATCCACCATGAAAGGCCGTGGAAATAACATTGATCCCCCTTTCCCTCATTGTCCTATGGAGCCCAATTTTACTCAGAAAATCCAGAACAGGGCCATTGTCCATTTAAGGACTTAATTTCATGACACTGACATCTGGCTCGTTCATGTGGAGCGTATTTTGGCCCCGCTATACATTTTCCCAGCTTCCCTTATTATTATTACCTTTGGCCCATAAACTCCTTTTCTCCCTTTCCTTCCCTTTCCTTCCCCCCCCCCCCTTCTCCCCCGTCCCATTCTTTTATTTTCTCTGTCGCCTTATCCTGCGATAGCAAAATATGAGTGACTCTACAGGAAATACAATCCTGGACTATGCCCAGAGTTTGACCACGGTAAAGAAGGGTCTTCCGTTTGGTCAACCGGTTTGCGTGATCCCTTCCCATGCCATCTCAACCACGGCTCAGCTTGCAGAGCTGGCTTCCGAGCTCGGTCCCCACATTGCATTCCTTCAAGTCCAAGCCGAAAACATTGAAGATTGGGGTCAAGATACTATCGACCAGGTGACATATTATGCCAAAAAACATGGTTTCATTTTATGGGAGGGGAGCCAGGTTTTGAATTCGACAGTCAATTTCATGGGACGAGGATTAACCAACATGGAGACCCGCAAGGTTCTAGCCGATTTTGTCCAGCATAAATACACCAGTGGATTGTTGAGGACCGCACAGTGGTCTGGGTTGGCGATCTCGTGGGCACCTGGAGTACCGTATGACCAACAAGAGAAGGATCTCTTAATCCCATCCCTCCGAAAGGCCTCCCGTGCTGCCGTCGCGGCTACAAGCAAGACCATTCAAACCGAAATCTCTGCCCAGGACAACGAACCGACCTCCGAGCACGAAGAACCTCCCTTGTCTCCACCGTCGGAAAATGGCTGGGCTGAGTTCATGGGGGACAGTATGGGCAACACATTGCGGAAGCTATCAACTATTTCCGTTAGTGAATCTGTCACAATGCAGCCTCATGTTGAAACAGATGAAGGCATCCCTCCTCCACCCCTACTCGCCCGTGGCATGACCCTCTTCTTACCAACTTCTATCGACACGGCCTTCACGTACGAGTTCCGTCAGAGCACAATGGCCGCTGCATGCGCCAACTCAGATTTCGTGGCTGGGTTTGTCACCAGCGAGCCATACTTCCCCAACTACCGCGGAAATAATCTGTTGGAGATTGCTTATGAAGATGGCCATGGAATTCGGAATGACGATAACGGTGACAATCTGCTTAACAACTCCCATTACATGGACCAGGATATAACTCTCGGTCTGTTCTCTCTTATACCCCCGGAGATCATTCGTGACTATTATGACGACTTTAAAAAGACCCTCGATACTGGTTCGCAGTCTGATCACATCGCCAAGTTGTTCTTTATGATGGATCGCGCTATGAAGATGCGAGAGGCCAGTCGCCAAGCGAAAGAGAAAGACCGTGGATCCCAACCTGAACACATCGATAGGCATAGCCCTGGGATTTTCCAGGTTCCCGTCGTCATTCTTCCCTGAATGCCTAGTTCCTTCGATCTTCAATGCCCTTAATGTCCTGTCAATAATGAATCGTCATGTCAAACATCATCACAAAGCGCATTGTATTTTTACTCGAATTTAGATTAGGCGTTTGGTACAAAAGTCTTGCTAGCCTAATAGTGGGCATGATACTCATGTGTCTGGGAAGGCAGGTAACGCCTCTCTAGTTTAGGGACTTTCATAAGCGACAAACAACTAGTGATCATTTAAATTTTGCAGATGCACCTGAGGATTCATTCGTATTCGAAGTCACGATCGAGCCTATCATCCAAGTGCGCAGTTGCGTAGGTAGAATGCCAGATACATACAAATTAACCTTTTTAATAGACATGTAACTAGTAAATACCATAGTTTAAAATGCGGCCCCTTACGGGTTCATCTATAAAAATAAATCGGCGCTATTCCCACCTAGTCGAATCTCATCGCGCATCACGCTGATCGCCTCCTGCAGAGTCGAGGTCAATGCTCAGGTCTTATTTTGTGTTCTTGGATACTTGGTTTTAACATTCGAAACAATTCCCTGCGCCATCAAACTCTTTCTATTGTGCTTTCCCCTTCATTTCGGGGTACCTTAGTAGGAAAATACTTGAGTCTTTCCACTGTGCATCTCGCGCGGCGGCTAAAGTAACTGAGTTTCTGCTATATACATATATGTACATACTCAGTCCCCTGCCCATTCTCCCACCTGCATGAAGGAAGTTGCTTTGCTTGCTGAATACTTCAGTCATCTAGTCAGCTAGGTAATACGATGTATGTAGTCACCCTTTGCGCCACGAGCACGCGGAACCAGTCTAGCAACATGGGTATTGACATTGATCGTCTCAAATTTCTTATTCATCCGAGCCAGGATGATAGCGACATTATTGATGGCAAGTCTTCGTAAGGACTTTTCCCAGGGAGATTGAGAGCGTCAGCATCTCAAGCTCCTTGTATAATGGAGCATCTTATGCCTCCCAGTTGCGTTTTTTCGCAGTGAAGAAAAGCCTAGCGTCTTTGGTCCTGTTCATGGTGGAGAGAGTACGATGAGGCCCATTCTTCGACTCTTGGACTGCCTGGAGGTTCGACTGGCGTACATCAACGCAATATGCCTTTGTGCCTGTCTTCCACTCTGTTGATTGGCGAGAGAAGGTGTTGTTCCAGTCACCGTAATCGAGCCCTATAAGACTCTTTGGGTTCAAGAGTAACTTCTCAATGCAGGGGATGATAGGAGTGATTCGACGTTTGATGCCACAGGCTCCATGATTGAGGTCAACTTGATAGTCAGGGAATTCTTTCAAGGTCGATAGTATGGCAGTGATATCAGATAAATCAAAGAGGTCTGAGCTTCCTCGTCTTTCTTCGCCCTCACTCTCAGGGTTGAGGGTGAGGTCAGGATCCAACAAATTCGACCCAAGGAAGACGGTTTTGCTCCTCATAGCGAAGAAACGTATTAGTTGACCAACTTGGAAGATATCGCATTCGCTTCCGTTCGCAAGTCCTGCTTTGCACTGAAATTGTCGTTTCTGGGGTGTAGAAAACGGCATGGCCATTGGCCTTTGCGCTGGTACAGAGACAGAGGGTTTAGGGTCAGTGTCCTCTAGTACTCCATATGCACGGAGGAAATGGGATTGTAAATCTGTGATTGTTGCCATGACACACTGCCGCCGGTAGTACAGCTCCTCTACAGCAATACCATAGGTCAGCAATGTTTCATAGGATGCACAGAGGATGAAGTATCTCGATACCTTCAAGTTTACCAGGTAGATACTGCCATAGAAGGTAATCGCGCCTTGGATGGTGGGGTCCATTAAGCCAGTACTTCGAGCCAAGCAGAATGAGCGTATGAGTGGAGACTCTGGTGACATCATGATCATTAAGAATCTTGGAGATCAAAATAATTTGTCGCAGACGATCTTCGTTCATCTTCAAAAGTGCAATGCTAAAGGAACAAAACGAGGATCTCCCCTTCTTGCCATATTGGTAACCAACCGAACGAAGAACCGATTCAACAATGTCCGGGGAATTGAACAAGTCAGCAACTTGGACAAGTTTTGCGATTACGGAAGGCGATTCCAGTTGCAAAGCATCAGTGAAAAGCTTTCTGACAGTATCATCCATCGACTCCAAGCAGAGAATCTTCAAGAAAAGCCCAAGGGCATCTGCGCCATAAAGTCTAGTCGTCGAATTTGACGTAATTGCTATAACAGGCAATGTAACTGGAGCCGGGCTATCCTTGAGGATGAGCGATGGATGTGAATCTGTGCTAGTTTTCATGGCCTCCAGTTGTTGTGCAAGCTTCGCCCCTTCGGAGAACTTGTTCATATCTAGCATGACCCTAAAGTAGCTGCATTTTTTAACAAGCATCTCAAGGGATACTTGCCAAAACACGCTACCGGCGGTTGAGGGTGAATTCTCATACTCGATAATCAAATCACCATTGGGTGAAATGATTATCGGGGAAATTGCACTGCTCTCGGCAACCTCCAAGCCTGCAGGGATAACTCCAGACTCGTTCAATCCATGATCAATAACCAGCGAAGATCTCCAGGGACCAGGGGCCTTTGGTGGAATCTGTGAGAACAAATCTGGAGATTTCGATGACATTGTTGGTTGTTAAGATCCCAGCCAAGATCTTCAGTCAAGAATAACGTAGAATGAAGATGTGTGCATTTGACAAAAAAATGAGGGTTCCATTGGGTGGGTGAATTTGTGCAAAAATGATAAAGTGAAATAAAGGAACGCGCTCAAGTGTCAAGCATGTTTCTGAATAGTCATTGCTGAAGCTCCGTGGTGTGTGCACGTGCTCACGATCGCCATGGTATTGACATCGGAATATAATTCCCCCGACACACCCTGCCTTCCTGTCTTTTGTCAGCCTTTTCATCCAATTTGGAGAGACCTCGGACCTCTTGGGGGGGGAAGAGGGGGGGGGAAGGGGGGAAGGGGGGGGGGGGCAAAAGAGTTGATTCGGGGCTTTAAGTATATCCCAATAACCTTTGTAGTCAATGGCTGAAGCTGGTCACATCTTCAACATTGAAACCTTGATATGTATGCGGCCGCAAGCCCCACTATGCCAAGAGAACCTTGGAATATTTGGCTACTGGCGGCCGCTTATCTCCGTAACCTTAACTATCTCCGCCGTGAATGCAGAACAGTGCCGCGTTTTGCTGACCGAAAATTTCACTCCATAATTCTACTACTATATAAGGCTTGTTGGCCTTTTTCAAATCTAGCTAAATATTTCTTTTCCACATATTCTTAGGCTTACCTTGATACGAGGCTCACCATGCATATCATTCTTACAGGGGCAACGGGTCTTGTTGGATCCGCTGTTCTTCATGGCATGATCAAGAACGAGGGGATCAGCAAGATCTCAATCCTTAGTCGACGGCCTGTCCCAATGACTCAAGAGATTAGTGATGATCGAATCAATGTGGTTCTTGCCGAGGACTTTTCAAAATTCGATAACAAAGTGCTCGACCAATTGAATGGAGCAACTGGGTGCGTGTGGGCTATGGGAGTTAGCCAAAACGACGTGAACAAAGAGTAAGCTATTTCTTCATCACACTAAGTTGACATAAAGCTTATTCTCCAACAGAGACTACACAAATATCACGAAAACCATGACTCTTTACGCAGCTAAAGCGTTTCAACCCCTTGCTCCTCCGTCTGAAAACTTCAACTTTGTTTATGTCTCAGGGGAAGGTGCAACCCATAATCCGGGGTTTACTACCCCAATTTTCGGCAGAGTGAAGGGAGAAACCGAAATCGCCCTTGCCAAGCTCCAAGAGGAATCGCCTCGTTTCCATGCTATTTCTGTCCGCCCGGCAATGGTTGACCCCAGCGCACATGATGAAATCAAACCGTGGATTCCAACACAAACTGGTCTCACGTATGTAACATTCGCGGGGCTAGGGCCATTTGTGAGGTGCCTTTGGAAAGGAATGCATAGCCCGACAGGACCACTGGGAACCTTTTTGACGGGACTGGCTACCGGAGAGTTTGATGGGAGATTGACCGGCCCAGGGATTGATGTCATTGGAAATTCTGCCATTATAAGCAATGTCGGTTTTCGACGAATTATGGGCTTGGATAAATCACAGAAATAGATAGGGCCTAATTAATGCGCGTCGGACTTTTCTTGGTAACTTGGTCACGCTAATCATTTCTCTCCGTTTCTTGAGGAACCAAGCTCCAAGGGAGCTGTTAATTTCCTGGACTCGGCGCCAGGTCGGGGGGTCCTGAATAGTGGTGGAAAGGGGTGAGTTCAAGAATGGATCTCTGTCAGAGTTACAACTGCGCAGGTGGCGTTAAGGGACATTTAAATATAAAACAATTGATTGACTTCATATACGTGTACAGCAGTGCCAACTCCCAACATTGAGCATTTGACCTTGAGCTTTCACTTTCAATTATCAAGGTAAGACCTCAGGAACTTATATATACTATATACTGTCTTCGCACTTACCAGGTGGGTGGTACTCTTCACCCACTTTCCTATACATATTTATACTGTATATACTTGCACATGCACTCAAGTGCTTACTTCACTTACTTCAATTATACATCTATCTGACTTATGTATAAAAGTTCGACGATTAATACTTTGGACATACCACCGCCCACATGTGCACCCACATGTGCACTCGCCGGAATGTGCTGCGTATACACGCCAGCAAAACGATGCATTTCATCTCTGCAGATAAGACAATGGGCCTCTCACTCCATCCCCTTGAAGATCCATGGATGGAAACGTCAATACAGCTACATTTGCTACTAGTACCGTTTCCAATGCGCCATTTCGACTTTTATTGACCCTTTAACCAACTGTGTTGGAAAATAACCGACGACTACACTATGAACGAAATTTCCACATGCACATGTGTGCAAGATTTAATCAAATACTTCATGTCTGGTTTACCGAATTCTGGATAGCCTTGGTTTTTTTGCTGATCAATAACCGGATTGGATCAGATGAACGCCATCAAAGTCTTGAATGGCCGTCTCTTTGGTAGCAGAACAATCACTGCCCAACCGGTCGTGAACGCCGTCTACAGCAGTTTGTTTTCGCGCACCAAAGTGAGACGATGATGGCGAGAACCTAAGAGGGCCAGTGCCTTTTACGCGGTGAGACGTCATCTGCAGCTCTTGGCTTCACTCTGATGCCAATCCGATTTGTTCATTCATATGATGGTATGACATAATTTTAGTTTCTCTCAAAAAAAGACCGACCTAGACTTGAAAACTTCGCCCATTGTTTTGAAACGGGTTGCTTGTATTGGGAAAGGGGAATTAGTGGGTTTACATGTACTGCGGCTGTTCAAAGGTTAGTACTAGAGTTGGACAGAGATACATGAAATAGTGAAAGACCAAATTATCTAGGGAAGCAGTGCATTCTTGTCATTCTAAGTAATCTTCGCATGAAAGACGAACTTTTCCCTCCTCAATCCTAGAGATGCTTCTATTCAAATCCTTTTTTGTCAATCACGGTCAGTAAGGAAATATCAAGTGCAGAAACAGTCAATTCAGCAAACAGGATCTGGCCAAGTATATCCCAGATCGAAGTCTAGGTTTGACCCACTCGGGAAGAATGAGCCTGTAATCTGACCGGTTGCAGGATCATAAGGGAAGTAACTATCGTAGGGAGGACTTCGACCGGAGATTGATTTCTCTGGTTTGATGAATTCCAGAAGATCCGGCTCAAGGTTACAGGACACGGGCATGGCAAGTGGTGTGTTTGCCTGATCCATTGGGGAACAGGCAAGGGAGTCCATCTCCGCAGCGATCTCTGCAGCAGCTGAAACAGGATCAGTTGGCAGAGTCACAGACGGGTCGAATGCGATGTCCTCGACCGTTTGATCCACCTCAAAAGAAGCAGCGTCCACGAGATCAGTCGCATCGAGAAGAGAGGCAGCGGATGACTCCTCATTATCACTTCCTGAGAATTCGTCCACATCAATTCCGACATGGGGTACGAGTCGACGTAGGAATCCGTCGCAGAGCTTCCAGGCCCGCTCAGACGCCAGGTTCGATTTGGATAGCGTCGACAGCCAATCCAGCGCCTTTTTGGCTGCCTTTGATACCATGATTGCTTTTTCGGGAACATGTTGAGCCCGGTAAGCAAGTTCTAGTAGTAAGACGGTGGCTGATTGCATCAAGTAGTGAAGTGTGCACCACCATGGAGAGATGCGGTGGAGCAGTGCTGCGTCGGGGGTGTCCGGGAACAGGGTAAGCATGTGGCATGCGGACTCGACACACTCAGCAGCTGTTTTGCTGCAGAATTCGTGGGTTTTATCGCCCTCGGCTGGCGATGGGTCGAGTCGACAAAGACAAGGACGGGTAATACCAATCTTAGTACTGTAAAATAGAAAGGCGAGGCCCATTCGTTGACCAAGCGGGCACTGTGATGTCTGAGTAGAGGTAAAGTCGTAAGCCGAAGGGAGGTTCATGAACCAGGAATCAAGTTCGAGCATGAGACTCTGAATTGTGAATTGGGTGCTGGCCCATGGCGATTGCAGCGCCTCGGGGCTGTACAGCTTCACCATCATCCTCTTGGCTATGGTGTTGAGGGATGTCAATTGCAAGAAATGCAGCGACACACACGGCGGTAGGCTCTTGAGATAATCTGTTCGGCTCATCTTTGTGTCCGTCTCCATGGGTGTCTCGTTTTTGTCTGTGTCGGCGGTGGAATCCAGGCTGGCCGCACTATTACTGACAGACATCCGGTCTAGAGGGCTTAAGGTAGCCCGTCCAGCGGTGCTGATCAGTTGTGCGACCTTATCTCGCTGGAAGTCACTTTCGTCAAAGGGCACAGGAAGAGGCGTTGTGCAGCAGTTATCGACGATGCATGACGGGCGTCCAGTCATTACGGAAAGAAGATGATCAACATTGTATAGAGACCACCAGACGCGATATCGGATCTCCTTGGATGTATCAGAGGTGCAGGACCCAATGTTACGTAAATGTAGGCCAAGGGCCAACGCACCTCGAACAGCGCTTCCGCACAGTTTCCACGCCCTAATGTAACTGTCAGTATGATCCTTGAATCAATTCAATGGGTGAATTAGATACCGATTGATATGCCCGGATGACATCATGTACAAGCAAGCAAGACCTTCAACCTGTAACTGCTGTAAATCGGGGTGGTGCAGGAGTTGATCTTCCAAGCTCAGAGCTCTCGCCCTTGCAAAATACAGCTCATGGTCATCATCCCCTTCCTTCCAATCTGCATCAGTTAATTGTCCGTATTTTGCCGCAGCAGCAAAGATTAGATTGAGTATAGCCAGCCATTTATCTCCGGGCTTTAACATTGGTTGACTGAAAAATACTTGAAACTGGGAGACAAAGGTAGAAACACCAATGATTGGAAAAGACGGATGCACCGAGTTAAGATAAGCATTAAGAAGCTGGGTTGCTGTCTCTCGTGAAGGGACGGCATGGGCGTCAACTTGATTTTTTCCGGGAATATCCATGTCATCGAGGTAGAAGTTCGCGGACGCCATTAGAGGATCGACAGGATTATCCGGTCGAGGCGTCAAAGTTGGCGATGGTAAGCCATTGTCGTCGCCCGAATTAGACATACTTGCGGACCAAGCCTCGCATTCATTGTTGACCTCTTTGCTAAGCTTCTGGAGCCAATTTATCTCGGAGCTCTTGCCAATGAATCCGGTGGCACGGGCGGTTTCATCTCTATTAAAGTCTTCCTCTGTATGATCGACTTGGTCCAGAGGAGTGGTGGACGAGGAACGAGATGGTGGAGGCTCTGAGTCCCAAGAGACATTTTGCTCTCCAGCTCCATTTCCATCACCGTTAAGCGTAAGATCAGGAGCAGCGCCCTATCATTCGTTAGACAAGAGGACATGACATCGTATCACGGTACTTACCGCTGTCAATGCAATGTTAACAAGCTGTTCATCAGAGACACCAAGTCGACTACTAAGTCTTTTGATGACGTCCTCGTAAGCGTGTACTTTTGCTGACAAACTAGCGAGCTGCCTGTACATGAGGTACTTATGTCAGCTATGTCTATAAAAGACATTGTATATCTTGCTGACCTCTTGGACTTCTCTCGTTTGCCATCTGTATAACAGCAGATAATGCCGGCCTCGCGACAATTGCGGCACCCGGATTTATCTCCAGTACATTTGGTTTTTCTCTGTCGACATGACTCGCATGCTCGGCGGACATGTCGACGGTGGAATCTACCAGGCGAGGTAAACGCCGACTCTGCTCCTTCAGCAAGCCGTGGAATGGCCATTTTCTTTGCGCCCACTTCAGAGTCTGCCCTTTGTAGAGAAGGCATGGGGGTATCCTGGATATTTGAGTCAGACTATGTTGTTATCTTCGTCTACCAGAGTTTGCATACCATGCTAGAAAACTGGTTGCATGTTTCCGTATCCGCACATGACAACTTGAATAGGCTCTGCTGTTCCGTCCATGATGGAAGGTAAATGCTACTCATCATAAAGAACAGAGATTATTCGTCGCTGGTATCTTCTCTAATCTATCTTGAGAGGGTCGTTAGCAGGATAGATTGTGGTGTGAATAGCTTCATTGAATCAATTGACCCACCTTAGGTGTGCAATGGCAAATCCGACACCGCAAGTATAAAATTAGCACTGAGGCAAGATAGCGGGAGAATCTGGGATTATAAAGCCGTTGGAAGATCCACCCTATTGAAAAATGGTACATTGCTTGCTGGGAATGAACTAGTTTGGGTCTGGCTACATAAATGATCCAAACTCGGTACACCTGATCTCCTAGCAATGACACGGCTTCTCGGGAGCATCTTGGCTAGTCAGCCAGTTTAGCCACCGAGCAGTGTAAACAAGGTGTCTACAGCGTCAATTCGCCTTTGGAACCAATAAAGACTGAGGCGAATTTGAGGTCTTTTCGCGACCTCGATCACGCGATTTGCCATCTACAGCAAAAGAACAGTGGTGTTGCATCGAAGCTCCAAGCTTTTGATCTGATTATGCCCGCATATTGGCCAGACCATGGAAGTGCAGCCCCAGTATCTATCCACTGGTTGCGGTACCTGTGTATCGGTTTTTTAAACCGACAGGCTCCGAAACCCGATAGCTTATTTTGGGAGGAAAGGACGATCGACAGCCGTTAGGAAGATTGCACAAAGACCGAAGCATGGGATACTGCGAGTGTGCTTTTCTTTCAGAAGTTGTTGTGATCGAATTGCATGATTTGCATGAAGAGGGTCTCCAGTTAGGGAAATGGCTCGCGTTTCCCTGAAAGTAGCTGCTATGGCCTAGACCCAGGAGCAAAGTCAATCTGACGTTACTGGGTGGTGGCGTCGAAGCTTGTTTATGTCCCTGGTTCAAGTTTGACCTCTCCTGTCTTGATTCGATGGCAGCTCTAGGAACCCACGGATGGATGGAGAGGTACTGGAAGCTTGTTGACTCAGTGTTGGGAAGGGGCATCCCAATCGAGAAAGGTTCTATCGATTTTGGAAACCCAGAGGATCCGATAATTGATAATATTGACGTCGTGGATTACGCTGAAATGATCGGATTGGGCATCACTGCAAATAAGGGATTAAGGTACGGAAGCATGCATCAATATGAAAACTGTCAAGGTCGGTTTGTTTAAATGTGTCAATTTTGTGTAGGAATAAGACACAGCCTTGCAAGACAAAGGTCTTGGGAAACAATAAAACGGGCTTTGAACACGATCTTAGAAGCAAAAATGTCAACAGTCATTAGTATCCGACTCTATACAATTCCCCAGAATCATACAATCACGAATTTCTCGGCAACACTGCGGACGTCCTTGGAGAATCCGGTACTTTCACCCTCCATCTCCAGTAGCGACACATCAGTGACATCAACATCCACGAATGGCTGACTCTTTGTGAAGCGAACGCTCATTGGGAAGAACTGATCCTCATCGCCGTCGGTAGTCTCAAACTCGAAGCTACCAGTAGGGTTTGACTCATCAACAGCACCGAGGTTCCAGTCAATGCTGTCACCCGAGACCTCGTATACCGCATCAAAGCTAGCAACCGCGGGCTCTGAATCCTCGTAAGGAATAGTGACAACAACGTCGCGCAGGCTATCGCTGCCGGTGAGCTCGTACTCCACAGTCACGGTGGTCGAGTCGGCGCCCTTATTGACCCACACAGTGAATGTGATGGGGAGAACATCGGTGTTATCAGCCGAGCTGGCCACGCGCCATCGCAAAACACCAATCGCGTTGTTTGTGGGGAACCGCTTCGAGGTGTCCTTGAGTTGAATTATGGAGGAGCTGGTGAAGAGGGCCTTGTCCACGTTGGGGTGGGTTCGGAACTGGGCGCCGTGGGTAGGATTGGCCTGTAGATCGAGACGCAGTTTTGTGAAAGCCGGGTCCGAGATGCGAAGTTGAAGATCTCCCTTGACTTCGAATTCCTTCAGGGCACCGTCGCGTGTAAGAGTTGCGGAAATGGTCTCGGCAATAGTCATATGAATGGGCTCGCGGTCCGCCGTGAGAGATTCGCGCGCAGAAACGGGTTCTTGCACTGGAGTGGACACCTGTGGTGTCACCAGAGGGCTGTCTTCCTCGGGCTCGGGACCCATATCACCTCGGACCTTTTCGTAGATATCGGTTGCCTTGGACTTCTTGCCAAGTTGCATACCCTTGCCACGGGTTGGGAGGGGCCTGAAGATTCAAATCGTTAGATCCATGTTTAAAAGAGTCTTCCGGCATAAGGGTGTAACATACTTTGCGAAAGTCTTCTTTTTCTCCGCCTCATAAGAATCATATGTATCCGGCACTGATGGGCGGGAGGGGGGTGTGTAGACGGGGTAAGAAGGGGTCCGCGGGGCTGCGCCACGGCCTGAACGAGCAGCTTCCTTGCGCTGCATCTCCAATTGCTTCGCCTTACGCTTCCGCTCCTCACTGGCCTCCAATTCCTTGTTCTATTCACAGGTGTCAGTCTGTAATCGGCCACGCGTCATTATCCAAACATACCCGCTCGATAATCTCTTGGATTCTTTCTTCGTGACTCTCCATCTCCAAGAAGGTCTTGATCTGAGACAAAGACAGATTCTCCCGGTAACCCAGTGTCACCAACTCATCGAATGCGCTCAACAACTCAAAGGCATTGCGCACGATCTCGCGCTCGTCTAGGCTCTTGCAAATGCTGGTGGTAACCTGGGCAAACAGGTGCAGGCTGTCAATGTCCTGGAGAATATTGGATTGGCGGTTGGTGATCAAGATGATATACAGCTCATCCAATGGCTGGTAGACGAAGCGCACGTTGTCTTGCTCGACAGTGGTGTGTTGAGTTCCCGAGTCTGCCAGCTTAGGGAACGAAGCCAATAGAGCCTCAATCCGCGACCGGGGGATTTCGCGGAACTGGCGTGAGAGGACTGCTTTGCCTCCACGAGTGCATATCGACGCTGCGAGAACGACCTGTTGAGAGAGTAGAATGGGTCAGTCCAGGTCATTGCGGGGAGGGCTTGGACGGGCAGAAAGGGGGGCTGATTATAGTTTACCATGGTGTAATTGTAGACAGCACTCGCTGTAAGAAGAGGAAATTTGATATGTGAATAGTAGGTGGTGGTGCTCAGAGTAATTCTGAAATCACGATGCCCCTGTTTAGTTAGATCATTGGGCAAGGCCGCAAGCTAATCTGTTCTCTTTCATGGATTGGTCCGTGCTCACCGCTTCCCCCCTTCGCTTAGTCTAACATTGAGCAACTTCTTTTCTCTTTTCTTTATTCAAGTTATCTTCACGTTCGACTACTTATCTTCTGCGTTTCAGTTCCTCGTCAAACTTCGTAATATGAAATCAAGTTGCTAACTTGAATTTTCGGAACCTTCCTTTTTTTCCATTTTCCCCCTCTCATGACCTTCACACTTTAAAACACCATCCCCCCGATCTCGCGTCACGTATCGCTACCTCACCTTTCGACGCGTTTTGTTATGACAGCAACATCTTCCTTACTTCCTTCCGGCATGGAGATTCCTGCCGAGGATCTTGAAATGGCTTCGCCTTATCAAGGTCAAGCTGACGATTTCGATATCGATATCGACCTGATGGAGGATCAAGTATCCAACATGGACAGCGACATGATGGGGGCGGACGATTTCCCCAACACTTCCCAGCCATCTCTCTTTCAGAACGATGCGGCAGATGATGCCGATATGGTGGACGAAGCCTCCGAAGGCTCTATGGTCGATGCAGACAATCTGCCTGATGAAGACCACGACATCGATGTTCAGTATGACGACGTAGCCTACGAAGCCGAAATGCTGGAAGGTGACCACAATGAAACCGCCGATGTCGATGTGCCCACCATCAATGTTGAGACCACTCCAACTATTGAGAATAACGATCTGAGTCAGATTGCTCCGGAAACGGCCACCGAGCTCAACACCGACGGCCAGGAAGCTCAAAGTCTACCCCCGGTGACCCTTCCCGCAGAGACAGATCAGCAGAAGACTGTCGTTCAAGAACCACAAGTTTTGAAAGAAACAGTCCCTGTTGAAAATGTTGAAAATGTTCAGAATGAACCTGTCCAGGCAGTCGAGAGTGCTGAACCTATTGCCGACAACGACAACACCGAAGTCGGTGAGCGGACTAATGAAACTGCAGAGATTACCATTCCTGGCCCTGAAGTGCAGCACACTCCCGACCACTCGGTTGAGAATCTGGAAACCCCCAAGGCCGCTGCTCCTAGTGCAGACCCTACTGCTGTTGAACACGAGGAGACTTATGTTTCTAACGAAACAGAACATGAGAATGTCCACGATGAGGAGTCTCTCCACACTGTCAAGGTCATCTATCAGGATAACGAGATCTCCTTGTTCCCTCCCCTGGAAGGTGACTCGGCCGAAACATTCTTCCTTCATGATGAAGATGTGGCCTATGACCACGTCAGTAGATTGTTCAGCTCCCTGCGTGAGGTGCTTCTGGATAATATCGCCGAACACGACACTCTTGTTATTGATATTGATTCCCTTGGTATTCAATTAACAGAGGTAAGTTCCTTTCTCACCTCATCGTGTAATCAAGATTTGACACAGAATGCTAATTCAAATACATCATACAGGACTCTTCGGATACATCCAGAATCACTCTTCACCAGATCCTAGATATTTATCTTCATCTTTGCCATAATGATGGGATCTATGACCCTGACGCTCTCTATCTGAGCCTTTCTAGCAAACCAGCGATACATCATGAACTGGCTAGTCTTGATTCCGCCGCCAAGGAAGGCAAAGGTCTATCTCAGATTCACCTGTGGGCGGATTATGATGAAGAAGACCCCGTTGCGGAAGAGGCTCATGGCACTCATGAACAGTCTGACGATGGACTGCAACGGGATTCTCAGGGCTTTCAGCCCGTCAACGGGACCGTCGCTTCCCAAAAAACAGATTTGCCTGGTGACGAGGAAACGCATGAGTTTGATGAAAGCAATGATATTGAAAACGTAGCGGACGAGGCTCATCAAGAGCCCGATTCCAGTGACGCTGGTATCAAAACAAACCCCGAATCTCGTTCCACTGAGGCTCAACACGAGCAAGAGACAAACCAGAGGGACATTGAACACCAGGACAAACTCTACAGTAACGAAAGTCACAGTGAAGAACCCAATTCCGGCGAGGGTCCAACAACGGAGTCAGCTGGCTCAGCGGTCCTTTCCGAACCAGCTGAGGCAAATGATCAGCCTGAGGATGCATCCGTAGAGGCCACTCACGACAGTCATGAAGCTTTGGAGCATCATGAAGCCAATGAAAACAACCAACACCCTGGTAATGAAGATCTTGACGATGACGAGTTCTCTGGCGCCGATGACCTCGAAGTCGCTGATCTTGCTGTTCCCGTTGAGCAAGTCGATGAACAAGGGCATGAGGATGGTACTCACAGCGTTGATTCGACATCCCAGCATGGTGGTGAGCCCACGAGTGGCCTGGAAGCCGTGGATCAATATGATCACGTCTCTGAAGAAGCTCTGGAACAGAATACGGACCCCAATGCCTATGAGGAGTCGGAGTCCACATTAGAGAACCTGTCCCGGGAAGATGTCGAACGAACCCCAGAGCCCGAGAATCACCTACTTGAGATTGCCGAAGACGTATTGCAAACTCCTGCCAAGGAGAAAAAAGACGACGGCAATGCCCATAGTGTGGATAGCGTGGATCAAGAGTACCTTGACGACTTTGCCGCACCTCCTTTTGAACATGGTGATGATGACGATGAGGACTACAACTATGATTACGAATTTGTTCCGGAGGAGGAAAATGAGTTGGGTGGAAGAGATCCCTCTACTGACTTCCATGCTCCCGACAATCTCTCCGTGAAACGGTCCCGTGATGAGGATGATGAGTGGGATATCACGGAAGCCACTACACCCGAACTCAAACGTCGACGACCTTCGTAAACGACCCCCTTTTGCTTTCCACGGCATCCTCGCCCCCAAAGTCTTTCTCTTGGTTGGCAAGCCTAGTCCAGATTTCTCTGGATGCCCTGACGCCAAGGTTTCCAACAGCTACGCCCTGATTTACTAACTCTGAAAACATTCAGCAACGGTGACGACCCGTGGGCTTACTTCTAATCATCAAAGCTAACAACCAGGTATGTTCAATACTTCCGTTATCCCCCTTCTCTCGGCCTGCGGGTCTCCTTTCCTCCCGCCCCATTCCACCAGCGGCGTTTGAGGTGGTTTGCAACGCCCTGCCTTCCCCGTGTGATCTATTCTTCTCCTGTCAGGCCATCGACCTTTTTGTTTTTCCCCCTGCGTGATACCACTTCCTATCGAAAAGTTGAGCTTGGCGTTCATTGGGGTTTTGACTGGGCGTGTTTTGCAATATGCACATTACATATTTCTGGCGTACGCATGCAATAGGGTCCACCTATCTTTACATAGGTAGCGCTGTTGCCAATGAAATTATTCTTCAATCTCCCGAGGTCGTCAGATGCCATCCCGTAGCATGGATCCTCTATATGCAGTCTTACGTAGTTTCAATGCATGGCTATCTGGGTCCAAATGTCTGGATCGTGGTTATGGACCATTTATGAGATCACGTTTTGGGAAATTAGTATAACTCATTTCCCGAGTGGATCTATGGCTAAGTATAGACGGCTGAAAGCGGTGGTGTGAGATCTTGAAACGAGACTGATCGACGCCATTCATTACCAAGACCAATGGAACACTTCAGGGTCCAAGTTATGCTATGCAAGAAACCCCCTAACATACGTCTTAGCCCTGTACAGAACTTTTATTAAAATCATTATAGTGAAACAATTAATCATCTTGACTCTCAAAAAATCCAGGCTAAAAAAACCCTCCAGTTAGTCAAATTTCTAGCATAACACTAGCCCAAGTACCATCAACTCAGCCGTTCTCTTACGCGTCCCGGATCGGCCAATCTCGAAACGGAACCCCACCGCACGCAGGCACCAATCTTGCCTTTCACCACCTGGCACCCGCAATCTTCATCCCCTTACTCATCAACTCCTGCAGAAATCTCGGGCTGGCTCGTCGTTTCTACACCCCGGTCGCTTCCTGATTCATATATCCTCTCTTCGTTTAACGATTCGCTCCTTCCCGCCCCCAAAACCCATAGCTGGCACTGGAGGCCTTTCGACAGTAGGAGCATCGGCTCCTAAGAGATAATTACCGTCAACATGCTTCCAGACAAGTATGTCGCATGCGCTTCCCTTCTACTCTCCAATGCGTTGGGCATAAAGTGGCCAGAAGTTAACAATGCGCGCGAATTAGATATGTCGGGCTAATACTAGCCATCGCATCAACAATGGCCATCGGTACGGGATTATCTACCTGGGGCGTCTTGAAAGACCCAACTAATCCAATGCATCATCAGGCACCAGTTTCGTTATCACCAAAAGAGTTCGTCCAACCTCGGAAATCGCCAACCGCAGACCTCAGACCGCAGACCTACCTCGGTTGGAGCGACGGGCGGCCACGCATTTCGTAGACATACACTAATGCGCTTGATTTAGGGATTGATGCAAGCGTCCGAACAACATGGCTTTGAGGGAGAAGGGTTTTCATACTTGAAGAGTCCCATCTGGTGGGGAGGTGTCGTCACACGTACGGGAATCATCAACATCTGGTTCTGAGAGGAATCGCTAACATGAAACCAAAACAGTCGCCCTTGGAGAGATCGCCAATTTCGCCGCTTATGCCTTTGCGCCCGCGATTCTGGTGACACCGCTTGGAGCGCTGAGTGTTCTGATCGGGTATGGAATTCGCTCCGTGTGGCTGGGACCCTGCTGACAACCCTTCAAGCGCCGTTTTGGGCTCATATTTCCTTGATGAAAGGTTAGGGAAGCTAGGAAAACTGGGTTGCGCCATGTGTCTTCTGGGCTCAGTCGTAATTGTCCTCCATGCGCCCCCTGACAAACCGGTTGAACGCATTGACGAGATGCTCGCATATGCCGTCAAAGCACGTATGTTTGCGACCTGTGCTCTGTATTTGGAGGTACATTGCTAACTCTCACGCTCAGCTTTCCTTATCTACTGCTTGGCAGTTGCGATCTTCTCGACGGTTATGATCTATCGAGTCGCCCCAGTTTACGGAAAGAAAAACCCCCTCATTTACATCTCGATCTGTTCCACTGTTGGCTCGGTCTCCGTGATGTCGATGAAGGCCTTTGGTATTGCGGTGAAATTGACATTCGGTGGTAACAACCAATTCGGAAACGCATCTACCTATGTTTTCGCCATTGTTACCGGTTTCTGCATTCTCACCCAGCTGAACTACTTCAACAAGGCATTGAACTCATTCTCGACCTCAATGTAAGCCAACGTTACCACAAGATTGATCTCCGCGCTAATTTTTTTTTGTCATTCAGTGTGAACCCCCTCTACTATGTCACCTTTACGACCTTCACGCTCTGCGCCTCGTTTATCCTTTTCCAGGGATTCAATACTACGGATGCTGTCAACACCATTTCCTTATTATGCGGCTTCCTGATCATCTTTACCGGTGTATACCTCCTCAACCTGTCACGCCACGATCCCGACGGACATGCCCTGGTCAATGCCAAGCTTGACGATGAGGGAGTCCCGACCGACGGCATCGCAAGCTTCCAAACTCGACGCTCCATGCAATCCCGCCGCAGCACCGATCCGCATCGTCGGAGTTCCTCCAGCCTTGCCTTCCTCAACGGTCACGGTGATCGCGAAGGGCTTATCCACTCGTACGATATCGAGAACAACTCTGGCATTAGTTTGGGCAATCTGGCAGAAGTTGACGGCGAACCAGGCCCAACCTTCTCGGTTGATGACCATCGTACGTTAAGGCATACAAAGCGAAATAGCCAGGTCTGATGGCCTTAGGAGTGGTATGAAGCCAGCGCTCCCCCTTCCTTCACGAAGTTACTGCCTCCACGCTCTACAATCTCATCCCATTTGCCACTATCTTCGAGCCCTTTTCTGGCTTCTGCACTTCTTTCCTCATCGAAGCCCTTGTATTTTTATTGTTTCCTCCAAAATGCCCGAGTGCAGAGATTGACGTTTAGAAGATCTCATGTCAGGCACTGGACATGCTATGAATGATTGGATATGACTCTGGTTTCTCTGAATCGCTGGTTTTGTTCTCTTTTCCTTTTTGTTCTCCCTTTTCTTTGTGTGATCGGGGGAAGGGTTATGTATATACGGATTGTTTTTGAAGAAATTCCACATCACAAATAGATTGGCATATCCCAGAAGTGGGGCTCCCGCCCCGATGATGTAGCTTGCAAGTCAGCTGTTAATGGAAGTTTCACTTCCGACTATCAAGCCGGTTGATCGCCGGTTCTAACCTCTCGTTTCTTTGATTCATCCCCCTCCTGTCTTTTTTCAAAGAACCGATAGATATCGATTCCCGAGGCGATATCCTCGCCATGCCGGGTTTGTTGCGGAAACTCGTCATCGTCGCCGCAGTCGACGGACTGATTCTGCACGGACATGGCGCAAATGGGCCCCGCCATAACAATGGCAGCAATAATGAGGCCTCGTCAATCCGCATCGACTATAAAACGAATAAGATCACAGCCCTACCTGCTTCCACAGAGGAGTCACTAGAGGGTCGCGAATATTTGGAAGCCTACGGACTCGTCGGTAAAGTTGAACTGAGAAGCCTCGGGGCTATAGCTCCAGATTTGTATCACTTGGCATTAACACCCTTCAGGCCTTCTGTCCGTCGCATCATACTCGTTTCTTGTCTCCATTACTCAGCGTCAACAAGTCGCGCAGATCCAAGGCCGTCCCGTCTACGCCGTGACCAATGTTGCGATCATCCCCATCTCCTCGCAAGCAGATGCTACCCACGCAATCACTCAGGCGCGCAAAGAAGTCTCACGCGGTGATGCCGACCTAGACTCTGACTCCGATGATGATATCCCAGAGCAGGTTGCGGATGGCGCGGAACCTGAAATTGGTAGCGCGCCGACCTCGCCCAATCGGCAGGCAACTTTGCATGCCCGCGGTGCGAGCGTCGGCAGCATTGCGGAAGATGTGATTGGGAAACGCGTTCCATTCGGTCGCTTCGCGGCGAATTGGCTCTCACGAAAGAATCTGGGATTGCCCAGGCCTGGAGCGCTGGGGCAGGATGTGCCCGAGTCGCCTTTTGATGATACCCCCGGGCTAGCGAATCCGCGTGGTGACTTAGAGGAAGCTGCGGAAGCGGCTTTGCCTGAAGATCAGAAAGATGGCTTGAATCCCGGTGATAAGGATAATCGTCCTCGCTCTGATCAGGCGGCAGAGCTGTTGCCGAAGCTGCTGAAATACACGAAGCTGCTTTTTGCGTCGCATAATTTCTTTTTTGCATATAACTATGATCTGACAAGGCCTTTTGATGCTCAGCAAGCACGCACGGAGCATCTTCCTCTGCATAAAGCTGTGGATCCATTGGTGGGTACTGTTCTTGCTATATTCTTGGTATCTGCTAACGCGGCTCTAGTACTTCTGGAACAAACATCTCATGTTTACATTCATTGAAAATGGCGCCCATGGTTTCGTGATGCCACTTTTACAGGGATTTGTTGGCCAGCGAGAATTTACAGTGGCCAGCCCGGAGAAAAAGCCAACGTTCGAGTCTGCAGATGAGAAGCCGGTCGAGGCAAAAATACTAGGCGAGAGTCAAGAGGCAGCATCTGTGGAAACGGAAGTTCCTAAGCGCAACTTTTTGCTGACCCTTATTTCGCGTCGGTCTGTTAATAGACCTGGTCTCCGTTATCTTCGCCGCGGTGTGGATGATGAAGGGAATACAGCCAACACTGTCGAGACGGAGCAGATTCTCTCAGGCCCGGAGTGGAGCCCATCCGACAATGTCTACTCCTATTTGCAAGTGCGGGGATCTATTCCTTTGTACTTTTCTCAATCTCCATACGCCTTCAAGCCCGTTCCAGTGCTGCATCACTCTGCTGAAACGAACCAGCTTGCATTTGGAAGGCATATAAGAGATCTGAGCCGGAGATATGGCAAGATCCAAGCTGTCTCTTTGATTGACAAGCATGCGGGAGAATTGAAACTTGGTGAACAGTATGAGAGATACACCGATGTCTTTAATAAAGCCGGTGGGTTTGATGGGTCGCTAATGCGGCTGGAGTGGTTTGATTTCCACAACGAATGCCGTGGAATGAAGTTTGAGAATGTTTCTCGTCTAGTTGATCGGGTGAAAGACACTTTGGACGAGTTCGGCTACACTACCGTCAAAGATGGCGTATCGACACTCAAGCAGAGTGGTATTGTGCGTACCAACTGTATGGATTGTCTTGACCGCACCGGGGTGGCTCAGTGCGCGTTTGGGCAATGGGCTCTGGAGCGTCAGCTTCAGAATGAGGGTATTGCGATTGACTTGGGTGGTGACTCTTCTACTCAGTGGTTCAATACTCTCTGGGCAGACAATGGCGATGCAATCTCCAAACAGTATTCGTCCACTGCCGCTCTGAAGGGCGACTATACCCGCACGCGAAAGCGAGACTATCGAGGCGCACTCAATGACTTTGGTCTCACTCTCTCGCGCTACTATAACAACATTGTCAACGATTACTTCTCGCAGGCTTGTATCGATTACCTGCTGGGTAATGTCACCCCGCATGTCTTCGACGAGTTCTCCGTTGAACTGCAGACCACCGACCCAGGCATTTCGGTTCAAAAGATCCGTCAGAATGCAATCGACACCAGCTGCAAGATCGTCATCAGTAGTCCTTCCGAGGAGTTCCTTGGAGGGTGGACTATGTTGACCCCTCGTCAACCCAATACGCTGCGGACCCTTCCCTTCGAGGAATCTGTCCTCCTCCTGACAGATGCGGCAGTGTACAGTTGCCGTTTCGACTGGGAAACCGACAAAGTCCTCTCCTTTGAACGGATCGACCTACGCTCTGTATCCCGCATCCATTACGGAACATACGTCACCTCTATTCTGACAGAAAGTCAGTCCAATGAACGCACTAACGTAGGTCTCGTCATTGTCTACCGCGACGGTGATGAGAATCTCCTACGTGTCAACACCCGCTCCTTGCAAAGCAACGTCCGACCCGCCGCTCTCGAGGCCTCCACTGGCTCCACCGGAGAATGGGATCTGGTCTCCTGGCTACGTGGCACCAAGCGCGCAACTACACGATTTGTCGCATTCAAATCTCTTCCCCTAACGAATGCAGGGACTAGTCCTCGCCTCGGGCCCACGACGGGTAATGTTCGCGAGCTTGATCGAGTTCGCTCTATTTGTCTAGAAATCGAACGTGCGATGCTCGCTGGTGATGGGCAGAACACCGATGCAGCATCTGTGGTTGAGAAGTCTGATATCATTTCTTTGGCCGATGCGAAGAAACGTACTGGAATCTTGGAGTATTTGGTCTATGATATTAAGAAGATGGTCTGGGCATGAGCGAGCGGCCTTTGGGTATTCTGTATAAAGAAAGTGACTACATGTAGAATGTATCGTTTGAATACATGTCGTACCCCTGCCACTTGTTGGTGTAATTGTTCCATTTTAGTGCTCAGTCCTTGCTCTATTTCGCTCATTAGTATTTTTCTACTAGAGGCCTTCGGCCGCGCATTACGCGCGGCGCCTATAATTATAATGGTGTTTCTACTTTACCTCTATATTACCATTTACATACCTTGTCTCCTGCCATATCTCCTGCATATTCACCTTTTTCCATGCCATGTGAGTTAAATTTCCGGAGTACTCTCCGGAGGTATAAGTAACAGACTGGAAAGAAGAGAAGAAAAGTGGAAGGAGGAGGGTAAATCAAAGTCGGGTAGAGGTTTTGAACGTGTGCCCAAAAAGTCTACCCAAGTAAAAGAGGGGTTGATTTACTAAATGCTAAATTCCTATCTAGAAATGGAGGGTCAAGCTACATTACCCTTCTATCACAGAATCAGTATGTTGGGTTTCGATGCGAATACACCTTAATCAGGGTTTAATAAGTGTTTTATATAAATTAGCATTAATTTAATATGTGTTGCCATCTAATGATTGGCCAATTGACCGTATACTGGTTTTGCTGCATGTCTAAGATGATTGAGGTTACAGCAATCAGTCAACCGGTGGACCTTATAGATATACACGTTACTGTCTCTGGGCACTGAGCGCACCTATTCAAGTGGCATATGGAATATTGAGTGACCTCCAGGCCTACTAGGTACATACTAGTAAACGTCATTGGTAATTCTTATTTGGTTTATGACCTCCGCAGATGTAGCTATAATGTACATGTGTCTTCTGCGCTTAGACATACGGAGTTGAACAAAGTACAAATAAAGATAAGCGAAGACAAGATTTACAAGATATTTCCAGCCTGTCTTCAAGGTATAGAACAAGAATATCACGTAGCGTTAGATTCTATTGAACACTTGATGCTGATCTGCTCCAACCAGTTGACGTTAGCAAAAATAATAATTTGAATGCAAGGTTTACACTTGGTTACCGCCTTTCTCTTTTTGTCTGTTCGCCCCAGTTTTCCAACTTCACTTTCTTGGCGTCGTCCGAGTCATTTACTCTCTTTTTTTGTTCTTATCGAAACCGTTATCTTCGTCTTATTTTTCTTTCTTTTACTCCAACTTCTTCGGTAGTTACTGGTTTGCCTGGTGCAGATCAGGAAAGGTTTTGTTCCTTTGATCTGGGGAACCAACGAAGAAAGGGGAGCCGTTCCCACTTTCTTGGCGGGGCTCTTTGTGCCACACGCACTTTTGCTCCTACGGTCGCAAGCCAAGTCGACTTTAGCACCGCTTCAACATGGATTGGCAACCTCAGGATGAGCCATTGAGGCAGCTGGCTTGCTGCCTTAGAGACTCCCTCAATGGCCAGAACGCCGCGCTCCGGAAACAAGCCGAAGTGGTATGTCTATAACAATTTTTTTTGCTCTGCACTTCCCCTCCCCCCTCTTTGTCAGGAACCAAGACACAAGAAAGCACACTCAGGA
Organism: Penicillium lividum; assembly: GCA_028828245.1. Classification (NCBI taxonomy): domain Eukaryota; kingdom Fungi; phylum Ascomycota; class Eurotiomycetes; order Eurotiales; family Aspergillaceae; genus Penicillium; species Penicillium lividum. The sequence continues at coordinate 2,530,846 of JAQJAG010000003.1, forward strand.
ACTTGAAATGGAGATTAATATGATAGGGCGTTTTTATAGATGCTTGCTTCCGCGACTACATCCCCGGATTATGTCAATTACATCACCTTCATTTTCTCGACGCCGCAGGCCCCTCCTGCTGTTGGCATGGACGATGCTACCTATAGTCTTGTGCGCTTTTCCGCCGCTCTGAACATCAAGACGAAGCTTTTCATGGGATATCACACAATCAGTCAGCAAAGCCTACACTTTATCCGATCCGCCGCTCTCCTCGCACTAAGAGACACCAACCCACAAGTCCAGGGAGGTGCTGGCACTATTATTACGGAGTTGGTGCAGAGGGGTGGCCTGCTCTCTTGGCCGGAGGTGCTTCAGGAGCTTCTGGCCTTGGTTGGTAATACTTCGGGGGATGTGTCGATCCCAGCCCAGGAGTCTGCAATGGCTGCGCTGCACAAGGTGTGCGAGGATAACCGCAAGATCCTGGACCGCGACTACCAAGGTCAACGCCCGCTCAACGTGATCATTCCCAAGCTGCTGGAGTTTACTACCCGGGAGAGCGCGCGGATTCGCTCCCTCGCCCTGCGAAGTATCCACATTTTCCTCCCCCACCGACCTCAGGCCCTAATGGGCTCGTTGGATCTTTTCCTGTCCCAACTCTTCACCCTGGCGGGCGACCAAGACACCGAGGTGCGGAGAATGGTGTGCAACTCATTTTCGCAGCTTGTAGAGTTCGCCCCCGAGAAGCTTATCCCTCACTTGGAGGGTCTGGTCAGCTATATCCTCATCCAGCAGCAGAACGGAGAGGACCCCGAGCTTGCTCTGGATGCAGCGGAATTCTGGATCGTCTCTGGCGAGCAAGAGCGTCTGCAGGGGCCGCTGGCTCCGTTCATGCCCAAGGTCATCCCGGTTCTGCTTCAGAACATGATTTATGAGGAGGACGATGTGATCCGCCTGATGGGCGATGACGACGATGATGCCGACACAGAGGACCGCGCGGAAGATCTTAAGCCCCAGTTTGCCAGGACGAAGGCCGGTCGTATTGATATGTCAAAACAGACCGACGGCGCAAATGATGCGTCAATCCAGCAACCCCAGGAAGAAGATGAGGATGAGCTCAGCGAGGGTGAGATTGAAGACTCGGAGTATGGAGATGACCCAGAGGACGAATGGTCTCTGCGGAAGTGCTCCGCAGCTGCACTAGATGTCTTCTCGAACGTTTACCATGACCCGATTTTTGAGATCATTTTGCCATACCTGAAGGAGACCCTACGACACGAGCAGTGGCCCAACCGTGAAGCCGCTGTGCTTACTCTGGGAGCTGTCGCTGATGGTTGCATGGACGCTGTTGTGCCCCATCTTCCCGAGCTCGTCCCATACCTCATTTCTCTACTGAACGACCCACAGCCAGTTGTGCGGCAAATCACCTGTTGGTGTCTGGGCCGGTACTCGGAGTGGGCCTCGCATCTCCCTCAAGGAGCAGAAAAGCAGCAGTTCTTCGAGCCAATGATGGAGGGAATTCTCCACCGCATGCTCGACAACAACAAGAAGGTGCAAGAAGCCGCTGCATCTGCGTTTGCCAGCTTGGAGGAAAAGTCAGATGAGAACTTGGTTCCTTACTGTGATCCTATTCTCCGTCAATTTGTCCAATGCTTTAGAAAGTACAAGGACCGAAACATGTACATTCTCTACGACTGCGTGCAAACCCTGGCTGAGTGTGTCGGAACAGAGTTGGCCAAGCCCCATCTTGTTGAAATTCTGATGCCAGCTCTGATCGAACGATACAACCAAGTCACCGACGAGTCCCGAGAGCTGTTCCCGCTGCTTGAATGTCTAGGATATATCGCCGCGTCCTACGAGGATGCCTTTTCGCCATTCGCCCCTGCTATCTTCCAACGCTGTGTAAAGATTATCTACCAGAACCTTCAGGAATCCCTCGCCTCAGTAAACAACCAAACCATTGATGAGACTGACAAGGATTTCTTGGTTACTTGCCTTGACCTTCTCAGCTGCGTCATCCAAGCCATTGACCCGCAAAAGAGTGGCGATCTGGTGGCCGCCTCCCAGCCTCGTTTCTTCGACCTGCTTTGCTACTGCATGCAGGACTCTAATTATGAGGTCCGCCAGTCTTCCTACGCCCTCCTGGGTGACTGCGCCATTAGTATCTTCCAGCACCTGGAGCCATTCATCCCTACCATGATGCCCATTCTCATTAAACAACTTGACCTGGATCTTATGCCTGACGATGATCGCGTGACTGGCTTCAGCGTTCTCAACAATGCCTGCTGGTCATGTGGAGAGATCGCCGTGAAACAGAAGAGCAGCGACCTTGCCCCGCACGCCGACAAGCTGTACTTCGGCCTTATGGGCATCATGAATAATGAAGAGATTATCGACTCGGTCAATGAGAATGCAGCCATGGCGCTGGGTCGTCTTGGTCTCTGCTGTCCCGACCCCCTGGCGGCCCGACTGAGCGAATATGCCGGTCCCTTTTTAACATCGATGAGCAAGATTGACTTCAGCCGCGAGAAGGCCTCCGCATTACTTGGTTTCAACCAAGTGGTGATGAAGAACCCTCAAGCCATGGAATCGTGTCTCGGAGCCTATTTCGGGGCCATTGCTAGCTGCGCGAGCAAGTCGGTTTCATCGCAGGAGGACTACCGGGATATTCACACCTCGTTCCAGCAGGTATGTGCCCCCACTGTTTTCACTGCATATCATTCTAACCATCGAGCAGGTCTTGCAAGGATATAAAAACATGATACCCCACTTTGATTCGTTCCTCTCAGAGCTTCCGGGCACCGTGGCTCAAAAGCTGCGCACGCACTACCAGGTTTAACGCGGCATACCATGGTTTCCGTTACCTTGACTCCATACCTTACGATTGCGAGCTACACGACAACGGCTGTATGAAATGCCGGAAATTGTTCTGTCGTGTTACCGTTAGGCTACATCTATATGGTGGGATGACGTCAAACGACAATGCCACCTGTCATATCCAGCCTCTTCTCTTTCCAATCCAATGCACTGTTTCCACTTTCGTTTTTCTTCTTAGCGCCGCGGGCCTATCATAACCCATTGTCATTATGATCTAGAAATAGGAGGAACGAACGGTCTCGGTTATGAAAATTCATTAGGTCTAATCAAGGCGAGCCGAGCTTTCGGCCGGGCGTTTCATTACCATATTTTACCACATCTCAAGAGTCGGGGAAGCGCGGGGAGGCAAAAATGTGGATTTCAGATATGTCCTTTCGACTATCTACGATGTATGACGATTGCAACGGGCATGGCTATCTGATCATTCTGGCATTTCTTTTCTTCCCTGACTTCAATGTTCCTTTGCACTGATATTATCGGTATGTCATTTAGCGCTGACTTTTCCCTTTCAGATAGATAGATTAGATAGATATGAAAATTGCCAAAACTTAGGTAGTCTCCTGATTCATCCCTAAAATACCCGCCACCCGGGGTCCACGGATAATGGGATATGCACTCATCATCAATCCATTGGCAAACATTATAGTCACAAGCTTGCCCAAATTAGGCGACGTGGCGTCCCCTCAACCCGTTCATCTGCCGTCCAGGGTCCAATATCAATTCCATCGGCAAAAAAGCCCCACCCAATGTGTTATCCGTCGCTTCATAACTCTATCAAGGTGGGAAAGAATCCCCCGCCGGTGCGCGCTTTCACTTGCCTCTTTTTGTAGATTGCAGGATCACTTGCCAAGTCCATGAGGGGTCCAGGTCCCAATAATTTTATTCTTTCATTTCCTTCCCGCCAAGGTTGATTCCCCCAAGCTAACCAGATTTAATTAATTTATTTAACCTTTCCCTAACAAGTTAACCTTACGCCGTAATCTACTCTACTATTACTTAGGTTAAAGTGTCGCTCAACTTCTCTCCAGCCACGGAATGGATCTTCGCTTCACCTCGCTTATTTGACGCCTCGGGAGCCCAAGCTTAACTTCCGGTCGAGGGGTATTGGTCTGTTGAACGGGGACGGGGCTGAAGTACCAAGCCGCGAGCCTTTCCTCGGGGCGATGCGATGCGATACGTTGGGATGTGGACTGGGACATGCAGGGTCTTTGGTTGTGGCTGGGCGTTTCCCCCCAAGGCCTGATCCTTGTAGAGTACAGTGGCGAGGACTTTCCTTTTCTCCTAGGTTTGGAGGCTATTGTGGACTTTCGGTTTCGGTGTGTAAGGTAAGCTTGACAGGTAAGATTGGGTTATCCAGTTCTGCAGGGAATATTTACTTTACGCGTTTCACTATGTGGCGTGCCTAAATTAGATTGAGCTGAGATTCTGGGTTTGTGACGGAGTTAATCAATCTACGCCCTGGAGTTATACTTGTCAGGGAACATACTTCCAAGGTTAGGGCGCTGCGGTGGTGTGGTGCGACAGTATAGTCTTACTGTCCTGCAATAACCCATTCTGTTGAGACTCTTATCCAAGGCCTATGCTCGCCACGTATGTACGGTCTATGTGACGCGACCAATCCAATCGTATTGGATATTTGTTATTTAGTATCTCATTCAATTCGGAATCTAGAAACAACCCATGTAGTGGAGTCGTCCATTCTCATTCTTAATACACTCTGCCAGGTTCACAACATCTACATGCTGTATACCTCCCTCATCGTCCAGCGAGGCATGGAGCATGGGCTCATGGGTTGGACCCTCCAGCTCGAGAATAACGTCAGACGCATGATCGGAGAAACCTTCAGCACTCCATGCGAATTGACCTAGGAAAGAAGCATCTATTAGTGACAAGGCTGCAGTGGGGCGTACAAGGGCTGTTCGGGCTGACCTTTCTTCGCACCCAAGAAACCATCCAGGTTCAGCTCGGAATATGTCGCGTCCCCAGATGGACGTTGACAGTAAGCAGTGAGGATGTGGCCATTCTTGAGCTGGATGTCCATAGATGTTTTGTGGAAACCCATTTTGCACGGATTGTGCCGTCAGTCCCAGGCCGGATGTGTACTGTGCTAGTTATGTACCTGGAGAATGGAGATAAAATAATTCAAATGTTTCGATTATATACATGGGAATTTTGAAACGACGATGTTGCCTCTACATGTCATTATTGATGTTGCCTCTGTCACGGTGTGTTGTTCCGACAGGTAGATGGATATTTGGGGGCGTTTTCCCTGCATCATATTCGTCTCACCGCGACCTGGTTGACCGCTCCGTTGGTCATGATGACTTCATTGGGATGTTCAGCCTCAGGATTGCCTTTATTGAAACAAGGCATACAAGGCGTCCATTCACGCGAACCAGGGTGGCTTAGCAAGAAAAGTACAGTTGACGCTAGTGACTTTAATTAAATTGCGGAGGGGAAAGCGTGGAGATCTGGTACGGGTACATCGTTCAAACGTTTTTGGTATTCGGTCTCGGGTCTCTGCACTGGTATTGGGTGTAATTGTTTAGTGGATTCTGGGTTCATATTTGGCTAGGTCTGATGCTGTTCCCATGACCAATGGACTAGACCTGGTAATTAGCTATGGTATTGCTTTAAACCACTTCTTAGGCTGCTTCAAGACTAGTGGAAATCTGAAACCATGGAGATAAAGATCGACAGGATGATTTGCCCCTCCGTGGAGGTTCAAGCTAAACCGACAGGCTGGTAAAGCATAGCCATTGTTTGATCTCGCCATGATCGACCATAGTTTATCCCCACGCGTCCAGGATGACCCTCGATTTAAGTTGGTTAGCGGGAGTTGCCTCCCATGGACCGTGCTTCTCTAGGTCAGATTAGTTAAGACGATGTCATCTGGCAGGGCGGGAGAACCAGACTGTCGGGTCTTTATCCTTGTAGAGCACAGTCTGGCCAAGGCCACAGGGTCCAGATCTGGGAGGCCTAACTTGTTGAAGCTCTTTATAGCTACCCAACCATATTCTTATCCAAAAATAAAACAGTAAAAGGAAAAGTTATTGTGGCCCCCAAAATACTGGTTCAGTGGGTAGCTCCCCAAGCTTAGACTAACCCTAATTTGGCTGAATGTTGCGAGTAGCGAGACTAACCGTATTAGGTCTTCCATGGGTTCCCCGACTTCGCACTGAATGTCCTCAATTGATGAAACCCGATCAGCAAGGGTGGAGCCACGTGTAATTCTTCATCGCTGCACTTCCATCTCTCTGCATGAAAAACGTGGTGAACTGGCGGTGTAACGTGACACATTCGTCAAGAAAAGCCGCGATCCAGTATAGCGGGAATTGGGGATCCCTGTTTGTTATCTTCTGGTCCCCAAGTTTCAAAATCCCCCAGGGAAAACAAAAAAAAAAACAAACCCATTTCCGGCCCCCCGGATTGTCCAAACGATGTAAAACCCGATGGAATGGTCAGACCAAAGAATTAAAAAAAAAAGAAAAAGAAAAAGATAAAAATGGGAAAACCAATAGGAAGCGACGAAGTGGAGTCTCAATCTGCACGTTCGGTTGTCATTACCGAGTTGAGTCCGTCTCATCCCGCGTCTGACTTGATTGTCGGATAGAAACGGCCAAATCAAATCAAACTAAATAACTTGGTCCAGGATAACACCATTACTTGACTTGGCATATGGTTCGGCTTGGCAAATCCCTGACGTTTTTTCCGATCCACATTTCAAGGGTCCTCAGATCGCGGAACTGGTCGATCCATATACACTGCCCCCCTGCATATTCTCGGGACTTTGTAAAAAAATAAAAATAAAAATAAAAACCAAAAGACATAAGCCCCCTTTTCCTTTTACTTTTCTTTTTCTTTTTCTTTCTTTTTCCCCTTTAGCGGAGTCACTATCTAAATTCTAAAGAATTACCCTTTGCTTAGTCAAGCCAAGCCTTGGCCGCTTGAACTACCCTAATATGGTTACTGTAGTTAGACTTGTCGGCCTTGGCCTTGGCTGACCCAACATTTCATTTTTATTTTATTTCATTAATAATATATCCACTTCCCTAATTTCGTCTTCCGTTGGAGGGAAGAAAGCTCCGGAAAGGTTCCCTGGGGCTCCCCGGCAAACCAAAGTTTGAGATCCCCCCAGAGCTCTGCGGTAAAGTGGAGAAAAGCTAGACTCATCCAGGAAGCTGTCTAAGGCTTGTCAAATTAGAGTCTATTCTATTGGCCGCCATGTGGATGCCTTGATTAGCCCAAGCTGAAAGGGTCATCCTGGGTTCCCCTGCAGAGAGGCTCAAAATGATGGGGAAAATAACACAACCATTTACCTAAAGTACGGAGTACCGTAATACGTCTGACCGGGTCTTCTATTCTCATCTTTTATTTCCCCCCCTTTTACCTACATCTCCGATTTCTTATTTCTTACATTCTCCCTTTAAAAAAATGCTTCTGACTCGGATCTTTTAACACCTGCAGCTCGTATCTCCCACGTGTTGTTTTCCCTCAACTTCTCTATAAACGGGGACCTCCCGTGGTCATCTACCCGCCTTAACTTTCGTATACTTTTTACCTTGCAACATGGCCGGCCCGGGTGGTGGTCCTCCTCGCAAGAGCCACACCAAATCCCGCAACGGATGTAAGACGTGCAAGAGGAGACACATTCGCTGTGATGAGACCTTCCCACAATGGTACGTCTCAAACAGTCATTCTAGTCAGTCTAGGAGGTACCAGATCTAATTTACTTTCTAGTCGCAATTGCACCAAGCACAACTGTCGATGTGACTACCAGGACTCGACGACACAAATCAGTTCCCCTCCAACACGGCGGGGTCCTGATCTGCTGATGTCGCCCGGGATCGAAATGGAGATCGAGAACTGGCACCGAACTGGTGTGCCTCCATACCCCGAGTTGGTTCAATGTCCCCCCTCTGGATGGTCGCATCTATCGCGCCAGGATCTGCGTTTGGTCCATCACATTATTGGCCTTTCGATCGATTTACATCGGCGTGGTCTGAGTAGCTGCACCGCCTGGGCGCAGAAGATGCCCAAGTATGTTTCTGTTGAGTGAAGAGATGAAGAGCGATAAACTGACATTTATCTAGCTTCCTCGCTATTGCCCTGTCTAATGAATTTGTTATGAGCTCGATTTTGGGCTTGTCAGCATTTCACCTCGCCTTCTTGACTCGAGATCAGGAGACTAAGCAGTTAGCTTATCACCACAAGATGACTGCCCTCCGGGGCCTGCAGACAGCCATCGGCTTGTTTTCCAAGGAGAACTGCGAGGCCGTTCTTGCCGCCTCCATTCTGCTTTCATGGCAAGCAACCGAACGGTTGGTATTCCTGTTCATGCAGCTTTGCAACCATCTAATAATCTGTTTAGCCAAATGTGGATGTCCTTGCAACAGGGCATCTCAACCGTTTTCGAATCGATGCACCCCTTCTGGAAACAGGAATCCGAGTTAGCACAATTCGTCGAAAACCAGCGAGCTCTCAGCGCATCCGATTTCCCCTTGTCCCTTGACGACGATCTAAACTCACTAGATCAAACCGTTCACGCTCTCGAGCTCGCCCAGAAGCGAGTATCCCACAACCCAGAACACGCTCAACGACTAGCGGAACTCGTCGAATTCGTGCAGCACTTCCGGAATGACTACCCAACACAAACATCCGAGCAAGCCTTTGAGCGCATCCAGATTCTCCGACGCTGGCTTTTCTGGCTCCCTGCATCGATGCTCCGAGGCAACGACTCCGATTTCACCGCTCTAGCCATCCTCTCCCAGTTCTTCGCTGTCGGCGTAGCCCTCGACCGATTCTACCCTGAAACGGAAGGGGCATATCTGGGCGGACTGTCCATCGGCCCGATCGAAGAAATATACCGCATCCTCGCAGCAAACAGTGCAACAGATCCATACAACGCAGAGCTCCGTCTGGGCATGACCCTGATGGACCTACCACGGCGCATCGTCGCACGCTATCGTCTCCGATTGAGTATGTGTCCTCGTCCATCGGTCGAACATTACTCCCCTGATCCTTCAAGCCCATACCACGGGATGCAAGAATACCCTATCGCCTCATCCTCTTCACCTGCATCCGCTTCCCCCTCATACGTCGCATATACCCCTCCGCTTCAATCCCCTCCCGCCGTCAATGTCGCGGGCTCCCCATTCCATCTCGCGGATGGCTATGTCACCGCTCCTTCGCATACTCTATACCCTCCTTCTCCACAACTTCTCGATGCGCACGACCCACAACTAGGGTTGTCTGAATTGCGCCACACAAGTCTTTCAAATCCGGCATTCACTCCCCCTTATGGTGATGCCCTCTGCACAGATATGCCCCAGGATGGATCACTCGGCCTCAATGTGGATATGTATCAACAAGCACACCACTTCGAGATGCCGAGTATGGTTACATCTGAGACCTGCTGGACATGATTGGACTGGTGTTATTTGATTATGTGGATAGGCGCAAGAGAATACTAATACCCCTCAATATGTGATACGGAGTCCGGTCTGATTTTTGTGATTTTTTATTTAACATACTTTGTCTACGAGAGCTTGGTCATGTTTGATTGTTCTTCCTTATTTTTCTGTGATTTTTAATGTCTTTCTGATCCCGCATGAGCATTGTATTCATTGTCCTCGAAAACCGAGACAATGAATCAAGTGATATACCCAGTTCCAGCGAACCACGCTACCATAACTGGGAGTGTTTGCATGTTACTCACCTTTTATACGATAATACCTACTACGGTACATGTGAGATAATCTGATTTTGCCTGATAAACCTCGCAATCAATACAAGACAGTATTGTTACAACTACAGAATTCAAGTTTAAGTCTCATAGTTTAGCGCCCCCATCACATTAATGAACTTTATAAATCCTTATAGCCTCTCGCCCCATCTTTCTCACTCCCGTTTCGAGAATCTCTAATTAATTACATGTACCAAACCCAAAACCCCCACCACGCCACTAGCCGCCGTATATTTATCAAGAACCAGATCGCCAGGGGCCTAGGACTCAGATACTTGAGTTCCACAGTAACTGAATAGAGGGGAGATAAAGCATTTAACCCCCAGATCTGCGTGTCTTATTGGACAGTTCATTGTAGCCTTACACTTAAGATCCGGTGGACCTCGTATTCGGCTGCCTTTCCTTATCTTGAACTCCGTGAGGATACTTTACTAGGATATTGCCACGTTTTTATCTCTGATCGTGCATTAGGGTGTGATTCTATTGCATATTCAGGGATTTGTCTTTGTTGCTTTGGATGATATGTGATGCATGTACTTCGTACCTAGTGTCGGGGCGATATAAGCTGGGGGTCCACTTCGCCCCCTTGTGTGGCTTGTACTCCGAGGTATTGTAGGATGTATTTGCTTGTCTTTGTTTTGGGGCTATGAGGCTTTGTTTAGTCAGTGTGGCGGACTTTGGATTGATTGCAGTCTTTGTTTAGAATAGATGGGATGAATCTTTGGTTTCTCACTTTATGATATGTAGTCTGAGACTTGTTTATATGCACAGGGAAGAAAAAGTATGGTTGAATTGTTGCATGTAGATCTAACTACAACATAGAGGCATGATTCAGCAGAAGGAATATAGAGCTATGGCTCAAGGCAAATAGACGTTGATAGTGTGAGAACGAGATTTTATGCTCATTTCATGTTGTTTCGTGCTACAATCAGTGCCACTAAACTTATTCATTTTATATTTCACTTTCCTGATAGTTGAACTAATGTTAGTATGGGTGTAAAGTCGACACCTGAAAATGGTGGTCAACATTTAGCATGGCCTATCACACGTGATGATAGCCCACGTGACCTATGACATACGTCCCGCATGTCGACATCAACACATCTGTTAAGCTTCAACCTCTTTACCTATCACTTGACCTGAATTTCTCCGTCAAACCCACCAACCGAACTCAAACCATACGCAATGGGCGACGCAGGTGGTTGGAGCACCATCGAGTCCGATGAGGTACGTACAATAGCTCAGACCCAAGCTCAAGCAAACCCATCTAACAGCCCTAGGGCGTATTCACATCCCTCATCGAGAACCTCGGTGTACAAGACGTTCAATTCGAAGAACTCATCTCCCTCGATGCCGACACAATACGCTCCCTCGGGTAAATCAAAGATCCCATACCCAACCAGCTCCCCCTACCAAAAAGAACCCACAAGCTAACAAGCACCCACAGCCCCGTATACGGCGTGATCTTCCTCTTCAAATGGACCCGTGAAGCAGCCGGCGCACGCGCCGAAGCCCCAATCGACGGAACCTACGACCAAACAGCAACAGACAACAACGTCTTCTTCGCCGCGCAAACAATCCAAAACGCCTGCGGCACACAAGCCATTCTCTCCGTAATCCTAAACAACGACAACCCCCCATCTCCCCTCCAACCCATCCCTCTCGGCTCCGAACTGCGTTCCTTCAAAGAATTCACAACCGGCTTCCCGCCCGAGCTCCGCGGCGAGGCGCTATCAAACTCAGAAGCGATCCGGACGGCGCATAATGCGTTTGCGCGCGCGAGTCCCTTTGCGGATGAGACGGCTAGACCGCAAGATGAAGAGAATGCGGCGGACGTGTATCATTTCATTGCGTATACGTCTGTGAATGGCACGCTTTATGAGTTGGATGGATTGCAGCCGCATCCTATTAGTCATGGGGAGTGTGATAGTGGGAACTTCCCTGAGGTTGTTAGTGAGGTTTTGAGGAGGAGGATTGAGAGGTATCCGGCCGGGGAGACGCATTTCAATCTTATGGCTGTTACGCGGGATCCGAGGATTGCGGCGAGGGAGATCGGGGATGTGGAGACTCTTGAGAGGGAGGAGAGGAAGAGGGGGGGCTTGGCAGTGGGAGAATACGTTGCGGAGGTGGAATTTCGTGGGATTTATTGGGGAGATGATGAAGGGGGTTGTTGAGATGAAGGACAAGCAGGGTGGGTACGACGAGTGGGTTGAAGGGGCGAAGAAGGAGACGAGGAAGAAGTTGGAGACGAGACGATGATCTATTTGCATTTCTGCCTGCAGCCTGCAGTTTCTATGTTGTCGCAGCTAATGACGTGAATCTTCAGATACCCTATAGATGTGAACTATTATGGTCTGCATTCACTAGATACAATATCTGATCTACCTAGAATGGTACTATGTACTGGCATAATCGTAACTTCGTATGTCATGAATCCAAATGTTCTGTTCAGTAATCAACTGCCCGGGCCCGAATATGTTCAACCATTGGCGCCGGGAGGTCATCCGGGTTGATTAGACCAAGAGCCAACAGGTCGGACCAGAAGAACATGGCTCTGTCCTGCGCATACGCCAGGTAATCAAAACCGTCTTCCTCGTCAACATCGACATCGACCGTAGGTGTCTTAACACCCTCGTCTGCATTCTCATTGGAGGTAGCCAGCATCTCAGCAATTCCTTCTTCCATGCCTGGGGCCTTGGCTTGCACGATACCCCAGGCCACCCACTGGGCCGAGTTCATGGCACGCCACAAACGGGTCTGTTGCATGAGCCGCCGCACCTCAGCTTCCAGGTCCTCCTCGAGAGACTTCTCAACTTGCGGCCAATTGGAATCGGGGCCATCATCCAGAGTGAAGGGTGTGACAGCGGTACCAGTACCACCCCGCATGGCTGGAGTGGCTAAAGGTGAGACCACACCACCGGTCACAGCAGGGCGATGGGTGAGATAAGTCATCACAAAGCGGCGCTGCTCCTCGGGTGTGGGGTAAAGGCGGTTGTTGCAGGCCCAGGATAGCTCTTCGTCGTGGTAGTTGTAACACCATTCAGTCTAGTATGGTTAGAAACGAACAGAACGTAAGAACGGAAGGAAGTTCAGAACTGAACTTACAAAGTGGTTTGCGAATTCAAGACCAGCGGTGTTCGCGGATGAGTATTCAAAGTCAATAACCACCAGCTGCTTGTGGGAGTTGGCGGGCAGGAGAAGCGGGGATTCGGTAGCTGGCTGCATGCGAAGAAGGTTTCCATATTGAGTCTGACCCAATTAGCATGTGGTTATCAAGAGTGGAGGCATGACTTACATCATTATGGGCAAACACAAGCTGTCGCTTGATCTCCTCAAATCCACCACAGCTAGCGATAAGCCAAGACCGATAGCGATCCACGGCCTGGCGGAATGTTGCCCATGGCACACCGCAAACAAAGCCCCGCTGGCGCCAAGGTTCTGCAGCCGCCTTAAGTTCATTTTGCGGAGACTCAAGCTCTTTATCCAACCAAGTAGTGACTTGCTCGCAGCGATCAACCCACTTATCCCAATTCTTGAAGATCATCGGCCCAGCATCTCGTTCTTCGGGGAGAAGTTCGACACCATCGTGCAATTCTCTCATACGCTTGGCAATCTGCCTAGATGTCGCCGGAATTCGCAGCTCCTTCGGCGTGAGAGGACGTGCCTCAAAGTATTCTTCAAAACGACCATTCAGGAAAGTCCCAAGTACACGAGGACCGATGTGCTTGCGACCCAAGCGACGAAGGATCTGGAGTTCCTTCTCCCGATCAATAAGATGGTCTACTTGAGGACCGTAAATTCGCAGCAAGAGCTTCCTAGAATCAAACATTATTTGCTGGCCGCATCAGGATATTAGTTGGAAACTTACGGTGGGGGCCTCCTCGGGCGCACGGGGGTAGAACCATTTTCAGTCCTGCGTGGAGTCTTGGGCGGGACGACCACATACACAGCATTGGTCAGAGCACCACTGAGCCGAGTGACTTCAACGTCCTCGGCCATGTCCATTGACAATCTGCGCCAACCTCGGAGCTGGAGAGTATGCGCAAGGCGCACGATTTCGGTCTTGAAAATGGTCCATGCCTCTCGGTCTTTGGATTGCTTGATAGAACTACTGTCAGTAGTGTCCTCGTCTGCTGCACCATTTGTGATGTAGGCGAGAGTCTTTGTATTGTCGAGATAAGCTTCGACATTTGGCACTGGTGCCTCGACATCCGTGTACTCGGAGTCCGAAGCGGAGCCTCGACGTAGACCCTTGGGGCGACGGCGAGGTGCGCGCTTGACAGCGAGATGCGATGCTAGACCATGTGCATTCTGGGGACCTGCAAATTGTGCCAAGATTCTCTCCAATTTGTCGAGCGAGAACGTGCTCTCTGAGCATTGTGGCTCTGCTATCGGTTGTTCTTCGCTATCCGAGACAGCGATCGTGTTACCGGAAACCGCCTCAGCACGCCGCGCCTTCCTTGCCAATCTTCGGGTCTTCTCATGCTGTAACCAGTCGTACACTTGGTGGAACAGACCTAGCTGAGGGTCTTCATCCGGTCTAATGGATTGCTCGCTATCCTCAAGTGTTCTCGCCTCACTCTTGTAGATCGATGGAGCGGACTGAGGGACAGTAGAAGGCATTGACATAGGACTGGTGGGCGGACGAGCGGTTGCTTTCGCGATGGGGGCTCGGTATTGTTTCAAGGTTGGACCATCCGAAGCAGAGCCAGTTCCGCTTGTCAAGGCCCTTTGCAACGAAGGAAGATTCAAACCCGTTCCTGAAATAGCTGAAGATTCTACCAAAGATCAGTCAAAAGTAAGTTTTTGGCCGAGGAAATAAAGTGCATGGGGCATATCCGACGTCACACTTGCCCCGCGGGGGCGTTGCCAAAGTCGAAACGGTAGTACAAAGTCGCAATGGGGTAAGATGCTTGGCGACGGGATTGAGAGTTGAAGTTGCGTGGGCAGTGCGGGCGTTCTAAATTGTACAGGGAGTAGGAGAGGAGAGCCTACCTGCTACTTCAGGGTCCGAGTTTGTATGCTCCTCGGTGAAGGAAGGCATGTGCTCAGGGGAAATCCGAGCGACTCAGTGAATGAATGCGGCTGATAGTCACGAGACCAACAGTCACAGATATCAAAGCGTTGGCTTGGGAAGGCAAGCGCTCAGACTATGTCCGACTGGAGGCTAAGTGAAGGTGGGGGAAGGTATTTTGGATCAGAAGATCCGCGGGTGGACAAGCGAGCGGAAACGTTTCCAGTCAAGAAACAAGTCCTATGCAGGGTTGCGCAAGACAGACTCTACTCCAAGTTGAATAGTTTCTAGAACACAAAATCCAAAATCCAAATCACCGTGCGATCGCTAAGCAGCAAAGCCCAATTCAAGAGAAGAAATTAGGTGGCGAAAAAGTGCGCTTATCGGGACTCAGGTGACTGGGTGCCTTGCGAATCTGGCAGCGAACTGTCAAGTTCCATCGTAATTGCGTTTACTATCAGGATTGGGAAGTTTGTCACGGGCGCAGTCGGATGAGATAAGCCAATGGTGATCCATTTTGACTGCATAAAGGTAGTGTATCGGCCGGTTTCGCAATCAGTCCAATCTTAGCCAGGGAGATAAGTTCCAGATAGATCATCCCGCACACCGGTCTTTCAGGTCGCGTGCACACCGTTTATAGAATCGATTATCTTGAGACGTGGCGCAAACGGCTTCTATGTTTCATATTTCAAGTCGCATATGGGGTATCGTTGGCGCCATGGGAACCTTTCAGCTTTCAGGTAGACGGTCTAATGGGGTAGGTAGGCAGCGCATCACCGGGGATCTGTTGGGCATGATTGGAATGTGAAGCCAGTGTAAGAGTCAACTAGGCCATAATTGCTGAATATCTCGGTAATCAAGATGAAAAGATGAATGCTTGATGCTGTCTGGAGAGAGATGGAAGAAGGTAAGAATGGAGGGGTCGATGAGCTGAGGGGGAGTAGATTAGTAAATTACCGTACAGGAAACGGCATGACACGCGACCAACGATCAATTACGTTTCTATGGAGAAAAGCAGAAGTAAATGAAGAAGATAAATGATGACCTTCGCTATGCAGAAAAAAGATTTGGTGAAAGGTTTTAGCCATTGTTTCAAGACTGAGCTCCAGGTAAGAGCATGGCATGTTGGATAAATCGGATCTCACTCTGATCAAAGTCACGTAGATTATAATGGAGCCAATTCTGAGTCTTTCCTGAATCCATGTTGGACGAAACATTAAATTCCCAGATCCGATTTCGTGAGGATGGAATACATCCGGGTTTGGCGAGGATTTCGCTCACTTCAGAAATGTCATGAGCTGTACTAGGATCTTCCTCCAGTGCCACAAGGACCGCTACTGCATGAGCTGCAGGCTTGCACATGAACAGCCCCTGTACCGGTGGAGCCTCATTTAAGAGGAACAAAGCTTCGCGACGAATTTGAGGGAACCGACACTTGAGAGCGGTGATGAAGAGTGGAAGGAAGACCCCCATTTCGAAGATGAAAGCGGGTTGTTGGCCTTCAGGATCTTTTGTGGCAGCAATCGCTATAGACGCATGTTTGATGATCTGCGTAAATTCGGCTTCAAATGCATCATATGTGGATTGATCCGGATCAAGACAAGTTTGAATCTCGATGAGAACACTGAAATAGGTAGTGAGCAGGAGCGCATCTCCACCCCTGCCACTCACATCCTGGTTAGAAAGGGCCAGAGATAGAAAAGACCGGTGCCACTGGTCCAGAATATTCTTTAAACGTCGCTGTTTTGTTAAAAGGACTTGAGATTCCAGTAGTCGTCTGTCCACCGGGTACGTCCAGTGTCGCTTGGTGTCAATATTGAGGATTTTCATCTCTGCAACAATCCCATTGAGAACATTTCTGGCCTCATCAAACGATGTCAGTTGGATATTTGGGGTATCGTAACCAAATGACCAGCTGACCCTGGTGGTGGGCACCCCGTCTACTATGAGAGCCCAGGTATCTAAGCGCTGGAAAATAGGCTTGATGACCGACGTGAGAAATGCGCGATTGATAGAGCCCCCGTTGATGGAATCCAGCCCCGTGGGTGCCATCGCGTAGATCATCATCTGCATCCCTTGTCTGGTTAAGTTCAAGGCAGCAGGTCGATTGCCCTGCAAGAGCTCAATGGCGATGAACAGGATGCAGCTGATGAGTGAGACCGTCAAATCCGCCACACCCTGGTCGATACGTTGCTGCACAGTAGCCAGTGAGCGCGAATACCAAACAAGGGCTTCACGATGGTAGGAATGCTCAACTTCGGCGGGGTTGTTAATGAGCCGAAAGGGCGAAGCATCGTGAATTGGGGGCCGCTCATACAGCGAACTGAGCGAAATAATGGCATCCCAAATTGCCGGTTCCATGCGACAGATCTGCAGAACAGAGCCTCTCCAGAACGCAACGTCAAGAACACCAGAGAGTGCCGGACCAGCTTGATGGAAGTAATATTCAAATGCGCGCCGCTCTCGCCATCCTTGTGAAGATAGAGCGAGTTGGCGCGGCGGCGAGTCAATCCTTGGTGCAAGTATCGAAGTGTAAGAACACTTGCGACCAGTACTAGTGCATTTCAGGCAATGTGGCTTCTCTTCTCCACATCGAACACGGCGGGCCCTGAATCAAACTGTCAATAATCTGCATAAGGATGGATTGAAGGTGCCTTACTTGCAAGTAGCGCACCCCGTTTTAGACTTGGGTTGGCCGAGACGGCCAGATCGGATTGGTGATCTGTTCATGAGAGATCTGATAAGAGTAGTCCTCAGTGATCCACATTCCGAGTTGATGAGGCTGCAAGGGGCAAGGATTGTGTGGGGGTCGAGACTTCCATTAACTCCGACTTAACTCCACCGCCCAATGATTGGTCCATTCTATACTCCGTACTGTTACAAAGTGAGGATTTGATCTATCAAGTCTCAAGACTTTAACTTATTGACCATTGAAAGCATAAAATGATCCTCAGCATTAATATCCTAGATAAATTTTCCCCGCCACTTAGTCCAGGCTCCGCTCCGGTCAAGGAACTCCATCCCAGTGAGTGAATAATGGATTTCGTAATGGTATCCCTCAAATTTGCTCTTTTCATTGACATAAGTGACCATTTTAACCTTTTGAAATGCTCAGTCTCCTGATGAAGACCTTACTCCCGCAGTGCTTCCAAGCAATCTCTTCCCTGGGAGGCAGAATCCAAGACTCCCATTCGAGCCAACAGATCCAAGCAGTCAAAAACCCATGTTTGGCAATTCCAAGCCTCTCCTCGATTGTGCACTGGATAATTCAAAATAGCATCCAAAGCGCGCTGGTGCTTCTCTTCACGAATCGAACCGCAACCAATAATGCTCTCAAGCTTGTCGGAGTGCACAGGGCTTGAGTAAACGGGGTCAGCGATACGATAATCATAGCCGTACATGTTATCGGTAAGCTGGAGAATGACGGATTCTTCCGGATTATAGCTTTTCAGCCAAATAGCCCAGTGGCGGATTTTGCCTTTGCCAGCACGGCGATAGATAGCGACGTTTAAATCTGTCATTTTGGATGTTTGGAAATCGAATATTGAGGCTCGGGGTATCTGGCTAGTATGAGATTGGTAAATTGTAAAGGAGAGTTAGATTATCAAACCTGGTGCTAGCGAAGCACGTTTGAAGCCCGAGACAACGGCTGACGAGTCTGAGTGACGAAATTGGAAGTGAACTGGAGGCTTTAGATATATGAAGGAGTCGTGAATGCCTTCAAGAGCTGGAACCAAAGATGAAATCAGGCAGATAGAGTGTGTTGGATCTGTAAACAAAATAAATAGGGGGGACGACAGAAGAAACATTCAAATGTTTCCTCTATTGCGGCCTAAAGCCTGTGGACGAACACTTTTCCACTCTACTCTTTGACTATTTTCTATTCTTCAGTCTGGTCTCTACCCATCCTCACTCAATACATGCCTTTTGTCTTTCAACACCACATCTCAGCCTTTGCCACCGTCGCACTTCCTGAAAATTATCAGGCTAACCGGCCCTTCGATTCATGGACCGGATTAAAAGATAAAGAACAAGAAAGCCAACAATTGGGCAAGAGCCATATCGTTTCAATGTGGGTGAGCAAGAGATGAAGAATGAGCGAGCTTCCAGGTAATTTTGTTGGCCCATAAAATCCCGTCGATTAGCTAAGTTGATGTCAGAAAATTGGCATTAGTTGACTACAGCCGATTTGGAGATTCACTTTCTACTCACATTTACAAATGTCTTACCTACTAGGTAGCCCAGATTGCAAGTTCAGCTCCGGAGGCGTACATCATGCAGCCAAGAAAGCCCCTTGGAGTCTATACGAGTTATCTCAAGCCATGGCACAGCTGAATACATGAACTAATATCAAGCCATTTAAGAGGAAGAAATCAACAGCTGATATAGTCCCTCGAAACTAGTACTGTGGACCCTGCCGATCCCCCACCATAACCTTAACGCCAAGCAAACCCCCAGCCATGTAGAGTCACGAACTGAGACATCGCGACTTACTGCAGGATTGTGACCCGCCGCGTGGGATTAGGGGTCAAAATCGATCTGCACAGATTATAAAACCTGCGTTTCCTCTTTTCGATTCCCCATTCCCACTCAATGCTCTACTCTGATCTATACAAACTTACATCATGAAGATCACCGCAATCATCACCACTCTTGTGGCCAGTGCTACTGCCTTCGACAAATGGCAGCGTATGTCTATTCATTTCCCCAGCCTATTTATTCAAGACAAGATCTAACCCAACATAACATAGCGTGGGGAAAACGTGACTACTCCTGTCTGAACGTCTACCAAGGAATCCCAGATAATTCGACCCTATCTCCTGGTCAAACGGTGTCTCTCCACTTCAACCGTGCGCCCACGACACACTGCCCTGACCCGCTGGCGAAATACCCGACTGGCACATACGGGGTGTGGTTGTACAACAACCCCGTGCGACACCTGGACACCATTTCATTTGCACAGACTATTAAGATTGTGCAGGGGGTTAAGGGTACATCTGGGCGTATTGATGTAAAGATTCCGGAGAAATTACCGGCGGTTCAGGATGGGAGTCTTTGGTATTTGCGGTTGGATTCCTCTTTGGATACAGCGCCACAGGTATGTCTTTCTCTTCTTGCATGAGGCTGGTGCTGATTCTATCTTAGATGCCTACTGTGTTTAACGCTGCTGGGCCGTTTAGTATTATCGCTTAGGTGCATAGATTTCGGTCTAGACAAGGTCAAACATATTGGTGTGTAATGGAAGCTTTTCGCCGCGCGTTTCGCGCGGCGCTGAGATAAAATAAGTTCCTACTATACTACTACAGTTTACCTGGTCTTCTACAGCATCTCATACCTTCTCTATAGTGCTAAAATATCATTTTCAAAGTCGGAGAGCTCTCCAAAACTCCGGCAAGTACCCAGGTAATAAAGAGGTAGATACATCATGCGAGATTTTTCATTCTTCATTCATTTGAATTTTTTTTTTAAAAAAAGAAATAAAGACGCGCTAATATAGCTCCTATCTTGGTGGGCGAGCTATAAAAATGTACAAAGTGCATACATATCTCTTAGACATTGCCATGGCAGGCGTTCTCGTGTCGAAGAAATATATCCCACATAACGAGTTTTGTAGGATCCTAGACGTGAGGTAACGCTATAGGCCTTGAAACCCTTTCTCGGAATCTGGACCCAATGGTTCAGGTGGAAGTCGCCTTCTGATCAATATTGAGATAATACCCACTTTTGATGTCCTGGATGCTATTGCCGTTGCCATTACCGAGGAAGGAGAATCCGATGGGTTGCGCGGCATGGAGTTTTAGCGTTGGCCAGCTTAACATGACTTTCAAAATCCTACATAGTATCTACATGTGGAGTTTTTAGGTTAGATTTCTGTAGGTACCTAAGATCATGCAGAATAATTCAGTTTAGAGAGACGAAGGTATAAATCCTTAGGTATTGAGTTTGGTGCAATATGAATAATTTAAGACGAGGATAGAGAGATCCTGCAAGAGGACAGGAATAGGAAGTTATTTAAACCCAGCAGACCAAAAAGAGACCAACAAGACTGATAAACAAGCAGTCATGGAGATGTGCTTAGGAAGTATGTAACACCACGCCGAACCATGCAAACGCAAAAAGAGAGTAAGTATCATGCAAGCATCACTAATACCAACGACGAGACCAGCTTCGTCCCAGTTCGTACACGTACAGATGTAAGAAGGGGGTATCTATGCGGAGGCCCATTCGAGGACTTCCAGTCCACAGATGACCAGAAAGAGTGTAGAGGGGAGGATCCTATACTTGTCAGCTTGGTTGGCCTAAGATGCCGAGAGAAAAGACAAGGCACATACCAGACGACATAACTCTGGAATAACAATTTCGACATAGCACCCACGTAAACATTGTTGATCTGACAAATCTGCGCCAGCTGCAGTGCCGAAGGTGCTCCTGTGAGAAGGAAACAAACGATAATGAAAATAGGGTCATCAAGAATACTGATAGGCACGAATTTGGCAAGCAGTGCTAGGAACGGCGCCATTATGAGAGTTGGAAGGAGCATGCGCGCCAACAAAGAGGCGATGATCAGTTTCCGCTCTGCACTGGGGTGATCGACATCCTCAAGCGCTTCTTCGGGGAGTGTATTCCGGGCCAGGTTAGCGCCTAGCACGACCAGAATAAGTGGGACGGCCACTTGGGCGTTCTGCTCGATGGCTCGAGTGACCGAGTTGCGGACGAAAGTGCCTTCGTCGAAGAACAGATGCTGAAGTGCTGGGAAGGATGCGATGATGATAGAGACTAGCATGGCCCAGAGAGGAGGATTCATAAAGGACCACAGTCCACGGACGAAGCGACAGGCTCCGCTTGTTGTGGATGAGAGGAACTTTTGAGCTTTTGTGGGGAGCCGGGAGTATACTGCGTCATTCTTTTGGGCAAAGAAGCGGCGAGTTTTCTGTCCATATTTGCGGATAGAAGCGTTGGATCGTTGCAGATATGTTTGGTTTGTGACATGGGTTTCCCGGGCAGTAGCCTCCACGTCAGGAAATTGAAGTATATCGCCATCGGTGCTGCGGCGGGGTAGGAAGGGTCCTGTAGGTGGAGGGCCGATCACCGAGGGAGTATCATCGGAATCCGGCTCGTCGCCGTTCGAGGTACGTGAGTGTATTGAGGAGACCTTGCTGTAGGAGTAGGCGCGGGCTGATACCGGAGTCTGAGATCCAGACTCGAACCGGCCTCCGTTTGCATGCCCGTTATGGGCATTTTGTAGATCCTGAGAACTGTGTGTACGGACCAGCGGCTCATCCGGATCGGTTTGAATTGGATTATCGGTGTATCGTTCCTGGCCCTGTTCAATTGCCGTCTCACCAGTTTCCTCTCGTTCCGCTTCTTCGAGGTATCGGTCCTTCGGCGCTAAAAGCACGTGATAACCCCAGCTCCAACGGACTAGTTGACCTAGTTGTTGAAAGATGAGAAGATATAAGATCCCTCGGGCAGCAACCTCATCGTCGTTGTCGCCGGGTACGCGGTCCCAGTGAAGGCCCTGGAGGGTTGCGGAGAGGGATATGACGAGGGAGATAGGGAGGGAATTAGAGTTTCCGAATACCTATTGTTCACATCCTTGAAATCAGCAGGAGAGCTTTGCGGACAAGGGAGGTAATCACCTACCGCCATCGCTGTCACAAAATTGGACTGACGTTTCTTGAACCCACAGCATCGCGTGACCACAAACGCGCAGAAGTATGAAACGGCAGTTTGAACGATAAAGATAACAGGGATAATGGCGAGGTCGGTGATTTTTTCCGCTGTCAATTGAGAGCCTAGCTTAATGAAGACTTGTTCAGGTTAGCAATTGAGCTGTTTTTAGATGGAGATGGCGCGATAAGAGACTGATAAGGAACGTACTAAGACAAGGAGTGAAGAGCACCACGTTGAGATTTGCCACAAATTTCTGGGCGTCCGCATCGAACATCCCCTGTCGAGCGACGATATAGCCTGGTAGAGAGACACATACCACCTCCAGCACTGCCTCAAAGACGAGCAGAACCAAGTGAAAGAAGGATGGATGTTTTGATTGCACGCTGACGCCTGCGATAAGGCTGGCGCTCAAGGAGTCCTGCGCCAGAGGATTCTGGAATGAGCGAGGAGCAGTAAAAATGGCCATCGAGATGATGAAGCTTGAAAGGAAAGAGTCCGCACCCAAATATTGGGGGATGGGAAAAGATGACGAAACGGGGGGGAGGGAGGAAGAAAACTGGGTCGGAGCTATTGCCAACCAAGATTCCTTGAACTTTTGGCCTCCGTAAGACTCCGTAACAAGGACCCGCGTAATGGTCGGAATTTTATTGCATAGAACAGCATACGTACCTGCAGTGATACGTGTTATGCATACAAATAGCTACTTTTGAATTATTTTCATTCAATTACTCATATCCTCAAGTAATTCGCAAACTAGAGGCTTTCCGCGGCGCCTGTCGCGCGGCGCCTAACGATATCCCCCGTTTACCTACCCAGTCTCCTACCCAGTCTCCTAACATATCTCTTACGTTCCTTGCTATCTTCTTTGCTGCCCTGTTATTTATATCGCCAAAGTACTCTCCAAGGAATTAAGAGTAACGAAGAAAGAAGATAAGACAAGGAGATTCTAAGGAAACTTGAGTGGCGTAAATGATGTGCTTAATACTTGGTGGGTCCAGTAGCTGCAATGCAAGGCAAGTCCGTTATCAGCAACAAATCAAGGTGGATCATGTCAGCACGTTGGGTCCGTGCATGTAGATCATCGGGTAAAATAACTGTAACTTAAAGATTTAAAACTTTGAAAAGAAACAACACAGGGATATATTACAACTCTAGTTTAAAAAAGCAACTCCAGGGGGGTTATTCAGTATTCACTCCCTTACAAAACCCAACTTTTCACCCATTTTAATTCGTTGTCCCTTTTCAACACTCCATGTCCATCCGTCACCCTGCTTCTCGTCAGGCCAACCTGCATCTGGGGAGGGACGGGAGCTGACTGGTGCTTCAAACACTAGGACAACAGTACTGCCCAGCTGGAAACCTCCCATCTCCTCACCCCGCTGCAAAGCATGTCCTCCAAGGGTGGGACTGGCGTGGCGGTAGGTCGCCTCAACGAAGCCAGGATCTTGCTCGCCGCGCTTGGCTGCCAAGGCTGCTGCCAAGTCCGCAGCGGTGTCAGTCAGAAGACTATTGGTGCGCAGCTCCGAGTCGAAGTTGATTTTGATCGAGCCCACGTTTGTTGCACCCACTGGCGTGTAACTGAAGAAGCCCCATCGCCAGCGGCCCAGCAGTGCCACACGTTCGTTGAGGGTGAACAGACCGGGAAGATGACGCTGCAGGTAGGGAGAGACCGAGTACAGCTCACCTGCAAAGTGGCGACGACTTTCCACAACCCATGCGGTAGGGGAGTGGAAGCGGTGGTAGTCTCCGGGTGCCAAGTAGATCACACAATAGAAAAGTGCATGGTTCGCGGCCTTTTTGGGCGAGTACCATGGTGTACCATCCCCGAGAGCTAGCTCCTCCTGTACTTGTATCTCCGATGTGACTTTGGATGTGGTGGATGCATCGATTGACGCCCGTCGTTTGGCTGGTGCATCAGCGTTGCCGGAAAGTAAACCTGGTACAGTGTAAGAGATTCCGTTCACCCGGGCAAACTCCTCGTCTGACTTCATGTTGGTGACATCTTTCTGATCTTGCTCCGAGTGATCATCGGACAATCGATTACTATGGTCGGCGTGAGAAGGTGTGGCTGAGCCTAGCAAAGCATCCAAGCTATATGTCATGCCCTTCACCTGTTCCACCTGCCCCCGCTCGATCAAACCAAATTGGAGAATGCGGCCATCTGACGGAGAGATGAGAGCGTGTGGGTCGGGGTCGAGGGGGCGCACGCCGGGTTTTAACTTGCGATAAAAGAAGGCGGAGAGGTTCGGATACACATGCAGGTCTGGCTCTGCCACTTCACTGAGGTTGACACCAAAGACCCATGAGTACAGCTTAAATCCTGGTACACGGAAGTAATAAGGCAATTCGATCTCGTTGAATCGACCCCATAACCGTGACATGGCCTTCAGGGGTAAGGTCGACATGAACTGCACCTGCCAGGAGCCTGTTGGGACAACTCGTGGGCGGCGAGGGGGCCGGCTTCCATTTTCCCAGTCCTCTCCAGCCTCCTCACGCAAAGCACGATCCCGGTCAGCTCGGTGAGACTTGTAGAAATGCAGTAACCCCAGCAAGCCAATTCCGAGACCAACAGGGATCGGGTACCATTCAACCTTGGTGTTGCGTAGGGCAAATCGGAGACGGGACCAAGATCCAGACTTGGGGTTTTCTGAATTATTATTATCTTTGTTGTATTGTCGCCATGATTTGGATGAGAAATGCCGAACAGTGGCTTTGTTGCGGGCAACGGCCCTGAAAGAAAGGACCTCCATCGACGCAGCACCCCCAGTCACCGGGGCAGAAGGGAAGTGGAGGGAGATGGAGTGATATAGAAGGCGCTTGGCCATGCTGAAAATCAATCCATGAAGATCAGAGTTGGTAAGGCTATCTTCGTTGCCCTGAGGCTTTATTCAGGGATTCTAGGCACGATGTTTTCCTCCCACGCTAGTTCTTCACCGCCTTTGGCCCGAATCTCACCGCCGAAGTCTCACCGCCTGGGATGATCAGGCATATGGGAATCGTCCTGTCACTTGATGATGTTGATATCTCCATCCATAACCAACTTCCCTTGTCCTTTCAAGCATTTCTCAGTGCCTGCTCAGTTCAATTTCTTCTGCAAACATTTTCACCCACTAAAGTCAATTTGCATACCTGTGACACTGCGATACGTCCTTCCCGTTATCAACCCCGGTCTTGGCCAGATCTCCAGATCAAGCTCGGTTTCAATACTTCAATTGCGGGGTCAAATCAACACTTCCTGCAATATCAGACGCGTCCGAATTGCCATTTATTCTTTGTGAATTTCCTACGGCATTTCTCGTGGTCCTTTTTATCTACAAATCTACAGAATATGATCCTTTGATCAACGTACCATCGATAGTATCGCAAATACTCAAGATGACTTCGCCTAGTCAGTCTTCACCACAGGATGTGGATACTCAGCCCTCCAGCCCTAGTGAACGCAAGGTCAAAATACACATCCTATGCCCTTCGTTTCCGGTCCGTTTCACATTGGATGAACTACCGCTGCACACCACAGCTGCGAGCTTGCGTTTGCAAATCATGGACTGCATCCCAACGCATCCACCCCCTGAGACACAGAGGTTGATCTTCGCTGGAAGATCTATTCTCGCATCTGACTCTCGTCTGACCCTCGGGGATATCCTAGGTGCTGCGGAGGTAAGTTTAGCCTTCGATAAATCTGTCCCGTATCTCCTCTGATTAGATTCAATCATAGGGAGACGAATACACAATCCATTTAGCGCTGCCACCCCCCGCTGTATCGGACGTCTCGTCGAATACCACTTCAACTCCAACTTATCATACAACTTATCAAGCTCCCGAAGTCATAGAATATTCGAACATCTTAGATATGCCTAATGATCCCTTATTCTCGGCACATGCAAACTTGGATGCAGCACAAACGGCTTCCACTGAATTAAACGGCCCTTCAACCTTATCTGGTTCGTCTGAATTCTTGAATGCGTCCCCTGCGCATTGGAACTTATCTGCCGATGCAACACCATTCGCTCTCACCTCGGCAATATTGCAACAAGGCGCTGCTTCCTCGCGCCCTGAACGACATCTTCCTTTCACGGCCTTTCAAAGGCAGGTGGAGCTCATAGAGGAGAATATGTCTGTGGGCCGTATGCCTTCATTGGAGCAATTGTTCCGTCTACGCTCTGATCTCATGCAGAGCATACATGTGCAGCGAATTTATCGGCGCGGAAGGCAGCATCCTGGAAATAGCAATAGGATCAGGGAACTGGAAGAGCTGCTTACCCGAGTCCTCAATGTCTCCAATCATATTGATGGCCTCATTGCTAGTAATTCCTTTCCGGAGTCAACTGGGCCTCATGTCTATATTGCCACCTCTCCTGAAGGCTTAAACGTCATGATCATGCACCCAGAAGCGATGAATTCTCAAACGATGTCGTGGCCCAATCCTCACCATGTCGCCGTGGGTGGACATAATTTTGCCCCTGTTGCAACTCAACCCACCGCTGCTCAACCTACCGCCGCTCAACCTACCGCCGCTCAACCTACCGCCGCTCAACCTAACGTTGCCCTTAGGGCAGACCAACCAAATGCAGCTGACGTTGTGCAAAATGCCGTCCATCAAGCCATCGTCAACCAACCACACCGACGGAATGAACCAGCCAACGCTGGTGCTTTTGTACGTCATGTTCGCCAGATTTGGCTGTTTGTTAGACTTTACTTCTTCATCTACATGATCAGTGAATCTGGCACTTGGACTCGCGTTCTCTTTGTTACCTTGGCTGCGTTGATCGCTTTACTTTCGGACTCTCAGATTCCTCAACGGCTCTACGGCATGATTGTCGCTCCAATTCAACGTCACCTGGAGGGCCTTGCTCACGTGGGCGGCCCGGCTGACCAGGCTCCACGGACCACAGCGGAGCAGAATGGCAACAACCAGCCTGGCGCGCGTCCTATGAGCACCAGAGACGAGATCCGGGAATATCTTTGGCGTGCTGAGCGATCTGTTGTGCTTCTTCTTGCAAGCCTTATTCCAGGAATCGGTGAGCGGCAGGTCCAGGCACGCCACGCTGCTGAAGCTGAACGTGTACGACAGGTCGAGGAACGCGAGCGGGAGCGCCAGCGGGAGCAAGAACAAGCTCAGCAACCTCAGACTGAAGATCAAACTCAAGAGCACACCTGATTTCCTGCACATATCAGCAAGCAGCCTCCAGCTACATTTTTCCAACGCTGAATTTCAAAGATACCCCATCATTGCGTTTACGTGCACAAGGTCAAGCTCACTTGCCCATCTGCCAATTTGTCTTTCAGCGAAATTCCGGGTGATCAGATTTGATTTATTTTGTTTGATAGGCATCATCCCAGTGCTAGATATCAAGAGTTTTATGTTCACCACTTACAGATGAAGGAATAAATTTTAAATTGAAAAAAAGTTTTCACCAATTCCGGGCTCTTATTTATATCCAATCAATGCTTGACCGCTCAAACCGTCTTTTTCAGCCTCCGGTCAACTTTGATGCGTGCTATACCTGCCAAAATCGTCGCAGCCGTCGCCATTGAACCAGCGTAGAAGATGGCAGGTCGATAAGCACCAACACCACCCGATTCTCCACCCGAAGCGTTCAGGATATAACCAGCAATCGGAGCTCCCTGGGAAATCACATATTAGATGTCAATCATGTAAAATCGTCCATAATAAGAACTTACCATAAGATATCCTCCAAGCCACCCACTAACGATCATTCCAACCGCAACCGACACTCTTGCTGACCCAAACACATTCCCAACCACGGTGGGCATAGTAGAAAAGAAACCGCCATTGGCAGATCCATTAATAACCACAAAGACGATCAGTGGTCCGATGGAGTTGGAGACGGGCCACAGCACAAAAAGGCTCAGGGCACTGAGCAGCAATGATATAAATAGAGTGTTCATGGCGCCGAACTTGTCACATGCAAAACCGCATGATAGACGTCCAATTGCGGAGGAGAAGTTGAAGGCCGCTACTAGACCAGCGCCAGCGCTAGAAGGGAGACCTAAGGAGTTCGTGTAGAGGGGGAGGAAGAAGGCTGGCACGAAGAGAGGGAATGTGCCGATGGCGCCAGTTAGCCAGAGCATTACGAACCGGACATCGCGGAAGAGACTCCTGGAATTAACGTATCAGTATATGTCAATGCAATTGAAATAGACCGCAAAAGAAGACATACCACTCAATCATCTTTGTTGGACGAATCGGGGCTCGTTCCTTGATCAGGTACGCAGCTGGCAACCCCGTAGCGAGGATCATGATCCCCATAATTCTGAATGTCCAGGCAATTCCAACATTCTCCAGCAGCGCATTCAGAATGAAGCTGATAACCGTACCACCAAGACCGCCACCAGCATAAACAATCCCATTAGCGATCCCACGCTTAGCTTTGAAGTACTGTGCCGGTGTCACAGAAACGACCTTTCCAGGGTTACCAATCAGCATATGTTCATTCCACAAGACAGTAAAAACTCACCATAAAACATAAACTAGTCCCCAGACCTCCAACAAACCCCCACGTCATGAACAACCCCACAATACTATGCACCGCAAACCCGGACAAAATACTCCCAAGCCCAAGCAAGAAAATCCCCATTAGTGCCGTGATTCTCGCGCCAATCTTACGTATAAGAGTCGCATTAGGCACGGCCAGCAAGGATATACAGGCGGGACATAAGG
The DNA here is from genome assembly GCA_028828245.1 of Penicillium lividum. Lineage (NCBI taxonomy): Eukaryota > Fungi > Ascomycota > Eurotiomycetes > Eurotiales > Aspergillaceae > Penicillium > Penicillium lividum. The sequence continues at coordinate 2,559,814 of JAQJAG010000003.1, forward strand.
ATCCCACGAATGCTAGTGTCGAAGACGAATATCCCAGTTGATCAACTAGGGCGGCTTGCATCACGCCCCATGTGTAGGATACGCCGACGAACCACCATGTCACGACTGCGCATGCGGAGATGAGGACCCAGCCATAGCCACCGTCGGGGACTTGGGAGTCTGCCAAAAGAGATTGTTGCATCACTTCATCTGCTTCGGGTTGAGGGTCCGAGGCGTGGACATTACGACGTTCAGCGTTGGGGCCGAGAGTCGGAAGTTCGATTGCTGTGCTTGGAAGAGTTTGTGTGCTAGTAATTGTTGCCATTTTTAATGTGAGCTTTTGGCTGAGCTTTTACTGTGGTTAGAATGTGTCAAGGTTGGAGCGGTCTGCAATGACACAAGTAGTCAATGTTGGCGTGCGCTTGGGCCTTTCGTTCTTAACATGGATTGTGTAAAGAACCAATTGCGGATGTTCCAAGGATAAATGCGGGAATCAACTTTTAAGTGGCTTATCAGCTTTGAAATCAAAATGTAATGTACTTTTACTTTTTTCTTCTGAATCAAAAGTAACTTTCGGAGTTTATTCTTGCCCCACAAGGCGGTTAGCCTCGGGCATGATGTTATTGAAAGGCGTCCACTCACATTGAAGCTTTCGGGGAGTCTGCTATCTAGGTCACATAATTGAAATTTCTATGACCCTGTGGTGTGACTATTACACTGTCGAGATACTGTATAAACATTAAATTCTAGACCTCGCCAGGTGACATGAAGTAGATCTGCCAGATCCGCTTTATGAGGGCGCTAAGGCTCAAACTTTGCACTTTGTTTGAAATATTCTCAATCAATGCTTGTCCTAGCTTTGAGGTGGAAACATTGGCGCCATGAAAAGATCGTCCATCAATCTTGGCCAAAACCACCCCGGGTCACTATGCTCTTCACTTTCCTTGAACCACAAACAAACAGCCTTGTAATCTCTCTGGGCCCGTTTCTCACACCACCATAGTTTTTCAAAACGACACATTAATCCCAGCCAATACCCGAGCAGCCACATGGCCTTCTTCTCCCTCCTGAATAGCAGCGCACGAAACCGAGAGTCTACCTTCATCGGAAATGACAAGTACCAAAAAGAATTGGACTTGATGGGCTCGAGACATCTTATGTTAGCCACGACAGTTAAGGGCAAGCGGTATACATCATTGGACTCGCAGTCAGAGGCTTGATATCCTCTGGACAGGTCAAACATTTTCAGCCAATGCTCTGGAATCGCATCCGGAGAAAGAACAGAGCTTCGAACATAGTCAATTGACTCTGCCTCCTTTAAGAATATGGAGCTGAGATAGCCCATGATTTCTTCCTGATGGGATGAAATGGAAGCCAGCAAGGATCGAAAACCTGCGGGTAGCGTTATCCAACCTAGACGGTCTTCAGAGTTGCTGAAAACAAATGAGGACTCCATGTTAGGCTCCCCATCAGGAGGTACTTCATCTCGTGGGAGTGCGAATGTGATGATATTTAGAAGCACCCCAACAAGGAGTAGCAACTGCGCATCTGCCACACTTGTTGACTCCCTTGGAGTCGCCAATGCGCCTCGATAAGCTTCTATAACCTTGAAGTAGTGGTAACACTCGGCAACATAATATGCCTGAACTTCGGGATGTGTTGTTCGGCAATGACAGGCAGATATTGCGAGTATGGCCTTGAGAACAAGGGAGTTAGACCTTGAAAGTCGTAACATCTCTTTACTGCGGGGTATGTGAAAAATGTCCTCCCAGTGGTCCTCGCAGTGTTGCAATAGTTCGATGACTGGCGTGCCGCAATCTTCACTCCCAGTAGGAAGGACTTTAGTTTCAAAGTCTATCCAAAAATTCGTTAAATCAAATAAAAAAAATTGTGAGCATCGCATATGGTCCCATATTATCATAATGGCTGGACTGACCCTGAGCAGACTGCCCGTAGACGCATTGCCTACTGTTTCTCAAACATCTTCGACACATGGGTTTTTCTTCGTCGCACTGTGGCTGATTTAGTCTCTAGCAGATATATCCAAGTGCTGCAACCGCACCTTCACCTTCTTCAGCTTGCATGCCTTACAGCCGGAAATGGATCTGTCAACGACATGTCGCCTGGACTTTAAATATCCACGGACGCTGGGGTCAAAGTCGTTCATAGACAACTGCCGAAACTTGGTGCTCGATTCCATTGCCTTGGAAACAGTTGGTATGTATACGAGAGATATAATCGAGCTCTCACGATCCGTTAGAATTTTCAAAAAGGGTAACCGAGCTCTGGGGCGTTTACTTAAATATGACTGATCCAGGCTTGGTCGTGCTGATCTCATAAGTGGAGTCAGCTCGGTTGCCCTCTTTGGTTAGCGCGAACACATTATGTGGGGACATTAGTACAAGAGTAAAAGCCACATGGGTATACTCACATAACTAGACCAGGTTTTCTATGGAGACAACTCGGTTTCCCTTTTTGAACGAGTTCAGTCAAAGTTAAAAAAGAATATTTAACCGTCGTCTCCTCTTTTTCTAATCAGAATAATCCCTTCATTCACTCTTGATTACATAGAGGTCCCCCTTCATTATGCCTTGTCGCAATGAGAATGAACACACCCAAGAAAATAATACATCTTCGGTTCTTTCGAAGGATATGCCGCCTTTTCCTCCCAATTTCGTGCCCGTCTTTATTCGAAATCAATTTCGAACCAACCTTGAACTCCCCAATCGAAAGACCTTCCCTAGCGCCGAGGGTAAATGTGCTGTCATTACAGGGGCCAACACCGGGCTTGGATTTGAGTCAGCTAGGCAACTGTTGTCGCTTGGCCTATCGCATCTAGTCATTGCAGTGCGGTCCCTCGAAAAAGGCACTGAGGCAGCCGCCAAACTCCAGGCCGGCTCTTCTGCAAAAGTGGATGTCTGGCAACTGGATATGGAGTCATACAAATCCATCGAGACCTTTGTCTCCAGATGCCAACAGGATCTAGCAAAGATCGATTTTGTCATCCTGAATGCCGGCATCAGCCCGGTATACTTCACTACCGCGGCCACCGGTCACGAGAAAGCGATCCAAGTGAATCATTTCAGCACGGTGTTACTGGCGGTGCTTTTACTTCCAGTTTTGAAAAGCAAGTCGGTCGACGGGAATACGCCGCACCTCACTGTTGTAAACTCCGTCATGGCGCATCTGTGCTCGTTTCCATCCCGCAACATGCGGCCGCTGCTATCATCCCTTGACGACACAGACGTCACTCCGTGGGATCCAATGGATCGATATGGTGTTTCAAAGCTTTTGTGTCAACTATTCATCGTTCGGCTTGCTGGAAAAGTCAGCCCTGATGATGTTATCATCAGCATGGTGGAACCGGGACTAACCAAGGGCACTAGCCTTGCACGGGACGCAAGAGGCCTTATGAAAATTGGCGCGAAGGTTTTCAACGGTATTGCTGGTAGACCTGTGGAGAAAGGTGCGGCTACCTATGTTGATGCTATCCTTCGACACGGCAAAGATTCTCACGGTTGCTTTATTATGAACTTCCAAAATGCGCCGTAAGTGTAAGCCCACCCAGTCCTATGACTACGATTCGCTGATGTGGCTTTTTTCATGGATAGACTTGCCGGTCTGTTTTATAGCGAAGGGGAGGTGTTGATGGACCAAGTTTGGGAAGAGACCCTGCAAGAGCTCGAGTTTGCTGGTATTGAGCGAATCCTTGCATCAATGGACCGGTTCCCAGGAAGTCAAATTTGACCACAATCTCCAAGGTACCAATAATGGAAGCAGACGGGTAGAAAATGAGGCCAAATGGTATATACGATGACAAAATTCATTGAAATCCAAACTCGAAGGCTTGAACCGCTCGGGTGAAGCTTTTTCGGAAGGACAGACCACCTATCTATTGAGAACTAGTTCCAGTCAATATGCATGAAACTAAATTCGAGAAATAAGCAAACATATCTATCTATGCAACAAAAATCACATTCAAAGCTTCATCGCAGGTAACCCCGAAACCGGTGCCATAGGACCAGTATCGAAAGACTCCTCTCCATTGAAGTGCCTATAAATAGCATTAGTATCAATCCATGCAATAACAAAGTAAGACTCACCATCCCCGCTCGGCACCACCACTCAAAAAGCTACAATCCCCATTTTTCACACAGTCCCATCCACCTCCAACACCACTACCCATCCACTCAGGTACACCTCTAGCACGGAAAAGCTCCGTCCCTTCAGCTAGATCATCCGGAGAACTCTTGCGTCTTACATGATTCCCAGCGTCAAGGGTACGCCGCCGAAATGTGCTTAGCCCAGACGTGAACACGAAGAAGTCCTCCTCGGACGGATCCTCTGGCATTCGGCCCGTCAATACACGACCCATCGCAATAAGTGGTGCGGCATGTGAGCAGATCAGTACCGATTTACTATTTCGTTGCTCCGGTGGGGTGTTTGATTCCAGGGCGGTGATCTCAGCGTCTAGGTCCGCAATTATACCAGCTAATGCCGTTGCGAGGCGGTTGTGGAGTTGAAGGATCGTCTCACCCTGTCGAGAGGGGTGAAGGAGGGGGCTGTAGATGCTTAGGGGATTTTGTGGGACGATGGACGGAAAGTGCTGCTGCATTGTGTCGGGGGTTGGATGGGGCGGGTGTTCGAAAAAGGTTGTTGGGCCGAACCATTCTCTGCGATGATTGTTAGCTACTATTTGGAGCCCTGATGTATCCTGTACTCTGGGGACGAGGTGCACATGGAGGCGTTAGTGTGACATAAGAGCCAACTTACCCAATGCCATTCTCAATCCGAACGTCGAAATTCGAAGCTGGATCAATAACGCCTAGGCCTGTCTCACTATCTGCATGTCCTTGGCTTTGTTTCTTCAGCTCTTCAACGGAAGGCTGGATTGTCTGCAAGCACCGATAAAACGGGCTGGAGTAGACTCGAAAGGGCTTTGGGTGGAATTCCGGGCTGCCAATATGTGTAGCCAATTCATGAGATTGGCGTATACCATAGGATGTCAGCGCCGGGTCTGCGGGATTCCCTGTTGGCGTTGGAAATTGGGACTTGTAGATTCCAGTGCGGACATCAATGGTCCAATTGAGACGGTGCTAGTAATGCGTTAGCTTAGCCATTGGTGGCTCAAAGAGAAGGAGGTATTTTGTAAGAATACATACCCCATGGCGAGTGAGATATATAGTGTCAAGCGGCATGGTGGATACAGAATCAAGTGAAGAAGTATGTTGGATGGTAAGTACTAGCTTGTTGCGGGGAAGGATAAGCATATCAGGGGCAGAAAGTGGGCGGTAGGGAGGTGAGCCTCGGTCCGGCAAAGTCTACAGGAAGATGTCCTATGATCTTCTACACAAGCAAACTAAGGTTAACTAGAAGCGCCTAGCATTGGAATGTGAACCATGTACTCTGAAACTATCACGGGTATTCTCCGTTAAATTAGATTACATTCCCAGGGTCCAGCCCAAGTGGCAGTGATTCCAGTCAAAATAACTTTTGTTTTTTGAAATTCGTTTCTAAAACGACTCCATCTAGTAGAAGAAACCGAGGAGCTTGCCAGCAACGTGCTTGCGGCGAGCCTCCTCGTGGTCCATGATACCAGCGGAGGTGGTCAGGACGACGTAACCGAACTGACGGGAGGGAAGGAGCTGGGTAGCCCACTTCTCGACGTCACGGAGCTGGACGGGGTAGCGGGGGTTGATGACACCACACTTGTTGAGACTAGAGATGGCATTAGAATGATGAAGGCACTTAGTATGTGTCATGGAAACTTACCGGCCGTTCAGCTGGATGACGATCTTGCCGGAGCGGTGGTCATCGACCTCCTCGAACTCGCCAATGTAGCCTGAAAAAGAAAATGTCAGCATGTTGCGATGATTTAAAAGTAACCAAATACTGAAAAACGCTTTGGAAACGTGTAAGATCAACGCGTCAATCTATCGGACACTTAAAAGGCAAACGTCGTGGGTTGGTTGAAACAATCCGCCTAGTTATCAGTCCGACTATCCTCCGCCAACACAGAATACATGAAGACGAAACGGGGAAAAGATCAAAGCGTTTTTCAGTAAAGGCGACATTATGCCAACGAGACGTACCGTGCTTCTGCATGACAGTGAGGAACTTGACGATGACCTTGGAGGAAGGACGGATGAGGACCTGGCGCTTGCCAGCCTTCTCGGCGTTGTTCATGGCGTTAAGCGCATCGTTGAGGACGGAGGTCTTGACCATTTTGGCGGTGTCGGAATCGAGATTCTCAAATCGGAGGGAATAAGATAAGAGGTATCTACTTCAACCGAAGTACCGGTAAAGTCAGCCATCAACTAGTCGTCAAGCGTAAAGAGTGCCCCTTCCTTGTGAAAAGGAGTTCTTCAGCCTGTGCCGGATGGGAGATGCGTATCATCCTGCAACCCCTGTATCCCCCCATGATATTCAAATGGAAGGGGAAAGAGAATGCAGAATGATTGCTCCCCCAGACTAGCTGAAAGGCTGGTGAGAAGCGAGGGCGCGAAGGGCGTACATACCTCGAGTGACTGTTCCGTCGGGTGTTGGCGTGTCAGGGAATGAAAAGTTCGAAGATGGAAGGTTAGGTTCTGGATGACTGTGCGGGTCCGTAGGGTTAGATCCGCTTTTACCCTTATCGGAAGACTTTTACCCGCAGGTCACGTGGAGATAATGAGTAAATGAGTTGCTGCCTCAGGCACTAAACGGCTCATACTTCAAGATGGTAGTCAATCATTTCCATTTCTTTCAAAGTAAGCAGAGTCAGGCTAATACGAAGCACGTCCATTATAATCAATATTTCTGTCGCATAGTTGATCATTAATCCTCTCATGGTGGCGGCTCTTAAGGGACCGTCCGGTGACTGATGATCCCTGCGTGCTTTGGAATCACAAGCGCACGTTTTGGGACAAAGTGACCCCTACTAGGTCATAATCCCTTCCCATGGAGAAGCACCTTGACTTGGTTAACGACAATACGCTCATGAACAGGCAGAAAATATTCAACGGGCGCTATGTCTCGATTCCATTCGACTGCCGATCTGAACAAGCACCGATCGAGCCACCAAATCACCGTGCAAAATTTCAAGGCAGGATTTATCCTCGTTACCCCGAACTTGCTCGAATCCATCGCTCTACTACTCATATACTCGTGCTTTTTCTGTCCCCTGACTATCCAGCTCTTGTAAGGTGTAGACATCGGAGTATCTACTGAAGTATATAGATTAACTGGATTACTCTAGCAATTTACAGTTGTACATAGCTAGGTGAAAATTGGCATCCAGTCTTCAAGTATAGATATAGTCTTTCAGACTTATCAATAGCACCAAACTTAAATGTTCATACAGGGTGTGCAAGTCTCTGCGACGGCTGGGCATGGGAGTTAGGGAGAAGGGCCGGAATATACGTAGTAGTCAAAACGAACAGCTTTTCATGAAACAACTCTTTTCTGAAAGGGTGAACATGGTGCAAAGGATTACATGATTGGGGATACATGAGTTGGGGTAGGGGAGAATACATGAGGTCTTGGGCTACATGAGGGGGAATGCTATAGGATGCGAAGGGGTCTTGTCTAATTAAAAAGCAGCGTAGGAAGGGCAAGACAAGAAAAGATAAGAAAAAGGGTGTTTGTATCACGAAGAAACTAGCACAGGGCATGACGGGAGGGGAAATGGGGATCGTTCGAGGGCGTCATCAAGGGGATTGGGGGTCGACAGAAAGTGCCGAGTGCTGTGGGAGGATGGGAGGGGAATGTCGGGCTTGAATTCTGGGGCAGGGAAAGATGGGCATTGAAGACAAACAGCAGAACAGGTTGTCACCTGCGAGCAAATAGACAAAACCCTCACCGTCCATTGGCAGTCCAGGTTGCGCTGGACTTGGGTGGCCTGGACTAAAACCGCAGTTACGGCATAGCCCATCACCGACCCGCCGGCTCGTTCCAACGACTTGAGTCTTCTTGGAACGAAGCAGCGACGTGGTTCGCTCGTTCACCAATGGGATCAAAGCGGGGGAGTGAATTTAAGCCATACCAGTGCCCATGTTGATTTGGCGCTTGACCTGCTCACGGGTCCAGCGAGCGGTTTCAATGGTACGCGGGCTGTATTGGCGAGTGGCACGAGTCTCACGGACAAGGGTAGTGACCCAGTCGTTGCGGTAGTAGGCAGAGAGCTCACCGTTGGGGAATGCATCAGCAAGGTCACCAAGGACACCCATGGAGGAGCGCATCAAGCCCTCGCTGCGGTCACCCTCCTTTGAGATATTGTGGAGCAATGCGAAGATGGACTCAACATAAGGCTGGAGCTGGGTAATCTGAGGGCTGCCCTTGTAGGAGATAAGGATACCGCCCCATGCATCCATGATACCCTCGCGCAGGGAGACAATGTACTCGACCATATCGTATGGGAGGTCAGAGCTAGTGGTGACGGAAGAGGCCTGCTGAAGAACACCCGCAACAACGCTCAAATAGGTGTCAAAGGCGGTTCCAATGGCCTGGGCAATGTCACCGAAAGTCTCCAAAATGGCCGGCTTGAGCTGGTTGGTGGAGGTACGGAGGATGCCAAGCAGGAGGTTCATGAAGGTGTCGCAATAAGGCTGGACCTTCTCGTTCAGGGCACGAGCAATGTCACTGACGAGGCCAATAGCCATGGAGCACAAGGCAGGTTCTTCCTGGTTGCCCAGAGCATTGTACAGGAAGGGAGTGAACGATTCCATGTACTTGATGAAGTCGTCCTCAAGAGCGCCAGCCATGGCACCCACGGTAGCAAAGATAACATCGGGGACACTCGACTTGGGACCAACGGTAGACAAAACCTGGAGCAGAACCTGCATGATGCGGTCGGCCTGGGGCTTGATGTCAACCTCGAATCTTTGAACGATGGCAAGAATAACACTGATCAAACTAGTCTGCATCTCCTCCAAAAGCATGCGGTCCTCGGGGCTGACAACCTGCTGCTGCATAGGAATGGTCTGCTCGAGACGCTGGAGAATGACGTCTGAAAGCGTAGCAACCATAGGGAGACTATCGTGGGCGGAGTTCATGACGAACGAGTTCAGGACCTCGTAACCGGCAGTACGGAGCTGGTTGTCAGCATCCTGACGCTCAGTCACGGTCAAAAGAGACTTGATGCTGTCCTCGAAGTGCTTGGAAAGAGGGTTGGTCTGGGAGCCACCATCGCCAGCAAAGCGATCGGCAACGTTCATCAGAGCCCAGCAGCAGGAGCTGGCAATCTTAGGGCTGCTGGCAAGGCCGTTGAAGAGGCAGGAAATCAAGGGCTGCAGGTGGACCTCCGGGTCCAGAACCTCGGGGCAGCACTCGCAGACGCGGCCAAGAGCGTAGGCAGTAGAGTCGCGGACGAAGACTGAGTTGTCCTCCATCATGCCCAGGAGGACAGGAAGAGCCTGCTTAATCAAAGGCTCCAGAACAGAGGGCTCAGGGCCGTCCATGATAGCACCGAAGGCAGCCACGGCAGCATCCCGGCGACGCCAATCCTCGTTGCGGATGTTCTCTTCAACAAAGGCAACAACGGGCTGAATAACATCACCCTGAATGCACTGGGCGTACAGCTGCAGAGCCTGGTAAGCAGCACGCGAAACGTTGTACTCGTCATCAGTCGCATCCTCATCCTGGCGGCACATAGTCTGCAACAAAACAGGGACGACCTCGCGGGTAGCCACGCGAGCGAAACCAAAGAAAGGACGGGCCTCGGTACCTTCCTGGGCAGCCTGAATAATCGCGTTAGTCGGGATGGTTGAAGATTCGGCTGAGTTGGATCGCTTGATACATACCTCGGCATTATCGTCCTCAATAGACAGCTCCTCCTCACAGACAGTGCACCAGAACTCAATGGCAAGCTTGGAGACCTCTTCCTCCTCGCTCTTCATACCCATAATGCTGAGGCCAAACAGCGCCTTCTCCATGTAGAAGCGCATCTTATCGTAGTAGGCGCCCATAATACGGTTCAAGCAGCCAAATGCAGCAGCCTGCACACGGACCTCCTCGGCCTGAGTAGCCTCGCAGACGACCTGCATAATGTAGTTCCGCTCTCCCTCGTTGTCCATGTTAGAGCGAACGAAATCAACGGCGTCACTGAGAGCAGCAATAGCAGCGTAACGAACGTCCATGTTGGGCTCCTCGCGCCGAGCACCCTGAACAACGGCGGTCAAAATGGCATTTGAGTGTGCGATCAAACTCTGGCGGAGATCGGCATCTTGAGACTCGCAAATGAAACCGATGGTGGCCAAGGAGGACTGCTTCAGGTTGTCGGATCCGCTTGCGACGTTCTGGACCAGGATGTTCATAAGATCGGGCCACTCATTGCGGGGCAACTCGATGGCGGCAATGGAAACTACCAGCTGGGCGGCGGCATTTCCAACTCGGGTATCGGATTGCAATGTCTTGATGGCAAGCTCCTTGACCTGTGCCTTGGTCTCGGTGGGAATTTGTTGGATCCATCGCTGCTGCACCTCACGCAACTTGGCTGTGTCTTTGTAGGTGAAAGCGTTCTTCAGGGCGATACCGGCAGAAACACGGATGTGGGAAGGGGTGTTGTCGTTGGCAAGTTCTTGGCCCAGAGTAACAAGGTAGGCAGCCTATAAGGGAGAAAAACAAATGTTAGCGGGCGGGGGGTTCTCGGAGTTGGCAGGATATCATCCATCCTCTTCCAGGGTTTAGAACAACAGGAGAAGAGGGAGATCACTTACAAAGTCGACCTCCGCGGCGTGGGCGAGCTGCTGCTCAGCGTTGGAACGTGCCGCCGCATCTGATGAAAGACGGTCAGGTCAGCAAAAGGCTCTCGCAGGTGGAAAATTCCTAGAGATTTCACAAGATGACTAAGGAAATCAATATAAGTCACTTACCGGGCGACAGAGTGCTTTCTAACACCTGACGAGCATCCATGGTGGATGGCAGTTGAGAAGAGATGTGGGGGGGTAGGAGGGAGGGAGAAAAAAAAGAAAAAGCTGGAAGGAAAGAATTAAAAGACTCTTGGTGCGCGAGAGTCAACAAATATCACCAGCACACAAGTCACGGTCCACCAAAAAGAGTGGGTGTGTGATGGAAGGAGAGGAAGAGGTTTGTTAGGTGTTGGGAAGGGACGGGGTGTTTTTGTGGATATGACGAAGCATGCACCAGGTCTTTCCGCGATGAGACACAGAGGGAAAGGTGCCTTCAATACACGCCTAAATGGTAAAAAAAATTGTAGAGAAATTAGGCAGTCACTCCGTAAGATAAGGGGACAGGAGTTTGAAGTGGATTTTGAGAAAGAGATAGGATAATCTGGACGACAGAAAGACCTGAATGAGGGATGAAGTTCATGGGAATCGAACTCTGATTGGTCAGTCAGCGGGATGAAAGCCTTATTCACGTGATAAAAACCTCAGGCAACCAATTTTTGTTTCTTTTTTTTCGTTTTTTTTCACTCGAAACTCATGATTGACTAATCAGTGTTTTACTCCTACATTAACTTAGTAACTACTCTATAATCCCTGTCGATTTAAATGATTCCAATCCCATTCATATATTCATATACAATCCTATTATCATTCACCTGAGCCATAATATAATAATATAACGGTGTTATAGTGTCAGCTTATATGCTTTGTTTTTCCTTTGTTATGGGGCTTTGCCCCTCCATATGAGTTCTGCTTGTTTTGGTTTTTCTCCTTGAAGAAGCACCCACAGTCCATCGTGTGGCCCCAGCGACCGATCCATTTAGCCCTGGCACACACAAGGCGCAAACTATTTTTTTTCTAGTGGGGAAAATCCTCACTTGGTGCCTGACTAGTGGATGTGTCAGAAAAAATTGTGGACAATATTTCTAGAACAGTCTAGGGAAAGGTAAGGGACGCAGATAGTTAAGAAGATCGTCATCAAGTGCTATTATACTTTAGAGCTACAGAGCTATATTATGTCGTCATCCACTATGCATGTATTTATGTACATATTGAGAATCAGGCTATGCTTTTGAATTTCCCTCTCAAGTGATCTCATGAGAAGGACCTAGGCACCAATGAGAAAGTCGCTAATCCACATTGTATCCGAGTCCAGGTACCAACATGACTCAGATGAGTGCTACAATTGAACCGGCCTATGTGTCTACTTTATTTAGCCTTGGAGGTTGTATGTACCTACTAGCCCTGATATTAAGTGCCTGGCACAATTAAAACATTTGAATGTTGGAACCAAAGTGCTTGAAATCTATAGCTGATGTCCATTCATGGATGCAATATTAATTTTTAACGCCTACCAAGGTATAAGTTCATTGATCATTCTTCCTCACTCTCAGCCTCATCCTCTTCCTCCTCTTCCTCGTCCTCCATAGCAGCATCCAAGTCCAAAACATCATAACGCATCGCATCACCATATAACACACAAACCGCCCTCCTCCCCTTCCGCCCATTAACATCAATCCTCATGGGCTTCGCCTTCAACCCTGATGGCGCAAATACATGCCTCACCATTCCGGCCTCAGACAACGCAGACACGTCGAGTGATGTAGCTGGTACACTAGGCTTCGAGTCAGAAGGATGCGGGTCGCACGGTGCATATTCAAGCACACTCGACTGGTCTCTTTTGGAAAATTGCGCAGAGTGGGGTTGGAAAGGGAGATTGAGGAGATAAGAGGAGCCTGGAGTAGACCAGAGGATCATTAGAGTGTCGTCGGCGACGAATTGGAGTTGTTTGATTTCGCCTTCTTGGAGGTCAAGTGTGGCGATAGAGGTGCTTCGTGTAGAACTGACGCCATTGCTGGACTCGAGGATGACGCGGTAGATGTAGACTGTGCATGTGAGTCTCAAGATTAGAACATGGTATATACGAGTGGAGCATACCTAGAGACTTAGATGTCGTAGACCGAGCTGTGAGGTAAATCGAACAGGGTTGTCCCTCTTCGCCGTCCTCGTGGCAGATCCTGACGTCTAAAATGCTTTGATCACAATCCGCATGGAGGGTGAGGGGTGATCGATGCAGAATGCCCCTTCGCTGTGTCAATGCGATCTCTGCGAAGACTTTGTCAAACTGGATCCCCAGTCGTTTTGTGAGGTCATTCAGTTTCGGTGCATCAACGGTCGTCCCATCGCCTCCTTCGGCTTGGACATGACGCTGTTGTGCAAGTAAGGATTTGACATTATCATAGAACGATCGATCGTGGTCGCCAGGAAGCCATTTGTCGGTGGCAGGTGTGGGTAGTTGAGGAACACCGATCATGGGGAGCTGGCGGATGAAATTTCGGAGGACACTCTTGCGGAGTGCACCAGTGATGTATTTCACTGTAGGCGGGACGTCAAATAGGTCTCTTTTCTCGAGGAGTTCTTCGGATGTCTGAGACAAGGGTTCGGAGTTTAATATGAGGATTTCATGTTTGAGCCATCGCGAGAATGCATCGAACTGGTCCAGCTCTTCATTCGCGTTGTTGAGAATGCAATGCGCGAGGAGGTGTAGACAATCCAGCGTCTCAACGATGGCATTGAGCTTGTGAGTATCCAGACCGAGCACGTCGCTCAACTTGGCGAATTTTGATAATCCCACGAGTCGGCTCAGGAGAATCTGACTCCGGTCTAATGCAGGAAGAAGGCATTCATGGGTTAGTCGACGGATACTCTCATATCCACCCGAGACAGCCTTTTCCCATCTTTTATGTCCCTGTAGCTAATCGTCAGAAAGCTCTCATCACAGGATTGAATATGCATACCCGTTCTCCCACAATATCCACCAAAAACTCCTTCATCGGCTCAAAACAATGCCCAGTAACCACAAGATGATAGATGGCAGTGACAAAATCACATTGACACTTTTCCTGCAAATCCTCATTGACACTCCGCAAGAACCGCGCCGGAAGCTCCTGCGCATTCTTCCACTCAAGCTCGATCTGCCGCTGCACAGAACCAATATACCGAAGTAGATTGTGAAGCTGAGTCGTTTTCGACGCGAGCAATGACAAGTACCGACCAGACTTCGTGATGAACCGAAGATCAAGCGTGACAAGATCAACAGGCGCACCAGACGACCCGGACGCCAACAGGGCATGCGTCGAGCTCAAAGGATGCGACGCATGACGAAGAATCCGTCTCGACTCAGCGACAGGAAAAGTGCCAATCTCAAAGCAATCAAAAATCCGCAAATGAACGCTCCCATCATCGAATCCGATAAACAACACATCCACCGAATCGCTCGCATCCTTCGCCGAAGAGTGAAACATAGCATCGATCGACGCCCGCGAACTGAACAAATCATCCTCAGCCCCGGTCGCAGGTAATGTGCTCAGCTTCGGCAACGAGCTCTCAATATCAATCAAAGCCAGTTCCCGCGGTAAGTCCGCCTTCAGCATAGCAGCCGCCTTGGAGGGATGGATCCCTGGCGCCAGCAGATCCTCAACGCTAACCTGACCAGCCGAGTCGAAGAGATGTTTCTGGGCAGCGTTGCTATCAGTGAAATTCACTCCCCAGCCTAGACATGTCACTTTTGGGGAAATAGGAGCATCCGGACTCGAAACCTCCGCGCGGTGAACGGGGAAATGATGCACCGTCTTCCCACTATACGCGCTGATAATACGTAGAGTACCATCCCCACACACGACAGCAAGCAACCGACCTAGAAAATTAAGGTTTAATTTCAAGTGCAATATCGGCTGGTTCGGATATTGGTACTAACCATTCCCCTTCCACGCTACAGCTCTCACTTCCCCGTCCTCCTCATCTTCGCCTAGGTAGGGATCACCACCGAATGAGCCCCCAAAAACACGTTGCCCGTTCAGTCGGAAGACGCGTAGTTCTTCGTCCTCGGTCGCTAGCGCGATCAGATCCATTGTTGGACAGTAGGCCAGGGTGTTGGGTTTACATTTTGCCGGGAGGGATTTCTCCCCGACGGGTGTGAGTTGGGGGGCTTCTTCTGCCATTATCGTGAATTAATTTTAGGTGATCGGACTCAATCAGCCCATTCTGGTTTGGATGTGAGGTTGTTGGAGTCCCTTGGGTTGGGATGGGATTTGGTGAAGTTGTTGATCGCGGTTAAGCGTTCTTGGCGCGTTGGATGTTTTTAGCGGGTGCTGCTGTCCGCTGAACAGCAGGGTGATTCACTTGAAATTATCAAAGAAACCACGATCATACAAAGCATTTATCTGTACTTTACACGGCTTTAATTAGAGTTTTTGTTTATTTGATTCGGTGTTCATTCTTCGCACGTCTTGTGCTACTATTCTATATGTCGACGCTCATATATGTTCTTGGTGACCAGCACCTATTCGCAGTGATTAACATTACTCAAAATGGTTCCCCGTCCATGTCAGCCTGGATCATATTCTTCAGGTAACTGAGTTCATCCATAATTTCCTGCATGGTTGCCTTCCCGCGGAAGGAATCCGCATCGCTACGCCGAGAACGCGTCCCCGAATCGCGTCGGTCATTCTCTGACAGAAGAATCGGGGATCCGTCACGACTCTGTGCAAGGGAAAGCGCTTCCATGGATTCCAGCGCACTGAATAGCGCGGCGTGACGTTTCGGGTTGCTTTCTATTTCATCCATTTGGTCGATTCCGAGACCAGAGCCGGAGAGATGAGGTGAGGATAGGGAGACTGTGAGTTGTGGCAGCCATGGAGAGATATCACCCGATGCTGAGTTGGGGGACGAAGGTTTGGAATGTACAGTGAGGTGGGGGGTGTTGGGGTCGGTATTGGTCGCAGTGTCGTTGGATGTGAGATCGGGAGTTCTCCATTCCTCTGGGGCTTGAGCCTCTTGGGACCCGTGGGACTCGAAGGGGAATGTTGAAGTGGAGATCATCGACTGAGGGGAGCTGTCCTCGGTCTCTGTGTCGGTGCTCCATTCCGAGAATCGGCTGTGTTCAGCCACGAAGCTGGAATTGGTAAAGTCATCCGCAGTCATGCTGGAGAAGTGGCTACGCTGCACTGCTGCATCTAATGCTTTGTCGCGTTCATCGATAGCGCGCACAGCTTCATCCATAACGGAAGAAGGTGTGTTGGGAAGGGAGGGCAGTCTCTTCTCGCTGGTATCATGCCCAGTAGGCGTCATGTCGTCGGAGCCGCTCCTAGTATGCGCGCGCACCCCATCGTTTGGCCCTGAACCCGAGCCAGATGCAGCCATTTGCCCATTGGGCTTGCGGTGCTGGGGACGAGTTTCCACGGTGAGCAGATTTCGAGCCTGGGGAGCGTTCCCTGCCTTTGCCTTGAGTGCACGGCGGGTTTGAATGCTTGATATAGCATTGTCGGAATGGCTGGTTGACGGACACGCCGGACCAGAATTGACGCAAATACCAGGAACATCGCGGCGCTCATTAATTGGGGCCTTTTGACGTAATGCTTCATTGAAAGCTTGCGCTCTCGGAGATGGCCCAGGTCGCTTCTGAGTCAAGGCATGGCGAAGGCCAAGACCTCTCGGGGGAGACGCTGAACGTCCCTCTTTCGACTTATCCTGTCTTCGGGTTGCACTTTCCGGCTGAGATGCACTCCGATGAAGAAAGCTCCCGCCAGGCGAGACGCTGGGGGGATTTGATGATTGCGCGGGATCGGGGTGGGAAGTTTGAAGACGAGCCAGATTGGGCTTTGGTGGCTTGCGCGGGTTCATATACTTGTCTTCAGGGTTCATCGTGCGGTAGTCTTCCTTCTGCGAGCTGCCACTGGCAGAGCGACCATGGCAGTGGCTATCTGGTAGGATGATGGGCACGTTCAAAACATTGATAGGTTGGCCCGGCAAAAGAGGACATTTAGTAGTGACGGGTTCGGCCTTGTTATAGGACTCCACGTCGTCATTCAACAGATACTATTGAAATCAGTGGCTTATTCATATATTCAGGTCTTGACAACTCACATAATACCAGTAAGTGGCTCCCATTTTCAAGCCGCCCGTGCGCCATTGGTTCTTGTCGGGCCCATCGCCCATGATATCAGTAAAGGTATGACATCCTTTCCAGTGGCCTGGGCCGGCACGCCTGTCCCTTTCCATCACATAAGGGTTCGTAAAATTGTCCCATGATCCGAGTAGTTTTACCGACCAAACATCGGAATGGGTAGTCCTAAGCCAAGTTAGCATTATTCGATATCTATGACCAAGACATACTCACAATAGAAAAGTCATCAGGGTAGTCGATCTCATCGCAATTCAACTCGCTCAAAAGAAAGGATCAACGGGCCAGCAAATGCACCCAGAAACGAAGGATAATGAAAGTAATGTGCAATGAAAATGCTAGCGAATGTGCTCAATGAGTGAGTCAAAAAGAAAGACCAAAACAACACCAGTAGTATACAGAAAGGAAATGCAATGCAAATGCAACAAAAAGAAACGAAAGATAACTTGGAAGAAAAAAACCCGAGAGCGCTATGCAAGGAATATAAAGGTGACAAGAGACCGGCCCAGCCCAGAAAATAAACAAACAGTTTCTATAATTACCCCTAGAGGTCAACGGTACCTGTTTCAGACAATGACAGGTCTATTAATGGTGTCCAAGAACCGTTTCAGTGGAGCTGGACAGCGCCCATTGCCCGACCTGACACAGGGGCAGAACGCGGATGCTTCAGGAACCGCGAGAGAATAGGCAACTGAATGTTGGCAGATGTGTAATTTCCCCGGCACTGGGAGGGCGACAAGATAGACCAATGGGCGGGCACGAACGCGAAGCGCCCGGATGTACCTGCAGGAGGACCAGGTTCCCGGCGCTTCGACCGGATTGGATTGGTTGGACTGTCGGATTTGTGATTGCACAAGTATTTTAGAATTGTTGTTTGAGGTGATTCTAGGCGATGTTGTGAATCTTTGAGCGGAATGTTTTGGTAGTGAAATAGGAGAGGGAGAGGGTTTTTTTTCTCGCGGTGACGCGCGATCGGCACTGCGGGGAATATTGAAGCGTGATGGCTATCAATGCCGATCGGAGGATTTGAATTAGAGGTAGTCAATGGCACTTGAGAGCAGTGGATCTTTTTGCAGATGATTAATTTGGAAAATAGAGCGTTGCATCATTAGAGAATAGTGTTGAGGATACTCCGTAAGCTGAATCGGATGGATCGGGTGAAGGTTGGGGAGATTATCATCTACAGTCAACCAACCATGGTCCGATGCTTCAGCTGTTTACCACGAGTACTTACGGAGTAATTTAGTATGATTCTTTAACGCGTCAGCTCTGATAACTCTACAGTCGATCTACTTCACATTTACCTAAATTGTATTTACCTAAACATACAGTAAGGGTTGAGTTCGTTCCCCTACGATTTGGGATCGACCATGCAGGATCCACCCCAGCGGTTCCTGAAATTATGTGGCGCATATGAGATATCAAATTTCCTTTGAGGGAAAACCTTGGAATAGATTTAGAAATGAACATTGAATTGAAAATTACTAGTAAATCTACACCATCTTCCGATCCAACTTCTTATTTACAGCGCCCAAAACACACTTCAAAATCCCTTCTGCGTTCAATGTCCCCGTAGACCCTCGCCAAGGTACAGTATCCACAATATCCCTCAAATTCCCATCGTCACACTTACCCAAATCATCATCCAACTCCTGTAAATAAGCCATCGCTTTCTTATCATTCCCAATTTGGAAAAATTGAATCCCAACCTGCCACGGTACCGCCATGCACTGCGAACTATCCAAAATCCTCGCCACCTGCACAATAACACTTTCCGCATCATCCGAGAATGCCCCGTCGGTGATCGTAATAATATTCACCGGCTTCGCTATCTTCTCTGCATCAGGATAGGTTCCGTCGGGGTCCCGAGATGTTTGCATCGCCTGTACACGCTGCATGTAGGGTGCTAGAATATCGTGTAGTCGTCTCCCGACCAATGTGCCTCCACGCGGAGTAACACTGCTGAAGATTTCGCGGACTTCTTGGGCGCTTTTGATGTTCTCATAGGCGCCGTTTGAGTTGTTTGCGCGACTGGATTGGAAATAGGTGTTTCTTTCGTTTCGGTGGTTGAGGAAGTAGAGGTCTATCCCGTCGCTGTCGTACTGGGTGCAGATTGGCGCTATGGCTGCGATGGCGGCTTCAGCCTCTTTCCAGCGGGGTCCGTACATGCTGCTGCTGTCGTCTACTAGGAAGACGGTATCGAAGCTCCCGAGGAAGCTCAGTGGATCGTCTCCCGAGATCCGTGGTGGGGTGGGTTGGCTTTGGTATTCCTCGTAGGCTGGGGGGTCCCAGGGTGTTGCTGTGGAGCTTGAGCTGAAGATGTTGCGAGATCGACTGGTGGTGTCGATCTTGGGCTCCTCGGAGTTTTTATGGCCCCTGAAGATGGAGAAGTTGCGGCCCATTCTGTTTGGCTTTTTGTAGTTTGTAGTTATAGCTTGGGTTCGTTCAGTCGGTCTCTTAGAAGGGAATGAGAACCAGAGTGGAGGGAGAGTGGCTCGTTCAAATAGAGACATGATTTTGATATGTTGGTTACCCAACCTGTGATGCAATTTTGATGAAACTGAGTGGTTGAGATGGGGATCTTGTTGGCTCCAGTGAACTTCTCTTGTGTTTTATAATGAAAGAACTATGTAACAATGAAATATATCCTCGTTCTTTATAAGCTAGGTCATGGCACGGCACAGTGAAACAAGGCTGTCAAAGCCGCTCATAAACGCCTTAAGTCGGCTGAGCTGCAAATCCAATAAATCAAGCCTCGTATTGAACTCTGATCAGTGAGATGATATGCATATCTTCTCGTGGCCGGGGCCTTGGGGTGAAGTACAGAACCCTGGATCCATGGATTAGAGTATGGCAAGGCTGAATATGTTCTAAAGAGGCTAGCATCAATGCAAGTCTCTAGAGTTGGAAGCGATAGGGCTATGCACGGATCTCACGGAATTGGCGCCAAAAAATTCAATGGAGAAAGATTTTTGCCTGAGTCAAGGCCGATGTCTCACGAGGCGGAGTTAAACGCGCACAGCCCCGCATGAAACCAATGACCCCGCAAGGCAGAAACACGGGGAAAGAAAATAAGCCAATAGGAGATTAAATATGTAGAGAAATTCTAAGTGGTCAGAAAATTGAATTGTCATTTACTTTCTAAGCAAGTAATAGTCGTGGAAAGAATTGGTCATAATCATCATATCCCAGCGCCCCAAGCGTTATTCGCGTTCCGAATACTCCGCCCCAAGCAAACAAAAAACAAGCAAACAATGGATATAGGGCAACGCAGAATCCCATAATAAAACCTCAGAATGTTTGCATAAGGCCAGGTGGCTGGAAAGAAAAGTTTGTCATGTCGGAGGGTGACAAGGTTGACAGCCCAGGTACCTCGGTGATCCGATTTTGCTCTTCTTCGCGCAGAATACCCGGGTCTGCTGCAACAATGTCCATCAGTGCCAGGGCTTGGTCCAGACCATAGGTATTGCCAACCATGCGCAGACACTGCACCACCCACCGACGAAGCGGGTGGGTTGGTTTTTCCGCAGTGCCAGCTAAGTACATTGGCCAGAGAAGAACTAGGCCACCGAGATAGCTATCTGGCGGAGGCAGGGATGGGTCCGATTTATTATGGTGCACACCTAGGCAGAAGGGTACACTGCGACAGATGTCCACTGCAAGGCGATGAATGGTCGCCCGGAGGGTCTGGCATTGTTGTCGGAACTCCTCTGAGAGTGCTCTCATTGAGGAGGAATCGGACATGTTTCGGACGTGGGTCAAGATCATCTCGCTGACAATAATGCGGGCACAGCGGTATTGATTCCATGAATTGCAAACCCAGAGATTGGGGTATACATGGTACTGTTCGTCGTATAAAGCTAGTCCCCGACACTGCTGCTGGAACTGAAAGTCAAAACGATCCTTCTTGTGGATATCGTAGGAGAAGCCAGGTGGTAAGCCGGCGAGCCAGGCGATGAGGTCGGCTTCAATGGCCGACGCTCCCGCGATAATTTGTTGGTCATCGGTTATTCTGCGTGCGATTATATCGGCCCGTAGGTTGGATAGCCGACCGACGATGATGATCAATCGGTTACCATAGGCCTCGCTGGGACGGAGGTCTAAGATATATTGGGAGCCCTCCAGGAGAGACTCGGGCACTCGGGTGTCTCGTTGCATACAGCTGATGATCTGCGAAGGTTAGCAGCGAACAAACAACAGAAAGCAAGGGAGACGGACAATCTGATACCGCAGGTGCATGAACAGACGAAGGCCAGTTTCAGTCTTCAGTTGATCGGGACCACGCATCTCCAGGAGGGCAGTAGCTCCGTTTATATGGTTAGTCCAGAGATCAATATCCTGCGGGGCTCTTGAAGTGACAACCTGTGCGAGGTGGGTCAGTGGTAATGTCCATTGAATCCTTCGATGCGCTTACTTCGTATATGGCAAGCAGCACGACCGCTCCGAGGGCTTGATTGGACTTGGCCTCTTCTGGATTGGCCAGTGCGTCATTTAACATCGTTAGTGCAGAGACATATTCTTTTCGTGCGACCTCCATGAGCGAGGTCACTTTCTGAACCCTGCACAGCATTGCGGACGCCACTGCGCTGATACTTGCCTTCATGGCGCACTGACTTATCGGTCCACCAGACTGCATCATGAACTTGCCCATCATATCGGAGGACCAAAATGCGCCCGGGAATGAATGAGAGCGCATAAAATAACATAAGGCATCTTCCTTGGTTGGGGCCAAAGGCTGCACTTCCATAGGAACATCCCATGCATTCGGTACGATATACTGTGGAGTTGCGTTGAAGTCGAACGGCTGATTTGGCCCCGCTGAAAGGCTAATGGGGCGCAAAGGATTCCATTCTAGGGAAGCTGTGCGATTCCCCGCTGGGGAAGTAACGCGAGGCGACCGTGTTGTCTTCGATTTGGCGGACTTGACTAAGCCAGCACTTGAATCCTTTGCCTCCGCTTTCGCTTTCCTTGCCACTGACTTGCTTTCATCGCGGAACATTAATGATAACTGGTCTCGGTAGCCGGGGCATTCCCGCTTGGCCCTAACGCATTGCGAACAAGCCGGTTGGGCCTGATCGCATCGGACTTTGCGAGTCCGGCACTGGCCACAGCCTTTGCTGGGCTTTCCACAGTAAACCATGATTGAGGGGCTCAGGCTGTTTATCTAGACGATTGACTTTGGGGAAGAAGTTGATATTAATAATGTTTGGGGGCCATGAAGGCATTGAGGCTGCACCGCCACTTGGCGTGATTTGTGTCCGTTGGGCTGACCCCACCTCTCCGCACTTAGTCATCCAATCATCTTACAGAGATAGAACCAATTTGTCCACTTTTGGAATGCAGCGCGAGATAGGATCGAACGTCGTGAGAAGCTTATCCATGGAAAAGAGTATAAACGATGATGCCTGGACGATATTTTCAGCTGAAGCCATGATATTCGGCGAAGCGACTGAATGTCCGCCTGCTGCCTAGATACACTGCCACCATCCGGCCTGTGACGTACACTTCATTCAAAGCTCAATGTCATATTCTGCAGAGGAAGACCTTCAGGTATGCATCTACTGATATTGGAAGGGTAAAGTATATGGTATCGAGGTATCTAGTTTGCTATAAGATCATTTACTCCACCTTGGAAGGCGTTTCCTCATCAATCTCCTCAACTCGTGATCTCAAACTCTCCAACTTCCACAGTTCAAACATTCTCCAACAAACATAGTCCACCACCCATTCACCAAACAGTGTCGATCCCCACCACAACAACCATGCCAATCCACCATAATAGAACCAGTCCGGCCTCCCTACCCAGCTCCGGACAAACCACGGCCATTCACTCTTCAAAGAATTCGCCACGAGTTCTCTCGAGAATGAATCGGTATCATATGGACTATTGTTGTTGACGAATGTCAGACGCCTCTGAAAAACATCATTGATAGGTTGATACACCGAATTTGCAGGCAGAGATCTGTGCGCCCTATTGTGGATATTGGACTTCACCGTGCCGACCATGCAAACCATCACTCTTACTCCAAGAGGGCGTAGCTCTTGACGCAAAGTACGACTGTAACTAACAATAGCACCCTTGCTAGCACAATATGCACTTCCAAAGGCGTATGGGACGAGAGCTGCTAAAGAGGCAACATTGATAATCAAGCCTTGGGCTTCAATCAAGAGATCCGAGAATGCAGCCACCATTGCCATTACACCAAAGACATTAGTCTCGAATGTTGTCCGTACGTCTTGAATATCCAGATCTAGAGCAGGATGCGTGTGTGTGCGACCACTAGATGAAGAACATGTTAGCAAAGACGTGACACTGGTTGCAGAGATTTGATCTTACGCATTATTGACAAGAATATCAAGTCGTCCTCCGGTTAACCCAGCAACAATTTTGTGGCAGTTTTTGATGCTGATGGGATCTGTCACATCAAGTTGGACAGTGCTCATCCCCAGCGCGGCTAGTTCTTTCAAGACTGATAGATCACGAGCTGTGGCGATAACATGAAGACCTGGAAGAATGTTAGTAGCTGAACCACCTTCCATAGTCATTCCAAGCACCTTGTTTGTGAAATTCGTGGCAAAGGCCATGACCGATGCCACCAGGTGTACAACTGAAATGATGTTAATAATTGTCATCCAACATGATTACCCTTGCGCTGACCCACCCTGTGACAAGGACTAATTTTTGTCCAATTCGCTCTATCATTTTGCACCTTATACGTAGCTTTGCTAACTCGAGGATATCTTCAGTTATATTTGAAGAAACGGAAGATCAAAGGGGGTGAGCTGCGGTATGTGAGCTCCGTGTTCTCTTGCCAAGTAATATGTGTCTTCTATGAGAGACAATACAGGATTCTTACAACTCAACTCCTGAAGTGATTTTTACTCCGCAGAAATATACGGGGCTGTCAAATTGGGGGATTTCAACTGTGTCGATTCATTCCTGAACAAGTAAGAAGCTGAGGAATTTCGTGGTTTACTTTAAGATGCTGACTGGTGAGTCGAAAATGAACGATTGAACAAGCCAAGAACTTTAATAGTAACATGTAAGCATAGATATATTGCCTATATTGGTAGGCGCTTGACTAAATTAGGTATTATAGCTTCGACAATAGCCCCAGATGAATTCTTTCCTGAAGCAGAACAAGTACATGCATTGGGGCTGTAAATATGGACCCCAGTTTCAGAAGAGCTTACCCCAATATTACAATACGAGCGGTGATTCCTGCCTGTAATTTGGAAAATACTGTGAAATACCAAAACCAGGCTAGTCC